>CP139752.1:21713333-22987500 GCA_034370585.1 Fragaria x ananassa
TTATTTTTGTCATTGCACCCTTTTTGGGTGAGGCCCATGCTGGTCACGTCAGCAAACTAACGACACAGTTACGAAAATTGGCTTTAGGCATTTTCTTGATACCGAAATAGAAATTTAGGTACCACATTAATAATTTTTAAAATATGAATATCACTTTGACCTTGACACTAAATTACGGGGTAGTGGCTAAGCATTTTTCTAGTTTTATTTATTTTAAGTTCAAATATATAGGGAATGGGTTCGTTGTGAGGAGTGAAGTTCAAAACGCATCGCTTTTCATCAGGACCGGACTCCCGCTTATTCAAATTTCCTCTCTCTCGAAATTAGGGCTTTCTCGAATGTGAGATGAGTCGGAGCTCCGATCCATTCGACCCGCTCCTCGGCTTCACTCTCTTCCCCACCGCCAAGGTCTCATCGGACCTTTCCAACCTCTACGACTTCGACCGCGAACTCCAAGTCATCAACCTCCACCTCAACTCCTCCATGGTAACTCTTCTTTCACTAATTTACTTCCAGTTCACTTTTGATTCAACTCGTTTTCTTTGAGTAGAATTACTGCGGTGTTGAGCGAAATTTGCTTTTGAATTTTTTATTTTTCTGAAAATATGAGGTCGAGTTGTGATTTTTAGGAGTTTTTAGTTGAAATTTGTAGTCCTGGAAATCAGAAAATTGTAATGTGTGAAGAATTTCGGTGATTTCAAATGTGAGGGAAACTCTGATCCTATTTTTATTGTTGTATTTGTGCATGTTGTGTATCGAATGTGTATGGATACAATATTCGTTACGAAACCCGATTCGATAATGTTGTGTTTTGGGTGAGTTTAAGTTTTTTGTATTGTATTTGTGTGTTGACTGTGCACTGTTTTAATCTCTGGGGAGCAAATCGAAGTTAATTTCCTGTGCTTTATTCAGGCCTCACGATCTGGCCTTAAAGATCAGGCAAAGAACATTTTAAGTGGCAGTTCAGCAATTCAGCAGTCTGATTGTTCAGAAGCATTGAAACGCCTAAATGAGGTGGTTCCTGCAAATGTTGTGGAAAATCACCGGGAGAGAAGACAAGCCTTGCGTTCTAAACGGCCTCGTTTTTCTCTGAAATCTAATCCCAGGAAAAGCTCGAGGTTGATGCTTCATGTTTGAGAAAAGTACTTTTGCTATTGTTCAGATAGAGGTTGATATTTGTTATATTCATATTGCAGTCAACCTGATATTAGTTTGGAATCAACGTTCGATTCAAAAAAGTACAAAAACCCAGAAGAGTACTTCATGATCTATGAAAGGAATGAGAGTACGTGCACTTTTTCTGTGTTACTAAATTTACAGTGCATCCCTTATGTTACTGTAAATTGTTAATGTTTTGTGGTTGGTGGACAGATGCTAAAAGAGAACTGGACAAGCAGATGGGTGGTGCTATATTTGATGGAGATAAGCAGAATCCATCATCGATTACACGTGCCAGGCGACCAGGAATTCCACGGTATGGATACATTTTGCTTTTCCATAAGATAAATAGTTTCATCGGCTTAATAAGCCTGTATCATTGTATCACACTACTTCTCCTTTTTGTGACCTAAGACTGTCTTGTTGTTTATAATGCAGGAGGTCAGTGAAATACAAGCATCGTATTTCATCGCTTGAGAACGAAATTATGGAGAGTGCTATATCTACTCAAGAGACATTTGAAACAAGCATTCTCAGTCCACTGAGTCATAGCTCACAAACAGAATCTCATGAAAAAGTTGATTTGGAGGAGATGGATTTAGCTGGTAAGACAATCCCAGTAGGGGATAATGATTATGAGTATCTCCTAAGTTCTAAATATATTAATCATTTCTCTTGTTATGTCTATTTGCCTATGATGCATCTTTTGTTTTGTTGAAAGCTTTGTATGTATATTCCCCATGGTCTTGTTATTCATTCCTGATGGCATGATTATTATTTCTTCATAGGTTCAGAAGTTAAGGAAGACAACAACAGGAATAATGATATTCTGGATGGGCTGTTGTCTCAGCCTACCGAAGAACTAGAAGGCGATGGCGCTTTGCGTCTTTTAAAGGACAGCTTCAACGTTAACACTTTTGAACTAGAGGATATTTGCCTTCCAGAATTCCCACATATCCAAATGGCTGATTTTAAGTCTTCCAGAAGAACCCTGCCAAATCCTAGACCTGTGAAACCTAAACAGGGGGCAGAACGGTCTATTCATTTAGCTTCTCCAACAACACCAAAGAGCCTTTTGGCTTCGTTGTCTTTATTGAGTAAGAGAAGTTTCTGGTCAAGTCCATCAAATGATCCATTTGCAGCTTTTGATATTGATCAGTTTCTAGTGACAAATCCTTCTTCAGTTGAGAATAGAAAGAAACAATCTAATCTGATTGACGTTGCAGAGCGGAAAAGGACTTCTGATGAGTTGAAGTCACCTTTAATTAAACAAAATGACAAGATTGAAAGTGAGAAGACAGGTTTCTGTGAGGTGTCTAATAAAGAATTCACTAATGCAGCGAAAAGGTCTAAGAGGGATAGTTTAAGTAAACCTGGTGTTGCTTATGATGTTGACATGGAGGAGGTTGGAGGCAGTAAGGTTACCAGTGAGACATTTAGTATGCTTGAAGATGATATAAGTAGTAGGGAAAATGGGTTCGATAATTGCGACAAGGTCTGATCAACTTTTGTCATTTTCATGTTCTATATTTTGAATTGTAAATGGTTGCTGATGTTGTAATGCATTGACAAGATACAGGTGGAAGAGAAGCTGCAGGAAGCAGGTCCTGAAGTTACTGCGGAAGACTCAACTTTGGAAATGTTTAATGGGGTTCAGAGTCAAGTTGCTGATTATGTGATTGATAGTAATAAGATACGAGAGGAAGACAAAGAGCAGGAAGCAATGCCTGAACATAATGTGGCAGACTCAACTTCGGAAAAGTGTAACAGAGCTCCTAGTCGAGTTGCTGATATTGTTATAAATTATGATGGGGTACAGGAGCAAGACAAACTGCAGGACTCAGTGGCATGTACAGAGCATGGATTTGATGTGGCAGAGTCAACAGTGGAAAACTTGAATGCTCCAAGTCAATTAGGTATGATCTGCTTGTGCTACATGAGAGATACTTGCATGGTGCAATCACTTACAGAACTCATATCTTGTTCATGTGCATTTCATGCAACTAAATTGTGCAATGTTTTTCTTATATACCTACTGCTCCAACAAAATTGACCAAACCCTACGGTTCTGATCTGTTTCTGGTCGAGTCTAGGTTAATTTATGTCTGCATTAGGTACAGAAAAGAAAATGAAAAAATGTGTTCGGCAAACTGAACCTTGTTATCAATGTATATTTTAGAGGAAGTTGCACAGAACCCACCTCTAAAGCAAGTCAAGATTGTTAAGACCTACTTAAATTGTCATTATGGAAACATTTCTGCCTATATGGCATATTATAAACTGTTAATTTATCATATTATCATATGGCAACACTTATTTGACATCCTTCTATGCATCTGTGAAAGAGGGTGGAGAAGACTTTTGGACATTGCTTCTTGGGTGGGCTGATGGGGTTATTGTTCTAGAGAGGTCTTGTGTGGCTCATGCTGGGGGACACCCCAGCAGCTTCTTGCGAGATGTCATATCTCTGCTGTGAGCTTTTTGGCATAAAATAAATAAATAATTAAATAATTCCTTTCACACAAGTCCTTTAGCTTTTAAATTTGATTCTTCTTTTTATCCATTGATTTTCTTTAGATAACTTCTGTTCTAATTACCTCTTTTTCCATTTCTTAATTCTCCAACAGACTCGGCTCCAGTTGAGGAGCATCCAAGGGTCTCTCTCTCCAAAAACCCTGACGTTGGTCTAGAGGAGCAGAATGAGGTTACTGATTGCAGGCTATTACCATTTTGCTGCTTTTATATTATTTGTTGATGGTCCTAATCTCTTAGTGCCTGTTGGCTCATTTCTAGCATCTGCAGTAGACTTTGATTTTAATCCATTATTATCATCATTTGTTGTCTTCCCTCTAAAATCTAAACAATGTTTTTTGTTAGTGTTCTGTCACTAACGTTGGCATTGCTGAGAAGCAATTGTCTCTTAAGTTTAATTAGCCTATTCATAGAACTTTCTGGTGCAAACTGGTGTCATGCAGTGTATCCTCTGCTTAATGCTCACACTTGTGCTGATTCCTAATTTTACATTTGTTAGTTTGTGAAACAGATAATGCAAGAGAATTCGGGAGTTCCGTTGAACAAACCTACTGAAGCAAACTCACGTTCGCGCAGAAAGCAGAAAATAAAAGAAGTTTCTAAAAGGCAAAGTCTAGCAGGTGGGTACTCCTGCAAAACTGACTTTTATTTAATCTATTCATAAAACCACTTCTCCTGAATCTCTTCATGTTTTCTCTGTAAATATTAATACTTCATTTCCTGTTGTTCTATAGGTCATGGTACATCATGGAACTCTGGGGTAAGGCGAAGCACCAGGATCAGGACAAGACCATTGGAGTATTGGAAAGGGGAACGGCTATTAATTGGACGTGTACATAATAGTGAGTACCTTGTATTGATATTTGTGAATTAGGAATTCTTGTCTCTAGTGATGAGTACTATCACAGTTGTAGACAATGCTTGCGGAAGTTTATACACACACACACACAAACTATAAAAAGTAAATATTTGAACATCCCAGGTTTCTTGAAGCAAGATATGAATCATTGTCATAGAATCTCGCATGCCCTTTGTCTTATTTTTACCTTACTAGCCCTCTTGCATGCATCTGGTTTGCTTTTGTGCTTTCTACTTCTTTAAGAAATACATTAGTGAAACGAAATTAATTATGCTGGATTCTTGCAGGTCTGCCGACGGTAATTGGGTTGAAATATGCCTCTCCAGGAAAGGGTGAGGGAAAAGATTATCTGAAGGTGAAGTACTTTGTCGATAATGATGAACACAAAGTGCTTGTTGACCTAGTTTCTTATCATTGAGATGACTGCCATTAAAAAACATGAGACATGGGGTACAAAGGTGTTCTTTTTCCTTTCTTTTCTTGGTTCTTCCCTAGGAACATTCTCTGTTTTAACAGTGGAAGGGCTTGTTTGAGTCGATTAATGTAGCCGGCATACGTTAATACAACCTAGCTTCTGTTGTAATATCTTTGGTGCAGTGATAATTAAAATATTAAATACTATGTCAGTTGCAACATGTGGAATATCATCCATTATTCTCCCTCTATTTGTGCCTTGTCAAGGCTAGTTCCATAGAATTTTGTTATGATAGTGCAGTCTTTTAAATTCTGTTGATACCGAAAAAAAGGAAAAAAGAAGAAAAAGATTACAAAAAAATAATAATAAATAAAATAATAATATTTTGTGTGTGTTACATACACAATGCTTTTGAGTTCAATTGTAAAAAAGTGTCTGAATAAGAACATAATACGGACATCAAAGTCTAATAACAACTCAATCATCCTAACCAAACACTATATAAAGAGGCTAAAACCTCTAAAACAAGGGGCGGACAGAAAGGTGTAGCGAAGTAAAAGCAGGGAACAAGAGAAAAGCAGAGGCAGGCGGAGGCACAAGCAGGCGGAGTCAACACAGACAAGAACAAAAGAGGTGAAGAAGGAGAAGAGAACAAGCGAAGCAAAAAGCAGAAGGAGAGAAAAAGAAACGGCGAGCTAGTAAGAAGGTGAAGCCCACACTCTAACTCTCTTTATTTCTTTTGCAGCATCTTTATCTTTCGGTCTCGTTCCTTACTCCGCTGGAAGCCCGCAAGCACGCAAGCCATCCCCCCTAAGGCGAGATGACCTCGCGAGGTAGTCACCAAAAGAAGGCGAGATAACCTCGCCCCCGCCTACTCTTGTTGCAACGAATACATGGCCACTCAGCCCTTCCTCTTGTACATATGGCTTTGCGCTTCGCATAACAAGCTGTACAAGAGAAGGAAACAAGCATTCCAGGCAACGCGAGTTTGAAGAACAGGCCGCTCGGCCCTTCCTCTTGTACATATGGCCTTGCGCTTCGCATAACAAGCCGTACAAGAGAAGGAAACAAGCATTCCAGGCAATGCAAGTTTGAAAACCAGGCCGCTCGGCCCTTCCTCTTGTACATATGGCTTTGTGCTTCGCATAACAAGCCGTCTAAGAGAAGGAAACAAGCATTCCAGGCAACGTGAGTTTGAAGAACAGGCCGCTCGGCCATTCCTCTTGTACATATGGCCTTGCGCTTCGCATAACAAACCGTATAAGAGAAGAAAACAAGCATTCCAATCAATGCGAATTTGAAGAGCAGTTTCCTTAAGTCCGTCCGACTCACAATCATATTCGATTTTCATCTGCAAAAAGGTTTCTATCCTCAAGATGATAATCATCGAGGTGGTGTCAAACATGGTTCGAACTATGAAAGACGTCTCTGAGGAGTTATGTGGTTCACATGTCCTTATCAATCTCATCAAAGTTACAAGTTCTTTTGGCCGAGACAACAAGTTTCTGTTAAAACATTATCATGCGAGATGGATAGCAGTTCACATGCAAAGATGACCTCACGTGGAAGCAGAAGCCTTAAAGCAAAGCTGCTGAAGTCCTAAAGCACATACGAGGCGAGATGACTGCACAAAATTGAAAGTCCAGGCGAAGCATGATGACTTCACAAAACTGGAAGTCCAGGTGAGGCGAGATGACTTCACAAAAGTGGAAGTCCAGGCGAGGCAAGATGACATCATGTAAAAGTGGAAGTCCAGGCGAGGCGGGATGACCTCACAAAGTTGTCCACATGCTCATGGAGTCCGCTTACACGCGAGGTTCTCATGCTCGTGGAGTCCGCTTACACGTGGGTCCACATGCTCGCGGAGTCCGCTTACACGCGATGTCGCATGCTCGCGCTTACACGCATGAACGCAGAGTCCACTTACAATGATGGTTGCATGCACGCAGAATCCGTTTATACACGAGATCAACATGCACGCGGAGTCCGCTTACACACGGAGGCTGGATTTGCTGTAATCACCTACGCCCCAAACAAGGACTGTGACCAAGACAATTCAAGTCCCTTGATCACATTGATGCATCACTCATTTCGGGTGCCCAAGTCAAATCAACAGACAATCTACCAAATTGAGTGTCTACAAGAAATACATATGACAAATTCAAAATAAATCTGTCAAACCCAAAGTTGGCACTAAGCCACACAAACCCTTAGAACTACGGTCGGTTTGTTCCCATAAAGGGGTACGCAGGCAATCTAGCAACCCATTAGACGCAATCATAATTCCAAACAAAATCCCTGACACCACCAGTCAAATTCGTCTAGTCCAAATGACTTCGGTCAAACTCCTAAAGCACTAAAAAATCAAATCCATTACCAAACCCTTCGAACTACATTGGTTTGATCCATTTACAAGAGTATGTAGGCAGTCTGGATTTAAATCTAGATGCAACCACCAACCCAAATAAATTTCAGGATCGCCTGAAGCCAGAATCTCGCTCCAAAGCTCAAATGCCTTCAGAAACAAATCCAAACAAATTTCCAAACACTACTCTCATCCTAAAGTCAAAGCCCTCTAACGAGTCATTCACTTGTTGGAACCCTTGAACTACGAGTGACTTGATCCTCTCTAGGGTACGTAGGCAACCTATTCCCAAATGTGGGTGCAGACACAAAAACAAACAAACCTATAATGGTCTCTTGGTAAACGAAATCAAATGGTGTTCCTTTGTAACAAGAGATTGTAATTAAAAGACACGTTCTGTCTTGAATGGGTTGAACCAGACATAATTAAAACTCTATCTTACTTAATAAGATAGAGTGAAATTGTGTTGGGTATATATGTATTTACAATTTTTGCTCAACAAATTCATAGTAACAAAAAGAGATTAGCTGATGGCATTGTCAAAATTGTGTTTATGTTTCATGGGACCGGTGGTGTATCGACGACTGCAATTACTAATCTTTCATTATGATTCCATTGCATTACTATTGCTGCTTCACAATGTACAGGTTGACCTCTTCCTGTCTCTAACCATGGAATTGGAAGTTTCCACCCTAATTAAACAGAAGTTTTTCTCCAATTCCACAGGCCAAAATTTGTTGGTTTTTTTGTTTCCTACATGTATTTGCCATTGATTTCGGAGATTTTTGTTCTTCATTGTTTCCATCCTACTTGCCTTCAAATTCAAGCAGCTCATATTCCAGAGTTTCCAGAAACACCACCTATGTAAACTCATGGAAGAAAGCTTCCAATTCCAGAAGTTATAGTCAACCTTGCCAATTCTTTTGGCATTTCCCATTCCCATTGCCTTTTACAATTTTGGTCTCATTCCCATTCCTTTCAGCTTCTTCAGTTTCCTCTTTGATGGGCTCAAATTGTGAATCAAGGCAATAAGCAAGAATAATGTTTTAATGACTACGTTTTGCTATCATCACATCACATTACATTATAAATCAAACTCATGGGTCATGACTTCCACATTCTCTGACCCTTACTGTTAAGCTAGTAACGGTTCTGACCCTCAAATGATGATGCTCACTTCCGGCCGCTACAAATCAATGATGCATCCGTTGGTCTGTTTTGACATTTCTATATTTTTCCTTCTTTTGGGAATTTATGACAGTTGGATCTTTTATTTTGTGGGTCAAATGTTAAAAAGACCAGAAAGATATGTTATGAATAAATTATTCTTTAAATAGTCTTCAAGCTAAGGGCAACTTCAATCATAGTCTTGAATTTAGAGTCTTATATCAATTATAAGACCTCTTTGTTACACTATTTATTTAGGACTTATTTTCTCTTCTCCAATAATGAGTCTTATATAAGGTTTTATATTCACTTTTGTTAATTAAAATAAGTTATAGGTGGTATATTTATAAATATTATATTAAATAATATGTTAATAACCTTATTAAGTTGATAAAACTTCACAGTTTTTATTTTTATCACAAAATTTTAAATTATTATTATAATTAAATATAATTATTTTAATTAAAATAAATAAAGACATACTAACTTTTTGTCTTTTTATATCGGCATATATGACAAACAACCAAATTATTGACAGATATTATCTTGTGTTGTGTCGATGTATACGACAAACAACTGAGTTCAGATGTGATTATTGTCGCCACATGTCAAACACTAATTGGTTATCTAGATTACGAGCTATATTTGTCCGACACCTGTCACTTCTTATCTGTTGATATCATCTTAAATTGTTCATAAATATGAGGTCATTGTCATCCTCATTCCTCACAAATTCACAACACTTCTCATATCAAAATCTTCATATTGTTTCCTTTTGATTTTGGGAAATTTTTTGTCTACAATGAATCATTTGACAAAATGTTTTATGAAAGATCAAGAAGAGGCCGTTACGAGAAACCAACGAAGATCCATGATGATGTATGCTGCTGCCTTGCAAATTCAAGATCAGGAAGATGAGGATTCACAATAGGGTGGTTCTTCGAAAGGTCATTCGTATACTGCCAAAAATAGAGAGATCATGAATCAACGTATGAAAGCTCTATACTTCACGGATCCATGTAGGTACGAACCAAATATATTTCGTAGGCGATACAGAATGCAACCTTGGGTCTTTGACAGGATGATGCGCAACACAGCCAATTACGATCCATATTTTTTTTCAAAGAAGAGATGCAACTGGGAGAGTCAGCCTATCCACTGAACAAAAGCTTACATGCGCCATGAGACAACTCGCATATGGGGTCACAGCCGACTTCTTTGATGATTACATGGATATTGCAAAATCCACTGCCATCGAGATTTTGGAACATTTCACCAGAACAAATATGGAATGTGTACCATAAGCATTACCTCCGCCGACCAACACCGGCAGATCTGCGACGGCTTCTCGACAAGGCAGTAGAAAGAGGATTTCTGGGAATGATCGGGAGTCTCGATTTTATGCACTGGTAGTGGAAAAATTATCCCACTGGATCAGGGGATCTTTCTGTAAACCCTCGAGGCCATTATATAGTAGCTCGACTTGCGGCGGAAGAAAGATGATTAGAATTCAAATCGGACTATGAAACCCTAAAAGCATAAAGGCACTGTTCCACCCGCGCGAACTAACCATTTTGTGACACATGTCCAGTTCGCACATTTCATTCAGCATAGGGCATTGCTTCTATGCCGCCCAATTATAAACTCCTATGCGGACTGGAATTAGATGCATCTTGTCACACCCCGGTCCTTAAGTTATTTTACGGTTATTTACTTCGGTATTATATCGGTCTTTTACCGTATTAATTAACCGTTTACTGTTAAGGACCTTAAAGTTGACTTTTTATTCCGTTTGAAATTTGGGAAAACTTTCTTCATGGAAGTTGTAGAGGATGATGTTACGAGTTTGTAGACATGCTACGTGTTAAAATCGGAGTTAATATGAAAAAGTTATCCACTAAGAGGGAGATTTTTGTGTTGGTAAAAAGAGGTAAAAAAGTTTAGTGGGTAAATTTTTGGTTGGATATTAGAGATGGACCGGGCGGGGGGAGGAGCTCGAGCCCATTTCTTTCTTCTCTTCTCTTTTCTTTCGCTTCTCTCTTTCTTCCCCAAGCTCTCCCCGAGCTTTCTCTTCGCTGGACTTCCTGCCACCAGCCGCCATCGTCCAGCCAGCGACGGGCCGCTGCTCCAGCCCAGAACGGACCCTCGCCACCTCCTCTCTCTCCCCGACCAGTTGTCCGAGCCGGTAGTGCCGCCGGAGAGGAGAAAACCCCGCCGAAACGCCGATTGCCTTTTCGCCGGAGCTCCGTTCTCCGGCCATCATAGGCTGTGATTTTTTGTTCAACTTGTAGCCCTCATTAAGGTGAGTAATCTCTCAAATGAAATCGGCTAAATTCGATCTCATTAGGGTGGTTTGTATAATTGAAAGTTTTAGGGATTGATAGATGTTTTGATTCGATTACCCTAGTTAACCTTAGAATTGGATTTTTTGGTAGTTATGAAAGTTGTTTGGATTGTTGAGAGGAAGATTGTGTCAAAATTTAGTTGTCATTAGAGGTCGCCGGAGTCGGCCGCCAGCCGCCACCGCCACTGTTAGAGGTTTTTTTTCAGAGTTTTAAGCGTGTTATATTAAGGAGAGTTTATTGGTGTGAAGTTTGAAATTATTGGAGGAGTTTTGGTTAGGTTTAACATTTTTCAAAGATTGAGAATGTTGGCGGTTGTTAGAATGAAAATCCAGCCGTTGGATTTCTTTGGTGTTTATTCTAGAATGTTGGAAGTGATAAATTAAGGTTGTGGTGGAGTTTGGTGTGATTCTGATAAGTTTAACCCTAGTAAGGGTAGTGGGTTAGGCAGAAGAGTGTTGTTGTTTTTCTGTAAGTATTTGTTTTCCGAAATTGAAGTTTGGTCCTAAGCATGTTTATTGTGCCAAGATACAAAGAGAACCTCGTTTGAGTAGCAATGTGGATATCGTTAGGCTTATGCCTAAATCTGTGAGTGGATATTTTGATTTTAAATAATTATGCATGCAAGATTTTTATAAGTTATCATTTTATTTTCCGAGCGTATATTATAATTTCGACTTATGAAATGATCTTGGAAATTATTTGAGTTTGACAGATTGATAAATTGATGGTCATAACTTATGGATTTGAGCTCGCATTATTATTTTGGAATTTGAGTTGGATATTCTTTATGACTCCGGATTTAAATATTATCGGTTTTATTTTGATGACTTGAGATTTATAAATGATTACCGAAAATGAGATTTTCGGTAGTTCTCTATCATAATTTAATGGTTTATTTGAGGCATAATGATTTTGACGTGGAGAATATTTTAGCGAGTATTTTCGAATAGAGATATTATTAGTTATGGTTTATATTTGGTATTGAAATCTCGCTTATGTTTATGAATTTGAGAATATTTTGACGTGTGAGACACCTCATTGAGTTTTAATATAATTTCTTATGATGATTTTCAAGTACGGTTGAGAACCGTACGATTGATATGATTTTGGGGAAGTTTAGTGGATTTATGAGATTTCGTATGTTTTAGTCACCATATTATGGGGTCGCTTATATTTTTTATTGCTAGCTAACTTTTATTAGCGGCTACTCACCATAGGTGAGTAGTGTGTTTAGCGTGTGACGCTATTATAGCCTAAGAGGTAACCCATCGGTATTTATATTTATATGTTAGATAGCCATTATTAGCGGCTACTCACCATAGGTGAGTAGAGCACTTAGCGTGAGACGCTATTATAGCCAGAGAGGTTTTTTTTTTTTTCATGGTGAAAACTCTTCCCCATATTTTTTTTCTTGATTATATAATTAATTAACCAGAAGGGCTGGTTAATTCCTCATTTTTAGATTTCGGTTTTATTTAACCAGCGGGGCTGGTTTTTATATTATTATTGGTAGTTGGATTTAAAGTTTTAGAAATATTGAAAGTTGCGTGCAACCAATTTTTAAAAATTGAAACGTAGAAAAATATATATAAGTTATGCAGTTGTTAAATTATTTAATTTATTTTTGTTCCACTCACTATAACGTTTTTAAATTACTTTCCCCTGGGCCCTTTGGTTTTGAATGCCCAACATGCAGGATAAGATTAAATGAGGTTGAGCGTACATGGAGTCGAGGCATAGTCAGAAGCTGCTTCCGCTTATTCCTTATTCCTTGTTTTTATTTCGTTTTAGATATGCTCTGATAACCATTTGAGGTGTTATGAAATTGAGGACCAGGATGGCTCCTGGAGTTGAGATTGGATAATTTATAATAGAAGTGTTTTTTCTGAAAATTTTCAAGTATGGTTTGTCCATTTTCAAGGTAGATTATACCTAAGTTTGGGTAAATTTACCTTGCTTCCATCTCGCCGGCTATTGCAGCTCGCGAGCCTGAAAAAAGCTTTTTATATTAAAAGGGCTACAGGGATTGGCCCGAAGTATGTCAAAGACTTGTACGAGTCTTCAACAATTATTGTGATGCATGCGGACTCCGCCTATGGCTTCTACGCGAAGCCTCCCACTCGAGCCAGTTCGCCAGCTCACCTCGATGTACTCCACCTCGCCTATCTTACGCGAAGTGTCAATCTCGCCTCACTTACGCAGAGTCAACTAGTAATTCCGTGCGAGATATGTGTACGCGTGAAGTCCATTCCGCATGCAAACTGTGTAGTTCAGCTCGCGTAGCCTCACTGGCGGGCCTTTACTTGTAAACTTAAAGAACTTGGGCTCGCCGGTAAAATATTGTGACGTGGACGAATAATTTAATTAATATTCACATAGACATTTACTGTCCAGTAAAATATTAATTTAGGCTTAAACACTTATGATACTTGGATTTGGCACGCCTTCTTCGGCCTTCCAGGTTCCCTAAATGATATTAATGTCATTGGACAGTCACCTTTGTTTAATGATGTGTCTCGTGGTGAAACTCCTCAGGTGAGCTTTACAAAATAGGCATTATGGGCAATGTTATTATCTTGTTGATGACATTTACCCGAAATGGGCTGCATTTGTTCAAGTAATCAAAAACCCGAGGACATCGCAGACAAAACATTTCATAAGGATGCAAGAAGCATACAGAAAAGATGTGGAGAGAGCTTTTGGTATTCTTCAAGCTTGTTGGGAAATCATAAGAGGGCATGCTCATGGATGGAGTAAGGAGAATCTTCAGTTTATCATGATAATGTGCATTATCTTGCATAATATGATTATTGAAGATGAGTATGATGAAGATGCAGCTGAGCCATTTGATCCGAATGACATTCCCACTAAACCAAAAAAGGCACATATATATGACAAAATCCTTGATCAAGACACCTCTGTTCATCGCAATCCGAATTGGCTAAATTAATTCATGCGTCGCTATAGGGAAGTAAGATGTCCATTGATGAACATAAACCTCCAGAATGATCTTGTTGATCACCTATGGAGCATGAAGCTGCAAGCTGATGAGAATGACCAGTGATGAACTTTAAATTTATTGCTTTCAATAAGTTGCCTGTTTCTCATGGCCTTTAATGTGCGGTGTGCGATTGCTTTTATATTCTTGTATTGTGTGTTGTGCGTTTACTTTTGCTATTCAATAAAAGTTAAATGTTTTTATGTCAAGTGATTGCTTTTTATGAATATAAAATGGTTATCTTGTGCCATAAAAAACATTGATAACTTTTTATTTATAACTTAAAAAAACATTACAACTAGAGACAAACAACAACATTTATTTAGGTTAATTAAATGAAAATTTCCTAATTGATGATTCTAGTTGATCCAATGTGTTTCATGAACCGGAACATAATTGGCCAAGTTACGGTTGTCTCCTTCGGTTGATGCTTCATACTCGGTGGATGCTTGATCTTGAGGGTTCACCGGAGTGCTTGAGGTTGCTTCATCTCTATCAATTATCTCTTGTTGTCTCCTTTCCCAATAATCCCTCTTTCTTGGAGTATCGAACATTGATAGATCAATCATCATAATACGATCATCCGAAGCACGTTGCTTAATTTGTTTAACTTGCTCAAATTGTTGTTGCCTTTGTAGATATTCATGCTCACTCTGTTCTTGAGCCTTTTGCATTTGAATGCGTAAGCCATCCGCATCTTGTTGCTTGCTTTTTTTGTTTGCTAGCTTTTGAGCTTTTTGTCCTTGATGTCGTGCTTGTCTTGTTGTAGTTGTCTCCGCTTCATTGGCTTATGTCCCATCTTATTCCAAGTTGATAGGAGTAGGAATACGTGAGTTCATGGCTTCGGTGGAAGGCTTTTCCCCAAACTTGATAGTATTTTTCAAGTATCGCCAACAATGATCATAGACAAAATCCGTGCCAACTTTGTCGTAGAAAATTGACCTAGCTCTCATGAGCTAGACACAAAATGAAGTAATAATTATTAGTACTCATGAGCAACATAACAAGTTAAGTAATTTATATATTACTTACACTAAAATATATTGTCTTAGCATGAGTTAAATTAAATGCTCATATGCTCATAGTTACACACTTAGAAACCTAGCTACACCATAATTTTCTATAAATTAAATGACAAAGAATAAATATTTTTTGTTAATATATGAATAATATACTTACATCGTCTTCCTTATTTTCGTCGCTTCGGTGGTCCACTTCGGCTTGGGTAAGAGATTCGTGCCACTTCGTACATAGCGGACTAAATATCTTCCACCGAGCCTTGCAACTATCTGATGATCTCTCTATGCAAGTCACCGGTTTTTGTGCATTGTACTCGGCCGATATACGCTCCCACATTGAAGCCGCCAATTGATTTGTTCCGGTGGCACCATCAGTGGTGATGGTGATCCAAGCTTGGAAAAGAATAGCTTTCTAATTGTGTTTCCATGTATCCTTTCTTTTGCCCATTTTTTCTCTTGGGATTTTTTTTTTGAAGAACAAGATGTAGTGAATAAATGAAAATTTTGGAAGGAGAAAAGGTTTTTGGTGTGAGGAATTTGTGAAGTCTTGGGTTGGTATTTATAGAATTCTTCAAAAAAAAAGAGTTCCCAACGGATCTATACATTTTTTATGTTATTTCTGAAATTTTTATTTTTTGAGGTAAAAACGAGTTTTATTTTTTATGAGGTAAAAATCTTGGGCCGGAGTAATTTTTTTCTGACCGTCGCACCTCCCCGCATTTGTTCACCTCCCTGCATTTGTTCACCGTCCATTTCAAATTATGGGGGACGATCCTGGTCGTTCGCTCCATGTCCATTAGAGCTGCTCAACCGTCGACTAGGAGACAGCCACACGTGTGCGAGGGGCGCGTTAGGCGCGTCGTTGTTTTCCGTGGAGTTGGAGCGCTTGTTTCCTGCCCTTTCCCTGTGTCGCGCGTCGCGTTTTCTTCATCTCTGGCCCAGCCTAGAAGCAAGCGGGCCCAGGTTCTGGTCCTGGAATTGTCTCAGATTTAAGACTGAGAATAGGACCCGTCCTATATTTCCAAAACCAAAACCCAGTAAATTAGCCTGTTGGAGATGAAAAGTCCATATATATGACTGAAACCCAGTTTTAGAACCCCTGTTGGAGTTGCCCTACATATAAATAGAACTATATCCATTTTCAACTTTTGTTTTTGAAAAAGAAGAGAATTTCACTGCAGACTCTTTAGCTCTTTTAGGACATAATGTTCATGATTTAATGTGCTGGTCCTCCCAGCTTCCAGCCTTAGTCTACTCTGTCTTCCGCTATGATAAATGTGGTGGTGGTTGTAGCAGAAGCTTTTCTTTGTAATCTTGTTTTTTATTATATTTTCTAATCAAAAAAAAAAACTTTGGTTTCGTTAGTGTAGCTATATGTAAGTTAAACTTAAAAAAAAAAAATGAAAATAGAAATAAGAAACAATGGTAATATGAAATCTAAGATTTGGGTGACTTGTAATTTAAATGACATTATTGTGGTAAGGCAAATCTATTTGGCTTCTTATTGTATTTTCTAACATTATCATGATCAGTATAACAGCATATGCTTCTATGATGTCCATTATTTGAAAACAAATATATATATATATACACACACATACGTAAATCGTTATCTGAAGTCATTTTCATGCCATATATTATATATATATATACATAAATCGTTATCTGAAGTCATTTTCATACCATATATTAACCTGATCAGTATGTAGACTCCCATACTTATTTATACAGTACGTATTACTGTATACTACCTATAATTTATATGTGCACTTGTATGGTGTCTAGGTTCCTTCTTTTGGTCATGTTAGTGATCCAGTACACATTATTTATATTCAGATGGCAAAAGGTTAGTATAGATTGAAACTCAGATTCGTGAACACACCTTCTTACCAATTGATCCACACAAAACTTCCACAAGTATGGCTCATCCCAAACATATTGCCTTGCAGTTTTGATCAACTTGTCCTTTTGAGCTCGAGTGAAATTATCCGGAATTAGCTTGGTGACCTTGTAATTGACGATGTCTGCAAACCATGGCTCAAAAGAAGAAGAAGAAAAATTTGATCTCAATTTTTGTACTTCAAACAGTTGCTCATCTGGGAAAGCTTCCTTAAGCGGTAAGGCGTCTTCTTCCTCTTTTGAACTATGCACAAGTCTACTCAAGTGATCAGCCACTACATTCTCACATCCTTTCTTGTTTTTGATCTCCAAATCAAACTCTTGTAGGAGGAGGATCCACCTAATTAACCGAGGCTTTGCTTCCTTCTTTGTAAGTAGGTACCTAAGAGCTGCATGATCAGAATAAACAACAACTTTAGTACCCAACAGATATGAACGAAATTTTTCTAAAGCAAAAACAACAGCTAAAAGTTCTTTTTCTGTGGTGGAGTAGTTCAGTTGGGCATCATTGAGCGTCCTTGATGCGTAGTAGATGACATGAGGGATCTTTTCAACTCTTTGCCCCAAACCTGCTCCAACTGCATAGTCAGATGCATCACATATAAGCTCAAAGGGGATACTCCAATCTGGTGGCATGATAACAGGTGTCTCAGTCAACATCTTCTTAAGCTTTTCAAATGCCACCATGCACTCCTCATCAAAAACAAAAGGCACATCTTTTTGAAGTAGGCGACATAATGGCCTTGTGATCTTAGAATGGTCTTTGATAAAACGCCGATAGAAACCTGCATGTCCAAGAAAAGAACGTACCTCCCTCACAGATGTGGGAGGTGGTAAAGAACGTACAAGATCTATTTTTGCCTTATCAACTTCTATCCCTTTAGCAGATATGATATGACCTAGAACTATACCTTGTTGTACCATAAAATGACATTTTTCCCAATTAAGTACAAGGTTAGATTCTTGGCATCTCTTAAGAACTAAAGATAAGTTAAATAAGCAAGAGTCAAAAGAGTCACCGTAAAGGGAGAAGTCATCCATGAAAACCTCGATGATCATTTCAACCATGTCCGAGAATATGCTCATCATGCACATTTGGAATGTTGCAGAGGCATTGCATAAGCCAAATGACATTCTTCGGTATGCAAACGTCCCAAAAGGACATGTGAATGTCGTCTTTTCTTGATCCTCCGGCTGAATGGGTATCTGGTTATAACCCGAGTACCCATCCAAGAAGCAATAATATGCATGACCTACAAGTCTTTCTAACATTTGATCAATAAAAGGCAAGGGAAAATGGTCCTTACGTGTAGTAGTGTTGAGTTGGCGATAATCAATGCAAACCCTCCATCCGGTTTGAACTCGTGTAGGAACCAATTCATTATCTTCATTCTTCACAACTGTGATGCCAGAACGCTTAGGTTACAACTTGGACCGGACTCACCCATTGGCTATCAGATATGGGATAGATAATACCCACGTCAAGGAGTTTGAGAACCTCTTTCTTCACCACCTCCATCATAGGCGGATTAAGATGCCTTTGAGCCTCTCTTGATGGTTTTGTGCCCTCTTCTAAAAGGATACGATGCATACACATGGAAGGGCTTATTCCCTTAATATCTGCTATGCTCCATGCTATTGCTGACTTGTGTTCCCTTAAAACCCTTATCAATTTCTCCTCCTCCTGCAATGAAAGGTTGGCTACAATAATGACTGGCAACATCTCATTCTCTCCTAAGAAAGCATATTTCAAGTGCTCCGGCAAAGGTTTGAGTTCCAATTTGAGTGCCTGAATCACAGAAGCGATAGGTTTTTCATTAGATAAAGGAAGAGGAATGAAATTTGAAGTATACTTAGCTGGTACATAAGGTGAGGCATCAAGGAAAGCAGCCATCTCAAGTACATCCTCATGGAAAACCATAGAACATGAATCTGAAATTTTCTGAGTAGATGACCAACGATCCATCCTTAGATTCCCATCGATCGTTAATTGTTGAGAAGTCAAACCGAGTTCCAAAGTTTTCTTGAGTGCGTCTTCCCCCACACTTGCATCAAAGGTATCCTGCACCAAAATATCTACGACATCAATAGAGAAACAAGAGTAAACATCAAAAGGGTACCTCATAGCTTCAAGGATGTTGAAGCTTATAATTTCTCCATCAAACTCCATTGTCAAAGTTCCTTCAAACACATCTATCTTGGTGCGTGCCGTTCTCAAGAATGGACGACCTAGGATGAGAGGAAGATCATACGGCATAGGTTCAGGTTCCATGTCAAGCACAAAGAAATCCGCGGGAAATACCAAGTGATTCACTTGAACTAGCACATCCTCCACAAAACCCTTAGGAAGAGCTATTGAGCGATCCGCTAATTGGATAGTCACTCGTGTTGGCTTGAGCTCACCTATATTCAAAGACTCATAGACAGAAAAAGATATTAGATTAATTGAAGCACCCAAGTCTAATAAAGCCTGACCAAACTTTTTATCCCCAATTGTGCAAGGGATAGTGAACCTTCCCGGATCCTTCAATTTTGGAGGCAACTTCCTCAATAGGACAGCGAACACTTCTTCACTTAGAGCGATGGTCTCTTTCTCCTTGTACCTCCTTTTGTTGGTGCATAGCTCCTTGAGAAATTTGGCATATCTCGGTATTTGCTTTATAACGTCCAAAAGAGGGATGTTAACTTGGACTTTCTGGAAAGTTTCCAAGACATCATTCTCATCTTGTTCCTTCTTAGAGCTCATGAACCTGTGAGGAAAAGGAATACATGAAGTATTTAAAGTAGGATAAGCATTATCTTTTACCTTGGAAGGAGAAGAAACTTGAAGATTTTGTTTTGGGTATGAAGGATCGATCTCTTTCTGTCTAGTTTTGCTCTTTTCGCCTTCCTTTATTTCCAGCTCATACTTCTCAGCTTGACCACTCTTGGACATCTTGTGAGGCTTAGTAGGCTCCTTTAATTGTTTTCCACTTCTCAAAGTGACTGCATTAAGCTCAGCCATGCTCCCATCCTTAGAATTTTGAACTGTTGTGCTAGGAAGAACACTTTGAGGTCTTGTTTGCAACGCCGTTGCAAGTTGCCCAACTTGTCTCTCCAAGTTCTTGATAGACTGCCCCTGCTCCTTAAATTAAGCCTTGGTATCTTGCATAAAAGATGAAGTGTTAAGAGCCAGCTCCTTAAGCGCATCCTCCAGAGACTTACTTGAAGCTTGTTGAGGTGAAGCTTGTTGGTATGGTTGCTGCCTTGATCCTTGTTGAAATCCAGGTGGTCCATTGTATGCACCTTGAGGGGGCCGAATCACGTTGTCATTATCACTCCAACGAAAGTTAGGATGATCTCTCAATCCAGGATTGTACGTGTTCGAGTAAGGATCATATTTAGGTCTTTGTTGCCCCGCATAATTCACCTGCTCCTCAGACAAAGAAGACATATGACATCTATCAATAGTATGGTCAGATTAAGAACAAATAGAGCATACCTGAGGAGATGCTTTAGAGCCATTGCCTATGGCATTAACCAACATGTCAATCTTTCTCTCCATTGCCACCATTTGATTCCATGATGATGAAACCTCATATACTCCACGGCCTTTAGGTCGCTTGTCCCTTGTGCTAAATTGCATGTTATTGTCAGCCAAGTCATCAATGAGATTGTATGCTTCTTGACCGGTCTTGTTCATGAATGTGCATCCACAAGCTGAGTCCGCCATGCCTCTATTACTCGTGTCCAGTCCATCATAGCAAAATTGAACCAAGTCATCCAAGTCATAACCATGATGGGGACACTTCCTTTGTAGCTCTTGGAACTCCTCCCATGCCTCATACAAGGTGTCACCATCTTTCTGAGTGAAATTCTGAATCTCCCTCCTCAGTTTCTTTGTCAGTTGGGCTGGAAAGAATTGTTTCAGGAACTTCTTGACCATTCAATCCCATGTAGTGATGATCCCTGCAGGCAAAGAGTAAAGCCAACGTTTAGCATCATCTTTCAAAGAAAAGGGAAACAAAAGCAACTTAAGCCCTTCAGGAGGCAAATTTGCTATAGTTTGTAGTTTGCATATGTCCAAGAACTCCCTAATATGAACATTAGGGTCCTCAGATGGTGAACCCGTATACTTGGGCAATTGTCCAAGTAACTGCATAGGGATCGAAAACGAATGATTGCCCGGTGGTGTGTAATCGATGCATGATGGAGAGTCCGTAGCGGTTGGGACAAAGGAATCCTTCAATGCCATCTTAGCTTTTAACGGTTCCTCTACTTGCTCTTCCTCGTCCTCGTCCTCGTAAATTGAATGTGTAGGTGATGATGGTATTTGCTCGTGTTCCTCCTCTTGTGAAGAAGTAGAACCTGCCCTTATGTCTTCAATTGGTAACCGAGAGTCTTTCGATTGCTTCTTATTCAACTTACAAGAGCTTCTATCTCCAAATCCAAAGGGGTAAGTTCGCGTTGCACAGTCCTTCGAGTGTGCATTCACCTGAAAAGAGGAACAAAGAACACTAATTAAAATCTAAAACATAACAAGAAACAAACACAAAACAAAAGAAGCTATTAGATGTAAAGTAATCCCCGGCGACACGACGCCATAAAATTGATAGCTAAATTAAAAGCTATTTATTTTCCTTATTCTCCTGCAAATTTTTCGATTGTAATATAGAGAAATAAGAGTCTCCCGCAGAGGATTAAGTTAAACTAAAAGCTTCAACAAAAGTCACAAAACGTGACTGCAGCTCCTATTGAACAACAGTCGAAAAATAAAATTAAAACCTAACCTAGATTGTTCAGAAAAACACGAAAATTTACAGAGGTGTACTAGACACACAGAGAGTCTAGCACACAAAATTTGAGATAAATCTGAGTTGATTTGATAGGGAAATAAAATACAGGAATATGACGAACAGAAGATATGAAAACTGAAAACTGATTTCAAAGTAGTTGAAAATCATGATAATGAGACTAGCTAGGGAGAAAGTATCCAACCCCGACAATCACACACAACACACTTTGCCCAATTTGTGACCAACTAACTCAATTGAAGTTGCTCAGATTGACTCGGTACACTTGAGCACAATCTATTACTCTTTCTTACTTTGTACGTTAGGCAGAAAGTGCTCTACACCTAAACTATTCTCAAACATTGTAACCTAAATGTACGTTTATTAGGTTAAACAAGCAGAGATCAATAAGCATGAAAAGAGTTTGAGCAATCACTAGGCATCGCAATAAACTTAGCGACTTGCTAAACCTAGGGTTTCGTATACTCGCTAGTGAAAACTACCGATTACTTCTCTAGACAATTTGAGGGATCCGATATTGACCCAGGCATCAAATAATCAAAGTATTAGAACCGTAGCATGTATACTAAGTAGGCCTCCAAAGCACACACACAAAGAATTCATCGATGAACAATTGGTAAACAAAACCTCAATCTTATTAATTGCAAAAACAAATTGAAAATCAAAGCATGTTATGAATCATGTCTAGGGGCTTCAACAGTCCCCTAGCTACTATGAGTTTAGTTGCGCATAATGAAAATTAAAAACACAAAAGAGTTCATGGAAGGGGAAGACAACAATAACCGAGGTTGGAGAATCCTTGAGAAGAGATCAATCTTGTTCCGTCCGATTCTTGTGTTCTTTTCTTCCCGACTTCTCTTCTTCTTTTTTTTGTTTTCTCTCGTGTATCAGATGATATTAAGTTAGAGAACCCTCAATTTCCGTCCATGGGCCAGCTGATTTGGATTGGGCCTTGAAATTGAAGTTACGGTCCAAATCAGAAATTCGGGCAGACTGACATTCGGCCACTAAAATGATCATAAATTCTTCTACAAAATAGGTATTGATGATCTGTAAAAATTTCTAGAAAGTAGACTCTTGTAGCTTTCTATTGATATATAAATCATTATCTGGATCGTTGTGAGCTGATCACAATCCTCTGTCGAAGTTAGAGGATAATTTCTGGCAAATCCCATAATTCTTTCCTTACACGACATGAATTCCTAATCCTTCAAGATTTCTCCTCTTTTGCTTCATATTCCTTTCTTTGCTCCGAAATACCTAATAAACATAAAAATAACTAAATCAAATGGAAAATACGATAAACTAATAAAGTAAAGAGGGGAATTAACCACCATATTGTCGCATAATTATGCTCCTATCATCAGACCAAACTTCTCCAGCATCCATTGAAATTGTGAGTTGCTTTTCCACACTTTACTGGTAATTGTTTGTCTTCAATTGTAGGTGAATGCATCGTTTTTAGTTTAGATTCATCAAATAAAATTATGAAGAAGTATGGACCTCCTTAATTTGGTGCATATGCTGCCCCCATACACTTCATGAAGTTCTGGTCCATGTTTCATGTCTGTAAGAAAAAGAAAAAGAGGAAGGAAGGTGTTGTCGAATTCTTTGAATGGTTGCAACCTTCTCCTTTTCTTAGTATGAGTTAGTACATAGCCAAAATACTTGGCTGAGCCGAGAATAGGGCACAATTACCCGGTCACCGAAGATCATTCCAGGCGAGATAGCTCTAGCGAGCCCTTTACGAATATCTAAAGAGTGAAGGGCCGGTAACAACCCGCTAGCCAAACCCACTCTGGCAGCAAAACACCCCCAAAAGGGGAGACACTGCAAAAGTTAACAAATAGTGCCACATCGGAGACTGAGGCCACAATGTCTAACATTGGCCTATAAAACAGGCACAAACTCCCAAAAAGGTAAGGACAACTCTCTTCTCACACTCCCGTACACCGCAAGTGGCAACCTAAAGCTAACTTAAGCATCGGAGAGTCGAAGACTGGGCCACCCCAGTCCTGACTTCCTGACGCCATGTTACTTGTGTAGGTACCGAGTGCGGAACCAAGGATTCTATCTCATCCCGACTCGCAGTCTCTTCCAGACTCACAATATTGTCCCGACTCGGGGTCTCGTCCCGAGAAAGGTAGAAACAATTGGCGTTAGAAGGAGGGCCCTCTTGTGGAACTCCCATTTAACTCGGCACAATGGTGGAAATCATCCATGACCCCATGGACCCTGGCACTCAGATAGGGAAAGAACTTTTCCAATCCGGCGACACGTCCCTTCCCCAAACCGGCAATACAGCCCCCATTAGCCATCCCGACTCAGCCACAGCCCTTGAATTTGTAAAGCGAGATGTCCATTTGTTCCGTGAGCAAGCGGCGAAAGAGAGGGCAGAAGCGGAAGCGTACCGGGTACGCATCGCCGAGTTGGAAAATCAACACTTCTTGCTCCGCGCCACGTTAGAACATCTTAACGTGTACAACGACAGCTTGGACCGCGCGACGCGAGTTGCCAGAACCCCGGACTCCACCACTTCTCTTCCTAATCAAGGCCAGGCCGGTTCCATATTCCCGGGAGGCCCTAACTAGATCATATACGTGTCCCATCCTCTTACCCACCCATCATTTCCAATCTCAACCCCTCAACCATCTACAATCTCCAATGACCCCCCTGCCACATCAGCCTAATCCATCTGCCCAACCTATCTCCACTCCTACCTCTGCCAACCCCCCTAACCCACCTCTTGACATGCCAACTCGCCTACTGCTCCAACTTAGCCAGTCTGTCAGACAGTTGGCTTCACGGATTGAAGGCGTCGAGAGTCGCGGGGCCCAGCGACCCTTGTTCTCTGCTATTGACATCGCCCAAGCCCCTTCACGCCTCTAGTGCAGATGGACAAGCGGCCTCTGGGAACCAAACCCCTCAAGGTGGACAAGTATAAAGGCACGGGGGACCCCTATCTCCACCTCGAGACATTCTTCTCGCTATATAGCTCCACTGGCTACACCGACGCCATGGCCTGCCACACCTTCCAAGAGATCCTCTTTGACAAGGTGCTCAGTTGGTTCCTCAATTTGTCGCCCAACTCCATTGAAAACTTTGACCAACTCTCGGAACGCTTCCTCAACCGTTTTGTACTACACGTCAGCATTTATCGTAGTGTAAATGCCCTGTTCCACATCAAGCAGAAGGACGACGAAGGCCTCCATGAACTGCTGTCCCGATGGCAATCTGCCACCGTGAGATCCCACAACTTGGAACCTCGCGTGGCGGAGCAGGCTTTCCGTCAGGCCCTGCTCCCTGGCAGTTTTCTAATGGAGATCAATAGGAACCTTCTGGGATCCTACGATGCCTTCATGGACCTGGCTGTCCGATGGGCCCGCGCTGAATTTGCCACTTTCGGACGTTCCGCCCCCGCCACGTTAGCACTTCCCTCTCCGCTACCAAAGCAACAATCTCCGCTAAAGTATGAACATTTTGACAGCAGGAAAGATAAAGGGAAGCCGCGTGGCTCCACCCGAGACCAGGGGCGCGGCTCCGACAGTCGCCATGGGGGGCAGAGGAACCGCGACCACCCTTATAAGTCGAGGGACCAAAGCCCTCTGCAGCAACAACGCCGTTCCCCCCGACAGCCTCGTTACGAGGTCCACATTACTCTGACCACCACATATGAGGACATATGGGTCAGGCACAAAGATCTCATTCCCCCACCTCCCAAGAGCAAGTATCCAAAAAGCCCCAGCGAGCCACCGGCAACAAATATTGTGCTTATCATGATGATAATGGCCACACAACAGAACAATGCCATGGCCTCCGCAATGCCATCGAACATCTGGTCCGGAATGGATAACTCCACCAATATTGCACTCCCGCCACAAGCGCTAACGCCATTGCCACGATTCCCCCAACTCTAGCCTTCTATAAAACAGCAATGCACGACACCCTCGGAAATCCTAGACATCCAACGTGGTGTCACGATCACCCCATCAGCGTGAGTTCAAGTGACATTTCGCAGATGGGAGGATACCATAAATTGCCACCACTGTGAGCCATTCATAATCAATGTGCAGGTAGATCATTACAGGTGCCACAGAGCCTTAGTGGACACAGGGGCCGCCATAAGTGTCATGTTTTCCGATTTTTACAAAGGACTCCGGCGAGACCGAACTAAACTATACAATAACATCACCCTTTGTCAGTTTCTCTGGCGAGATAGTGCAACCGTTAGGCTCAGACCGCCTAACCGTGTCAGTGGGAACCGCTCCTTGCCGCTCTTCCATTACATTCCGCTTCCTCATAGTCGATTGTCCCTCGTCCTATAACCTCATCTTAGGCCAGGACATCCTTTGGGGGCTGCAGTGCTTCATCGCCGGTCACATACTTCTCATGAAAGTTCCTACCCCAGGAGGCATCCTGACAATTCAAGGGGATCGGGCGGCCATTGAGCATTGTCATCTTATTACCATCAAGCAAGGGCGCGGAGCCTATGAGATGTTGCCTCTCAGCCCTTCGAAGCCCATCGATGACCCGTGGGACGACCCAGAGGGGAGCTGGAAGAAGAGAGCCCCGCGACCTAATCCAATGGAAGACGCAGAATGGGTGTCCCTGTCACCCACCACCCCAGAAAGACAAGTCCACATTGGCTCAAGTCTTGGCCCAGAGCTCGGCCACAAGCTCATTATTGCCTTCCTTTAGGAAAAACAAGCAGTCTTCGCTTGGTCCTATGCCGACATGCCAGGAATCTCCCCTGATATCATCACCCACAAACTCAACATCCTCCAAAACCACCCCCCTGTCAGGCAAAAGAGACGTATCTTTCACCCAGACAAGTATCGAGCTATCCAAGCCGAGGTCCAATGGCTCAATGAAATCAAGTTTATCCGTGAGGTTTCTTACCCGACATGGGTCTCCAACGTCTTCATGGTCCCTAAGCCTAACTGCAAGTGGCGCATGTGTGTTGACTACACGAACATTAACAAGAAGTGCCCCATGGACAACTTCCCTTTGCCACGAATCGACCAATTGGTTGATTCCACAGTTAGCTTCAAGATGCTCAGCTTCCTCGATGCCTACTCGGGCTACAACCAGATCAAAATGCACCCCGCCGATCAGGCTCACACAACCTTTGTCACCGATAAGGGACTGTATTGTTACGAGGTCATGCCCTTTGGCCTTAAGAACACGGGGACGACTTATCAACGGTTGGTTAATGCCCTGTTCGAGGATGAAATTAGAGAGGCCATGGAAGTATATGTCGACGACATGTTGGTCAAGAGCAAGACAGAGGACGACCACATTGCCAACCTCAACAGAGTATTCACTAAGCTCCTAGAACACGGGATGTGCCTCAACCCTCAGAAGTGCATCCTTGCCGTAGGAGGCGGCAAATTCCTTGGTTTCATGGTCAGTGAAAGAGGCATCGAGGCCAACTTGGAAAAAATCCAGGCCATACTGGACATGACTACCCCAACCTCCCGGAGTGAGGTCTAGTGCTTTACAAGACGCTTGGTAGCCCTGGCACGTTTCATTTCTCGCGTCACAGGGCACAACATAAAAAAGATGTCACTTGGGGCTCGGCGCATGACGACGTTTTCAACAACATAAGGGCGTACCTTGCCACTGCCCTCTCCTATCCAAGCCAATCTCTGGCGAAGTGCTTTACCTCTATTTGGTTGTTTCTGCCACTGCCGTCAGTGCTGCGCTCACACGCCATGCGCATGATAACGAGCTCCTAGTTTACTATTGTGGCAGAGGACTCGCAGATCCTAAGACTCGATATCCAGGCATAGAGAAACTTGCTTTTGCCCTCATCACTGTCGCCAGGAAACTCAGGCCATATTTCCAAGCCCACACAATCCATGTGCTCACCAACCAACCCTTACGGCAAATATTGCAGAAACCTGAAACCTCAGGCAGCATGGTAAAATGGGCGGTTGAGCTGGGAGAATTTGACTTGCACTATAAGCTGCGAATGGCTATCAAAGGGCAGGCAACTGCAGACTTTATTGCTAAATTTATCCCCTTGGCCAATAACAGTCCCCACCTAGACGCCCCTACTAGGGACGCCATCTGGGAACTCCAGGTTGATGAATCCTCTAACAACGGACTCAGCGGATCATGAATCATAATCACGGACCCAGAGGGTCACTTGTATGAGTATGCCCTCAGATTTTGCACATCACCCCCCAGTGCCCCTCTCTGTCATCATCTCGCCCGTTCCTTTCAGCCAGCGGGGACTCAATTTCATAGGGCAGCTCCCCACAGCCCCGGGACAGTTCAAGTATGCCATTATCATTGTGGATTACAACACAAAATGGATCGAGGCATAGCCCCTTGCCACAATCACCACTGAAAAAGTAATCAACTTCCCTTTGGCGAAATTTGTATTGTCGCTTTGGAGTACCCCAGGCCATCGTTACCTACAACGGAACCCAGTTTGACAATGATACATTATGGGGATTCTTGTCAGATCAGGGAATAACAATCTTTTATTCCTCCCCAGCACATCCTCAGACCAATGGCCAGGCGGAAGCTATAAACAAGCTCATCAAGCAAAACCTGAAAAACGCCTGGAAGAGGCCAAGAGTTTGTAGGCAGCTAAGCTCCCAGATGTTCTCTGGACACTCCGCACCACCCCACAACGGCCACTGGGGAGTCCCTATACCTCTTGGCTTATGGCACCGAGGCAGTGGTACCGGTGGAAATAGAGGTCCCGAGTGAACGTGTCACAGCCTATGACCCTGAGACAAATGCAACAGGGTTACGACTTAACATGGACCTCCTAGAGGAGTGCCGGGACAAGGCATACCTCAGGACCATCAATAACAAGCAGAAAATAGCCAGATACTACAACAAAAAAGTCGCCCCCCACCCCCTGAAAGTAGGCAATTGGGTCATGAAAGAGGTCATCCCCCACCCTACTGGCCTCAAGGCAAAGTGGGAGGGCCCACTCGAGATAGTTAACACTCCTAGGCCTGCCACATTCTATCTTCGAGATTGTGATGGTCGCGTGCTACCCCGCCCCTGGAATGTTCACCACCTCCATCTCTACCCCAGTTAACCAATTTTAACCTTGTTTATGTAATTTAGCCCGCTAGCGGCTCCAACAATGTACACCTTGCCCGCTAGCGGCTAAATCTAAATGCAATGAAGTGCATTGTCATTCCAACATGCTACACTTTGTCCTCGCAACGCAAGGCCACAAACCATACAAAATTAATCAACAGCAAGACAAACACACAAAGGCTATGCATAATGCCAAAACATCAACCTGGACTCCTAGGCAAATTAATATAAACCAGTCACAATGGCTAACCACGCCACTTACATTGTTCCTAACAAAAATTCTTTCCCTACGACTATCAAAACATTATCAAGTACATCTCATTTTCCCCAGAGGATGAGTCACCAGATTTGTTGACACTCCCCCTACTCTTTGACCCGCCGCTACGCCCACGGACCTGGCTAATGTTCACCGCCACCCTTTGTCCAAACGAATGCTTCGACTGGTCCCTTGACAAGAATGAAGGCCTCACAGCTACGGAAGGGCGCACAAGTGAACTGCCAGGTACTCCCTCAGGGCCAGGAAGCCCCTTTACTGGAGACTTCTGAGCTTCAAGGCCCGCACGTGCCAGAAACCCCGGAGCCTGAGGATCACGGGACGGGACAACAGAAGAATCCACCTGAGAAGCCACTACTTGGGTAGGTATAGACCCCTCAGGGCCGGTAGCTCTCACTAATGACGCAGCTGTAGTTGCCAGAGGCCATGGATCCTTACAGCTGAAGTCCCGTTCTGCCCAACAGAGGACGTTGCACGCCACGCCTCATGTTGCTTCGCCAGAGACCGTGAGATCTCGGCTTGTTTCCTTTGTTCAGGTGTCATTTGTTCCCACGCCACCTTTGCAGCATTCTTCTCAGCATACCACATGCGCATAGCCAACTCATTAATCTAGCTCGCCTGGCAGCCAATTTGGCTCAGATCATCTTACCCTTTGCTATAGGCACCCTTTAGTTGCTGCTTGTACACCTCGCCTTCCCAAAACAACCTCTCCCCTACCCCGACAGCCCGCCCACACTTCGCCTTCCAAGACACTTCCAGCTCCGCAAGTGACTGCGTCAGCTTCACCACCTCAGCTTTCAAAGATGCTACCTTGGCAACCGCCAATTCCCCAGCCCTCACCTACTCATCCTTCCTCCTTATGGCTTCCTTCAGCTCCGCCACCTCTCAATCCGCAGCGACAGCCTGGGCCTGGAAGACAACAGCGTTCTGCTTCGCCTACGCTAGCCGCTCTGCAAGGACACGATTATGTTCCTCCACCTCCCTCAATTGCTGACACTTCGCCTCAGCATCTCCCTGCAGGTGGGAAACCGCCCGCTTGCTCGCGGCATACATCAACAATGTCGCCTGCAGTTACACATCAACACATAAACCCAAGCTTAAAACAGTTGAAAACAAAAGCGTGCAGGCGCTTACCCGAGTCAATTTCTCCTTGGCGAGCGCCATGCTAGCCAGCGGATCCATCTCCTCCAACACATGCATATCTCAGGAGCGGTGACTCATGTCGTATGCCATCTGAGCTAACTACGGCTGCGCTTCCCCTGTCTCTTCTAAAGCTTGGGCAATCTCAGCTAAGCTCCCGGATCCCCAGGACCGACTGACCCTCGCGAGCCGGCTCGGCCCTCTCTTTCCTCTTCCGAGTCCTTGCCGCGTCAATCTCATCACCAAGATTCGCAACCTCCTCTAAGACAGGTTCCTCCCCCTGCGCCTGATCGTGTTCACCCTCGCGATCACCCTCTGTCTGCGCCTCCTCCAACTCCACTTCTTGGATGCCCAAACCCTTCACTTCCGCCACCAACGGAGGCACGTAGGCGTAGTCCTCATCCGCCAGATTCAACCTTAAAAATCACCACAGTCACCCAACTCCACTTCCCTACCCTCCCCCGTCTCCAGGTCAATATCATACTACTTGGCATGGTCGGCCTCAGCCTGCAGCCCATCCAGCACGTCCTTGTCCGACACTTTGTCCTACGGACCTTCCCTCTTCCGCGAACCAACGTCGCGTGACATTGTCACTGTAACAAACAAACAGTAGTCGGATAACGATCCGCAAATCTAAACAGAGGACGCAACCACTAAAATACAGACCCGGCGCCCGGGCATAGCCGAAATGGTTGTATATACCAAGGCGGCATATCCGATACGAGCTCCTACATTTGAATGCCCATATCACCCGGCGAATCCGACGCTCCATTAGCTCGGTCTGCTTATGCTCTTGCGGCACTGCACAAAGCCAGTTGTCAGCAGGGACAGACCCTATGTGCCAGCACGCGTTAAACTCCTCGCAATTAGGGAACTCCTGCTTCAGCAGGCGAAACAACACCCCCGTTCCCAATATCTGCCTTAGCATATTAGGGGTAACTTGCTCTGGGGCGACATGCAGACACGCCAATGTGTACTGCACAAACGGGGGCAGCGGAAACATCAACCCGCATCTTAGTTAGTACTCATATACCAAAGTAAAGTTACCTGGTGGATCCCAAAACTTCACCCCCCCTACCAAGCGGTTGCAACAAGACCTCATCCGGTATACTCCAATTCTGCCGAAGCGCTTCAAGCTCCGACGAGGTCATACTCTTGCCAGGAGGTTCCTAAAACGAATCATCCTCCTCCCGAGATCTCGCCATGATAGACTCCTCTACCTCCTGCAAGAGAGGGTTAGACGAGGACACATAAGACCCGGTATCCATTATAGGAATGCCTTCCCTTAAATCAAGGGCAATTTCCGCTATAAGATTATCCAATCCCTTCTCCAACCGGTGCAAAGTGTCCGAATCTGAACCAGGCGAACTAGAGACCACCATAATCTTTTCGCTAGACACCCATAACAGATCTGTCATACCCCGCTACCTTAACCCTAACTAGCCCAACAACAAATCTCTTACCCTAGAATTCCTACCAACATCACAAACATGTGATCAATCCCACTCACCCCAAATAACCCAAAACAAAAACACCACCACATACAGAAACCCAAAAACAAACAAACCGACAAATTCATACCTTGAAACAGCGGATTCGCGTAGTGGCAGTGAAGCTGGTTACAAATAGCCGAGAGCTCGCACCCACTCGATCGAGGATGAAATTGGACGTTTCCCAAAATGAATTTCACAGATTCGCTAAAACCCTATACAGCAAATCACAGCTCACTCAATTTTCAGTTTCGAAAACATGAACTCCCCCCTCAAGTTCTCCCTATATAGACATTCCCCTAGACCCTACCAATCTAAACGGTAAGTGCGAAGCCACGTCACCTTTGGTCGTCAAAAAACAAAAAAGGGAGCCACGTCATCACGCCAGGTAGCGCGAACTGTCCCTCCTGCTAGCGCGAACCGTCACGCCACTAGCACGGCCTGTCACGCCATTAGCGCGGTTCATCTCGCTAGCTAACGCGAACTAGCGGTGGACTCGGTCCTAACGGTTCGGTTTTTAGACACTAACCGAAAACCGAAACTGAAGGTTCGGTTTTCTATTTTCTAGAACCGAAACCGATAAAAATATATAAAAGACCGCACTCGTTGGTTAACCTAACATCAGTTCAGTTTCGGTACGGTTTCGGTTACAAAACCTATTATTCGTAATATTTTTTTACACTTAACCAAATAACATAAAAATAAAAATATCAAAGTTGTAAACTATCAACACTTCAAATAAGTTAATCTAATAAGTTCAAATAAGTAATCCAAATGAAAAGAGAAGCTAAAATTTATACATAATTCATTTGAAACCTCAAATAGTCATATATAACACAAGATAAAACTATATGGGAAGAATTTCGGTTAGACTTAAACAATTAAAGACATAATCATGTGTGTGAAAGCTTACTATTTGTAACTCATAACCGATAAGAACATGATACGTAATGTAAAATTAATTATTAATAATAAATATATGTAGAATGAATATATGTCGGTTCGGTTTGGTTTAATCGGTTTTTATGATGCACGGAACTGCAAACCAACACCGCACTACTCGGTTTGTGTGGTTTCCAAAACCGATTGCATCGGTTTCATTTGGTTTTGGTTACTCGATATTGGTTTGGTACGGTTTTAACCGGTTTCGGTTGTTTCGGTGTCTAAAAGTCCACCCCTAGCGCGAACTGTCTCGCCCGCTAGAGCGAACTGTTTACGCCACTAGCGTAGCCCGCCACGCCATTAGCGCTGTTCATCTCGCCCGCTAGCGTGAACTGTCTTGTCTGATAGCGTGAACTATTTACGCCACTAACGAGGACCGTTTGTTCACAAGTAATCACGACCTTAACTCGGTACTTAACCCATGTCACCTCGCGACCCTCGCATGGGGATTTGAGGACTCGGCACCATGTCTCCAGCACCCGGGTAAAACATATTCTCGGCATCTATAGAATAACTCCCCACCCAAGAGCTCTCTTAGACTAGGGACTTGAGGACTTGTTAGTACATAGCCAAAATGCTTGGCTGAGCCGAGAATAGGGCACAATTACCCGGTCACCGAAGATAATTCCAGGCGAGATAGCTCTAGTGAGTCCTTCATGAATATCCAAAGAGTGAAAGGCCGGTAACAACCCGCTTGCCAAACCCACTCTAGCAGCAAAACACCCTCAAAAGGCGAAACATTACAAAGATTAACAAATAGTTTCATATCGGAGACTGAGGTCACTTTGTCTAACATTGACCTATAAAACAGGCACAAACTCCCAAAAAAGGTAAGGACAACTCTCTTCTCACACTCCCGTACACCGCAAGTGGCAACATAAAGCTAACTTAAGCGTCGGAGAGTCGAAGACTAGGCCACCCCAGTCCCGACTTCTTGACGCCCTGTTACTTGTGTAGGTACCGAGTGCGGAACCAAAGATTCTACCTCATCCTGACTAGCAGTCTCTTCCCGACTCGGGGTCTCATCCCGAGACAGGTAGAAACAATATACAAGGGATGATCAATGTTACCAACATGATGAACAATGGAGATGATGAAACCGAATCAATAATGAACACTGGGGATGTTATCGACGTTAGAGTTGGATACAATGAGCTCCAGCCAATAGGCCCAATACGGTCGAACTTCTGAAACTCTTCCAGTTAAACTGAATATGACCAAGGCATATAACTCTCATGTTCTATTTGGTTTAAGTGAAGGAGAAATATGAGTTTGAGTCGAAAATTAAAAATGGATGAGTTTCTTCATATTTGATGAAATTCTACCCTGGCTTCCTGAACCTTTGGTGATAATTCCTCATGACCTAGAAATACAAGTCATTTCTTCCAAATTGTTGACGAACCATGAAGTGATTGGAGAAATGGAGCTAGCTGACAAAGGATATGCAGCCATGGTCATGGCGTTGTTTCTCTAGACTACCTTTCCTATTATATATACAAGTCATTATTTTCTTGACAGATATATACATAATAGATTTGTCTATATATTACATTAGTCTGAATATGTATGTATATATGCAACATGCAACAAGTGATTAACCAGATAATAATTATACATAATCAATGTATTATGGATCAATAATGCACATCATTATGAACTAGATGTTTCTTTTGATGAGATAGGTAATGGGATAGGATTGCGTCTAATTAACGGGACTCGTGCTTTGTTAATTTCAATTAGTCCTTGTCTAATTTAGTTGAATGTGCCCTTTTCGTTGTCTGATTAACATCTCGAGCATAATTGTCGGCTTCAACCTAGCCTTTCAATTTCTGGATTGTTATTAAACAGAAAGAGACGGTGATCCAAATCAAGATCTATTGCTGACTCAGTTTTCTTCATGTCTTAGAAGATGACCAAACTATCTCTTTGATTATTAAATGATGTGTCGGAACACTCATATTCATCATTCCTGGTGTTTCCATGTTAAATTTGATTCAATATTACGCATCATTTATGTAGATTAACACGTGTTATTGTGTTTCAAATTCGGTCCTCAATCTTTTCCTTGAAGATAATATAAATGACAAAAACGGTAGTGCACGAATATACGATTTTACATAAGATCAATGATAAATTGAGACCTATAAATAAAAAAGAAGACAGTGGGGGCAAATCAAGCTTATCTCTACTAGGCTGTTGATCGATATATCATATTGCTTGGCGACTTGATGAACATGTCGATGGTGGACTGGACTATGCGTTTGGTGCAGCTGTGACTTATATGAAAAGTTGACTTATACTTATTTCTGAGAAAAAATGACTGAAAAGTAAAAGTAACCTGAGTGTTTGGTAAACTGACTTATTACAGGTGCTGTGAGTGCTAAAAGCAGTGGAAGTGTTTGGTAAATTGGAAACTAAAAGTGCTTCTAGTTTACATAATGATCAATTTAGACATGAAACAAAAATTAAGTAATTATACAATTCTTTTGATGGTTTTGTTAGCTTTACAAAAATTAAGAATTTCTAGTACCACGTGCACTCATTAAACTCTGAGCAATTTCGTTTCTTATTGCTTCCATTTCTTGTGCAACATAACCATGATCATCTTCTTATTCATCATCATCCATCTCCATCTCACTTGATATGTCACCTAAATTTTCTTCAATGACAAAATGACTATCTTGATTTGAATGTCTCCTTATATAATTATGAAGAGTCATGGTTGCAATGACAATCTTCATTTGCTTCGCAAATGAAAAACCTTCCATATTCCTCAAAACATGCCATTTTTTTTTCCAAACTCCAAAAGTGCGTTCTATAACGCCTCTAAGAGAAGAGTGAGCTTGGTTGAATACCTCCTTTTCATTTCTTGGTTCTCGCCCACGATATTGTTGAAAATGTTGGCTTGGACCTTTATATGGTCCTAAAAAACCATTTATTTGAGGGTATCCCGCATCAACGACATAATATTTTTCTATTACAAAACAAAAATAATAAATATGATAAGACTTCACATTAAAGTTTTGCAAATTTACATAGAATAAGTTATAATGTATTACCTTGTGGAGGCTTAGGAAACTTCAAATTAGGATTTCGAAGAACCGATTGAAACACCCTTGTATCATGAGCGGACCCTTCCCAACCGGCACATACAAATGTAAATCGCATATTAAAATCACACACAGCCATAACATTTTGTGTTGGGATCCCTTTTCTACCAATAAATGGTATTTGATTTTGAGTAGATATAAAAGCGGGAACATGCATTCCATCAATAGCACCAATGCAATCCTTAAAATAATGTAAATATTAGTCACTAATACTAATAATTAATATAAATAATGGATTAAATAAACAAGTAAAAAATTAAACTACCTTAAAATGCGGCATGTATCTCTTATCCGATAATATCTCCGGTGCAACACTCTTAAACTCCGGGTCTAATGGTTTAATCATTTTCTCACCATATGAACACAACATATCTAATGCTTGTCCAAAATATCTACTAATAGTTTCAGTAGAATGTTGAAAATGTTCTCCCATCGACCTAAACCCATATCCTTGTGCTAAAATATATAGTGTCAATGCCACTACTTCAATATGACTTGTTCTATTTGAGCCCAACACCCCATATTCCGCTTCCAAGTCACCACATAAACGGTAAAATATTTCCTTGTTCATTCTAAATGCATTGTAACATCGACTTTCATGACCTTGTAATACTTCCATTACCCATTTATTACCTGTGTGAGACGATGTGTAGCAAGGAGTTTTATGAATATATTTCTCATAATAATGTTGAATGAGGAGAACATTTACCGCAGCGCATCTTGTAATTATATCATCCTCACCACCATCTTCATCATCATTGTTCATATGTTTAACCAAAACCTGCAAACATACATTTAAATTTGTCAATGTATTAGTTGTGTAGTAAATAGTAGGCAAAGAGTAAGAATAATACACGATAAAATAAAATAAAATAAAGCTCATATAAGGGAATATAAATGCGATAAAAATATAAGACAACAATATAGATTAATCATGTCCAACATTATAAAAGTGAACTGATACATAAACTTGTCCAACATAATGCAAGTACCAAGTTTAAAAGAAATTGAATAACATCCACAAAAACACACAAGAACGAAACGAAAGTTCAAATCTCAAGCACAAGACAAATTTATTTCTCATCAAACTCGAATTTCAGATACCCCAACTTCAATTCATCATCATCCATAGCGCAAAACATTGATCTCTTCTCTGGATTAGTGAGTAATTTCGCCGCAAAAAAGTACAACCTAGTACCCCGCTCGGCCCCAGGTAAAGAGCCAACCACCTTCATCACTTCTTTTGTACTCATATCACATACTCTTTCATTTTTATTGAAAATAGAACTTGCTGAACTTCTATTCTCAATTGCCTCACACATTCGGTCAATCTTTTTTGCTAAAAGAGCAGCACCTCCTACCCTTCCAGGTTTTGTAACAACTCATTTGCATTTCTCAACTACATCGGTATCATTTCGTTTTCTTTTACCCTTGGATTTTGGTTGTGATGCTTCATTAGAATTAACACTTTCTTCAAGGTCTTCTTGATTGTCCCCTTGTTTTGGACTTCTAGGCAAAGGTAGTGATGCACCTGGTACATAAGCATGCATACCCGTGGCAGAAGTCCCCTTGAACATTCTGTCCAATTTCTCTTCAAATTCCGGGGCAATTCCTTTTTTTCGTAACTTTGCATATTCTTTATTCTCCTGCACAATTGAGTTAAAAAGAAAAAAAAAGAATATCATAACATGTTTATGTACATACACGATGAAACTAATGATATTTAAAAATGAAAATAGAATTACATACCAGAATTTTAGCACTCCACCAGTCCTCAGAAGCATCAATGGTTTGGAGCCTATAATCCCATCCAAGACCAGTCTCTTTCCCCTTCAAATCTTTCCATAATTTCCATTGCTCTTTAAGAGCATCCCATTTATTTTTTAGTTGTTTTTTGCTATAATTTTTACCCGTTTCTTTGTTAAAATTACTTACTACACTCTCTCATCCATCTTTGTTAAGATGAGTATTTGGACGATTATTCTTATCCACCTCCTTGATACACAACTCACAAAGTACATTGACTAACACATCATTCCAAACAACTGAGTTTCTTTCCATCTAGGTAGACAAGAGAGGAATGACATAAATAAAATTAGATATAACAACTTTTACTTTTTAAATAAGTTGGTTCTTTAATATTTACCAAACACTAAAAACTTCTGCTTCATGCTCTCAAGGAGAATAAAGGCAGGGAAACAACAACAATGATTGAACTTACTGCAATAGTAACTATATCATAATCAGATTCGACTCATTTGAGTAAAAACAGACAATAATTGATCATTTTATTATTTATCTTCTGTATTTAACGGACACATATATACAGGAATCAGAAACATCAACTGTAATGCTTCTAGTTTTAGACTAGAACTTGTTTTACCATGACCAACAAGTCTATCATTTATCTTTGGATCATTTTTCTCATTTTTGAAATATGACAATATAAATAAGACATTCAAAATGCAAAGGGCAGCTAATAAACAAACAGACATGGTAATTAGCTAAGGCAATAGTCAAGAGCTAATTGAAACAAAACAACCTCCTAAACAACCAGACGTTATTGATCGACTTGACCAAAAGAGACCTAACAAGATGGTGATGGTCCTGATATAGATATGTACATGCATATAGGTAAAATTTTCTATATAAGCAGCAAAACTAGAAGAGTAGCTAGCAACCACTCGATCAACTACATCCTAGCTAGCAGTAACTAGCTCTTATTATGAAAACCCATTTAACAACCCAGAAAATGGAAATCTTTGACCTCTACAACTGATTAAAGATTGATTTTCTTCTTTTATTATTTTATTGGTCTGGAAGAAGATGAAAATTGAAAACCCAGGTGAGATTGAAGGTTAATCAATATCCAAAGACACACAAATATTGCTAGAGATGAAGAAGTGGGAGGAAAGAATTACCTCGAGCCCTAGTTTCTCGAAGTAGCTGCTTGGAGAGTGGATACGAACAACGACATAATGGAGGCGCAGCAAACCTCAGCTTAGGGTTATATATCAGGTCAAGTAAGTAATTACTTCATCTTGGCAAAGGTACCCAACGTAATTTAAAAAAATTCATTAACTCTCCCGAACTGAAAACACGGTGACTTATAAAGAGAAAGTGGGTAGTACCAACTTCTCATTTTCCTCTCAAAACTAACTTTTACTTTTTAAATAAGTACCTTTTTTCAGACTAACCAAACACAAAAGCCATCGGTGCTTAAAAGCACTGGAGCTTTTAAGCTCCCCCAAACACACCCTACATCGATGTGATGGAGTCGCGCATGGCATATGGTTTCATATATATTATGAGATTCTTATCCAAATACTCATAATCCAGCATCCACAGATCGATACATAGTTTTCTGTCCAAATCAATGTGACATCCTCCCTGGAATTGAAACTTGAAAGCCTCAAAACATCCAAAACTTTCCTATATATCCCTTTATAGCGGCAGCCTTGAATATCATTCTCATCTAAATTATGCAACTGTTTCTAGTTTGATCCTCATCCAGTCACAGCAACAGCAACTGCCATAATAATTATAGTCACCGAGCTATGATTGATGTTTCAAGTTGCATATATATATATATATATATATATATATATATATATATATATATATATATACAGTCGGGATCAGAAGAGGATGTCCGTAAACCCGTAAAAGTGCGGACGTCCCTGCTTTTGCAGCGATCAAGCGCCGACGACGTCCCTTCTCTTGCCGGACGGACACCAGAGGCATCCCGGACCTGTTTAACGTGAAGATGAAGGCCATGGAGATCGGAGTTGAAGGTCTGGGCAGCAACCTCCACCCAAAACTTCAGACAACATCAATCTCGGCTGCAAACTGATATTCGGCGAGTCCGCCGGCAAGAGGAAGCTCACGATCGACGTCTAGTGTCCGTCCGGGAAGAGAAAGGCCATCGCCGGCGCTTGATCGCTGCAAAAGCAGGGACGTCCGCACTTTTACGGGTTTGCGGACGTCCGTCTGTGATCCCGACTGTATATATATATATATATATATATATGTGTGTGTGTGTGTCTGAACTTATAGGTAACCTCTTAATATATATATATATATATATATATTTTTTTTAATTATTCTTCAAGTTTGTAATAATATATTTTCATTTGACTTCTTCGACTAATCAGTGCAGTTTGTTATATAAGATGACGGTTATCTCTTTCAGTTTGCATGGCCTCATGATCAAGAATTAAAATATCAGTAGCGCTATATATATATATATATATATATATATCGGTATTTTGAAAAAAATGAGATATCGAATATATCAGGGAAAAAATATTAGAAATTATGGAATTTTTTTAAACTTTTTCAATTAGATTTTTTATAAATAATAAAAAAAATACAAATATCAATTTCATCTACATCTAAAAGGACTCAAGGTGGTTGAAAAGACAAACGTTAGTCCCTCACTTGACGTCTGGATATTCTTACAGAGAAATACTTCTTATCCAGAAATCATTCGAGACCCTCACTCTTTATTAGGATATGCCTCAAAGGAATTATCTCTCTCAAATATTTTTGGAGGTGATTTTTCATTATGTCTAAAATTTTTAGAGATATTTTTTTAATATATCGGAGATATATTGTAAATATTTTAAATATCAGAAATATTTGACAGTATCAAAGAAATATCGGAAATACGATGAAAGATAAAATATTTACCTCTCTAAATATATCGGTCCTTTAAAAATATATATATCGGAAGATATATCGCAAAAATTTTAACCAGTCACTACCAGGACAAGCACTTTAGCCGACGAAAAATTTTCGTCGGCCTGTTATCTTAATTCGTCGGCTAAGATCTTAGCCGCGAGAGTGTCGTCGGGAAAAGGTCCTCGGTGATGACTTTAGCCGACGAAATTTTTTTTTTCGTCGGCTATAGTTCCACAGTTAGCCGACGAAAAACATGTCGTCGGCTAAAGTCACAGACTTTAGCACTTTAGCCGACGAACCAATTTAGTATATTTCGTCGGCTAAAGTGCGTAATAAATAATTTTAAAATAACTATAGCCGACAAAATTTAGTATATTTCGCCGGCTAAACCTTGTAACAAAAATTTAAAAAATAACTATAGCCGACGAAATATAAAATATTTCGTCGGCTAAACCTTATAAAAAAATTAAAAAATAACTATAGCCGACGAATATAGTGTTTAAATATCGTCGGCTAAAGTTGCTGGGTTTTGAAAAAAAAAACTGCAGAAACTTTCGGCCACCTCCAATCACGACCAAAATTAGATAGAATCTTCCTCTCAACATTTCGAACAACTTTCTAGAAGAAGTCGAAGCTCAATTCTAAGCCTAAACATGTCAATCGACTGAAAATATAAAAATCCCCAATTTTAAACCCTAAAAACTTCAAATCTTCGATTCTCTTCAAACACACCGAATCAAGCTATCAAATTCTAGAGGAATGTAGTACTAATCAAACTCAACTTATCCATATATAGAACTCACCAAATGGTGACCTAAGGAAGGAGAAATTCGATCGACACCGAATCCAAACCGACGGAGTTTTGGAGCTCGATTTATCCCTCACGGCGGCGCCACTCGATGCACCACCTATCCAGCAATGAAGTAGAGACGACGACGAAACTTTTGGGACAAGTGTGGCGGTCTCCGGTGGCTTGACGGCTGAGTTAGGCCGAGAAGAAAATCTGGCAAATAATAGACTTCTTACCATCCATCTTCGGCTAGATAAAGAACTTTAGCTGACGAAATTCTTTATTTTCGTCGGCTAAACTCTTTTGCAAAATTTTGGTTGACCGCCAAAAAATTTTGGTTGAAAATTTTGAAAATTTTCCGACTTTAGCGGACGACTTTTCATATATTTTCGTCGGCTAAAGTCCTTTGAAAATTTTGGTTGACCGCCAAAAAATTTTGGTTGAAAATTTTGAAAATTTTTCGACTTTAGCCGACGACTTTTCATATATTTTCGTCTGCTAAAGTCCTTTGAAAATTTCTTCGGCTAAAGATACCAATTTTGTCGGCTATACATCAATTCGTCAGCTAAACCTTCTAAACTCGTCAGCTAAACTTTATAAATTCATCGGCTAAACCTTTGAAATTCGTCGGCTAAAAGTATTTTTATACATTTGGCATGTTGTGATTGTGATGATCAAACTTGAGAAACAGAAATCCAACCGTCAGATCTGACCATCATGATAAAATACATGTATGGGAAAAAATTCAACTTGATCCGAAAAGAATAAGGGCTCGATCCGGACGGTAAATCTCGTAAGTCAAACCCCTAAACGCACGGAAAAGGTCGTTCGACCGTCTAAATTAAGTATTTTGGCCGGACCTCCAACTGAAAATAGTTTTAAACCGATGACACACAACAAGTCGTATAAAAATTTTACCCAAAATAACCACCGAATATAGGGCTACTCATAGGGGAAAAAAATGAAAAATTACATTGACCGCAACTATCGGCACTGAATATTTACCGGAATAGTGTGATTTTTCAACCGTGGATGTATTTCAACATTCTCGTCATATCTTATTTCATGACTTTTTGGCATTTGAAGGTTTTACGTATAGTTTGTTTTTGAAACGAAACATTTACATAACACTTGGTAAACAAGTTATACAACATTAGTATGCATGTTGTGATTGTGATGATCAAACTTGAGAAACAGAAATCTGACCATCATGATAAAATACATGTATGGGAAAAAATTCAACTTGATCCGAAAAGAATAAGGGCTCGATTCGGACGGTCAATCTCGTAAGTCAAACTCCTAAACGCATGGAAAAGGTCGTTCGACCGTCTAAATTACGTATTTTGGCCAGACCTCCAACTGAAAATAGTTTTAAACCGATGACACGCAACAAGTCGTATAAAAATTTTACGCAAAATAACCACCGAATATAGGGCTATAGTAGGTAATAGAAAAATTTTAGGGTTTAGCCGACGAATACCCTAATGTATTCGTCGGCTATAGTATGTAATTAAAAAATTAAAAAATAACTATAGCTGACGAAATATTAGGTTATTTGTCGGTAAAAACCATCTTAGCCGACGAATTATAATGTATTTCGTCGGCTAAATGAAAAAATACATTAAAAAAACATACGATGTTAGTAAACCATACAAACTTCCTGTCATCTTTAGCCGACGAAATTATAGTTTCGTCGGTTAAAGAAAGTTTAAAGTCGTCGGCTAAAGTCACAGACTTTAACCGACGAAAATAAATTCTTTAGCCGACGAAAATATAATTTAGCCGACGAAATACATTATAATTCGTCAGCCTGGTTTTTTTTTCGTCGGCTAAAGTCTTTCTTCTTGTAATGAATGCTGATGATCATATAATTACGGGCCAAATGATCCCTTTGATATATCTTATATTTTTTTTATAAGATATGCCATATTCTTGCATGCGTTATGTTTCGGTGACGGCAAATTGGCAATTGGACTTTTCATTTTTGACAATTGCCATTCCCCATGGCATCACGTGCTTAGAGGAGTAGCCAAATTTTGATAGAAAACCTCATACATACGTATGTTAATACATTAACATATGTTACACTGAAAGTGACCACCTATTCTCCCCCATCTACAATTATCTCTATTTCACAATAAAAAATATTTGCGATATACATATATATATATATATATATATATATATATCATTATGAAATTAAAATGTGAAGTTTCTTATTTGACTCACTTTTTCGTCATATTTCCACATCTTCACCGTTTAGTTTATAGAATATAATACATAGATCACTTATGCAAAGTTTCATCTAATTTGATAATTGTTTGGGTTTTCGTAATCGTTATTTACACAAACAGTTTTGGTTAGACAAATTTATAATCCGTTCATTGATTTGATCTAATTCAGTACCCATACAATCATCATTTTTGATGAAATTTTGTATGAATGATCTATACATTAATATCAATAATCTGAACGATGGAGATGTAGAAATATGACGAAAAAGTGAATCAAATAAGAAACTTCACATTTTAATTTCAAAGCGAAGCTTCGCTCTAGATATATCACACTTTAGTTTCAGAGTGAAGCTTCACTCTGTATAAGAACTATATATATAGTGACGAGGATCGTTTTATTTTTTTCTACTATGAATTAGGCATATATATGCTCCTACACATGTTAACATGCTACGGTATCTAATTCGAATATCATAAATCCAAACTGATCGAACGATATATATCTAACATGTTATAAGTTGGTGTATCATCTGACTCAAATATTGTATCTTTTAATTTTTTTTCTTTCACTCAACAGATTATGAATTTGTTGCTATGTATCTTTTATTCGATATGTTACGATATTTAACTTAAACGAGACACGTCTTAAATAATCTAATCATTTGACTCAAATACGTTGTTATTTGATTTTTTGTTTAGTATGGATTATGTATCTATTGTTGTACACATTCTTTTTAACAGGTTATGAGATTTAACTCAATAACATAGATCTAAAGTGATATAAGTTGATGTATCTTTTAACTCAAATACGTGGTACTTTTATTACTCTTTCACTATGGATTATATATTTATTGTTGTACATGTTCATTCTATCAGGTTACGAGTTTTAACTTTAATGACATACATCTAAAATGATATAAGTTGATGTATCTCTCGACTCAAACAAAATTTGTTTTTTCTTTTACGGATTTGAATTTATTGCTATACGTGTATTTTTTGACAAGTTATAATGATTAACTCGAACTACATATAATTATTGTGCTACGTACTTCACAAATTAATGAACTTTGGAGAATGCCAGGCGATATTTCATTGAATGCATTATAAATATAGGAAAATGCTAGCAAACAGAATCCGTTAATGGGATTGTGAAATCTGATAAAAAAAAAAGGGCGGTTGATTGTCCCCCTCCCTTTCATTGTACCTATCAATCAGTATATGAATCAGCAAAACCAGACCTTTCTACACACATGGTTTCAACCAATAGAAAATCACCTATAAAGAGAGACCATTGTTCTTCCCAGTGGAAACCATCCCTACATTGAATAGTATAAAACCACATAGCTAGATCCTTCAAGCCGATCGAACTCTCCAAAACAATCAAAACCCTTTTCCTTTTCAATCCCAAATCTCTCAGAACCTTAGAGTTAATTGAATCCCTTTTCAAACCCTCTTGCTTCTCCAAACATACCAATCAAGAAGCAGCTGCAGCTCTTTTTGACACACCATGGTTTTGATTTCAGGTCTTCCTGATGAAGTTGTCTACGATTGTCTTATTCGTGTCAAGTATGATCAGTTTCCGACTATAACATCTGTTTGTAAAGGTTGGAAATCAGAGGTTGAGCTACCAGAGTTTCATCGCCTCCGAAAGAATAGTGGTTATGGCCAAAAGCTCGTTGTGATTGTCCAAGCATGTGTTGCTTCCAACCAAGGTGGTGGTGCTGCTGGTGTCTTCAAGTGCCTGCAAAGCCCGAGTTACCGGTTCACTGTTTGTGAACCGGATTCTGGTGACAGGGGAGAGTTCCCGCCAATTTCCGTTTTCCCCGGTGGGTCTCTACCCATGTTCTGCCAGTTTGCGGGGGTTGGAACCGATTTGGTGGTGGTTGGCGGTTTGGACCCGGTGACATGGGCGAGTTGTAAATCGGTCTTCATCTACAACTTCATGACTGGCACGTGGCGGCGCGGAGCTGATATGCCAGGTGGGTCCCGCATATTTTTCGGGTGTGCGTCAGACTCTAATCAGAGAGTGTTTGTTGCCGGTGGACATGACGATGAGAAGAATGCGTTGAGAACGGCGATGGCATATGACGTGACGAAAGACGAGTGGACTCTATTGCCTGATATGAAAAGAGAGCGCGATGAATGTAAGGTTGTTTTTCAACATGGCAAGCTCCAGGTCATTGGTGGCTACAACACCGAAATGCAGGGTCGCTTTGAGAGAACCGCTGAGACATTCAACACATCCACATGGCAGTGGGATTGCGTACAAGAGGATTTCTTACAAATCGGCATGTGCCCGCGAACTTGCGTCGTTGAAAATGATGGGTTAGTTTACATGTGTCATGATGGTAACATGATCAAACAAGCATTTGGTATGTGGCAAACTGTGGCTGAGCTGCCAACTCAGGTGCGTAATCCGGCCTCCGTAACAGCGTGGCACAATAAGCTATTAGTGATTGGATGTCCTGAATCTGGTGGACCCCACATGACTTACATGTTAAATCTAGAAAATAACTCCTGGAGTAAGTTAGAGACGCATGATAAGTACTCCGGTCATGCTCAGTCAAGTTGCTATTTTGAGATTTAAGTGCCGTATAAATTATGCCACCTGTAAATTAAGCTGGAAAATATATGAAATAGTTGGACTTTGGGAAACCAGAATGTAGTTTGCAATGTTGTATTTGCCTCTTCAATGTTTAGGAAAAGCCATTTGTCTATGTATGAGCCAAATCTAACATTACAAAACCAGATCTTGGATTTGTGCACTATTTTAAGGGAATGGTTTTGCAAGCGCACCAAAGTAAATTAAGAAAGGGACATATGGATCGATCCCTAGCTTTCATTTTCATGTATGTTTTATTGCATTATAGTGTTTTTGGAGCCACTAGCTCCTCCGAAGTGGCATGGATCATATTTGTTTTCTCTTAAAAGTCAAAAAGCATTACATCACGTAAAAATTTGGTTTTAACAATCATTTAAGCTTCTTTGTATTCTGACGTGGTGATTGAATAATATTCGTAGATTAGATATTTTAAAATTATCCATAAATTAAAGTTGGTGAGCCGTGATTTAGTCGGTTAATGTGTTTAACTGATAATTTTAAAATCATGGGTTCAAACCTTATTAACAAATGTAGGGTGTCTAAGTTATTAATAAAACTATTTAAAAAAATTCATAATATTCTACTCTCATGGGGTCACATGATTTCATTGTGGAACTATGTGTATTCTTATTTAAAAAAGGTAATTTAATTTAATTTTTTAAACTAAAATGACTTAAACTTGTCACCGAGTGGACTTTAAGGACTACAAATGTGTTCATCTTTTTTGTCATTTTAGTTAGCTTATCTAATTATTTTTCACTTAATAAGTCCCGTACGCGCCAACGATTCACCTACAATCAACAACGTTGTGAAGAATTGTTGTCATTTAGTTCAACAGATAAAAGGTAATTAGTCGAGAAACTCATATTTGAAAAGCTCTTGTTGGATATTCCTAAATCGATCACATGAAAACATGTAATATAACATGAACCATAGAGAACACCAATTTTTTGAACACATGATACATATAGGGAGACATATGGATAATTGGATTTATAAATCATAGAATGTTAGATGTATTTTACGATTCTTTGTTATAAACTCAATTCAAAACCATAGGATATATAACCAAAATGATTATTGGACATTGGTGAAAAAATCCACTCATGTCACATTGTCACTATAGAAGCATATAGATACGAGAAATTATTAGATAAAAACTCAAATTATCAAGCATATATTAATATACAACCACTCTACGCTCAAAATTTTTTATTATTATTTTTGTTTGTTTTTCAAATATGTCTAATTTGTCCTTTCGATGTATAAAAAAGTTAAATTAAATTATTTCCTTAGTTTGAACGTCGATTTGAATTATAAGATAGATACACGGTATGTCGGGATGTACAATGAAATTTAGATATGTACGAATGGAAGCATCACACTCTTGTCAATTAAAATATGTCCAACTACAATTGTTTATGTAAATCACGATTGCGAAAGCTCAAACAATCACTAAATTGGATGAAACTTGACATAAGAGATCTATACAATAGGTTTTAAACACTGAACGACGGAGATATAGATACACGACCGAAAAATAAGCTAAAAAAGGACATTCACACTTTAACTTTAGAATGAATGTTCGCTCTAAATATATATTTGTTCTTATTAACTATATATATGTAGTGTCTAAAGTTGTTAACATATGTATGTTTTTCCTTTCATTCCATTGAATACCTAGACATAAACAGATAAACTATGACTACTTGAGGAAGTTGACACGTGCAACTGAACGTCTAAACAAGAAAGCACAACAAATAACATGCATGTCCTTTAGAAAATAATCATGAAAGAGGATATTCTCAAAATTATGACCTCATAGTCTCGGTTCTCAAAAATATGACATCTTCAAAGGGAGTCGGATCCTCTCTTCATATTTGTGTGCTCATATCTCCTCATAAAACAATCATGACCGTCTAAGATTAGTTAACGGTCAGATGTCTTTAGTTTAGATTTTGAGATATTTTTCATCTCTTCTCTCTCTTCCCAATATCTCGTCTAATTAACTCTTAACATAAAAAATAAAAAATAAAAAAATAGAGACGAACTCTCTTCGTCTCAGTCTTTACTTTCTTTTTTTTCGTGAAGAGAAAGGAAGAGTGTCCCTGTGACATAACAAGGCTACTGTAAATAAAACCCAGAATTCTCTAAACAACAAAAGCACACAGATATAGAACAAAATGCATAGACAAAGGCAAAATTTACATTCAATATTCACTGCTATACTATGTGCACAACCATGTTATAGAATCAAAATTTACAATCAAGATACAATCTCAGGTATACATATCTAAACCAAACCCAGCAATACAAAAACCAATACTTGAGTGAAATGAACTTTTGACTAAAATAGCTACCAATCCCATGAAGGGCACCACCGAGACCCTAAGTTTCCAATCACAGCATACCGAGCCTGCCGCCACCACCGGAAGAAATGGACTGATCGGATGGTCACCCCTGCTCAAATTGACCCTCCCAAACCAGGAAGATTGGTCGTTAGAGAAAATTATTTGTGAAACAAAAGTGGGAGGTCAGATATGGAGGTGGAGGAGTAAATCTGGCACTATCTTCGAGGTAGAGTTTATGGGGAAGGGGATGAGAATGAAGAGAGGTGAATTGGGGTATACATGTGAGGAAGAGAGACAAGAGCTCTAGAGAACTTGATCTCTGGGTATAGGTGTGAGGAAGAGAGACTGAGAGACGAGAAAGATGAGAGAAAGAAGAGTATAGATGTGAGAGAAAGATAAGATATATTGAGATGAGAGGTGAGAGATGAGATGAAAAATATCTCAAAACGTAAAATTAAAGACATCTTGATTCTTGACCGTTGATTACTCTTGGACGGTCAAGATTGTTTAATGAGAAGATATGAGCACACAAATATGAGGAGAGAATCCGAGTCCTCTTCAAAGGCCATAGGATACACCCCTAAATATATATAGGACACAGTGATAGAAGATCATCAAGATCGACGACTGAAATGGAAGACTGATTTGAAATAACCTAAAAACAAAACAAAAAACTGTTTTTTTTTTTGGAGAGGAAAACTGATTTCCAAAATCCAGACCTTAGTGATCAAGAAAGTAGTAGATCGTGAAGACCAACCAAGGACAATAATAAGAACTTATCAAAAAAGGACAATAATAAGAAAATTAGGTCAAAGCACGTGTGCCGAGCTATTCGTATAGGACCTGACCATATATATACTAGAAAGTTGCCCGCGCGTTGCAGCGGGATTAGCTAACATATTCAAGAATTATGTACTGCATAAGACATAGAAAAAGAAAAATATGTAAGAGTTTACTATGTATCATATCCAACATTATAAACATAAAGTAAAAACAGAAATAACTTAAAACTAGTGTATCATCAATTAAAAAACATAATTCTAAAGAAAAACCAAACAAACTAATTAAAAAAAAATTATGGCAAGAAAATTCAGTTACCTTTATGACATTTATAGGGTGGTGGTGTTAGGAAGATAACCTAATTAACAACTTCAAAAAGTATATACAGACAAATCAACTTTGAGCAGCATCAATTAAAACCTAGCTACAAATTAAAGAAAAATTTATAAGGTTGAATTCAAATCATAAAATACCTGAAATATTTTATCTTATTAGAATTACAATAATGAATTGAAAATTGAAAGGAAGAAGAGAGAAGAAAAAAGATGAAACGAAAATATTTTAGGTATTGTGTAGATTGCGAGATACTGTATACTATGCAAACTTACCAGTCAGTTTCGATAGATACTGTTTGGGATAAGGTTTCTCAATTTCTCCAGAAATTATGGAAGTGTCATTATCTATTGCAAATGAATATTTTTCTTTTTGAATTGTTTGTATTCTTTGTGTGAGTTTGTTTCTGTAAAACAATATATGTATGACGTATTCACTGTAAGGTTGTGTATGAGGAAATTTGTAAGAATTTGATCATAGTTTGTTTCTGGGAATGAGAGTTCGTAAAAAAAAAACTAACCTCCAGCGGACTGAATGAGAGTGAGAGAGAGTTTGTGGAAAAAAAAGTGTGATCGGACTCCGCGCCCTTCTTTTGGGAGGAGAAATAGAAAAATCTAGAGAGACAGAGAGAGTTTGTCCCAAAAAAAAAACGAACCCCCAGCGGACTCCGCGCCCATCTCTGGGAATGAAGAGGACAGAACCAGAAAAATCTAGAGAGACAGAGAGAGTTCGCCCAAAAAAAAATGTGATTGGACTCCGTGCCCTTCTCTAGGCGATGAGAGAGAAAAAAAACTATCTGTCAGGGGAGTCCGCGCCCTTCTCTGGGCCGAGAAATAGAAAAATCTAGAGTGACAGAGAGAGTTCGTCCAAACAAAAAAAGCGAACCCCCAGCGGACTGAATTAGAGCGAGAGAGAGTTTGTGAAAAAAAAAAAGTGATCGGACTCCGCGCTCTTCTCTGGGGCGGAGAAATAGAAAAATCTAGAGGGACAGAGAGAGTTCGTCCGAAAAAAGGGCCGAGAAATAGAAAAATCTAGAGTGACAGAGATAGTTTGTCCAAAAAAAATGAACCCCCAGCAGACTGAATTAGAGCGAGAGAGAGTTTGTGAAAAAAAAAGTGATCGGACTCCGCGCCCTTCTCTGGGGTGGAGAAATAGAAAAATCTAGAGGGACAGAGAGAGTTCGTCAAAAAAAAAAGTGCACCCCCAGCGGAGTCCGCGCCCTTCTCTAGAGCGGAGAAATAGAAAAATCTAGAGGGGAAAAAAAAAGTAATCAGACTCCGCGCCCTTCTCTGGGGCGGAGAAATAGAAAAATCTAGAGGAAAAAAAAAGTGATCAGACTCCGCGCCCTTCTCTGGGGCGGAGAAATAGAAAAAATATAGAGGGATAGAGAGAGTTCGTCAAAAAAAAAACGAACCCCCAGCGGACTCCGCGCTCATCTCTACCCATCTCACGGGCGGAGTCCGCACCTTTCTCTAGGGCGGAGAAATAGAAAAATCTAGAGGGACAGAAAGAGTTCGTCCAAAAAAAAGAAAAAAAGCGAACCCCCAGCGGACTCCGCGCCCATCTCTTCCTATCTCGCGGGCGGAGTCCGCGCCCTTCTCTGGGGCGGAGAAATAGAAAAATCTAGAGGGACAAAGAGAGTTCGTCCAAAAAAAAATGATCTGCCAGCAGAGTCCGCGCCCTTCCCTAGGGCAGAGAAATAGAAAAATCTAGAGGGACACATAGAGTTCGTAAAAAAAAAAAAAGCGAACCCCCAGCGGACTCTGCGCCCATCTCTGGGAATGCAGAGGACAAAACCGTCATTTTACTGTCATTAGTGAACAGTAACTGCCCCTGACGGAAAGGAGAAATAGAAAAATCTAGAGAGACATAGAGAGTTCGTAAAAAAAAACGATCTGCCAGCGGAGTCCGCGCCCTTCTCTGGGGCGGAGAAATAGAAAAATCTAGAGGGACAGAGAGAGTTCGTAAAAAAAAAAAGCGAAATAGAAAAATCTAGAGGGACAGAGAGAGTTCGTCAAAAAAAAAAACGAACCCCCAGCGGACTCCACGCCCATCTCTGCCCATCTCGCGGGCGGAGTCCGCCCTCTTCTCTGGGGCGGAGAAATAGAAAAATCTAGAGGGACATAGAGAGTTCGTCAAAAAAAAAGCGAACCCCCAGCGGACTCCACGCCCATCTCTGCCTATCTCGCGGGCGGAGTCCACGCCCTTCTCTGGGGCGGAGAAATAGAAAAATCTAGAGTGACAGAGAGAGTTCGTCCAAAAAAAAAACGATATGCCAGTGGAATCCGTGCCCTTCTCTGGGGCGGAGAAATAGAAAAATCTAGAGGGACAGAGAGAGTTCGTAAAAAAAAAAAAGAACCCCCAGCGGACTCTGCGCCCATCTCTGGGAATGCAGAGGACAGAGCCGTCATTTTACTGTCATTAGTGAACAATAACTGCCCCTGACAAAAAATAGTATATGTTAAATTAGAGCCCCATCCGCTTTGACATGGCGCAAAATATATATATATATATAAAAATACATATATGCGTGCTTTATTAGAAGATCGATTCCCATGGCCATAATTCTTTGACAAACATCTCCCCAGTCTACAGGCGGGCCACAATGACATGTTTTATAGAAACACAAAACAGTGAAACACAAATCATTAGTAATGAATGAAGGCAAAATAAAAATATCAGAAAATAGAAATATTGAGTGTGAATTATTAAATTTGAAGTGTAAATTTCAGTTTTATATGTTGTAATAATCGATCTGTTCACTCAGTAACTTTTTCACACTCTTATTTAATTATTTAAAATTTTTAGAGTATAAGTAATAATTCATCCGTGGATTGAAATTGATTGAAGAATATTCTTCCATTAAGGAGATTGATTCATTCTGTTAGCCCAAATGGTACTCATTATTTTTTGTAAGATATATTTTGATTGAGCTAGAGGCTTGACACTACAGGGAGCAATTAATTATATATAGCATATTTCTTATTGCTAGATGTTGAAATTCATGCAACTCGATCAAAACTTAATTTTTTTTGTTTATTATCATTTGGTTTAGTGTTATAGTCATCAATTCATAAATGACAGATTATGAGTTCGACTCTCGAAAAACAATTAGTCGTAGCATTTGAGTTGTTTATTCGATAAAAAGAAAAATTCAACACCTTCATTTGACAAGTTTATTATCAAATGAATCATATGATGAGTAATAAATATTGTACGTTACAAATACTTGGCATCTCTTGGCATTTGAAAACTTTGTGATTCGGTTGACGGCCCGGAAAATAGATCAATTGCTTCAATTAGATAATTTGTTTGATAATCCACTTTAGTTAATTAAAGTTGAAAAACGTGGTTTACCAATCTAGGGTATATATAGATCAGTACAAGACAATCTGGGAAAACCAAATGGTCGAATAGTTAATTGGCATGGTCTGCCCGTTAACAATGCGTACGCGTCCAGAACTCCAGATGTGATCGCGAAATCAATTCAGAAAACCACATGCTGTTAATTGGTCATGTTTTGGATGCCTTAATCTGAACGTTTGTGTTCTTATATTATCAACTTGATGAAACGACGGCGGTAAAACCAAATGTAATCCATAAAAATATGGCGGTAAAACAAGAAATTTGTTCTGTGCTACGATAGGACCACGTCAGCATGTCCGGTGATCCTCTTTTACTAATATAAAGTCGACACATAGTTATTTTTAAAACAACTCATATCAAGATATATCTAGTTATTAATTTAATACTTTAGCTGCTTCATTATTATTATTTCTTAAACCAAAATACCAAATGTCGAAATCATCTTCATCGAAAAGAAAAAAAACACCCAGTCCTCTTCGTATAAATCCACTCCTCTTGTTCATCAAAAAAATATCATTGAGTCATGCAAATGTATAACGATGGTTGCTCAATTGTATAATCCATATTCCATAACCAATGAATTTACTCTAGATTACTATGCTTGCTTGCATACTTGAGTTTGACACTTATGTCATTCACCAGTAATCTTGAATTCACTCAAGATTGCTATGTATTCTGAACCACGAAGGAAGTTGCGCCTTTGTTACTCATGGCCATTTAATTTATTTCTTCACTGCCTCATCGTCATCGTCATGATGAGTATACAAATATTTGTAGAACTTTGTATTTTTTTTCTTTTCGATAAAAAGGAGTGGATTTACAGGCTATGTTTTTCTTTTTGATGAAGAACACAGCATTTTTTTTTCTTTTTGATGAAGAGGATTTGGACATTTGGTATTTTGGTTTAAGAAATAATAACAATGAAGCAGCTAAAGTATTAAATTAATGACTAAATATATCTTGATATGGGTTGTTTTAAAAATAGTCATGTGTCGACTTTATATTTAGTCAAGGAGGACCACTGGACATGTTGACGTGATCCTCCCGTAGCACAAAAAAATTTCTCTACCGGTAAAACCAACTATGAATCATTGGATCTTAGTGTAGCAGTAAAATCAACAGTTATTACTTGTTATCGCTCAGTTAAGAACAAGGAAAAACAGAAAAAATACTTAATCTCTGCAAGGGTTTAATGCATGCAATTAGGAGTTGACATGGATGAAATAACCGATCGTTGCAGTAGTAATAGTAATGTGATAATTAAACACTCAGGTTATTACATGGTGATGGTAAATATTAGAATCTTTAGCATGTCGTTCCCTCGGGTTCTGAAAAACTATGAGACACTACGTACATACCTATGTTTCCAAAACAACGTACATGTATTCTTTGTATTTGAAAATGTCAAAATTGTTGAAGGAGAACATATAACGAGAATAACAGTTTACTCATTTATTGATAGAAAGACTTATTTATAGACATTACATAGAGTCTCCCGAATGATCTAGAACATCTATCAATATTGTAATATATTCTAATAAGGAAACGATTAGGTCAAGACACATAACAGAAGGATAGGAAAATATTTTCTTTAAACACTCCCCCCTAATACGACATAGTGCATAAGATGTTGTCTCGTTAAAAACCTTGTCAAGTAAAACAAAAACCTCGTAGGTAAAATAAAAGACTTGGACGAAGGGAAAAAGAGCACAACACACCAACTACAATTGAAGATAACATATGATGTAGACTCCCTCTGATGTCTACATAACGACTCCCCCTGATTGGTAAATCAATCTTAGAGTTCAGATAAACGACACATGTCAATGCTCTTCACATGTTTCTCAAATGTAGATTTAGGTAGAGACTTAGTGAACAAATCTGCTACATTATCCTCAGAACTCTGCACAAAAAGTCCGCTAGTGCGTCGACCCCTTTTCCCGGCTGCAATGCCTTTGCGTTTGAAAAACAAAAGCACAACTCTATAATCTACCTGGTACGTACACGATCGATGAACCTTATATTATTATACCTTCATCGTTTCACATGCTAATTCGAGCTGTCTCCTTGAACTTTCCGTAAAGAACAGCTATACCGAATCTTGTTTCTCGATGCTATATAAGCAACCATACTCGCTCCACAATATTTCATCAAATTAGTCATCTCATTGTTTAACATTTCCTCTTCATTCTCCAAAACCTCAAACCCTAGCTACCTTAGCGAAAATCTCTTACTCTTTGCCAGTTTGGATCTGTAGTTGCATGCTGTAATCTCATATTTCATATATGGAGCAGCTGATTCCTGGTTTGCCTGATGATGTTGCTCGAGATTGCTTGTTTCGTGTACCCTACAATTGTTTGTCTGATGCTGCTTATGTATGCAAAGTCTGGAACCAGGAGATTGAGCAACCGGACTTTCTCCGGCTGCTAAAAGCCACCGGCCGTAGTCAGGCCATCGTTGTAATGGCACAAGCACGGGTTAACCCGAACCCGGGTCGTCCTACTATGCCGGAGTTTAAGCTCTCAGTTTTTGAACCCAAGACGAGCAGCTGGGAGGAGCTGCCACTGTTCCCTGGGTTTTGTAAAGGGCTGCCGCCTAGGTTTTGCCAAGTGGTCGGAGTCGGGTCGGATTTGCTTGTCATTGGCGGGTTGGATCCATGCACTTGGGAAGTGTCTAATAGTGTGTTTATTTACAACTTTGTGTCGGCCACTTGGCGGAGCGGAGCGGACATGCCAGGTGTCAAGAGGTCATTTTTCGGATGTGTTTCCGGTGATGATAATCAGACGGTGTTTGTCGTCGGTGGACATGACAATAAGAAGAATGCGTTAAGATCGGCAATGACTTATGACGTGGCTAAAAACAAGTGGAATGTAATGGCTGACATGGAAAAAGAACGCGACGAATGTAAGTCGATATTCTACCGTGGCAAGCTCCACGCCATTGGCGGATACCGAACGGAAAAACAAGGCCAATTTGAAAGGAGTGCAGAGACCTTTGATCCCGTCACTTCCAAATGGAACAAGGTAATGGAGGATTTCTTGCCTGCCAATGTGTCTCCCGAGTCCTGTGTGGCAGGCCACGATGGAAAACTTTACATGTCTTCGGATAGCCATGTGGCAGTATGCGACGATGCCACATGGCAAGCGGTTTCTGAGGTACCGGCTGATGTAGGTTCTGCGACCACTTGGCAGGACAAGCTGTTGGTGACTGGGTCTGGTGAGCTCCAAACGGCTTATGTTCTTGATTTGTATAGCTACTCCTGGACAAAACTAGAGATGCCTGAGTATAGAGGTCATGTTTACTCAAGCTGTTACCTGGAGATCTAGATTGTTACGCATTTTGGTTTACTTGCTTTACAATTCTTGATTCATTCATTTTTTTTAATGAAATTAGTATGGCTGGGCATTTGATCTTAAATGAAACAGTTGTGAGGATCTACCAAATTTGCTTTCAGCTAGCTTGATATTCAAGTTTTAGACCAATAAGTTCTCTCATCAATCAAAACATTTTCTTGCATTTCCTCAAAAAATAGCAACACTTGGTATTATCTTTCATATCCAACTGGGCAGAGGAACATAATTTATGTACTCATAGCACCCTCTGATATTCGAAAGCGATAAATGAATGAGAGATGTCTGAACTCTGAACGATAGATGTTTATTTGGGTCTCATGCACTTGAGAAGAACATCAACAAATTTCTTGTACATGTGCCGCTTTAAATACATCCTCTCGACCTTTTCTTTTCCTTTCAATCCCATTTGCTTCCTTAATTCTGGGGTTTTCAGCAAAAGCCGGAGATTTTTAGCTAGGACCTGAGTACCGGGATGCCCCAAAGGATGAAGCAGACCTGTCACATTGTGGTCGACAATCTCTTTTGTGCCCCCAGCATCTGTTCCAAGCACCTGATCCAGAAAAATTAAATCATTTAATCTATTCTATCAAGGGCTTCCTGGTGGACTAATATAGGCAGTATGAAATTTGCAAGAATGTGTACCTTACAATTAGACATTTTTCAACTATGTAGAGAGACATCAAATATGAGCTTATGAATGAAAAGTATCATTCTATTACAAATGACATACTTCTGTATATATATATACACACACACACTCAAGTTAGTAATAACAAGGTGAGAAATTAAAAAATGCAATTGATTATGACAGTTAAATCCAACTAAATTTTAGCTAGTATTTGAGTTTCAAATTGATGCTAAAATTGAGAAATATACCAAATTTAGCTTTCTACTGTCTAAAGGGAAAATTAGAGAAACCGAAAAATGAAGAAAACTATTAATTATAGACATTTGCTCTATATGGTATGTTTGCTTATGTGGAGTGGGTGTAAAATAAAAGAAAAATTTGTATGAGTTTATCTTAAAAGAGGTTTAGTATTTTGGGTTTTTATCTAATTTTCTCTAAAAATTATATTCTTCAAACAATGTGCAATTGCTTTAACTCATGCATTCTGCTTCAATCAACCTTTATATTCTGTATATCTTTAGGACAGAAGCAACGCCTTATATATCCCTACACTGTTTGTGTTAGTTGTTTCATTGACACAAGGACAAGCAATTAAGCATGCAACCCTATAATCTACACAAAGATCACTGCTGTTTCATCATTGCATCACATTCAATTCTCCTTTTTCTTTTGTGATATAATAACACAGCTACACTACTAATTATAGTTAGTTTCCCAGAGAACCACAAACCATTATGCAACAACTCTACAAGTTCACGATCTGAATAAGAAGAATAGGGAAGCATAGTTTTGGGTGCCTACCATCAACAATCTGGTTATCATCTAATATCTACTTCTTATCTTTCAGTTTTGAAGTATGAACTACATTGTTATTAGCAGTAGAAGATGAGCAGAAGACAAAGATTAAGCCATACAACAGTCATACAATGTTTTTGCATATTTAGATTCAGTATGTGAGAGATCATATGTCAGCAGTACTAGATCCATAATAGTGACTTAGGATGAGAAATAAAATCAAGTCAGATCATACCGGAAGACCGAATGCCATGGCTTCAATTGTCACTCTCCCAAAAGTTTCTCCCAGACCCTGTACAACATTAAAATCACTTAAATATTTCTAAACAATATATAAAAACAAATTATCAAATGTGTAAAAAGCATAAATAAAAACTACAAATTCAACTAAAGTGAAAATGAAAAGATATAAATGACAAGATACTCCATTTAAAAAGGTACCATAGGAGTGATAGGACTAACTCGATCTAAATATACAATGAAAGTGTGTTGCACATTGAGAGTTAGATTTGTATTATGTTTCTATTCAACACTTAGAGTTTGGCAAAGTAAATGAATCATATTGTTGAACATGCAACACCAACAAAACTTGCTCAGATCAATGACATATTACTCCATATCATACTACCTCTTCTTTCTTTTCTCTGTTTTTCATGTTTTTTCATAACATAAGCATTAGATATTAAACTATAATAGCTGTTCAATGCAAGTCATAGAACAGAGAGAACCTCAGAATTCACATATAGTATTAGAGTCTAAGCAGATGGGATGACCTGAGAGTTCATCACATAAACATCAGCTGCAGAGTATAGTGCGGCCACGTGCGTGGTTGAGGGAGTCCAGAGCACCGACTTTGACAGATTCGAATGCTGGGATAGATAGTTTAAGAGTTCTTTCACATAAGCTACCTTATTGCTCTTAGATCCAACAGAACCAATAAGAAACTTAGCAGATTGTTTCACTGTTCCTCCATTATCTGCCAACATTTTTCTCTTGTGAGTGACATCAAAGTTCATGGCATCTGTATCATCAACAGAGGCAAAGCGATTATGTAAATGCAAATGCTTCTTTTGGTCTTCTTTGAAGTGGACACTAGATTCAGTTGACAGTGGAAATCCATTTAGTGATGCACTATGATCATTGGACCCTTGAAGTAAAGTTCTTATGTGATGCTTTCTAGCCAAGGGAGAACGCATTCGACCCTTTTGTACTGAATTTTTTATCTTAGAATTGTCTGGCTGAGGTTCTTCTTCTATCACCAAGCGTGCTGAGTTAAGAACCAAGAGCTGGCCCTTTCCAGGGTTTATACTGCTTAGAGATATCGCAAGCATATCATTATCCGTTAAACCCATCTCCTTCCTGGCTGCATCTCGCAACGACTTCATTTTCTCCAGCATCTTCTCAGTACTAGAAGATGGAGTATTAAGCGAACAACCTATGCCAGCTACAAATGCAAGTTCATCATTAATAGAGAGTGGCACAATTGCCGGCTGAGACCTCAGCTTAATCTTTTCTTCTTCACACCAGTCTAGCCATTGTTTTGACTGTGATTCTGAAAGAAAAGCCAGCATTTTCACTCGGTCTAGCACAACCTTTGCCCTATCAAAGTATTCTCTTTGGTTTTCCATGATCCACCAAGCAATTTGACTTGCACCAGCTGGAAACTTATCAATATATTGATCTGAAAAATTCATGATTGTCTGTTAATAGGTTTCCCCAAGACACATGCAAAAGAAGCTAAAGCAAATTTAACTTTCATGCTTAAGAGGGATGATTTTTCCCACATTCATAGCAGCCAAGGGGTGGCTAAAGCAGTGACATGTTTTAAGGAAAAAGATGCACAGAAACAAAATGAAGTGTCCTTTAAAAAAAAAAATTGAAGTATTCTAAACAAGATTCCAGGTACACATAAAATCACACATTTCTGACAGGTATACTGATTACTGATATGACTATTTAAATTTTAAACCAGATACCAAGTGGAAAGAAAGATAATGAGTAACCACAATCATATAAGGTGTCAGAGGATGATATGAATATTTCAACTGGTTTTTCATTTAGTCATACTCCCTATATTGTGTAGAGAAGAACTACAGAAACAATGCATGTTGCTCACATTAATCAATATCACAATGGAGCAAAAGCCAAGTCAACACAAAACTGCAGACTTCACATCCATAAATCTGAACAGGCAACATATCTGATTCAACTCAGGACAATGACATAACTATGTTCAACTAAATGATCACCAGGACCAGACCAATTTTAAAATGTAGACAATCCTAACAAGAAATTCTGCAACCAATCCACTATACCTTCATCAGAGAACTATGGAGTATTAAATGGAACCGTACTGTATTTCAAGAGGCTAAAAAGCACACAAATTTTAATTACTCTAGTCGCCAGTCGACATGGGGCAAATACAGTATCTAGGATCTGTATAGCCACAATGCAATTTCTAAACAGAAAGAAATGACGTATAGTTTGTCCTTACTACTATGCATATTTGGAACAGTTTGACATCAGCAAACGCATTAAGAACTTTACAATGAAACTAACAACATTCTGGCAAATGGTTCTCACCAATCCATGATGCACAGACTGCTGATCCAGCAATAACAAGATCTTGTTTCATGGCAGTTTTGAAGCTATGATCAGCTTTGTCTTCAAGAACTTTGATTCTTCTCCTAGTAAGCTCTGGCATCAAGCCACCCTTCTTGCTAAGAACTATGGCAGAAACAGTGGCTCCACAGCTCAAAAGTTCTGTTGCTAGCTCCATCATTGATAGTGGTGCTCCAGTCATTGAAAGTTCATGGAATATTAACAGAAATCTCCTTGACCACACAAGACGAGCAAAGTCCCCCTTCCTGTCACAGGTTCCAGTTCGCGTTTTAGGATTCCATTCCAGAATTCTATCTTCTGTAGACCCAAATGGACCAACAAGCATCCTATAAGATGCATTGGTCTTAGGAATGTCCGGTTCCTGCTCCTCTATCTCATGGATTTCAATCGCCACAGTTTTCTTCGGCTTACCACGGGATTTACCACGAGCTACTTTCTTACTCTTCTTCTTTGAACTGAGGCTCCTACGAGATGCAACTCCATCATCTTTTTTTGCCAAAACCACATCTATGGTTTTACCAGCTTCTGGTTGGTTTTGACCGGTCTCATTCTTCAGTTTCACCGGACTGTCAAGCAAATCTCGCCGCTGATTCTGCTCAGCGTCTGACTTGTCATTGCTTGCTTCATTTCCAACCCCCAGAAAGTTCACCTTGTTATTGCTATGTGCCCAACTTGATTGAAAATAAAATCCAAGATAAGCCCAAAGAGTAATCATTAACAACCAAAATAGTAACCGATTGCTCCTAAACCACTGTACACCTCCACTACTTCTAGCTTCTCTTCGGGGAGTACGGCTGGAATGCAATATCTTAAAGGAAGGAGAGCTTCGTGGACTTGATCGCCCTGCCAATGTAGACTTGAAACTTCCAATTCCCCTCGAGACCTTATAATCTCCTTCAGTGCCTTCCTCCATTTGGTTTCTTTGACTATCTTAACCCACCAAGAAACTTAAACCACATTGTTTGAAGAAAACTACAACTTAAAAAGAGTAAAGTACCTGTAAGAGCACATAAACAAGTGAATCTCTCAAGTCATTAACACATTTTCCAGATATACTAGAATGAGTAAATGTGGAGAAACACTAAGCCTTGGTTCGATGAATCAAAACACTGATGTACTTCCTCTCTTTTTTTCTAATTCTATTAGTCTAATTTATCAGTGACTGCATTCAGCATTGTAGCACTACACCAAAAAACCATAGCTCTGAAGATTGCATCACTCTAATCAAGGAAAGGAAAGTAAGAAGTACGAACTAATCTGCGTAAAACCTAGTCCTTTACACTCAGAAAAATAAAAAAATAATAATAATAACAAGATCCAAGACTACAATGTTTTTACCTTCTCCATCATTGAAAACAAATCTAAAGCCCAAAGAGATAAGAAATCAAAAACTATAGCCTAGATTTTCTTCCGGATTCTTAACATCGAGCATCGGTATAAAATGACAGTAGACTTGATGATGTCACTACAATTTCATACTCCAAGAACTGAAGCAAGATCAGAAAAGCTCACTATTTACTAAGAAATCATCTGATTCTTTCAAATCTGAAGCATTACTAGCCAATAGAACACCGAGAGTAAGCATTTTCGCCTCTCTGGTTTACTCAAGCAAATATGAGTTTGCAAAACTTACCTGGATTCTCTACGAGCAGTGCTTCTGAAGCTCAGACCTGAAGATCGGAGTTCCGCCGAGCTAGGCAGTCACTGAAATACCAGTAGGTTTTAGAGAGAGAGATGTCTGAACTCTGAACTGCCTTACCTGCAAAAATTTCAACAGAATCTGATCGCACGTGCCAGGCAGTCAACCCGTGTAAACGGATTTGAAATCCGGTAACGCTAGGTACGGCACAGACTATAAAGAGACGGGTTTACCCTGATCGGTGAGTGGAAGATGAGTCTCAGCTGGCTACGTGGACTCGCTTGGTTGGACAGATGTAATTGACCACCTGGTGGCGTCGATGGGTCTCATACCCAATCCTGGCCCTCGAATTTGCACCGTTAATTAATTTGTATCTGTTAATTAATCTGTTAAAGTGACCCTTAAGTCTTGCACGTTGAGGTAACATTTTCTTTGTTTTTAACTTGGGCACTGATTTGCACTTGTGCTCACTGCTCAGCCTCGGTAATGTGCAACTCCTCCGCAATCCACATTATACCTTCTCATTTTCCTAATCTAATTATTTACGTGGGAGTAGTTCTAATGAATACCACTAAGTTAAGGACTAGTTAAGGACTAGTTAAGGACTTTTTCGTTTCACCCATTTTTCGATCGCATATCCACATCTCGACCGTCTAGTTTGTAGATATATATATGAGTGATCATCTCTACAAATTTTCATCCAAATTGAAAATCGTTAAGGCAATCATAAATATGATTTACCAATTATAAACTTGAACGGCTCTTGTTTGACAGATTTGGATTGTCTATTGATTTGATTTAGTTCGATCCTTTAATGATCACCAATTTTGCTGAAAATTTGTAGAAGTGATCTACTTATATAGACCTAAAATTTGAACGATTGAGATGGAAAAATGTAATTGAAAAGTGGGTGTAATAAACGATTAATGAGAAAGTCCTCAACTAGTCCTTAACTTAGTGGTCCTCATTAGAACCCCTCCCTTATTTACGTTTCAAATTCTTACTTATTTTGTTTGTCCACTCTTTAGTCACTCAAATAAACTATGTATTACATTCTTTGTCGACACTTTAGTCACTCAAATAAACTATGTATTGCACTTTGACTATGACGGCTATGAGATATTGAGATAGTCACCCAAATTAGCGGTTGAAGTAATCAAATTTACATATTATTACTGGCGCCACCTTCTTTCTATTTTTACTATCTTATTTTCAAGATCGAAAAAGAATCCTTAGTACCTTTGCATTCATAAATTAGTAAATGATGAAGGATAAAGTGTAGAGACAAAGAGATAGCAAGAGAATCGTCATCTTATTCATTAATAGGTGTTTTTTATATAGGGAATTACACAATACCAATATGGTAAGGATATGAATACATAGATCTAGTCAAACTACATATCCTAATGTCATAAGACCAAGACACATATAAAGAATATCCTACAACACTCCCCCTTGTGCCGCACGCTGATATGCCGATAGTGTTGATCTGTTGCCTCGTCAAAAACCTCGTCAAATCACAAAAACTCTGTGGGAGAAAAACTGAACCTTGATCGTAGGAGAAAAAGAGTACAACGTACCCTTCACATTTGATAGTAACATGTATGTATGTGCTAGACTCCCCTTGAAGTTCGCACATCCTCCTGATCTTTACATCAATCATAGAGCTCTTCCTAATTCTTTTTAATCATGGAAGTTTCAATAACTTAACATGTCAATGCTCTTTAACATGTCTTTAAATATGGCATTGGGTAATGATTAACTAAATCATACCGCATTGTCTTAAAACATGATCTTTTCCACTTAAATCTTGAGGGGAAGGCCGCTTGTGAACTCAAAACATAAGTTTGTGCAGGAAATCAGATTTCCGCGCAACATGACCTTCAGTTACTAGAATAGTCGTAACTTCGTCTAGGAAGTACATATGAACAAACCATAAACGGTTTTGGAAACTAGACTCATTTAGCTTTTCAACCGTATATTACACACATTCTGGTTCATCAAGAGCTGTTCACATAGTCCCGTCGAAGTTGACTATTTTGCTAAAATCAGATTCTCGGACAGATTCATCATACTTTACGAAAACAGCCATAACTCACTTAATATGATAGGTATGATGAAATGGTTGATGTCCTTGGAAATTAGACACATAGACCTTTCCAATGGTATCAATTTCACAATTTTCCAGTGAGTGAGATTCCCTGTAAGTCCCTTGGAATTTGACCTACGAAACTTGGCAGATTCTGATTTCGCTTTTAATGTATCTTTCTTATGTAGGGATAGAATAAGCTTCTACCTTTCATACCATTAAGTATTAAAAAATGAATTACTATCATTACATTAACATTGCATGGGCACATAGCTACACTTAGCTTTTACAACTTTTCATAACGAATGAGATGTCAAGTCTTTCATATTGTGTTGAGTACATTGATGCGTCTTATTGTACTTAGATGTGAACTCCATCTCTTAATACATATTTGTCATCTTGCTTTAGACAAAACAACTGATCTCTCTTTAGAGCAAATACTTTGACTAATCATGGGAGTATATGTAGGCCTCACTAGTTATAGAGTGCCTAAGCCGAATGATGGAAAATCATCATCAATATAGTCATAGAGTACATTTTCGAGACCGTGTCTTCCCAAGATCTTTTTGTTCTGATGTTAATATATATGGACATCTCTTGATCCATCAAGAGTCCATGTAAATCCGGAATAAACACGCAAAGACATAATTCACCATCTCCCTGCTTCCAAATCAAGTAGAGTCCATATGCGTTTCAATACCTTTAACAAACGCGTGCTCCTGTGGTTTGGAGCCACTTGATTCGGAAGAATGAAGTCCGTTTAAGACCTTCATGTATATCTCTGATCCTATAGAGATGTTATTATGACCACATTCATAAGCTGCATGTTCAGTTATTCGAAAACTACCAAACTGACAAAGTAGTGGAGTTCAATGACATCCATTACGAGAACATATCTCATTGTAGTCGATCTCAGTGCGTGTTAGTAAGAGACATTGCACCATAAGGTGAGTTTAAACTCTTGTTCTCACTACAATATCTAACAAAGACATAGTTGATAGGGTTTAGCTTGCGGTGTCGGTATCACCTGCCCAAGGACCTATCTCTTTGTTAATGCTGGATCACATCTTTCCATTAGGCCAATCAACTAAGTTGATATCCATCAACGAAAAGTGATTCGATAGTAGACTCATTATCCCACGTACTCATATACACTAGTGTAATACTTGTAAAGATCTCTATATGGATTACATTTGACATTGAGACGTCCCCAACAATAATCACAATTCAGACTTCATGAGACAGATTTGAGTATCACTGATCAATGGATCAGGTTGTGCCAAGCTCGCTTTCTTCCTAGTACGAGAAAGTATCGAACCTAAGGGTCTCCTTCCTTTTGGGGAGCAACACGGCCTTGTGATACCAATTTTGCCACTATATGGCGTCACCATTTCACCATCTATGGTGATGGCGTCAAGACCAACACCTTTTGGTCGCGCCATGTCCTTTTGTAGGACATCAATCCTTGCAGACATATTTGCAGCATGTGATCTTGTCACTTTAAGCATTTGAGATCAAGATGAGACTTAGTGGGGACAAGCCACGACAATTCACGTCGTTTCACTTGAACACTTGTGTTCTTATCTCCCCCTATCGGTGGGAATATTGTCTCATCAAAATGACAATTCGCAATTTAGCGGTGAATGAGATCGCCTGACAAGGTTTCTACATATGCTGATTATAGGTGAGGTTTATATCCAGCCGAAACTTATTCATCTCAAATAACTCATCATTGTGCGCAGTGGCATTGCGATTTGGCACCTAGAAATAACATCTAGCCAAGCTCAAGGATTGGAGATTCGTTTCAATCCTGTCGAGCTTATGTATTGCAATTTCGTGTCAATCCTAGTGCATAGTCACGAGTTGTAGTACAACAATATTCAATGATGGTGGGTCGTAAATGAAAGGTTCCACATATACCAAGCGAAGATTCGCCTTAGGCATCTAGTACGTCAAAACTCAAAAGGAGCAGAATGTTACATTGCTCTTGCATACAAAACCAAGTTGTTATGAGACTCGATAGAGGTCACAAACAATGCTTTAATGGTTTGTCCTTCAGATTGATCACACACAATCAGGAAAAGCTGCGAATTGATCAAACACAATTCGAAAAAAGCCTCGGATTGATTAAACACAATCTGGTGATAGGTCGGGGTTGATCATACACAACCCGAACAAGGAAACAAGAGTGATCAAACACACTCTTGATCCGCGAATAAAATTCCAGGATTTTTGGTACCTGCACGCACAAATTCTCAAGCATAAAATGGAGAAGGGAAAAATGATTTTATCCCCCCGAGTTATTCCAAAGTAAATAACTGTAATATTAAAACTTACTTGCTAGTTTGCCAAATAAACTACGTTTATAAGAACTCTAATGAGTTTGAGCCGATTGCAGGCTTTGACCGAGGTTTGGGAACCTTTCTGCCTTTCCTTGGAAGACGAGCAATATTGAAATCTTTGGTTTCTAGAGGCTGTTGAGAGGGGAAACAACAACGTTTCGCCTACTTCTACTTCGAATTTCGAAATGAAAATTTGACAGGAGGATAATCTCTGGATGGGGAAGCTGCTGTCAAAAATTCAAGTTGATCGAAGCAAGGGAAGGTGGTGAACAGGTGGTTGGTGGCGGCGGCGGTCTGAAATCTTCAGGCGGCCGGTTCGGAGACTTTCTGACCGGTTCTCAGGGTGAGGCCGGCGACGTTGGATTCGGGACGAAGAGATCTTTCTGGGGATGTAAAATTCCGACAGAGGGAAGTAGGAATTTTGGTTGGAAATCGAGAAAAACAAGGCTGCCCGATTTTAGGGTTTTGAAAAACAAATGGTGAGCTATTGGCTCTAAGGTTAGAAAAAAAATGCATGATAACGTGATGAAGGATAAAATGTAAAGACAAAGAGATAGCAAGAGAATCATCATCTTATTCATTGATATATATGTGTCTTTTATATAGAGAATTACACAATACCAATATGATAATGATAATAATAGATAGATCTAGTCAAACTACATATCCTAATGACATAAGGCCAAAACACACATAAATAATATCTAGAAAGATATAGAATATCCTAAAAACATTATCAACTATATTCAATACTGTACTCTTTCCTTTTTAATAGAAACGATAACCATTGGAAAGTTTGTAACATTAAAAAGCAAGCTGTCACGAAATTCACCAGGTCACCACTCACTAGCCAAACAAACTTTGCTCAATCATTAACACACTCATCTACATGAGTACTCACCACTACATCAAATTATTTGGACAAGTTTCATCACTGTATCACAATAGATATGACAAGTTTCTTCAACATTATTTGGATTTTCTCTGTAGTTGAACTTAGATGGCTTGTACACAGTTCCTAATACCGTGACAAAAGGGCAAGGCTAGACCGCTAGAGTCACCACAATAGTACAAACAATTGTTAGCAAACTCGTCATTATCACACAAATGATTCCAATAATAGAATTCTAGAGCACACAGAGAAAATCCATCATTGTGCTTGAACAACTTATTTTATTTAAACAATAATAAGGCCACTAACAACCTTTCCTTTTCATAGTGACAACACATGTACCAGTGTTATGGGACAGCAAAAAAAACATCAATAATAGACTGATAATAGCAACACTGATTACAGCAAATATATAGTTCCATCATCAAGAGAACTAAGCAAGAAAGATTCCAATACTCTCAAAGCAACGAAAACTATCACCAAGGTCATAACAAATTAAAAGAAAAAATAGAAATCCGATGCATCATCTATAGAGGTGAAATAACGTAATAAACTCAACTAAGCAAACTGCTGCTGCACAATAATTCTTGCACTTTTCCAATTTTCTTCTATATAGTAGTTTATGAGGAAGCCACACATTTCTCACGAGCTTTTCAACTGAAAACCAAACCACAAGAAAACCTGGAAACAACCATAAAAAAAAGATCATCACAGTTGTAAATTGTCAATCCTCAAATGACCCAAGAACACAATTTTCTTTCTAACAAAGTCTTACCGAACAATCAAACAAGGAATTGCCACCCGTCAAGCCGCAATATTGATGATCTTAAATTGAGTGCAGCAAGAGCAGGTGTTTGTCATACACAACTGCAAGCATAGGAGGAAAAAGAAATGGCAAGGAAAAATATGAGCATAGAAACAAAATATATATGTAGTAAAAAGCATCCAGAAATACCATGAAAAGAATATTCGGCAGTGGTATTCGTGCAATATTTGTTTTCATGGGTTAAATATTTAAACGGCAGTAGAACACCAGACCAAGACTGAATACCTAAGATATCTTGGAACACATTGGCCCAAAGTGCTCCAGAACATACGCTGAAGATCACCAAGGGCCTAGACAAAGGCCTGCAGCACCATATGATCACAACTCAGAACTTTGTGACGCCCAAAATAACAGAAAAGTTAAATTCGGGCAGTATAGAACCTTTATCTGTTTATCAAACAAGCTCCGTATTATTTTGATGAACTTCACTGGCAACATTCATTTGTGAATATCTGCAAGTTCAAGAACAAAACAAAAGGTCAGATCAGACCAAAACGCCGCAAAACATAGCATATTTTGAAAACCCTGGAGGATCAGAAGCGATTAATTTTGGAAAGCAGAAATTTGCACATGAAAACACATTTAGGAATAAGGAACTTGCCTACGAGGCTTGTTTTGTCGCTGCCCATACTCGTCACCCACTATTTCTGAATTAAAAAACAAACAAACAAAGTAAAACAACTATTGTAAAGAAGCACAGTATAATAATTATTACAAGTGATTAGTGGCCAAACCAAGGTAGGATAATTTCATACCAGGCTTTTGTGAAGGCTTCCATTCATTATTGGTTTTATTTGCATTATTTTCTTTGCTGCAAATTAGCAAAAAGAATCAGAAGAGAACATATGAATAATCATATATTACAATTAAACCATTAAATAAAATTCAACAATATCAATTCCACCAACCTCAATGAACCCACAGATGTCTGTCCTGACGGACGAGCATGATAAGAACCATCAACAGTAATATAGGGCGGACAATAGGCAGCTCCTAAAGCTCCAGCAGCGCCAGCTAATACAGGCAACCTGAAATGTTCAGAAAAGTATTATCAGCAACCTACTAGAAGAGAGAGATAACACACTACATGAGGGTATCTTTCCTAGAAAAATCTGATAAAAAGTTATACAGAGTTTACCCTCTAGAAAAGAAAATACTAGACTCCAAAATCTATTAAACTAAAACCTCTTAAAAACACCAAACCAAATATCAAAGAAGTCAACCACTCAATGACCGAAATAAGATATCAAACCTCTAATAACTACAAGATGTTATGAAACAGAAAAACTAAATGCACCAGTATAGATATATATAATCAAAAATTGAGAATTAAAATAAAAAACGGCTATCATACCAGGTCATTTCAGAATTTCCTATACCACCACCAAGTTGTGGCTGAGCAACATATCCAGGGAATGCCATGCCGACAGCTGGAACTCCCATACCCCCAGGGTGCTGGCCACCAAATTGCATAACTGTATAACCAACCAATCAGTACAATGTTGAGCTCAAATTTTGGAAGCAAAATAGTACAATGTACTTCTAGTGTTGAAACAGAGTTTACAAATTTTTTCTTGAAAAAGTATGTTGTGAGGTTATGAATCAACAATAGGTTTATTGTGCTTTGCTGAATGCATCCCAGCATTTCAAAAAAAAAAAAAAAGGAAAAAAAAGGCAGAGATAGCCAGTAACGTTTACCAGGCAAAAAGGCAGGTGTCCCAGGAAAGTTCTGATCTCCATGATTGACATCCATACCTCCAGAGGCCCCAATAACCTGAGCGCCATTGTAAGTAAGAGTTCCTCTTCCATTAACTTGAGTACTGCCTTTTCCCTTTGCAACTAGTGCACCTTTAGATTTACTTGAATCTAATGGTTCAACTTCTCCATGTGTTTTAGGTGGAGAAGAGGCTTGAGATCCACTTCCAAGGCGTTGGCCCAACTGCTGGGGAGGAGCTTGAAGAGCCAATTGGGGCCGATTTTGGACAGAATTGTGCTGAACAGCATGGAACTGTGGTGATGGAGCTCTTGCCATCTGGTTTTGAGGTACGACTGGACGATAGCTCATCTGTCCTGTGACAGCTCCCCTTCCTTGAACCCTAGGGTGAGAAGCTTGAGTAGCATTGACTATTGAAGACCCAGATGATGGCATCAGTACGGTGGTTAAAGTCTTCCCAGCTCCTGGATTCTTTGCATCATCAATATAAAGCTTTTCCATACCAACACTAACAGATTCAGCTGCATTCTTTCCTCGCAGATATGCATTGGTTTGTCGCCCCGAAAAATTCTCCTCTGATGCAGATAGACGAGCATTCCTCTTGGCACCCCCAGCATGTGCATCCCTTTTTTGATTAAGATTGATCTCCTTATTGGAGGATCCTGATGGATAAAAAGGAGGAGAAGCTGAATTCAGGCTTGACGCAAAGACATTTTTCCTAGCAGGAACTGAGTCAGATTCTGCATTTGATGGGGGAGCAAAATCCCTCTCTGAATTAGTCTGTGATGTTTTGTCAGCAGACTTTCCAGACCTGGAAATTACAACTGTTGTGAGCTATTTGCAAGTAATTACCCGTCTGTAATAAAAAATTTATAGCATAAGAATAGTACTTACTGTCTGTATTGTGTTGAAGGTGCCTGCCTGTTATTCCTAAAAGCAGGTTCATACCTTCTGGGCCCTCTCCCTCTCACAGCCTTGGGTGCCTGTCTCCGATTATTATTCTCATACTCTTTCGACCTGTTTCCTGTAGCATACCCATGATCAATACCTCGATTTCTTCCTCGACCCTGAAAATTTCCCCTAGAGGAGGGTCTTCTACCCTGAATTATAGTATAAATCAGAAAGTCAGGTGAGAAATAGATAGAGGACCTTACAACAAAGTACTTAGCAAAAATTTTGATATACACAACAGTTACCTCTTCATGGTGTCTTTCATGCTGAGACATCTCCTCAAACTTGTCATGGCCCCACTTCCTGTCATCTTTAGACTCCCACAGCTTCCTTCCACCGTGTGTTCGCCTATTTGGGGATAAAAATAATTTAATTATTGCCTTCACTCTAAAGCACAACAGGATGAAGTTGCACAAATACAAGAGTGATGGATGAAATCATGAAATGTCACATAGATGATGAAGCAATTCAGTTCATTCAGGTTATCCTTTTATTCCAAACCACACACTTCAGGAAGACATCTGCCAGAAGCCCTTAATTTTGTGGACATACTGTAGAGAAAAGAATTATACTACACAACAAAGCCCTTATACTGTAAAGCAAAAACATTGTATTATAAAGCTATTATACAGCATATAACACACTTCAGCAAAACCATTAAACTGTACAATGTTAGTGGATGCAAAATTGGAGGACCACGAAATTCTACGCATTAGACAGAAAAATGGAAAACATCCAGAGCAAAGCGAAGAGACGAAGTATCCACTAATTTCTGCATTTTTATACAAAAAGTTGCCGTCAAATAGCAACATAGACAGAACAGCATCTATTAAAATATGAGAGAATCCATAATTATTAAAATTGCACAGAACAAACCATCCTTAATCACTAATGATCAGCTAACAAGAGTAAAAAAGACGCGGCAATTGCCATTAGAACAGTTAAAGCTCTTCTTTTTTCTTTATCCATTCTGAAATCATACAGGAGGGTCTTTTGCGAATAGCAAATATAAAGCTTAACACCTAACCCCAGAAAAAGGCCTAACATATCCATTCAATAAGATTAGGAAAGTCAGAATTAACGCCTGTATGACTATATCTCCAATCAAATAACTTGAGTTCATATCCCACCGTTCTTACGAGCATAAGAAAATAGCTAACTAACTGATAATCTGAAGTAACAAGTGAATATAATGAAGAACAAAAATGATCGTATAACAGATTACTCACATTCCAAAAGATGGTAACACTAAGAGTCATACCTGTTCCGAGCACCGGCATTGTCCCTGAATCGATCATCATGCATATAGAATGCCCCAGCTGTGGGCACTGCAAAGGGCTCATTCTCCTTCTTCTCTTCCTCCTCCTCCCCCTCATCTTTGCCGCCCTCATTCTCTCCATTCTCATCCACCGTTCCATCCACAGACCTCCTCCCCTCGCTGCCCTCCAATTCCTTCATCACCAAAACCGTCTCACCCTCAGGTCCTCTCTCCACATAGGCTTCACGAAACGCCTCTTCCTCCTCTTCCTCCTCCTCTTCTACCAACTCTTCGTCGTCGTCATACTCCGCCGCCCCACCCTGATCGTCCGATTCATCATCAGAGTGAATAGGAGCCCTCCGATCTGCCTTCGGTTTCTCCCTCCCCTCTCCCTCGTCTCCCTCATCGTCGCTTGCCGCCCGCCGCCGCCGCATCGCCAGCGACCGTTCGGCCTCCTCCGGATCACTCTCGTACTCCACATCTTCCGCGCTCACCGTAGCCATCAATTCAACTCTCACAGTAACCAAAACCCTAACTCAAATCAAAAATCCCTAATCAAACTTCACACCAAGAAGAAGCTTCACTGGAGCCAAGCCCAATCGTTCTCGAAAACTAAAATTCGGGTTCAGAAAAAAAAAATCCGGGAGAAAATCAAGCGCTAAGTATATACAGCGTCGCAAAAACAAAACCCTAGAAGCTCGAATTTGGCAAAAACTAAGTGGGGAAGAAGAAGAAGAAGAGGGGATCTTACTCGTGAAACCCTACAAGAGATTTTGGGGCTTTTTGTATGATGCCGTCATAAATCGAAGGAGAAAAACTTGGGGAGAAGTTTAAAAGATTAAACGATGGATAAAGGGTAATTACGGGAATATCTAAAATGAAGCGGGGTAATTTGGAAAAAGGGAGAGTTGCGAACTGGGAGTTTGGAGGGACTTTTGGTACGAATGGTGTGGTTGGTTAGGAAGACTCTGACACGTGAGATGTGTGCAGTCACAATGTAGATCGGCTTACGTAGGCTTGGTACCATCCACCAATCATCTTCTGCCATTTTTATCGCTGGGAGTGACTTGCTTTGTACTCTCTTGCTTTCTTCTCTGACGTTGTTCTAGTTCCTTTTTGGCAATTTTGAAGATATCATTTTTCCAATCAAATCTGCTTCTTTTTATTTTGAATAAAAACTTGATTTATTTAAAAATCCAATTTATATTTAAAAAAGGGATTAGAACTCAAACCAAAAAAAATTAAAAAAGGGACTAGAACTGAACCAAACCAAGGTGAAGAAGATACATTAAATAAAAGTGCTAAATGAGAAGCTAGACATGATTATATATAACATAAACAAGAAAAAGGATGACACTTTCAAGACGTCTAGATCTGTAGGTTGGCCACACATTGAAATCTCAATCGAATGCAGAAGTCAAGAATTGCGGGAGAGCGTACCAAATGTGACGGTCAATATCGAAGACACTAAAATGGGAAAGAAAATACATTCCCCTCTCTAGATGTGAGAGACTCGAACTTGTATATTTCTTTCCACAAACATTTCATCAAACCATTTTGCGCCAAAAAAAAAACACCGAGAAGATCTCCAAAAACTCGATGCCCTAGGTCAAGTTTCAGAAATTTTGCTCATCTGGCAAAAACTAGGCTACCATCGAACGAGTGTTGAACGTGATTGTTCAAGGAGTTCAGAGGAGGAGACTTTGAAGTCAAGGTTTCGACAAGGTTGGGGAGTTTCCAGTACGACATCTATCACTGTGTCCACGTTGTATAGGGATAGCGGGTTTCTGACATGCACTTTGTCGATCTGGCTAGTGACTTGTATCTGAAGGTAGCGACGACTTAATACTATATAGTGATGCAGCTATGATGATCTGAATGATCGGGAGACGGCACAGCCTGGTTGTTGAGTGTGGGTCAAGGAGATGATGGGGGTGATACACCGGCGCAGCCTGGTTGTTGAGTATGGGTCAAAGAGACTGACAACGGGAATGGACGACACTACATGCAGGACGACAAGAGGGAGATGATGTTTTGGGTTTGCTACAATCCTAGCCAGGCCTTGTGTTTTGGAGTTTTTAGGCTTCTAGCTAAGCTAGAGGTTTCTACCTTTTGGGCCAACTCTATGTTTTTGACGTTCAATATAAATTACAATAATTTCCTAAAATTTTTAGGGACCCTAGGTTTTTGTAATATTTTGCCAATTCAAAAAGTAAATTATATATATAGGCTATTGCTATTAACACACTCATTTTTTCTATTAACACACCCTATTTATTTTCTTATCCACACATTTTTATTTTATTTACAAACTTGTCATTTGAATTTGATTGATGATTGGTTCTCACCAGATAAGGGGTGTGTTAATAGCACTATATATATATATATATATATATTTATATCGGTTCCATTCTAGAGCGGGACACCGCTTTAAAATTAATGTGTAGTGTTTCTCATTTCGCTCATTTTCAGGTCGTTTTTCTATATCTCTACTGTTCAATGTCTAGAATATAGTGTGTAGATTATTCTTACAAAGTTTCATCCAATTTGGAGATCATTTGAGCTTCCGTAATTGTGATTTACACAAACGGTTCCGTTTGGACATATTTTGTTCAGTTGTATCATTTAATCTAATTCGGTACCCAAATGATCTCTAAATTGGATGAAACTTTACAGGAATGATCTACACACTATATTCTAGACACTGAACGATGAAGATGTGGAAAAACAACCTGAAAGTGAGTGAAATGAGAAACACCACAATTTAATTTCAAAGTGGTGTCCCGCTTTGGAAGGGGACTGTATATATATATATATATATATATATATATATATATATCAGTCCCCTTCGAGAGAGGGATCCCTCTTTGAAATTAAAGTGAGGGACTCCTTATTTCGCTCACTTTCAAGTCGTATTTCCACATCTCAACCGTACAATGTCTAAAACACAGTGTGTAGATCATTCCTGCAAAGTTTCATCAAATTTGAAGATCATTTGGGTACCGAATTAGATTAAATAAATCAACAGAACAAAAGTTGTCCAAACAGAACCGTTCGTGTAAATTACGATTACGGAAGCTCAAATGATCTTCAAATTTGATGAAACTTTGCAGGAATGATCTACACACTGTGTTTTAGACATTGTACGGTTAAGATGTGGAAATACGACTTGAAAGTGAGCGAAATAAGGAGTCCCTCACTTTAATTTCAAAGAGGGATCCCTCTCTGGAAGGGGACTGTATATATATATATATATATATATATATATATATATATATATATATGCACACACATATACTATATGTGGATTTGGTTAAATTCATATTTACACAATTTAAGTGATGGTCGGTAACAAATATTTTTGAAATAGAAGAATAATAAGACTGCTCAAAATGCTATTCGAATTTCTAAGACAAGGTAAAGTCATTATTTATGAGCTGACGAGTTGTGAGAATTTTCTAAATTCTTGAGTCTTGAACTATTTATCGTGACTTTTCAAAGTTTTGAGATCATGGAAATTCATTCAAATATTTTAGCTATGATATAGCAATTTGAGTAACCATATATGGAATTAGTTGAATTTTGTTACAAATAGCTTTATCAACTTTATGAATACGATCATCGTTGACATCATATGAGTATATATGAGACAACAAAGACATATGTGTAATAGAAATATAGATATTTTTTTTGGATAGATAGATATTATAAGATAAATTTTATTCACACATTGCAAAATACTAGATACTCATTGATGAAAGGTAAAGTGTAGACAAATAGATAACAAGAGAATCATCATCTAATTCATTGATAAGAGCCATTTATATAAGGAATTACAAAATATCAATATGATAATGATAAGGAATACATAGTCATATTCTAATTACATATCTTGATGACATAAGACCAAGGCACACACATGGAATATCCTAGAACACTCCCCCTTGTGCCGCACGCCGGTATGCCGGTGGTGCTGATATGTTGCCTCGTTAAAAACCTCGTCAAGGAATAAAAACTCTGTGGGAGAAAAACTAAACATTGATCGTAGGAGAAAAAGAGTACAATGCACCCTTCATATTTGATAGTGACAAGTATGTATGTACTTAACTCCCCTGAAGCTCGCACCTCCCCCTGATCTTTACATCAATCATATGGCTCTTCTTGATTTTTACTAATGACAAAAATTTCAATAACTTAGCATGTCAATGCTCTTTAACATGACTTCAAATGTGGCATTAGGCAATGATTAACTAGATCATGCCGTATTGTCCTCAAACATGATATTTTACACTTAGATCTTGAGGAGAAGGCCACTTGTGAACTCAAAACATAAGTTCGTGCAGAAAATTAAATTTCCGAGCAGCATGACCTTCAATTACTAGAACAGCCGTAACTTCTTCTAGACAATACATATGAACAAACCGTAAATGGTTTTGGAAACTAGACTCATTTAGCTTTCCCACCATATATTACACACATACTGGTTTATCATAAACTGTTCACAAAGTCCCGTCGAAGTTGACTGTTTTGTCAAAATCAAATTCTCACACAGATTCGTCCTACTTTACGAAAACGGTCATAAGTCACTCAATATGATAGGTATGATCAAATGGTTGATGTCTCTGGAAAGTAGACACATAGAAATTTCCAATAGTACTAATTTCATGTAGGTCCCGTAGAAGTTGACCAACGAAACTTGATAGATTCTTATTTTACTTTTGATGGGTCTTTCATATGTAGGGATCAAATAAGCCTTAACCTTTCATACCATTAAGTATTACAAAATGAGCTATTGTCATTACATTGGCGTTGCGTGCGTGTATAGCTACACTTAGCTTTACAACTTTTCATAGCGAATGAGATGTCAAGTCTTTCGTATTATATTGAGTACATTGATACGTCTTATTATACTTAGATGAGACTCCTTCTCCTAATATATATTTGTCATCTTGCTTCAGACAAAACAATGGATCTCTATTTAGAGTAAAGACTTTAACTAATCATGAGGTATATGTATGTCTTACTAGTTATAGAGCGCCTAACCCGATTGATGGAAAATCATCATCAATACATCGAGTGCCTTATCGAGACCGTGTCTTCCCAAGATCTTTTTTATTCTAACTTTGGATGTTGATACATATTGGCATCTCATCAAGAGTCCATGTAAATCCGGAATGAACACGCAAATGCATAATTCACCATATCCCTTCCAAATCAAGTAGAGTCCATGTGTGTTTCAATTCCTTTAGCAAAGTCTTGCTCTTGTGATCTGGAGCCACTTGATTTGGATGAATAAAGTTCATTTAAGATCTTCATGTATATCTCTGATCCCATATAAATGTTATTATGACCACATTCATAGGTTGCATGTTCAGTTATTCGGAAACTACCAAACTAACAAAGTAGTGGAGTGCAATGACATTCATTACGAAAACATATCTCATCGTAGTCGATTCCAGTGCATGTTAGTAAGAGACATTGCGTCATAAGGTGAGTCTAAGCTCTTATTCTCTCTACGCTATCTAAGTTGATACATAGTTGATAGAGTTTAGTTTAAGGCGTCGGCATCACCCGCCTAAGGACATATCTCTTTGTTAATGTTGGATCGCATCTTTCCATTATGCCAATCAACTAAGTTGATATCAATCAACGAAGGGTGGTTCAATAGTAGACTCATTATTCCACGTCCTCATGTATACTAGTGTAATACTTAAAGAGATCTCTATATGGATTGAATTTGACATTGAGGTGTCCTCCAATGATAATAACAATTCAAACTTCATGAGACATATTTGAGTATCATTGATCAATGTATTAGGTTGTGGCAAGCTCGCTTTCTTCCTAATGCGAGAAAGTATCGAACCTGAGGGCCTCTCTCCTTTTGGGGAGCTACAAGGCCTTGTGACACCAATTTTGCCACTATTTGGCGTCACCATATCACCATTCATGGTGATGGAGTCAAGACCAACTCCTTTTGGTCGCACTATGTTTTCTTGATAGGACATCAATCCTTGCAGACATATTTACAACATGTAATCTCGTCACTTTAACACTTTAAGCATTTGAGATCAAGATGAGACTTAGTGGGGACAAACCATGACAATTCACGTTGTTCCACTTGAACACTTGTGTTCTTATCTCTCCCTAACGGCGAGTATATTGTCTCATCAAACTAACATTCCACAATTTAGCGGTGAATAAGATCGTCTGACAAGGTTTCTACATACATAAGCAGATTATAGGTGGTAGTTCATATCCAACCTAAACTTATTCATCTCAAATGACCCATCATTGAGCCTAGTGACATTACGATTTGGTACCTAGAAATAATATCTAGCCAGCTTAAGGATTGTAGATCCGTTTCAATCATGCCGAGCTTAAGGATTAGAGATCCGTTTCAATCCTGCTGAGCTTAAGGTTTGCAATTTCGTGTCAATCCTCGTACACAATCACAAGCTATAGTACAAAAATATTCAATGATGGTGGGTCATAGATGAATAGTAAAGCTGCATGAAAATATTGCATAGCCCTAAGACGCAATAGAAAGATTAGTGTGCATAAATAATGTTCAAGCGACAAGTTAAAGATGCTTGGTCGTAGCCTCGGTGAGACCATACTGGGTATGAGCATGGGGTATAGGACACTTCCAACTTATATCTCAATAAACTTCTTTAATGAATGGGTAGTGAGCTCATAGAAGTATAAGCAGTAGATAATAGTGTAACACGTGACCAGTGTGTTAACACTTCAACCAATACCAAAAACATAAAAAGGCGTCCGCAAGTTGGTTGTATTTATCTACATAATTTGATGTAAGAATTGAATGTTTACTTTTGTGTCATTTAGCGTAGGAGGGTCTCACTCCTAATTTAGCTAAAAAATAAGCTTTCAAAACAAGCAATGAGCATTACGGGGGGCTAATGAGACATCGAGGGAAGGCCGATGCACCTCAATTGCTTGAGGAATTAACCAGACGGCCTCTGGGAAGTTGGAGCCGTGTTCGGGTGATGTCAGTGTCCCTAAGGTGTCGTCATTTACAACCATGATGTTACCATCATGCTTCATGAAGAAGCTAGATTCTAAATGTCTTCATTTTGAGCGAAATAATAGATGTCCATGAAAATTTCTCAAATTTAGACTAAAACCAAAACTTATATGAGTCGGTATCCCAAATATCATGTTTGGTAACAATATGGGATTCGATATTCAAATCATAGTGACATACAGTTCACTAGATTGACTCATAAACTTCTCCAAGATGCATTACAGTCCGCATTCATGAGAAGGTATACACAAAAGAACTCTTGTTCATTCTCACAATGTGTTTTCGAATAAAAACTATTAGCAGGAATGTTTTTAAAGCTCAACATGGTTCGGTTGCTTTGGAATCCTGGGAACAAGGGCTATATGATGGTTTTCGGATTCGGCCAAGTACTGAAAGTTTCGTCGGCCGATATTGGGTTTTGGTTTGCTAGGGTTAGGGTTTTCTTTTGGCTGTGGACTCAGGGTTAGAACAACGTGTTGATGATGACGTATTAAAGGAGAACATATAACGAGAATAACAGTCTACTTATTTATTGATAGAAAGACCTATTTATAGGCATTACATAGTCTCCCGAAGGATCTAAAACATCTATCAATACTGTAATCTATTCTAATGAGGAAACGATTAGGTCAAGACACATAACAGAAGAATATGAAAATATTTTCCTTAAACAATTTTAAAAAAAAATCTTCATAGGATGTTTAGAAAGAAAAAAAAATATATATATATATATATATATATATATATATATATTTGCGGGCTTAATGTATTCCAACGGAAACCCGTAAACCCGTCAGGCTTGGTCCGGTTTGACCCGTTAGCTAAGGGGGTTTTAACGGGTTTAACCCGTTAAGAGCTCGGCCCGTGACCACACAAACCTGGCCCATTACTAGGCCTATGAACGAGCGAGCTTAGGCATTACATGATCGACCTAACCTTTGACGAGGGGAGGAAATTTACAGAAATCGAAGATATTTAGTTCACGTTCACCAAATACCAATCCCATCTATTTTGGTCCTTTAAACTGCTGGACTCGGATTGTAGTTGTTGCTTCCAGAACTAGCCTTGGAGAAGTTGCAAAGTTGTATCAACTGAAGAGGCAGCCAAGGCCGGTTTGTCTACCAATCCATTTAAACACTGCGGTGTGCTTGTGCCACTGCAGATAATTTTACAAAACGACTGTTGTTACCTAATGGCTTTCTTATCAAATTTCGAACCACAAGTTACAGCAATGGCAGCATTTCATTTTCATCAACCTTTGGATTTCAAGACCAAAATACTGAAAATAGATGACCTTACACATCATAGAACCAATTGAAACACAGACAAGTAGAGATAACAGTACAAGTTCAAAATAATGTGCACATACAAAAACATGACAATTTATGAAGGAAGAGTAAAAATTCAAATTATAGATTCTCATTTCATTTTATTGAAGTGCCCCAACAAGAAACTGAATCCAAATACGCAAATTCTTGAAATGCAATGCAGCTAATACTGATGAGCAGTTCAAACACGAAACTTTCAATATCTGACACAGCAGTTCAATATATATTGCAGATACGGGACGAATTATGGAACTTTATCAAGCATTCAGCATCCCAAGAGCTTAAAATAGTCTGTACCTAGATATATCCGGGAATGAAGTTGACACCATCTTTCAAAGACTAGACCGAAAGCAAACTACAACAAAATGAACATGACTCTATAGCTCATTAGCTCTGCTACAAAAGGGCTTAGAATTGCCAGACTCTAAACAAATTGAACTCTGTTTTCTCCGCAAAAGGGAAAAGGACTTTAAACTCAAACTCGAGACGAGGAAATATAACTCACTGAGCATTGACATTTGCCACCTCTCAATCACTTGGGGGAGTTTTCAGGAGTCTTCATAACTGTAGCCGTCTTGCCTTTGTGCTCTGTAACAGCAGAACGAAATTCCTCAACTATGGACCCATCCTTGAACTTCAACGCAAATGTGGATAACCCATCCTTCTTTTCATCGATACTATTCATGCAGGCAAACGTAACACCTTTCTTCTCCATATTTGCCAGCTTCATGTCTGGGTAAAGACTTGCATTCAAAATTACCTTCCTAATTCCTTTGGCTCTCATAACTAGTCTGGCTTTGTCAGCCCCAGAATCAGATACATTTACCTTCAGATCCCCCTTTCCACGCTCTTTCCAGCCTCCGTCGATAAATTCAAACAGCACTGCATCAGCAGTGAAAACTGCTTTCTCATTTTCTTCTCCAGTCTCAACTGCAACCTCTTGCATTGAAGGGATGTCACCCCTGGGGACAATTGAAGGCCCTGTTGTGGCAAAGAGTGATGAACTTCCATTATTAGATAGACTGAGACCAGAAGAGAAATCACTTTTTGATCCGAAAAGTGAACCAGAGCCAGTACTCAATGCAGACCCATCCTTCGAAATAAGCCCAAAAGAAAAGGTGGAAGTGGAAAACCCAGTTCCAGAAAGATTTGTGAAGGCATTTTGGCTACTTGAAAGCTGCTGAAACGAGTTCAAAGCGGCACCTTCAGCACTTGGTTCCACAGTTTCATCTTTCTTCTCTCTCTTCTCTTCATTTTCAGTCTTTTCAACATTTCCAGTCTCACCATCAATTACAGTCTTTACCTCGTTCACAGCCTCACAGTCATTTTTAGCCTTATCTTCTCCGACAGCCAGTTCCCCAGATATATTGTTGTTTTCCTTCACAATGTTCTCCTTATCTGCAGCAGATTCAGCTTCAGTATGATCATGTGCTACACCAGGCTCTGTTGCCACACTGGGAACTTTGTCTTCCTCCTTCACATCACTCTCCTTATCTCCAGCAGATCTGTCAAACTCCTGATTAGCTCCATCTAGAATTCTTGCATCACTAGCAGGTTGTGCATCAGCGGTGACTTGAGAAGGGTCTGCACTAGCTTCAGATTGAGGAACCAAGCGCATCCCAGCAAAAGGGTTGGAAGTAGGAGCTGAAGTTGCCGGAGTGCGACGAACTTTAACAATCTTTCTTGTTGCTAGCACTTCTTCACTGGCCCTCTTGAAAGTTCCAGCCTCTAGGTCAGAATCATCCTCCTCATCATCAAGACCTGGATTGTCACGAGACAGTTCCCTTCCTGCAGCACGTTTCTTAGAAGATGGAAGGGCATTTTCAGAATCCGCCATGGATAAATGAATCAAGAAAATAGATTCTTAGGATTGGTGTCTCAGATATCCTCTCTGCAAATGATATGAATTGATTCATTTATGGAGCTAAATAAACAAACAAATAGTGACTTTAAACTCATGAAGTGCGGGAAAGAAACTCAAAAAAGAAGAAGAAAAAGACAGTCAAATCTATCTATTTAAGTTAAACAAACAGTATTCGCTTTCGAAAAAGAAAAAAAAAAGTGTTCACTAACCCGGGCAAGAAGATGCAATACACTTTAAAAACTCAAAGCATTACATAATGAATCTAACTATGCATCAGGACAAATGATCAAACAATGAACAAAGTGCACCAAATAGATTGGTTGTTATTAGTCCCAAAGGTAAAGCGAGTACAATTAGAAGATGATACGCCAATATAAATTCCACTTACCATGATTACAGAAAGAAGATAACAAGCTAATAAGAAATTATAACCACTAAGAGTTGCAAGTATCTGATGCTATGTTTTTGGGTTGTTCAAAAACTTATCCAAGGAGAATATAAATTCTCAGCTCTGACACATCAAGCGGAGATTAATACTCGCATCTTAGTAGAAAGAAATAATAAAGAAATTTTGGGAAAACTCATCCGCTGGTTTAATTATGAACAACGCATCATTATTATTTGGTTTGTAGACTGGTAACAAAATTACAATTGAAAAGAGCAAGTACTAAAGGAATTGGAATTTGGAAGCTTTTCTCCCAGTGCACACGAAACAGACTTAAACTACAAGAACAGAACTAGTAGTTTTGCCAGGTATATGCAGGAACACAAAAGAAGAAATAAATTGCAAGTAAATAACTAAACCTAGCAAACATAAATCAATAAAAAACTCCAATATATATATATATATATAAGAGAAAAGAATGTGACGTTGGATTCAACCAGAGATGAATATGGATACGATGCCAGCTAGGTAAGATCATTGTTATAATCATAACTGACCATAAATAAAAAGATAAAATTAAAATAGGGAAGTAAAAATGCCACTAGAACCATATCGCATGCTGTTAACAATTTGAAGGGTTAACTAATTCAACTATTACTTCATTCCCATCATGAAAATTGCAAACCCTAATTTCAATAGCACAGTTAAATGTGTTGCCGAACTACAAACAACTCTAGAATCAAGCCTGTAGGGTTATCTTATCCTAATAATTTTCATCAATTTCCTCAGAAGCCAAACAGAGGCTTAACACCTAAAACCCTACTTACACAGAAAGCAAAAACCTGGGTCGTCACAATTGCAGAACTAAACATTTAATAAACCCAGAATGAACCAATACTGCACGAAATAACTAAGATACCCTAAACCCAGAATTTAAAAATTCAAAAAATATAAATAAAATCAAATGTTACAGGATAAAAAGTTAAAGAAAACTATGAAATCATATGCGAAGGCTACGATGCTGGTCAGTATATGAAATTAAACCTGAAAATGTAAAAGTAAATAGAAAACGGAGCTGGACTTACAGCGAAGCGGCCGCAGAAGTAGGAGAGAGAGATCCAGAAATAAATGTGGTGTGTTTTCCGGATTTGATTTGATTCTATTGGGAGAGTGAGTGGTTGGAGAGGAGGATTGGGATATATGGAAGAGTGGAAGGAGAAGGGTTTCTCTGTTAGCCCTTCAAAATGAGAGCAGAACAGAAAGAGACGAGACAGATCGAAACGAGGCTATATTTCTTACATAGGGTTTTATAGGACTCACATGTAATTCAGGATTTCAGGTCATTCTCTGACACGTGTTGCTGGGGGTGTCACCTTTCAAATTGGGCTTGGAGAAACTTTTTCTAATTTATAGATCCATATATCTCCAAATCATACCTACACGGAAGCAATGAGTTACACCAATTTCCGGATGATCCAAGTGTAATAGAATTTTAAGCTCAGCTACACGAGCCTTGTTCTTCCATAATGTATATGACAAGTTTTGCTTTGTAAAATTCATTAGTTCATCAGAAGCACGTTGGAGTACTGTTATATATATTTTGAATAATTACTTCTTAGTTGTTTTTCTTTTTCTTTTTAAAAGACTTATGCAAGTTCGGAATATAGCATCGAGTTATATGATGGAGACTATGTAAAATGGAAACCTGCAAACCTTTAATATAATAAACATATAAAAAAAAACTTGTTCTTTGCTTGAGAAAATGTCCTTTTAGTCCTAATTTAAACCATTTATTGCTCATTTCAATGAATTTAATAGACATGAGATCATTTCAATATAAGGTGTTCTTATTTGTGTCAAAATACACAAATCTATATTAAAGTCATAATAAAATAATAATATTTGTATATTTTAAGATAATTTTACCCTCAGCACTTCAACATGTATAAAGAGAGAAAGTGAAAGAGTGAGAAGACTTTGCCGGAACCTCATCGGACTCCGGTCACCGGTTGTCAGACTCCGGTCATCGGTCATCGGTTGCCGGAATTTCTTCGGTCGTCGGTTATTAACCCCTAGTAACTCTGATTTTCTCCGGTCGCCGGATTTCGGTTAACGATAACTCGGTTACTGACTCCCAATAATCAGTTATTGACCCCAAATAATCAGTTACTAACCCCCAATAACTTGGTTACTGACCTCAATAATCAACTTATTTCAGCTTATTATAATAAAAAAATACCGGAACATAATCGAGTTATTGACCCTAATAATAGTTACTAACCCCTAATAAAATGTTGAAACATTACTGTGAGGCCCATAAGGCCATTCAAACCTCCAGCTTGTTGTCAAGGACCCAAGCCCAAACCAAAAAATTGCTTTAGGCACCCAAAGCTGGCTCCCAAACACTTCCCGATCGTCGTTGGCATCGACTCCGGTGCCCAACCTTACGTAACAACTCATAACCGTCACCTTTGACCGTTAAACCTCTTAGAGACTAAGCAACAACCAGTCTTCCGCCGCCCAGCAAATCTGATTATCCTCAACCCGCGCCACACCTCAATTTGCCCAACAAAGCTCGCCGTCCTCGATGACGCTGATCGGGATCCCAACTATTAGTCCTTTCCCAGCTTCGATAGATACTGGATAGGAAGTGGCGCCCTCTACGATGGCAGTCTAGAGAGAGAGAGAGAGAGAGAGAGAGGTGTCACAAGGTTTAGATTCGGTGAGATAAAAGATAGAGATATGTTAGTTGAATGAAATAAGGATAAAATGGTATTTTTTTAAAAATCATCCAGATGTGAATGACATGAGATTTTCATTCAAGTGAGATTGATTACCTTTTTTATACATTTAGGCATTTTCCCTGGTTTTAAGTTTCATTTTCAATTACAAACCAACCGTATTCACAATACACCAAGATACTACAACAAATGAAAACCATCAACAAACACAGGCTGTGTTTGATTGCCCGGATAAGCGACCCGACAGGAGTGAAAATACACGGTCTGGTGTTTGATTGTTCAGACAACAACAGGATGGAAAAATTAAATCTTGTCAGGGTAGCAAATCATCTCCCGTTGGAGAGGTGGGATATCCACTCTCATTACAGGATTATAATGAAAAGGATGAACGTTGACTAGTTGACCAACATCTTCTCAACCAAAATAGAACCGCCAATCACTGTTCATCATAAGATTATCCCGCAATCTCACACATTCTCCATCGGTGAAGACGCGAGCCGGGATAGGGCCATAGCCTCGTGACCGGCGCCGGTGGAAAAACAGCTTGGGGAGTGACGTTGGGAGCAGGCCCAGTTGATTGGGTGAAAGAAGATAGGAGAATGAAATGATCGATCTGTTTCTTGTACGTATATATCCATTCCAGCTTGAATACCAAACACATGAAAAGATTAATTCAAATTTAATCTTATCCTAGTCTAATTACTATCCTAATGCAGTTCCTATCTTACATGCCAGACGGGGCCACAGTGTCTATGGATCCTACGACGATGATGATTAGGCAATTAGATGAGCTAAACCAAAGTTTTTTTTTCGAATCCCGCGCACACGTGTGGTTATAATTAAATAAAATAATATAAAAATATAATAATTAAATATATAAATTGTAATAAACAGTTAAAATTATGTTTTTATAAATACAGTCGTATATATCGGAATTTTTTTTTTTATTCAATGTGAGGGGGAAAATCTCAAGATCTCCCTGTCATGTCAAGGCAGGGTAGCTACGAAACACTAGCAGCCATCATAAAACTAGGTCTTACTGACAACAGACCAACTATCAAAAATCCACACAATGCCAGCAGCACACACATCACATCAATTTATCAAAACACATCCATCAGAGTTTCCAAGTTCTCACATGCAAATGACCTCTAACAATAACTTCTTCAATTTGTCCAACAAAAAAAAAACAAGGGTGACTCGTTGGACGCAAAAATGCGTCACCGGAAGGGAACAAGGAATATATTGTATCAAAAGTATGTTGATTTCAGTGTGATAACTCAAGGTGGATAAGCTTTACACTTTGGTTTAGACCTTTAAAGAATCAGATGACTTATTCACCAACATTTTCCCAAGCAACTTTTTCAACATATTATGCGATTTGTCCTGAAAATTGTAGGCAGAAACTAGCATTGTATCATGCTATCTTTACATCACACGTATCGTCCAGTACCATTAGTCTGGTCTAACAAGGGTGGCGCTAACACAAGCCAAGTGCAATAGTTGCTACATCATACTCAAGTGTATATAAACTGTATTGAATACATGTACACGTTTACAATGAGTCGCATAAAAGAATTCCCAAAACATAAAACGCCAAGGGGAACCAAAAATCTAAAATGTGAATGGTAAAGGTCAACCTTGTTACTAGCTCAATTCTCTCTACATTCACAATGACACCATAAATTTTTTGACGAGAAAGGCCTCAAAGAATATTTTAAATCTGCAACGCAAAGAGCAAACTAACTAAAACTATTGAACTACCTTTGTTGTGCCCCATGACAAACTATAATTTGGTTACAGCCCACACCACTGGGTAACAGAGACAACTGATCCGTTACATCACCTCTTTGTCAGCCTCTTGCAGGAGACCTGTTGTGAAAATATAACATTCGGTTACAAGAAAAGAAACCAACATTGAAACATAGCATATTAACTGGCACAACTATGTGTATAACAGAGTATAATAGCTTTACCCACTAGTATGAAAGGAATTCTGTGAGGCTCAACTCACTCAAGGAACTGATAAAATTCTTTTACAGGAAAAAACAATATTTTGGTATATTTCATTTGAAACAACTTCTAAGCAAAAAAGTAATCATTGCTAGCAATAAAAATAACACCTCACCATTAATAAAGGATCCATGAAGCTGGACCAGCAGTCTTTACACGGACCTAGTGACGTGGTGTAAGCACTGCAAACAGCATATTAAAAAAGCATTAGGATGTAGTAAACTACCTACATGGAAACTAACAAACGCAAGAAAATAAGAAAAAAAATATGTATTCCTCTCCCAATCTTAACTTCCTCAAGATATCAAAAGATCCCAGCTATTATAGTATACACAATTAACCATTTTTTGATAAAATTAGACAACAAAAATTATGAAAGCAGACATGAAAGAAATTCTCCACATCGTACTACCAAAATGCAAAACTACCAAGGTTTTACAAGCTAATTAGCACATATAAGAATAGTTAGAAATACACACACATACCAAAAAAGCCAAAACTCAAATCAAACAAGAAAACCAACCAGCAGAAAATCCATTTTTACTACTGTTTTGTCTGTATATCCCTTGAGCACAGACAACACAAGCTTTCTTTACTAAAACTTGATTAAATTTATATATATATGTCTATATGTATATACAAATATGTATATACAACCATTGTTAGGCCATTATGAAACCATTATAAGTCAAACGCCTGAACGAATCTCACAGTTTCTCCACAGAGAATTACTCACTGCTGAGGCACGTCCAATTGATGGAATACCCAATTGTCAGCATTGACAGTGTGTGTGTGTGTGTGTGTGTGTGTGTCCCGTTTACCCGTTATTCATTGAAATTATTTTACATTTCAGATAGTTAGGGGAGAAGGTGGTATAGTAGATAGAGCAGAAAGCTGTCAGAATGGGAGTCAGAGATTTGCACTTTAGAATCAATTAATCACCAGAGACAAAATTGGATTTTCACACTGGCCCAACCCATAGCTTTTTAGGCTGTCGAGGTTCCTTCATTTTTCGTACCCCAGTCTTCTTCAGCTTCACTACCATTAACGAGTACAGCGCCATCCGTAGAATCAGCATCCACGACAACAGCCTCCTCCTGGCTCCCTTCCTCATGATGTTCATCTGCATGATTCTCTACAGTCTGTTCCCCATTCAATTCAGAAACCTATAATCAAATGAAAATATAACATAAAAGTTATGAACTCCTATAGGTGTAAAGTATAATAAATAAATAAAATAAAATATGAACAAATGAAAACAAAAACAATAACAAGATCCATCCCGGCAGAACATCTGCTGTGTTGACATCACAAATAATAACAGCTATAATAAATTGATTACCAGAAACAACATTTTTAAGTAGCATTAGTTCGCATTAGTTGTTAGTTTTCTTACCTCATGGTTTGAGTCTCCATTTTCACGGGGCTCCTCTTCATCCATTTGCAAGTTTTCTTCATCCACTTGCAAGTTCTTGAAAGCCTCCACAAGGGTCATGTGTGTTTTATCAACATGTTTCACGTACTCCTCTGCAGGAGGATAAACACCCCTACATAAACAATCAAAAGACAACAATTAATGAATAGATCAAATAACATCCCCAGGGAAATCTTTAAGATGAACGGATTTCCAGTACAAGATGTGCACACTTGTGCCATTTAGCCACATTAACTATACCTTGTCTCCGCAGCTCTAGATTCAACCGACAGAGCAACTTGCCAATCTTCAAACAAATTAGAATACTGTTCAGGATCAGCCAAAGATTCGGCAGCTTTTGAATTAACCTGGAGGCAACAATAAATTTCAATAAAATTACAATAGTGAACAAGAATACAAAAGGTGGCTCCACATTAATGCCAAAAAATGTGCACACATGGATGCACAGTGATATCCACAAGTGTTGATTTAAGAGTTTCAGATTAAATCTTTCCCAAGCCAAGATTCACACTGTAATATATACTTGGTGTACTGGCCTATAGTCCTATACAATGAACCCTTCGTTGTCTACTGATGGAATTCCAAAGACACAATATCAAAAGCAGAGTGGATGATAAAAACCCAACATTATTGAATACAGCTGATAAATACACATACAAGAAGCTAGTTGGAAAAACTAGTGAGAACAAAAAATTGCAGAAGTCCATGAAGTTTACAGAAAAAATTGTGATATGAGATTTAGTAACACTTTTTTTTTGTCACATGAGATAAGTAGAACTTGTACAACCATTCTGGTGTTAACTTATACAGGATATGAGTTCAAAACAATCCCATGTTTCTTTTTCCTGAACTTCAAATCCTAGAATTGGCACCTATTTCCTAGAGAACGAATATAGAACTAAAGATGATTGTTGCCTAGACAGTGTCAAGAAAAAATAACAAACAAACAAATAAATAAATAGATAGAAACTAGAACAAAGACACGCTCAGTATAAGTCAATGTTCTGATTTCTCAGCTCTAGGACATGGAATCCATATTCATTGCTTATGATGTTTTCCTGTTATCAACCAAAGCCATCGTGGCCAAACAAATAAAAGGGATGCGGGTGCAAAATGGACAACCAGGTGAACCAGCTCAACATAACCATTGCATCCAACTCCATAGCTGTGTGAACTTTCTATACGAGCATTAAGTTATCATATGTAATTTTCTTAAATCAAATGAATCAACATTCAAAATGCAGACATGACCTGAAGTGTCAAAATAAGACGAGCACAATTATTAAATGTCACCTTGCTAAGGTCTTTTCTCCATATAGCTACTATTTCTGAAACCTTGCTTGGAAGATACGATCGAGCCATCAAAGCAGCCTCAGGTATCCGATTGCTGCAAAGAGAATACTTCATTAATCAACTATAATTCCAATATTTGTGTCTTCATATATCTAGTGAACAAATAAGAATACCTTTCAACTAGCAGGTCAAGGCACTCTTCCAATCGACCCAGCACGAACAAACAAAGGAATGCAACATTGTTCTTCCCTTGTTCTTTAGCAAGGGATGCAAGTGTTGAGATTCCCTCAGCATCTCCAAGAGATGAATAAAGCAATAATAAACCACTCAAGTCCATGGCATGCTTCAAACATTGCTCAGCCATTTCCAACTGCAAGAATATATTATATTAACAAAAGATGAAACTAATATAAGGGTGTTAGGAGGAAAACAAACATAACTGCTCTCCATAGATATGTAAAGCAATAATTATGTACAATATCAAGAGAATCCAAATAAATAAATAACATACATTTCCAGTAGACATGGCTAGTTCACCTAGCTGTTTCCATTTAGATTCACTTTGCACCTCACTGGCAATTTCCTGCAAATAAAACATACAAATTCACTTACCATTTCAGGATAAGACAAAAGAACATCAAAAGCCAAAGTAAACAGCACCTCTCGCACTAGTTATATTTTCTTGGACTTACCTTTGCAATTTCCAATCTACCAAGCTGAATGGCTAGCTCAAATCTGTAATCAGGATCTGTGGCAACTTCAAGTGCATCCTCTATCATACCTCGTGATTCCAAGAAACGAGCCACACTACAATTACAGGAGATTGTCATTACCATTTAAAAGATCCTTCATTTAAAAAAACATAACCTTTCAATCAAAGGTAACTGACTAATCAACCATAAAAAGGGATAAAGTGCAAGACTAACTGGGCACCTGTTATGATGGTCTTTAGGAATTGAAGGTAAAACTGCATTGGCCCTTTCCAGGTCTCCACGCATCACAAGTGTCTTGTACTCGATCAGACTCAAAAGTAGTGTGTACCCCATCACACTGCAAATTGGAAAAGAAAGAAACAAATATATTAAAGAACCATAATATTAAATATAATCATGATGACTTTCAACTACACAAAGTTGACAAACCAAGAATGCACTTACTTGAACTCTTTGTCTATCAGAAACACCCGACTTTGATTGGCAAGATAACCTAACAGGTACATTGGCCGGTCTAAATGGAACATTGTAGTTACCTGAACAATAGGCATATTATGTTGAAGTTAACTGCAAACACAACATCTGTCTATATACAAAAGATATTTGCAGTCAACAATGAAACAGACGCAAATACCTCTCCACCAACACAATAATTAAGCCTCCAGGATGAGTTGTTGTAAATGAAGCAATCGCCGACCCATACACCAGTCCTGACCCGTTCATTCATTTCATGGAGAAGCTCAAATGCATCTTCTACACCTTGTTCATCTACAGGTCTTCCACTATCCAAATAAGAGGAGACTACATCCCGCTGCACCATTATAATATAATCTTATAAAACATTGTGGCATAACAATTCTCTAAGAACCCAGATCGATGGAAGGAGACAAAGAACCCAGATAGAGAAGCTTACGTTGTACTTCAGGATGTAGAATGAGGCGTCACTGGCAATAGCAACTAAATCGCCACTATCAGCCCAATAGAGATTCTGGCATGTTCAAAATACTGAATAAGCAAAATGATAATAGCAATTATTGGTTCTTCAAATTTTGAGGTAAGAAGGGGCTCACCTTCACATTCACATCGATTCTACGAATCAATCTGCACTCAGCCCAATCATAAAAGCAAATAAAATCATTTGAGCACATTGCCAATAAAGTTCCACCATATATATGTTCAGCCGAAAATGTCGGTCGAATACTCCTTTTCTCCTGAAATATGCCATTCAAATTAAAAAGCTCATTACCCTGAAGGAAGACTGGATATGTACACTATCGATAATGATAGACTTGAGGTGTTCCAAAAGTGCATACAGTAATTACAGCCAAGATACTAGATTTTTGATATGGTTGCTACCTAACATTTAGTTCTTTTTTTAACCCACCCCTGTCCATCCTTGATGAGGTTTAAACACATAACCACTTAAATAGGAAGTCATTGTCTTAACATCCTAACAAACATACACCCACCTAACATTAAGTAGTTCAAGCCAAACACTTTGATATACTAAATAAAGGTAGCATATCCAATGTATCCGCCTCAGAACTAATGACCAAGTGAATTGGAACAGTTTCCAAGCAGAAAGAATAATGCAGTCAATAAACTGAAAGTAATGCAAAGTTACAAACCTGGAAGTTTTTAGTGAAAATTTTAATTTTTGAAGTACTCTCTCGAACAGCATACTCTCCATCAGATGACCAAGCAAATTCCAAAGCAGAACCAAATGACCGATTTCTCCATGCCAAAGCAGTATATATAATGTACTCTCCATCTCCACAAACTACAACAAACCTCCCATTGGGGTTGTGCTTTAAGCTCTGTGAACAGAATTTTTGCAGAAGGAATCAATGTAAGCCACAGAATTTATTAGAATTAAGTCCTAAATGCTTTAACCATTGCTTTTCAATGTGCACATATAGGAAGAACAACAATGCGCATACAATTTTTTTTCTCTATCGTATTCTTTCAACGCAAACTTCCAACAGATAACACAATAAAATTCTAGCATAAAACAGCTACTGCCTCTTGAAGTTGGATATGGAAACAAAAGTACATCTACCAGGCATTCAAAATGAAATTTTTCCGAGACAAATCCAATCATGATGGCAATATGCGACTTCAAAATTTTCTTAGTGATTGGCAACAGCAGCATATATGACTGAAGCCCAAAAATTCCATAAAAGAGAAACAGCAAAAGAAGTTTCATTCAACTTAAGTACAGAAGAAAACAATAAAAGGAACAAAGCCTCACTTGGGGGTAAAGATCGCATGTGCCCAACTCCTTGACGGCCAAAGGCAATCTCTCTCCATCAGTAACCTAATAAGAAAAGCGAACATAGAACAGGCAATGTCAAGAACATGAGCATTAAGCAGCAAAGAAAAGCAGCCAATCTGAGGAGAGCTCATACCTCATAATCAGCTCCCACACTCTTAATGTTCACTGTCTGAATTTCATTGTGCTTAGCCCAAATGATCTTTCCACTATTGTCCATACTAGCAACAGGCACTTCACGTCCAAGTTTTACCATAATGGTTCCTTCATCATAACCAATCACAACCCTGGACAGATGGATTTAATTATTTTAGGGCACCTTAAATGCAATAATCTACTCTTTATGTGCTAACTTGCCATAATATAATTATACTCGGGAGCAATACCAACTTAAGAAAAATGTGCAGATATATTCTTTTTTGGGCAGTACCGGTCCTCTAAGACATCATAGTTCTAGATACATATATATATATATATATATATATAGATATATACGGAAAGGTTCCAAAGCGGACATCCGCACTCGGCTTAAAGTGTGGACGTCCCTCTGTTCGCCACCGGACGGCGCCGATGACAGCGCGTCTCCACCCTAGTGGACTCCAGCAATGTCTCCGACCACTTTCCCTCCCCGGCGAGTCCGCCGAATTCCAGTTTTCCGGCGAGATCGATCTCGTTTGAAGTTTTGGGTGATCTCGCCGGAAAACTGGAATTTGGCGAACTCGCCGGGGAGGGAAAGTGGTCGGGGATGCTGCTGGAGTCCGCTGGGGTGGAGGCATGCCGTCGTCGGCGCCATCCGGTAACGGGCCTGTAGATATATATATATATATATATATATATATATATATATATAGATAATTAAACAAGTGATCGCAACACATAATTTCTGTTTCTTTTTTGGACAGTACACTAGGCTTCTAAGACAACTTCACATAGTTCTATATACATATACATATATATATATGTATGTTTAGATGATTAAACAGGTGAGCTCAATAGATAATTTCTTATCAAACAAGTGACTCATACGAAATAATTAAACTGCAAAAAAATAAGTATCAAATTTACCGTCGTGAGCCCTTCATATATCCAATAGCCCAAACTCTTTCAAGCCCGTAATTCAACGTGTTTTCAAGCCTGTAAATGAATCGCATATTATCTTAGGACTTGGTGGTATAATGCTTTGCAACAGAGTACTAAATCCAGAAGTGATAAAAAAAGAACTTTGTAAGTTTAAAACCCACAACAAAGTGGATACCTACAAAAAAGATACTACATCATAAAAACAAGAGATAGAGATGCACAGGCCAGGGATTACCTGTAAGTGGTTGAATGCCATATTCGTACTGTTCCATCCTCTGATCCAGTTATTATTATAGGGAGTTCGGGATGAAAACATACAGCAGAAACATTGTGTGTATGGCCTTCAAGTGTCTGGACACAACCTTTTGTTTGGTAGTCCCACACCTGTTTTCACAAGATTACGCATGAGTTTTCCAAAGAATCAAATACACATAAAACAAAACACTCTGAGCAGAAAAAGTTACTTAATGGAGACCTTAGCAGTGTGATCATCGGAACCAGTAATTAGATAAGGTTTGTCACCACCCGTAAAGTAATCAACGCAATTTACACCTTTCTGGTGGGCATCCAGCGTAAAATTTGGATCAGGAGAGCCTAGATTCCATATCTGGAGAGAAACAAAAAAAAAAAAAAGGAAAAAGAAAAATCAGGTAGCATAATTAGTACCATTACACCCAAATTTAGAAGAAAATGCATGAAAACAACCAGAAAATGTCATGTCTACCTTTATGGTGCGATCGAGAGACGCACTTGCAAAGGTGTTGGTGTCTTTTGGATTAAATGTCACTTGCATCACATAATGTGAATGTCCTTCAAATATCTGAGTACAGATCCAACCCTTGTCCCAATCCCATAGCTTGATGAGCATATCATCAGATGATGATAACACATATGGGAGTGTAGGATGAACAGCCACACATCTAATGTAGTCAGTATGGGCCTCAAATACTTTAATCTTATCCATTGTGTTGTAGTTGTATACACGAATGAACATATCGTCAGCTCCAGCAACAACCCATTGCTTGCGTGATATAAATTTGGCTGACCTAACTGGAGAAAAATGATTTAGACTTTAGCACAAAAATAACCTTGTTGGGCAATCCCAGAAATGAAATGTCTACCAAAACACACAACACGAATCCCATTATATACCTGGTAACTCAGTGACCTCAAATGACTTAGCCATGGTCTGCAACATTAACAAAAGATTCAAATTAGCACATGGTCACCACCAACAATTTGTGTCAACAATGAACTTTTTTGGTCAAAATTTTAATAAGTTAAAAGCGTTCCCGGGTCATAACTAACAATAATATCAGAGAGATATGTTGAAAATGTACCACTTATTTTTCTCTGTTTCAGAAATGTGTCGGTTTAATTTGATTGGAAATGCTACATATGCTATTATATGTTTAACATATCAATATCATACCTGAGTTTGGTAGTTCCAAATACACACTGTTCCAGAATATAGACTCGCCAATATCCTGCGGTAAATTCACACTTCAACAAATTAGAACACAATCCTTTCACTTTTACTGATAAAGCATATGAACCATATAAACTAAATGTTAATGGAACTATTCCAGATTCTATCCTAAGTTAAAATGGAAAGATCAATTCAGACTACCACCAACCAAAATCATGTCACCAGCTTCACAAGAAAAAAACTATAAATCACAATGTACTCCTCATGAACAATCTAAGTGAGGCTATTTGAGGTTAAGCAAAAGAAATTTAGGGCAACAATGACGGCCCTTAGCAAGAGACCCGCCTTATACAATATGTAGGGCCGCAACCTTACAACCTTACAGGTTTACAACAAAATGGCAGTGGGAAATAAATTTATTAGGCTTAGGGGCTCGCACTGCTACTTTACTAACAATCAATCACACAATCTATTTATATCACTATTTTGACTAGGGTGCTATCCTAATACGAGTGACACGAATAAAGATAAAACGAGAAATGACTTACCATGGTTCTGTTGGATGTAGATCCACAGATTTTACTCTCTCTGATCTTTGAGCAAGTTTCCTCTGAACCAAAAGATTACGACTATAATATTAGAATCACAATTCAAAACTAAACAAGAAGAGATCCGATCCCGCGGAGAACGAGTAATATTCAACAAAATTTAACAACATCACCTTGATTTCCAGTCGGAGAGGCTGTCAACACATTGCAAAAGAAACAAAGACCGATCAGTGCCAAATCAAAACTCCAAATCTTACAATAAATTACAAAACTCGCATTTCTGATAGATTAGAATCTACATAACAACTCAGAATCAACAATACAAACCACCAGATCTCAACGCAATTCAAGTTAAAATCGCTAACGCCGGTTGCCAATAGACAAAAACAAAATCAAATCACAAATGAAGCAACCGTAGGAATCAAAGCGATCAAACAGAACCTAATGAATTCCAACACTCTCACTCTAATTGACGCAGTGAACAAACAATGAGGAATTCGCACCAAAAACTAAAGGATTTGAGATTTGAATCAGATCTAAGATGCCGCGTACACGAAAACGTTCAGGGAGAGTGAAGCGATCGGGGAGACTCACCATTTTTGCAGAGCTTCGGCGGAGATCACAGTGAAGAAGAGCCCGAGCGATCCAGGTGATCCGAGCTCAGAGAAAGAGAGAAAGAGAAGGAGGGAGAGAGATTTTGGTGCTCTTTGAATAAAGAGAGAGCTCTTTTTTTTTCCTCTCTATATGTAAATACGAGATTCAGCAAAGCTTTGCGGTTACGTCAGAAAATTTACGATAATGCCACTAGTGATGCAATCACACTCAATCAGGTTATTGGTGCCATAACGTAGCTTGGTGATCGTCCAAGGGACGGACAGTGTCGATTGGCCGGCTGGTTGCTCTTTTGGTGTAAAATGTGAACAACGTGATGTGGCATTGACTTGTAAGATGCCGCGTACACGAAAACATCAGGGAGAGTGATATTCCGACGACGGAAAAACCTTTTTGGTTAGGGCATTAAACCGTCATGGAAAATGTATTGGATCAATTCGTCAAACGATTCAAGTGGTTTGATTTGTCGATCAAAGGTTAACAAATACTTTTGTGTCATATTTTCATATTAGAACCACTTCATATTTTACTTGATAAATTCTTAGTCGGATCGCAGTGAAAATGATTTTGAATCTACCTCCTAATGTTAACAACAATATCAATTAGACAAAAACATATCACGGAACTCTCAAATCCATGTTCGAATCTTCCTAATATTGTTTGGAGTTTAAATTTCAATATATTCTTTTTCAGTGACCAGGGTGAGGAAGCGTATGACATAACCTTTCGGCGAAGGCCTAGAAAAACTGTAAGGATATTGTGTTGATCAAATCACCAAAAACAAAAGAGGAGTGAAATTTACATACCCTTTTTTATAATCCACACACTCATGCCCCACTTTTTATAAAAAAAAATATCTAAATTATCTATGTTTTAATCTCTTTAAGTTTGTCTAGAATAAGGACATTTTAAATATTTCGGTATAAAAAGTGAGACAAAGATGTGTAAATTGTAAAATTAAAAGGATGTGTAAATTTCAGTCCCCAAACAAAAAGGACTTACACTATATTGATTGGTTCTTTAATTCCTCTTAATTTAAGATGGTTGATCAAGTGCTCTAATTAAGCAATGGAGAAAAAGCAAGCACGTGCTTTTTGAAATTGAAAGATCGATCAATTGACCATTCCTTCTTGGAACGATTTTCTAGTTTTGTAGTTCACAATAAGAAAATTATTTATTTTGTCTACTGTGTATGTAGAGAATAGGCTTCCTAATATGTATGGGAGACTTTTGTAAGCTTAAAGAGTAGGGAACGATTTTATACTTATGTAATACAGTAAGAATTATTTAGTTTTTCTCTATGTACGTAGAGAATAGTAGGGGTGGGCATAAAAAACCTAAATCTCAGTCTCGTCCTGAAATTTGACTGGATGGGACGGGATCTAATTCTAAAAACACAAGGTCCGTCCCGTCTCGTCCCGTAGAAAAACAACGGGATGGGACGCGGAACGGAAAAGTTAAGGCCCGTTAGGCCCGTCCCGTCCTGTGTAAAAATATAGACTAATCTTAGCCATTGGCTTTTTAGATGTTTTGATCTCAACTTTACATTTTTGAACCCTAATATTAACCCACATATGCAATCTTTCACTTTTTCTGTCTCAGTTTCATCCTCAATCAATGATGCTTGAAATCCCAATCCAGCCAAACAGCCTCCTTGAACTCCTCCACCGCCTACCTCGCCTCAGCTAGTCCTCCTTGAACTCTTCCACCGCCTAACCTCACAGCCCGCCTCCTCCTCACCTCGGCGCCCGCCTCCTCCTAGCCTTGCCTCACTCGTCTCCTCCTCCCTATTGAGTAAAGGTGAGCTACTGGTAATTAGTTGTTGTTGCTGCATATGTGATTATCTATAGATTTATGTGATTATCTATTGCCAACTGTGTCATCTAGTGATCCAAGTACAAAAGTAGCCATAAGTTTACGAAAATCAATTGCACAATAAGAAGCTATCTTTCAAGTGTTAATGATTTTCAGTTGATTGATATTGGAATGATGGGTATATAGGGTTTCCATTTCATGACTTTTGCCTCTTATTTCTGGGTGGTAGATTACTCGGGCAGTAGTTTATTATGGTAGATTCGACAATGATATATGATATGAAATTTAGGAGGTTTTTCTTCTCTAAATTTAGTCAAATGATCGTTCTTAACTCTAAAATCAATTTCAAGTCGTATTACCAAGATGGAAATTAAATTTCCCTGAAATTTTTACATTACTTGTGTTTACTATGAAATGACAGGCCAGTTACATTTGATTGAACTTGGTGTAATTGTCTAAACTTTTCTTTGAGGCAGTAGGTTTGCTAATAATGCGGTTTGTGTGTATCAATTTCTATGTTGTATTCTGGCAGCGACTTAGTTCAAATGGTTGGTATAGTTGTTTGTAGGAATGTGGCATGGTTACGGTTATGTAGTGTTCTTCTCATTGTTTACCTGTTTAGTTATGTCGTATGAGTTTGTAGATTGCTATACTCATTGTTTTGGAAATACCAATCCTATTGTAGAAGTTTCAATTACTTGGTAGTTGCTATGGAAGACCCTACAATTGAAATCATGAATGAACATGTGATTATCTACTAAAAGTTATATTGTGCTTACCATGAATTAGTTATGGTGGGATTGGGCCCGTCCCGTCTGGGACAGGACTTATGTGGGATCAAGTCTTAAAAACATAAGGCCCGTCCCGATCTCGTCCCGTGTGCAATGTTCGGGACGGGACGGGCCGTGGGATGACCCTAATCTCGTCTCATCTCGTCCCATGCCCACCCCTAGAGAATAGGTTACCTAATATGTATGAGAGACTTTCATAACCTAAAAAGAGTAGGATTGTAGGTTTAAGAGTATGAGATGTTTATAAATAAAATAAGGACATTTGGACATCTCATAAACACCTAGCTAATCTCACACTCAACATAATACAGGTTGTTATTTTGTTTTCCCAAATACTGTAATGTGTAACAAGACAATTTTGCACTTCATAATCAAGTCACGTGTGTGACATGTGGTTCATTTTAACAGAATCGGGACAGAAAATTACCACAGGTATCATATTGATACGAAAGAATGAGTTCGGGGAATCACATTGATAACTTTGTAAGTTCAAATATCATTTTAACAGTCCCTTACAACATGTTTGTTACACGGGTTTGTATGTGACTGTACTAGCTTACATAAGAAAATAAGCTTTATCATGTGTTTGGGCGAGACAGGGTTTCAATTAAATGAGCATATGTAAGCCCCGTGTCCTCTCCTCACCTACTCATGGAAAGGCCCCAATATTGGCGAACTACATAAGCTCTCGTTACAAAACGACTCAAAAGCGCGCTGCTCTCACTCCTCATCTCTCCAATGCTCCAAGTGTGAAATTCATCGTCTCATTGCTTTGACTTGCTGTCACCAGGTCCCATCTCCTCTCTCTCTGTCTCATCTTCAACCCCTCTATGTTTTTTTTTTCTTGATTTGATATTAAGTAATTGATCGATTGCTTAGAAAATTGTTTATGAGTTGTATGTATTTGATTGATTAAGGATTCAGTGTCTGGGTAGCTTGTTCTGCTAAGCTTTGATCAATTTCATGGCTGGGTCTTTTTTTTCTCTTCTTTTTTTGTGAGTAGCTCATTGATTTCTATGTTTATGTGAATATTAGATGTGGCTTTGACTGATTTTATATGTTTATGGTGTCAATTTTTTTTAGGGTAATTTCAATCTTATTATTGTTTTATTATACTCACAATTCTATATATACTAATTTCCACCATGTTTTTGTAGGTTGTTACACCACCTTTTTCTACACAATTTTTCCCATCATTACCTATTAGCCACTACTAGAAAAAAAATCATCTCACACGGATTCTATTCTCACATACTACTTTATTCTCACATATATCTGTGACAAAAGCTTAGATATACAGAAAACCGTGTGGACAAAGATCTTCTAGACCCATATTACATTATATAACAATAACAGCTACAAAAATCTGTATCAAATACTAATTCACATGGATAACAATGTACATTATATTAATTATTTTCGCGAATATCTATGACAAAAGACTAACTATACAGAAAACCGTGTAGAAAAAGATTTTCTAAGCCCACATTACATTATACAACAATAACAGCCACAAAAATCTGTGTCAAATACTAACTCACACGGATATCAGTGTACATTATATTAACTATTTTCACGGATATCTATAAGTATTGTAATGCATACAGATATATGTAGCAGTAAAAAGTTAGTATAATTAAAAATAATTATATATTTGCACATATATATGAACAAGCTTACACATATATCTGTAACTAAAAGCTAATAGCGACAGATATCCGTGTGTAATGTGAATTACACTTTCAACCGTGTAAAATATAGACACATATATCTATGTGAAATATAAATTAAACACAAACTTCCGTAAGGAAAAACCTAATAATTTTTAACTTATATTAGTAAAATATTTATTGTTTTCCGTAATAAATGATATTTGTTACTGATATTCGTGTGAAATGCGAAACACATAGTAGTCCGTGTGAATCGTAAACAATGTTATTTATCTTTCTCTATCTTTCTTCCTCACGAACACCATGTCTCTATCGGCTCCGAAAACCTGCTTTCTCTTTCTTCCTCCTACCTCATGAAAACCTGGATCCCTAACACCAAAAACCAAGATTGTGAATCCATGGAAGGTGGAGGCCAAAATGGGCAAAATCGACTACGACAAGCTCATAGACCAATTCGGTTGCCAGCGGATCGATTTCTCTCTCGTTGACCACGTCCGTCGTCTCACCTCCCGCCCTCCCCACGTCTTCCTCTGCCGCGACGTCTTCTTCGCCCACCTGTTTGCTCTCTCTCTAATTTCTAGGGTTTGTTTGTTTAGGTAGCTGAATGTGTGTGATTTGCAAGGACTGAAATGAGATTCTGGATGCGTATGAGAGAGGAGAGAAGTTTTATCTCTACACTGGAAGAGGGCCTTCCTCTGAGGGCTTTTTGCATTTGGGTCATCTCATCCCCTTCATGTTCACTAAGTAAGTAAATGCTCTTGCTGAGATGAATTTCAAGTCATTGTTTGGAATTGTTTTCGAATTGGATAGGTGTTTAGACATGGAAGCAAAATGAAATTTATGTCATATTAGTGTTAGTTAGAATCACATTGGGAGCATTGGATGAGAATGAAATTCTACATCTTTTGAGGGATTTTACACGGAAGCATTTGCTGGACATTAATAGAGCTCAACATTATAACTAGAAAGTAATAGTATGGAGTGGGATTGGATGATATGTTTTGTTTGATATTTTGGATGTCAACTTTCTACAGAATTCCAAGAAAGCGAGCAATGATAGCAGCTACAATGACCCTCAGGCTGCCGCTGTAACCGTAGCCGTGGAGGTTGAGGTTCAGAAGCCGTATAATCTTTGTTCTGTAGTAGTAATGTGCTCCGTACTATTTTCCTTAAGGGTGCCTGATATGAGCTTCACGTCTCTATCTTTAGGTTATGTCTAATATGTACTAGTCTATGTTGTGGTCTACTGCAAGCTGGACTGATCCTTAATATAAATATTAAGAATGTACAATAACTGGTCAATAATGAGTCAAACTCAACAACTTCAACTTACAAAGTAAACATTCATTGGGCAGAGTCAAAAGATGAAGAGGGGGGGGGGGGGGCGAGGGAGGTGGCAAACACAAAAGTCTTATAAGTTTGGGGTTCCACTCAACAAAGTTATTATTGTTTCTAATACAATTAGGAGAGTGAAATCCACATACCCCAAAATTGTAATCCATGCACTCACTTTCTTTTTTAGTAACTTAAATTTTGTTTTCATATGATAATGATTAATAAAAATGGAAAGTGAGTGTGTGGATTTTACAAACTAGCAAAAATAACCATCTTGAACCTACAGTAAAACCCCAAGCTCAAGACGTTAGGTCCAAAGCAAACCCAAAGTAGCTGGGTTAAGGCCCAAAGAGGGTCAGGCTTTGATATCCAAAGCAAACCCAAAGCAAACCCACCACCACCGAAACCTAAAAGTCTGCCACATCTTTGCCACAGTAGCTTGTGAATCCGATGGTCGTCAAGACTCCATCGTCGACTGAACCCTGTCGCCATAAGGCCTCAGTCATAGCCCCAATCGCCACTGCAAGAATCGAATCCAAACCCAATCAGTGAGATCGCATCGAGATCCAAGCGGATCCAAACGCGCACCCAACCTAGATCAGGTACACCAATGCCTGCAACAAATCCAGTTAGGACTTTCTCGAAAAACTTGGTTGTTCCGATGCCATCTCCACCAAAATAAAAGAAGCCAAGAACACCCCTCTGTTCCGACCAGCGACTCGGGTAAGCTTCTATAGTAACCTCCCGTTCGACCACACTTTGGGAACACCGGAAAGGTCAGAGGACCTATTTTGGCCAAGATCCTCAGCGCGTGGAGCAGAGGTAGATAGCGAATAAAGAATATGGGAGATGTTACAGGCGTGTCACCTCGCGGACGAGGAAAAGGTCTGGGGGTGCGCTTGACTTCTTGATCAAGCAATAGGGGTTTCCAGGTGCCACCTCTGATTAGGATTTATAAACACAAGGGAGTCGATAGTCACGGCAGGACGCTAGCAGAGTAATTATAGGGAAATCAAAGGTGATCGGTGGCTTGTCCAGGAAGGGCTCTGAGAAAACTTAGGCGGCGGCGTGCTTAGGGTTAGGGTTTTCGAGGGGCTCGAAAAGGGGTTTCAACTAGGTTGAAAGGTTCTGTTTGTATTTTTTGAGAGATTTGATTATGTCCTTGAGTTGCTGAGAGAGAGAAAGCAAAAAGCAAAGCTTCGGGGAGCGTTGGAGGTTTCAACTAGGTTGAAAAGTTTGTATTGTAGTTGTAGAGATTGTAGAGAGAGTCGTTTGTAAACCCTAGAGCCATTTATATAGTGGTCTGACTTGCGGCAGAAGAATGTTAGCTTGAAATTCAAGTCGGGCTCTGAAACCCTAATCACAAGGGCATTGTTAACCCGCGCGGACTAACTAATCAACATGTGAAACATGCATGTCCAGTTTGCACTCAGCATGGGCTACTGATTCCATCTCGCGGGTCTGTCTAGCTCGCGGGCTTTAGAAGGGCTTTTTATATTAAAAAGGCCACAGGGATTGGCCCGAAGCATGTCAAAAACTTGTAAAAGTCTTCAACGATTAATATGGTGCGCGCGGACTCCGCCTGTTGCTTCCTCCCAAAGTATCTCACGCGAGCCAGTTCGGCAGCTCGCCTTGATGTATTCCGCCTCGCCTAAGACTTTTACGTGAAGTATTTATTACGCCTCGCTTATCCGCGAAGTCATTAAGTGTGCGAGCCATGTATTTTGCGCGAAGCGTGCAAGCTCTCTATTCCACGCGAGTTATGTGTTTTGCGCGAAGTCTTTTTGATTCAGTTCGCGCGGACTTCCTGGCGGGCCATCATTTTTAAACTTAAAGAAACTTGGGCTTGCCGGTATGATATGGACCAAGAATTTAATTAATATTCACATAGATATTTACTGTCTAGTAAAATATGAATTTAGGGGTAAACATTTCCCCCAGCCTCTAAGTCATGAATGTCACGAATAACTGAAGAGGTTTATGTTCATGCTGCTCTAAAGTCACTGGTATTGGCTCGAGTCATACATAAAATGAGTGTGAGTAGACAAGCTTGTAAATAGGCCGTGAAACCCAAGCACTCAGCAAAGCATTGTAGCGAAGCTGCTGTACGGCTCGCCTAGTACCATAGTAAACTGATGATCATAACTAGGCACCTTGAACTTGAACTTAATGTGCACTAAGCCTGCATTCCTTCTGCGTTCGCCTGCTCTATACTTGGCGATGGCAAACCAACGTTGAAAATTTTTGGCCATGCACTTCGCTGCCCCCTAAGTGCGAACCGATGAGAGGCAAACAACAGGACCATGTCTGCAACAAGACCATGAAGATGGCGAACCAACTTTGAAAATGTGGAGGCCACAGGGATTGGCCTAAATAATGTCAAAGACACTTGAAGAAGGTCTAAAGTCATGAAATAACTGGAACGCATATCTACCCCAATGTGCCCCCAGTTTTGATGTTTGTTCGCCGATGCTCGAGAAGAAATGAAGGACATCAAAACTTTAGCATGCCCCTCAGGGATGAAGTTGTGGCACCATGCATCTTTGAAAATGGCAAACACCAAGAAAGGTCGTGGTTCGGCCTTAAGTAGATCCTGATGTATGGATAAAGGTATACCAAACTTCTATGGATGCCCCCCAGTAAGGAAAGCATGCTACGAGGTCATGAAAACACATTGAAAATGCATATTACAAATACGCGCGTATTCTGACCTGTCTGCATTCAAACTGCCATAAGTCTCTCTAGGATTGTTGGAATGTCGAACCGTAAAATCCACTGGAAAATAGACATCCAGGATTTCTCGGTGATATAAGGCGTGCCGGCTAAGTCCTCTTGGATCATTCTAGTTTAATCGGCGAAGTCGACTGTCCAGTAGTGGCTGCTGCAGCTTTCAGCATTGCAATCTATTGGAATTTCTGGACTGACTTGACTTCGCTGGCAGTAGTTCAAGGCATATGGAATGCCTGCTATATTTTTTTCCAGGCCTCAGGGATAGGCCACAAGTAAAGTTCAAACCTGATATAGGCGAGAACGTTGTTTTGCATTTCAGCAAGACCAAAGATCTCTTTTTGTATTTTCTGCTATTTGTTTTTTTTTGTATTTTCTTTTTCAATGCGTGAAAGAAAGAAACTGAAAGGAAAACATAAGTAAAAATTGAAGTAAAGCTAAGAGTAAAGGAAATGAGAGTATAGCATGGTTAGTTACCCTCCATAAGGCCACGGGGGAGGCCACCAATGCTTCACTCCAAGCCTCGATGTCGTCATGTTTCCAATGTGAGACTCTCGTTGTTGAGGATTTCCAAGTGTTGAGCAGAGATGAGCTTCAACAACTTGAAAATTTGAAAAAAGTAGGTCGTAGGGACTGACCTGCTGCCCCCCAGACATCTTTGTCATTTGGCAAAGCATGATCTTCAATTGCATCCTTATGGGCAAAATGACGGAAGGATCTGCCTTATTACCAACTATCATGTCATAATGCATGATCTTATTGGGAAAAACCACGCATTGACCATGGAAGAGACCCATTTGCTGGTCTTTCTTCACCATATCAAGAGTGTCACTGGGATTGAACTCTTGTGGAATATGATTATGAGACAGACGTACCAACATATAGTCTTCATCATATTCATCATAAGTCGGCTCTATGTCAAAATCAAATGCAAAATCAACAAAGGTCAGTGGCTCGACCTTCTTTGCAACCATTGGCATGCATGGGACATGTACGTACTTTGCCCATAAACCAAAGTCCCCTTTAGGCCTCTGAGCTTGCATGCAGAGACTCCAAGTATATTGCAATGTGAAACCACGAATTAGTCTAAGGATACCACCACACCATATATAGTTAAGCTCAATATGACCATAGTTTGGTGAAGCGGACTGAGTCATCTCGCTGGTGAACATAAGATTGGCAAGACGAATCATTAAGAGAAGCGGACCTCACCAGCCTTGGCGCCCCGCGTGTACATGCTGAAAAGGAAACTCAAGAGGCTCTGGTCCATCTTCATTTCGCTTGTCATGACTTGGTAAAGAAAGCAGGCGAGCTCCGTCTTCCCCCCCAAGCGGCTGACTTGTGTCCATATATACATCTCGCATAGGAAAGTTGGTGTCTGGGTCACCTTTCATGCGAACTTGTGGTTTGCCATCATCATTAGTGCGTGAACTAATTTCTGGTTTAAAGATGGACTGTTCTGCCATTTCACGCTTCTTTTCCTGAGGAACACCGTCAATCTTTAAGATGGGGTGATTATCCATAATTGTAACGGCCTTGACCTCAAGTTCTTCATCATTGACTGACAAAGTAGTTCATTCTTTGGACGTGGGTCCGTCCAAAGGAAATCTTCATTATTAGATTAGCTGCTAGGCAGTTCAATCTGTTTAGCAGGGTCAGTGAGTTTGTTATGACTGGCCCCAAAGGGCCCTGTTTTTTCTGACTTATTCAGTTAGGTAGCAACTCTTTGTTGAGTAGCCAAACTCTGACTTGTCAACTGCTCGAACATCTGGGAGATTCGCTCCATAAACAGAGCAGAATCTGTGTCTTAGGTTGGCTGAGAGCCTACCATGGTCGAATCTCAAGTCTTCCAGTTTCCCTATTATGAATCGCTTGTACTCCCGGTCCCACTGGGTATGCCAATGTTTTGGCCACGAACCTCAGCGCGCGGAGCAAAGGTAGATAGCGAACAAAGAATAAGGGAGATGTTGCGGGCGTGCCACCTCGCGGACGAGGAACAGGTCTGGGGGTGCACTTGACTTCTTGATCAGACGAGGAGGGTTTCTAAGTACCACCTCTGATGAGGATTTACAAGCACAAGTAAGTCGATACTCATGGCAGGACACGAGCAAAGCAATTATAGGAAAATCGAAGGTGATCGGTGGCTAGTCGAGGAAGGGCTCTGAGAAAACCTAGGAGGTGATACGCATAGGGTTACGGTTTTCGAGGGGCTTGAAAGGGGGTTTCAACTAGGTTGAAAGGTTCTGTTTGTATTTGTTGAGAGATTTGATTGTGTCCTTGAGTTGCTGAGAGAGAGAAAGCAAAAGGTAAGGCTTCGAGGAATGTTGGAGGTTTCAACTAGGTTGAAAAGTTTGTATTGTAGTTGTAGAGATTGTAGAGAGAGTCGTATGTAAATCCTAGAGCCCTTTATATAGTGGTCCGACCTTCAGAAGAAGAATGTTAGCTTGAAATCCAAGTCAGGCTCTGAAACCCTAATAGCACAAGGGCACTATTAATCTGCGCGGACTGACTAATCAACATGTGACACATGCATGTCCAGTTCGCACTCTGCATGGGCTACTGATTCCATCTCGCGGGAATTTCTAGCTCGCGAGCTTTAGAAGAGCTTTTTATATTAAAAGGGCTATAGGGATTGACCCGAAGCATGTCAAAGACTTGTAAAAGTCTTCAACGATTAATGTGGTGCGCGCGGACTCCGCTTGTTGCTGGTTCGCGAAGTATCTCACGCGAGCCAGTTCAGAGGACCTGTTTTGGCCAAGATCCTCAGCGCGTGGAGCAGAGGTAGATAGCAAATAAAGAATAAGGGAGATGTTACAGGCGTGCCACCTCGCGGACGAGGAAAAGGTCTGGGGGTGCGCTTGACTTCTTGATCAAGCAAGGGGGGTTTCCAGGTGCCACCTCTGATTAGGATTTACAAGCACAAGGGAGTCGATAGTCACGGCAGGACGCGAGCAGAGTAATTATAGGGAAATCGAAGGTGATCGGTGGCTTATCCAGGAAGGGCTCTGAGAAAACTTAGGCGGCGGCGCGCTTAGGGTTAGGGTTTTCGAGGGGCTCGAAAAGGGGTTTCAACTAGGTTGAAAGGTTCTGTTTGTATTTTTTGAGAGATTTGATTATGTCCTTGAGTTGCTGAGAGAGAGAAAGCAAAAAGCAAAGCTTCGGGGAGCGTTGGAGGTTTCAACTAGGTTGAAAAGTTTGTATTGTAGTTGTAGAGATTGTAGAGAGAGTCGTTTGTAAACCCTAGAGCCCTTTATATAGTGGTCTGACTTGCGGCAGAAGAATGTTAGCTTGAAATTCAAGTCGGGCTCTGAAACCCTAATAGCACAAGGGCATTGTTAACCCGTGCGGACTAACTAATCAACATGTGAAACATGCATGTCCATTTTGCACTCAGCATGGGCTACTGATTCCATCTCGCGGGTCTGTCTAGCTCGCGGGCTTTAGAAGGGCTTTTTATATTAAAAAGGCCACAGGGATTGGCCCGAAGCATGTCAAAGACTTGTAAAAGTCTTCAACGATTAATATGGTGCGCGCGGACTCCGCTTGTTGCTTCCTCCCGAAGTATCTCACGCGAGCCAGTTCGGCAGCTCGCCTTGATATATTCCGCCTCGCCTAAGGCTTTTACGCGAAGTATTTATTACGCCTCGCTTACGCGCGAAGTCATTAAGTGTGCGAGCCATGTATTTTGCACGAAGCGTGCAAGCTCTCTATTCCGTGCGAAGTCATTCTGCGCGAGTTATGTGTTTTGTGCGAAGTCCCTTCCGCGCGAAGTCTTTCTGATTCAATTCGCGCGGACTTCCTGGCGGGCCATTATTTGTAAACTTATAGAAACTTGGGCTCGTCAGTATGACATGGACCAAGAATTTAATTAATATTCATATGGACATTTATTGTCCAGTAAAATATTAATTTGGACGTAAACAGGACCTCACTATGTTCGCCATGCAGCTGGACGAGACTAGAAAATTTGAAGAAGGATTCTCTAGGGTTTCTCGCGAGTGGCTGCACTCTTGGTTTCTTTTAATGGATTTATAATTATATATATATATATATATATTTTTTTTTTTTTGAAACAAAGGCGAGTATATAATCCATTGTATAAATAGTCGCAAGCTAGAATGACACCAATAGAAACCTCGAAGGTGATTCACATACCATTACATTGTATATTTCCGCTCATCTAAGATGAGCCTAGCAAACTATAATCTTACCCTATATAGAGATAATTTTGCATGAAAACTTTCATTTCCAAGACACTCAATTACGGTGCGTTAAAAGTTTTCACTATCTAGATGTAAAAGAAACATCATAATATGCAGGCACAAAATCTACCCTAGGATTCCTAGAACCCTAGAAAAATTATTGGAAATAAATTAGCAAAACTAATTTAGAACCCTAGAGGCCCAAAACAAGATAGGCTTAGAAAACTCGAAAGACTAAATAGAAAAGTCCTCCCAATTAGCAGTGTGCAGCAGACTTCTGCCGCCGTTCATCCGCCGCTTCACTATGTCATCGCATAGCAGCAGCACCACCTTCACCCACCCTCCTTCAGCCAACACCTCTCTTCCTCATCACATCAGACCCGCCATACCCAAATTGGGTTCACAAGATCCGATCGGATAGGTTTTGGCGACGTTGACTCCCGGCCACCACCCTTAGATGAATTCCAGTCTCAACGTACCACCTCAAATCACCCACCAATATGTTCCCTGGCCCTCCTCCATAGAACAATGCGTCGCCACTCCTGCTTTTCCCATTGCTCGTCATGGTGTACCTCGCTCTGCACGATGAAAACAGAAGCTTCGCTCCCCGCACCTGACTTTTAAACAGTGCTTATCTCTCATAGCCCGTCTGACAACGAAGTCGTGGGGGTGTGTCGCCGGACCAGGCAGCTTCTCTTACTGAACTACCAAGCGCCACTTTAGGGTTTTGGGAGAGAAAGGCTCTCTTGTCTCTTTTATAATTATATTTATACCTTGCGCATAGAGAAATGTTTGAATTTCTTTTCACCTAACGTTTTCATAAAACTATAGAAAAACTCATGATTCTCACAATAGTAATGAAATTGATTGAAACATCAAATTAGTATTCAAGAAAAATACATAATCAAGGTATTTAAGATATAGCATCAATTAAGATAATTTCTTATGTTATTAGTTGAATGGCAATCTGTGTAAATTTTGGAAAAAAATTGGACATATCATATATATATATATAGTCCGGTTCTAGAGATGACCTCTTAAAACTGTTAAAGTAAAGATATTTTTAGTTCTAGCATGTATTTTGATAATCAAAGCCACAAATTCCCTAGCTACTTACCTATATGAATCTTACAAAAAAATTAGCCAAAATAAAAAACGTTTAACCATTTGATTAGCACAATATTCGTATATTTTATCTAACGGCTTACAATTGTTTACATCAATTTGAATGACCAAATGATTATGGAATTAGTTGAATTTTTGTATGAGTGCAGCTATTGGGACCTCTAAATTTGTTCAGTATACCTCTTATGCTCTTTACACCTCCTTTTTAATTTTAACTACAAACATTTGCTCACTAGACCTTCTTTCAAATTCCTAACATAACCTTAGTATGTTATTCACATATATCTTGATAATTTACACATTATACATCTTATTTATTCTCTAGACCTCTCATTCTTTTAATTATTTTTTTCTTTCTGCATGCTATCATCGAGACCTCTATTCCTTGATTTTTTTTCTCGTTCAAACCTCTTTCATGACCTCAATTTCTTGATATTTTTTATTTCCCATAGAATGTCACCAAACCTCCATTATTTGATCAATTTGTAAGAAAAAAAAAATTCAATGACGTCAATTTTTCTCTTAAAAATCAAATAACACAAAGTATTTGGTTTCAAAAAACTTATATTTACCAGTCATGTATTGTCTCTCCTTATAAATGAGAGGTCGTGAGTTCGACTCACAGCAGACTCGTTGTAGCATAATATATAGTTGTTGTCTGATAAAAAAAAACTTATATTTACCAACAAGAAAATATTCTAACATAAATTAGCTTTTCTTTTTTAATTTTACTTGTGCTAAACAACGATTAAGGATAACAATTGTATACTATGTATGTTCTTTTTTTTCCCTCTATTTTATGTAAATGAAATTATTTTATAGTTATTTAATTTTTCATCATCGATTTGTTTTTGCATACACACACACCTTCATCTTGTATATATATGCTTTCAACATGTATGATAGTAGAAAATTTGATATCACACGGTTGACATTGATCATAGTTCTAGCTCTAATTAAATATATAATATGTAGTAAAATTTAGAAAATAGTAAATTAGAAACTAAAAATATATAAATAAAATAATAAAGAATACAATCAATTAATTATCGAATTGAAAAGTCTAGAGAGAATAAATATACTTTTTTTTATATGATTATTGTCCTTAATAGTCATTACGTAAGAGGAGATAATTGTCATTCAATAACTCATAACAAAGGGAAGTAAAGTGAGTAAATTTGGAGGTCCCAATAGCCGCACTCATTTTGTATACATGTTTCTTGCATATGAATCTACAGGATCAACGGTTGAGATCATTAACAGAAGTCATCTACTAATGTAAAATAGTAGAAATCCTCAAATTCTTAAAGTAAGAAGGTTTTCTTTAGATCCTCCCTATATATATATATATTCCCTTTCAGAGCGGGACACCGCTTTAAAATTAAAGTATGGTGCTCCTCGTTTCGCTCATTTTAAGTCACATTTTCACATCTCCACCGTTCAATGTCTAAAACATAGTGTATAGATCATTCATGCAAAGTTTCATTCAATTTGGAGATCATTTGAGCTTCCGTAATTGTGATTTACACGAACGGTTCCGTTTGGACGTATTTTATTCAATTGATTTATTTAATCTAATTCGGTACCCAAATGATCTCCAAATTGGATGAAATTTTGCAGGAATGATCTACACACTATGTTCTATACACTGAATGGTGGATATGTGAAAATGTGACTTAAAAGTGAGCGAAATGAGAAACACCATACTTTAATTTCAAAGCGGTATCCCGCTCTGGAAGGAAACTGTGTTTGTATATATATATATATATATATATCATAATTGACACATTTTAGGTATCTATCGCAAAGATATATTTAGTGGATTTTATTTAAAATGCCTCTTAAAAATTGGATATAAATTAGAACATAGTCTAAAATTAGAGCATAATCTAGATGACTACTGCTCCATCTAAAAAAGAAGAAAAAAATAAAAATAATTAAAAGAAAGAGAGAACGAAAAAAAAAAATAGAAGAAGAAGCTTTGAACACAAATATGACAAAACAGCCCCTCAGTAGGAAATGAACAACTGTATAATAACTTCCTTCTTACACTTGCCACCCCCACTTCCTTCAAAAGGCCTATAAATACAAATACATACTCATAATCTCATTTCATACCAACTTCCAGGGTGCTCGTTCTGTTTTCTCTATTAACGAGGGAGAGAGGAGAGAGTCCAAGTGTGAAGATCACAATCAAAGATGGGTGTCAACTTAAACAGAGTTGAGGACCTTCCCTGCCACATGATCATCATCAAACCACCACTGTGAGAATCCCATCAGACATAGACTTAGAGGCAATGCCACCGCTTGAAATCCACAGGGTCTGTCTGCCACCAAAACAGAGCACCTTGCAGAAACTCAAACATAGGCTTGGTGAGATCTTTTTCCCTGAAAACCCACTTCACAGGTTCAAGAACCAAACTTGGTTCAGAAAACTGCTTATGGGTCTTCAATTCTTGTTCCCAATATTCCAGTGGGCTCCTGAGTACAATGCTCAACTTCTCAAGTCTGATGTCATCTCTGGCCTCACTATTGCTAGCCTTGCAATTCCTCAGGTACAAATGTCATTTTGTGTTCTCTGCATTTATTGTTGCATGGCTCTGATTAAGAAAAAGAATAAAGGTGGCTATGGTTTTAATGAAAATCCAAAAGGTGGGTTATGCAATTTCCTTTCATCTTCATTCAGATATAAAAGTTCTGTCTTTATCTTTCATGTAAACCAAATGGCCATGTTCTGTTTGGAATCAAATATGGTATATAATCCTATAGTGTTAGTCTCCTAAATATTTACAACTTGAAGACAACTCAGGTTCTGGGTGATCTGATTGAACTTGTTTCTCAACTTTTGCAGGGTATCAGTTATGCAAAGCTTGCAAATTTGCCACCAATAGTTGGGCTATGTTAGTACTAATATTTGAACTTAATCCTATATTATTAGATTATTTAATACAACAGTTATTTACAATGATCACTTATATTCTAATTGGGTTGTATGTAGACTCAAGTTTTGTGCCCCCACTGATATATTCACTGCTTGGGAGTTCAAGGCATCTTGCTGTTGGTCCAGTTTCAATAGCATCATTAGTCATGGGATCAATGTTAAGTGAGGTTGTCTCTAGTACTGAAGAGCCAATCCTTTATCTGAAGATGGCCTTCACAGCTACATGTTTTGCTGGTATTTTCCAGGCTTCTCTGGGTTTTCTAAGGTAAGTAATCACCTGCAGAAAAATTGACAGCAACAACATTTTTATATTACTAATTATTACGTTTACTGGACAACGAATTATTTTGATATTTATTAAAAAAAATCGCAACTAATCAATCGTATATTGTGTTACAGGCTAGGCTTCATAATTGATTTTCTGTCAAAGGCAACTCTAGTTGGATTTATGGCCGGTGCAGCAGTCATTGTTTCCCTGCAACAGTTGAAAGGATTGCTTGGGATTGTCCACTTCACCACCAAAATGCAATTTATTCCAGTCATGGCTTCAGTTTTCAGCCACAGGCAGGAGGTATATATTTAAGTTCCTTGAGCAGGATCAAGCAATTTGTTCTTCATTTTCTTAAATAAAGATTAAGACTTTTGAGCGAAATCTTGGAATAGAATCATGAAAGTACTATTGGGAAGAATTTTCTTGCTACTGTCAATAATGCTCTGAGAAAAAGAGTACTTTGCTATTTCGTAAAGGTTACTTTCTCATTGTGATCAAAATGTTCCAAATATATTTTACAAAACTGGAAGGTATCTACATGACGCTTTATTATAACCAAGCAGGTGTCAACTTTCTTTCAGTTTATAATTAAGAGAATCTCCCACTTGCTTACTTATTGTTTCCAACAGTTCAAAAATTTAAGGTCATTTCATGTGTCTGTACGTATGCTTAGAAGTGCTTTTGGATTTTGGAAAGTACTCCATATATACGAAGTAAATTAATTCAATATAGACATAAACTTGCTAAATGTATTGGCTAATTAGCCAAGTCTAATTTTGAGTTAGTCTACCATTGTATGGAACTAGTATTTCATATTGTTCCTTTTGAGCAATGTTCGGTTGAAAGTAAAACTACAGAGGTGTTTTGGGGGCTCAAAAAAAAAATTTTCTTTTATGGTAAGAATATTAATGCAAAATCTGCAGTGGTTCTAATCGAAATGTTACTGATGGTAGAACTGCGTTTAGTAATATTTTCTTTCTGATGTGCAGTGGTCATGGCAAACAATTGTGATGGGCTTCAGCTTCCTGCTGTTTCTATTCATAACCAGGCATATTGTAAGTGTCTTTCGACACTGTCAACACTTACAAGTATGTATCAATTCTTTTCAAGTTATAAATGTTGTTTGGTTTTGTTGTTTTGAACAGAGCAAAAGAAACCCCAAACTCTTCTGGGTTGCAGCAGCAGCTCCATTGACATCAGTTATTGTTTCGACACTCATAGTCTTCCTCCTCCATTCAAAGCATCCTAAAATCTCTGTTGTAAGAACTAGTGTCTAATTTTGGTGGTACATGGAATATTCTTGATAAACTACTTTCTTAAAATTGAAAACTTGTGTAACAGATTGGTCATTTGCCAAAGGGTGTTAATCCACCTTCATCAAACATGCTATACTTCAGTGGCCCTTACCTAGCCCTTGCTATAAAAACTGGCATTATAACTGGGATCTTGTCTCTGACCGTAAGTCACCTCAAATCGTACCCTTCTCTTATACTTTGGCAAATTTATCTAGTAAAGTACAACATACATCCACTAACTCTTCACATGGTGATCAATTGATCAATAATTATGTGATGTTAGAGGTTGTATACTACATTTAAATGCAATAGATTCTCATTAATTCTCGACCCTTACTAAGTAGTTATACACCTACAGCTATTATACAAGCATTTTATTTTTTTTATGTAATAGGAAGGAGTTGCAGTAGGAAGAACATTTGCTTCTCTGAAAAACTACCAAGTGGATGGAAACAAAGAAATGATGGCAATTGGGCTCATGAACATTTGTGGTTCTTGTTCTTCATGTTATGTTACCACAGGTAAAGATCGATCCTACAATATGATACGTAGACTATCCTAAAGCAATGCAAATGCGCTGGTTAGATGCAACAACTAATAGCACATTATTTACTTTCAGGTTCATTCTCTAGATCTGCAGTCAACTACAATGCTGGAGCAAAAACAGTTGTTTCAAACATTATTATGGCCGCAGCTGTGCTTATAACTCTTCTGTTTCTAATGCCACTGTTCTATTACACCCCCAATGTTATCTTAGCCACCATCATCTTAACGGCTGTGAGCGGACTAATTGATTATCAAGCTGCATATGACTTGTGGAAAGTTGACAAACTTGACTGCATGGCCTGTTTATGCTCCTTCTTCGGCGTTCTTTTCATTTCTGTCCCAATTGGTCTCGCAATTGCAGTAAGATTTCCTAATCTCAAGTATTCTGTTGTTTTTTAATTGACCATGTCAACTAGATTAGAATGTGAGACAACGAAGCTAATTTTAGTTGCAGGATTCACAAACTTACAATTCTCTTTTAGAAAAAAAAAAATCCTATCCTTTTCCTAAATGTCATTTCTGCATCATCATTCATCAATCTCTAACAACTTCTCTGTACAATGCAGGTTGGAGTATCAGTTTTCAAGATCCTCCTTCATGTCACCAGACCAAACACCATGGCTTTGGGGAATATTCCAGGAACACAAATATACCAGAATCTCAATAGATACGGAGAAGCTTCAAGGATTCCATCATTTCTTATTCTAGCTATCGAGGCACCATTCTACTTTGCAAATTCAACTTACCTACAAGAGAGGTTAGTTACACTTCACACCCCTTTGACAAGAAAATTTTCCCTATAACAGTTGTATACAACTACTCTCTCATGCCATTAGCAAATCAGGATTTAAAAGTTAAAAGACTTGTTGTATCAGAGGGTTTTGAAAAACACTTTTACTCTAAGAAATGGTGTATTAATGAGAAACTTCTGGCCATGGTTTTCTAACTTGCGGATTCTGCTACTACAGAATACTAAGATGGGTTCGCAAAGAAGAAGAGGATAAAATCAAACAATGAGGGCATATTGAAATGTGTAATTTTAGACATGACAGGTATGAGGTTACATAATTCACCTATCTTTACCATAACATTATGTAAAAATGCCGTTGCAAATGCTTTCTACATTAGACTAACGGTTATACATATTCTCTCAGCTGTGACAGCCATCGACACTAGTGGTATCGACACATTGTTCGAACTCAGAAAGATGCTAGAGAAAAGATTGCTTCAGGTAAGGGTTTGGTAATATTGCAATGAATATTGAATTTCTGGCGTTTCTAGGAAGACATATTTTCTCATCTTGGTACATTGGTGTTGTTTACTACCCTAGCTTGTGTTGGCAAATCCTGTTGGAAGTGTGATGGAAAAACTACAACAATCAAAGACTTTGGGGTCATTCGGATTGAATGGAGTCTATCTCACAGTTGGAGAAGCTGTAGCTGACATATCATCACTATGGAAGGCTCGAGCATGACCTTCTAAAGGACCTCAGTCGGACTGGATGGCCAAGTATATAAATATGGCTAAAGCCACTGCTTGCTTGACAGTCTAGGAAGAGCTTTAGTAATGCCAGCGGTATTTTCTTTGTGATGTCTTTTTGTGGGGAATCCATGGAAAATAACCATTTTGGTTGAATTAGAAAGTTGTTAAACTCCAAGTTCTCACTTTTGATCATAGTTTAAGCTTCATCTTCGCATTCATCGAATTTCTATCTTACAAACCAGGCAAGACAAGAGATGTAATGAGCAGAACTGGTTAGACGTTTATGCAAGAATTTTTGAAGCACCGTCAGCAATGATAGGTAAATCACTAAAACTCTAATGGCCCAGAGATCAATCTAATAAACCACAATAAAAACCATACGTAAAATTAATGCAACTCCACTGCTGTGATAAAAGCAACTTACTATGAAGGCCGCCATTCATCAATTTCAGAAATGGGGAACATAGTGACTGCCCTAGTAATCAACTAATCATTCTGGCAATAGAGGGACGTATGCTCAGGCAACAACGGTTGAGCACAAAGTCAGCACAATGAAATGATCAATTTCTCTGTCAATAGTGCAAAACCTATCTATGCTAAAGCAGTTGATGGGAGGAACCACAAAAGGAACTTCAATTGACCTGCAAAATGCCTCCTCTAAAAATTGAGGAGCCTTGACTTTTCTAGTGTTCCAAACAAACCACAAGCATTTCTATCAAGAAATCTAATTTAACATACTAATTGGCTAATAGCTAAGCCTATCGAATTTCAGTATAGTGGTGAACCCTCTACCGTCAACATTCCATTTACAGTACAAGTATGCCAAGATGGATTTACAGTCTGCCGTCTCTGCCAAACCTCTACTAATCAATACGAAAGCATAATCACATCATGGGGAACTAGAAGAAAACACAAAGTAGAACCTATTTCAAGAGAAGTCACTCACTTAAATTAAAACAAGTGAAACCTACACTATTACATGCTCACATAACCAGATCTATGCATACATAGCAGAAACCATGAAAGGGTGGCTGCAGGCTCGCCATGTATGCCGGAAAGGCATAAGATATCGAAATTTTACCATATAATATGTAAGTAATCTCTTGACCAACCATGAATAGTAAGGTGAACTAAAGAACATAAATGACTTATTTTTAGATGTCTTAGGGATCTGACCACTTGGTTTTAAGGTAAACAGCAAAGCATCATGACTAAATCCAACTTGTTTGTCTAGGGGTCAAAATGATCCCAAATGAAACCTAAGAAGTAACCCCAATTGTATGGCAACCCAAATTGAAGTACAAAGTCATTATAATATCAGCAAATATAGCAGGACAATGTCGCATGGTTCCTAACAAATTAGAGCAAAGATGATATACAATGCAAAAATTGTGAAGCTTGATTTGATTTAGTAGCAGCTTAGCATTAAGAAGACAATTAAGAATGAAACTAATAGAGTTAAGAAGGCATGGGCACCTCTTAAGGGAGGCTGCATTGGCCTATACATGAGCCTTAACCAGTACCAAAGATATCGTTGCTTGCTGCATTCGGCTCGGCAGAGGAGGCATATGCCATTGATCTCCAGCCACTGGAGAATGCAATGCGCATGATATTGATGATTGCAGGGCAAACGATTGATCAGTTGTTCATTGCCTAGTGGAAGATCCTCGGTACAAATAACACAAGAGGGAGCCTCTGCTTCCACAGTAGTATCAACTCTCATTCCCTCCAAACCCTCCTGAATTGATGAGTTAGTTGCAGGAACACCAATACTGAGTACTGCAGGAACAACAAGACCGGGACTATACCTGATGCAAGTGAGTCCCAAAAGGCAACAACGACAGGCAGCTCAGGGGAGACAGCCACATCAAGAAGCAGGTACATCTTTTCAATGATAGTTGGATGTTCAGCTTCTGGGACACCCATGATGGAAAGAGACCCAGCTATCTTGTGTGTGTACTCAAACCTGTTACTGGATTGCTTAATAAGCTGACACAAAATTGGGTTGCAGCCACGAGGGTTCTACTTTCAACAGTAAATGGATCAGCTCTCTGACGGTGGCTTGCTTTCATATTGAAGAGCTTAAATCTAATCAAAACCTCGTCCTCCCCTGGAAGCCGGAACGGTGTACGAAGATGAAACACTCTGCAACGATAGCCACGCCTCTCCACATACATGCTTCAACAACTAATTGATGGAGGCAAAGCAGATATCTTTGATTTTATCTACAGAACCCATATCAGTTTTCACAATTTACCTTGGGGCAGGTCCCTCGCTTCTTCCCATTGTAGGTGTGTCTGTTTAGCCTAGTGTGTGTAATTGACATTGTTTCTCTATCAAATTAGGGATTGACAAGCTCAAGTAGTGGATATAATTAGAGGGGGCAAACAAAAAATGGTGATGCCCTCCAAGCTGTGAGAACAAATTATTGAAGTGCCCACAACCAAAAAGCAAAAAGCAAAAACCATTGCAGGGTTCAGTATGCAAATTATGAGCCGGAGGGTTGGAAATGCAAGTGTCGCCCTTCTTTCTACACCACTCAGACAAGTTATTTATTTATTTATTATTATTTTTTATTTATTTTAAGGAACACTTTGTATGTGGTAAACCTGATTATTCCATTGTACAAAATCAAAGTTCCAGTTTACTTTGAGTTCTTCCCAAGTAGATTTTATGTGTGTAGTCATAGGATGCTTTCAGCTACTCATATTTTGTGTATCTATCATCAATTTATTGAGCTAACTCTTATTTATCCGAGGCAAAAAATACAAGCAAATATAGAAGTCTTTTTGCCTCCATGTTCAGTGACCAAGGTTAAGCTTCACCTTAACTGGCTATTGAGTATTGAATTTCATGCTAGTTCACAGATGATAGTGAAACAGATAGCTTCATGATCAGATTTGCCCTCAGTGAATACCAAATTCATTGTTATGCTACGAAACAAAATCATCTCAAAGGCACTACAAAAATTATCCTCCACAATGTATTTCCTAAGACTAAAATTAGCCGATCTAGATTTTCTAATATTAGTTTCTAACCAACCCCTAGGCATGTTTAGCGGAAAAACAGATAATTGAGATAAACAACTCAGTTACTGAGTGTAACTAAGATAAAGATGAGCAACAAAAATTACCAGAACTACGAGTAGAAAGGTGAGAATCCACATACTTGCATTCTACAGAAGCATGAAATCTAACAAGCTCGTAGCTCATCAGTCAGCCAAGAGTTATCAAAATGACCAAGCATGTTCGATTTTGTGATACATATAGAGCCAATTAATCATCAATCTAACTCATACCTTGTCCCAATTCAGAAAATTTCCATTTTACAGGTGATTGAATGCAATTTTTCAAAATGATTGCAACATACGTAACTCTCATATGCATGCTTTCTGCAATAAACCCAGGCTTCTAGCTAAACTATAATATGTTACTAACAATCATTAAGGCAAGCATGAAAGAAAAATTTGCTCTAGTATTACAAGGTTAAAGGTTTCTGTAGCAAATTTCTTAATAGTCCTACAATAATCAATAGCATCCAACCAAACAAAAAAATTAACAAGAAACTCCTTCAGATTATAAAGAGAATCATAATAACACTAACAATATAAACTGAAATGATAATGTTATCTTGTGGAAACAGAAAAGAAGGGAGAAAAAAAATGAAACCAAAAGCAAAATATGCATTGCTGCACCTAAAATTGTACATTATGATTTTCCTATAACAATTTGTACCTAGACCTAGTCTCATGTGCTCACAACTCCCATCATTTGAAGCACTGTATCAAACTTTTAGAGAAGTTCTATGTAAATTACCACCGGCATAGACAAAAGAAACCACAGACTAAAGCATTTCTTCTCATCCAATATTGTATGTGGTGTTCATGAGCTTTATCCTGAAGCTCCTCCAAGGAAACGAATACCCTCTATAAACCCACAATTCTGACATGTTGTGTCTCTCCTCGGTCAAACATCTGCATAGATATAGTTCCAAATTAATTTGCATAAATTACAACAACTTGTGAAGAAAGACAAGGGCAACAATGCAATTGCTCTTTATCAAATCTTAGTTGGACCAATTGAAACAGAACCAGAATAGTGATCCTAATGCAAGCCATGGAACTATTCTAGAATGCTATGAAGCACGGATAGGGGTACAAGTATCCGTATCCGACACGATACGCGGCCACGCCAAATGCAAAATATGATGAGACATAGCTACATGACGGATACGCCGGCTAAACAAAATAGCATTGCATTGCTGCTATCCTATTCCCGTTTTCAGCTATGGGAGCTGCAATAGAGGTGTTTCAAGAACCACAAATAAGTAGCTACATGTCAACCCTTCCATAACCACCTGTCAGCACGAGACGAATATTGAAGAAGTTGCCACATAACCCCTCATTTAAAGATTATAAAACCTCAGTTTCCCAATTTAGAAGCTATATTGCCAAAAGAAATTGCTGTAAAGTGCAGAGATGGTAATACCATCCTTCATGGTATAGAGGGAAGCTGCAAAACATGGAGTCTTTTAACCCATCAACTGCAGTTGAAGTACAGTTCTTAATTAAGAAACCTCATTGAAGAGTTCCTGGAGGTTGTGAATTGTACTTTTTTTATTCTTAGAAATGCTTTTGGTTTCTCCCCACCAAAACAAAACAACCCAAGATCTCTTTAGCCAGAGCCATCTTCTTATTCAGTTCCTTTTCTTAGAGAAATAAGCAGATCACTCTGAAGTAACCGATTCTCTTCAGAAAGTGAGCCTCTTGCTTTCTGGGTAAGAGAGATACAGGGTAAAAGAGTCAATTCATTGTTTTGGTTTTCGAATACCCGGTACATTGCAGACGTCCCCCCTGGTTCTCCTCTATATTTCCCTAATTCAATTTTCGATTATATTGAAAATTGTATAAAGATACCCAACCCAGAATCATATACCCCATCATAGAGACTGCCCTAACCTACGAAACTGAATTCAGAAGAGAAGGAGAATACCTCTCTGTTTGGGCGAAGTAGAAGAGAAGAGGAAGAGAATACTCCGCATATTCTACTTATTATGGATACGCATTATTAGATCTGTATCCAAATCAGACACGCGTGTCCCCGCATATTTGGGATACGGCACCAAAACAGCGTATCCGTGCTATGTAGCTAGGATGTAAGCATGAAATAAAAAGATGAGTGCCCTAAAAAAAACAGTGCATCTGTAGCATATAAGTTCCTCCTACATATGTTTAAGACTGTAGAATCTCACTAAATAAGCAGGCATTTAACGTAGCAGGATTATTGTTTACTCCTCATCTAGGAACAAGTTTTTATTTAATGAAAACTACCAACAAATAGGAAAGAACTACAAGTTCCTGATGTGCACACCAAAAAGAAGCAGAAATATCGAAACACATCAAGTCATTAACGAGGATGAATCGAGAAAGTAAACTTGACCGACACATCACTGGCAGCAGCAAGAAAGTTTAATATTAACAACAGAACTTTATGTTTCACACTTTTAGCTTTACTTTTACATACTAAGTGGTAAGGGGGATCTTACTTGAGCGATAACGTGTTGTTGGGATCTTGATCTCCTGCAGTTCACGTCTCATGCAGAGGTATTCACCTAGCAAAGCCATCACTCCAATTCCAGTACCATTTACAACCCACCATGTTATTGAAGAAGGCCAACCCCCATAACCAATGCAGATAAAGAGATGGGAGATGTACAGGGTGACTGAAAAATCTAAGCACTTTTTTGACCTCTCGATCAGAAGGACTAGATATCCAGCGCTGTAAACAAACAAGACAGGAAGTTACCTAAACTGTTCATGTCAGAATATTTTCACTGATGTTTTCACAAATCACAAGCACACTTTCTCCTCTCACAAACTTTACGAGCTCTACATCTACCAGCACTAGATTAAACTCAAATGCATTCCCACTTTGTGTTCCTAAAACCATAATAACCCAATGCAACAAAAAGAATCTAATTAAATTGAACTGCAATCGTAACAGACGGAGTTCTCACCTTGCAAGTGCACTGAGCACAAAGGAAGCAATGACGCACCACCCGGTGACAGTGGAGACAGTAACAGTAGCGAAATCAAAGAAATACACAAGGCTCATTCGGGACACGCGAGTCCCAACAAGAATAGCCAAGAACAACCCGAGAGTGAGATAGTAGAGACATTGAAGGCACACAATTTGGACAACAATGAGCCAAGGGTCCCATACTACTGCACCATAGAACATTGTCTACTACAAAATTTATCCTCCAAACTCTCAATTCACTAAGATTGATCCAAAAACTGAAGAGACTTGAACCTTCAACTGCTCATAAGAATCCAAGCCAAACCCAATTCTTGGAACAATCAGCCAAACCCTTTACACCCTCTGAGCTATAATAATAGCCCAGGCATAAAGCACAAAGCTTTGAACCCGAGAATTCAATTTTGGTTCACATCAAGATTTCGATCTGAAAGCAACAAAATTTCAACAAAAAGATATGAAATTTGAGAAAGACAAAAAACTGGAATTGAAGGTAATCGAATGGAGAGACGAACCGTAAGGGAAGGAAACCCAGATCGAGAATGGAGAAATCGATGAGAAGGAGATGCGTGACCTTAGAGCATTCCAGCATACACTGCTGGCCTTTTCCCTTTTCCTTTTTTTAAATTTCAATTCCCTTCCTTTCCTTTCCACTCTTTCTCTTTTCTTGTTTGGTGTCCTCTTCTTAAATGCTGTATCTGTTCCTCTTTCTATTCTCTAGGTCCGTCGGACATACAGTGTTACTCATACAACTACAGGTATATATCCTTTGAAAAAGAAGAAATATACAAGTATAAAAGTAAAGAAGTATATAGAAGTGTATAATACTAGAAAAAAGATAGTATTAGAGACCTGCCGTTTGTTGCGTTACTAAATAATGAGTCTATCATCGTTAGTGGCATTTATAAACACTTAAATCGTGATTGTTAAAATAAACATAACCAACTAATTTAAGTGTCAACATATAATTTCGCTTCAGCTTTTTAGAAAATATGTCATAACTAGTACTGCAGAGTGTATACATCTCTCCACCACCATACATTTGAGGTCGCAATCAACAACCGAACATAGCCTCAAAGATTTTCCCCCAGCCCTCAACTATCATCTCAACAACCTTAACAAACTTATACCACACATTAAGGGTACATCAAATGTAGACCATTTTTAACAAGGTATTAGCCTTAACTGTAGAGAGTTAAGGGTTCAAATGGATCATGTGGAATTACTTTATAGTCTCGAATTATAACACACATGGTTGTCCTGGTTAATATTATTTTGAATATTTTTTGCAATGATTCCTTTAGTTTAATTATTGTTTTTTGTTCACCCTTGTAATGGTCAAATTCAAGTGATAACATTAGCTCAAACCACCACGTAGCAATGTTATGTGGTAGCAATGCCATAATGTTAAGCATAACGTTGAAGGATGGTGCATTCTTGGCAAAGTATGGGAGTGGCGGAGTTGGAGTAGTGGGACAAGATGAGGTTGGGAAGTGTTTGGCTGCATTATCTAGGTACATGGAGCATGCACAATTTGCGTTGCGTGTTGAGGCAAAAGCCGTTAGGGCTGGGTTATATATAACTATATTCACCATCAATGAAATAAGATTGAGTCTGAAAGTTATTATGCGGTGCTATCAGCCATGGCAAGAGATGTAATCAACTTGTTTGAGATACGAGTGGTTCTTGATGATTACGAATACTATATGCAAAAATTTAACTTCATTTCATCTATGTATGTTTATCGTGAAACAAATATACATTATCACACTTTTAAAGTGTTTAGTTTTAATATTTCTATAAATTATCACACTTTACTATTTCATTTATGTTAGATGACTTTAGATACATGATACATCATATATTATTCAGGATTTCCTTTAAGACGATGTCTTAATGAAAAATGTCCTCATAGAGAAATGGTTGTATGATATTACGAGGTTTAGACACTACTGTATCCAAAATTACGAGGTTTAGATACTACTGTATCCAAATGCGATTAATAATACATCACGGAGGAGGAATACTCGACGGTCTCGACTCTCGACCAGTCGACCTTTGACCGTCTTAAAAAAAAAAAGACTGAAAGGAATAAAAAATTGTGGAGATTTAATCTCTCCCTGCAAGCACTCTGCATTCTTTTCTTCCGTAGGGTCTGCGCAGAAGTCGGAACTCGGAAGCCTTGTGAGAAGTCAGATCAGACGAACTTGTCCGAGCACTTGAGTTTGAGGTAACTAAAACTCTCTCTTTCTCTGATTCCACGCCATCCTTTTTCTCTAATTCTAATAGAGAAATCATATAACTTCAATCTCCAACTGTTAGCCTACAACTTGGGTTGAAGGAGTTGAGTTGCTAACTTGATGCTCGATCTGTTTTGTTGCAATATTAGTAGCTGTATGTGTTCTCTGTTCAAAGTGTATGCACGTTTTCTGTTTCTGGTCGGATCATATCAGTCAACCTTGTTGAACCAATCCCTTTGTCGTTGGTGAGATCAGAGAGTATAAGACACTTGCTAACAGTAATGTGAGCTTTCTGTTTCAATCTAAAATGGGTTTGATTTGATCGTATTGTATGCAAGTATGTTACAATTGAAAATAGTGCCCTTCAAATCTGAGGGATAAGAGAGTGAAGAGAGAAAAAGTAAGGAGATAGAGGCCTGCAGTGTAGTGTACCTATTTTTGGCTAAGACCATTGTTAGTAAAGACCTATTTTTAGCTGTAGAGTGAAACTGTTTTACCTTTTATTTCTCACCCTTAGTGAAACCATACATTTCTGCAAGTTTCCTCCATAGCCTACAAGGGTGTTATTTCATAGTCAAAGAGTAAATTAAAGATCCTCTGATTGATTTCTTTAGCCTTCATCTGGAATCAGCTAGCTCATAGTTGGGCATCATAAACTTTAGAACTAACTACACTCCCCATTCCATTGCTAATCGCCTTGAAGTGTTTGGACCAATATTTCTCTGCCTTTGGCCAGATCTTGGTTCTCCATGATACTTTACCATTTATCTCTTCTCTTTTACTAAATACTCACAACTACAACATCTTTCTTAGAAATGCAACATAAGAAGTCCTAGTATATGTCAATCGTGTAGCATGCTAGGTATCTGGTTGGTGAGGAAATAATCAAACGAGGGGCGTAACTACTAAGGGACAAGATAGGTCATTGGCCCCTCTTTCTCTTACATTTGTTTATACTTTGTTGCTAGACCTCGAAAAGAAAAATAAACAAAGTGTGTTCTTTCTTCTATGTTCATGCATATGATGTAGTCGTCGAGCCTGACAAGTTTTCCCAGATGGTATTTATTCTTGAATACTGAAAGTTTCCATACTACTTGTGTTCTTTCTTCTATGTTCACGCATATGATGTAGTCGTCGAGCCTGACAAGTTTTCCTAGATGGTATTTATTCTTGAATACTGAAAGTTTCCATACTACTTGAGATCTTAATTCAAATTTTGTAATTTAATCAATTTTTTTACAGGTTGCTGAAGAATCTGTTGATCTGTTTATATTGTTGCTTTGTTGAAAAAAAACTCAGATTGCTCAATTGGCTCAAATCTCCATCTACAAGTATGTCCTTATATAAGTTCTCTTCCATTTCTCTATCATTAGCTTATATCTTTTTAGTGGTTTCTATTCCTGGGATCATTATCTTTTTGTGCATTTTAAAGATCATATGTGAGACCTATTTTGTTCATATTTTGGCCATCTGACCATTTAGTTTTTGGATCTTCAATTCTTCATTAATAGATCATACTGGTGTAGCCTGTAGATGCTGAGGACATTCCTTGGTGGAGTTTCCGTGTATTTTTTTTGTTTTTAATTGTTAAATTGATATCTTTTCGTACACAATTGTGAGCGGCAATTGATTGTCTCCATTTATCATTATTTGTGGATTTTGTTATTGATTTATAAGAGATGTATTGTTTAAGTTTTGGATATTTACTGGATGAATAAAATTGCCTCCCTTCATATAGTGAGAAATATAGCTGAATCTGACAGGATAAAAAGATGACAAGGTTATTAAAATAGGATTTCAGAATATGGAACTTTGTACTTGGAGTTGGTGGACAGTTGCTATTGTAATTAATTTTAATTTCAAGAATGCATGTGTATTTCTATATGACATGTTGGGTAACATAATTTCTTTTGTTTTGTTTAGGTCCCCAGACACAAATTCTTCGCCACTGAAATCAAACAAGCTAGCAAGGACTGAAGAATCAAGAAGGATAGTTTGCTCAAACAGAGAGTAGTGCACGCCTCTGTAACTGTAGTGTAATACAATACTGCATGGATTAAGAAACTCTGAGAAAGTGAGGGTGAACTTGAGATATGGCAGCCCTAGTGTACCAGATTATATCCTCTGCAGCACTGGTCTCACTGGGACTCTACCACATGGTTGCCACCACACGCAACCACCTGAGATCACCACAGGCCTATTTCGCCAGACCTTATCACCCTTTCCCTCTGTCCTCATCCTCATCCCTATCCAACAACCACCGTCTCAGGTTCCTCCAGCTCTACCTTGTCATTGCATTCCTTGTTGTCGCTATAGTCCACCAGATAGTCAGTTCCTTAGACGCTGATCTGCTCCTCAAGGGTCGCTCACCGGTCCACTACTTTACCTCCCTCCAGTCCGCCGCCTCGCTCTTCCTCTTTCTACTCCTCACACTGGCACTCCTCCTCTCCGAGTGGATCCCAGCTTTGCTGCCCCTCCCCAACGACCTCATCTTCGGCCTCACTGCAGCCCTCTTCTACTTGCAGTCATTTGTCTCTTGGGGCGCTGCCACTGTCCAGACATCCGACCTTCAGGCCAAATGTGACTCTGTCTCGGGACGGATATCCGCTCTAGCCTCCATCCTCTGCCTCGTCTTGGCTTGCCAGCCAAAACTATTCGTGGCAGACATAGGCTTGGGCGCTTCCATGTCTCTACAGGGCCTATGGGTCCTACAGACGGGCCTCTCCCTCTACGTGGATGCCTTCATTCCGGAGGGCTGCCACAAGCTTCTTGATGTGGTAAATGGAGTCGAGGGTTCAACCAAGTGTGACTTAGACGAGTCCAAGTTAAGAGCTGTGGCCATTCTGGATCTGGTGTTCTTGGTGCATGTAATGTTTGTGTTGCTTATTGTGATGGTCACCTATGCAATGACTGCCAAGTTGGTTGGTATTCGAGCATTGGGTTCTTATGAGGCCTTGCCCAGTGACAACACCCACATTCAGATGAAAGCCTTGAGTGGCACCCAGGCTTAGGCTATTAGAAGAAGCAGGAAAAAAATGGGAGTTTAATTAGATACACTCAAGCAGAGCCTAAGACATTGAATTTGTACCTTTAATCTTTTAGACTTTTTGCTTTTTATGTATCACTGGGGTCATTATATCCATATTGGATATTTTGATAACTAGTATGCTGTGTATATACAATTACAAGGTGCTCCTCGTCTTTGTTTAGTTGTCTGTATCCAGGCAAGCTGCCTTGTGCTTTACTTTCTTTTATACACATAAGATCTTGTAAGACGAGTAATGAAATGCCTGCCAAAATTTTAAAAATCGATTTCGTTTTGTACCAGTAATGCAACAGTGTATACCACAACGACCGCATGGTGCAGTGGATTAGCGCGTTTGACTTTGGATCAAAAGGTCGTGGGTTCGACTCCCTTTGTGGTCGTTTAGCAAATTACATCTGTTTTTTTTTTTGGCCCTAGTGTATCAGATTATATCCTTAAAGGAAAATTTATCAAAGAACTCAGCAAACCTCTCTTGAAAATGGACAACCCTAACCTGAAAAATTTAAGAACTATTTTCTTAAAACAAGCTAACCACTCTCCATTTCAACTCATAAATATCCAAATACTATAACATAGGTCTTAACACACCACCGAAATTAATATACAATAATTTCAAGAGTATTCAGAGCTACTAAAACCAACCGAAGCAGGAAAATACCATAGTAGGTTAAATATGTAACCTACTGGTGAAAAGTGGCTGAGAGATGAGTAACTATGCATCGTCGCCTCCTACTAGATCCAACCCGAACTCTACAGACTAGGCATTTTTAAAACGAAGGGCCTAGGAGAAAACATTAGGAAACGTTATAGTGAATGAACAAAAATAAATAAATAAAATATTTATCAACATTTAGGCTTTCTCAAATTTATTTCCAAAGACAAATCGAATGCATGTTTTTAGTGAGAATTCATTTATATCATAAATATCAAGCCTCTTCAGCTCAAAACTATATATCAATATATGTATGTATTTACACTCGCTCATACTCCCTATATAAATTAATAGATTTAAAATAATTTATATAAAGCTACTATGCTCTCGTTCAACGCTCACGTCACGTCTTAATGCGGTGATACACTACACCATTAAGGTGGACAGACGAGTGTATAAATTTGTGTCCATACCCCCTATATGAATTAAACACTCATATAAGACTACTACGCTTGCGTCCAACGCTTACATCACACCATAATACGGATATATACTACGTCATTAAGGTGGACAAACATATATAGCTAGCTAGCATTTACATACATACTCTCCTCATAAAAACATTTATAATTTACCGAAAATGGGATTTTCGGTAATTCTCCCAATAAATAAAATTATCAAATAAAAATGACGTCAAGAGCTCCAACAAAATAAATTACTCAACAATAAACAATTGCATGCATTTTAATTAAAACAAAAGCCACTCACAAATTAGGCCTAAGCTTGATGTCGGTCAGAGGCTTTTTCTGCTCGTACTTTCTCACATCTTATTCCAAAAACATAAATAAATCCTTAACTATAAGCCCACACTTTTATAAAAATAAGCAAAATTAAATGTGAGCTTCGCACGCTCATCCATGCCTAACGTCTTTATTCTTAAATTCGCTTCAAACCATTCTTCATCATAATTACCGACATCCTTACTACCATTATCTCTAGTCCTAACAATAATTAACCATCAGCTGCATTATATCCCATTAACCGCCAAAATCCATTAATCTTAGAAAAATCCAAAACCTATCCAAAACTCCTCAAAAAATTTCAAACTGCACATCAATAAACTCCCCTTAAGAAAACACATCTAACACTATGAAAATCTCCTTAACATCGGCAACCTCCAATGCCTACCAATATTTGATAACATCTTCATCTCAATCTCCTCTACAACTTTCCTAACTAGCATAAGAACCAACTCCAAGTTTAGATAGGGTAATCGAACTGAAATAAGAAATAAGCCATAGAATTTCAACTCTACATTTCTCCTTACCTCGCTCAAGAGAGAATCAGTCATTTGGAAGGATTGCTACACGGGAGAAGAACTTTCAAATGAGCCAAGCCGCTTCGGCTATGGTGGCCGGAGGAGGGAGCTCCAGCGACAGAGAGCTACAGGCAGCCGGACCTTTCAGCTGTGTTTTCTCTCTCACGGAGGCGCTAGAGAGGCTGCCACCAGTCCCGAAAGAAGGCTGGGTCGATGGCCAACCGTTTGGGACCGATGCTGCGTTCTGAGGCAGCTAGTCGGCGACGAACGGCCGGGAAGAAGTTTCCGGGCAGAGGGAGAGGGAGAGAGAATCGGGAGGGAGGAGAGAGAAGAGAGAGAAGTGAAAAAGATGTGGGCTTCGCCCAACCAGTCCAACACCAAAATATAAACCTAACTCCAAAATTAAACACCCCAAAATAATACCCTAATAAAACTTACATTTTTACTAGCTAAAATTTATTATTTTTACCGTCTTCAAATATTTCCACTACGAATAATTTCTCCATAAAAGTCGTCCCTCAACACCTCTTTAAGGACCTTTGAAACTATAAACTTATTGATAAAGACGGTAAAAACTCTTATTAAAACTAGGCTAGTAAATATGGTAAAAATTTAAGAGTCGGGACGTGACATGTTCTGTTTGAGGTTCCGAATTATAATTTAGTAAACTACACTTTAGTTACTAACCAAATTTCAGTTTACAAATACATCCTTTACACATTATCTTACACATATAAGAACAAAATTTTACAATTAAGGACAAGTTGTTATGTTGTTGATATGTGTCAGCTACAGATTTACAATTTTACCCTTCATTAAAAGAGAGTCAACTGAACTAAAGGGAGTCAATTTACAACCAAACTGTTATTATCTTCAAGTAATATCGACTGCTACTGTTGGCTTCTACTACCAATCCTCTTGCTATTGCCGACTTATACTACCAATTCGTCTGCAACTGACGACTTCTACTACCAATCTGTCTGCTACTGCCTATGTTTGCTACTCATCCCACTCTGCTACTGCCTACTTTTGCAATTCTCAGTCTCAAACTAGCTGCTACTGCACCGACTGTTCACAAATGTTCTGCTACTGTGAATTGAAGAAGCTGCTACTGTCGATTGTAGCATAACGCAAAACCACCGCACAGTAGCCGCACGCAACACCACCACTGTTGCTACTACTGTTTATATTATTTTTGAAGACGTCTGCTACTGCACCTACTGTTTACCAATGTTTTGCTACTGTGAACTGAAGAAGCAGTTGCTACTGTTGAATGACAACTGAATAGCTAGTGCTACTACCAAATGTACAGTAGCATCACTCATACTTATCCAGATTTAGGATTTTGAAGCTAATCAAAATCATAATCAATTGCTACAAAACTAAAGCACATAGCAAAACAGAAGCCCTCTGGTTCCACACAACCTAATACTAATTGAAGCTTCAATTTCCACAATATCAAAACACCGCAATAAACGAAGAAAAATCACAAACCAGTTGATGTAGTCAGAATCAGAGAACCACTGAAGGAACCAAACGGAGGAATGCGTAGAGATCAACCGAGCTGCCGTTGGATTGGGAGGTGGAACTCGTCAGCCTCAGAATGGATGGGAAAGAGCTTTGGCTCAGTAGCAGTCGTCATGGTCATCGAGCATCTGGATCGGCCCAATTCGGATTGTTGGTTGGGCGTCGGAAGAACCGGGAAGGATCTTAGCGTCATCGACGAGACCTCACCGTTGTTCACATTTGAGCGTCGTCGGCGTTTATTGTTAGTGTTGACGTCCATCCATCGTCGTTGTCAACATCCAGCTGTCGTCAACCACATCGAGTCATCCTCACCCCTCCGGAAGACGACGACGGCGAAGATCTCAACGTCGTTTGACTCCATTGCCTGATCGATCAACTACGGTAAGCTCAAACCGATTAAGAGATCGATTAATTGGATGTGACGGAACTTAGTGGAAGCTCCGGCATCAGACTGAGGAACTTGATCGAATTTGTAAGATTTGATTCAATCTAGTGGTGCTTTCATCACTGACATCGGGTTTTGAGGTGAATCGATTATATGTGATTGACGTCGCCGGTAACATCAATGACGCAGTGGTGGTGGTGGAGCGTGGGTCAGGATGAGAGAGAGAGAGAGAGGTAATCTGCAAAAAAAGACGGAGAGGGGAAGAGAGTGAGAGGAAAGATGGGATAGAGGATATTATAGTCATTTGATAGTTAAAATTTGGATCAAACCTGATGCTCTCCGTTTTGGGCTTGGGCTTGGGCTTATGTCTTAAACTGTATAAAAATTAATGAAAGTGAGTTTTTTGTGTTTTTAAATTTGGTCATGTGTTACTATGTAATTTTCTCATTATAATTTGTCTTTCCATGCTTTTGGCTTTGCTGAAACACACTTACCATGTTTTGATTACGTTTACTATACCTTGCATTACCTTTAATTTAAGCTTTTTAGGTTATAGGGTCCGTCTGCAGATTGAAGTTCAGATCTTTCTTACCCTAACTATTGTTATTTCAGGTTCAAAATGCCGCATCTGAGGCTTCTATTCAAGGGGCTCTGGTCGAAAATAATGAGGTATGCCTTGTTTATTTGGTTAGCTCAACTTGTGTTTTATCTGTTCCATAATTCGTTGTTGTTTCATGATGCACATCTTATATTCAAATTGGTAATGAGTGCAGATTTCAATCTTTTTGTTGTAGTTACTAAATGGTTTGGTAACATATGATTTAAGGTTTTTTTTTTTTTATCTTTCTACGAGAGGGTTTAAGGTTTCCTAGATTCAATTTGGGAAATTTGGTTTATGGCTTACCCTTTTGTAATTGTGTTTCAGGTTCATCATGATGCTGATGAATGGACCGGTGTCAAACCCAAGCCTTGTAGGAAAGGACGTCCTCAGGTTGATGTAGGAAGATGTGTCCAGCGTCAGAACACGTTTTCTCTCCTGGGATATGAAAACCCTGAAAATTCTGTGCAGGGGCAACTTGATGCTCCTTCGAACCTGCCTCAGGTAAATTGTGGTTCCAACTGATGAGTCTTAGAATCTTAGAGATTTGAATGGCTGGAGGGTTTTAAGTGCTTTTCTGGTTCTCACTTTTCTTGTTGCAGGGGCAACTTGCTGATATGCTGAACCCGCCCGTGAATAACAACCAGGCTCAAAGTAGACCGGAAAATGAAAACCTGGTAATTTATATTTTTAAATGGGTTTTGGTGTTTCTTACGTAATTTGTAGGGTTTTGGGCAATTAGGGTTTTGGTTTCTTTTGGTGTTTTAATATGTGATCTGTTTGAGGATTGATTTCTGTATTGCTGCCTCTTTTCTTGTTAGTGTTGATTTCTGGGTTAGATTTCCGAATTCTAATTTGTCTGTCCATGCTTTTGTCTTTGCTAATTGTGAGAATTTTCGCTGTTTTGATTACATTCACTATACTTTTCTCTGTTAATGTTTATGGCCAAGTTTGAAGTTAAAAGAAAATGTTTGGTGTTCTGAGCATTAGCCTTGATTTAAGCTTTTTAGGTTATATGACCCACCGGAAGATTGTAGTTCTGATCTTTCTTACCCTAATTATTGTTATTTCAGGTTCAAAATGCTGCATCTGAGGCTTCTATTTTAGGGGCTCGGGTCGAAAAGAATGAGGTATGCCCTGTTTATTTGGTTAGCTCAACTTGTGTATTATCTGTTCCATCATTCCTTATTGTTTCATGATGCACATCTTATAATCAAATAGGTAGCGAGTGCAGATTTCGATCTTTTTGTTGTAGTTACTAAATGTTTTGGTGTAACATATGATTTAAGTTTTTTATCTTTCTATGAGAGGGTTTAAGGTTTTCTGGATTCAATTTGGGGAAATTTGGGTTATGGCTTAACCTTTTGTAATTGTGTTTCAGGTTCGTCATGATGCTGATGAGTGGACCAGTGTCAAACCCAAGCCTTGTAGGAAAGGACGTCCTCAGGTTGCTGTAGGAAGATGTGTCCAGCTTCAGAACCGGTTTTCTCTGCTGGAATATGAAAACCCTGAGGAAAGGAGTTAAGCTGATGCTAGTAACTACAAAAGAAGCAAAATTTTCAAAAATCTTGTGAAATAAGATATGATTGGTATAATGAAATACGGCTAGGGTAGAAAAATCATTTTAATTCGACAACGTTTGGGTTCCAAAGAAAGCGGTCAACCCTAATTACGTTTATGCTTCCCTATGTGGGCTCTATCCTCGGGAGGTAAAAGTCTCCAAATTTTTACATGAGTGGCTACATCTTAAATATGTGAGAGTGTATGTGCAGAATAATCAACCAAAATAGGTCGCATAGGGGTTGGTAAAAACATTTTCGTGTGATAAGTGACTTGGAAATAGGGTTAACCGCTTTGATCGAGCTTGAAACATTACTGAATAGATTTGAATTGACGAATCCGAGCTTGTTCTTGGAATTTAAGGCTAGAACCATAGCCCGTTTCCAACCAGAGAAATTGTCTCCCTTTAAGAGTTTGGAGATGAGAACCGATCCGAGATGATCTAAATGGTGAATGAAATAAGGACTGGAAACCTCTGATAAGGTTTTTGAATTATTTGGAACAAAATAAGTAGGCTTTGGTAGTGAGCACCTAAGGTCTTTGGAACAGAACCGTCAGGTTTTGGAGATGAGGCATTGTCAATTCGTCATCTAATATGATGGCTGAGATAGGGAGGCTGCACGAAAGATTAGAGTGCAACTGTAGAACATGATCTTAGTATGGCTCTGGTACCATGAAAAATGGTATTTAGGCGGAATAGTCTTTCATTGATACAAAGGTGTTTACATATATAATGAATCATAGATACCAACTAGGAAACTATATATCCTATCATTATAAACAATATCAGGTAACAAATATGTATAGATGAACTCATTCCTAATAGGATGAACTCATTTCTAACAAGGAAGATAGACATGATATGCTGAATATTTTCTTTACTAGCAATGACCATAACGATTAAGGTTGTGGCGGTCGCAATCATCATCCTCATCGAAATGGAAGGACATGAAGAGACTACACCTCGCCATTGCTTGGAATGAAAGCTCACCGCGACGGCAGCTTTATTAGGAAGGAGTCGAAGGATATTGTCAAGAATAAAGTCAGGTAAGTTGTGAAGATCAGGCGTGTGATCGAGGTGATCCTAATGTGCCGATGGTTAGTTGACCGCCAAAAAATTTTGGTTGAAAATTTTGAAAATTTTTCGACTTTAGCCGACGACTTTTCATATATTTTCGTCGGCTAAAGTCCTTTGAAAATTTTGTCGGCTAAAGATACCAATTTCGTCGGCTATACACCAATTCGTCGGCTAAACCTTCTAAACTCGTCGGCTAAACTTTATAAATTCGTCGGCTAAACCTTTGAAATTCGTCGGCTAAACCTTTGAAATTCGTCAGCTAAAAGTATTTTTATACATTTGGCATGTTGTGATTGTGACGATCAAACTTGAGAAACAGAAATCCAACCGTCAGATCTGACCATCATGATAAAATACGTGTATGGGAAAAAATTCAACTTGATCCGAAAAGAATAAGGGCTCGATCCGGACGGTCAATCTTGTAAGTCAAACCCCTAAACGCACCGAAAAGGTCGTTCGACCGTCTAAATTATGTATTTTGGCCGGACCTCCAACTAAAAATAGTTTTAAACCGATGACACACAACAAGTCGTATAAAAATTTTACGCAAAATAACCACCAAATATAGGGCTACGCATAGGGGAAAAAATGAAAAATTGCATTGACCGCAACTATCGGCACCGAATATTTACTGGAATAGTGTGATTTTTCAACCGTGGATGTATTTCAACATTCTCGTCATATCTTATTTCATAACTTTTTGGCGTTTGAAGGTTTTACGTATAGTTTGTTTTTTAAACGGAACATTTACATAACACTTGGTAAACAAGTTATACAACATTAGTATGCATGTTGTGATTGTGATGATCAAACTTGAGAAACAGAAATCCGACCGTTAGATCTGACCATCATGATAAAATACATGTATGAGAAAAAATTCAACTTGATCCGAAAATAATAAGGGCTCGATCCGGACGGTCAATCTCGTAAGTCAAACCCCTAAACGCACGGAAAAGGTCGTTCGACCGTCTAAATTACGTATTTTTGCCGGACCTCCAACTGAAAATAGTTTTAAACCGATGACACGCAACAAGACGTATAAAAATTTTATACAAAATAACCATCGAATATAGGGCTATAGTAGGTAATAGAAAAATTTTAGGGTTTAGCCGACGAATACCCTAACGTATTTTTCGGCTATAGTATGTAATTAAAAAATTAAAAAATAACTATTGCCGACGAAATATTAGGTTATTCGTCGGCAAAAACCATCTTAGCCGACGAATTATAGTGTATTTCGTCGGCTAAATGAAAAAATACATTAAAAAAAACAGACGATATTAGTAAACCATACTAACTTCCTGTCATCTTTAGCCGACGAAATTATATTTTCTTCGGCTATAGTCATCTTTAGCCGACGAAAATAAATTCTTTAGCCGACGAAATTTTAATATCGTCGGCTAAAGATGACTATAACCGACGAAAATATAATTTAGCCGACGAAGGAAAATTGATTCGTCGGCCTGGTTTTTTTTTTTCGTCGGCTAAAGTCTTTCTTCTTGTAGTGATCACACACCACGAAAGATTCTAATGAGGCTAGTAAATCATCCTCGTAATTTTGGAACATAGCATGGTTCTCTATACACTGGCAACATGCTTATACACACACACTTAGGTCAACAGAAAACAAAGAAACATACTCAAAATTCTGGGACTTTACCAACTGCAAGCTAAACTTTGAAAAATCACCGACTTGTCAATTTACATTGGAATAAGCTAAAACTTTCCAGATCAATAGTTCTCATATAGAAGAACAAGAGTACAAAGTTTCAGACCAAAATGAGTCTTAAATCCTGATCAAATTCAGACTTAACACAACTCCACAGCATAATTTGAATACAATTTCAGCACAAAACACTTAATTTTAGAAAATCATCATAATTCATCTATCTTATCAAATAACACCAAAATTTGCAGACCAAGAGTAAATATAAGGAATAACAAGAGCACAAAATTTGTAGACCAAGAGTAAACATAAGGAAGAACAAGAGCACAAAATTTCAAGCCAAACTAAGACCTAAAACCCAATCAAATATGAAGCAACTGAACTGCTGAACACACACAATTTCCAACAGAGTGTACCCAACTTCAAAAATTCACCATGAATCATCTACCTTATCAAACAACACCAATCTTTTCAGATCAAGGGTAATCACATGGAAGGACAAGGGTACAAAGTTTCAGACCAAAATGAGTCTTAAATCCTGATCAAATTCAGACTTAACACAACTCCACAACATAACACCAAAAGTTTCAGCACAAAACACTTATCAACAATTCACTATAATTTAACTACACTTATTACCAAATGAACATCACATGTAATATGCAACATGCAAAGTGGCATAGAAACTTTGTAAGGCATTAGGTATTGGTACTTACATAATGCTCAGCAGCTTTAGGCTGGTTGATGTCGTATGTCACCGGGTACACGTCAACCACCGGTAATGAAGCACCCTTATCCCTTACCTCGGCCACCCGGTAAATGATAGGTTTCCTCCCTGAGTGGTGCTCTTAAAGTCTGTTTTCCCGGCTTTTTTGCTTGAAATGGTCTTTTCACTCGTTCTTCTTTTGACACGAAATCCGTTTTCCCATGTTTTTTAATAGGAATTGGTCACTTCCGTCATCAAATGGGTTTGGTTATACATTATTCTTTAAATGGTAATGAAAAAAGTGAGACAAGAAGTCGTTGTTAGTTTACCCATACAGGCTACTTACTACTAGTGACGCATTGTTGATTTTGTTAATGCTACAACCGAATGCTTTATAGAGAGTTCTGTCTCTTATAAAACATTATTAGCTTACTAAGAGAGAAAACATATAGGTATAACTTCACTAACCTATCAGCTCCATCATCCTTACGGACTTTCATTCTTCTATGAAATGTAGGAATGCATCTCGGAAGACCAGCTGTTTGGAACGGTAGCTACCCGATTGTTCTATTGTTCCTTTAGCCGAGGCGTAGGTAACATATCTGTCTAGGTTACGAGATCGGTAGGTGCGATTGTCTGTCTTTAGGTAGTCTGGCGAAGTGGGAGGCAGTAGGAAACTCCTTAGTTACCCCTGGTAGAGGAATAAAGGTCTTTCCGTGATAAAAGGACACGGGAATTAAGTAGCTTGAGTTTGGGAAAGGAACGAAGAAGTAGCTATTAGCTGTCCCCAGACGTAAAACTCTTTTCCAACCCTTCTTACCACGGTTGCTGGAGTTGGCAACCGATCGTCTCTGCACAAATTTTCAAGTAATTAGGAAAATCACCACAAATCACCTTCCCTATCAAATAACACCAAACTCTCATAACCAAAACTTAATTTATACCTTGTACTTGTCTGATTCAAAATGCGTGCAAAGCCACTCCTACTCATCCCGCCTGTGCAAAAGCTCTTCCGGAATCACGTCTCTCCCCTCGAGCTTGTGAATCTCGGACAAGTCATGCTTCCATTCACGGAACACACTTGCTGCCCTTTTATTGATCTATTTAATGACTTTTACATCATTAAAATCAATGATAAAAAAAAAACACTGTAAGACATAGAAAACATGAAACCATTAAGTTGCAATGATGTAGGGAATGAAAATACCAACAAAATTAATACCATGATGCATGGAAATTGAGAGATATACCAATACAGAAAATTAGAACCATATCAGAGAATAGAGATTATGTTCAATATGCACCAATATAATTCATGTCCTACATTATAAATCAAAGTTCATGCGTCTGTGTGTGCCTTTTCTTTTGTTTCTTGATCGGAAGAGAGACACAGAGGACCAAGTTCTTTAAGCATATCTAGTTGCAATTGAAACTATATAAGAGTTCTATCACAGAGGACCAAGTTCTTCAATCAAGTTCGTTAAGAATGCATATAGGCTGGAAAGCTTTGCAGGCTTCTGTTTGGTGTCTTCTGCAGTGTGAAAATGGCACAGCAACTATGATCTAAAGTATTAGCTAGCTGCTTGCAGCACTAGACATCACAAGTTCCACTTTGCACTTAAGAATAGATGCACAGTTCCTACCAATTATCACAAGTATGAATAGATGCTCAAACATCACAATCAAACTACTATGGACACCTATAGTATCATCACACACCACGAAAGCTTCTAATGAGGCTAGTAAATCATCCTCGTAATTCTGGAACATAGCATGGTTCTCTATACACTAGCAACATGCTTATACACACACTTAGGTCAACAGAAAACAAGGAAGCATACTCAAAATTCTGGGACTTTACCAACTGCAGGCTAAATTTTGAAAAATTACCGACTTGTCAATTACATTGGAATAAACTAAAACTTTCCAGATCAATAGTTCTCATATAGAAGAACAAGAGTACAAAGTTTCAGACCAAAATGAGTCTTAAATCCTGATCAAATTCAGACTTAACACAACTCCACAACATAACTTGAATACAATTTCAGCACAAGGCACTTAATTTTAGAAAATCACCATAATTCATCTATCATATCAAATAACTCCAAAATTTGCAGACCAAGAGTAAACATAAGGAAGAACAAGAGCACAAAATTTCAAGCCAAACTAAGACCCAAAACCCAATCAAATATGAAGCAACTGAACTGCTTAACACAAACACAATTTCCATACCAAAAAAATTAACCAAAAGTTATCTTAACTTACAGTGAGACCGTCAAAAAGCTTCTTCCTCTCCTCCTTGTCTAAATCATACCACGATTCCTTCTTCATTGCCACTCTTTTTCGTATGATGCTTCCAAGACTGTTGAAAAACAAGCTGCATACATCAGAATTACGAGGTCCATCAATAACCTCCCAATCAAAGTCCAACTCGATCTTCTTCCCCGTGCTTTTGACAATCTCAGACACCTTTAAGCAGTTCACCACACCCGGTTGCCTTTATAGGGAGGTCCTCCTCTTTTCTTTGGTTTGCGGCAAGTGCTGACAACCTGGGTGCACCCTCAGACGGTGTTTCTACGTGGAGGGACGTTGACTCGTCATCGTCATCGGTTAGTGGGGGAGCCGATGAAACAAGAGATCATGCAGGCGCCGTCGTCGTCAGAGTGGCTGTGTTGAATCCGGTAGAAGAGGAGTCGTATTGTTACACACACTCTAGTCGCATACGCTCCCCCGCCTCCTCCCGAGCTTTCCTTTTCTCAAGCGCCGGCGACATTTAGGTACTGAGAGGAGGATGTGGCTGGGTTTTGTGAGCGGTGGAGGAGGAAGGAATCAAGCTTTTGATGGTTGGGCAAGAGGAGGAAGACGGAGTGAAGGGATTTGGACCGGTAAGGAGGAAGAGGGGAGTTGGGTTTTCTAAGCAGAGGAAGAGGGCAAGAGGAGGAAGAGGGAGTGAGGGGGAGATTTGAACCGATTTGGGATTTTTCTTCAAGGTTAGGGATTGAGAGCAGATGAATTAAGCGATGATGCACGCATCGCTTAAGTAATTTTAAATTTGGGCCAAAATTTGGGAATGAAGCCCGCCAAATATTTAGGCCAAAGGGACGATTTGTTCTTTTTCGTCGCTTAAGTGGCTTATTTTTTTGACTTTCCGCCAAACAATATACTTTTTAAAGCGACGAAAATGACAAAATTCGTCGCTTAAGTTGGAAAATCATTTATATTTCACTTTATGCTAATTAATACTTATAAAATGTGATATAGAACATGTGGCGATAGAGATTGAAGAGCAGATCAATCGAAACATGTACAAACCCGGTTTGCTCTAGATTTGGTGTTTGGTGTCCGATTGACTATTATGATACATTTCTGGAAGCAGAACGGCCTAACGAACCAAACTCGATGTTTTGCCATGACCTAAGGGCTTTTTAGGCTATCCGAGCCCGTTTAGGCCTTCAAAATGCAGATTTACTTATTTTCATACATTAATTTTAATTAATTGTTTTTGATTTGGTTTTCTTTTAATCCATGGGCTTTTAGGTTTTGATATTAGTTGTCCTATATGGTAGAAAAGAGGGAGAAAGAGCATGTACCAAACTACAAACTAGTGGATGAAGATGATATCAAGCATCAAATAAGCCAAAGATTTGCGAGCCAGATCTGTGCAGATTTTTTTTCACTGTAGCTTGATCTGTTTTCTTCCAGTTTTTCGAGCTGGAATTGATGCAGAGGATATAAAGAAGATTTCACTTAAGCGACGAACTCAAGTCAAAAACTACCGTCGCTTTAGTGTTAACCTACGACTATGAAACTTAAAATTTCTCGGGTAGTGATGCAGGCGTATACAGAGGGGGGGGGGGTTGATCTGGGAATCACTCAACCAGAAAAGAGGGTTTTGGGAATCACTCACCAAAGGAAAAACAGAGAATATACTCTGAAGCAAACTTTCAATAACGTTAATCTCCCCACCAAGGCCAATGTTACAAGATATATATAGGGGACACAACTTAATTGAAATTCAAGTTTCAATAGGACTCTCACTATGACCAAAGATGACTTAACAACTTTCTATACGCATGACTAGACCAGCAATTAAATTACTTTGCACTTCCAATGGATATTAATTATATTGAGCTAGACTCTTAACTGATGCATCAATCTGCCCTTCCCGGAAAAAACTCGTCCTCGAGTTTGGAATGTACCACTCGTTCCCATGTCACTTCATCAAGCTCCTTCAAATCTTTTTCAGTAATCCATATAGCTTCAGACTTAGGCAGATTCTTCCAATGAACTAAGTATTGTGTGTAAGTACCTCGACGAGTCGAAATGGATCGGCTATCAAGAACCTCCAGTGAGTTAATCTCCTTAGGTGTAGAGGAGAGGTCCATGTCTTGAGGAGGTGTAGGAACTGAATCTGGCTCACCATGAAAAGGGTACAGATCAGAAATGTTGAAAATTGGACTGATGTTCAGGCTTCCTGGTAGCTCAAGCTTGTAAGCGTTAGGTCCAAGCTTCTTCAAGATTCGACAAGGACCAATCTTCTTCTTTTTCAGCTTGTGATAAGTACCAGTTGGGAATCTTTCCTTTCTCAAATATGCCATCACCAAATCACCTTCTTGGAATTCAACATGGCGTCTATGTGCATCAACATTTCTTTTGTAGTTGTCATATGCTCCTTCGAGAGTCATTCGAACTTGTTCCTGAATTTCACGAATATGACTACTGAGTTCTTCTGCCTCCATGCTACTCTTGGCAATATTAGGAATAGGAACACGATCCAATATGTGACTTGGACTTCGTCCATACACAATTTCAAATGGAGTCTTGTGAGTGGAACGATTCTTGGAACTATTGTACGCAAACTCGGCATGTGGAATCACCAAGTCCCATTGACGAGGACTATCACTAGCAAGACATCTCAGAAGATTACCCAATGTGCGATTCACAACTTCAGTTTGTCCATCAGTTTGTGGATGACAAGTGCTAGAAAATTGAAGCTTGGTGGCCATAAGCTTCCATAGAGTTCTCCAAAAATGGCTCATGAATCTCGTATCACGATCTGAGGTTATGGTCTTAGGAACACCATGCAAGCGAACGACTTCCTTGAAGAAAAGATGAGCTGTGTGTGAGGCATCTGTGGTGTTTTTACATGGAATAAAATGAGCCATCTTCGAAAACCGGTCTACAACCACGAAAATCGCATCATTTTTCCGCGGTGTTCTTGGCAAACCCAACACAAAGTCCATACTAATGTCTTCCCAAGATTGGCTAGGAATAGGAAGTGGTTGATAAAGGCCAGTATTTTGCTTCCCCCCTTTTGCTTGCTAGCAAGTGATACACCTACTAACATACTTCTCCACATCACGTCTCATCTTTGGCCAGAAGTACCTCTCTTGAACCAAAGCTAAAGTTTTGTCTCTTCCAAAATGCCCACCTAGGCCTCCCCCATGCAACTCACTGATTATTTGAAGTCTTAAAGATCCTTCTGGAATACAAAGTTGATTGCCTCTAAATAAATATCCATTCAGCAACATGAATTCTCTACTTTGGCCAACGTCACACTCCACCAAAACTTTGCTAAAGAATGGATCAGAATTATAGTATTGTGGAAGTAGATCAAACCCAGTAACTGCATAGGACAAGGTGTTAAGCAAACATACCCGACGGCTAAGTGCATCAGCTGCTTTGTTCTTTGCACCAGACTTATGCTTGATAACAAATGTATATTCTTGAAGAAAAGACACCCATTTAGCATGTCTCGAATTGAGTTTCTTTTGAGCACTGAGGAACCGAAGTGCTTCATGATCAGAATATAAGACAAACTCCTTATGAATTAAGTAGTGTCGCCAGAATCTCAAGGATTGCACAATTGCATAAAACTCCACATCGTAAGTGGAATAACGCCTCTTGGCGTCATTTAACTTCTCGCTGAAGAAGGCAATTGGACGTCCTTTCTGACTTAAAACAGCCCCAATTCCCACATGAGAAGCATCACATTCCACTTCAAACACTTCATCAAAATTCGGTAATGCCAGTATTGGTGCTGAAGTAAGCTTCTGCTTAATTAAGTTGAAGCAAACTTCAGCAGACTTTGTCCAAGCGAATTGACCAGCTTTCATACAATCTGTTAAAGGTGCAATTATGGCACTGAAATTTCGTATAAAGCGTCGATAGAATGTGGCTAGCCCATGGAAACTTCGCACCTCAGAGATAGACTTAGGAAGTGGCCATTCAACAATTGCTTTAATCTTCTCATCATCCACTTTGATTCCTTCCGAACAGATTATGTAGCCCAAGAATGCTACACTAATTTTCAGGAAAGAACACTTCTTCAAATTGGCATACAACTTCTCCTTTCTCAGAATCTCTAACACTTGGCGAACATGAACCAAGTGTTCATGTGGATTCCTACTGAATATGAGGATATCATCAAAATACACAACAACAGATTTGCCAATAAGAGGTCTCAATACCTGATTCATTAACCTCATGAAGGTGCTAGGGGCGTTGGACAACCCAAACGGCATGACAAGCCACTCATAAAGCCCATCCTTAGTCTTAAAAGCAGTTTTCCATTCGTCACCTGCATAGATTCTTATTTGATGATAGCCACTGCGAAGATCAATCTTGGAGAATACTTGTGCACCATGAAGCATATCAAACATGTCCTCAAGCCGCGGGATGGGAAACCGGTACTTCACCGTAATCTTGTTAATAGCACGACTATCTATGCACATTCTCCATGAACCATCTTTCTTGGGTGTGAGAAGAGCAGGAACAGCACAAGGGCTTATACTCTCCCGAACATACCCCTTCTTTAAAAGCTCCTCCACTTGCCGCTGAAGTTCTGCATGTTCCTTGGGACTCATCCGATAATGTGGTAAATTAGGCAGAGAGGCACCAGGAACCAAATCAATTCTGTGTTGAATATCCCTCATTGGTGGCAAGCCAATTGGTAGCTCTTCAAGGACAACATCTGAAAATTCTTCCAATAAATTCAGAATTTCTTTTGGTACTGTCAAACTCTCTTTCTCAGTTGTATTAGGATAAGCCACAACGACATAAGCTATACCACTTTCCTCACATGCATTTGCAAATTCTTTCATGGACAAAAGATTGATAGGGTCCTCCTTTGGGAGAGTTTCTTTTGAAGGAGTTAAAACGTACCTAACCCCTTTGAGATTGAGAGAGTATGTGTTGTTGTAGCCGTCATGATGGACCTTTCGATCAAATTGCCATGGTCTCCCAAGTAAAATGTGACATGCATCCATGGGAAGTATGTCGCACCAAACTTCATCTTGGTATTTACCAATAGAAAATCTCACTAGGCACCTTTCCTTAACTGGAACTTCACCACCCCTTTTGAACCAAGAAATTTTGTAAGGTCTTGGATGCTGTTCGCACTTCAGTTGTAACTTCTCAACCATCCCTCTTGCCACCATGTTTTCACAGCTTCCTGAATCGATTAAAACCACACATTTCTTACCATAAGCAGTACAATGAGTATGGAAAATATTTGTTCTCAGCCAATGATTTTCCCCTTGTGCCTTTGGTGCCGCCAAAACTCTTCTTATAACAAGGCTCTCAGCTCCACTATCAGGTCCACACACTTCTTCAAGAATTTCTCCCTCCCCATCAGTGTCATAAATTGGCAAGTCCTCATATTCTTCATTGATCATGTTCAGTCGTGCTTCTTTACTTTTCTTTGGACATTCATAGGCCATGTGACCCTCCAAACCACACCGAAAACAACTGACATCTTTTTTCTCACGGCCTCGTGAGCTACTAGCACGTTCAATAGCATTCTTTTTATCTTCTGATGAAGTTTGATTGAAGGATCTTGGTGCTACTAATTTCTCTTTAAAAGTTCCGATTCCCGAAGTTTTCACGAAACGTTTTGAGGATAATCTCCTCAATTTCTCCTCTGCTTTCAAAGCCAATTGATAACACTCCTCCAACGTGCGTAGATGATGCAAAAAAATCTCATCATGTATCTCTTGTTTCAAGCCACTCAAATACCTTGCAACTAGTTGATCATCCGTTTCATGTAATTGCAGACGCCTCAACAACTTATAGAATTCTTCTGTGTACTCAACCACACTCTGATCTTGCCTTTGACGAAGATGATGAAACTTCAGATACAAAGATTGGTTGAAATCAGGGGGCAAAAACATGTCATCAAGCTTCAACTTCATTTCAGCCCAGGTATTGATACGACGTAGCCCCTTTCTTTCTCTACGTTGTTGATACTCTTGCCACCAAGTTAGAGCAGTACCCTGGAGCTTTGTGGCCACAAACTTCACCTTCCGATCTTCAGCCATATCCTTCCATTGGAAGAAGGTTTCTAAAGAGGCAATCCAATCACAGTATGATTCAGGATCCAGCTTGCCATAGAAATCAGATACGTCAACACGAATACTCTTATCAGCATTTTCTAAGGCCTTTGCAAGGCGCTCCATTGCCCAAGCAGATTGCAATTGTACCTGTTCCGACGTAGTCGTACCGAAACTTGAGTCATCGGAGCTCCCATGTTCTTGTTCTTCTGAGAGTGGGTTATGAAAGCCACCACCAAAATTACTCCCACCATCTTGAGTGGGGAGCCGCCTCAAGATCTCTTCCATCATTCTGTGCAAATTCTCATTGGACCGCTTCAACTCATCTATCTCATCACGTTTATGAACATCATCAACATGAGCTGAACGCCTACGAGTTCCACGTCCTCGTACCATGATGGCTATTAATAGAACACACCCTCCAGGAACAGGCTTTGACAGCGGATTGCCCGCTCTAATACCACTTGATGCAGGCGTATACAGAGGGGGGGGGGTTGATCTGGGAATCACTCAACCAGAAAAGAGGGTTTTGGGAATCACTCACCAAAGGAAAAACAGAGAATATACTCTGAAGCAAACTTTCAATAACGTTAATTTCCCCACCAAGGCCAATGTTACAAGATATATATAGGGGACACAACTTAATTGAAATTCAAGTTTCAATAGGACTCTCACTATGACCAAAGATGACTTAACAACTTTCTATACGCATGACTAGACCAGCAATTAAATTACTTTGCACTTCCAATGGATATTAATTATATTGAGCTAGACTCTTAACTGATGCATCAGGTAGATGCAGGATATAATGCGAAAAACCATTTCGTCGCTTAAGAGTCAAAATTTTCGCCGCTTTAGTGTTTATCTAAAGCGACGAAATGTGGATTTGTCGGTTAAGTTACGAATCTTATGCGACTAACTTGTTCGTCGCTTAAGGGTTAATATTTCGTCTCTACAGAAATAATTTGCGACAAAATTTTTGCTGTCGCCTGAGTGGGATCTGTGGTGACGAATCTTAGACGGCAAAATAATTTCGTCGCTGCAGAGAATTGTAGCGACGAAAAATGTATATGTAGCGACAAAATGAGTTTTCGTCGCTTAGGTTTCCTAAGCGACAAAATGAGTTTTTGTCGCTTAGGTTTCCTAAGCGACAAAATGAGTTTTCGTCGCTTAGGTTTCCTAAGCGACGAAATATGAATATACCCATCGCTTAAGCCTTTTTTTCTACTAGTGTGTGATTACTGTGATTAATTATATTTATTAATAATATATTATTTGTGGAATTTTGTAGGAGACAAAATCTTGTGGTAGCTCTTCCACCACCGAACTGGATGCCATGGAATCCAAGGTATCTCTATGATTTTTCTTCTTGTTCCTGCTACTGCAAGGATGCCCAAGTTTCTTAGGAGACCTCTCGGTGTGCATAGTTCCCAGTGTGCCTTCAGATCCCATCAAAAAACCATAGGTCATTAAGATTCAATGGTAGCAGAACCAAAGCCAAGGCATGCTTAGGTCGCTTACCATTTGCATCATCGTCCACCTATCTACCTCTATGTAAACTAGTGATGTTTGTTGGGAGGGGAACGTCAGAACATCTCGGATTGAAATTGTTGTCTTTTCTTTTGTAACTTGAGGAAGATGAGGCATAGGGACAAAGAGAGATGCTTGATGTTTCCCCGAAACACCCTAGCAAGTATGGTAGGCACCGCTGTTGCAGAAACCACTGGTGGCTCAGATTGTGGTGGTTTACTTTCACAAGGACATAAGATGCCACCATGGTTGATTGTGGCGCATGTGCGGCATCGCCCTAGCAATCTGTCATACCAAAATTTCACAATAATAACATATATGGGTGAGACCCTAATTCTTCTCTCCAGTCTTACTAGCTCATGCAGAGGAAGGGTGAGCCTCACCTGCACCACACCGTGATTGATACCACGGTTGTCCACCTAGAGAACGAGGCCAATGTTCACTCTATCCAATCTTGTTGATGTTGTTGTTGTGATGGTCGTCGAAAGGTCTTGAATCTCGACCCAGATCCACGCAAAGTTGAGCAACACCTCCATGATGTCTGAAAGGCCATCATAGGTATTAAGAAGAATCATCACTCTTTAATAGCCCTAAGCCCCCCTCCCTCTTTTGACACGGATCACATCGCTTTCATTGGAGAAAGTAAATAGAAATCGATCACCTTTGGCTTGAACCTCCATTGGAGATGAGATCTTCCACATTGAGTGCAGTGCACTTTGCACTCCTAAATGAATTGAAGGGAAACGCTCTAGCTTGTTCAATTTGCCGACTAGGTAAAAGCGCGGAGCAACGAAACCTTTGTCTGAGCAATAAAGATTTCTGAGATCAACATGTTCTTCCTGATTGCTGAGAGAGAGTTTTGAGATGAGTCGAGCAGTCATTGATGCAATAGAGGCTGCCATAAGAGGACGACGCCGCACAATAGAAACTCTAGAAACTCTGTTGAACGAGAGAGAGCTAGGTTTAGGCCACAATATTAGAGGGAGTTTAAGAAGTTTGGGAATGTGTTTCTAGTAAAATAATGATTTAAAAAAGTTAGGACAAAATACTGGTCACTCCTCTTATTTTTTAAGGTTCGACAGTTTAGTCCTTTTTTTTTTCAATTTCAACAGCTCACTCCTATTAATTTTCAATGTCATACAATTAGGTCCAATTTAGTCCAACTGTTAAAATTGACTATTAAGTGTACACATCGGGCTGTAAAATTCATAATCTACCCCTAGCCTATTACACCCTTATCAACGCAGGAAAACCCAGGTGTGATTCTTCAAGAGAGCAGGTGTGATTTTTCAAGAGAGCATTGATTTCCTCAGCCATAGCCGAACGTCATTCCTTGGATTGAGATGCCTGGGTATAACAAGAATGCTCCATATCATTGATAACAGATAGTAGAGCACGCGAAACCGGATATATACCTGACAGTTCCATTAGTGAGTTTTTTGGGTTTTAAAATTCCAGAGCGAGATCGAGTTTGGTTTTGGTGTGCAGCAGCAGCAGGTTGGGCTTCAGAGGGAGACACCAGTGGAGGTGGTTCAGTCGGATCGGGGAGTGGAGCGTCGAAGGCAGGTGGAGTAGCAAGACAAGCAACCGTGTGTGGTGGTTGTTCGGGCAGAGGCAACGATGGTGACTGAATAGACGGGGATGAGTTAGGGTCGAGAGTGGTGGAATCGAAGATTGGTGATGGTGGGTTGGTGGCGCGGCGACGGTAGACACGCACTGAAGGCTGAGCGGGTAACAATGGGAGATCGGGGATGGGTTGGGGTCGAGAGTGGTGGAATCGGAGATTGGTGGTGGTGGGTTGGTGGCGTAGTGACGGTAGACGCACACGGATGGTGGAGCGGGTAGCAGTGGGAGATCGGGGATGGGTTGGGGTCGAGAGTGGTGGAATCAGAGATTGGTTGTGGTGGGTTGGTGGCGCCACGACTGTAGACAAAAATGGAAGGCAGAGCGGGTAGTACTGGGAGATCAGGGATGGGTTGGGGTCGAGAGTGGTGGAATCAGAGATTGGTGGTGGTGGGTTGGTGGCGCGGCAACGGTAGACGCACACGAAAGGCGGAGCGGGTAGCAGTGGGAGATCGAGGATGGTGGTTTCTGGTGGAGGGGGAGTGGCGATTTGTGTTTGGGTGAGAAGGAGAGAACCCAGGTTAGTGGTGTCGGCAATAGGAGGTGAAAAGGAAGGAGTGAGTTGATGTATCAAATTAGAGAGGTTTCTTGCGTTGATAAGGATGTAATAAGCTAGGGGTATTTTAGAGATTTTACAACTCAATGTGGACACACTTAACGTGTTACGTCATCATACTAACAGTCAATTTTAATAGTTGGACTAAATTGGATTAAATTGGACCTAATTGTATGACATTGAAAATTAATAGGAGTGAGCTGTTGAAATTGTAAAAAGAAGGACCAAACTGTCGAACCCTAAAAAATAAAATGAGTGACAAGTATTTTGTTCAAAAAGATATTATATAGTATATTAAATGGAGAATGTGTATAAAGTATTTAACTATTTGCGCCAATAAAATTTCACGTTACAACGTAACTTGGAAAACAAAAAAAACTATTGAATGTCAAGTTTAAGCGTTAGCCCAATACAACCCTTCCCGTCAAAGCCCATAGTGCAAAGAAACATAACTCACTTACGCACCTAACATGTGATAGCAAGCAGTCACCCTCTTTTATCCCCCGAGGCTCTCTCTCTCTTCTTCTTCTACTTCTCTTTCCGTTCCCATCTCACTTCTCCAGCAATTGGTTTCACTTCTACGGAAATGTCGAGCTAAAGCTCTTCTAGAAGCTTCGGTTTCACTTTTCAGCCCACACAAGTTTCGATCTTTCTAGTTCCTAAAGACTCGTCCTTTTCCAGGTAACAATGTAGGGCTTTGGTTTCAATTTCCTAACCCTAGCAATTTGATTTCAGCTTGGGATTTCGTAGTTTCTGAATTCAAATCATGGGTTGTTTTTTGTTCGCTTTTCATGAGTTTAGATGATAAAGTTGTTAACTTGAGCTGGAAGATGATAGAATTTGCTTACTTATCAGTCTATTTGGGTTATTGGGTTTTTTCCAGGCTTGAGTTTTGGTTGAAAGATTGGTTTTTTGGATATTTATGCATGTGGGTATTGCTGTTTTTCTTGATTCGAATAATTTCATATAGTGATTTTGGTCTAGTTTTAATTTCATGTTTTTCTTTTTGTTCCCTGAAGTTGTAGATGATAATGATGTCAACGATTCATGGGCTTGGCTAATTTGTGGTCTAAACTGGAGATTGTTTACTGGATTTAGAAAGTAGGGGAGATATAAGTAATGGGTGTGATTGCTTTTGGTGTTTGATGATGTTGGAGTGGAGAAACTGATGGTTTGGAAATAGAAAAGTTTTGGTGTTGTGGGTGTAGCTTATTTTTGTGATCTTGAGTTTGTGTGGAAATGGATGACACGGAAGATGATGCAAGGTATCCTCCATATTCGTATGGTGGGAGTCACCCACAGGGTTATGATTCTGCACATCAGCCCCCAAAGCTTGCTGCTCGAGGTGGTTCGTTTTCTAGGCCGGATAGTCATTATGATGATGATGAGGATGAGGAGGATGAGGAGGATGAGGAGTTGGGTGAGGAAGAAGGTCACAATGGTCAAAATGGTTATCCTTCTGTTCATAAAGATGTTGGGGATGATGACAATGACGATGACGAGTTGGGTGATGATGACGAAGATGATGACGACGAAGAAGATGATAAGGGGAAAGTCTTTAAGAAGGTTGACGATGATGATATGCAAAAGCACCCAAAGAAGCGCAAGTTGAAGAGTTTAATTTCAAGTTATGAATTTGCTCCCCGCATACCTGCTCCATCGGCTCCAGCACTCCCTGCCCCAAGACAATCACATGGCGGCCGGAATGCACTTACAGATTGGACCGAGCATGAGACATTTGTTTTACTGGATGCTTGGGGTGACCGGTTCCTTCGGCGTGGGAAAAAGAGTCTTCGCTCTGAGGAGTGGCAAGAGGTTGCGGAGAAGGTGTCAGAGGTGTCAAAGATTGAAAGGACAGACACTCAGTGTCGTAATCGATTGGATACCTTGAAGAAGAAGTACAAAAAGGAGAGACTCAAGTTTGCAGAGACTGGTGATGCTACTAGCAAGTGGGTATATTTCAAGAAAATGGATATGTTAATGTCATCATCACAACAGCAGGCTGGCCTCTCTTGTGGTTTGGACTCAGGAGAGTATGTCTTCATGAACCCTAGAGTGTATTTGAACCGTGCAAATGGGTTAGATGAGATGAGGGATAGTCCAGGGAATTCAGACTCTGCTGAGGGAGTGGAGGATGAGTCAGATGGGCTACCACCCAAGAAGAGAAGGTTTGGAAGAGATACTGACGAGCGGTCTTCCTTTAGATTGCTTGCTGATTCTATTCAGAAATTCAGTGACATATATGAGAAGATTGAAAAAAGTAAAAGGCAGAAGATGGTAGAGCTTGAGAAGATGAGGATGGATTTCCATAGGGATTTGGAGATGGAGAAAAGGCAGATTATGGAGAGAGCACAGGCTGAGATTGCGAAAATGAGGCAGGCTGAGGATGAGGAGAATGATGTCTCTGCTGAAAATGCTAGTGGGTAATAGCAGAGTATCTATCTGTAATATTATTTACTTTTGTTAACTGCTAGCTGTTGTTGTTGTAACAATTAGGGGTCTTTTACTCCTTTTAATTTATTGTGAGTAAATAAGATGGTTGATGTTGTAGCAGATATGGGATATGAAATAGGTTCGAAATATATTGCTACTGACACTGTTTCCTGTTTGTTACATGTCACCGGTATTGTATCTTTCTACCAAGGTATTGTAGTGTAGGAGTAAATAAATGTCTAGATTTTGAGCATGCCGAATCCTAGGTACTTGATACCTTTTGTTTCTGTCTGAAACTGCATCATAAGTATCAAGTACCTAAGAATTAGAGTTGTACTTGGATGTAAACTCTTAATTGTTATCAGTCATTGATTGTTACTGTTGTCTTGTTTATTTTTCTTGTTCTCTCTCTGGGTGCCTTGGATATATGTACAGTATGTACTACCTATGCTGTCAGAAAGTTCATTCATGGTTTACTGCTGTGATCAGTTCATCATTTTAAATTTTTAATTAAATGTCCGTCTTTGCTTCTCAGCAAGGCCCCAGAAATCTTTAGTTCTGATGCTTAACATAAACAGCTGCACATTCATGCGAACCCACCAGAGCATGAAATAATACCAAGTCTAAAGAGTGGAACTATTCTACAGTTGTACCAAACTATATACGCCAAGCTGTATATGCTCAATGTGTTATAAATATGGAGTTTATGATGCATATGACTGGTGTATGTACATAAAACTAAGAAACAAGTTTTAGAACTTCTATAATGGGATGAGGGTGGAATTGTGCACAATGGGATCTTCAATCACTTGTTAGAGAGTGGCAGGCATTCACTTTCCAAGATTTGATCTAACAAAAAATTCCCTATCCAACTACGGCAATTTGGAAATCGTGTTTTCGTGACTAGGAAACTATTGTGCCAGCAGTTAAGAGGATGTATATCCTGCAGAAGAACCTGTCACTTCATCAGCCAGTGCAATACAGCACTGAATTGAGCACTGTGAAAAAGACAATATTATTCAGACATAAAGACTTCCATATAAGTAACATTGTAACATAACTTCTAATTGTTGAATTCTGTGTGCTAATCTTTGTGATTCGGTTTTAATCCCTACAATAAACAAGAAACTATATGGGACCTGCTTCTGATGAATCACAAGTTCCCAAGTGAATATGCATAACCTATTAACCATAGTAGATATAAATCATATAATTTTGCAGTAAAATTCATAACAGATAGTATCAACTGCGAACCTAGTCAGTGAATAAAGAAACATCCTCACACCACTAAATTCAAATACAATGACCACTTTCAATCCCATCATTACAGTACAAAATCATAACAAACCCAATAAGCTCTACATATATGCCAAATCTCAAATTTCCCAATCTCAATAAGCTTCTTAACTTGTACACAATCGAGTCGAAAACCCAGTTCCCAAATCGAAACAAATCTAGTTCAACAAGTATTCCAATTTCAAAGAGCCAATGAGTTGCAGGAAACGTCGACCTTTCGTCCCATTTCTTTTGTCCGTGTATTTAGCGCGTTCAAACAGACTTAGAGCATCTCCAACACCTTTCTCAAAATTTCTCTAAAATGGAGAAGCAAAAGCCAAAATCTCTAAAAAATTTATGCTCCAACTCCAACAACTTCTCTATTTTGGAGATTTCGACATTTATTACAACAATAAAAAATGATACATTAATAATAATAATAATAATAATAATAATAATCATATATTTCATTGTAACATAAATTACCTAATAAAATATTTTAGATTTTTTTTCTTATCGTTAGAACACGTGAATAATTAATATTTAAGGAAAGAAGACTTTGCAGTAAATTTAAAGAATACGTGCTTCTCTTTTTTCTCTATTACCATTTTAGAAAATAAGAGCTGTTTGATCACAAACAACATAATATTCCTAAAAAACAATAAAATCAAGAAATGAAAAACTCATAAACTCAGTGTCCGAGTCCGATTACCGTTATGCCCATCAGAGAAAAGAAAAGAAGTTTATAAAGGCAAAGGCTTCAAATCTCCAACAACGAATTCTGGAGATTTGAATCCATGGAAGCTCTTCCACCGAACCCTAACCCTCCTCCTCCTACGATTCGCGATGAAGAACCCGACCACGAATCGCCTTATTTTCCCCCTATTTCCGATTCAACCCCTCCGCCTCCGCCGCAGTCCCCTCCAACCCTAGCTCCCGGCGCCGGAATCCCCTCACAGAATCCCGAGACTGCTGCTGAGAATGGAGACTGTACCAAACCGGTTTCCAATGGAGAGGAGGAGACCTCGGGTAGACGCCGCCGCCGCAGCCGGTGGGACCCGCAGCCGGAGCCAGACGGCGGCGCGAGGAAGAGGAAGTCGCGGTGGGCCGATGAGGAGCCGAAGCCGGTGGTTCAGTTCATGGGAGGTATTGAATTCGATCCTGAAATTCAAGCTTTGAATAGTAGGCTTGTTGAGATTAGTAGGATTTTGTTTTCCGGTTCGGTTTTAGATGATCGGCCGGAAGGGGAGAGGTCTCCGTCGCCGGAGCCGGTGTATGATAACTTTGGAATTAGGATTAATACGAGAGAGTATCGAGCGCGTGAGAGGTTGAATAGAGAGAGGCAGGAGATTATTGCTCAGATTATTAAGAGGAACCCTACATTTAAGCCTCCAGCGGATTACAGGCCGCCGAAGATTCATAAGAAGCTGTACATACCTTTGAAAGAGTACCCTGGTTATAATTTTATTGGACTTATAATCGGCCCCAGGGGGAATACTCAGAAGAGGATGGAGAAGGAGACTGGTGCTAAGATTGTCATTAGGGGTAGAGGCTCGGTGAAAGAAGGTAGGTTACAACAGAAGAGGGATTCGAAGCCTGACCTTTCAGAGAATGAGGACTTGCATGTTTTGGTGGAGGGTGACACACAAGAGGCTGTTGACGCCGCGGCTGGGATGGTGGAGAAGCTGTTGCAGCCTGTGGATGAGGTGTTGAATGAGCATAAGAGGCAGCAGCTTAAGGAACTGGCGTTGTTGAATGGGACAATTAGGGAAGAGGAGTTTTGTAGGTTATGTGGTGAGCCGGGGCATCGTCAGTATGCTTGTCCGTCACGAACATCAACATTTAAGAGCGAGGTTCTTTGCAAGATATGTGGTGATGGTGGGCATCCGACTATTGATTGTCCAGTGAAGGGTACGAATGGGAAGAAAATGGATGATGAGTACCAGAACTTTTTGGCTGAGTTAGGTGGGACAATGCCTGAATCAGCTACTAAGCAGACTGGTACTTTGGCTCTTGGCTCAGGCAGCTCAGGTAGCAATCCTCCTTGGCCTAATAATGCTGGGTGTCCTAGCAGTACAGCACATCCAGGATTGGGCTCAACTGGATTGAAGCCTCCCAAGGAACATGATGACACAAATTTGTACATAGGGTACTTGCCAACTACTCTTGATGATGACGGTTTGATTGGGTTGTTTTCACGTTTCGGCAATATTGTGATGTGCAAAGTTATTAGGGACCATGCTACTGGATTGAGTAAAGGTTATGGATTTGTGAAGTATGCTGATGTTGAAATGGCTAATAGTGCTATTGCAAGCATGAATGGTTTTTCCCTCGAGGGTCGAACAATTGCTGTCAGAGTTGCTGGCAAGCCTCCACAGCCAATTCTGCCTCCTGGACCACCAGCTTCGGCAATGTCACCATACACAGTCTCAAGCCAGCTTGCTGGTGCTTATCCATCCCAGCAATTTACCCCAGGTGGTCCTCTTGGGAATGTACCACCCACTAGTTATGCAGGAACTCCATTTCCTTGGGTATCCCCTGTTTCTCATTCATATACTCCGTATACTCCTCCACCTCCCCTTCCTTTTGGCATGTATCCTCTTCCGGTACCGGGTCCACCTATGGCTGCATACGGTGCACAGTACCCTCCTCCTCCTGGTGCCTCACCTCAACTGGTGACGTCTAGTGAAGCACAACCAAGTTACCCTCCTCCAGGGGTTCAGTCTGAAACCCCTACCCAATCTGCACCAACAAATATATATGCAATGCCAACAAATGGCCAACATGCCCATCCAGCGTCTGCGTATAATTACCAATATTTTGCACCACCTCCCTCCTCCGGACCTGTACCCGGTTCAACTGCACACCAATCCCAGAGCATTGGTAATGTGCCATGGGCCACAAGTACTCATGTTCCCCCTCCTACTTCTTCTGCAGAGAAAGCAAGAAATGGTGCAGATGCACAGTATGAGAAGTTTATGGCAGAGATGAAATGACATGGTTCTTTCTCTATTATTCTAACTTGAAGGTATGATATGCACTCTGTTTGTTCCATTCCTGTTTATTCATATTATGTTTTGTTCCATTCCTGTTTATTCATATTGTGCTGTTACCTGTTGGATGCTTAGTTTTGCCTTGCTCAATGTTTGATCCTATGATTGATTCAACATTGCAACTCACAGTTGTATCAGATTTCTGCAGTTAATAGAATTTCTTTACAACCTGCAGTTTGAGCTACATTCACATTTATTTTCAGTTGGCAGAGAATGTTTGGAGATGTTTGAAAAAATCACTCTTTTCTCCCATAAAATCTTCCTGAACCGGGATTTGTGTTTTACCTTGGGTTAATTGGGATCTGTTGCCTAGTTTTGAGTTTTGACAGCTTTATAAGTTTTCCAAAAAGGTTGTTTTTTTTTTTTGGTGTGTGTGCGCACGTGTGTGTTTGTGTCTGAAATAGTTATACTATCACATTCCAGCATACATGTGCTTCTATTAGACTTAGACAGACACACGCACTCACGCAGGCTCACGCACACATGCTTACATATTTCAAAAGGTAAAGCAGCTCTACACAGGCTATATTATACATCTGCTATGAAAGTATGCAATGCCTGCATGTTTTGACTTTAGGAATTGTGTCTTTATATCTATAAATCTACATATATATGCCTGTTTTGCTGTGTCTATGTGTCTACAAAATAAATTTAGCCCTTTAAAGACGTAATAAATTTAGCTCTTTAGAATCTTCAGCTTCTTCCTTCTTTATTAAGGGGTATGGAGATACGATGTGTACACCCCTTTTCACCAGCTTCTTAATATTTTAACTTCTCTTAGTTTTAGTTTAATCTGAGACTTCCAATTGTTCTATATATGAGGGTTTTTTTGCAGACATATGATCATGTCTTATTATTAGTATGTGTTCCTCCAAGAAAGTTCCTGAATCTGGATATGGCACCGAAAATTTTCATTTGTTCTATTGCGAAACGAAAACTACCTTAAGCCACTCATCCCTTTGGATATAAATAAAGAAAGATTTTGTCATGATTGCTTTCTTCTTTGTGTGCCATTGCTTTCATTGTTAATTGCCTAGAAAAGCATAATGCAGGTATGGTTAATGATTCATAGCTAAGAAATTTATAGTTTGTTATTATCTTGCTTTCTTTTTTATGTACTTGACACCACTTCATTGCCATTATGTAAACTCTTACAGGACTGATGTTTCTTGAAGCTCTTGAACCTGATTTCTTACCTCTTGATGTTTGGGACTCACATCTTTTACCTTGATGTACTGTTATGACCTTTGCAGTGACATGAGCTGGAACTTCAGTTGATTGCTCTCATGTTAAAGAAGCCATCTAAAACAGTATGATTATTGGGTGCTTTGACTTATTATGTTTTCACTAATGTTTCCTTTTCACAAGTTTTGTTTAAATGTTCTTGAACTGGTACTAATGTTTGTGATGTCAAGTTGGTAGGTGGTTGCTTGACTAGCTTGTTTCCTTGCTTTCCATCTCTCTAGTTTTGTTTTAATTCAAATTTTACTCAAGGACGCAAATGTTTCGGATGGCTAATGATGCTGAAGCTGCTTCAATGATGCTTACATTCCATATTTTTAGAGGTAATTGTGCCTAACGACTAGAGCATGCTTGGTATGGACTCATTTTCTATGTAATGAGAATTGTAGAAATTTGATTGAAAAATAAAGATATTCATGAGGTTTTTGCTGTGTTTTTTGCTCTAATAGAAGTTTCTGAAATTATGAAAACCAAGACTCATGGACTTGGTTGATTTGGGTTTTAGGTGTATGAAGAGTGGTTGTTAATGAAGTTAAAACTATATGGTGGTTGGGTTTTGGTGGTGGTGGTGTTGGGGGGTGGGTAGGGATCTGTATGGTTTCAGTGGCTCGTATTTTAACCCAGTTGGTAAGAAGACAAGACTATTACATGTGGCCAGATTGGACTGACTGAAACGGTTGTTTTACTGGATACTTGGGGTGACGTGTTTCTTCTGCATTTTAAATGGAGTGTTTGTTGTAAGTTTATAGAAAGGACATGTTCTTGTGATTGAATGGATACACCATAGAAAACATAGAGTATACCAAGAATGGTCAGAATGTTGGTGCTAAAATTGTAGGTTTCTTTCAACAAGTTGGAATAGCTACTATGAATGTCAAGATAGCAAGCCAGCCTCTCATGTGGTCTGGATTATGAGCTCGGGTGAAAATGTGTTCGATGAGATATGTGGATGTTGGAAGAGAAGGTTTGCAAGGAACTATGATGAGCCGTGTTCACTATAGATTCTTTGCTGATTGTATTCAGAAATTTACTTGGTGAAATATCGGAAGATCAAAAATAGTTAAAGGCAACATTGTAGAAGTAGTGAAGATGAGGATGAATTTGATAGGGGATTGAAAATGCAGAAAAGGCGCACATTCTGTTGATAGTGCTGGGTAAAATTAGGGTTTAGTGCTGGGTAAAATTATGAAAATGCTGGGTAAAATTATGAAAATGCTACAAGATGGGCTGTCTCTGCCGAAATTGCTAGCAAGTGTGTCCGTAACTTATATCTCTTTGTTGTTGTTCAAACAACATCCCTTTGTTTATGCTTATGAATGATGGTAATTACTACTATTTGGCAGCCATTACAACCCACCTTGTCCATGTTGCTGTTGTTTTTATCCACTTATTTGTCATCTATTTACTACTGATTTGCCAGCCCCAGCATTTTGAGCTGAAAATCATGCATATGGGAGTATAGACATCAAGATAGGGATTCCCAGGTCCATTCCTAGCTGCATGATAAAAGCTCATTGTTCTGGTCCAAAGTTGCATGATTACCAAGAACCTTAGAATTCGGATTAGCATTCGAGTCTTTTTCCCAAACTGCGCATATCCATCATTAGAAAACCCAAAGCTTGAAGCTTACAGTCATCTTTTTTGAAGCTTTTTACAATATCCCCAGTATCACTTAGTGATTTTTTTCTTGAAGCTTTTTACAAGGAGCACCCAATAAAAGGAATGGGAGAGGCTCGGATTTCTTTGGCTCCCTGTACTACTTTTCAAGCACAGGTTTAGCTGCCTCCGTCTGAAATCAAAAGAAGCACATCAGAGTTGGGTACATAATTATCGACTTTTCGGCAATAGTTTAGACAAAAGCAAACTGCTTCAACTAAGTTGTACTGTCTTTTAAAGAAAAAAAAAAAAAAAAAAAAAAAAAAAAAAAAAAAAAAAACCCTAAGTTTTTGACAAGTTCAATGCCTCAAGAGCAGTTGGGATGCTCTAGTCTGGTCAGCTTATGGTGAAACATCACAATCAATTCCATTTTTATTTTTTGCTGTCTTTAAACTGGACCTGTTTCTGAAATTCAAATAGTGTTGGATTGGCATATGTAACACTGTACTTTGAGTCTTTGACTACTTTCTTACCCGTTAAGAGTATAGGAACTTAACTCTGGTACATTTGCTTGAATATCGCACAATGTCTTTTTGGCCACTTATTTCAGCCGTGTTCCAAAACTGTTCCACTCCCTCCTGAGTTGGATCCAAAACTGTTTCGGACTTGAATGGTAGAACTAAGAACTCTGTTAGCTAATATGAATAGCAAGCCGACCTCTCATGTGGTCTGGATTGTGAACTCAGGTGATAATGTGTTGGATGAGATGAGGATGATGGAAGAGAAGGTTCGGAAGGAACCATAATGAGCCGTGTTCCCTTTAGATTCCTTGCTGATTGTATTCAGAAGTTTACTTGGTGAAATATCGGAAGATCAAAAATAGTAAAAGGCAACATTGTAGAACTAGAGAAGATGAGGATGAATTCCATAGGGGATGGAAAATGCCGTAAAGGCATACGTTCTGTTGACAGTGCCGGGTAAAATTATGAAAATGCTACAAGATGGCTGTCTCTGCTGAAATTGCTAGCGAGTGATGTTACTATGTCCATAATGTCAACTTTATTCTCTTTGTTGTTGAAACTATTAGGGACCTTTCATCCCTTTGTTGTTGAATATGTTATGTACAACATGAGTGCCAATGGATGGATGTTATTGATCAGTCATAGTCACGGTCAGAAGAACAATTTAGCATCATACATTTTACAGAACAAAAAAGCATTTGCAGTAGTGTGTAGGAAATGAGCAACATTACATCGAACTGTTATAAGGCGCTCATGATCATTGTGATGCAACTAAGTTACCAAGTCCAAAACATATGACGAATCCATGTATTTGCATCCAAATTCAACGATACCAATGTGGTTAACAGAGAAGGATGATTGGATATAAAAAGCACAAAACATGAGCAATTAGAACATGCCGGACTGCCGGTAGACTACTCAAAAAAAAAAAAATTGCCAGTAGAAGGCGTTGTCATCACTGTCCATATCCGAAGTAGTGAACATTTCAAGAGCATGGTTATTAGGACTTCTAAATTTACTCATTATACATTTTATGCTCTCTACATGCACCTCCATTTTACTTTTAAATACAAACATTTACTCACTAGACATCTATTCAAATTTCTAAAATAACATTGTTTATATAATTCATATATATTTCAATATCTTACTCATTACACATCTTATTCACTTACTAAACCTCTAATACTTTTTTTTCTTTATCAATCATCAACTCATTATCTCTAAAATAAAAAATTTACATATTATAATTACTTTTCACTTTACATATTTCAATTATAATTTTATTCATTAATTTAAGAGTATAAATCTCTTACAAATCAAATAACACAAGGTATTGAGTTTCAAAAACTTATTTTTATCAATAAGAAAATTTTCAAACATGAATTAGCTTTTGTTTACTATTTTACATGTGCTAAACAACCATCAAGGATAACCAATTTTACCCTATGTATGTTCTTTTTTTTTTTTCCTTTTTTTTTCTTTTTTATATAACTCATATGATAGATTATTTCAATAGTATTGAAGGAGAAAAGATAACGAGAATAACGGTCTACTCATTCATAGATAGAAAAACCTATTTATAGGCATTACATAGAGTCTTCCGAAGAATCTAGAAGATCTATCAAATGTAATCTATTATAATAAAAAAACTGGATTAACCAATCCTACGTGTATTAGGGCAAAACATATAACAGAAGGACGGAAACATAATTTCCTTAAACACTCCCTATTGTGTTGCGTCCTTAATATGATATGGTGCTTATGGTGTTGTCTCGGTAAAACCTTTGCCAAGTAAAACAAAAACCTCGTGGGTAAAACAAAAGACTTGGACGAAAGAAAAAAGAGCACAATGCACCAACTAAAATTGAAGATAACATGTGATGCATGTAGACTCCCCTTGATGTCTACACAATGACTCCCCATGATTGGTAACTAAATCTCAGAGTACAGATAAATTGTGCAAGCCAATGCACTTCACATACTTCAAAAGTAGACTTGGGCAACGATTTAGTTATTAAATCCAGCCACAACATCCTTAGATCTTTAAGGAGAATGTTGCCTAACAACTCAAAACATAAGTTTGTGTTGAAAATCATATTCACTCATGGCGCGCATGACCTTAAACAGTCATAACGTCTTCGATACAATAGGTATGGACGAACCATATAAAGTTCTGAAAACTAGATACACATAGCTTTCCAACCATACAAGGTCCATAACTCAGTTCATCTTGAGCTAATCACAAAGAGCGCTCTATCAAAGTTGACTATTATGCAAAAGCAGATTCTCAGACAGATCCGTCCTATTTTACAAAAATAGTCACTCAATATGATAGGTGTGATCAAATGGTTGGTGTCCCTGAAAAATAGACACATAAACCTTTCCAATTGTACCAATTTCACCATTTTCTAACGAGTGGCCTATCATGTAGGTCTTGTGGAAATTGACCTACCTCTGCTACTACTTTTTACTGGAATGTTAACTCATGCTAGTACTTCTACTGGAATTAATTGTTACTACTACTGGAATGGTAACCCCTGCTACTACTTCTACTAAAATGTTAATCTATGCTACTACTTCTACTGGAATTAACTGCTACTACATTAAGTTATTGAAAACCTGCTAATGTACCATTTACTGAAAAATCTCACAATGAGAGACTTTTCTCTTCTAAAAGTATATTTAATTAGTGTATGGTTAATTTGGTAAATTAAAACATGACACATAGCATGCAGGAAAAAAATTGTCTTTAATTGTTAAAAAATGTCCTTATTTGTTTAACAACAATACAAGTGGATTTATTTGTGTTTCAAATCTTTTTGGAGGATGTATATATGATTTGCTCAACCTATAACCCTAAGAACTAATATGTAGTTTGCTAAAAAAGAAAAGGAAACATGAATGAAATTAATAAAAAGTAAAAATTTCTACTAGAATGTTAACTCATGCTACTACTTCTACTAGAGTTAATTGCTATTACTACTGGAATGGTAACTCCTACTCCTACTACTACTTCTACTGAAATGTTAACATATGTTACTACTTCTACTAGAATTAACTGCTACTACACTAAGTTATTGAAAACCTACTATTGTACAATTAACTGAAAAAATCTCACAATGAAAGACTTTTCTCTTCTAAAAACATATTTAATTAGTGTAGGGTTAGTTTGGTAAATTAAAACATGACACATAGCATGTAGAAAAAAATTGTCTTTAATTGTTAAAAACTGTCTTTATTTGTTTAACAACAATACAAGTGGATTTATTTGTGTTTCAAATCTTTTTGGAGGATGTATATATGATTTGCTCAACCTATAACCCTAATAACTAATATGTAGTTTGCTAAAAAAGAACAGGAAACATGAATGAAATTAATGAAAAGTAGTAAAGATTTCCATTTCATAATTTCTAAATGTCAATTTCCTCGTTTGGTATTATCATATAGGAAATTTTAATTTCGATAGAATTGAATTCATTGTTTAAATTCCACACTTGAAATTCCACCAAAATAGGTGCATGTCATTTACAAATTTCTTTGCATGATCAATTTTTATTTCCAAACCAAGACTTTCTAAAATTTTATTTTTTATATTCCTTTCAAACTTTGGTTTAATCTATCACACACTAAAAATCCTAAAATAAAAAAAATGAAAAGAAAAACACTTTGGAGTTTGAGTTAAACAGTGTCGTTTTGGTCTGTCCATGTCCTTTATACAAGAGACTCAAGACACCTCTGAGCTGAGCAGAGAAGCAAGTTTGCGAAATTGAAAGCAAAAACCATTTGGGGGAAATTGAGGAATGAAGAAGTGGTCAAGTTCAGCAGAGATCGTGGAGAGTATCGAAGAGCTGCTGAAGCAGATCCTTGTAAGGTTGCCGGCTCTATCTCTGATCCGCTTCAAATGCGTCTCCAAGCAGTGGCTCTCTCTCATCTCCGACCCCGACTTCCATCGCCGCCACACTTTCCAAAACCCTAACCCCAAAATCTCAGCTTTCCTCTCTCCCGAAACCAATCAAGGTAGTCCCTTCAAATTTCTCAACAACTCGGTCCCTGATGCCTCCTGGTTGAGGATCATTCAGTCCTGCAATGGCCTCTTTCTCTGCCATGTCCCTATCCTCTCTAGATTTCAAGACCAAAAACATCGACACGTCTATGTTGTTAATCCCACCACCAACCAATTCCGGGCTCTTTTCCCTCCCACCCTCAGGGATGACGTCACCAGGTCTACTCTTGTGCGCTACGCTTTGGCTTTCGATCCTTCTCAGTCCCCTCATTACAAGGTGCTCTGCGTCACTAACGATGATGAGGATGACAATGATGGTGGGGGGCATCACGACATCGAGATATATTCATCCGAGACAGGCACTACCAGAAAATAGATCTTGAGCGACGAAAAAAAAATCATCGTCCTGTTTCGTCGCCAGAAGTACGTCAGTCAAGAACTTGGGCGACGAAAATTCATTCCGTCGTCGCCTAAGAGTAATTCTTAGGCGACGATACGAATTTCGTCGCCTAAAATATACTTCTCGTCGCCCAAAAAATATTCGTCGCCCAAGATTAAACAGCTTGGCCGACGAAATTTTTTTTCGTCGCTTAAGATCTTATAACCTTGGGCGACGAAAATAAATATTTCGTCGCCTAAGATCAATACATCTTAGGCGACGATATTTTTTTTTCGTCGTCTTATATGGTAAGTCCTTGACCGACGATTTAGAAATTTCGTCGCCTAAGATATATTTAAATTTTTTTTAAATAATTAAATAATTTTTTTAAATATATAAATAATGTTTTTTTAATTTTTGCTGGAATTTTTTTTCGGCATTTCTTTAAATTTTTCTAATACTAAAATTTAATTAAAAATAACACAAATTTATAAATTTATAAATAATTTATTACAAAAATTCAGTCCATCTGCCTATGGAGAAACTCGAAATCTAACTCATCATTCCCGTTCGGAGGGTCCTGAGGCTGAGGCGGCGGCTGGTCAGGCTGAGGAGGCTGCTGCTGAGGGTGGGGCCACTGAGGGTGGGGCCACTGAGGTAATGGTATAGGCGTAGGCATGGGCGGAAAATCAAGTCCGGCCGCATGTGCAGCGATGCAGGCAGTCATCCACTGTCCCATAGCCGCCTGGTTGGCATTGGTGACTTCATTCAGCCGCTCCATATGCGCAGCCGTGGAAGCCGCATATGATTCCGCCATCGCCGCCATCTCCATCGCTCTTTGGGCTTCCAGCTCAGACTGTAGACTTTCGAACTGATCCTGTAGCCGACTGTTGCTGCTTGAGGCTCCGGCGGCTCCCTTGCGCTGAAATCCTGGCGTTGTCTTCAGGATCCCCTTTCCAGCGTCTCCCATACCCCGGCAGTAGTAGGTGTTGGAACGCTGCGCGAAGGCAGTGACCATAATCCGCGCCCCAACGGTAGGATCTGAAGTGTCGATCCTGGACATGGCCTCTGACATGTCATCCTCTGCCGTGCCCGGCCATGTGTCGTTCACCATGCCTCTCATGACCTCTTGCTCCGCCTCCCTCACCCTCGCCTAATTGGATATATTATAAAAATATATTAATATACATTTAATAAAATGTAATTAAAATTAAAAATTAGAAAATATAAGGAACTTACAAGATCCTCCTCAGAATGAGGATATGCCCTCTGAAAGGTCCCCAATAGGGGTTCTCCTCTGGCCGCTCTCGCCGCACGTCGTCCATGATGGCCGAAAACGGCCTCGAACCGGCACGATGGTTGGTTGTGTTCTGTTGCCGGTTCTCAGCGTTCACCCGGGCGAGGTGCTTCAAAAAAAATTATCGTTAGTAAATATTTAAAAACATACAATTATAATTAATTCACTAATTAAATTAATTCAAATTTGTTTACGAATTACCTGTTTGTGAGGGTCGTTGAACTGCGTGACAAGAAGCCACCGCCACTCGTACTCCCGATACTCGAATTCGTTCGGGGTACCCGAACGGTCGCTCCCGTACTGCTTCCAGTGTAACCGGAGGTCGTGCTTCCACTCCTTGAACCTACATATACAAAAAAAATATTAAATATATTATTAAAAAAATAAAATTTAATAAATTATTAAATAGAGGTACCTCTCCCTATGGGCCTTGTCCGCCCAGTCACGTTCCTCCTCGGGAACCACAAACCATTGCTGCATTACCACTTGTTAGTATTTTTTTCGATAATTAAATAATTTATTAGTTAAAAAAATAGTAATTGATCGAGTAAACTCACCGACATCGACTGATGGAGCATCTCCTTCACTCCATCAGGAACCTGGCTCCAGACTCCCCACAACATAGGGAGTCTGGAGCGGATGGTGCCTCCCGCGGCGCGCATGTACCGGTTTCCCAACGCGGCGTCCACCGGTTTCCCGTTGGAAAACGGGATGGCGATCCGTCCAGCGGACTCGACCGCCCTATCGAGTCCCTTGTTGCTGACGGTGCCTCTCCTGTTCCGCCTTCTCATTCCGGCGGCTGTGACATTGTGAATCAAATTTAATATTAATAATACATTTTTACAAAAAAAAAAATTAAAATCGACAAAAAAGTAATAATAAATTACCTGAGGATGAGGCTGAGCCGACGGATTCGTCTCCGTCCGCCTGCTCGGAGACCCTCACGGGATGAAGAGGCGTGGGAAACTCCCTGTAGATATAGGCCTCGTGCGGTGCCACATGCGGGAGCTGCTCCCGAATCGGTCGACCCTCCTCATCGACGCGAGGTATCGCCGGTATCGTCGGAGGAAGGAAGAGGCCGGACGGCACCATAGGGACCCCGGATGACCCGCCATCACCGTCAGTAGGGGACGACTGTGTGGGGGCGTCGCTGCGGGATCGCGACCGGCGAAGTATCTCTGGATGACGAGGAGCCGTCGCTGCGGGACCCGACTGCCCAGCAGAACCCAAGCCGCTCGCGCCACCCCTAAGCGCCGCATATCGGGCCGTCAACTGCCACGGAAACCCGATCAACGGTGATTCCGACGGGTTGTTTGAGGTACCGTCCGAGTCGTCTTGGCTCCTCGCACCCGAACGTTGTCCAGAAGTTCTCCTCATGGTCATCCTGTTTAAAATAACCATAAATTTATTAAAAATATTTTACCGTCTTATAATTAATTTAACAAAAAATAACCATAAATTTCGAAAAATTTATCAACAATAATAGCACAAATAAAAATTAATAGTTATTATAGGATTTATTTATTTTTTATTCACATAACAAATTATTTACATTAATTCGCAATTATTACATCACAAAAATTAATTTACGAATATTTACATCCTTACTAAAAAATAATCCATTATTTTTTACAAAATGCCCACAATATATTTACAATTATAATTTATATTATTTAATTATTTAATCAAAAATTATTTAATCATTTACAATATATTTACAAATTATTTTCACAAATCCTAAACCCTAAACCGTAAACCCTAATATTTTACATCACAATTTACCATAATTTACATCACAATTTACAATTATCACAACAACAACAACAACAAAAATTTACAATTTACAATTATCACAACAACAATTTACAATTATCACAACAACAACAACAATTTACAATTTACAATTATCACAACAACAACAACAACAATTTATAATTATCACAACAACAACAACAATTAAAACCAATTTAGGGTTTTAGGGTTATACCTTAAATTGTGGGTCGGCGTCGGGGTCGGCGTCGGGGTCGGGGTCGGAGAGAGGGAGAGAGAGAGAGGGCAGAGAGAGGATTTTCCGAGAGAGAGAGAGAGAGGGCTTGGCGGCTGAAGAAATGATTAGGGTTCCGAATTTTTGTCTTTTATACTGGCGTTCTTGGGCGACGATTCTGTAAAAATCGTCGGCCAAGATAGTCTACTTGGGCGACGATGTTCTTCACTATAAATCTCATCGCCCAAGATGAAGAAAATTGTCGGCCAAGATTTCTATCATAAAATTCAGAATATCGTGATTTTGGTGATCGGAGAAGAGGAACTGAAAACCCACCGTCAGATATGACCAGCATAACAAATTACGTGGGTGGGAAAAAATTCAGCTCCATCTGACAAAGATAAGGGCCAGATCCGTCCGGTCAATCGGCGCGGTCAAACCCCTAAACGGACGGAAACGGCTATTCGACCCTCCAAATCACGTAATCTAGCCGGACCTTTAACTGAGAATAGTTTCCAATCGACGAGGCTTTTACGGGGCTATAAAAATTTGGTAAAAAATAAATACCCGGGATAGGGCTACCACTAGGTAGAAATAAGAGAATTTCGTTAACCGGAACAACCGGCACCGAAATTTTACCGGAATATGTTCATTTTTCACGGGTTGACATATTTCACCGTTCCGGTCATATCTTATTTCACGAATTTTTTTCGTTTGAGGCCTCTACGTATACGTTGTCTTCAAAACGACACTTAAACTCAACACTTATATAAAAAAGTTATACAACATTAGTACATATAATGTGAGTTTGGTGATCGGAGAAGAGGAACTGAAAACCTACCGTCAGATATGACCAGCATAACGAATTACGTAGGTGGGAAAAAATTCAGCTCCATCTGACAAAGATAAGGGCTCGATCCGTCCGGTCAATCGGCGCGGTCAAACCCCTAAACGGACGGAAACGGCGATTCGACCCTCCAAATCACGTAATCTGGCCGGACCTTCAACTGAGAATAGTTTCCAATCGACGAGACTCTTACGGGGCTATAAAAATTTGGTAAAAAATAAATACCCGGGATATTTATTTTAATTATTCAAATGAAATTTAAATGTGTTTTATTTTATTTTAATTATTCGGATTATCTTGGCCGACGAAAATAGGGTAATTCGTCGGCCAAGATAATACTTGGGCGACGATATTTATTAAATTCGTCGCCCAAGAGTAAAAATAAAAAATCATGTACAATGAAATTTAAATGTGTTTTATTTTATTTTAATTATTCGGATTATCTTGGCCGACGAAAATAGGGTAATTCGTCGGCCAAGATAATACTTGGGCGACGATTTTTATTAAATTCGTCGCCCAAGAGTAAAAATAAAAAATCTTGTACAATGAAATTTAAATGTGTTTTATTTTATTTTAATTATTCGGATTATCTTGGCCGACGAAAATAGGGTAATTCGTCGGCCAAGATAATACTTGGGCGACAATTTTTATTAAATTCGTCGCCCAAGAGTAAAAATAAAAAATCCTGTACAATGAAATTTAAATGTGCTTTATTTATTTTAGTACAAACATATTCTTTTAGTACAAACATATTCTTTTAAGGGGTTTGGACAACAATTTGACCGCATATCTTTATATTAATTTGGACAACAATTACAAAGCTAAGGCTCACTTATAACTAAGCTAATTAAGGCTCGTAATCTGAGTCATCCGATGAGTCTTCTTCGGTATCGGAATTAATATCTGGTAATCTATGCCTTAATTCGTCGTCAGAGTCGTCGTCTGTTTCTTCATTTGGATCAACATCAATAAAGGTTGAATCTTCGTCACGAATTCTGAGCACTCGACCATGTTTAACATTATTTTCGCAAACAGTAGCTACATCATGAATACCTACTGCGTTCGGCTCCTGATACGCATCAGCCTCTGGCCCTGGAATGGTCACTCCAAGTGTAGCCGCCCGGTAAATGTTTCGAGGATGCACAATGTTCGCTATTTTCCACGCGTCACCCCTGGCAAGGTCATCAAGATAAAACACTTGTTTTACCGATGTCGCAAAAACAAACGGGTCATCTTCGTAGGCGCTTGTAGCAGTGTTGACCGATAAATTGCCGTACTGATCCATCTTCATGCTCTGTGGGCCTGTATCAAACCATCTACACTTGAACAGATGCACTTTCATGCCTTCCGCATAAACCAGTTCGACCACTGAATAGAGAATCCCTATCGACCCCTTCACCGAGAAGAGTGGTCAGTTTGTGATCTTGAGATCCAGTTAAACAAACCTGTGAACCATATCTATGACAGAACGACCCCTTACTCAGCTTGGAACAAACTCTATGCATATATATATATATATATATATATATATATATATATATTATTAATTCAACTCAAATAAAACCGAAAATCAATATATATATATATATGTGCATATGCATATGTACGTACCTGGGAGTAGCTCCACAAACTACGTATGGACAGATTTCCACAACACCGAACGATTTGAAGAACTAGAGAAATTTATGTTTCAAATTTTCAAAGTTCTCATTCTTCTATCCCGACCTCTCAATATATAGAAGAATCTTGGGCGACGAAATATTTGAGTTTCGTCGCCTAAGAATTAAAAACTCTTGAGCGACGAAATATTTGAGTTTCGTCGCCTAAGGATAAAAAACTTAGGCGACGATATAAATATCTTAGGCGACGAAATATTGTTTCGTCGCCCTAGTTTCTATCTTGGCCGACGAAATTTATTTTTAGGCGACGATTTTTTTTTTCGTCACCTAAGAGTAAACTTAGGCGACGACTTTTTTTATTTAGGCGACGAAAAAAAAAATCGTCGCCTAAGTTCCCTCTTAGGCGACGAAAAAAAAAATCGTCGCCCGGTTTTTTTTGTTTCGTCGCCCAAGACCCATTTTCTGGTAGTGAGGAGAGTGGAAGCATCTCAAGACTCCTTACTTCCCCAGAGAGAGGGCCATGCACTTTGGGTGGAGGAGCCGGTTAGGTGCCGTGTACTGCAACGGCGCAGTACATTGGTTACGAAGCAGACACGAAGCAGGCTTGCGGTTCGGCTTATATGGTGGGAATGGAATCATGGGATTCAGACGGGAGAAGAAAACTGGCATGCTGCACTACTTTGAGATAAGCCAAGAGCGCTTCCTGGCGGAGGCAGGAATATATATGAATGGGGGCAAAAAAAATTCACTTACTCTCTCATCTGGTCTCACATTAATCTTTTTTTCCCTTTCATCCATGTCTTTTAGGCTCTTATATGTATAAAAGCCATCTACTTTTGCAATATGTTTTTTTTATAATTAAACGAATTTTTATTTAATAAACTGCAATTACAAATCACTGCATCCAACAAGAGATTACAACTACGAGCAAATAACTCTAACTCAATCTACTTTTGTAATATGTTAACTTGATAAAAAAAACACTTTTCTAAAAAAATAAAACTTATGATGAGAAGGTATGGAAAAGCTATAAAACTATAGAATATTAGGGTAAAAATAGAAGAAAAATTATTCAAAATAGAAGACGTACTTGTATCCATGATCAATGTGTAAGATCAAACAAAAGATCGATCTAGTCTTTAGTCATAAAATAATAAAAATAAATAAAAAATAACTAAATTTTACATGAATAAAGGAAAATGCATAGAATTTCCGAAAAAAAGATATGCATTGAGCAGAAGGAGAGAAGAGAGAATTGTATTTGTTGAGCTAATGAGATATATATGATCATGTTATGAAGATAAGAAGAGTAACAAGTGGTGAGAATCAACGATTAGCTTTTTAACTGTACGCAAGAACCAAGTCTTCATAATATAGGCCATCATGTATAGACCTGTTCCAATATTTTACTGGCACAAAGAAGGCTAATCAATAGATTTCAATATTTTACTGGGGCTTTGCCCCCACTGGTGTTTCATTGGCTCCGCCGGTTAAATACGTTCCACTCAAGGGTAATGAACCAACTACATGGCCGAATTTGGCTCAGAGATATTTTGGGGAGTGCGGCGGGCGTTTGTACCTGATTGAGACTTATGACCATTGTTTGACCCGGTTTGATGTGATGGAGATGGAGATGGAGATGGTGATGGAGATGGAGAGGGACAACTCTAGCTGGTTTGTCAAGTATCATGTTGATCTTAATCCGCTTGTCGCAGCTTTCCCTGGGCTGGATTGTAATTTTTTTTGTTGTCTTGTGGTGCCTTTCTCAAGAGGAGGAAACAGATTATGGGGTTGAGGACACTTCAACTCATCTCTTGTTGCACCTGTCTGGTAAGGTCATATCTTATAATATTAGGAGTAAGACCTTCAGGACATCTGTTGAGTTAGTCAACAAGGAACTAGCTTTAGGTAATCAACTATATCTAGAGGATGTTGCTCATCATGGAGACTTTAGCTTGTTTGTGAGTATGGAATCCATATATGTATCCCATACATGTTTTATATGCTGATGTTGCCATGTAAGTTATGCTTTCTGTTACAAATACATATCTATTTGTTACATTTGTTTTTTCTTTTCTTTTCTGGATTTATCAATTTTTCATGCTTTGTATGTTATCTGTGGTTTGTCATAATCATAGTACCACAAGAAATTCCAAACGTTTTAGCTTGATAAATGTAGCATTTGGGACTCTGTAGATGCTTAAGTCCTGGTCTCTATGCGTGGAACTTGTTTACCCAGGTGTTCATTACTAGTGGAAGTCTAGCAAAATTTAGCCAATCTTCACTGCATTTGGAAGCAGCATATGAAAAATTTATACAATTAGTAAAGCTTTGGCACACTTTAGTCTAACAAAGTTCCTGAGCATTCCCCATTGTGTTATTAGTGATCCATTTTTCGATAAGAAGCTTTGGCACATTTAAATTCTTCAATTTACTCTTCTTGTAAACGTCACAAGAAGCATTTTTAATTCTGATTCCGTTGTTGTCTTGAGCTTCAAAGTTAGTATTGGAACTCCAATATTATACCCTTGTTCCTTTCAACTTGTTGGATTACTAGTTACTTCACTTACTTGTAGTTTGTCATAATCAAAGACAGCTCATGAAGATAAAGAAATGATTTAGATGAAGTTAGAGTCAACAAGCTAGATCGAGTAAATCCCCAAACCTTCATATGAACATACTTGTTTCCCCAAACCTTCATATGAACATACTTGGAGGAAAATTAATCCAGTCTTTCCTGTATAATTGTATATGAAATAGCATTTGAAAATTTAAATGTTCTTCAAAATCCATTTTTGAGTATCTGAAACTTTATTCTGCCTAGTTTCAGTAGCAGTTTTTTGACAAGTTTGATGCCTCAAGATCAGTTGGGATGCTTTAGTTTGGTCCAGCTTGTGGGGAAGCATCACAATCAAATGCATTTTTATTTTCTATTGTCTTTAAACTGAAAACCAGTTTCTGAAATTCAAATAGAATGTTGGATCAAAACTTTCGAACAACTTAAGAGTGTTGGAATTTAAGTCTAGTACATTTTCTTGAATATTGCACTAAAAGTCTTTTTGGCCACTTGTTTCAGTTGTGTTCCAAAATAGTTTCACTCCCTCCTGAGTTAGATCCAACTTCAAAACAGATCAGAATATCAAAGTTTCCATATTCCTTGTCTCCAAATCTTACATAAAATATCTGAAGGTGGCATATCAGATGCAGAAGGAATGTTAGTGCAAGGCTTTTTTATGATCCTAAAGCAACAAAATACAGTAATGCTCTAATTTTCTGTTTTAATAATATTTTGGTGTAAAGTTTATAATGATAAGCCTTTTGGAGTCTGAATAGCTCTGTAGTCGTTTCCTTTGTCAAGTGAAACAGACCGGTAGTAATTTATGTTAGAAACTGCATGACCTTAGTTTTGTATCTATACTCCAAGTGCTTTTGTGTTTGATGATATATGCCAGAATGTTTAGGCTCTAGGGATTAATGTTGACGAACCAGTATGTCTTATTGCTTTTAAAAGTTAAGGGAATTTAGTAGCAGGCGTTGTGGCTCATCAAGAGCTGAATACACGGAGCATAACTAAATTCAAGGCCTACTTTGTTAACTGACCATTTTAGGTTGGGAAGTCATAGGTGCGGACAAAAAGATGAAACTATTTCTGGTACTAGATCACACTAGCTACTTGGATGATAAAAATGAATGTCAGTATACAATTTACATTTTGTTCTTTTTGGCAGGTTTTAGAGGGCATACATATGCTGTCATGTTGTTTCGTTTACTACGGACTGCAAGTTGGTTCTATTAGATATAGAAAAAAAAACTTGAAGTCAATATCTGCACAACACAGAAGATGGTGAGAAGTGAGAACTGGACATGTTTCCTATCTAGTTTTACAAAGTAGAATGGTCTCCTGCTACACTGCGATGAAACAGAAGAGTAATCTGAGATGAAAATTGCAATGGTTAAACTGGGAAGTTGGGGCTTGGAGGTAAGTTCTATTTTCTCGCACCTAGGTCTGTCTATCTCTGAAAACCAACTACACAAGCGGATCAATTCAGAACAATCTCTTACAATTTATCCGCATCCCTTCTTATCTAGCTGAAATTTCCATGTCTAAAGAACAGTGTTGTTACTTAATTGTTTAATTGAATATGGCAGGCCCAGAACATATATTTTACAACGTTTGTAGCTTCAATCATAAACATTTGCAACTCTGTTAAAAGCTTTGTTTATCTTAGCTTTATTCCTATGGAGCTGAAATTTCAGTATGTAAAACACTATGAAGTTACAATCTGATTAGTTTGCTGTAATTGTTTGGTGCATAAATAGCCTAGAGACTAATCTGTTCTAATGAATCATGTCAGAATGCTTTCTTCCTTGAGAGATAATATCAGGACCCACCTCAAATTTCACCATGAAATCCGAAATAAACCCTGCGGGGACCACCTCCAAAAGAGATTCTACCGAAAAATTCGATATGACCTCCTTTGAAAGCGGACAACCCTTCATAAAAACACCTGCAAGCGCTTCCGAAAAAATCTACATCCAACCTTAACTCATAGGTCCAGAGCAAGGTTAATAGTGAAGAAAAAGAGACAGAAACATAAAAGTGAGAGGAAGCTATACTATTGACTATGCCTCATCTCCATGTACGTCCGACCTCAACTATGCAACCCTGCAAACTGGGCATTTTTAAAACGAAGAGCCTAGGGGAAAACAATCGAAAACGTTAGAGTGAGTGTACAAAAATAAATTTAAAAGAAATGAGCAATAACATCATTATGCTTTCCTAAATTAATTTTCAAAGAAAACACGTTGCATGCGACAGCTCAAAAGTTTTAACTCAAAATTTCTTAACACGTGACTAGCCTTGCAAGTCTCCCAAACTTAATAAAAATGTCTCTCAGGCTAAATTATATAAATATAAATATGTATTTACACTCGTCATACTCCTTGTATGATTTCTTTTGAAGAACTATAAGAAAAATAGAAATTCATACAAAACTACTACGCTCACGTCTAACGCTCACGTCATGTCATAATATAATTTTATCTCATTGAAAAAGCACATATACGTGCATATTCCCTACATAAATATTAAATTTATATAGAGCTATGACGATTGCGTCTAACGCTCACGTCACACCATAATGAAATTTTATCTCATTATGGCGGAAAAACACGTATAACTAGCTAGTATTTATTTATATACATATTATTTTCATAATCATCCATATATGAATATATAATCACTGAAATTCTCAATTTCGGTTATTCTCCAACAAAAGAAAATATTTATAAATAAATCTTTTGCATGCATATTTAAAACAAATGTCCACTCACTACTTAGGTCTAAACCTGATGTCGATCCGAGGCCTCTTCTGCTCGAGCCTCCTTACGTCATGTTCCAAATGTATAAGTAAATTCCCAACCAAAATCCAATAATTATACAAAATAGGCAAAATTAATTGTGAGCCTTAACCACACTCCTCATTGCTCAACTTCGCCATTCTTAACTCACTATTATCCAGACTTCACCGAAAAAATAACGGCATCCTTAACACAACTTTTCACAGTCTAAACCACATTAACCACACTCCTCATTACCAAACTTTAAAAATTCTCAAACCTATCCAAAACTCCTCTAAAAATTCTAAAATTCATACCATTAAACTCCTCTTAAGATTACACATTTAAAACCATGAAAATCCCCCTAACAATGGCGGCAGGCGGCCGACTCCAGCGACCTCCTTTGCCTACCAAAATTTGACAACACATTCCTCTCAACCTTCTCTACAACTTTCCTAACTAACACAAACACCAATTTCAAGCCTAACTATGTCAATCGAACGAAAACATTACAAAAAACCCTAGAACTTTCACTCACCGATTCTCCTCACCTGAAGCAAACTGGACTGAGTCCTTCTAGGGCAAGGCAATTGGGTTGAAGACCTTAAAAACCATATAAGGCTTGCTCGAATTGGTGACCGGAGGAGGAAGTTCCGGCAACAGAGAGCTTTAAGCAGTCGGGACTTTCGGGCTTGATTTCTCTCTCACGACGACGCTAGGGAGGCTGCCACTAGTCTAGGAAGTAAGAGGAGGAGATGGCCGACCTTTTAGGACCTGTGTGGCGACCTACGGTGGCTGGACGACGACGAACGGACGAGAAGAAAATCCGGCAAGGAGAGGGCTTGGGGAGAGAGAGTCGGGAGGAAGAGAGAGAAGTGAGGGGAGAGTTATGTTGGGCTTTCCAACCGGTCATAACCCAATAACAACAAAACCCAAATCCAAAATTAACACCCTCAAAATAATACCCCAATAAAAATTACTTTTTACTAACCAAAATTTACCATTTTTACCATTAGAAAATATTTCCACTACGAATAATTCTTCCATAAAAATCGCAGTGCTCCTCCCTGCAGGTTACAAGATTGAGTTTACCACCTGCCTCCCTCCAAATATTTTTACCACCTGCAGGTTACAAGATTGAGTCTGAAATGTACAGTGCTCTTCCCTTTCATGAAGCTAGATGTCCAGAGTGATAAGGGAAAGACACTAAATAGTAGTAATTTTATACTATTTAGTGTCTTCCCTTATTGTAAGGAACTTAGGATCACCCCCTAAACCACTTGTTAGGTCCTCCTTTACCCAGGAAGCATCCACATTCACCTCTACGGCTCTACCACATTAGGAGGAGGGGACGTCTAAAGAGCATGGCCACAGGTATTAGAGACAACAAGCTGAGCCACACTATGCTTTGCCTCCTCCCACACCGAGATGCTATTGTTTATATAATCAATAGTTGTTCTTGGACAGGGAGTACCTTTCTTCAGAATTACCACACATATGTGCCTCCATTTCTCCATATCTCCCACAAATGAAAGCAGACAAGTTGGAAAACATCAATGTCATGAGCATCACATTTTCAAAAAAAATGTCATGAGCATAGGAAAGCATACCAGCTTTGGCGTGTGATACTTCCTTTTTGCGCCCTGTATTCAAAGAACTACCATACCAAACTACTGAGGTCCAAGAACAAAGAAGCAAAAAGTGCTCAGTAGTTTCTTGAAACTCTCCACAGATTTCACACATAGGGGGTGGTGATAGGGCTGGCAGTGGTTTTTCTTTTAAACAAAATTTCCCCAACTGGTAAAGCATTGGAAGAGCCCTCCCACAGAAGGTTGGAGATCTTTGGCTTCATGGTTGGTATCCAAATGAGCTTCCAAATCTTGCTGTTTGTTTGGTGTGAAGATGAGAGCTTACTAGATGATTGGCTTTCTTAGTTTCTTTGCTTGGAGAACTACTGATGAAGAATGCAGTTAACCTCCACTTTGTTAAGTGAAAATAGAAAGTCTAGCATCAGTAAGCATCATCTAGAAATGGAGGCACCACTTTGTTAAAAACAATGAAGCGCTAGTAATGACCACCTAGGAAACCAAGTTTCAAGGATCACGACATAGGGAATCTACACACTCCCAAATGATAAGTTTATCTAGTTAAACCACAAATAACTGAGAACTTAGAAAGCACTGCAATTAGTAAATAGAACTTTCTAATATGGCATAACTTGATTACGACAAAGACATGAAAAATTGATAATCGAGAAAGAACCATTGTAACAAATAAGTAGGTATTTCTAATACAAAGCATAACTCACATGGCAACAGCACTACAGCAGCATATAGATTCCATCCTCACACACAGGCTAAAGTCTCCATGCAAGGAAAAGCAACATCCTCTACAATACGATTATGATAATCTAAAGCTGGTTCCTTATTGACTAACTCAACATATGTCCTAGAAGGTCTTATTCCTAAGATTATAAGATTTAACCTTACCAGGAAGGTGCAACAAAAGAGCAACTGAAGTATCCTCAACCCCAGTATTATATGTTTCCTCCTCTTGAGAAAGGCACAAGACAATAAGAGGATCCCAATCCTGTCCGGGAAGAGCTGCGGCTTGAGGATTAAGATCAACATTATACTTGACAAACCAGCCAGAGTAGTCCCTTTCCATCTCCATAACATCAAATTGGGTCAAACAATGCTCATAACTCTCAGTCAAGTACAAACGGCCACCGCACTCCCCAAAATATCTGAGCCAATATCGGCCACGTAGTTGGATGCCAGTAGCCAGAGCCGAGCGGAATGTTTTTGACCACCGAAGGGACAGGGATGGTAGCAGACACTACCAGCATACGCTCTTGGCTCACCTCAAAGTAGTGCAGCACATCAGTTTCTTGTCTTGTGAATTCCTTCCTATCGTAAGAGAACTGGAAGTCTTTTATACGTTTCTTTCTTATCCAATGAAGAGCACCATTGCAGTATACGGCGCCAAATTTGCTCATCCAGTTGAAGTTGTAGGAGTGGCCGTGGAAGAAACGAGTCTCGAGATGCTTCCACTCTCGAGTTTCAGATGAATATATGTCTGTTTTGAGCTGTTCCTCAAGAGTGCAGTATTATTACTTGGGCAACAGGAATTGAATCAAACAAACACGAATAAAGATTGAAAAAAGGGATGAAGATCTACCTGAAACTCTCAGACTTTAGAGGTACAACTAAGAATATTCTGTCAACATCTTCATCATAACTCGCTTCTCAATCTTCTCACGCCACCAATCATCTAAAAAGTTGATTATAACTTACTCCACACAAAGTACACAAGGCACTACTATCAGCAGCAGGGCAGTGCCTCTAGAGTTGAGCTAAGGAACAACTGAGGCTCTGCATCCACAGAGCTCCCAAGGCGTGTTGAAAGGAAGTGCCTTATACAGCCAAGTAGTTAATAAATACTTAAAATGGGGACGGGCATATGTGTTCAGTTGCAGAGTCAACCAATGGAACCATCAATATTCCCCATAAAACAGGCAATGGATGAACATTTAGATCTCATAATATCATTTCATATTGTAGAAAATCAGAAAGCTATTTTATGTAAACAAAGTATATGTTTATCATTCATTGACTACAATGTACATGAAACAGTGCAAACTATCAAGTGACAAAGCAAGCCTCATTCATATCATCTGTAAAAGTCCTTTGGATTGCAATCACTTTTGTGATGTCAGTCCCTCAGCGTTCCGGTTTTGATCTAATTGAAAGGTTACTAGGTTGTTGATCAGGACAGATGCCATGCCACTGGATTTTAGAGAGTGTGTTTCCTGCAGAAGAATCAGTCTTTCTCATGAGAGAATTGAGCAGCAGGTTTATGCCACTAAGACTATATTTGCTTGCTATACATGGAAAATATCAGTCATATTAAGAATATACACTGATCCATATGATAAACCATGATCTCTAAATCTCTAATTATGGATATGCTCTGTGTGATTTATGTTGAAGAGAGAAAATTTTCATAATAATTTAAACAATGATACTGTTAGTCCTAGTGCTTTTCATCACTTTATCATTAGGATTTTCATAGCTATTCTAAGATACACTAGTTTTTAGGACAGTTTAAATTTCTACTGCTCTATGTGTGTGTCTATGCAGATACAAAAGAGACATCAACCCCATAAGAAACTAAACATGATAGGTATATATCTAAACAATGATATATGCATATATCAACAGAAATTGCTAACTTTCAACGATATTGCACATATACCATAAGAAACTAGACCTAAGTAATCGGAAAGAAACTATATCATACCAGATCCCCTTCAGGAAGTCGTATGAACTTCATCAACCTTGCCAACTGCCTCAAGTATTGATGAGTAGGTGATGTGATCATATTGAAAACCTTTTGAAGTCATCTCTTTCATCAGCTTTGCAGCCTCTTCCAGCAACCCAGCTCGACTGAGACAACCAAGAATAGTGTTATAAGAAACTGCATCTGGTTGAATCTTGGAATGCTTCATCTTCGAAAACATTTCTAAAGCCCTCGTTGGGCCACCTGCCCTAGCCAAGCCATTTAAAATAATGTTCTGTGAGTTTATGTCTGCAACACAGCCTCTTTCTCCCATGGTTTTAAGCAAGAAAAGTGCTTCATCTATCATACCAGCTCTAACCATCCCTGACATGAGTGCATTATACGTATATATGTCTGGATTGCATCCAAGTTTCTTCATCTCGTGAAAAAGAACCAGAGCTTCATCTAGACGCCCACATTTTCCGAAATGTTTAATCATCACAGCATATACTCTAGCACTTGCATGTCCACAGTTTTCTTTCAATTCTTGAAATAACTCATTTGCAGCTTCATACCGCTTTGCTTTTCCAAGACTGTTGATCAGGCTGCAGTACGCAGCTGGACAAGGAGGAAACCCCTTTTCATCCATCTCTTCAAGAAGCAACAAAGCTTTCTCAACTCTATTTGTTTTACAAAACCCGTCTATCATAATTGAATAGGTAAAAGAGCTCGGAATAACACCATTCACTTTCATCTTCTCAAACCATGAAGCTGCAACCACAGCTGGAGCTTTGGAATCAAATAAAGCTTTAATTATCGTGTTATAAGTCACCACATTAGGCGTGCAACGCAAAATGTCCATCTCATTGAAAAGTTCAATAGCAGTTTCTATGCGACCTTCCTTCCCCAAAATGTTTATCAGATTGTTCATGAGCACAACATCAGGCTTACAACCCTCCTTCAGCAGGTTTTTGTATGTGGCATAAGCATCTTCAACCCTCCCAGCCTTCCCTAGCCCCTTTATCAATTCAGTGTATGTATAAACAGTAGGCGGACACCCATTCTCTTTCATCTCCTGAACTAGACTCAAAGCTTTCTCAACCTTGCCCAACTTGAAAAAGATCGCCAATAGGGTAGTATAAATCTTTGCAGTTGGATCTAAACCATTATCCTTCATCTCATCAAACAACCTAATTGCAGAATCATCACGGCCCAATTTTCCAAATGCAGATATTAGTGCACTGTATGTCACTGTGTCCGGGGAACAGTTACTCTCATTACACATCTCATTATAGAGCTCATGGACCTTTTCATGATGACCTTCTTGCATCAGCATTAAGATCATGGAGTTGTAACTGTGAGCTGTTGGCATGCACTTGTGGCCTTTGATTTGGTAGAAGACAGACACTGCCTTGTTAACCATCTTAGCCCTCCCCAAGATTCTCATAATCTCCGACAACTCAGCTGGATCAATAACACGTACACCACGAACCATCTCTTGAATGGTTTTCCACATTTCCCCAACCATACCGGCCTCATCCAAGCAACGGATCAACGCCATATATGTGGTTGAGTTATGCTGAAAATTCCTTCTCTTGCCAGCCCACTTGAAAAACTTAACCTTAACAACTGCCTCAACATCAATCTTGAGAACAGCAAGAACCAACCTATGATCCACTCTCAGCTTAAGCACTTCCAATGCCTTTTCGGCATCAGGTCCCCACTTGAAGATTTTCAAAATCTTTGTGAACCTGTCATCCAATGTCCTCACTGAAGGGTCCTTCCTCGGCATATTTCTACTCATGGGAAAGCTGTGCGTTTGGTCGGATGCATTAGGCAACCGAAACATGTTAACTATCTCATTTTCTGCTAAGTTCACAACATAACAACAACATTAACAAGTCGAATATCAATACTCAATACCACAAATCTAATTCAATAACAAGAAAGCCATATTTGAAACAGCACAACCTGTACCCAGAAACATACAACAAGAAAAACCAAGTTGCGGAAATTGAGTAAGGAAGGGAAACGTTACCTGTTTGATTAAGTCTTTGAGAGAGATGAGTGGAGGTTGATATGGATCGCGTTGAAGCAAACGATTTGGCAATCAATTTCGCCATGTTGTTCTACTACCAAGTGTGTTTAACTGGAGTAGATGACCCACATTGGATTTGATACTCGTGTAGAGAGAAGAAAGGAGAAGGCTGCTCTTTGTCGCGGGAGGTGTCCCGGTGCCTAGTCTCCTCTTTTTTATCTGCTCTGCAATTACCTCTGTGTGGCTCTGTTCTTCGGATTATAAGTAAATGGTAAGTATTTATTACCGCACTTCATAACGAGCAACATAGGCGGTTCGACTCTAATCTCAGTCTGGGACACTCCAGAAACTAGAAAGCAAATGTGACACGTAGCATTACTAGTTGAACCTCCAAATTTATTATTGGGAAAATATTTGGACCTCTCTTACTAATTGGACCTCTAATTCGCTTTTTTGATATTTCAACTAAACAGACCTCCTTAATCCTACCAAAATACCCTCATACCTATCTCCGGCGATTTAACCATCGGAAAAAGAATGCAAATCATCAACTCCTATTGACCAAATTGCAGATTTGGAATGGTAAAGTTTCCCATTTATAGAGTCGTGAGCCATGTAGATATAGTTAAGGGAAGCAACAGAACAACTCATCTATCCCTTCCTAAAGTTGAAAGAGGACGTTGGCTTGCTACAAATTTAAGGTGCATAAATCTGTTTATGGTATGCTGTAGGGCTGCCACTTGGTTTGGTAAATACCAAACCGATCGAAAACCAACCGAAAATTTATGATTTGGTAAACCGAATTTTGGTAATCAAAATCAAAAAAACCGAAACCGAGAAATACCGAAAAAGTTAGTTTGGTTTTTGGTAAATACCGAATTTACCGAAATTCTAATTATTTAAAGACTTATATTTCTAAAAACACACAGACTAATAATCTTATCTCACGTTTTCAATTGTATATACCATTTAGTAAAAAACAAGACAATGAATAGAAAAATTCAACTATACTTGGTACCGTTCGGGTCTCAATTAAAGCAATAAACTTTAATTCAATGTTACTTGTTATATAAAAACGCTCTTACCTACCCGTCTTAGTCGATTCATCACACACACACACATAGACAAACCCACTTAGATGACATGTAACCGCCCATGTAAAAATTTAGGAATGTTTTTATCTCTCTTGATAATAGGGCTCCCCATAGGAAGTACAAACGTAAATAGGGTTAGCCGCCTTGATCAAGGCCAAAACATTATCAAAAATACCTAATTTTTCTACCATAGTCGTATTTCACTATATTGATCACATCATAGTTCACAAGCTTTTTGAAAATTTTGCTTCCTCTTTGTAGTTGGTTCACAAAGATGTACATATGCATATAACTTACTAAATAAGTTATACCACGTTACTAGGCATGTTGTGGTTCCAATTATTACAATTCACAAAATTAAAATTCGACCTTCTGATGTGATCATTATAGTATAATACAATTATGATAGAAAATTCAATTGTACTCAATAATGCTCGGGTCTTGATCAAAACGGTCAACCATAATTTAACGTAACTTATTACACGAAAAAACTTTTACTGCTCTTATGTGACTTATTTTGGTCGACTCTTCCACACACATACTTTCACATAGATGACACATAACTTGTTCATATAAAAATTTGGAAACATTTACATCCTGACTATTTCGGTAGAAAATTAAATCATACTCGATAATGTGTACTGAAATGACTATCTTTTGTATATATATTATCAGACTCTAGAAACTCAAGTGATATTTAAATTTTATAGTTTTGTATTGTTTTGTTATATTTTGAAAATATATAAGTTGTGAAGTTTGGTAATACCGAAAAACCGACATCCGAAGTTGGTAAGATTTATCTCATACCGAAGTTTTTGGTTTGGTAATTGAAAGTCATATTTCATTACCGAAAGGTTTGGTTTTGAAGTTGGTAACGCCCATTACCGATTCGAACCGACCGAGTGGCAGCCCTAGTATGCTGGTATAAGAGTGCAGGATTTCAATCTTTCACCATGCTTGCTCCTTTCTCACAATACTTTTACCAGGTTCCGAGTTCTTCTAGAGTGCTTCAAATTCTTTGTTCTTTTCCATAAGTTCAATTAGGCCTCGTCATTTGGCCCTTCGGCCCTAGCCCGTCCTACCCTCTAGGGCCGAAACCCTTAATATAGGCCAGTCCTAGCCTTTCTCAAATAGGGTAGGGTAAGGGTTGAGCAAATGAAACTCGTCCCTACCTGATTGAGCCTTTTAGGGCCAAACCCGACCCTAAAGCCCGCATTTTAGACCCTAATAATTTTATATTTTTTTATTGTTTTTAACATGTCTCTTATTTTTTAGATCAATACAACTAATCTTGTTTCTTGTAATTGGTTTTGTAAGTATTATTTCTTTGATTTCTTTTTGCTTTGTTAAACAATGATTGAATTTTGATGATTTAGAGAGATAGTTCATGAGATATATAAATATAACCACTTAAATTAATATTTATTGATACATGTTCTAAGTTAAGTATAATGTATATGCATGTATTTTAAATATGACTAAAAAATAGAATGTATTACATTTAAGTGATATAATCATTGAGAAAATTTTGAGAAAAAAAAAATTAAAACCAGCCCTATTTAGCCTTATTTAAAAGGCCGGCCCTATCCGGCCTTTTTAGCCCTAACAAAATAGGCTTTTAAGACCGGTAAGGGTTTACATTTTCAAGCATCGACCCTACTTTACCGACCTTACTTTACCAAGCCCTAAGTTTTGTTGACTAAGTCGAAGCCCTAAAATTTAGGATAGACCCTACTCTGGCTCATGATGAGACCTAGGTTCAATTTGTCATCCCCCATCAATACTTCATTGATAAAAAGGAAGAAATTTCAAATTTGAATGCTCATTTTCGAGTTTAATGTCAAAGAAGATATTCAACAATAGATCCTTCCTCTTGAGTTCAGAATCGAACTAAAACAACGAAAAAAATTGACAAGAATACTATCTTCACATCCTCACCCTAAACTTTGTGGATCCAGAGAAAAAGAAGAGGCTTTTGTTTTTCCTTATGATTTCTCTCTTTCCCTTTTTTAATGAGTTAAGGAAACAAAAAATGATCATTGGCAATTTAGACGTCCGCCTAGAACACTGGAACCATTATCATAGATATTTTACTAGGTTACTCATTTCCATTCAACTCAAGCCAACTCATACCATTGTCTATAGTGTAGGTCGTATTATGTATTAAGATCCCAATTCTACAACAATATTCTGCAATATACCGCAGAGGAACTACTACAATGGCCACCTGATGTTTTCGCCTGCATGTCAGGGCTTTTGGTTTCCAAAGATGACAAGAAACAACTTTGATTTCAAGTTCAAAGTAAACCTGAAATAAGGATAACCATAGGAAACTAGCAAAACCAAAATTGATAAAATCTTCAGATTGATGAGTTCCACGATATGACAGTAAAACTACATGACCAAGAGCTGGAAGGAATGCTCCCAGCATAGGAGAAAAAATAAGACCAAGGGTACAATTCTCTTGGAAACCTAAGAAAAATCCGGATTCTAGAGACACACTATAGATAAATGGTGAAGCACATTAAAGGCTTTACAGACTCTTGGGCGTATATCATCAAAACACAAACTACAGGCTTCTCCAATGTTTTGATGGTCAGGAATCAAACCAGGCCACAAAAATCATAGACAGACAAATCAGGCTTGGGGATCTTCTGCCTTGTCTGTTTCCATTGGTTCAGCTGGACCCTCATTGCTGCCATCAGCAGGATTCTCATCGGAGTTAAAATTGGCCTGGCCTTCACCACTCTGGGGTTGTTGATCACTTCCTTGAGGAGAAGGGCTTGGTTGTGGTTCAGGAGTAGCTGGCTTGGCTGGTGCTGGTTTTGGTTTTGTCATTACTGGTCTACAGAACCTGTTCGCCAAATAAAGTACAAAATCAGATATGCCTTTCGGAAAAATAAATAACTGGGGGGGGGGGGGGGGGGGGGCAAAAAAACAGTAAGCAAGATGTACAACAGGAGGTACCTGTCAAGAGCTTCAGTCTTCCTTTTCACATCAGCTGACAAGAGTACTGGGTTAGCATGTTTAGGGAGTGAATCCTGTTGCTGCTTCTTCTCTCTTAACCAGGCCTCAGCTTCAACACACTCCTTTAAGACCTATAAAACAAATAATAATTCAATTTAAGATAAGGTATTGAATGGCGGGAAGAAGAAATAAACTAAATTAAAAGCCAATTACAAGCCTACCTTATCCTTTTCTGCAACATCAATGTGGTCAAACTTTGGATCACTAGACGCTGCAGCTTCTCTGTAACTATTAACACAGTATGCAAGTTGGTCGATGACAGACCCCCTCTCTGTATGCTCCTTGTATCGCTCTTCAATAGCATCACCTTGCTGCAATTTAATAAACCCACAAAATGAATACTTGCCTTAGCAGATAAAGAAGAAAAAAAAAAACTACATAGGGGAAGTGGTAGCGATGTCAGGAGAGCACAGTCATCACCTTCTTGAGCTCCTCAAGCTTGGCGACGTAAACACCTTTGGTTTCGTCCTCACCATCTTCATACAGCCAGTCTTCCGTCTCCTGGAGTTTGGTGATAAACGCTTCCCTCTCTGAGTCGGTAACAAATTCCTGCAACTTGTCACTTAACTGGAAGCACAAAAGAAGTTTGTGTTACAAAAATTCCCATCCACAAGAACAATACATATTCCTAAAAAAATAAAAATAAAAAGATGGAACAAAGCAATAAAAATAAACAAGTCTACAAGCAAAACAGAAAATTTTAAGTACCTTGTTTCTCATGTCATAGACATATGCCTCGACAGCATTTTTCTTGTCTTTAGTTTCTTCCATAACACGATCCTGTAAAGCCATCTCATACTCGCTTTCTATTGCTTTCTGCACATCTGCTCCAGCCATTCCTCCATAGACCAACTCTACCACAGGAATGTTTGTCTTCTTTACCTTTCTTTTTGGAGCATCAGCCTGCATGCAAACTGATTCATCAGCAGAACATCCAACCAGACACATAGGACCTATTACTAACTCTTTAACAATTCCCAAAGACTGAACACAGTACTAATTCTCTCCAAAAAGATTACATGCAGAATGCTACAAGGATCATAAAATAGCAGAACATATCAATGAACAAGAAGAAACAATTATATTTTATCTAGGGCATTCATCAAGCATCCACCCACTCTAGTCAACATAGATTTTAAGCATATCACCCAAATACCAAAGTATACAAGATCATCCCTCCCCAAGATGAAATGCCAAACAATTTTTTTTAAAAGAACTCGAGTGGAACAAGTGACACCTGGCACATGGCAAAACCACAGCTGACTACTGACCTTAGCATCTGTTTCCATCTGGACAGGCTTATCGCCAGACTCAGGAACACCATTTTCAGCATCATTGCTGTTGGCATCTTGCATGTTGACATCAGCCGCCTCAGAACTTGGAGGAGGCACATCACTTGGTGCCTCATCAGTCTCCATCTTTGTTGCCTCCTTTGGTTGCTCTTTTGTGACAGGAACCTCAACTTCTTCCTCTTCCATAAGCTAATAAGGAGTTCAGGAAAAAAAATAAAAATAAATAAGATCTAGAAAAGAAACGAAAAATCAATTAACAACACATGAAAATGTAATTGTTGACCAACTTACAGCTGCTGAATGTACAGACACAATCCCATGATAATTCAAACGGGCTATGACCTTCACCTTGGACCTCTCACCTTTGGTAGATTGAAAAGGACCAATCTGCACACATACAATGAAATGTTCATAAATCTACTAAATCTACCCCACCAAAATCAGAGCATACAAGTATAACATTTCATATGCAACTTGACCGCACTCACCGTATATGTACTAATCTTTGCAGGTGCCTGCAAATCACCAACATCAGTATACTGCACATCAACTGAAAATGTGCCAGATCTGTAAAATGTAAGAGCCTTAGTACTCGGAATGGGATTTCCCTTGGGAAAGACGAGAGTAGTCTGATCTGCTCCGCCATTCTGGGCATCAGGACCAGAACCTTTCCAGGATAAAGCAATCGAGAATGGGAAGCTCTCATTCACCTGCAGATCAAATAAGAAATATAAGTACAAACAAGAATAATAGCAAGACCAGCTTCACACTACTGCATAGAAGAAATTGAACCAAAAATAAAAAACAAAATGTAGCCTGGATATTTTACCTGAAATTCTCGGACTTTGAACGTTGGACTAAGAATTGCACACTGCAAAGCACAACCCCTGGCAACACACTCACTAGCATTCATAGTTCTCCTAGGCTCCTTTTTGAAAAACTCTGTCAATATCCTGATTATAGCAGGTACGCGAGAGCCTGAACCAACAACCTCAACAGTATGAATGTTCTCTATTGAAAGATTTGCATCAAGAAGGGCCTTCTCCAAAGGTCCCTTTACGCGTTCCAAGATAGGAGCACTAATTTGTTCAAATTCATCCCGCTTGATAAATCCTCTAACATCTTTCTCATCCATTAAGCACTCAATATTCAAAGGTGCCTCAGGGTTTGCACTAAGCACCTTCTTCAGCTTCTCACAAGCAGCTCGAAGCCGAAGGCAGGCCCTTGCATTCTGGTAAACATCTATCTTGTACTCTTCCTTAAATTTGGCTGCAAAGTGGGTGAACAGTGCTTCATCAAAATCCCTACCACCCAAAGACTGGTCAAATGAATGAGCTAGAACTCTTAGCTGCCCCTTCTTGAAGCCAGCAATGCAAACTTGCATGCTAGCATGCCCAATGTCAACAAAAGCAACATTCAACTGGTCACCCTCTGGTAAATCTGTCTTGTAGATCCCATAAGCCAAAGCAGTAGCTGTAGTTTCATGAAATAACCTAAGAGGGTTCAAGCCAGAAATTTTGGCTGCATCTTCAACAGCTCTTCTTTGGAGATCAGTGAAATAAACCGGAATTCCAATACAGCAATCTACAACTGCTGCATTAAGATTCTTCTGAGCTATGATCTTCAGATCAGAGAAAACCATTCCCAAAACTTGGGTAGGTGTGAATGTCTTTGCTTCTCCCAAATAACGGGCATGGATCAAGGGATATCCATCCGGACCTTCAAGTACAGCAAAAGGCAGTGACTTGATATCCCTCTGCAACACAGGATCGGAGAACTTCTTCCCAATCAAACGTTTGATCTGCGAAATCGTGTTCTTCGGGTTCATCATAGAAGATGCAGCACCCGCAGTCCCAATGAACCGCTGCTTATCCCCAAAACAAACAACAGCAGGAGTTTCACGCTTGGACTCATCATTGAGCACAACATCAATACCCCTTTGCCTAGCTACGGCCACAATGCCACTCTCATTGCCGAAATCAAATCCCACCACACTCATCCTTGCAGAATTCTAAATCTGGAACACAAAATAACAACCCACATTCAGCATACACCAGAATCCCACAAGCAATTATCAATCAAGCCAATGTTCACCTACACAACAACAAGTATCATGACTCTCATAACACAACCTACTAAAGATCTAGCCTTTAAAGACCAAAGCGTTACATTCTTCATAAATTATCACACACCCAATCGCAACCGTAATTATAGTAACACAAAATAGGCACAACACCATAGAAGCAAAGTACCAAATTCATATAATCAAATTAGAGCAAATCAAACGCAATATCAATCAAGTCCTATACGAAACTAAATGCAACATAATAACCAACAACGATAGAATTAAGAGCACAAGAACAAGCAGTTGAATAACCCAGCACAAAACCATACAGAATGTTCAAATCGGAAAACAGTAGCAAACAGATCTAAACCCAACTCAAACTCAAAACCCTGAAAAGATCGGATCCGATACAAAAGCTAGGACAGCGAAAGCGTACCTGAACTGAATCGCAGAGACTCTTCTGGTGGCGAAGAGCAAAGCAAAGAGGAGGATGGGGGACTTTTGGGGTTTGTGGAAGGTTTTATAGAGCGAGCGAGAAGAGAGAACAGAGACAGAGTCTGAGACCTAATTGGGAGGGGCGTAAGGGAATTTTGGGTTATTTATATTTTTCCAAAATGTTTGGTTTTGGAGGTGAGAAGTCAAGTGGTCCTAGAGGTGTCTAGACTGCTTTGCTCTCATTCTAGAAACATCTTCTACCTCTATGCAAATTCTTTCTCTCTTTTTTCTTTTGATAAACCCAAACCGAGTTGTTTATTACTTTAATAGGGTTTTTCTTACCATATACCAAATTAAAAATCTGAACTCTAAAATCCAACAATTGAAATTCAAATTTTAAGTCTAATAATAATTTGTAATTCTTTTTATAAGCGAATGAAATTTTTTATTGTACAATATATGGAAATCTTTCCGCTAGAACAAAGATAAATTTGTTAAGTTCAATATATTTTTTTTTCTTTTTGAACGTAGCAGGCAAACTTTATTATTGTAGAGCAAAGTATGAGAACTACCTTTGATCAAAAAAAAAATTATGAGAATTACGACGTGCAAAGTTAGTTAAAATACGAGCCACATAATTGGCGTGACGGTAAGGATGAAGAAAATAAGAACCTGAGACTTGTAACATATCAAAGGTAATGTCATCATGCACGCATTCAAGAAGAGAAGCATGTGGAATGGCGCTCTGCGAAAGCGAATCGGTCTCAAAAATTGGGGCCAACCCATGTTGGATAGCATGTGAGACAACATGTCACACCCTGAGCCGGATGTTTTTTTTTTCTTGAGTCGAATGTGTGACTATAAAATAAAAATAGGATGGAAATACAAACCAAAGATAGTTGGATGTTTCAGAAAAATATGGAGGATAGCTGTAACTTTAAAAAATCATAACTAATTCTAGAAAACTTACATAAGCAAATCACCTATTTTGGAAAACCCAATGTCAATCCTGTGCCAGAGAAATTATTTGTTGTGGCCGAAACACCAGCTGGCAAGCTGATTTGGTGTCCCCAACCAGTAAAAACACGACACGTGTCCAGCTGAAAAATTGACATGATCATGAGTTTAGTTTAACGTCTCCGTTTTCTCTCTATTTAGAACTGAAACACCCACTAACCTAAAAACCGCATCAGCCCATGTCTCCCACCCCACCCCCTTTTCTCCTTCTCTTTGATGTCGATGTCACCAAATTGAGGTCCACCTCTTCGTCCTTTCCTCCATCGCCTCTCGGAGTCGCGCTCTAATTAGATGGCCACGAAGCACAACGCAACTCAGCCTGAGAAGAGGACACTTCCAGACGGCGAGCTTTCACGAGGGTCTTCGGTCGGAGACGAAGACTCCTGGTTTCTTGTCTTCGGTAATCCAAGGTAAAACTCTTTTTTTATCAATTTTACATTATACTTTATGTATTTCCATTTGTAATTAAACAAAACAATCAGCTGGATGTTAGTGGTCTTTGTAATTTGGGGTTTATTGATTGTTGATTGGGAAATTTTGGCATTCTCGTGGGTACTTTGATTATGTATTGTCCTATGAGAAGTTTTGATAATCATACATGGGCTGAATGAACTACTTTCATGAGGTAACTTTGAGGTTTATGCAATGGAGTAGATATGATTTCAAGACATTGTTTGCTGTTAAAAATTATAGGTGTTTCGATTTATAGTTCATAATCAGAATAGTGTTCTGCCATGTTAAGAACTAAAAATGGGAATATATGTATGTTTCCCATGGGGATGTGTATGTTTCCCACTGAAAATTATAGGAGATGAGACCTTTATTGAAACGAGAAGCACCCTTTAAGAACTTGTTAAAATGGGAAATGCAATGCTTGATCTTACAAGACTAATATTCATGCATTTGTTGCTACCTTGACTTTCAGGTTTGTAATCTTGCATGGAGTAAGCATACGAACGAGATAGTTAGCACTTATGGATGTTTCGAAAATCAAATGGTCTGGCAGTATCCATCTATGTCAAAGGTTCAGCTAGGACGAACTCAAGTCCGATGAGACTCACTAGCATCATGTAAAGTTACAGAGGTTTTCGGTCATTCAGATAAATGCAGATTTGAGAAGACTAGTATGCAAATTTTTTTCTTTCGCTTCAGGATGTTTCAATATTTGTAGTGTTTAATGTGTATCACAGAACCATGAAGATATTTGAATATACATCTTTTATATTTACCTGTTGTGCTTCAAACTTTTTTTTTTATAAGTTTCACCAGTTCATTTGTGTTTTTTGAAAGCACAGGAAATATGTGCCTTCTCTTGAATGTACCTAATTCTATTCTAAAAATGCTCAGTTCAGTAAATATGAACTAGATGAACTATAGCTCAAATCTTTACGTCTATGTGGTAGCTTTGATATTAAAAAGTCAAAACCATGATGCAAACCATGCATTGAAATAGAAGTAGGCAAGCTTAATAAACAAACAAACCATGATTAGTTTGCAGGTCCTTTTTTTCTGAAATTTTTTGCTGAGTTTACATTCTTCAAGTAAACAATAAGAAAAGGTACAAATTGCCATGAAATAGGCTTCAAAATTTCTGATGATTACACTTATATCTGGACACAATATATATCGAGTCTTATGGTAAATAATATGACATATCTCTTGAAACTTGATGCTGCTCAGTCATTGAATGTAAATCCTACATTGTACATTAGTCAGAGATAAATTAATTTAAAAAATGAAATGTCATAGAAAAAGGTTAAACAAATTATGCAAACCTGGCTTGGTTGAGGATATGATCCAAATTGGTGGTTTGGGGCAGATGTGCTTGCAGATGTATGTTGTGATCATAATATATGATTGGAACTTTTAATTTAGAAAACTCTAAAAGAAGAAGCAATTATAATTGAAAATATCAGATCAATCAATACCTGACTCAAAAGCATGCTAGTAAAAAAAAGAATTTGGTTGATAGAATGCTGTAGAATCAGATCCCTGCAATAAATAAGAATCATTCAGTGTGTTAAATGAAGTTGAATTATATGGTATTTGAATCTAGCTCATTACCTGATTTGATGGAGGCAAAAATCCTTGAGTATTGATTGCTGACAAGTTCATAGTTGGATAAAACTACATAATATTGATTGAAAAATTAGTTTTTAGGATACCAACAGTAAATAAAAAAAGAAGTGATTTGAGCAGACTTATAACAACAAACCTGAGTACTCATCAGCTGAGGAAATGGGTTTGAAGAATTTGGATTATATTGTGCATGATATGCGGAATATGAGTTCAAAACCTACAAAAATACGGTAATAAATAAATTATTTTCATGAACTACTAAGATTAAATGTTACTAGTAACTCGTACCATTTAGACTGAAATTCTCCCACCGTCTCACAAGCATAAAGACACTTGTTGAACATCTTCTTAAAGTCAGGGATTCCTCAGTAGCTTGCTATATTTCTTGTTGCATTCAGCGATATATGCCACAAGCATAAACGGTGACAAGTATCAGGAAAAACATCTCCAATGCCATTTGCCATTGCCTAACATTGATCAGTATAAATGGTCCTTGGTGGTTGATTTCTCATTGGCTCTAAAAATGTTTCAAACAACCATTCAAATGAAGTTGTCTCATCCAATAGAAAAATTATTTTTCCAATGATTACTAAAACCTCAAAAAAGACACTCTAACTTCCAAGGTACTGATAGGAAATCAAAATCAAGTCTTCATTAGCATGAGAAGCTAATAAATCAAACTCATTTGGACACTAAGGGACAATAATTGACCTTCCATTGTTATTGCAGCTTACCAATCTCACTCAAGTAGCTAGCCTTGACACAGTAATTCCTAACCCCCACAGTTCTTAACCATAGTGTTCTGTATTCAACTTGTTCTCAACCATAATGAGAACATAAACCCAATTCATTTTGGAATCTCAACCCTAAAGAATACTATTTTTAGGGAAAAAGACCATTTGCACAAAATAGAAAAAGTCAAACCTCATTTCAATGATAATATTTTCTCTTAGTCCATTTGAATACAAGGTACTTATTTTAAGCCCAAATACACAAATCTTTATTAAAATATAATAAAATTATATTTTTAAAGACTTTTTTACCCTTAGCTTTTACTTAAAGAGAAAAAGTGAAAAAGATGGAGGGAAGACTTTGCCGGAAGCACACCGGGCTCCGGCGCCAGTCACCGGCAGCCACATTCCGGTCGCCGGACTCCGAACTCCGGCCGCTGGATTCCGGTCACTAGTGACGGGAATTTTCCGACTGCCGGCATCCGGTGGCCGAAATTTTCTGGAAATCTCATTGGATTTTTTTAAATGCTATCGGAATTTACGTGATCTTAACCCAAGTACGAAAAAAAATTTACTACCCCTAGTAAACTTTTACTGGGGGTAGTAAACTTGCAAAACAGTATTTTCAAGACCATAATACACACTAGTAAAGTTTACTACCCCCAGTAAGTTTACTAGGGGTAGTAAACTTAAAATAAAGTTTCTCCATGACAATTATACACCTTAAAACAATGAAAAATCAACTTAGATGCAGAAAAATAAAGTTTACTACCCTTAGTAAACTTCTGTTGGGGGTAGTAAACTTGCAATACAGTTTTCCTATGACCATTATATACCTTAAAAGAGAGAAAAAATCAACATATATGCAAAAAAATAAAGTTTACCACCCTTAGTAAACATCTTACTGGGGGTAGTAATCTTGCAAAATAATATCTCCAAGGCTATAAGTACACATTAAAACGGAGAAAAATCAATTTAAATTCGAAAAACTAAAATTTACTATCCCCAGTAAACTTTTACTAGGGGTAGTAAACTTGTAAAACAGTATTTTTAAGACCATAATACACACTAAAATAGAGGAAGAACAACCTAGATGCAAAAAAATAAAGTTTATTACCTCCAGTAAACTTATATTGGGGGTAGTAAGCTTGCAAAACAATATCTCCAAGGTCATAAGTACACATTAAAACGGAGAAAAATCAACTTAGATGCAAAAAATAAAATTTACTACCCCTAGTAAACTTTTACTGGGGGTAGTAAACTTGCAAAACAGTATTTTTAAGGACATAATACATACTAAAACAGAGGAAGAACAATTTAGATTCGAAAAACTAAAGTTTACTACCTCCAGTAAACTTTAGTTTCGTCGATGACAGTAACAGCATCAGGTTGGGAGCTGAGGGAGCTTGACTGCTTGAGCAAATCCCTAACGGCCTGGAGAATGCGATTAGATGCATCAACACCTAACGCCCGGAGGCCGGCGGTTGCGCCGACGCGGACGGGGGTGAAGGGACACAGGTCCTTAGGAACGGCGGCTTCGGCCTTGTGGAAGAGATCTGAGAGTGACAGGGTGGCGCTGCGAGGGTTGGAGGCGTAGGAGCTGAGACTGGGCTTGGTCTGGAGGAAGAGCTCGAGATCTTTTCCGATGGGGAGGAGGTTGAGGTTGTGGTCGAAGCAGAAGACGTGGGCGTGGTTGCCGGAGCTGCCGGCATCGAAGATGACGGCATAGGAGGTCTTGGAGTCGGAGGAGGAATGAATCTGAATCGGTGTATGGGAGGGCATGACGTAGAAGACCATGGTGAAGGAGGAGAAAAGGGAGAGAGAGAGAGAGGTCAGAATGAGATGAGAGAAAAGAGAGGAGATGAGAGAGAGAGAGAGAAATGAAAGAGAGATCCGGAATGAGAGGAGAGAGATAGATAAGTTATGGGTAGAAAAGTAATTCTATTAAGTTTAATTGAAATTGACATAGGAAAAAGTTTTTTATTGGGGTGGGCATTAAACCTTTAAAATTAGTACTAAGTGTCATTTACTCCTATTTTTAACACACCTTTGATTCTTTCAAAAACAACAAGAATTTCAATGAAAACATTTCCTCAAATACTACCATATGTATATATCAAACTGATTCAATACTAATATATATTGTATGTATATATAAATTTCCTCTAAATCTCGGATTACCGAAGACAAGAAACTAGGAGTGGTGACGAAACCAGCAGTCTTCATCTCCGACGCGAAGACCCTCGTGAAAGCTCACGGTCTGGAAGTGTCCTCTTCTCAGGCTGAGTTGCGTTGCGCTTTGTGGCCATCGAATTAGAGCGTGACTCCGAGAGGCGACGGAGGAAAGGACGAAGAGGTGGAGCTCAATTTGGTGACATCGACATCAGAGAGAAGGAGAAAAGGGGGGCGGGGTGGGGTGGGAGACATGGGCTGATGCGGTTTTTAGGTTAGTGGATGTTTCAGTTCTAAATAAAGAGAAAACAGAGATGTTAAACTAAACTCACAATCCTGCCAATTTTTCAGCTGGACACGTGTCGTGTTTTTATTGGTTGGGGACACCAAATCAGCTTGCCCGCTGGTGTTCCGGCCACAGCAAATAATTTCTCCATGTGCCATAAATAGAATTTTGACATCTGGCCTCTAACTCACAATTCACTAACACCGTTTAGTTGTTGGCTAATTGGCTAATTGTTTAACTCACAATTCTCTAGCTCACAATTCACTAACACATTCATCTGGCCTCCACCGTTTCATTTTCTTTTTTTTTAGTACAACACAACTAGCTTGATATCCCACCCTTATTCCTTTGCTTCATCTTCACAATCTTCCACCTTAGTCTTCATGTATATGCCTCATGTACATCTCTACTAAGTTGTAGAACAAAGGTAGAGATATAACTATTCTAAGGTTCAAGGTTAAGGTTGTGTGGGTGATGACAAAAAGACCATAATGTAAGCTCAAAGTGGTTAACTAAGGGGTGCACATCTTGTGTACACAACATATGGGTCACAGGCTATATATGGCAATAGTGGTAGCTCCTAAGTGCCTTTATCACTTCCCCAATCAAGATATATAATGTCTATAAGCTTTGACAAGCACAATAACAAGTTCTAGTAATCTCTAGAGTCCATTAACTTAATCTGCGGCAAGCAATTGACACACAACAAAGAAAGCATGTAAAATCACATTTAGGCTCAATCACTCACAGGTTAATGAATCTCAACCAAGTTTAAGCATGCTGAGAGATCTGTACCATGTTAACTTGTTTCTACATCCACTACATATTAACACATGCACCATATATCAAGATTAACCAAAGAAATTCAAATAACGTAGTCACATGTTTCACTCTTAGTCACAATTTTAGAAGATATAAGCACATCATAGACTAGTTAAGGGCCCTAAGACTCAAACAAGACTAAAAACAGTTTTTTTTTGTTTTTTTATTTTTTTATTAGCTAAACATAGACGCTAAAGATATCATATAAACCCCACCCCACACTTGAAATTTGCATTGTCCTCAATGTAAAACGAAACCAAAGCATACAATACATCAAACAAGTATGACGCATAATACATATGACATCGCAAAAACACACTAAACATGAAAGAAAAATAACACAGGAGAAAGAATGAAGAATGCAAATATGGAATCCAAGCTTCTCCATCAACATGGGTTGCCTCCCAAGTAGCGCTAAGTTTAACGTCATCAGCCAGACGGCACTCATAATCATTGCTCCACTGGCACTGGATCGCGGAGCTGTACTTCTTCCACATCTCTCACCTCTGCAAGCTCATAAAACGGTTGGAGCCTATGTCCGTTCACTTTGAATGTGTTCCCATTCTTCGGATTTTGTACCTCGACTGCACCATGAGCAAACACATTAAGTATAGCAAAAGGCCCACTCCACCTAGAACGAAGTTTACCTGAAAATAATCGTAGACGCGAATTGAAAAGCAAGACCTTTTGTCCAACAACAAAAGATCTGCTTTTAATCATCTTATCATGAAACATCTTGGTTTTCTCCTTGTAGATTCTATTGGACTCATAGGCATTGTTGCGAAAGGTGGTCATCTCCTGACCATCCTTGTGTATGGCTATCTGGTTGTACCCTGAATAACCATCCAAAAAACAATAATATGCATGACCTGCCAACCTTTCCAACATCTGATCAATGAACGGGAGGGGGAAGTGATCTTTGCGTGTGGTGGCATTGAGCTTGCGGTAGTCAATACACACTCTCCATCCTGTTTGCACACGTTGAGGCACCAACACGTTCTCATCATTCTTTACCACTGTAATTCCTGAACGTTTGGGAATTACCTGCACAGGACTAACCCACTTGCTATTAGAAATAGCATAAATTATACCTGCATCGCGGAGTTTAATCACTTCTTTCTTAACAACTTCCAACATGGGAGGGTTCAGTCGACGTTGAGCTTCTCTTGTTGGCTTAACTCCCTCCTCCAAAATGTATCCCGTGAGTACACAAAGTGGGGCATATTCCCTTGATATCTGCTACTGTCCATCCAATTGCTTGCTTGTACTCCTTCAAATGCTTAGGTAGAGGTTTGAGCTCTAACTCGGGCGCTTTCTGAATAGATGGGGCAAGCACGTTAGTTGAAACCGGAAGAGGAATGAGTTTACGAGGCATACCTGTCATGTATGGCAAAGAGTCAAATGCCTCCTCCATTGCATAATACTCCTCCTCCATCTCAAGGTCGTCAGTTGAAGCAATCTCAAATACAGGCTCAAATTCGACAGGTTGAGGAATTTCCTCAGCAGATTGAACCGGTTGGGCTGGAACTTTCTTTATACCAACCATTTCGATGACTTTTCGCATGAGATCCTCCCCCAATGAGTACTGAATGAACTCCTGCACAAAACTCTCAAAAACATCAATAGAACAACAAGAGTACATATCATCAGTATTTGGGTGCTTGAGGGATTCAAAGATGTTAAACTGGATCTTTTCTCCAGCTACTTCCATGCTAAGTGAACCTTCATAACAATCAATTGTGGTACAAGTTGTTTTTAAGAATGGTCTACCAAGAATCAATGGTATCTCAGAGGGCATCTGTTCACCTTCCATCTCTAATACAAAAAAATCCGCTAGAAAAATCAAATCACCAACCTGTACTAACACATCTTCTATAATACCTCTAGGGTAATAGTTAGATCGATCAGCAAGTTTAATGGTTATCCCAGTAGGTAAAAGTTCTCCCATATTCATTCTATCATACACGGCATATGACATTAAATTTATGGAGGCACCTAAATCAAGAAGAGCACTAGCAAACCTGTGATCACCAATAGTGCATGGAATAGTGAAACGTCCCGGATCACCTAACTTTGGTGGCAACTTTCTTTGTAGCACAGCGGACACCCTCTCACTCAAGGCAACTGTTTCGGTTCCTTTGAATTTTCTCTTTGTAGTGCACAAGTCCTTGAAGAATTTTGCATACTGAGGAATCTGCTTGATCACATCCAACAATGGAATATTCACCCCAACTTTCTTGAAGACATCTAGGATCTCCTTGTGCTTTTCCTCTTTCACTTGTTTCTATAACCTGCCAGGAAAAGGCACATTAGTGATAACCAAAGGTGAGGGGGTTAAGGGACATACCATGGTTGGTTTCGGTCTTGACTCAATTTTTGTTCCAGATGCATTCTCAACAGGTTGAGAGAGTTCCTTAATGGATTGAGTTGGGGCGCCTAGACCGACTTTTGATGGCTCCTCAGGCACAATCTGCTCTAATACAGGCTCTTCCCACTTTCTTCTTGGCTTCTTAACCACTGGAACTGCATCAACCACCTTCTCACTTTTCAGAACCATTGCATTGACTTCATGTTGACCCTTAAGATTAGGAAGAGTGTTGCTGGGAAGACGTCCTGGGTTGACTTGAGCAAGAGTTTGTTGGATTTGGCTCACTTGGCGCTCTAACAAGTCAATTGCCTTCTCTTGTTGCTGAGTGGTGGACTTGATCTCTTGGCGAAAGACACTACTTTCCTCTCTTTCCTTTTTGCTATCACACATCATTTGTTGCATCATAGCTTCCAAAGTTAAAGTTTCTGTTGATGTCTGAGCTGGAGCCTGTTGTTGTTGAGGCACACGTCTTTGGCCAAATTGCTGCCCATCCCCAACAGGTTGTCTTTGTTGAAATCCAGGTGGAGTAGTTGGAGGATTGAGCACATTATTGCTTCGGTAGCTAAGGAAGGGATGATCTCTATTCCCATTATATGTGTTGGGCTGCAGATAAACAAAATTCAAATCCTCCTCTTGGGTGTCTTCCTCAACTGCTCTGCACTTAGGACAATCTTCTGCAAAGTGGTTCTTAGCTGAACAAATAGTACACACCACTTGAGATGCAGCAACGGTTGCCTTCTTATTCACCTTCATAGCACTAGCAATTAAAGCAATGTCATTCTCCATAGAACTCAATCTCTTCTCTATGGCTCCATCTATGGTAATGGCATTCAAGGATCTTCTGCTGGTACCCATAGATCGGTCTCTGGACTGAAACTGTCTTGAATTCTCTGCTTGATTCTCCACAATTTCCTTAGCTTCAGCTCCAGTCTGATTCCACCAATTTCCTCCACAAGCCGAATCAAGTTTTTGCCTGTTGAGTGAATCAAGTCCTTCATAGAAGTACTCCATTTGAGTGTTGAGATCAAACTTGTGATGGGGGCATTGGCGTAGTAGACCCTTGAATTGACTCCACGCTTTATGTAATTCATCTCCATCTCTCTGCCTGAATGTACTGATCTGCTTCTTTAAATTCTTGTTGCGAGAGGCTGAATAGAATTCCTTCATAAATGCAGCACACATATTGTCCCATGAGTCAATAGATTGGGAAGCCAATGAGTTGTACCATGCCTTTGCTTGCTCTTTCAAGGAAAAAGAAAACAGAATAAGTTTCACAATATTCTCATCCACCGCCGTTGACTTCTGTATTCTGCACAATGCTGTAAACTCATTAAGATGGTCTTGTGGTTCTTCAGTTTGAGTGCCTCTAAAGTGTGGTAGATTCGAAATCAGAGATGGGGGAATTGAGTAAGCCCCTAAATCGTCTGGTAGCACAATTGGTGAATCTGCTCCCGAAATAAAGGACTCCTTAAGTTTCGCAGCCATTGGTCTTGGTGATGGTGGAGGTATTGGAATATGTTGCTCTTCCAGTTCCTCGATCTCTGAATTAGAATGATGTTCAGGCTCAGAATTCTCACCACCACTGTTACTCGTGTTCACTTGTAGTCTCTGCTGTTTCCTGTTTGGTTTTGCTGCTCTCTCAATCTCTTGATCAAATAACAGTGGTACAGAGCTTATAGAGTGACGAGTATACATACACAATGCTTCTGCACATAAGTATAGACTTAAGACTCAAAAGAAAAATAAAGTAAACAAAGCAAAACTAAAAACAAAAGACACTTTTAAGACTTAGAATTAAACAATCCCCGGCGATACGACACCAAAATTTGATAGGCGCAAAAGCACCTATAAAGATACCCTATTATCAAATCAATTATATCAATGTAGTAAACGGCAAATAGGGGTCATTACCCGTAGAGGATTGGTGATACTAAGACTTAAACACACAAGAAACACAAACAGACGCGTAAACCAGAAATCTGGCAGACTCGACCTAGGAGTAGAAAACTAATTAATTAGCTAAACTAGACTCAACCAAAAATTATGAAATTAAATACACAGTAACTAGACACAGTGATGGACTACCACACAAATTTTGAGGGTATTCGGAGTTGTTTTGATTGGAGAAAAAAAATAGATAAAACCGAAGTACTGCTGAAAACAAAATATTAAAAAGTGAATATGGATGTAAATATGAGAGAAACAATAGCTAAGAACTTCTCTTCACCACTAGATATGCTTCAATCACCCCAAAACAATATCAATGACTAAAGATGAATGCACTCACAGTTAAGCCAATATCGTTAGGTCATTAACCGTATTACGTTCTCTTACTTGTCATGTTAAGTGAAATGTCGGTATCAATATAACTATATTCTCAATTAATTGACCTATGAAATGTCGGTATCTAGATCAAAATAACTGAAATCATGAAGATCCAAGAACGTTTGAGTAGCAACAAAGAATCTAAGGTCAATGTCGGTAGCCTTAGATTACCAAGGAATCACTTCACACAAGTACCTGCAAAGAACTTGTTACCTCTTATAGAATATGCAATGATATGTCGGTCATATACACATTCAAAATAATAAACTCTAAAACATGCATCAAAGTGTCGACCCAATGAGACATGCAATATAATTATCAATGAACAATCAGTGAAGAAATTCTCATCTAGAATTATATAAATCAATTAGGGTTCAAAATTGAAAACATATCTAGGGCTTTGATCAGCCCCTAACTATCAAGGAGTTTAGTTACACATAGTCTTGAATAAAAACATTAGAGAATCCATGGAAGATGAACTAAAGGTGGAGAAGAAAAAACTTGATTGGCCGAGAGACCGGTCGAATTCTCCCTGGTTCCTCTTTTCTTCTCTCCCTCTTTTCTCTTTCTTTTCTTCTCTTTCTTTTCTTCTCATCTGTGCTCTCTTCCGTTTCTCTCTCTTCTCTGCTGTGATTTAGGGTTATAAAACCCTCAAAACTCGTTCATGGGCTTGCCAATGTGATCTGGGCCTCAAAACAGAAGTTTTGGTCCAAATCAGAAATTCGGGCAGACTGACCTTCGGTCATTTAAACGGTCATAACCTGTTCTCCAAAATAGGTATTGACGATATGTAAAAAGTTATGGAAAGTAGACTCTTGTAGCTTTCCATTGATATATGACACATCTCCTAGATCATTGTGAGCTGATCACAATCTTCTATCGAAGTGACTGACGATTTCTGGCAGATTTTCTGATTTATTTCCTTGCATGACATGAATTCCTTTTCCTTCAAGATTTCTTCTCTTTTGGGCTCCTCGGCTTTATTTATGACCTAAAAACACAAACTTAGTTAATATGAATATTGTTAAGGGAATTACATAACTAAATAGGGTCAGAAATACATTATAAACGTAGCACTTTGTACTCCTATCACAAAACACCTAAAAACAAATAAAATTAATTAAAAATAGGAAAACATCACAAAATAACTAAGTAATAAGAATAATTAACATGATAATAGTCGCATAAATATGCGACTATCAAAGGACTCTACTCTAACTTTCATGAAAACACCAAGTTCAAACAATCAACCGAATTGCACAATTTTCAGAAAGAAGCTAACTGGTTTCAAATCTCAGAAAAACAGTGATCTATAGAATTTCCTGATAAAGATCCTAAACTTTGAAAAATCATAACTTAATCTACATAAATCGTTTTCAAGTGATTCAAATTATGGAATGAACTTTAAGATGTCTACTAAAATTCTTATGAAGAAACCAACATCAAATTCCAAATAAAATTGTATTATCTTCAGACGAAAGCTGATTTATGCAGAATTTCAAAAACTATGTTTCAGATTTGTAGGTTTTGTTCTTGCCTTGAGTTTAAACACACAGACCTAACTCTAAAAGCTGGAGAATAATGAAACCAAACAAAGGCCTTGGAATTGACTGAAAATCATAATTATAGTCGGTAGTCAGGAAACTACCTTCACCGCCTATAGACCAGTCATGAAACTTGTAGACCGACGTCCAGGCTACCTCGCCATGGTGAAAGATCATCAGTACCACACCAGGAAGGTGTTTCGCCAAACTCCACAAGAAGGCACCATGAGAATGTAAATGTATAGTCAGTCCCACATCAGAAGTAAGTAAAAAGAGGGAACATTCCTTAGCTATAAAAGGAAGGCTCCCCTTATGTAGAAGGGAGATATATATCTGAGAAGAGACACTCCACCCCGCGGGATGGGTAGACCCCGTGGGATGGGTAGATTCCCCCATTTGTAACACCACCCCGCGTGTGGATGCTCTTGTACCCCGCGGGATGGATGCTCTTGTAACACCAATGGCCTAAAGGCATGATAGTTGATTCTAAGTGGACGTAGTCATGTTCCCCGAGGCATGATCAACCACTATATGTCATTGTCTCTCGCTCCCATGATTGTCTCTTGATCATTAATTTCGTTCCACCGTGATTCTATATAGCCTCCGGGTTTATGCATAAACATTTGGCACCGTCTTTAAGTATCATTACTAAAAGTCTTGTGTTCTACCGCCTGAGAGGTATTCCACCGAGGTAGTACGGAAGCAAGCGAGATGGCCCGCCCAAGTTCTTTTTGTCATCAGGATTTTACCAACAGCATAATCCCTCTCGGGATGAGAGGCGAGATAGCTCGCATGGAAGCGAGGCGAGATGACCCGCCCGAGATGCGAGGCGAGATAGCTCGCATGGAAGAGAGGCGAGATGACTTCGCAAGGGAGCGAGGTGAGTTGACCCACCCGAATTCCTTTTTGTCATCAGGATTTTACCAAGACCAGAATCCTGCCCGGGATGAGAGGCGCATGGATGCGAGGCAAGATAGCTTGTATGGATGCGAGGCGAGGTGACTTCTCATGGGAGTGAAGTGAGATGACCCGCTCGGGTTCTTTTGTCATCAGGATTTTACCATGAGCAAAATCTCGCCCGAGTTCTTTTTGTCAGTTGGATAGGTAATCCAAGAGCAAAGCCACAGTGGCTCATGTCCGATTCTCTAGACATCACCTAGAGATGAGTCACCGGGACCCGGAGCTCAGTCTTGTCGGCCGGGAGCTTTGCCAGTGACGACCCACTCCTCCCGCTGCCCGACCGAGATGAAAATTCGTCAGAAATAGCCCGGTGCAATGTTCATTGGATCCGGGATACACTTCCCGGCAGCTACCACCGACACATCGTTGATTTATCTGGTGTGCAGCTGAAAATTGCTATGGACACCCGGTATGAGGGGTATGGAAGAAGAAGAAGGAAACTGGAGAAATTAACTCAAACCAGATAGTTGTATAGTCCATGTTAAACCAGCGAGCCCGAGTACTATTGGGTTTAGAGGCGCGCGGGTTACCTCGTCTTCTGTATCACGCAAGCTGGAATTAGGTCTGAGTTGGCGAGGGGATGAGTTCGCACGTATCAAAACAGTGACATGAGTTGCATGGGAGCTGACTTCGCGAGAAGATGTGCTATGCGAAGTGATTACTTCACGCAGGGGACTCCGTATGAGGGAAGGACATCGTGAAGCATTGACAACTCTACTACAATCCACTTCCGCGAGGTGGCGCACCTCGTTTCCCAAGAAACAGGGTCCCGCTAGTCCCCCTGCTGAGGATTGTGGCTAAAATAGTGTGCACGGGTCCCGTTGGTAGGAGTACTTTGAAACTCCCAATCTCGATCAAGCAGGGTCCCGATCGCCCAGTTCGGTCACCATTTCCGTCTAGTAACGCCTGTTCTATAAGGTACCGGTGGAACTAGTCGGGATCATCTGATCTTCAAGCAGCAGGTCCCGATATTGCTATGGACACCCGGAGCTCAGTCATTTCGAATGGGAGCTTCGCTGGAGACGATCTTTACAACCCGCAGTTGGATCATCTTCTTATCCCGGTGCCTCAAACTAGAGAAGCAATCTCTAGGATAGCAAAATCCAAGGTTCATGCTCTGAATTCATCGAGTTTTTCAGGCGATAGATCTTGGGCAGGCACCACAGATCAGCCGGTATGGTAATAGAAAGGGCAAGGGACTCTTGTAAGGTCACCGGGAAGATTGATAAAACATCGGTGATTTGGGTCGGATTTAATTGGTATGATCCAAGAGTAGATCCCGCCCAGGATAAGAATTCGTCCGGAGGGGTACTTGTGGAAGAGGGGATCTGCCCAGCATTATTGGGGGGATCCGTTGGCAGCACACAAGTTATCTTGTTCCAACTCATTGCCTTGAGATCGGTCTACCCGAAGACTTCACTAACCATAACACCTAGTCCATATCATTGTCTTCTCAACCGAGAAAGTTATTCACCAGGAACCCGCTGACATTGTTCATGATGGGAAGAGGAACCGAGCATCCAAAAAGTGCTCACCGACAGCATGAAGCACTCTCCGGGAGGCGATAGTTCTCCGGCCATTATGGCCACACAAGGCAAGGGCCTCTCTTGCAGTCACCGGGAAGGTTGATAAAGCAACGAGTCGGGATTCCAAAAGTGTTATGTACACTCAAACATCAATATTGGCCACCCGATGACATTGGACCGAGAAGCACATTCACGATATGGAAGTTTTGTCACCATGACTACTGTGAAACCACCAAGAGATAGGCATTCCACCCGAGAGGCATGTCATTAAGATCCCGAGTAACACCTAACGAGATGAGTAATCCACATTAAAATCCCTTGTAACACCAGGCGGGATGAGCATTCCACCGAGAGTTATAAGTTTTTCCCAATAACACCAAGCGGGATGGGTAATCCACATTAAAATCTCTTGTAAGACCAGTCGGGATGGATAATACATTAAAATCCCGAGTAACATCAAGCGGGATAGGCAGTCGACCGAGAGGCACAAATCATTGAGATCCAGAGTAACACCTAGAGGGATAGGCATTCGACCGTAAGTCATAAAATTTATATATTCCTTTTAAAAACGAAGCAAGTGGCTTAATAACTCACAGACGACATAAACACCCCGTCACTCGAGTAGTAACACAAAATGTAACACCCAGGTACAAGACCTATCTCACGTATCACCAAGATGATAACACAGTTCGCCAGGTACAGGATCCACCTCGCGTGTATTGCTGAATTTCAAGACTCAACTTGCGTATCACCGAGATCATAACACCTAGTTCGCCAAGTACACGATCCAACTCACATGTATTGCTGAATTTTAAGATCCATCTCGCGTGTCACCGGAATGATAACACAGTTCGCCAGGTACAAGATCCACCTCGCGTGTGTTGCCGAGTTTCAAGGCCCATCTCGCACTGTAGTGCGCAAAGCGAGATCTTCAGCCCGAGCGGTAGCCAGTTTGCACAGAGCGCGATCCACATCTCGTGACCGAGAGAAGAATGGCATTCCACCAAGATTAGCATTTGACCGAGAGATTGGCATTCCACCAAGATTAGCATTCCATCGAGAGAGTGGCATTCAACGTTCTGTATTACACAATTACATGAACCATTTTGCTTTTCGATAATTATTATGCCATAACCATACTTGGTTGGCCCTATAATTGTGTTGATCCAATGTTTGTCGATCATTTGTTCATTGTGAAGGTACAACAATCCTCGCCCAACCGAATAAGTTTTCATGCCAGGGATCGAGAGGGGCATTTCTTCTCTTATTGGCAGACTCCACAGCTCGCCCGGTAATGTAGTCCTGTGTGAAGCAAACTCCAATAAGCGCCACCCGAACTCAGCTCGCGCGTAGTCCTTGTGGGCGAAGCGAACTCCTCAGCTCGCGCGTTGTCTTTGGGGGCGAAGAGAACTCCTCAGCTAGCGTGATAGTCCTTGTACACGAAGCGAACTCCTCAGCTTGCATGTTGTCCTTGTGCGCGGAGCGAACTTCTCAGCTCGCGTGTAGTCATTGTGCACGGAACTAACTCAGCTCGCCCGATAGTGTCATCCCTTATGTGCGAGACGGACCCCACAGCTCGCCCGATAGTGTCAACCTTTCTCTGCGAGGCGGACTCCACAGCTCGCATACTTCATTAGAAGACCTGGCTCGGCTGAATCTATTTTGAGGCTAGGGGTCAGGAAGAACTCGGCGGACTATAAGATATCAAGAAAAGCAAGACCCGTTGTCCACACGTCTTGAGTGCGGACTTGGGGGGACTGGGACCAGGTCGGGTAGCCATGACTGGTCTATGGGCATTTTTGTATTAAGTCCCCATTCAAGATGTGTCTTGAACGAGAATTTGGGGGGACTTGTAGTCGGTAGTTAGGAAACTACCTTCCTCGCCCATAGACCAGTCATGAAACTTGTAGACCGACGTCCAGGTTACCTTGCCATGGTGAAAGATCATCAGAAGGCCCCACAAGAAGGCACCATGAGAATGTAAGTGTATAGTTAGTCCCACATCGGAAGTATGTAAAAAGAGGGAACATTCCTTAGTTATAAAATGAAGGTTCCCTTATGTAGAAGGGATACATATATATATATATATATATATATATATATATATATATAAGAAGAGACACTCCACCCCACGGGATGGGTAGACCCCCCTCCTCCCATTTATAACACTCCATCCCGCGGGATGGGTAGACTCCCTCATTTGTAACACCACCCCGCGTGTGAATGCTCTTGTACCCCGCGGGATGGATGCTCTTGTAACACTAATGGTCTAAAGACATGATAGTTGATTCTAAGTGGACGTAGCCATGTCCCCCGAAGCATGGTGAACCACTATATGTCCTTGTTTTTCGCTCCCATGATTATCTCTTAATCATTAATTTTGTTTCATCGTGATTCCACATAGCCTCTGAGTTTATGCAGAAACAATAACTAATTCATTGAGCATACCATAGATTAAGGGAAAGAATAAACTTATATTGCAGCAAAGTTACAAATAGATTTCAATACAGAATTCTTGATAGTTCATCATTCCAACTGAAATTAAAACATAAACTTAAAAGGCAAAACCACAAGCCGGTAGCCTTTTACTCTTATTCTAGACAGAAAATTAAAGAGACAAGCCATACTTTCATCACATCATGCACAAAGCTTTTCAAACAGAGAAACCTAAACTTCATATTCACTACCTGCACATTATTTTCGTAAGGGTGAGCAACGCTTAGTAGGGAACTGGTCATCTTTAAACAACATATGCCAATCATAACAATGCATGAATGCAGTGATCCCTTCTATAATAACTCCCTCACCCAAACCATAATTCTCTTTTTGTTAGTCCTCTTACTTAATCTCAATCACCAAAATTGTTCAGCCATATTAGCCCACCTGATACTTAGTCCCTATGAATTAAGCTCAACTAAACAAAAACATTCTCCCACAAATTCGATTCCTAATTTCACCAAACTCCTGCGTCAATTTTTATATTCATAAACATGTTGATTAACTAAGAACATATCACAAATAACACCTTATTAATTATTTCATTATCAAGTTTTATAAACAACATCATATATAATAAAACATCAGCTAAAACACAACATTACATAGAACTTCAAAACAACAAACAACAAACAAAACACATAGAATACCAACAAATAAAACATAATAAATTAAATAGAAGTTCCCAAGATCCCCTTACCTCAATTCAGAACTATGTTTTTCATATTCCTCTTTAATCTCAAAATTCCTTCCGTCACCTCTTTTCTTTTCCTAAACCTCAGAGATAATAAACTCAATGAATAACAAGAGGATCAAACCTGAGTATTTATAGGAGAATGCAAACATGTCAGAAATGAATTAGGGATAAAAATCAGATGTCAGCTCAATCAAAATTGCCACCTCCTGCTTCTTGGTAACTGACTTCTCTAAGTCTTCTCATATATGAACGACAACTCCAACTTCTAATATTATCATTGTAGTGGTTCTGATCTTCTAATCTAGGTGGAGTGGTGCTTGCAAGGAGGAACAAAATAGAGGAGGATGGAGGAGGATGACCACGGAGAGAGCAGAGGCCGAATGGGATTGAACACACTCCATTGTAGTTAAATGACATCGTACTATGCTGAAATAATCTAACAATTTAGTCTTGTGTTTTCTTATATTGGACTTGGGTTTTCCTTTTTGGATTGGGGTTTAAAGGAAAATATTGGGTTGGTCTAACAATTCAACTAATGAGCTAGTTACAAATACCTTTTAGGCTTTTATATATACTCACAGAAATAAGTATATATAAATATACACACCAATATACCAATATTTATGAATAAAATAAAACAGCAAGGAAAAATAAATAAATATTACTTGGTATATCTTATTTTTTTAATATTTATTAAAATAAAGGTGGTCATACAACAGCTCGCCCCATCAATGTTTCAACATGATATGTTGAGCTCACATTAGCAATGAACTCGTAGAGCTCGTGAGACACCGTCCAATGGAGTCATGAACCACCACCCAAATACCTCCCCTCCTAGTATTCTTGTGGAAGGAATCATCAATATTGATTTTGACCTATCCAACCGGTGGAGGCTACTACTTTGTTCCTCCTAACCGCCTATAAAATCACCAGAGTCGGCTTGTTATGAAACTTATAAGGGTAAAATATTGTATAGTCATTATGGTTTGAAATCGACATCTGTTTAGTCTTTGTGATTTTATTTTAATTTGAATGGTCCCTAAAATCACGATTTTTCATCCAAATGGTATTTCTGTCAATTTTCTCAGTTAAATTGCTGACGTGGTCGTTAAAGACATGATTTAATGTCAGCAATTTAACTGAAAAAATTGACGGAATGACCATTTGGATGAAAAATCGTGACTTTAAGGACCATTCAGATTAAAATAAAACCATCAAGACTAAACATATGTCGACTTCAAATCACAAGGACTAAACAAATTTCAATTCAACTTATAATATGTAAGTCTAGCATTGACGCAATAGATAATATCTCCATAAGGCTTCTCCCTCCATTCCCATACTCAAGCATTACGGTTCTTCCATATTCCCTAGATAATAAAAACAAGAAGGTCCCAAGAATCTGATGGTAGAAACTCCAAGAAAAAAATTGAACCACTATACCAATGGCAAAGCTAACTTATTGTCATCCAAAATGCCTCCCAAACTCCCTACAAAGATGTTGGAGCCTATTCTCCTCCAAAACACAACACGCAGGAGGTATCCTCCAACTCCATGTTTATCAACATACAAGTTTTATCAACAGACGTGCTTTAACTGGTAAAATATTATGGAAGATTTTCCATAAACATACCTTAGCTAAGGCCGGTAAAGAAGCCTTCCACAATTTTTGTCATATAGAAAAGCTTAAACATTTTCACAAGTGGGAGAGAATCAGTATCACTGGATATTAACATACTATATCACCTTTAACTATATCTTTTGCATCAAAGAACCAAACTCTCCGATCAGACACCTCCCTGATACTTAGAAGGATTGCCAAGATTGCTTTCACATCCACTGCTTGAAAATTTTTCTTGATGAGGTTTAAGTTCCATTGTCCACCTATAAGCAGATCAATCACAAACCTTATTGTTGGGACTAGAGAGCTGTTATAGGGCAACAATGTTGGGCTCTGGAGATCCAATGATTAGACCATAAATTGATTTTAGTCATTGTGCCCACTTGCCAGCATACCCCTCTCATAATTCTTTTATGGCTTCCAAAATCCTCCTCCATGAATAAGAGGGGGATTGGTGAGGGGAATCCTCCTATAAGGAAGAAGTAGGGAAGTATCTCACCTTATAGATGCGTGCAATCAGTGAAAAAAAGGATTATGAGTAACCCACAAACTGTGTTTTGCCAATATTGCCAGATTAAAAGTGCAGGTGGGTGTCTGAACCTCATTCCCCCTTCTTCCTTCGGTTTGCAAAGCATCTCCCTAGATTATAATTTATATGTTAAATCGATATATGTTTATATGTCAATTCTTTTGAATAATTAACATTTTTTATTATAACATATCTATTAATGGACTAAGAAAATAATTTTTTTACCACGTTCTAAAAATAAAAGATGTTCAATTAATGGATTTTGTTTTTTTATTAAATGTGTCACATATTTTTTTGAAGTAAAATGAAAGTTTCATTAATTAACAGAGGCTAAAATAACATCATACAATAAACGTAAAAGGTCATATAATATCATTACATTAGGATTTTCACTTACTGTTGGTGAGCAAAAATTTCATTAAGAAGTTTGAGAAGTTTGATCCACTAATAGATACTGATCGGAGCGAGAGCTGGTTTGGAACCGTCGAGATCAACCATCAAGATGCTTCCTTAGACCGTTAACTTGGGCTCAAGCGTCGAGGGAGAGGTGGGGTATTGTCACATCCCAATTTTTGGATTTTTTTTTAGGTGTAACTCATATTCTAACTATGAAATAGATTTTTCATAATTAGAATATGAAATAAATTGGAAAAGAACAACTCAACAATAAATTGAAATTTATTTTTTATTTCAAGGTACTCCATAAAGTAATATTACAAAGTAAATAAAATTTATTCTTTATTTAGTCTACGAGTTATTCTAAGAAAAACAATAACACATATATTTCATATGTAAATAAAATATCCTTACAAAATATTTAAAAGAGTGAACACAAACAGCTCAGTCGGAGACAAAAACTTCTCCAAACAAGAGAACATGAACAACTTTAATAAAATGGATGAATGCGTATATTATCAACTCTATATAATTCATATAGCCGAATAGACTAAGTCAACATGTCTTATACTATGTAATTTACCACAATGGTGACTTAGACTACTCATTTATATGAATGACCTCATACTCAAATCTCACATTCCTCTTTTGCTAGTCATCTTGTCCATTTCTCTTTCGTTAATCCCGTCATTTTCACCTATACTAATTGCGTCATTCTTATGCATTCACACGGGCATCATGAGATGTGGTACCTCTAAGACCAAGAACTCAACTACACAAAAGTTTAATACCTAACTTCTTTACCCAAAGTGTTTTATGCATAGCACCATCACTTCCTTGTATGATAACATGTATATCAAAACAAATCCTACATATATTAATGGTAGCAAGGAAACAAGCATTCCACACAATCAAATAGAAATAACATATAAAACCACTACCACAATATTGAGCAAATACTACATATCATTTGTGGGCAATAGGGGTGTTGCAAACTTGCAATTCCCACATATGTGGCAATTTCCTCTCATACTCCTCTAATTGCCACATATATGAGAATTGCAACACCTCTATTCCCCACACATAATGTGTGGCCTTTGCTCAACATTATGGTAGTGAGCAAACATATAGACTCCCCAATTTTTCCCTACCTTTGCCGATCACCTGAAGCAAAGTCCTAATAAAAATATAAGCATTAGTCACATACATAGAAATCAATTTAAGACACAGCTATGATGTCAAACATGAGATATGATACTTAACCAAAACAGTTTTTCACTCTAACACAATAACACAAAATAGTTTTCTGCAACAGTTACCTTAACTTCAAAAACTGTACAAAACTGTTTAGAATTGGACTTCGAGTTCTTCAAAAGACTTATAGTAGACACAGTAAAGAAACTTTTAGAGTTGGAATCACTTTTAAAACAATTTTTCTTAAATTAGTTATGAAGTTTCAAAGTTTAAATACAATTCAGTAATTTTTTACAAATGTGTTGATATGTCTATACTTTATACTTGAAAGTAAATCAGACACTAATGTAACTAAAACTATTGATTACTGAATAACAACACTTTAATGTTCAGAACAAAGAAAACACATAAAGATTGCATTCAAAAAGTCTAAGATTACCACAAAGATAGCTAATAGAAAAATAATATGCAATAGTCTAACTTCATAATATTTCAGTAACTTTAAGCAATCAAATCCTTGATTTCTACCTCACCACTCTAGGAATTTATAACATGTATAGGAACTTCACAAACAAATCTCAATATCTATACAAGTTCATATCAGAACAAACAAAGATTCAAAACCAAAAGTGCTATGAAAAAAAAACAAAGATCCAAAATCAGAAAATGTCTGCCTAACTTTCTGACCAGCAGATCTTTTTGGCTAAAAACAGTATAGCTCGGCTAAGAATTTTAGCTTTGTGTCCTTATAACATTTGAGAACTGGAATCGTAGTAAAATAATGTTTCTACAATTACTTATGATTTTTCAAAGTTCAAGTACAGTAGAGAAAAACTACTGATGCATGCCTATGTCTCAAATTTTAAGGAAAAAGTTTAAAACATGGAATTCTATCAACAACAGCTGCATAAACATGATTTTCTACGTAGAAAAACTGAGTTGGCTAACAAAGAATGCAGTTTAAACATAATCAAAGAATTTAGCAACTTTACTTACCATCCAATTCAACAATAACAAATCCAAAACCAATACTTAATAGCAATTAATCAAAACAACCAAAAACTAAAATTCTAAAGTACCAACAACATTTGTTTTCACAAACTAAAAACATATACTCACTTTGAATAACAATCAATCAACTGATCAGAACATAAAAAAATTAAATTGAATTGAAAAGAAAAGTCCATACCTTAGTTCTTCCTAATTCTCGTCTATTTCTAAAACATTGGTTCTCTCTATTCTCTCTAAGTATGAAGGGACCGCTGAAAACCTATCTATGAACACATGACACTCTACCTATTTATAGTGTTTTGAAAAGGGAGAGAACTTAATTGGCGTCCAAGACAAGAACAAAGGAACCAAAATTGAATTGTTCAATCTACACCTTACCCGTTTAGGTACTAGACTAGAAGTTTAGCTTTGAGCAGCCACCCAATAGGTAACTTGTTCTCCACCATCTTGACATCGATCTGCTACTTCTCTAAGGCAGTTTCTATTGTTTAAGTTTTCTACGACGATTTATAGGTTTCATGGCGGCAAGGTTTTGGATTGGGAAGCATCTGGTTGGAAGAAAGAAGAAGAAGGCGGTGAAGAAGAAGCAGAAGTCGGAGAAGAAGCAGAAGGTGGAGGAGAAGAAGGTCGATGAAGAAGAAAGATAAAGCTCTAAGTTTAAAGTCACGTGTTTTTGTCTATCCATCTGCGACAAACTCTTCTAAAGAATGTTTTAAGTTTGGGCTCAAGTTTTGAGTTAAGGATATTGGGTCAAAATTTTGGCTTAACACCTTCCCCATTTAAACCAAATAAGATGAAACAAAAATAAATATAAAAAAAAACTAAATCAATTTCAACAAAAATACTAAATACTAACAATTTAGAGTAAAAGAATACACACACACACATTTCCCTTTCAGAGCTGGACACCGCTTTGAACTTAAAGTGTAGTGTTCCTCATTTCGCTCACTTTTAGGTCACATCTTCACTATTTAGCGTCTAGAACATAGCGTCTAGATCATTCCTGCAAAGTTTCATCCAATTTGGAGATCATTTGGAAGAGAGACGAAAACGACAGAGGTTTCGATTGAGTTTTCGATTTATCAACTACGCCGTGTACTTCTCTTCTTCGCCGGGTAAATCCTCAATCTTGTATCAAATTTTTCACTCTTTGAATCAATCTCTCTGATTATCATGATGATGATTTAGCTTTAATGGAAGCTCAAGCCTTTCAAAACTGTTTTCGCACAGTGCTTCTGTTTTTATAGTCTACTGGTTATAGAAGTAACTTTTAATATTCTCCCTCTGTCATTTTTGTATTGAATTTGATTGCTTATTGGATGTGATTGCTTAAGAAGCTTTGGGAAAAGTTTGAAGAAATTTGGTACTAGAGTTAATTTTAGGGTTTATGAGTGTTTGAGTTTTTAATTTTTTGAAGTGGTTTTGAATTTTGTTGAACTGTTGGCATATTAATTGGTCTGATTTATTGACTTGAGTCTTTCATGTTTTGGCTCTTCACACTGAAAATTAGGTATATTGATTTATTAGCTTGTTCTAATTGAGTAGCTTTCTCGAAATCTATTTGGCTCTCTATTTCCTATTTTATCTCGTAAAATCACATATTACTTATCATTCCTAGCTCACTTTTTGCACCATTATCATTTACATTGGTTTTTTTGGGTGAATACAAATAAAGATTATTTAAATTTTACCCCCCCCCCCGAATTATATGGGTATCTTCAATTTCATACCCAAGTATCAAATTCTTGCATTCGAGTACCTCAAAATTGCATCGTTAATCATTTTCATACCCTAGGTTAAATTCTCTGTTAAAAAAAATCTATTAACTGCTCAGGTGGATGTTAACATGTGAAGTGGCTGTTAGTCTTATATGACACTGCCAAGTAGATATAGAATTGAAAAAAAAATCATTTATGTTGGGTTTTTCCTATATTTATATATATATAATAGTTTTGATGTCTACCCAACCCAAGTGTGCATGTTCTCATTCTCAATCACCAACTCACAGCCACACCCAAATAGACTCCTATCGTTGACTTGCCTTTCAGCCCTTGGCCGTCGCTCATGCCATTCCCCGATCCTTACTTCCTTAAGTATGACTCCTTGCCTAAACTTTGAATCAAACTATATAATTCATTAGAGATTACTAAATTTTGATTGTTGTTTCTACATAAATGTGTAATATTTAAGACAAATAAACTAATTTAGAGCCTCAAGGTACTACTACAAGTCTACAACTAAGTTAACCAACTCATTGCTTCAAATTGGTAAGCAGTCTTCTTCTTAAGTTCTTTCAGTTGACTAGCTGTTTGTTTCTATGGGTATGCTTTCATAGACATATATATATATATATCAACTGATCAATATATATATATATATATATATATTGGTTAAGATTAAAGCTTGATGTTGATCAGTTGATATTGATGTAAATATTTAGTGTGAGTTTTTATCTTAGGCACATCCATTTTGGTTTGACAAAAATAGAAGATGATATGTTGATGAATTTTACATAGGGTGGTGCTATTAACACACCAGTAATTGCTATTCACACACCCCATACATATTTTATAATATTATAATTCAATTTTGTTTATCTATTACCCAACTTACCCTTCCTTTTATTTTGTTTATTATTTATTTATAATTTCTCTTGTCTCTTTTTCTTCTTCCTTGTTTTTTGTTTTGCTTTTTCGCGTCTCCTCTGCAAATGAATTGGGTCTCTGTCTATCATTTCAAGTTCAACATCATTAGAAGAACAAAGAAGAGGGTTTGTCTCTCTTCACATTAATCCAACATTCCAAAGAACCCATTTAGTTAGGTTCCCATCAATTTCTAATCCACCCACATTTAATTAAAACTCATGCTTCATACCCAGATCAATATTTCAAAAAAAAAGGTTATGGGTTTATTTTTTAGTTGTTAGTTTATGAAATAGTGAGCAAAAAATGATGAAATCATAGCAATGATTTCATACTTTCCAATCCATGGAATTCCCAATCCATAAATTGAGACTCAATTTGATCTAGCAATTGCTCAACGCTCTCTTTCTAATCCTCCAACATCACCACTCTTTCTTCCCTCACTGTCTTGTGCAAACTTAGTCTGTCTCAGTAGCTTCTCTACCTCATCCACCTTCCACACCAACTGAATCGATACCTGCTCCGGCAACACCGCAAGTACCGCGCTGACGACCACTGAAAGGCTGACGGCTTTGGTCATGTGAAGTGCGGAGGTGGTGAAGATGATGAAGCACATGACTTTAGAGATTATGTCCACGACATCGCCAACGTAGAGGTCGATGAGGGCTGTGATGGAGAGGCCTAGGGTTGTGGAGACGGTCAAGTCGACGGGGTCGCTTCATCGATCCCTTTCTGCTTCATCGCCGCTTGAAGAGAGAGAAAAGTAACTATAAATAAATAGTAAATAAAATAAAAGGAGGGTAGTTTAGACAACTTCTACAAAAAACTGAATTATAATATTATAAAATCTATATGGGGTGTGTCAATAGTAATTAGGGGTGTGTTAATAGCACCACCCTTTTACATAATGTCTAATGAACAAATTGATCGTGTTAAAAAGCCTAGTTCAAAAGATATAAGTACATTGTTTAGTAAAAAGAGTGCTCAACCATCATTATGTGCTAGTTCACAAGTTTCTATAAGCACTCCAATTACCATTGTAGTAACTGAAGAGTTATCTTTAGAGTCTCTTTTACTTAGGTCTCAAAGGAATGAGTTTGATCCACATGGCAATGTCAATGCCATTGAACGTGATCCGGGCAAACGATGTCCTCTATAGAAGTATCATGTGAATCAACGTGAAGTCATTCGAAAATCTTATGTTGCATTGGGTCTATATCAACCTAAGTTGAAACATTATCCTCTTTCAGTTTATAGGTCTCAAAATCGTAAGTTTAACTTTGATTGATTTGAAGGGCATCAATGACTTGAGTACTCAGAGGATCAAGATAAGATATATTTTTACCCATGTTTTCTTTTTGATAAAGAAAACACTCCTTATCATGTATTTACTGTAGATGAGCTAAGAAATTGAAAGAGTAAGAATGTGCTCACAATACATGTTGGGGGTATAGAGAGTTGACATAATGAAGCAATGGAGAAGTGAAACTTACTGAAAAATTTGGCTACACAAATTGAGAGAATTTTTGTTAAAAGAACAACAAAAGAGGTGGAGCATGATCAATTTAGGCGGCAATAGAGGGTGTGAGACTTCTAGCAAACCAGACAAGCTTTTCGAGGCCATGATGAATCTGAAAGCTCTCTTAACGCTGGAAATTTTAGGCAAGTTAGAAAGTCTTTTGAAAGAATGGCTAGTGATGATGATAAAGTTATATTGGAGAATGCTCCTGGAAATGCTAAGTACACCTCTCCACCTGTTCAAAAGTAGCTCTTAAATGTTCTAGGTAATAGAGTAAGGCAAATGATTCGTGAAGAAGTTGGTGATGCAAAGTTTTGCATTCTTGTTGATGAAGTAGTAGATGCAGCTGGCAAGGAGAAAAAGTCTATTGTTTTTAGGTTTGTTGATCGACATGGCTTTATCCGAGAACAGTTCTTTAAGATGTGAGTGTTCTAACACAACCTCATTAACTTTTATATTGGAGATAGCTAAAGTTCTCGGTATGTTCAATCTGCAAGTGAAAAATATATGTGGTCATGATATGATGGAGCTAGTAACATGAGTGATGTTTGGAATGACTTACAAACATTGTTTCTTGAAGATTGTCCGTATGCATATTATGTTCATTGTTTTGCTCATCGTTTGCAACTAGCATTAAATGGTGCGGCTAAGGGTGTTCATGATACATATTGCTTTTTTTTCTTACTCTATTATTGGTTGTGAATTTTGTGGATTCATCTGTTAAGCACAAGGGTGCGCTGAAAGCTACTACAGAGGATGAAATCTAAGATTTGATAGCTCTTGGCAATCTTCAAACATGTATAACGCTAACCAAATTTGTATTCTATTTGCATCACTAAATATCTTATTCTTGGTTATACTTATTTGCAATCTTCAAACAGGTACAGACTCTAATCAAACTTCTACTTTGCAACGACTTGCTACTACTCGTTGGAACTCTCATTTTCGTTCTATTAGGAGTATGATTGAACTATTTGGTTCAACCATGACAACTCTAGATCATATGATGAAAATTGCAACCTTACCTATTCAAAGAGAAGCTAGTGGTATTCTGAAAGCTATGAGATCGTTTGAGTTTGTGTTTTGTCTGATTTTGATGCTTAGAGTCATGAAAGTCACATAAGTTTTTTGTGAAGTAGTACAACGGAAAACCATTGACATTAGAGAAGCAATGAAGTCTGTTGATCATAAAAAGAACTTCTTCAAGACATAAGAGATGATGGTTGGGATGATTTTGTTATGGTTTTTGCGTCTTTTTGTGAGACGCATGATATTGATATGCTTGATATGAGTTCTCGTTGGTTGGATGGTATAAGTCGTCCGAGTAAACAGAAGAATTTTATCACACATAAGCACCACTTCCGTGTAGAGGTATTCAATGATGTACTTGACTTTCAATTAAGTGAGCTAAATAAGAGGTTCAATGAAAGATCTTGTGAACTCCTTATGCTCACTTCCACTTTGGATTCTCATGATAAGTTCAGCCTGTTTAAAACTCAAGAGGTACTCCTTCTTGCTAAGAGTTTTTATCCTTAAGATTTTGTGCAAGATGACCTTCTTAATTTGGAATTGGAGTCTGCATATTATAAGAAATATATGACTCAGGACGTAGCATTTCACACCTTAGATTCTATGTGTGATTTATGTCGGAAACTTGTTCAAAGAAGAAAATCAAACTTCTATCTTATGATCTATAAGTTGTTTTGTTTAGTGTTGACTTTTCCTATTTCTACTGCAACCATTGAGGGAGCTTTTTCATCCATGAATATCATAAAAAAAAATTTAGAAATAAGATAGATGTTGATTTTCTTGATAATTGAATGGTGTTTCACATTAAAAAGGAATTTGCTGAAGCGGTTGACAATGAGGCAGTGATTAATGATTTTGAAGCTTTGGGGCCTCGTAGAGTAAAGTTTAGTTAGTTTTTATTTATGCGTTTGAGGGTAAGACTTACTATGTCCGCTCAATGTATATGTGTCCTTTATTAATTAACCAAATTTTTTCATATCATCGAACAAAACTTTTTGTATGCTACAATTAGCCTAGGTGACATTCTCATCCTGGCTCCACCACTAGATTGTAGGTTTGGGTGTTTGTTAAGGAGATGGATGGGAGAAGAGCTTTTAGATCATAACTTCATGGGTTATATTTCCTTCGTTCTTGTTTTTAATTTTTATTTTCAATCATTGTTTGTTTTCATTCTCAGGAAAAAAAATTGTTTGTTTTAATCATTTGTTTATAATTTATTTTCCGTATGTAAATGTCATGTAAGTACTTAACGGCATCTAATACATTAACTGTCACTTGAGCAATCAACAATTTCTTTTACTAGAGTAATTAACCCAAGGTATGAAAATGATAAACAGTGAAAATTGAGGTATTCGAATGCAACAATTTGATACTTGTGTATGAAATTGAAGACACTATACACTAAAAGATGAAGAACATGACATGATAATATATAGAAATTTGATTGTTTCATACTTATAGAAATATTCCCATGGTCTATAACCTTCGTAGCCATGCACCACTGCCAATCCAGATAGCCTGGACATTCAGATGAGGTTGAGTACTGTAACAAAAGATACCCAATTAAGTGACTAGAAAAAAAAACTGTAATTGATATATATTAGGCATCCCCTTTCCTAAAACACAGAAAATCGCTTAGAAAAGAAAGTTAGTGAGACATACAAATTTCCTTAGGAGAACAGGTGTTCGTCGGAGGTGGAGAACCATGGCGGTGCGCGAAGCTTATCATGGCAATTGTTGATTTCAATGTTTTAGTATGGAGTTACTATGCATATGAAAAGAACATGATAAAAAAATTTGAAGACAGGTATAGCCTCTTCAGCCACTCTCTTCATTCCTCATTGTTTGCTTAATTTCAATGCTTTAGTATGAAGTTTCTATGCTTTCAATGCTTTAGCCACTCTTTTCAACAAATAATGATTTTCTAAGTTGTCATATTTTTTATTATGATATTTGTATTCAAGCTTTGCTACTGCTCTCACCATTAGGGGGAAACATAAGGGTTTCTTTGGGTATGGTCGGGGTTGCGGTGGTCTAGCCACATCACTTTGCGGTAAGACGTTTGTTTTCTCTGAAATGGCGTAAGCTAGGGCTGTTAACGGAACCTTGACTTCCGTTTGGGATCTCCAAAATCGGCTACAAATGTGAGTACACGGTGACTCCTTCATTCTCTGCTTCACTAAGGAGGATGAACGGTTGAGCAGGTTGACAAAATTGGAATTCACAAAGGCACTCATGCAAAAATAAAGGTAATCCATAGTACTTTAGACCCAATTTGCGAGACGCTTCCTCATATTATCTATGAATTTGCTTTCGATAAGGTTACTGCTCTCCTCTCTTTCAACTATGAGAGGACAATAGGGTTTTGTCATGTGTGTGGACTTTTGGAACATGCTGCTACAGGTTGCGGTGGTCCACCAGACTTGTTACAGGTTCAAGTTCTAAGAGGCGGTCCTTAGGCGCCAAATGGTGGTGGTTTCTCATCTGGTTTTGGGTCTGGTGCAACTTCTGGTGCGTTTCAGATGATGTCTGCAATGTCTACCCCAACTGGTCGTTTGGGTTTTAGGAGCGCGGAGGTGTTGTAGGGTGAGTCTGCCGGGTTCTATTAGAGCATTGCTGCTTCTTCTGGTCATTGGGAGGCAAAAATCGACATGAATGGTACATCGGTGGTGTAGGAATTTGTGGGACTTTAGTCCCACATTGAAGAAGTTGAAAAGGTTGGTGCCCTTTTATAAGGGCTAACCCATTTAATTCATTAAATGGGTGATATGTGAGAGAATAGGCTTTGTGGGCTTTCTATGGGATTTTCCATAGAATTGCACATAGATTTCACATATATTTAATAGTCAAAAGATGGGCCTTGGGGCTCTTGGGCTTTGTTGATTAAATTCGGAATATTTTTTATTTTAATTAATTAATATTTTGAATTTTGAATTTGATTTTATCTGATAAACAGTTACAACTGTTCGAACAGTTGCAACTGTTTGTTCGGGTTTATCTGTTCGCTTGACTATTATTTAAAGACGACGTTAGTCGTCGTTACAAGACACGAAAACGTTCTTCTCTTCTTCTTATTCTGTTCTTCGGAAATCCACAAAGTAAATTCGCTAGAACAAGTTCTTGTGCAAGAACTTGTTTGTGATTGTTGTATCCTCAAGATAAACGTCTGCAACTACAGCACAAGTGGGGACGAATTTCTGTTTAAGGACACTGCTACGCAGGCCTCAATCGATCAAGTCAGTGATTTCAATTTCAATTTCAATTTCGTTGTTAATATAATTCGTTTTGATAGTTGTTATTAGAATTTATAATATATATATATATATAAATCTGTTTCTGTACCCTTTACTGTTTGGTTCTCTCAATCTTAGACAAATTTTTTTTGAGATGGATTAATCTGTATCGGGTGTGAAAAACAATCATGTGGAGAAGCCTGAGAAGTTCAAGGGCAAGGATTTCAAACGCTGGCAACAGAAGATGTTGTTCTATTTGACAACTCTTCATGTGGTGAATGTTCTGAATTCGGAGGCTCCACAAGCCTTACCTGAAGGCGAAGGAGAGGGTGCTCCTACTGCATAACAAAGGGTTGAGAATCAGAAGGATATAGAGTCTTGGAACATCAACGAGTTCTTGTGCAGGAATTACATCCTCAATGCCCTGGACGATTCCTTGTATGATATTTATTCCAAATTCGGATGTGCAAGGGACTTGTGGGTATCATTGGAGAACAAGTACATAACTGAAGTTGCTTGTTCAAAGAAATTCGTGGTTGGCAAGTTCCTCAACTACAAGATGGTTGATGCGAAATCTGTTGTCAAGCAAGTGGAGGAACTCCAGGTCATTGTTCATGAGTTGGATGAGGAAGGTATGGGACTGAACCCTAACTTTTTGGTTGGTTATGTTATTGAAAAATTACCTCCTTCATGGAAAGATTTCAAAGTTTATCTGAAACATCTAACCGAGGATATGAATTTTGAGCAATTGGTTCTGAAACTTCGTGTGGAAGAGGGCTCCCGAAACAATGAAAGGGCTGATGTGGTTTCAATGGAGGCCAATGCAAACATGGTTGAAGGCAGTCTTTCAAAGGGCAAGTTCCAGAAAAACAAGAGCAAAGGATTGTCCCTTCAAGAAGGATCAAAGCGGAGGTGGTGGTTCTGGAAATTCCAACAACCAAGCGAACCTTGCTGAAAACCAAAACCAATTCATTGGAGTGATTGAAGCAAATCTAGTGACTAATGCTATGGATTGGTGGATTGACACCGGTGCTACTATGCATGTGTGTGCTGCTAGGGAGATGTTCTCCTCTTACCAATCAATCAATGATGATGGAGAAACCTTGTTCATGGGGAATACTACTACTGCCAAAGTTAAAGGAAAAGGGAAGGTGATTCTGAAATTTACTTCTGGAAAAGAACTTGTACTTGTTAATGTACTTCATGTTCCTTCTATTTGTAAGAACCTAGTGTCGGGTACTGTTCTTAGCAATAAGGGATTCAAACTAGTATTCGAATCTGATAAGTTTGTGCTCACCAAGAGTGGGATGTATGTTGGAAAGGGTTACCTTAGTGAAGGACTCTTTAAACTCAATGTTGTACCCTTTACTGTTTAGTTCTCTCAATCTTATCCTTTGCTCTATGTCTAGGTTTACCACACACCCAACAATTTCTAGCCTTTGGCTTCTTGAAAGCCTTCTTTTGTGGAGAGAGAGCAGCATCCATAATGTTGTACCTATTATGGATGATGCTATTATTAATAACAATAAGGCTGGCACTAGCCAATCTTCTATGTACATGATTGAGTCATCCTCCTTATGGCATTCTAGATTAGGCCATGTAAATTTTCGTTCTTTACAAAGAATGGTTAATTTAGGATTGCTGCCTAAATGCTCTATGAATAATATGATGAAATGTGGGGTTTGTGTAGAATCTAAATATGCAAGCCATCCACATAAATCTGTAGAGAAATCTAATGAAGTGCTTGGTTTAATTCATTCTGATTTGTGTGATTTTCAAGCAACTCCAAGTCGTGGAGGAAAAAACTATTACATAACATTCATTGATGATTGTAGTAAGTATTGCTATGTATATTTACTACATACTAAGGATGAAGCTTTAGATATGTTTAAAGCATATAAAGCTGAAGTTGAGAATCAACTTGAGAAAAGAATAAAAATTCTAAGGTCCGATAGAGGTGGTGAATATCAATCTAACGAATTTGTTGAATTTTGTTCTTCTCATGGTATTGTGCATCAAACTACAGCCCCATATACTCCACAACAAAATGGAGCCGCCGAACGAAAGAATAGAACATTGAAGAATATGATAAATTCAATGTTAAATAGTTCGGGTGCTCCAACTAGTTTATGGGGTGAAGCCTTAGTTACATCAAATGATATATTAAATAGAATTCCTCATAAGTCGAGTAATCAATCTCCTTATGAGTTATGAAAAGGACGTTTGCCTACTTACAAAACGATCAAAGTGTGGGGTTGTCTTGCAAAAGTTCAAGTTCCTCTTCCTAAAAGAGTTAAACTTGGACCTAAGACTATAGATTGCATATATATAGGCCCTGCCAAAAATAGTGCAGCCTATAAATTCTTAGTTTATAACTCGGAAGTTGAGGATATAAATAAGAATACGATTATGGAATCTGCCGAGGCTGAATTCTTCGAGGATATTTTTCCTTATAAGGAGAAAACTAATCCAAAGAAAAGAACATATGCCGACGTTTCCACACAAGGTGAATCAAGCAAAGATACTTCAAATGATGAAAATACTTCTTCCGTTCAACAAGAAAATGTGGAACCAAGAAGAAGTAAACGTGGAAAAATAGCCAAGGATTTTGGAAATGACTTTATGACCTTCATGCTTGAAGGAGAACCTCAAACATACAAGGCAGTCATGGAATCATCCGAAGCACCTTATTAGAAAGAGGCTATCCAAAGCGAAGTAGAATCCATTATGCAAAATAATACATGACAATTGGTTGATTTACCACTAGGTCATAAACCAATTGGGCATAAATGGATATTCAAAAGGAAATTAAGACCGGATGGTACTATAGAAAAATACAAAGCTCGTATAGTAGCCAAAGGTTATCGACAAAAGGAAGGCATAAATTTCTTTGATACCTATTCGCCGGTAACAAGAATTACGTCCATTAGAACACTAATTGCTATAGCGGCTGTTCACAATTTGGAAATACACCAAATGGATATGAAAACCGCATTTCTAAATTGTGAATTAGATGAAGAAATCTACATGGAACAACCCGAAGGGTTTGTTGTTAAAGGTCAAGAAAGAAAAGTTTGCAAATTGGTTAAGTCTCTTTATGGACTTAAACAAGCTCCAAAGCAATGGCATGAGAAATTTGATAACACATTATTATCAAATGGATTCAAAATTAATGAATGTGAAAAATGTGTCTATATGAAAGAATATAAAGACGCATATGTCATTGTATGCTTATATGTCGATGACATGCTTATAATGGGAACTAGTAAGGATGTTATTAATCAAACCAAGAAGATGTTACATTCAAATTTCGATATGAAAGATATGAGAATTGTGGATATAATTCTTGGTATTCGAGTTCAAAGGAATTCGGATGGTTACATACTTACACAATCTCATTATGTAGAAAAGGTCCTTAGAAAATTTGGACACTATGAAGACAAACCGGTCGTTACCCCATTTGATCCCTCTACTCACCTTAAGAAGAATCAAGGTGATAGCGTGTCTCAATTAGAATACACCCAAGTTCTTGGAAGCTTGATGTACATAATGAATTGTACAAGACCAGATTTGGCTTATAGTTTGAGTAGACTAAGTAGATATTCACACAATCCGGGTAATGAACATTGGATTGCTTTGATAAGAGTCTTAAAGTTCCTAAAGCATACAATCAACTATGGGTTGCATTATACCAAATATCCTCCCGTGTTAGAAGGATTTTGTGATGCAAATTGGATTTCATGCAATTCAGAGAGTAAGTCCACAAGTGGTTATGTATTTACACTTGGTGGAGCGGCCGTATCTTGGAAATCATCGAAACAAACCGTGAATACACGTTCGACGATGGAAACGGAATTTGTAGCCTTGGATAAAGCCGCCGAAGAAGCGGAATGACACAAAGGTTTCCTAGAAAGTATTCTGTTGTGGCCAAAGCCCGTCACGGCCATTTGCATACATTGTGATAGTATGGCTGCCCTTACAAGAGCAAAGAATGACTATTACAATGGCAAATCAAGGCATATAAGGCGACGTCACAAGACAATACGAGACTTGCTCAAAAATGGAATTATTTCCATTGACTATGTAAAATCAAAGGAAAATATAGCGGATCCTTTGACTAAAGGCCTAAATAGAGAGCAAGTTATATTTACATCGAGGGGAATGGGCTTAAAGCCAATACAATGAGTCAATACTTGGCGGAAACCTAACCTAGCAATATTGGAGATCCCATGGTCTAGGTTCAATAGGCAAACTAGTTGAGGAAGACTCAAGAAGCATAACACACAAGTACACCTATTCCTATGATGACATAAAGTGTGTTTCCGTAGATGATTAAGGGTTGAATCTTAGTATTCTTAATAATGCTAATAGCCTTTGTCAAGGTGGGATAGTACGGACTATTCTTAATTAGCATTACCTATATGAGATTGATGTCGGGTCGCATCTATGAGAACCGAAATGGCTACGTTCTCTAGAAATCTCATGAAGTAAGGAGTTGTTCAGGACCAAAATGAACACAACCGTAAGAATTGAAATGTGTTTTGATATGATATGTGTAATACTTATTGTCTCGATTTACTACACAACGTGAATAGCTCAAGACTTAAGTTCACTACTTCACAAAGTGAATCCGATAAGTATTTACTACGAAAGGTTCAAGTCTAAAAGACACATTTTCCGATGCATGTCATATCTACGTTCTCCGAAAACGCGATAAGTTCCTAATTATCTTATTTTCTATTCAAATGTGGGGTATTATTAGAGTTTGAATAGAAAATGTGGGGTATTGTAGGAACTTGTGAGACTTTAGTCCCACATTGAAGAAGTTGAAAAGGTTGGTGCCCTTTTATAAGGGCTAACCCATTTAATTCATTAAATGGGTGATATGTGAGAGAATGAGCTTTGTGGGCTTTCTATGGGATTTTCCATAGAATTGCACATAGATTTCACATATATTTAATAGTCAAAAGATGCTCTTAGGCTCTGTTGATTAAATTCAGAATATTTTTTATTTTAATTAATTAATATTTTGAATTTTGAATTTGATTTTATCTGATAAACAGTTACAACTGTTCGAACAGTTGCAACTGTTTGTTCGGGTTTATCTGTTTGCTTGACTATTATTTATAGACGACGTTGGTCGTCGTTACAAGACACGAAAACGTTCTTCTCTTCTTCTTCTTCTGTTCTTCGGAAATCCACAAAGTAAATTTGCTAGAACAAATTCTTGTGCAAGAACTTGTTTGTGATTGTTGTATCCTCAAGATAGACGTCTGCAACTACAGCACAAGTGGGGACAAATTTCTGTCTAAGGACACTACTACGCAGGCCTCAATCGATCAAGTCAGTGATTTCAATTTCAATTTCGTTGTTAATATAATTCGTTTTGATAGTTGTTATTACAATTTATAATATATATAAATCTGTTTCTGTACCTTTTACTGTTTGGTTCTCTCAAGTGGTGTCTCCTAGTTTGGAGTACACTATTGAGTGATTGGTTTCTTGAATTTTAATAAGCTACTAGTTACTATTTACTAGTCATGTTGCTTATTATAGGGTGTAAGAATATAGTTAGAGATGGTTTCGCTTAGCTTAGTCTTTTTGCATAATTCGATTTTTACGTAGCCCATCAAGGGTGAGTTGTAGTCATTTTTTTTTTGGGAATTTGATGTTACACCCAAAATCATAGACCCATTTTAAATTACACCCACATGTTATACTCTTTTGAAATACACCTAACTTATTAATTAGGTTGATTTAGTAAAAATATTAATATTGTTTATCTAAACAATAGAACTTGTTATTGAAGGAAATTGCTGAAATGCCACTAACTGAACCATTGCAATTAACAAGCTGTTTGACCGACTCATTAAACATAATTATCCGGCAGCTGAAAACCCGGTTCCACAGAAAACGCCTAAACCCTAAACCCTAGTCTAAACCCTAAACCCTAAACCAGGTTCCACAAACCCTAAACCCGGTTCCACAAACCCTAAACCCGGTTCCACAAACCCTAAACCCTAGTCTAAACCCTAATCCCTAAACCCTAGTCTAAACCCTAAGACCTAATCCCTAAACCCTAAACCCGGTTCCACAAACCCTAAACCCTAGTCTAAACCCTAACCCTATTTAAAATAGAAGAAAGTCAAGAGCCACATTTAGGGAATGTCTTCTCATTCAATCAGAAAAGAAAAATCTTCTCAAGAAAAAACAAAAAAAAAACAGAAGGGCAAAAGAGTCAAGAAAAAGAGGGATACAAATTCTAAAAATAAAAATAAAACATATAAGGCAGGTTCAATAATAGAGTTGGGTGTAAATTAAAATAAGGGAGTAAATGCTTGTGACACCCTGTAGTTTATACCTAAAATCAGTTTTGTCCCTCACTTTTTTTTTAAACTGGTATACCCCTACACTTTGAATTCTCGACTGATTTGCCCTTGTCGTCAATTGACCGTTAAAGAAGACTGTTAAGTTGCTGAGATGACCGGTCTTGCGATTCCAACTTAGCTAGAAACCTGCAACATCGACATAATATGTCCAATATACCCCTGACTATAGTGAGCTGCAGCCGGGTGAGTCGAGGTGGCGGCAGAGAGGGGATGAGCAAGGGAGGGAGGAGAAGGAGGAGGATTTTCTCGGGTCGAAAACCGGGTCGGCTTGGGAGTAGCACCGGGGTGTATAAATTGCTGCTGCTGCTGTTGCAGTTGTTGTTGCAGTAGTTGTTGCTGTTGTAGCTGTTGATCATACTGGTGTTGTAATACATACCCGGAATCCTGCACCTGTTGTTGCATCTGAACCCGAGTGTTGGGATCAGAGACATTAACTTTAGAATCAACAAGGTTTGCGGGAAACCTGGTGGGGGTTCCAGAGGGTATCTGAGCAACTGGTTCTTGATAAACTACAGGTTTTGGGCGTGACATGATAGCATTTGATAAACTATGATCACTGCAAATTTGTATCCACCAAAGCAAAAAAAAAAATGCGACAATCAACAACACCTCCATGGTAATAAGACTGAGGAGGCAGACTCTATTGCTGCTGAGGCTGAGGAGGAATCGGTTTCCGATATCCACCGTGATCGGATCGCTCATCATCGGAGACGACCCGATTCAGGTAATCAGGCGGCGAAGAAGAGCTCACCGGCGCAGAGGAAGGCATAATAGTAGTCGGCAACGGCGGCGGTGAAGACAACACCACAAAGCCGCCGCCGTCATCTTGCTTCTGCTGCCCAACCAACCCACCGTCATCTGAGCAAACTGCTCTTCAATCCCCACCTTCTGATCCTGCTCTCTATTCCCGCCGTGACTACTACCACCCCCACCGTCTTCCACGTGGACCCGAATCGGAGGCAAATTCGCCAGCGACGGAGACGACGAGGTTGATAGTCACCCCTCACGACGAGGTTGATAGTCACCCAATTCAGGATGTGAGGGCTGAGGAGATGGAAATGGCCAATGATGGGCAAGGCCAAGGGGCTTGGAAGAAGGTCGCCATGGTGTTTCACAACGAACTTTTTTGAGATGAAGATGGGCAGAACAAGGAAGAGGATGAGGAGGCCTAACTCAGCTACCATGGCTACCACCTAGCTTGTGATGATCCCGTGATTTTTTGAAGGAGAAGGCGTCGAGGTGGTGGAGAGGGAGGGAGAGGGAAGATGGGTCGGAGTCGGGTTCAGATGTTTCTGAAAAGGATTCGGGTTGGGAGAGAGAGGGGGTGGAGGGGAGGGGGGAGAGGAGGAGGGTGTGGTGGTCAAGGGCGGCAGAGGAGAGGGAGAGGAGGAGAGTGAAAAAGTTGATGATTCAAAATGGGTTTGAAATTGCTTTGTGGGTAAAATTGTCATCTCAATACCTTGGTCTCATACATGTGTCAACATGTTAGCCACGTCAGCTACATAACGGGTTCACTTAACGACAAGGGCAAATCAGTCGAGAATTTAAAATATAGGGGTATACCAGTTTAAAAAAAAAGTGAGGGACAAAACTGATTTTAGGTGTAAACTACAGGGTGTCACAAGTATTTACTCCTAAAATAAAATATGAGCATGAGTTTATTTTAAAAGGGGTTTGTTTTTTGGGATTTTGTCTATTTTTTTTTAAGATCAAATAAATATTTGAAGTGGTACAACGAGTCTAACCGTGAGTCAAACTTACGACCTCTTATTTATAAAATTTTTAAAAAAAGGGAAAATGCCCATTTAGTACTAATTCAAACCTCTTATTTCCCATTCCAATGATAATCTTTTGCATTAGCCCATTCCAATATGAGGTAACAATTTTTATGCCCAAATACACAAATCTTTACTAAAGTCTTAACAAACCATATTATTTCAAGACTATTTTGCCCCCACCTCTTCAACATGAAAAGACTTGGCCGGAACCTCGGACTCCGGTCACCGGCCGCCGGACTCCGGTCACCGGCCGCCGGATTCCGGTCACCGGAATTTTCCCGACCGCCGGATTCCGGTCACCAGATTTTCCTCTATAACCAGTTACTGATCCCCAATAATCAGTTACTGACCACTTAATGACCCATAATAACCAGTTACTAACCCCCAGTAACCAGTTATTGATTAATTACTGACACCCAGTAACCAGTTACTGACCCCCAATAACTTTTAGTTTTCAGTTACTGACACCCAGTAATCACTTAGTTTTCAGTTACTGACACCCAATAATCACTTTGTTTTCAGTTACTGACACCCAGTAATCACCCAATAATCATGTTGTTTTCAGTTACTGACACCTAGTAACCAGTTACTGACACCTAGTAACCAGTTACTGACCCCCAGTAACCAGTTACTGACACCTAGTAACCAGTTACTGATCAGTTACTGACCCCCAGTAACCAGTTACTGATCAGTTACTGACCCCCAGTAACCAGTTACTGACACCCAGTAACCAGTTACTGACCCCTAATAACTTGGTTACTGACCCCCAATAATCAGTTATTAACCCCTAATAATTTAGTTACTAACCTCCAACAATCAGTTACTGACACCCAATAATTGCTTACTAGCACCAAATAATTGCTTACTAGCACCCAATAATCACCTACTGTCCCTTAATAATCAGATTACAAACCTCAAATAACAACTTACTGACCTCAATAATCACTTATCAATCCTCAATAATCAAGTTACAGACCACAATAACCGTTACACATCACAATAATCAAGTTATCCCCACCTCTTCTGCCACCATCCTCCTTCAACAATAATACAAGTTAGACTCTTCGGACCAAAACACAAGTCATGTAAGGCTGTTAAAATTTGGAATGGTATAATCATACCTTCTGAAAGTCAGTCTCCGCAGACTCTAGACTGGCTTTTTATCTGCTTCTCCTGTCCCTTCTTCTTTTCGAAAGAGCAACGCCTTATCAAAGTTCGACGATCCCCTCACCGCCGCTCAGGTCCCCCGCCTCCTCAACAGCCACGTGTCCTCCTCCGCCGACTCCTCCTCCTCCGATCCCAGCTATCGCTCCCGATTGCTCCTCCGCCACCCCTCCGACTCCATCGGCCTCTCCGGCCTCCTCGTCCTCCCCTAAGCCTTCGGGTCTAGCTTCCATCTCTCTCTAGAACCTTCTTCTTCTTCGTTGTCGTCGCCATAAGCTACATGAAGTCGTTGAGTGGCCGGAATCTTCACCGTCAGAATCGATGGGGACGGTGGTGGCGGATCGTTGATCTACGGCGAACCGATCGAAGCAGATTGAAGCGATCGGCGGTGTCACTCTTTTTTATCTACAGCGACCGCCGAGATGCCGGAGGCGGCTCAACACTATGATCCTCGTCGGGCTCCTCGCCGGGGCGTCGTGCTCGTCCTTGAGGCATCGTCGACGTTGAGGCAGCCATGAGAGAGAGAGAGAGAGAAAGAGAGAGGAAACCAGATCGGGAAGAGAGAGAGAGAAGAAGAAGGAGAAAGAGATAAAAACTGTGTGGATTTAATTAAACACAGGGTAATAATGTCTTTTTCTTAAAAATCATTGGAATGGGCACAAGAATAAGACTTTAATTGAAATGGGCTTTAGTTTTTAAATATTTGGGCATTAGGGCATTTTCTCTTAAAAAAACTGATGTTATTAAACCAAATAATACTAGGTAAGTTGTGTTTCATGTTCCCACGTTTATTGATCAATAAAGCTTTACGTCTTGCGTTAAAAAAAAAACTAAAATATTTGTCCGTCATTTAAATGCCCTTAAGTAATTACACGTGTGTTTTGCGCTAAGAAAAAGAGAAGAAAAGTATTTACAGAGCGATATGGCGGGAAAATGCGCAGTCTAAGAGTCTCTATTCCCCCAAATCTCCTCCCCCCAGAAATTAGGGTTTTGCAGATTTGACATCATCCCCCTAATTCTCATTCAATCAGCAACAAAGCTCTCTCCTTTGTTCCACCATCAGATGCCGACTTACAATATCAGAGGCATCGATGTCGATTTCCCATTCGAGGCCTACGATTGCCAGCTCGTATACATGGAGAAAGTCATCCTGTCTCTCCAGCAAGTAAGTTTCTTGAAACCCATAAGGTTGTATTGTTAGCTTTTGTAAAAAAACTTTTCTTAGTTCAATTTTTTTTGGGGGGGGGGGGGGGGATGTTGTGATATGTTCAGTTTGGTGTTTTGTAAGTTATGTTTATGTAGATGAGCATTCGGGTATGTAGCGGACCGGTTTGGAGTTGAATCGGGTAATCGGATAATGATTCTGACTCCTAATGAGTATGCCTATTTTTTGAAGTTCACATCAGTGTACAATTGGGGATTTTGGACTCAGACTGATAGTTTATGAATCAATTGTTTTTCAGTGCTTATAAGACGTATGTGCATTGTTTGTGATCTTTATTGTTTCAGGTCATACTTAAATTTCTGTCATTGAGACATATGAGGGTTGTTTATGATTGTTATTGTTTCGCCTCATTGGTGTGAGTTTGATTTGATTATGCAGAGATCTAATGCACTGCTGGAGAGTCCAACTGGGACTGGGAAAACCCTTTGTCTTCTCTGTGCCACAATGGCTTGGAGGAAGAGCTTGGGTGTTTTCTCAACTGGTCCTAATGTGAAGACGAGTCTGATCAATGGTGATAAATCAGGTGGTTCGTTGTCCCAGACCAATGATCATCCTACCATAATATATGCGTCCCGCACTCACAGCCAGATCCGGCAAGTAATTCAGGAGTTGAAACGAAGCTCTTATAGGTGAGTCATTGGGTGGTTCTGCAATCATTTAGTATGGTTAAACTTTGTAGTATATTATCAGCATTACTATTAGGAATAATTTAGTGCATTGTCGAATGTACAATATGCCTTTTCTTGATATTTTTTTTTGGTACTGAAAAGGACTGGTAGTTTGCAGTGCACACCATCTATTGCTGTTTTGGGCTTTCAATGGTACCCATTCTTCGTAGATGTTAGTTCATTGCATTTCATATATGAATAGTTTGTGTTGCATATCTTTTGCTGCTTTTAAGGCAATGTTCTGCAGACCTTGAACCATGCATTATTTAAACTAATATATGAACCCCTGGAGGACTATAATTTTCAGTACCGCATATACACCACAACATAGTTGTCTTCTTGATCAGTACCTAAAAACTACATTGATTGCCTGTCCAACAGAAACAGCCTCGGTTCATTTAATTACTTATACATGACATATTACTCTGGCATCTATTGATTTAGATAATCAGTTGAGCTGTTGCTGATTTCCAAATTGTTCTCTACAGTTGTGAACTTGTGATAGTCTTTGCAACTTGCTGTTAGAAGTTAGTTTTGAGTCATGGCACATGAAGATGCTTCATTACTGATTAGAGGAATTGCTCTTCCAATTGGAGTTTTATGTCTGCTTTCCTTTTGATTCTTCAAAATATTTGAAACTGAACTAATGTTTGTGACATTCTGTAGGCCAAAAATGGTAGTATTGGGGTCTCGAGAGCAATTATGCATTCATGAAGACGTGAGTTTACTCCATGGGAAAGCACAGACGAACGCCTGCCATTTCCTCTGCAGAAAGCGTACAAAGCGTTATTGCAAACATTATTCTTGTACTACAGGTATGTCTGTTTTACTTTATGCTTGTTAAATTATACATATATATATATATATTTATTAATTATATACATATATATAAATGTGTGTGTGTGTGTATTGCAAACATTATTCTCGTACTACAGGTATGTCTGTATTACTTTATGCTTGTTAAATTATATATATATATATATATATATATATATATATATATATATATATATAGATAGACGGACACATGTACAGTAACTATTGAATTGACAGGATGACTTCCCTTTCTATTGTAGATTTCTTTTCTACTCATTTGAAGGTTTCTTTATTCATCATTACGATTTCGAGTACTGCAGTTCATAACGGAGAATGATTTAGCCTGACTTTAGCATTCCTACTGTTGTTGACACTGTTGATTTGGATTAGTACCATTTTATTGTTAGCTGGTGCTTTAGATGCATAGAGGATGGTGAGCAGGGATATTAAGTGTCTGAATGTTGTGGTTATATATGTTATAATTGTTTGGATCTCGCGGTATGCCAAGTTCTCTACTAAGTTACTGAGTGGAGAGGGTAGTATGACTTGCCATATTATTCTCACCTGGTGCATATGTGCAATGCAGGTGGTGAGCTGGGGTATTTATGAGTTGCCTGAAACTTGTGATCCTATGAGTTTAATTGTTAGGATATATTGGCTGGCTTACTTATCGGCTTGGGATGGTTAATGAAATTTTGGAAGTTAATGTTTAGATGAGTTATGGATATGGAGTTGTTGTCATAAATAAGCTGACTATACGACGTATTAAGAATGTTATGACAATTTGATTCTCGATCAGTATGATCTTTGTTGAATGAGAGGAAAGTTCTGCATTTTATACTTTTTCTTGTGTCATACTGGAGCAACTTGTCTCATTTTCCTCATGTTTCTTTTTGATGTACTGGACATTTTAATGAAGTCTAATTTGCATGTTGGTGCTTCTATTGTAGATTACTTGAAGAATAATTCTCATCTTGGAGATGAACCTATTGACATCGAGGATTTGGTCAATATTGGAAGAAAATCTGGGCCGTATGTTCTTTTATCAGTGTTCTTTCACCACATTGAAATGATACCATACATCTCCCATCCTCTATTATCTTCTGAAACCTTTGCTGTTGTTTCTCAGTGTTGATTTAGCTTGTCATTTACTTGTTACCTCTTGGTTGCAGGTGCCCTTATTACTTATCCCGGGATCTTCATAAGATTGTCGATATATTTTTTGCACCCTACAACTATCTTATTGATCGCGGGTTTAGAAAATCACTACAAATTAATTGGAAAAACAGCATTCTCATATTTGATGAAGCTCACAACCTGGTAAGGATTACATGGAAATTATAGTTTTTGATAAATAAACTCTACTTGTTTAAGTTGGCTGTAAATCTCTGAATGCTATATAATTATTCTCTCGGCCACTCTTAGAACTGATTCAACTTCAAAACAAAAAAGTACTCAATTTATATTCATGCAAAATTAGGATTTGAAACTTTACCCAAGTTAACATCAGAGTAAAATAATGCAGGAAAGCATATGTGCAGATGCAGCTTCTTTTGACTTGCCATCTTGGCTTCTTACAGCATGCATTTCTGAAGCGAAAAATTGTATTGACCTTTCCGTACAAAGAAGGGATGAATCAATCGATAAATCAAAGAATCCAGATAACTTTGCAATTCTTAGAGGTAAACCTACTAGATCTACTGATAATTATCTGATGTTAATCAAACTTGCTTTTTACAGTCAGTACTATGCCAATGAACAGTCACCGTAGTAGTGATATTTTGTTGAGGACTCAACTGTTTATATCATATTACATTGGTATTGCTAGTTGGGTCACCTTGTTTCTTTGACAGTGTCCTTTTTATTACAGTTTGTGAGAGTAAGCTATTGTTATATCTTTTGGTCTTGCTACGGAAGTGGTGTTCTTCCGCAAAAATTCATTGGGTAATGGGTTTTTACAAGTGATTCATATCTTGCAGCACTTCTTTTGAAGCTGGAGAAGCGGATTTCTGAAGTGCCTATTCAATCGAAGGAATTGGGATACACTAAGCCTGGAGCGTATATCTATGAACTACTTGCTGATTTAAACATCACATCAGATACTGTCCCTATGATCATTAATATAATTGAGGAAGCTACTCTACTTATTGAGGAAGATAACCAGCAGAATTCAAAACGCAATGTCTGCCGGCTTGAGAGCATTAGTGACATCTTGAATACAGTTTTCAGAGATATAAGCAATGCAAAATCGTATCAAGTAAGTTGGCACATTGATGTGTTAGTTATTATCACTGGGGAACTCTAGCAGGATGTAATGTTTCCAGCTTTATTTTCCTTGTTATTTCAGAATAATGAACTACATTTCTGAATGATGAACATTTTTCTGCTCATTTTAGGTTCACATACAGGAAGTTCAAGGAAGTGCAACAGATGGTCTGAAGGGTACTGAACATCTGTTTTCCAATAGTTGGATTGAATATTTCATGTAATATTTTTAGAATATTATATTGAGTATCACTGTTTGTCATGTGCTGTCCTCTTACATTATAAATATGTTTTCTTTTGAATCCCTTAGTGTAATATAATATTGGTAAAAATAAAATTCTCCATTGAACCTCTCACATTAAGGTTTTCATATATATTTAGGGTTTAGGGTTTTCATATATATTTAGGGTTTAGGGTTTTCATATATATTTAGGGTTTAGGGTTTTCATATATATGACATGTGTTCGACCAAAAGTATATATGACATGTGGATATAGTGACAATTATATTCTTTATTTGTTGATTCCAGGTAAGCCATCTAGGACACTCAGCTGGTGGTGCTTTCATCCTGGAATTGCAATGGAGGAATTCTCCAAGATGGATGTGGGCTCTATTATATTGACATCTGGCACACTAGCTCCTTTAGAATCATTTGCACAGGAGCTAAAACTGTAAGTAATTTTTGTTTTGTTTATCTTTCATTTGTTTATGCTTATGGCTGACTTAAATTCCACAATAAAAATGTCAGAGAATTTCCTGTGCGGCTGGAAAATCCTCATGTTATCACCCCAAATCAGATATGGGCTGGAGTTGTTCCAGCTGGCCCTTCCGGTTGCTCTTTCAACTCCTCTTATAGAACACGTGACTTGATTGAGTATAAGCAGGATCTTGGAAATGCTATTGGTAAGTACCATATTCACAGGTAACAATAAAGTAAATAAAGAAAAAAAAAAGTTGTACGTAAGATGCCACTGATCTGGACAGCACCCATTTCGATAAAATGTCAAAGTTATCATCCAAGAAATGCTTAATAATTGTTTTCAAACTTATTGTTCTGATGAAGTGCTAGTTTGAATTTATTGCACTAATGTAACTTTAATTTTTTCAAACACGTCATAGTCATGCATATTAGCAGACCATTTTCCCCTGGTGGTGCTGGCTGATGCAACATCTTTGCATGGTCTGTTTCCAACTGCTACTTTCCACTGATCTAGACATCACCCGTTTCGATAATGCCAAAGTTAGCAGTCTAACAAATGCTTAATTATTATTTTTTCGGAATTATAATTTGGATGAGGTGCTTAATTATGCTTTATTGCACTAACAGAATTTTGAGTTTCGCAAACATGTCATAGTCGCTATAGTACAGACCATTTTACCCTGGTTCTGCTGGCTGATTCAAAAATGTTGAATACCACAATTTTCATAGCCTGCTTCCCAATGACTGACACTTCCCATTTATATATATATATATATATATATATATATGCACACACACATCTATGTCTATATACCAACATCTAGTTCAGAACTGCAGATTGCATATTATTTCATGTCTGCCTTTGTCCCTCCCTCTGTCTCTCTCTCTCTCTCTCTCTCTCTCTCTCTCTCTCAGACAGAACAAAACTACCAAAATGGCAAAACCCATCCCACCTTGCTGCTATCCAATCTGTAGGCTGAACATTTGATTGTCATTTGCGAAATGTGTTGATTCTCTTGACTGATTTTTCAGTCAATTTTGCTCGAATTGTACCTGATGGATTGCTTGTATTCTTTCCTTCTTACTACCTTTTGGATCAATGCATTGGGTGCTGGAAGAATATGGTAAGGAATCAATACTTTGGGTGAAGAGGCCAAATTGTTTGCCTTTTTTTTTTTTGGAAGAGAAGATTTATTACCAGACATAACAAACACAAGAAAGGTGCTCATGAGTATAACTGATTATGCAGAGCCAGGCCAATTCAACTACAATATGGGAAAGAATATGCAAACACAAGAAACCTGTTGTAGAACCTAGACAATCTTCATTATTTCTTTCATCAATTGAGGTGAATGACATGACAAACAAAGAATCAGCAGTTTTTATCATTATTTATGGTTATATCAAGATAGCCCTGACGTCTGATTATTTTCTGGCAGGACTATATGACTAAGCTGAAGGACACCTCAGCTTCTGGTGCAATATTTTTTGCCGTTTGCCGTGGTAAGGTATGAGCCTATATTCTGAACTATTCACATCTTTTCTGTTGGTTGGAAAAGATTGCAAGATATTTGTGTGTACATTTGACTTCCATTCAATCAGATGTTCAAAGCCTCCTAGGTTATACTTTATAAGTGTCTACAAATTAAAACACTTTATATGTATGTATTTTTCATGCTTTAATATATGATGTATTTGATAAAATCATTTGGATATTGATTTGGGTTGCTGACTCTTTTTTTTACTGAATACCCCTGAGGGAAGTGGAGACCAGATATGCTCTAAAGAACCAAACAGGCAAATTTCTAGACAAAGGGTTTATTGCACAAGGCATGCTTATTTGTTAATATTTTTGAAAGGGCCCTGGCACTCATATTGATAACAAAATAACTGCCTTGGAGTGTGGTATCATTTGTACAGCAGAAGCAATACATATGTATTGCTGAATATCTATTTTGGTATTAGCTTCACTGTAGCTTGTATAGTCACTGTAGCTTGTATAGTGTTGACACGCATGATGTTACTATTAATGAAACATCCAGAATTAGCTGATCTAGGCTGTCTATGTGGCAGACAAAAGTAGACGTTACTGCTGATTAGACGATTTTTTTTTCTTGGTTTAAGATCCCTGCATTAACATTAACCCTACATTAACATTAACAAGTATTTCAATACCTAAGAACAATTTGCTCTATTATACATCTGCTGTAGACTGTTTCTCTGACATCAGAAGCTAGGGACATAATTGATTTGAATAATTTGTCAGGTGAGTGAAGGATTAGATTTTGCCGATCACGCTGGAAGAGCTGTAATTGTTACTGGTATGCCGTTTGCCACATGGAATGATCCTAAGGTTTATAATTTTCCCCTGATTCTCCTTCAGATTGCTTTATAATTGTATTTATCAACGTCCTCACTTTTTTAGGACTTCAGTTGAGACGGATATATATATATATATATATATATATATATATATATATATATATATATTGAATTTAACTCATTTTGATGGTTTCTGATTGAATTTGAATTTTCTCGACTGCTATCATTGATGAAAATTGCTACGTCTAATACAAAAAATTAATCATTACCTAAGTGCATTCACCTGAACCTACATCATGTATGTCATTAAGATCATGTTATTATTGATGTTTAGACATTACATTGGATATGAGTGTTCTGCATTGGTGTGTTAAATCAGTGTTGATGTACCTGAAATTATGTCTGAAATGTGATGTTCATGAATCATGAGTATTCTTGATGCTTATACATCAGATACACGACTGTAAAATGTGTTGATTCTTGATAAAAGGAAGAAAGCTAATTCAATCAGCACCTTGTTGCCAGTAGTTTTCTTGGTCATTTTGATGGAAAACAGTAGAAGAATACTCGAGGATTATAAGGGTAAAGAGGTGGAAGAAGTTTGGAAACCAGCGCTTTCTGTCATTTATGGAATCTGGTTTCTGTTAATTTGAGGGACTATCCACTTTCTTCTATAATGTTGGTCACTAGCCGCTCAGAAGTGATGCTTTGTGTATGTATCATAATAATGGTTAATATTTATCTAGATATATTAAGTTGTCATAGTCTCTCATTCTTTATTTTGATTCATTGCTGTGGTCTCTTGGTAACTGTTATAGTTCTTGACATGATCTAGAAGATAATATCTCGCACATGCCCTATAAGATATTATCTCGCACATGCCCTATAAATTTACTTATGGCAATGTTACTTATGTAGCTCTATGTTCTTTGTTTTGTTTTGTACATATGATATGGCAATATATAACAGGTTCGTCTGAAACGTGAGTACTTAGATGAACAGGCACGTTCTCAACAGAAAGTATGTAAGGTATGTCTCGTATTGCTTGTAAAGTGACACCATGCATTACTGAGTGCTTATCCTCATTGACTTCGCTAACTTTCTTGTAATTTACCAAAACACTGAAGGTGCATGTTCTGACTGGAGAAGACTGGTACAACCAACAAGCATCACGAGCTGTGAATCAGGCTGTTGGACGTGTAATCCGTCATCGTCATGATTATGGAGCAATTATTTTTCTTGATGAAAGGTTATCTCTCTCCCTAGCATCGCTACAAAACAGCAAAAATAAGTATAAACTTGTACTTGATAATTCTTTCTTTACTTAGCATAGTGCATTATGTCTGATACTGCAGAAGCATTGCTTAACTTTCCAAACTCAATAGTTTCAACAAAATTTGGGCACTTCTTATAGCTGGAGGTAGAATATTATTAATATTTGAATCTACCATATTCTTTTGGTAATCTTCAATCAATGTTGTTAAGGGTTGTTCCACTTGTAGATATAGTGGATCTTGAAAAATATTTGGTTTTGATTTTTTGTACTCTAACAGAGAAATATATTTGATGCATGACCAAGTCTTTTGGATGATATTCGACATTCATGGGCATATTCATATTCTGATTAATATTTTTTTTATTTTTTTTTTATTTTCTCATTTGTACTGTTTAGGTTTAAAGTTTAAACATATGGCTCCCTAGCTTATACTAAAACATTTGCTACTCGAGTCTGTCTTTATTTGGATTTGTGAAATTATAGGCATACAGACACCTCTTTATATAAATATATGTCATACTTTTTCATTTAAACATTGACAGGTTTACGCAGCCAAATCGTCAATCTCAAGTATCTCTTTGGATAAGGCCTCATATCAAGGTGCTTTTGGTTTGCAGTAGCCTTTTGATCTATTTTAAAACATGTCTGTACTTACATTCTCTTTTTCAGTGCTACTCCAAATTTGGGGAAGTGGTTTCTACGTTGACCCGTTTCTTCCGGGATGAAAAAGCTCAGGGTCCTACAAAACTGAATTTATTAACAACTGAAAAACAAGGTAAGATTGCTGCAGTTAGAGTCTGAAGCACTGGGGCTTTAACTGTATACAACTTACTTACATGCTCCTCATTCTTTTGTTTACTTCATTAATGATTGGAATATTTGACTGCAATCCCCAAGCTTGTCTCATAAACGATCTGCTTTGTGATATATTATTTTCTCATTGAAGTATTTGTTATACTTGACAATGTCTAAAAAATCCAATGATGGTTTGAGCACCTTTAATCGTGCTGCCAATGATGATTTCCTTTACTTGTTTTGCATGAGTGGCAGGAAAGATATGTGAGTCGCAAATTCAGCAACCTTTAGACAAATTTTATCTGGATAAATGTTTCCCTGAGGTAGTTCTTCTGTCATTACCACAGTGACCCATTCGTATTATTAATTGTGTAAAAATATGGTAAGCTAATTCTTTTGTGGTCTGTTTCTTGGTGATTGTACTTCCAGAATACACAAGTGGGTCAAGACTGTCCTGTAAAGTTATCTCCCCTTCCTGAAGCTAGAAGGAAAAAGGTGTCAAGCCTGCTGGGTGAAATCGTCCCTGCTAATCGCTCATCTGTTACTTGCTGCAAGGATCAGTCTGTGTCATGGAAGTGCTCAAGTACCCTATCAGGAAATGAGAAAAAGCCTCTTACCCTTAAGAGGGAGAGCATGCAGTATCAAGATAAAAACATAATTGATCTTACCCTTAAGAGGGAGAGTATGGAGTATCAAGATAGAAACATAATTGATCTTACTGGTGGATCAATGATAAAAGAAAAATGGAGTGAAGAAATGATAACACTGTTCTGCAAAGAAGTGTAAAGTAAGCGCAGAGCATGACGCAGCGCAACATATTAACAATTCTCTTGAGCATTCATCTCATACAATGGATTTCGAATCACATGGCCTTAATTTAATCAGAAGTGAGAGCTCAAATAGATCTAAGCCATCTGATAGAGAAAGTACACAAAATGCTCAAGGTGGTTCAAAACTGTCGCATAAAGACAATGTTCCTGTGCCTTCTGGTGATGAGGAAACGAGAGGATCTCAATTTCTTATTCAGGTGAGGGTTCTGATGATGTTTTCTCATTGCTGGCTACAAGTTATTATTTGGTTTTATTCTGAATGAGTTTTATTGAGAACGAAGCTGGACAAGGTCTGCCATCTCATGCATATAAAATCTGTACTAATCTTGCCAGAAATAGAAAAAGAAGCTAAAGGTGACATGCTTATTGCTTTAAACAAGTTCTGTCACATTTACCGGTTGGCTTGCCTGGCAAGAATTGTGATGCTTAATTCCGTCCTTTGCTTTCTTCAGGATTGGTGTTAAGACTATTCTTTAATCTCAATACTTTACAGATGAAATAGTTGAAACTGTTGTGAATACTTATTATGGTTTCCATTTGACAATAAAAAGAATCCTGGCACACAGGATATTGAAGGGTCTTTAAGTACCCTATGCAGAATACTTGTTTGTACAAGGAAAAGCAAAATAAAGAGTTCCCTTGTTCAGAACGTCTTTCTTGAGTTTGAGACATTTAGGTCAACAGTTCACTATATGCTCATTGGATATTTCCTGAAATGACTGTCCCCGATCCCTGAATATCCCTCTATCTTTTAAATTCCGTTCTCATGTACTTTGTTGTATTTAGTCTTTCTTCTCTGCGATCACACAGTTTTCCTGTTTAAGGTTTCATATGAACAACTTGGTGTTTTCGGATGTTTTCCTTGTGCCTTACAGGTTAAAGAGAAACTTAGTGCTTTGGAGTATAAAGAATTTGTAAATTTGATGAAGGCACTGAAGTCCAAAGCAATGAACATAAGTGAAGTTTTGCAATCAATTGCGAGATTGTTTTGTGGACCAGAGAGGCTTCCCCTTCTTAAAAGGTGATACTCTCCTTCCAACCTGTTATATGTTAGTTACGATCTCCTGCTTATTTGTGAGCATAAAATTATGGCTGCTGCTTGTTTAATAAACATCTACTAAAAAAGAATCCACTAAAACTTAAAAATATGCCTTTGATCCAATGGTTGGCGAGCATGGATGCTGTACAAGCAGAGTAAAAATATCAAGATTGTGCGTGTATAGCTAATTAGCTATATATATATATATATATATATATATATCTACTATGAGTTTGACATCTCGTATTTGAGGCTCATATTATTTCGGTCACAATTGTCAACAGATTCAAGCACTTCATTCCTGCAAAATATCATTCCATGTATGATCACTATTTTCAAACCAATGGATCTTCTCAGAGTGAGATGCATGATAACAAGGCCGGTTTTTCTTGAGGTGCTCCCTGATATAAAAGGTGATGTGTTCTCTTTTTGAAGGCAAAGCTTATGGTTGTCAGGAGTTGTAACTTTAGTGGTCAAAAGCATTTGCACTTGCATCATAGTTTCTACTGGCTCCCCAGTCCCTTTACCTTCATTGCAAGTTTTGAACAAATAGAAACAATTTAATTAGTTACATGGGTAATTTGTTTAGTTTATACTGCATACAATCAATTAAACCAAAATGAATATATTTGATTGGTTAGAAGAGTGAAAAACAAACAGATTAGTCAATTGCAATTTGCAACTCACCAATTTACTGACTAACTAATGATCTAAAACCCAGTAGGAGGATTATTCAGGTCAATAATCTACACACATGTAAAGAAGGAAACCAAATTACTGCTGCTAACATTGACATTTCTTTACCCTGCTTTAGTAGATGTAATTCAGGTGGTAGCATTTTTAGAGAATCCGATGGAAATTGAACCTGATAGAAGAGTATATTTACATCACTGTTGCTTTTCTTATTTGTTATACACTTGTACTTTTTTTTTTACTAGGGAAATGTAAATTTTATTTCATATGAAGGTAATAGCACTAGTAAAAAGTACTTGAAAACAACAGGCATTACATATGATCATCAAAATAGATCCTGAAAATAAAGCCAAAGCCTTCTTCTGGGGTATGGTGGTAGTACTAAAACAGAACATACACCCTTGAAATATATATCAGTGAGGCCTAGACTTCCACAGCTTCCGGGACATCCTTGTGTTCCTTCACAGGCATTGCCACCATCTGGTCCATCAAGCTCGAAAGCCAAGGCAGAAAATGTCCTGAATAGCCCTGTTGGGGACTTGAAGGTGATCTTCCCAGTTGGGGGTTCATGCAAATAGATGTCACTGACACCCAGACCATGAGCTCCTAGGTCTTGACTCCTGTCAGCTTTTTGATTTTGCCCTTCTCGACATAGGCTGTGATCTCAGTTGCATATATAGCTTCCCAGCCTCCCAACCTTCTCAAACTTGTGGGTGGTGCTCGTCTTCTGCTTGAGCCAAACAAATTAACAAAGCCAGTCTCTTTGATGTAGCCACATTCCAACATGTCCTTCATGGGGAGGAGCCCATTGGGGGGACCCTTCTCTGTGAGCAAGAATTTTGACTTCTCCTGGCAGATAGCATCACCATGGTAGAGCTCATCAGCCTTGGCTCTCAACTCATCAGTTACAATTGACATACACTGTTGTGAAGCTTGTTAGTTTTGGTGGTATCTGGTTTTAGAAATGTATTCAAGTGTGTGAACAAAGGTGAGGATCAAAGAAAACCAGTAATCCCAACTTACAGTCATATCGACTCTAACCAATGGTATGATGCTGTCTTTTAGGATGATACATAAAGTTAACGGTAGTGTACCGGAAAATTGCTAGTTTTACTGTATTTATGTATGCAAATGCAATCCAAAACCTGGATTACATATGTAAGTACATTTTAGCTGCTAGCTTTCAGGGTATGGTGTTTCAACAAACTACATTGCATAACAATCATGTTCATTTTCATGCCCTCACTTTTCTGAATGCCAATGCACCACACTATTGAGCACCACTCTGTATCAAATGACAATTTCCAGTGTGATCAGTTGGGGATTGAGGAATCGAAAACAGAACAATGTTGCATAGCTTCACTACTAGCATATTAACCAACACTATTCACTTGCAGGCTAGGTAATTAGCAGAATTGTTAATGAAGGGTCACACACCGTCTTGCCTTCAGAGTTATAAGATGGATGCAATACAGGATCCTCCCTATTATGATAGTATGTTTTACCAATGTTGAATCTGGATGGAATAAAAACACGGGGCGCCTTCGGGTTCCCTAGAATGGTGATGTTGAGGGAATCGAATTGTTACAGGTTCATAACCAGATTGAACATGAACTGAGAATTTCTTGCATTAGGTCTCAGCTGTCTATATATATAGACAGCTAACCTGTTCCTAGCTAAATAATTGGTTTAGCTAGCCTGTTCCATAAGTTTCGTTGCTAGTCTCTTAAATTTGGCTCTTATTCCTCATAATTACTCGTCTATATTCATCACTCTTGGTTAATGATCCTTGTACAACAAAAATGACATTGGACTATTAGAGTGTGTGTTTCAGCAAGTTTTACCTCAAACAACTGAGCACCAATCAAGGAAAATGCAACAGAGACCGACACAGACATATTAGTTTCCAAAGGGAAAGCTTTTTCTCCAATCATCTTTGACAAGATTGAGTTGTATTTGTTACGTTTCTCTGCTCAAATAATTGAGCATATAGAAATTGAAGGATACTAGCTAGCTAGCAAGACTCCATACGAACCCAAGTTCTCCATATCTGACTGTATATTTTCTTTGTGGACTTTCAGTGGTGGTGTCTCCGGGCGCTAAGCAAGCAAAACACTTTCTTCTTGGGGTGCCATGTATGCACCATGATCACCTTTTTCTTTGCATCTTAGACAGTAATTACTGACCGTCTAGCTGATTGGGAATTTGGGATATGAGTCATATAATAGCTAGCTAGTGGTTCCAAAACATCTACAAAGTAGAGTCAAATTTTAACACAATCATTAATCAGTATTTTCATTAATCCGATAGAAGCGTATACAGCTAGCAGAGTGAAATCACACAAGAGGAAAGTAGTGATCGAGAAAGAGAGCCTAGACTCTACCAGTTTGCTATGGATCTGACCGGTCAGAATTGAGTCAATTTTTTTTATTTTTTGTGTACATTATTGAATACTAGTTTATATATGAGTATATGAGTTCGCAAAGATGGAACATACTTTAATCCGACGAGAAAATGGGAAAAAAAAAAAAACCACATTCTTTACATGTAAGTTTGAATCCGAAAATGAAGATAAAGATGCATTCCCTAATTACTAGCCAAAAGTTTGAGCCCGAACGTGAAAAAGGAAAAACAAGACGCATTCTTCACTAGCTAAAAGTTTGAATCCGAACATGAAATCAAATATGCTACTAGCTAAAAGTTTGAGTCCAATTTGAAAATAGGAAAACTAAAACTCATTCAATACTGTATTGTAGCTACTATTTGTAATGTGGTTTTGGCGTTATGACATAACATATATCTGTGAATCGTCTCTCTATCATATAACATAAACAAGAATAAAGATGGCAAATCTAGAAAAGTCCTATGTATCTGAGCACCGGGGAACAAGCAATCGACAGGGACCCTATCAAATATCCATAAAATCTCACCAAAACCCACAAAATTACAAAACTTGAATCATAGAGAGAAACTGTTTGATTTGCTTGAAAGGTACATGATGAATATAGTACAATATTACAAGCATAGGATAGTGCATAATTGCATGTGAAGGCTACCGAGAATAAACCCAGAAGCAATCTAATCAATAGATTAAGCATATATTTCTCCCAGCACTAATCTTCATGTTCTTCGCTGAAATCCATGGCCCTTCACCTGGAATTTCAAAGTTTCTGTGATCTGTCCGGAGCTGTGTCAGAATCCTGACGCATGTCCACGACCAAATCCGCGAAAGCGCTCAGTATGAACCTGTGGGACTTCTTCTCGTTGAGATTGAGATAACAAAACAGAAGCTCCTCCATGAAATTCCAGTCGACCTTTGCGTTGTTTCTGAGGCGAGCTTCAACCATGTCATGCATGGATCTTTTAAACTCGTAGCCAGGGTTGGGAGAGTACATCAAGACTGAGATACAGTCAGTCGGAAATGCCACATGGTGATCGTTGTTATTAGAATGTGATGTGGTAGGAGAGTCGACGTTTAGGGTTCGTGTTGACGTCATAGAGCTGGATCCTGCGTTCTCAGATGTCGTGGTGGTGGTTGTGCTAGTCCGGACGGAGCTTGACAGTCGACCCGGGGACACTGAAAACCTGTGTGAGCTACAGAGATCCGCCGCCGGTGGATCAATATTCAGTCGAGGGGACTCAAACAGAAACCCATCTTGGTTTTGGGTTTCATGTTGATCAGGACTTCGTTTCTTCAGGTGTAGCGGTTTATCCCAAAAGGGCTCATTTGAGCTTTCCTTTTCATCGCCTCGTTTCATTTCTAGGGTTTTCTCTTCTCTTTTTCTTTCGTACTCATCCTCAGTGGTGTCAGCTCCTTGATCATCGTCTCTTAGGTAGAGAGACCTGAAATTCTCGAAGAGAAACTCATCAATATCTGAGAGTGTTGCAGCATCATCATCTTTGTCTTGAGTCGTCTCAGTGTTGTTGTTGATAGCGAAAGATAGGGTTTTGGGGTGTTTACAGGCTCGCATCCATTTCTTGGAGGGGATTGGGATCAAAACAGGGGGAGGTTTCTTAATCTTGGTGAGGTAATCTTGGAGACGTTTTTGGAGTTTCTTGGTCATTTTTCTCAAAGAGTGTTTGGTTAACTTCGATGGTTTGAGTAGTGTCAAAGTTTTGTAGGTAGAGTGGTTTATAAATAAATAAGCAAAGGAAGTAACATAATCATATATAATTGTTCTTGAACAACGTACATATACATTAATCTGGATGGGAGATTCAGATTTTGAACACAACTTGCATAAAATTAATTTGAGGTGAAATTTGTTAGCTATTTTACCAAGATTTTGACAATTTCTGAAAAATGTTGAATACATTAGAGGACTAATATTTTTTTTTTGGATGAGGATACATTAAGACTAGTTTAGAAACAACATAACGAGGTTACAGTAAATCAGTGGCGTAGCCAGAAATATTATTTAGAAGGGTCATAACTTAACTCTTCTTAAGCAATCTATATCCTTCACACTAAATCAGCATTTGATAAATTATTTAACCCAATCAATCTTGGTTATTGGTGGGGGTTTTGGACAAAGATGAACTTCGAATTCATCAAATAACATAAATTACATCCATTGTTAAAAAAAATATTAGATATATTACTTTATATTACATTCTTCTAATTTTGACTTGATTTGCTAGAGACCATGAGTGAAAAAAGGGTGTATAAATCTAAATATATATTGTTTAACTGTGTTGATTTATGGGACAGAATCATTATTAATTGGCCACTTAATAAATAAAATGCAGTAAAAAGTTAAAACATGGTGGACACCCGTCCAAACACTGGACTTGTGGGGTGAATGGGCCATAAGATCAAAACTTTTAATCATCTTTCGTTTCATTTTACAGATTTTCTTATGTGATGAGGGTCATTGATTATAGTTTATATATGTGATTACCAAATAGTTCAACCAATGGCTGCTTAATTCAAATAGCTAGAAGGGTCAATTGACCTTTCTCGCCCTACCCTCCCTACGCCACTGCAGTAAATATATGTAGTAATAAGGTATGTTGTTGATATTTTATTTGACGGTTTTATGTGGGATATATGCTAATGGCTGGAGTTGCATGTGGATTAATTAAATTGTAATAAATTGGGTTCGTTTAATTACTTCTATAATCTATGCTCAATTTTCATTTTCATTTTGAACCTATAACAGTTCCACTTTTGTGGACATTAATATTTTTCCAAATATGTCAAATGTTACGTCCTTGCCTATATGTTACTGTATGATCCAGCTAAACGCTAACGTATCTGCTAGCTTTGACATGGATCTAGGTTATGATGCTTTCATGTCATTCATGTGCGCGCTCAACCTTGGACTTCTATGTCATGTGCAGGTGGTTTTACCTGATCAAAAACAATAACAACAACAACAATACTGTATCAAGATGAACAACTTTTCAAAATAAATCCGGCACAAGTCTCATGTCAATAAAGCAAACTTAATGGCCATAGATTATAGTGTAAAAATTGCTTCGTTTATAAAACCAGTAACGCTCACATGCAAACAGACAATAGTATTTGTTATTTTCTCTTTACATACCCTAATGACACTACCAGGACAAGTACTTTAGCCGACGAAAAATTTTCGTCGGTCTGTTAAAAAAATTCGTCGGCTAAGATCTTAGCCGACGAACTTTCGTCGGCTATAGTGTCGTCGGGAAAATGTCGTCTGTGATGACTTTAGCCGACGACACACGTAGAAGTCGTTGGCTATAGTCCAGAGTTTAGCCGACGAAATAATGTCGTCGGCTATAGTCCAGAGTTTAGCCGACGACATTATTTCGTCGGCTATAGTCCATACTTTAGCCGACGAAATTTTTTGTCGGCTATAGTCCATACCTTAGCCGACGACATTTTTTGTAGTCGGTTATCTTCCAAACTTTAGCCGACGAATAATTTAAAATATTCGTCGGCTAAAGATTGTAATAAAAAAATATAAAACATCTATGCCCGATGAAATATAGTATATTTCGTCTGCTTTATAGGGATTTAGCTGACGAATTAAAGCATATTTCGTCGGCTAAAACTTATTTTTTTAAAAAAAAAAACTTTAGCCGACGAATTAAGGCTTTTTTCGTCGGCTATAAGTTCATTCCAGTAAAAAAAAAACCCTGAAATTTCTGAATTACCATTCCAAGCAAGATGCAAAATACACCAAAACAATTTCATATAACCAACAACAAGCACATAAAAATATATAATTCATCAACTACATAAATTCTATATCGTTTAAATTAATATCCGCTTCTGGGGGCTGTTGCAGAGGTTGCGGCGGCTGGGGTAGCGGCATGGGCGGAGGCGGAAGTCCCTGAAGCTGGGCAGCTGTAAAGTCCTGCATGTACTGGAACATCTGCTGCTGCTGGGCCTGCTAGATGACATGTATCTCGGCAACATAGGCTGCCTGGGTGGCATTATAGGCTGCCTGCGAGGCATTATAGGCTGCATGCGAGACATTATAGGCAGCCTGAGCAGCTTGTTGTTCTCGTAGTCTCTGAACTTCCGACTCTAGCTGAGTCGTCCTACTGATCGTGGACGTGGTCCTGCTGCTGGTCGAGGCTGCTTTTCGTTGAAATCCTGGAGTGGTTTTCAGGACCCCCTCGCCTTTCTTTCCTAGACCCCGACAGTAGAAGTTGTTTGCTCTCGGTGGGAAGGCTGTGTCCATGATCCTCGCCCCAATCGTCGGATCCGAAATGTCGATCCGGGACATGGCTTCAGACATCTCTTCCTCCTGCGTGTCCGGCCATGTCTCCCTCACTAAGGCACTCATCGCCTCGTCACTAGCCTCCCTCACCTTCGCCTATATGGATAGGGAAAAAATTATTAATTAACATTTTTACATAAATTTAAAAATTTAAAAACGTAAGGTGACTTACAATATCCTCCTGGGAGTTAGGATATGCCCTCTCGTACGTATAGACGTACTGGTTGACCTCTGGATGTTCCCTGGCCGCCTCGTCCATGAAGACAGCGAACGGTCTAGAACCGGCATGATGGTTCCTTGTGTTGCGTTGCCGGTTCTGAGCGTTCACCTGGGAAACCACCTTCAAAGAAAAAAGTAAACTATTAGTAAAATATTTTAAAACGCACATACTTAATGATAAATTAACTAACTAATTTATTTAAATACCTGTTTACGAGGGTTGTTGAATTCTGATGTCAGAAGCCAACGCCACTTGTACTCCATGTACTGGAACTCAGCAGGGGTACCAGAACGTGTGTTCCCGTGCATAGTCCAATGGGTCCGCAACGTTCTTCCACTCCTTGTACCTACAGATACAACAAAAATATTAGAAATATTATTAATATCACATACAATTTTGTTTTTCATTAACTTCCCAACGTACATTCCCCCATGCACAACATCGGCCCAGCTGTCCCTCAGGTGCTCGGGAACCTCAAACCACACCTGCATTTAACCGTTTATTAGTTTAGCTTTTCAAGAAATCAACAATGTAATACATAATATTATTTTGTAAACTCACCGACATCGCATTGTGGACCATGTCCTTAACCTCCTGCGGGACCTCGCCCCAGTCTGACCATAACATAAGGACTCTATCCCTAATAAGAGCTCCCACGCGGCCGGAGTACGTCCTCGACTTCCCGCCCAATACTATGTGGTCATCCCCGTCAGTATTGATGACAATCCTCCCCACGGTACCCACGATCTTCTCGAAAGCCTTCCCTGTGACGGGGCCTCTCTTCTTCTTTGTGCCTATCACATGATAAACCAAATTGATTATTAAAATATATATAACCCTTTAAAAATAATCATGCATCACTGATTACCTGAGGAGCTCGCGGCTGATTCTGTCTCTGTCGCTGATGATGATACCCTCGCATAAATAAGAGGCGTATCAAAAGGCACGAACCGGTACGTCGCTGATGGAGCCACTGACGGGGGCAGTGGATAAATCAGCGTCCCTGAGCCATCGACTACATGTAAGGCCGGTATCATCTGTGGAAGGAACAGATGAGGCGGCGGTATCTGTACCCCAGATGACCCACTATCCGAAGAAGTAGGACCCGGAGTGGGCGCCCGGTGTATCTCAGGCATACGGGGTGCAGACACCTCCGTCTGGGTCTGAGGCCACAGCTGCCTCGAGGAACGAGGGACGGCCGCCTGCCTCGATGAAAGGGGCACCTCCGGCGCCGTCTCCAGAAGGCTCGCACGTCTGGCTGTCATCTGGCCCTGAAACGTCGTTTAGGGGTTGCTAGAGGTTCCCTTAGACGATTCGGACCTTTGGACCTTCGAACTCTTCTTCGATTGAAAAAAGCCGATCATCCTATTTAAAATATTAATTTGAATCAAGGCTGAGACAACATTGAAAAAGTAAAAATTCAAGCTTATCTTTCTCAAATCTAAGGCTTTAAATTATTTTGTCTTTATTGTATAAAAAATATTTTTGAAACCATATTTTTTTCATTATGTTCATGCTTAAATTATTTCGCTTAATATAATGTGAAATATATATGTTTAAAATTATACTTATTCAAAAATATGAATTCAACAAAATATATATATATATATATATATTTAAAACATATATATGTTTAAAATTATACTTATTCAATAAATAAATGTACATAATTAATAATTACATAACAATATATATAGATATACTTAATTAACATAGCATAAAAATAAATTCGAAATCAAAAATAACTTCATACCAATATATATAGATATACTTAATTAATAATTACATAACAATATTATATATATCAACATCATCATAAAAATATAGCATAAAACTAAATTCGAAATCAAAAATAGAAATTCAACATCATCATAAAAATATATCAACATCATCAAAAATAGAAATTATTAAATATAGAAATTATTCGAAATCAAAAATAGAAATTATTCGAAATCAAATATAGAAATATATCAACATCATCATAAAATAGAAATTCAACATCATCATAAAAATATATCAACATCATCATAAAAATATAGCATAAATCTATACATAAAACATAGCATAAATAGAAATTCGAAATCACCTGAAAATTCGAGACGGGAGAGGGAGGGAGGAAGGAGGGAAGGAGGAGGAGGGAGGAGGGAGGAGGCGGCGACGGGAGAGGAAGGGAGGATGGAGGAGACCAGCCGGGAGAGGAGGAGGGAGGAGACCGGGAGAGGGAAAAAATTGAGATAATTAGAAGGGAGGAGGGAGGAGGCTAGGGTTTCGCAGTTAAACCCGAAAACTTTAGCCGACGAAATAATTTTTTCATTGGCTAAAGATACCAATTTCGTCAGTGTCACGCCTCAATTTTCGAAGGATAATTTTCAAAGATTGGGCATGATATAACTCACAAATAAGACTACATGACCTGCTCAACAAAATCCTACTAAACTTAAATACTGGAAATGTAAATGTCAATAAAATTCATCGACTGAGTTAAACATTACATCTCTTTATTTACAACTTCATAAATCTAGTAAAAAGAAGATGCTCCCACGAGCTTAAAACAACTTACATAATATACAAATAAAATGTACATCATCTAAACCCCAGCTACTATGCCTCTGCCTTAACCCTGTTGATCAAACACCTGCAAGTCTAACCCCTACACCATGAATTGGTGCACCGGGTTGTAAACAACAAACCCGGTAAGCTAAAAAGCACGTATAAGTAATTCTCAAATAAATCCACACTTATCACAGTCCAACACTTTAACACATCCAATAAATTTTGATAAATGAATAAAAACCACACATTAACAAGACATGTACCCATGAGTCCCAGATATTTAGAAAATACCCCTCATGACCTACAACAACAATATGTGTACCCATGGGTCCCAGATACCTTCAAGTATCTCCCATGACCTACACTGACAGACGGACTAGAGCTCTATTCCTAACCGTATCCAATCACCCGGCCAAAGGCTTGGAATCCCTGTTTGACTGTATAACATCACAACAATAAAAATGATAAATAGCATCAGAACCGCAACCAATCACCCGATTAAAGGCTTGGAACCCGGTTTGGCTATTTAATATCAAAACATAAAAATGATAAATAACATCTTAACCGTAACCAATCACCTAATTAAGGCTTGGAACCCGGCTATGCTATTTATTCAACAGTCATCATATCACAACTTCAATAAGAACATCATAAGATTTACGTCATAAAAATTATATCCTTCACAAAGATATAATTATATGAATAATAAAAATTAATCCAACAACATATATACTTCTCACAATTTAATAAAATTATGATCATAAGAGTCATAGAGTAACACATAACTAAAAACTTGTTTTACCTTACCTACGAGCCGTTGACGAGCAAGCTCATATATTTTTAAAACCAAACAACATAATATTATTTTTCTTCATTAAATTATTTATTTAAAATCATCAAAATAAATCATCATAATCCTCATCATAGCAATTATCATCATCAAAATCAACATCACAATCATCATCAAATCATGATCAAAATCAACATCACAATCATCATCAAAATCATGATCAAAATCAACATCACAATCATCATCAAAATCATGATCAAAATCAACATCACAATCATCATCATAATAAATAGGCCACAAAGTGGACCTTAGTGAGATTTTACTCACCTTAACTCCCGCTGCGTCTTTATAAGCACAAACTCAAGTGTCTAGCTCAAAGGCAAACTCCACAAGTCACCCTAATTAAAACAAATATTAACCTTAGTAACCAAACAAACTAAGAGTAACATTTGCCCTCTCAACCCAAAACTAAAATCCGAAGGTTTGCCCAAAGGAGGGCAACTCTCCTTCAAGACCTCCCAATGTCCTCGATCACCCAAAACTAAACCTCTTACAATTGCCAAAACGGCTCTTACTTTTGAAAACACAAAATCAACACACCTCATCGAAAACAACTCCAACATTAAGCATCACAAGATCTCAACCTAGTCTTATAATATATCAACGTGCTCACAACAACAAGAACTAGCTAACCCTTGCAACTAAGACTACACATCATGCCAGACGCGCCGCCACGCGCCACCACAGGCGGCGGCGAGTGGGCCCCACGCGCCACCATAAAATTTCTGAATTAGGGCAAACTCCCAACACAAAACTTGTAGAACACTACAAGGGGAACACTTTTCATACCTGAAGGTCCAACCAATTCGGCCAGAAACGGCCGGAAAACACCCCAAAACTCCAACACGGTCCCAAGCTTCAATCTGCAATTTTGGCACTCAAAACCTCAATATCTTGCTTCAAACTATGCCTAGCCACAACCAGAAGGAAGAGATGATCAAAACTCACCTAAGAGAGTTCCTCATAGTCGCCGCAAATGGCGGCTCCGATCAACGGCACAGAGGCAGTGGCTTTTGAGCTAGGATGGGCCTTATACGTCGGTCACCGACGTCAAAGACCAACACGGTTGGGTAGGTGAGGACGAGACCAATCGAATGGAACCGGTCAAGGCCAAAACGATGGCAGGACGACCGACCTCTGCTCCGACGATATGCAGCAGCTCCTCCACCTTGTGACGACGTCAGGCGGAGCGACGGCGAGCGGCAGTGGTCCAGGAGTGGAGAGGGCACCCGTGCGGACCGAACGGGACCGGCGACGTCCAGTTTGGTGGCCGGACGGCCGAGTTCCATGCCGGCGAAGGTCCGGCTGTGCGTGCAGCTCGGGGAGAGAGGAGAGAGAAAATGGAGGCTTTTCTGAATTCTAGGGTTCCCTTTTTCTATTTATACACTTTCCATACCCGGAAACTAACTTCCTCTGAATATAACTTTCGCATATGAAGTCCGTTTTACGTATGCCACGTGTCTACGAACTCGTATCGTCGTGCTCTACAACTTCCGTGAAGGAAGTTTCTCGAGAAACCCAACGGATTAGAAAGTCAACAATTGACCTTTCAGAACCATAAAACCGGTTCAGGCAATTTATGTATCCGAACTCTTCCGCTCTTCCTTCAAACTTCAAAACACACTAACTTCTAACTCTTCCGCTCTTCCGCTATGCACTGATTCGTCGGCTAAACCTTTGAAACTCGTCGCCTAAAACTTTGAAATTCGTCGGCTAAACTTTGTAAATTCGTCGGCTAAACCTTTGAAATTCGTCGGCTAAACCTTTGAAACTCGTCGGCTAAAACTTTGAAATTCGTCGGCTAAACTTTATAAATTCGTTGGCTAAACCTTTGAAATTCGTCGGCTAAACCTTTGAAATTCGTCGGCTAAACCTTAATACATTTGGCATGTTGTGATTGTGATGATCAAACTTGAGAAACAGAAATCCGGCCGTCAGATCTGACCATTATGATAAAATACATGTATGAGAAAAAATGAAACTTGATCCGAAAAGAATAAGGGCTCGATCCGGACGGTCAATCTCATAAGTCAAACCCCTAAACGCACGGAAAAGGTCGTTCGACCGTCTAAATTACGTATTTTGGCCGGACCTCCAACTGAAAATTGTTTTAAACCGATGACACGCAACAAGTCGTATAAAATTTTACGCAAAATAACCACCGAATATAGGGCTACTCATAGGGGGAAAAATGAAAAATTGCATTGACCGCAACTATCGACACTGAATATTTACCGGAATAGTGTGATTTTTCAACCGTGGATGTATTTCAACATTCTCGTCATATCTTATTTCATGACTTTTTGGCGTTTGAATGTTTTACGTATAGTTTGTTTTTGAAACGGAACATTTACATAACACTTGGTAATCAAGTTATACAACATTAGTATGCATGTTGTGATTGTGATGATCAAACTTGAGAAATAGAAATCCAGCCGCCAGATCTGACCATCATGATAAAATACATGTATGGGAAAAAATGAAACTTGATCCGAAAAGAATAAGGGCTCGATCCGGACGGTCAATCTCGTAAGTCAAACCCCTAAACGCACGAAAAAGGTCGTTCGACCGTCTAAATTACGTAGTTTGGCCGGACCTCCAACTGAAAATAGTTTTAAACCGATGACACGCAACAAGTCGTATAAAAATTTTACGCAAAATAACCACCGAACATAGGGCTATAGTAGGTAATAGAAAAATTTTATGGTTTAGCCGACGAATACGTGTAATTAAAAAATTAAAAAATAACTATAGCCGACGAAATATTAGGTTATTCGTCGGCAAAAACCATCTTAGCCGACGAATTATAATGTATTTCGTCGGCTAAATGAAAAAAATACATTAAAAAAACAGACGATATTAGTAAAATTAAAAAATAACTATAGCCGACGAAATTATATTTTCGTCGGCTATAGTCATCTTTATCCGACGAATCTAAAAACCCTCGTCGACTATTGTCTGACTTAAGCCGACGAACTATTTTTTGTCGGCTATTGTTCCAGACTTTAGCCGACGACAAATAGTTCGTCGGCTATTGTTCCAGACTTTAGCCGACAACGTCCTGTGTCATTGTCTATACTCTCAGACTTTAGCCGACGAAATTTTAAAAAAAGTTTAAAGTCGTCGGCTAAAGTCACAGACTTTAGCCGACGAAAATAAATTCTTTAGCAGATGAAATTTTAATTTCGTCGGCTAAAAATGACTATAACCGACGAAAATATAATTTAGCCGACGAAAAATTGATTTCGTCGGCCTGATTTTTTTTTTTTCGTCGGCTAAAGCCTTTCTTCTTGTAGTGTGAGTCTTTTGATGACTCTTTTATATGAAAGAGGCTAAATGAGTTTGATGTTTTAAGATGTTTGTGATTAATATTGTGTAACTATCTTTGATATATCGATTGAGGCCAGAATGCTTCTACGTTATTATATTGGCATATATATCGCCCTAAACCTCAAACGTCAATATATGTTTATTTGGTTTCATTGACATATGTATTCATGTTACCGTTGAGACACATAAAAGACACACATAACCTTCACTGTGGAAGTTAAGTAGCGTTTTCATCCCTTTGTTTGTAATGAAAAGGAAAGAGCATGCAGTTTTTGGCCATTTTATTATGTTGGACTTTCTTGATCGCCTCATTCCACTACCAGGACAAGTACTTTAGCCGACGAAAAATTTTCGTCAGCCTGTTAAAAAAAACCGTCTTCGACTATAGTGTCGTATAGTGTCGTCGGGAAAGGGTCGTCTGTGATGACTTTAGCCTACGACACATGTAGAAGTCGTCGGCTATAGTCCAGAGTTTAGTCGACGAAATAATGTCATCAGCTGTAGTCCAGACTTTAGCCGACGACATTATTTCGTCAGCTATAGTCCATACTTTAGCCGACGATATTTTTTGTCGGCTATAGTCCATACCTTAGCCTACCACATTTTTTGTCGTCGGTTATCTTCCAAACTTTAGCCGACGAATAATTTAAATATTTCGTCGGCTTTATAGGGATTAGCCGACGAATTAAAGCATATTTCGTCGGCTAAAACTTTTTTTTTTTAAAAAAAAAACTTTAGCCGACGAATTAAGGCTTTTTTCGTCGGCTATAAGTCCATTCCAGTAAAAAACAAACCCCCGAAATTTCTGAATTACCATTCCAAGCAAGCTACAAAATACACCAAAATAATTCCATATAACCAACAACAAGCACATCAAAGTATATAATTCATCAACTACATAAATTCTACATCGTCTAAATTAATATCCGCTTCTGGGGGCTACTGCGGAGGTTGCGGCGGCTGGGGTAGCGGCATGGGCGGAGGCGAAAGTCCCTGAAGCTGGGCAGCTGTAAAGTCCTGCATGTACTGGAACATCTGCTGCTGCTGGGCCTGCTGGATGGCATGTATCTCGGCAACATAGGCTGCCTGCGCGGCATTATAGGCTGCCTGCGAGGTATTATAGGCTGCCTGAGCAGCTTGCTGTTCTCGTAGTCTCTGAACTTTCGACTCTAGCTGAGTCGTCCTGTTGATTGTGGACGTGGTCCTGCTGCTGGTCGAGGTTGCCTTTCGTTGAAGTCCTGGAGTGGTTTTCTGGACCCCCTCGCCTTTCTTTCCTAGACCCCGGCAGTAGAAGTTGTTTGCTCTCAGTGGGAAGGCTGTGCCCATGATCCTCACCCCAATCATCGGATCCGAAGTGTCGATCCGGGACATGGCTTCAGACATCTCTTCCTCCTGCGTGTCCGGCCATGTCTCCCTCACTAAGGCACTCATCACCTCGTCACTAGCCTCCCTCACCTTCGCCTACATGGATAGGAAAAAAATTATTAATTAACATTTTTACATAAATTTAAAAATTTAAAAACGTAAGGTGACTTACAATATCCTCCTGGGAGTCTGGATATGCCCTCTCGTACGTATAGACGTACTGGTTGACCTCTGAATGTTCCCTGGCCGCCTCGTCCATGAAGACAGCAAACAGTCTAGAACCGGCATGATGGTTCCTTGTGTTGCGTTGCCGGTTCTGAGCATTCACCCGGGAAACCGCCTTCAAAGAAAAAAGTAAACTATTAGTAAAATATTTTAAAACGCACATACTTAATGATAAATTAACTAACTAATTTATTTAAATACTTGTTTACGAGGGTTGTTGAATTCTGATGTCAGAAGCCAACGCCACTCATACTCCCTGTACTGGAACTCAGCAGGGGTACCAGAACGTGCGTTCCCGTGCGTAGTCCAATGGGTCCGCAACTCATTCTTCCACTCCTTGTACCTACAGATACAACAAAAATATTAGAAATATTATTAATATCACATACAATTTTGTTTTTCATTAACTTCCCAACGTACCTTCCCCCATGCATAACGTCGGCCCAGCTGTCCCTCAGGTGCTCGAGAACCTCAAACCACACCTGCATTTAACCGTTTATTAGTTTAGCTTTTCGAGAAATCAACAATGTAATACATAATATTATTTTGTAAACTCACCGACATCGCGTTGTGGACCATATCCTTAACCTCCTGCGGGACCTCGCCCTAGTCTGACCACAATATAGGGACTATATCCCTAATGAGAGCTCCCACGCGGCCGGAGTACGTCCTCGACTTCCCGCCCAATACTATGTGGCCATCCCCGTCAGTATTGATGACGATCCTCCCCACGGTACCTACGATCTTTTCGAGAGCCTTCCCTGTGACGGGGCCTCTCTTCTTCTTTGTGCCTATCACATGATAAACCAAATTGATTATTAAAATATATATGACCCTTTAAAAATAATCATGCATCACTGATTACCTGAGGAGCTCGCGACGGATTCCGTCTCTGTCGCCGATGATGATACTCTCGCAGAAATAAGAGGCGTATCAAAAGGCACGAACCGGTACGCCGCTGATGGAGCCACTGGCGAGGGCAGTGGATAAATCGGCGTCCCTGAGCCATCTACTACAGGTAAGGCCGGTATCATCCGTGGAAGGAACAGATGAGGCGGCGGCATCTGTACCCCAGATGACCCACTATCCGAAAAAGTAGGACCCGGAGTGGGCGCCAGGTGTATCTCAGGCATACGGGGTGCAGACACCTCCGTCTGGGTCTGAGGCCACAGCTGCCTCGAGGAACGTGGGACGGCCGCCTCAATGAAAGGGGCACCTCCGGTGCCGTCTCTAGAAGGCTCGCACGTCTGGCTGCCATCTTGCCCTGAAACGTCGTTTGGGGGTTGCTAGAGGTTTCCTCAAACGATTCGGACCTTTGGCCCTTCGAACTCTTCTTCGATCGAAAAAAGCCGCTCATCCTATTTAAAATATTAATTTGAATCAAGGCTGAGGCAACATTGAAAAAGTAAAAATTCAAGCTTATCCTTCTCAAATCTAAGGCTTTAGATTATTTTGTCTTTATTGTATAAAAAATATTTTTGAAACCATATTTTTTCATTATGTTCATGCTTAAATTATTTCGCTTAATATAATGTGAAATATATATATGTTTAAAATTATACTTATTCAAAAATATGAATTCAATAAAATATATATATATATATATATATATATTTAAAACATATATATGTTTAAAATTATACTTATTCAATAAATAGATATACATAATTAATAATTACATAACAATATATATAGATATACTTAATTAACATAGCATAAAAATAAATTCGAAATCAAAAATAACTTAATACCAATATATATATATATATAGATATACTTAATTAATAATTACATAACAATATTATATATATCAACATCATCATAAAAATATAGCATAAAACTAAATTCGAAATCAAAAATAAATTAACACATATACATAAAAATATAGCATAAAAATATATATACATAAAAATATAGCATAAATCTATACATAAAACATAGCATAAAAATAAATTCAAAAATTTAAGGAAAATGACAAATTATGTCTTTTTGTGAGAAATTTAAGTCGAAAGTCCTAAATTTCACTATTATTTTCTTGTTGAAATTGCTAATTCCATAAGATAATAATCTAAACAAGAGAAACCCTAAAATTTCACGATTATTTTTCTTTAAAAATTGCTAATTTTATACAATAAGAATGTAAATGGGAGAAACCGTTTTAAAAAATTAAAAATTCTTTATTTTTAATTAAATTCATGAAAACTCTCCCGTATTCAAAAATCTTTTCAGGGTGGCAAATCATCTCCGTTAAGAAAGGTGGGATATGCACTATCATTAGAGGATTATAACGAGAAGGATGAACGTTGACTGGTCGACCAACGTCTTCTCAACCAAAATTGAACTGCCAATCACTGTTCATCATAAGCTTGTCCCACAATCTCCACACATTCTCCACTGGCCAAGACAACCAGTCCTCACTGTCCTTTCTATCCCCACTGAGAATTGGCTCCGAGTTAACACATATTCAATTGTAGCGCAATCATCCTCTGCATCTCTTCGGTTCTCTATCTCCACACCGCAAACCCCAAATCGAATCCGTCAAGAAGATTGGCAAGTTGTGCAGATCAGTCCGTCAGTGAAGACACGAGCCAGGAGAGGGCCATAGCCTCGTGGCTGGCGCTGGCGGAGAAGCAGCTTGGGTTGGGGAGTGGCTTTGGGAGCAGGCCCAGTTGATTGGGTGAAAGAAGATAGGAGAATCAAATGATCGATCTGTTTCTTGTATATATCCATTCCAGGTTGAATACCAAAAACATGAAAAGGTTAATTCAAATCTAATCTTATCCTAATCTAATCTAATTACTATCCCAATGCAATTCCTATCTTACATGCCAAACGGGGCCTAGGTGTTTGTAGCATCGTTGGAACAATCCATGATTTTATTATTAGAAAGTAGATCATTTTGTATCAATAGGTTGTATTTGTGTCAATAGATAGATTCAGATTTGATACGGACAAGATGTAAATATTGTATTGTCTTTCTTATCACGTAGAATGTTGGAAACTATTTGTTGTGCAAGTCTTGTACTTTGTATATATATCATTTAGTATCAATAGAAAACTTACTTCAGCTAAAATGCTTTTCTATATGGTATCAGAGCATGATTGAACCCTACTTTTTTATATGGTATCATAGCGTGATTGAATCCTAGCTCTTGTTCTTCTGTCGTCACAGCCCTTTTTTGATTTTCCAGTTTTTCTCCAAATACCATGTCTGACGATGAGATTGTCCTTTCTCCAACCGGCTCTCATGCCGATGATTCCAAAATCCCTTTTTTTCTTCATCACTCAGATCATCCTGGTCTGATTCTTGTTTCCAAAAGGCTGAATGGCGATAACTATCATTCTTGGTGTCATGCCATGAGGATTTCTCTCAGTGCCAAGAATAAGACAGGTTTCATCACTAACAAGATCAAGGAACCTAATGCTACTTCAAAACCTGATCAGCATGCCCTTTGGCGGCGTTGTAATGATATGGTGCTCTCTTGGATTCTCAACTCAATTGAACTAGAGCTAGCCGACTTTGTTCTCTCGTGCAACACTCCTCATGCCATTTGGGAAGATCTGTGTGAGAGGTTTTCTTTGATGAATGCTCCTCGTATTTATCAAATTCAGCGAGACATCTATAAGATCGCGCAAGGTTCGATGTCAATTGCTGCGTACTACACCAAATTGAAAGGGCTATGGGACGAACTCATATCCTTCAACTCCTTTGTTACTTGTAATTGTGGAGCTCAGAATGACCGTACCAAGTTGATGCAATTCCTCATGGGACTCAATGAATCCTATTCAGGTACACGTGGTCAAATATTGTTGATGAATCCTTTACCATCTGTTCGTCAGGCCTATGCTTCTGTTGCACAAGAAGAGAAGCAACGTGAGTTAGCTTCCTCTATCACCATGCCCTCGAATACGGCAACAATGATTGTGCGTGGCAATAACAATAACAACAACATGAGATCAAGGGCAAACAATCAAGGGAACGGCAACAATAAACCTTTTGAGTGCACTTATTGTGGACAAAAATTCCATAGGGAATCAACTTGTTGGAAGAAGAATGGTTATCTACCCGGGCATCCAAAGCACAAAAATCGAAATCAGCATCAAGGGAACAACAACAACTCGAATTCCAAATCAATTTCTTCAGCTAACTTCGTTGATTCCAATGCAAGCAACTATGTTCCCACCTTTCAAGAGCTCCAAAACACCTTGCCGGATCTCAGAGAAGAACAATATGTTCAAATTATTGCTGCCCTAAGCCCCAAAGCAGTAGTTCCTCAAGCCAATGCAACATCGACCTCTGTTTCTAAGTTCTCTAAAGGTTTGTTTCCAGTTGCTCCTAACTGTTGGGTTATTGACAGCGGAGCAACCCACCACATCACTTCATCTCCCAAGTCTCTATCGACTATTAATTCCAATTTTTCTATACTGTCTACCTAGTGGAGATAGAGCAAGTGTTACCATGACCGGTTCTATTCGTTTCACAAATTCATTTAGCCTAAATAATGTTCTATGTGTGCCTAGTTTTAAAGTCGGTCTTTTATCTGTTGGTAAGACAATTGATGATATGCATTATTCCGTGACTCTTTTTTTTTTCATCTTGGTGTGTTTTGCAGAACATGGATACGAGGACGATGATTTGTGTGGGTAAGCGATGTGGTGACCTATTCTACCTTGTGGCATTGGCTTCCATTCCTCCATCTCATCGCTTTGCTTGCAATTTGACCATCTCCTCCAACCTTTGGCACCACCGACGCGGCCACCCTTCCTATGCTCGTTTACAACATTTAGCAAAGCTTTGATTCTAGCCATAAGTGTGATGTTTGTCCATTGGCGAAACAAACTCGTCAACCTTTTTTTCCTAGTTCAACTTCAACAACCAAGTATTTTTCTCTCATTCATTGTGATATTTAGGGTCGTTATAAAACTCTTTCTCATTCTGGTGCTCATTATTTTTTAACTATTGTTGATGACTTTTCTCGCTTCACTTGGGCATTTTTAATGCGACATAAGAATGAAGCACAACCTTTAATTCGTCATTTTTTTTACCTATGTCGCCACTCAGTTCCATATCAAAGTCCAACAGTTTCGCTTTGACAATGGAGCTGAATTTTTCTCTTTAAAATGTTTTTTTTTCTTCAGCAAAGAGTCGTTTTTCAACATTCTTGTGTATACACACCTCAACAAAATAGTGTTGTCAAAAGAAAACATCGACATATTCTTGAAACTGCTCGTGCCCTCCGTTTCCAATCTCATCTTCCTCTTTCTTTTTGGGGTGAAAGTGTTTTAACCTCTATTTACAACATTAACCGTTTACCTACTTTGTTACTCAACAAAAAAACACAATTTGAAATACTTTACAATAAGCCTCCCGATTATTCACATATGCGAGTTTTTGGTTGCGTTGCTTTTGCAACCGTTCCTAATCCATCTTCTAAATTTTCTCCTCGTGCCACCAAATGCATTTTTCTGGGTTATCCAATAGGACAGAAAGCTTACAAACTTTACAATATTGAAACCCGAAAAATTTTCACCAACATAGATGTAATCTTTCTTGAGGACACGTTTGACCACTTACCAAACCCTAGCCCAGCCGAAAAACATTCAAAGGCCCAGCCCATTCCACTTCCTTTTGACTCTGACCCTTTCCTTTGTCCACCACCAAACACGTCTTCTTCTCTCCCAATTTCAGAAAATCTGCCGATCCAATCTTCCTCTTCACCACCACATTCTCTCCCATCCAATCCGTCGTTGCCTTCTCCATCCAGCGATCCGCCACCATATATCTCCATCATCCAATCCGTCGCTGCCTTCTCCATCCACCAATCTGCCTCCACCTTCCAATTTTGAAAACTCTGCTCCGCCGACGTCTTCCTCTCTTCCTCCGCTGGTGCTAGGAGCGTCCCCATCCGAACTGCCTCCAGTTGATGTTGTCCTCCCTGACTCTCTTTCCTTTGTTCTTGCTGATATGCTTCGTCATTTTCAACGCTCTCGAGAAGCCAACGTCCGCCTTAAAGACTACGCTTGTTCGCAAGTGATGCTGCCTCCACACCACAACTCATCGGCCTCTCCAAGTCCTCCACAAGGTACGAGATACCCTTTATGTCACTATTTGTCTTACCATCGATACTCTCCCAGGCATCTTTCTTATGTGGCTAATATTAGTCAAATTGTGGAGCCTTCTTCCTTCGATGTTGCAGCTGCTGACCCTAAATGGCAGCAAGCCATGGATTCTGAGCTTGAAGCTCTCACTAGCAACAACACATGGACGCTTGTCCCATTACCCTCTAGTAAGCGTCCCATTGGCTGCAAATGGGTATATAAAATCAAGTATAATGCTGATGGTTCGATTGAGCGCTATAAGGCGTGATTGGTTGCTAAAGGGTTCACTCAAACTGCTAGGATTGATTACCATGACATTTTTTCTCCCACAGCAAAAATGGTCATTGTTTGTTGCCTTCTTGCACTTGCTGCCAACCAAAATTGGTCCCTACATTAGTTGGATGTCAACAATTCATTCCTTAATGGTGAATTGCTTGAAGAACTCTATATGTCCCCTCCTCCTGGTCTTCAACGACAGGGGGAGAACCTTGTATGTCACCTCAACAAGTTGTTGTATGGTTTAAAGCAGGCATCCCGTCAATGGTTCTCAAAGCTTACACAGTCCATTCTTGCTGCTGGTTTCTCCCGATCCAAGGCCAATTATTCACTTTTTGTGGGCAAAGATGGTACTTCCCTTACTGCTTTATTGATATATGTAGATGATATACTCATTACAGGGAATTGCATAAAGTCAATAAATGCCCTTAAGCAGTTTCTTCATGCTCAATTTCGCATCAAAGAACTTGGTGATTTGAAGTACTTTCTAGGCATTGAGATAGCCCGTTCAAAGAAAGGAATTTATATATCTCAGAGAAAATATGCCTTAGAAATAATTAAGGACTGTGGATATCTAGGAGCTAAACCTGTTGATTTTCCTATGGAAGAATGCAAGCTTTCGAACAAAGGAGAACAACTTAAGGATCCAGCAGCATATCGGCGTCTAGTTGGCTGATTGATTTATTTGACGATTACAAGACCTAACATCTCACATACTCAGTACATGTTCTGAGTCCATTCATGCATGATCCTAGGCAACCTCACATGGCAGCTGCATTTCGAGTGGTAAGTTACTTGAAATCTACTTCAGGCCAAGGTTTATTTTTCAAGTCTGATGATTCATTGAAATTGAGAGCTTTTTGTGATTCTGATTGGGCGGGTTGTCCTATTACCCGCCATTCCACTACCGGTTATTGTGTTTTCTTGGGCAATTCTTTGATTTCATGGAGAAGTAAGAGACAGAAAACCATCCCTTTATCAAGTGCAGAAGCTGAATACAGAGTAATGGCAGGTACATGTTGTGAACTCACTTGGTTGAGCTATTTATTAGCAAATTTACATTTCCCTATTTCGGGTCTTGCTGTTTTGCATTGTGATAACCTAGCAGCATTGCATATCACTGCAAATCCAATGTTTCATGAAAGAACTAGGCACATTGAAATTGATTGTCATTTTATTTGAGATAAAATTATGCAAGGTCAAGTTGTTACTCGACATATCATTTCTTCACAACAACTAGCTGACATATTTACCAAGGCTTTGGGGAGAGAGAAGTTCAAAACTCTGTTGCACAAGTTGAGAGTTCTTGACATTCACTCTCCAACTTGAGGGGGGAGTATTTGAAAGTAGATCATTTTGTATCAATAGGTTGTATTTGTGTCAGTAGATAGATTCAGATTTGATACGCACAAGATGTAAATATTGTTTTGCCTTTCTTATCTCCTAGAATGTTGGAGACTACTTGTTGTGCAACTCTTGTACTCTGTATATATATATCATTCAGTATCAATAGAAAACTTACTTCAGCTAAAATATTTTTCTATATTTATGTGCAGCATAAAGACTATCTTGTTTTTGTTTTTATTCTCTTTCATTTGAACTTTCGAAAGTTCACAGATCTAGAGCAACGTACATAAATCAAATGATCTGCAAACATGGAGCTCAAGATCCCCAAGGCTCAAAATTAGCTATGCACGCTTATTACCTAATTAAAGTAGTCATGTGCTTTTCCAAACAATAAAAATGACAAAATGACTTTGCCCTAGGCCCAGTTTGGTCCTCCTGCACTTAACCATCAGCCTGCTTGATTGTTAATCTGAATTTTAATCAAGTCTACACGTTTGGTAAAGGCTTTGGAAAAGCTCACAATACCTGAATACCTAAAACATATGATACAATGACATATGTGTAAACTAAGTATATATTATACAGGAGATTCATATAATGCTTTTTGGAACAAACCATAAGCTGTCAGAATAATCTGGCTCTTGGCTCTTGCTCTATGCATTTTGGCGCATCTTGTTGCCGGAGGCATTCCATGTTAAGGATTGTCAGGGTAAAACCAAAAACAAAAATAGTGTTACACCTTCCGAATGATATATACAAATTCACAGACGAATATATACAATATGATCGACATGCAGTGTGTGCATTTTTCAAACTTCACATCTCCACAGCAGAGCTCTTTTACAATATACATACCTAACAAGAAAAGCTAGCTCATTTACCCTAGAGCCTTCTGAGGGTAAATATTACATGGTACACATAATAATGTGCAGGTGCCCGAATTCCTCACTGGCAAAGCAAAAGAAAATCAAAATATTATTGCAGAAGGCTGTTTTATCTCCTCGGCTATGACATCGAATGAAATCTATCCGTGTAAGTCAAGTGTGCTCACCTCATAACAATTGTGACGAAATATTGTTTGATTCGTCATTTTTACCAAAATTTCACACGATACTCTTGCCTGCCAAGTTTCAACAGCCAAAATATTACAATATCACTTCTAAGTCTTTAACCCTAATCAATCAACTTAAAACTTAAAATCTTAATGGGCAAACTAAGCAATGCATTAACAAATACTTTTAGTAAGTACTCGAGCAGGAAATTTCCTAATGATTATATTCTGTAATTATTTGCCAAATTGCTAATTAGTCTGTAAGAGCATCTCTAACCGCAGTGAGATTTATAAATATTTAACAAGAGTTTTGAAATTTAGTTATCGATTCAGTAATTGGTCAGTCACTTTTTTGTTTCTATTTTCTGCACTCTCTGCTTAGACTAATTCAATATTTGAAGAAAATTGTTAACCAACACTAGTGCAAGCAAACTAATTAAGAAATACAAGTACGTACGTACCCGCAAAGGGAAGTGGAAGACTAGGACGCCAAGCTTCCCCCGGACCTCCGTAACAGTGTCAAACCGCACCGTTCCCTTTGCCAAGTCCTCCAGCAGGAGCACTACGTCGGAGAACACTCCGACCCCATTGAACTCTACGTCGGCGTCAACGTACCACGACCCGAAGAGAAATTCTTTGGTGCAACAGCCGCACCACGTGTCACATGCGCAACCAACCATCCAGCGACACGTGTTTTTTTTTTTTCACACCTGCCTTCTTCTTCTTCTTCCTCCTTTCTCCGGCGAAACAGATCCCCTCCGGCGAAGCTTTTTCACAACTCTTCTTCTTCTTCCTTCTTCTTCTCCTTCCTTCCTTCCTCTCTCTTCTTCTTCTTTCCTTTGCGTGATTTGCACAGGTTGGTGGAGGTGCGGCTCGACGACGGCAGGTTGTCAGGCTTATGGTGGAGGCGGCGGGGGGTGGGTTTAGGGGGCGGCTGGGCAGAGGGAACTGCTATGCTTTGATCGGAGGGGATCGGTTTCGCCGGAGAATAGAGCGACAGGAAGGAAGAAGAGCTGCGGAAAAAAAAAAACATGTGTCGCTGTGCGACTGGTGAGTCGCACAGGACACGTGGTGCGGCTGTCGCACGTAAAATTTTATCCGACCCGAAAGCCCTAACGTGTCCCTGCTGGAACCTCACCTGTCCCAGCCTCTTCCCTCTGTACCGAACTCCGACCTCCAGCGCGCGCATCGTAGTCCATCGAGTAAACGTCGCCGTTCCGGACCTTGATCCTCACCGCCATGCTCACGTCGATGGTCACGCGCGGCCGGGTGTGCACGTGGACTTTCTTGAGCTTGAGGCGTACGATCTTGAGGGAAGGATCGGAGGGCCAGAAGAGGTAGAGGGAGGAAGAGAGGAGGAGGAGGAGAGTGAGAAGAATGGTTGTGCGGCGTTGTGGGAGGTGGGAGGAGTATGAAGATGGTAGAACGTTGTCGTTTTGGTCGTGGGGTAATGGATTGTAGTGGTGGTGTTGTGGTGGTGGTGGTTCGGTTTTGGAGGAAGCCATGTGGTCTGTGGAACTGGGAGTAGGGATGGATCGAGCTGCTTTGTGTATGAGTTTGATTTTAGTTTTTTGTTTGGATGCTGGTTGCTTCCTGGTTATTTCATCATACAAGATTTTGAAGTTATTCCTTCATGATTTCTCCTATATTAGAAGAAGTACAAGGTACGTACTTCGGTAGTTGTTGGAACAAGTTACGTGGACTAGGTTATTTTTCTAGCTCTATACGTTTTTACCACGAACTCGAGACCGTGTGCTAGTCCATTGATCATTTCATTTTATTTTTGCTTTAAATGAGTGAAAAAAAAAAAGAATTTATAGATGTCTTTTTTAATTAAATAAAAAATTACACTAATTTTTCATATCACACGCCAATACAAAGAGAAAATACAATCTTAACATTAAGAAAAAACGCACAAACTAGTCACGCGGTACACCAGATCAATCATATATCTCATTAAGAAAAAACGCACAAACTAATTATTTTTACCATGTTTAGCTATGAAATACCCAAAACATCCATATGCATAGACAATGATTGATTGGGCTTGCGCATCTAAGAATTCGCAGACTATCAAACAAACTCCTCCTTGGGAAGTGGAACATGCAATAGGCAACTCTGACGTAAAGAAAAACTAACATATGAGCAAAAAAAAAAACATTGTAGCAGCTAGCAAGGACTAGAATAGGATATAAAATACGGGTGGCCTTGGTAATTTAGACGACACCAACATGTAGGCACAAGGAGCAGACCAATATAACCACTTTGGAACCAAACTCTTCACAAGTTCACCAAATAATTCCATATGAGCGTGCAGTAGCAATTCCTCAACGTTGCACCTTTTTTTTTTGGACATAACTTCTAGGAGCAGCGGAATAACGACCATGTTCACGACCATCCTAAAGTTACTAACAGATAAGCCACACCACTACGTTTTGTGTACGTATACATGATCAAGGGACACCATCCAATCCTTATTTAGAAGCTCTCGACACTGCCACAGTTCTGAAAGGAGGATGAAGTTGATTAATGGAAGAGAGTACTCGCTAGCTAGCTTAACAGCCACAACGGAGTCAATTTCTATTCGAAGCAGTCGACATCCACTACGTCAAGCCATTCCCATTTCTTTTAGATGATCCCAAAGTCCAGCCTCTAAAAACCTGATGAATGGCTATATTAGCAGAAAAATGAGACACCTGGCTTGCCACTGGGGCGGGCTATCCTGTTTGCTCCAAAAAGAAAAAAAAAAAAATATATATATATATATATATATATATATATATATATATATATCTCTCTCTCTCTCTCTGCGAAACAAAATATCAGTGACATAATTTCAAAAGAAAAAAAAAACAAATTTACTAGTGATGTAATTACCAAGGATACCCAAGCTGTAAAGACCTAATTGCAAAGGGATTGTGTATCCTTCTTACTCGAAGAACAATATTAACAAAGAAAAGTGCTCAAACAGTGTCTGAATTTAAACTTTGCCCGACTATTAATTAACTTTTGTATCTCATATGGGTCGCTAACGCCCTCAACCCCGTTAACTTTTCAAGGGCATATGCCTTGTTTAGTGACCCAGAACATGAGTCTTGGAACAGCATCAATCCCCCAAGGTTTCTTTTCTGCACATAAATCATGGATTCATGGTTACGAAGACACCTGAATGCACTCATTTTTAGCAGGTTCCATATTATCCAATGGGAGTCATATAATTTCTACTTATGTACTTTGCTTTATCAGTCTTGAGAGGGTCCTAGACAGAAACAAAACTACTGGTCAAACCAACTACCAGTCAACTGCTGGGGATAGAGTGCCTTCTTGGTGGACCATATATTTTCTATGCAAAAGCACACACAAGTCCTTAGTTTGTCAATTTCATCAAACAAGTTCGTCTCTTTACCTCTGTAAAGTTCTTTCCTTTCTGCAAGTTTGATCAAAGCAAGTGAGAATGGCCCGACCTGGAAACAAGATCATACAAGCCAAATTGGTGGGTATGTCTTACCCTTTTCTTGCTTCAATTCTTTACATGTGTTTTCAGGCTTGATCATTCTTTATCTCATGTCTTATTCCTGTCTTGGCTTATTTCCCCTGCGTTCCTTTCTATGCAATCATCAAAGTACTTGTAGGGATTATTGTTCTTGTTCTGTCTAGCCCAACACATGGTTATATTAGAGAATCAGTGTAGAGACTCTCATGAAATACTATACAAGAATTTCAAAGTACATTTTCTACAGGTTGGATTACTTTGTTGATTTCTAAGCATAATTTGATAAGAAAAGAACCCTATTGCATACCCAGAATCAAATGATACAAAACTTGAGGTAAATTGTGCATATTCATCTATCTGTCCAAATGAGGTTTAATGTGAAAGCTCCAGAGGAGCTGAGATTATCCAACAATTTTAAAATGGCCCATTCATGATTTATAACGTTATATGGAGCAGTGAACCAATTCAATGTTGTTGTCCCTATTGGCGTCCAATTAATGAAGTTATGCAATTCTCAGTCATCTTCATCACTAATTAGACTGTTAAACATTACATCTATGGATCAACGATAAAAAATTTGAATACCACCAGATATTCTTCATTTTGAAGCTGTGTTTGGTTAATCAACGGTATCTTAACTGTTATTTGAGTAGCCGAAGCTAATTGCTGAGGGGTCGCATTCTCTAGAATGTTCAGTAGCTTTCTGGGAGTTTGTACTGCTGCATTTTGCTAGAGATTCTTGGAAGTTTACTTTTGATTATCTCCAATAGTCTGCCGACAGAAATTAGTATTTTCCCATATTATTAACATCATGACAGAGTCTATTGTCCCCCAGGGTAAAAGAACATGATTTATTTGACTCAAATGAGTTGATATGTATTTCACTGATAAGAGCAATATTTTACAAACAATTTGTAGCAGAATGCATAATAGTGGTTTCAATGAAGTTTCAAGCATATAGTTATTGTTAGCATTTTTAATGCAGCCCAAAACCTTAATACTGCCACAGCTCATTTCTCTTTTTCTTGAATGCTCTTTTTACAGGTGCTTCTAGGAGACATGGGAACTGGGAAAACAAGTTTGGTACTAAGATTTGTCAAAGGCCAGTTTTTTGATCTCCAGGTTCATATTTTTACCATTCCCCCAAAAATTCAGTTTTCTGCTTAGTTATGTGTTCCACATTGAGGACTCATTGTTTGTTATTATGCAGGAACCAACCATAGGAGCAGCCTTTTTCACTCAGATTCTATCTTTAAGTGAAGCAACTGTTAAATTTGATATTTGGGACACAGCAGGACAAGAACGATACCATAGCTTGGCTCCTATGTACTATCGTGGTGCAGCAGCAGCTGTAGTTGTATATGACATCTCAAGCACGGTATCTACAAATCAAACTTCCTGTGTTCATATAATAAAAGCTCTGCATTCTTGGCAAAAAAGCTGTAATTATTTACCTGGCAAAAAAAAAGAAGCTTTCCGTTCTTGTTGAGTTGGCCGATCATTTCGTTATTTACCTGTCAGTGCAAGCTCTGTGTTGTCTACTCCTGAAATTCAACCACAGTAAACTGCCTTTTCCTTTTTGGTTGTGGTTATTGAGGTTAAATGAATAGTAGGGCACTATATATCGTCTCAGGATGAATGCAATTTCCAGACTCCTGATTTATGTATGCTATAAAATATAATTAAGTGGGTTACATTGTGCATTTTCAATCCATACTAAGTCATATTATATGCCAATTATATATTGCTCTCTTAATGAATGTGTATTGGCTTCAGGATACATTCACTCGAGCCAAAAAATGGGTTCAAGAATTGCAAAGGCAAGGTGAGGGTATCAGCAGAAGTATTCTTATCATGAATTTCTTGTTCCTATTTCTGTTCAAGTATAGAGAACCAGGTTGTTTAGTATGATTTTCATCTCTCTTATCTTGTCCTGTCTTTACTATTTCATGATCATCAACTTCATAATCTACCCAATAGAAGAAGTGTATAACTTCATATCTTGTCTAGGGTTTAAGAAAAACCTCAGATAGGTCATACACAATACTTGTGAGTTCCGATTGTTTCCCTGTCTATATGTCATGTAGAAAGAGAGGACCAAACCTCGCTTTTGTGTGTTTAATTCCCAATCTCACATAAGTATCGGATGATCTGTGACCTTTTGGGTTTAGAAGGTAGTCTGTATCCTTAATTGCAAGCACTGATATAGCTTCCTCCTCTTCTCTGGCTTGTAAAATATGCATACATATTTATGTGTCCCCTTTGTTTTATAAGATTTCAGCTCTTCTTGGGAAATGATTTTATATTGTTCAATCATGTGTCTGTTTTGGGATGATTGCCTTTAATCATGATGGATTCATTACTTGCAACATTTTTAGGGAATTTAAATTTGGTGATGGCATTGGTTGCAAACAAGTCTGACTTGGAGGCAAAAAGGGAGGTGGACAATGAGGTAGTTGCAACATTCTGTTAATAATCTCCTTGTATCTCCTTTTGTACGAGTATTTTTGGTAGAAAAGATTGCTTATATGGAAAACTGCTATATTAGCTATCAGATCCAAATACCACATTAAAATATCTGAAGTATTCTAACTTGTTTGTATCTTTCATATTTTCTTGAAATTATACTGCAGGAAGGGGAGCAATTTGCACAAGATAATGGGATGTTTTACATGGAAACTTCAGCCAAAACCTCACAGAATATTAATGAGCTTTTCCACGAAATAGGTAAAAGTTCATCTGTGATATGAGGAAGAATTATATGGCTTAATTGCATCGGTACTTACAGTCTGCTGTTTACGGTGAAATTTGATTGTTTTCAAACCCCAGACTTCTGGTTTGTAATTCAAGTTTCATGCATGCTATTCAAAGTACGGTTAAACTGTCTGGTCATATGAACTGAGCATCCAAAATTTGGTGTTTTGTTTGTTCTAACTTTAAAAGTCGGTTTTCAGAATTCAGATATGTATGCGATGCTTATAATTTAACTTTCCATCTGTGCAGCAAAGAGATTAGCAAGAGCTTCCCCAGCAAAGCCTATTGGAATGACTCTAAACAATGAAACACGAGATAGAAGAAGAAAATCATTTTGTTGCTTGGTGGGGTGACTATCTTTTCTTACATATATTTGGGCAAGTGTTTATCGAAGGATCCGTTTTGCCTCTTTTGATGATTCAGCTGGAGGTTGGTTTCTTCCGAGTGTAACATCGTGAGATGGAGTCTCAACAAACTGCTCACAGGTTCAAAGATGTTATAACTTAAAATTGTTCAAATTTAAAGAACAGATTTTCCTTTTTGTATATGAGTGCTGATAATGTTACGTCATGCAACTTTAATCTGTATATATATATATTCTTACAGATCGTACATAATATCCATGTTGCCTTGACCATCCGAAGTGATTGATGTTAAAAAAAGCTGATGAATCAGAAACCAGAATTGGTACTCAGGTAATGCTGCTCCTAGCTCACGAGCTGCACAAGGTATCAAAAGAATGAAGTAGGAACCTTTGTTTTTTCTTATACAAAAGACGCTCGAAGTAGAAACCTCAGCAAAAGAATAAAGTAGAAACCTCAGCAAAAGAATGAAGTAGAAACCTTTTGTTGTTCTTATACAAAAGACACTCGAAGTAGAAACCTCAGCAGTAGTGCCGTGTAGAGCATTCCTAGTGTATATATTGAATTATTGACGCAGCCAAATGGTTCATTCCATTAGTATATGAAAACAAATGGTTCATGGGTTAAGGTACAAACGAGCTTCACTTTAACTCATCTAATATACTAGAATTAGGACTCGTGTTAACACTCATCCTTAAGTTAATGCATACAAATCTTGAATACCCAACTTGTCAAGTGAGTCACTGAACACCCTGGACGACACAATTTTAGTAAGGATGTCAACTAGCTGCTCTCCCGAAGGAACAAATGGAAACGAGATTATGCAAGCATCTAGCTTTTCCTTGATGAAGTGTTTGTTAATCTCTACATTCTTTATTCGATCATGTTGAACAAGATTATGAGCAATTTCAACTGTAGCAGTATTGTCACAGTGAAGAGGCATTGATCATTCCTGCTTGAAACCTAAACTCTTTAATAAACTTCTCAACTATAACAACACACAGACTCCTTGAGCCATACCTCTGCACTCAGCTTCTGCACTAGAACGGGCCATCACATTATGTTTCTTGCTTCTCCGAGTGACTAAGTTTCCACCAACAAATGTAAAATAACCAAAAGTAGAACGCCTGTCAGTGATGTTCCAGGCCCAATTCGCATCAGTGTAACCACTAGTCCTCAAATGTCCATACTTATGAAACACTAAGCATTTTCCAGGAGTAGACTTTAAGTATCTCAAGATTCTCATCACAACATTCATGTGATCTTCACTAGGATTGTGCATATACTGACTCACCACACTAACTGCATAAGCAAGATCAGGTCTAATATGCGACAAGTAAATTAATCTTCCAACTGACCTTTGATATCGAGATTTGTCAGTCGGAACTTGATCAGGATACTCTGTAATCTGATGGTTATGTTCTATCGGTGTATCAACTGGTGTACAATCAAACATACCAGTCTCTGCTAGAAAATCCAGAACATATTTTCTTTGACTCAGCATGATACATTCATTGTTCCTGGCTATCTCAATTCCTAAGAAATACTTTAAATTCCCAAGGTCATTCATCTCGAATTCAGAAGACAACTGATCTTTCAATCTTCTAATTTCACCAATGTCATCACCTGTCACTACCATGTCATTTACATAAATGATCAAGGTAGTAAGCTTACCTTGTCGGTGTTTTAGGAACAAAGTATGATCTGAGTTACTCTGCATATACCCAATCTTCTTTATGAAAGACGTGAACCTTCCAAACCAAGTTCTTGAAGATTACTTCAATCCGTACATGGACTTTGTCAACCAGCACACCACATTCTCGCCTGTAGAAGTATTATATCCTGGAGGAAGATCCATGTAAATTTCTTCATTCAAATCTCCATGAAGAAATGCATTCTTCACATCAAACTGCTGCAGGGGCCAATCCAGATTAGATGCCAAAGACATGAGGACTCAAATCGTATTGATCTTTGCCACAGGTGCGAACGTCTCATTATAATTCACCCTATATTTTTGAGTGTATCCTTTTGCAACCAACCTTGCCTTATATCTGTCAACTGAGCCAACTGCATTATGCTTCACAGTATAAACTCATCTACAACCAACGGTCTTCTTTCCAAGTGTCTTCTTTCCAAGTGGTAATGGCACCAAATTTCAAGTACCATTCTTCTTGAGAGCATCCATCTCAACCTCCATTGCTTTGGCCCCACTTCTTCTCCTTGATTACATCCTGCACTTTACTAGGAAGAGACACAACATACAATTGATTCACATAGGCTACATAAGGTTTAGACAATCTATGAGTTGACACGTAGTTGACTATAGGATACTTGGTTTTAGCTGACAAGAGAGGCTCATATTTTTTAGGAGGTTGACCACAGATTGACCTAGCAGGCAAGACCGTACTAGATTCAGGGACATTGGAGGATGGCAACGGAATAGTACTACATACCTTAAGTGATGACAAGCCAGGAGAGATCGTTGATGTAGGGGGAGAGATTGAACTTGCATGTACATCTTCAACAATTGACGGCTGAATCTAGTAAAAGCTATGGCTGGGACACAGTTATTAGCAGTTTAAAAAGTAAGCCATATGATTTCAAGACAATAAGGATCTAAATGATACAAACACAGTTGTACAGTTTGGTGTTGAGATCCACTAATGCCCCTAAGCTGCTAACACTATTTCATGTTCTGAACCCCCAAAAAGTAAGAATTGAAGAATAAAATCCAGACCGACTATATAGAATAAGGTGATCTTTTACAGTTCACAGAGAACGATGGTGCTATCCACTCATAAGACAGATGAGAAGGTAACCTTCTGTTTACTGCTCTTCAGCTTGAAATACAATTAATACAAATTGAATTCTATGCAACTCACCATCTCTACAAAGCACACGTAGCTTGTCAAATTCCAGAGCAGAATAGAGAATCCACTTTTTCCTTCTTTACATTTCCGTTTCAAAATATACTTTTACACAATTTTCTGCAAAAGGACCTCCTTCCAATATCTACCTACAACTTATTCTTTTCACACAATTCTATATGGCACGCAAAAGCTAGTTAGTGCTCATCTTTTTTCTTTATTTTCTTTTCAGAAAAGTAATATTCAGCCACCTGTTTTCTGCAAACGTATCCAAAAGTTGAAGCTTTTGGGTGAAAATATCTCCTTGCAATCTACAATTCAACAACTCATTGCTCTACTACAGAATACTCAGAGGCTAGGACTTACACCTAACTTAATTGTCCTCGCGAACTACCTACAACTCACCATAAGATCCATTAAACTATCTACCAAAGCCTTGATCAGCCCAAAGCAACCTAAGCAACGAAAATTAAAAGAATCATGTTCTATGTTATGAAATTCAATTTTCTCTATGGAATTAGAATACCTGCCTGAAATTTGTTATCCAGAAATGAAAGTATCAGGTGCAAAGGTAAAATACTTTAACTACATCGAATACACTGCAAACTCACCCTGCAACAAGTTGAACAAGTTTCGGATATAACTGGTCATCTCGTAAAGAATTTATCTCTGATATTGTTGAGTCCATGGATTGTATGTCAACTATGTATCTTGTATGCAGATGATTCACTGCTGCTTTTGCTTTCTCCAATGCCTCTGAGTTAGTACTCCGCTTCTTCAGCTTGCTCAACGAGGCGACCTTCTTCTGGTACTCAAATTTCATGAGCTCACCTGCCTATCCAACAATATTCAATCCCACATAAGATGGATTTCACAGCTGATTCATAGTAAAATAAATAAAACACTAAGCTGACGCTTATTCTGAAATTGCACTTCCAGTAAAACATAAACACATTTCCTTATGTAATCTGCAGATGAACTCCAAGTTGAAATCAATGAATAGCATGAGTCTTTTCTGTTTGAAATGTCAAATTGGTATATCTAGATCAGTAATCTGAGATTCCTCATTCCTGTGTATGAATTGATACCAGTATAATATTAGACAGCAATCAACAAGAGCAAACAACTTCAGTCTTCTGATTTGCCTCTTCCGAAAAAGCTTAAATAGTGAATGTAAAAGCAAGCTATCTAAGACATCCTTTCTAAATATCTTGGATACAGAAACCATTCTGCATGTTCCTTTACAATCTTCCTACGGCAACGACAGCAAAAAGAAAAATGATTGACAGTTTAAAGTACCTTGACTTCATCATACAGCTTTTTCTCCCACGCGAGCAATTTATCCAATACCGTGGCGTGAGTTTCATGCTCTTCAGATTCGAACTCATCCTTGCCGCCATCGTCAAAATTCGGAATGCCTTTAAAAGACCGATTCCATGTAATAACACGCATCACTCTAGCAGAGTGATCAATATGCCCTGTAACAAAAAGTAAATGTAAAGCAAATATCATAGCAATGCCAACCTGAGAAAATCAGTATCAAAAAATGGAAATGATTCATTGATCTTGCTCAGTGCTTACCCCGATTATCGGCAAAATTAGAGTGATAGTGGAGCCTGGTAGCCTCCAACATCTTAGAGACCTCATGAGCACTCTCAGAAGCTTTGAGAAAATCATCATCAATGTCCTCAAATACCTTCAGCAAATTAACACTGCCTTTTGAGCCCACCTGCTTCACCTTCTTCACCACCGGAGGAGGCGGAGCCGGCACTGGCACCACCTCTTCCTCCACTACCGGCCTCCGTTTCACCTCCACCACCACTTCCGGCTCCACTTCCCTCTCTACTTTCTTAACCGGCCTTTCCTCGAACACCTTCCTCTGAACCTCCTCCTTCGGCGGCTCCGGCGGCACCGCCAGCGACGGCGCCCGCACGTCGACGGAGAAGAAGTAATCGTAAGGCGAGTCCTCATGCTGCGGCAGAGGCGGCACCGTCCGGCTCTCCACCGACGGAGGCGGCGGCCTCGGCGACGGCGGAGGCTGTCCATCTGGAAACTCCTCTTCTTCTTCGGTCTCCATCTCCACAACTCCTCTGTTGCTCTGGCTTTTTCTCCTGGTCCTCACTCTCAAGCTCTCGGCGGTGTCAATCTCACGGCGGTGTCAATCTCATCATTCTCGTCCTCCTCCTCGATGATCGGCTTGGGCTTGGCCCGTCCCTTCGGGTCGGGCTTGATCTCGGGCATGCTGGCGGCCCGCTGGAGCGGCGCGGGCGGGAAATTAGGGAGCGGCGGAGGCGGAGCAGGAAAAGAGTGGAAAGTGGCGGCGGCAGCGGCGGGGACGGAAGGTTGGAGGACTTGGACGAGCTGGGCCGGGTGCTGGGCCACCTCGCCTTGGGCGTAGTCGCTCAAGGCGGCGCCGGTGTTCTTTAAGTAAATAGCGTAAGAAGAGTGAGCGGCGGCGAAGGCGTTGCGGGCGGAGACGGCGCCTTTCATGAAGAGCTTGCGATCCTTGCATCGCGAGACGGCCTCTTCGTTCTCGATCTTGGATTGCGTGCAGCCCATCTCGGAATTGGGATCGGGAAATGAAATTTGAGGTGAATTGAGCTTAATTTGAGGAGGATTGAAGCTTCGAGAACGAGAAAGAGAAAGAGAAAGAGAAAGAGGGAAGCTTTGCTTTGCTTTCTGCTTTTTTTTGGGAGGAATATAATCAAATGCCAAGTGGATTGAGTCGACTGTCAGGACAGGTGAAACGGTGCCGTTTTGGGGATTATTTTACTGCGGGAATTGGGATTGAAGCTGAGGAGTTTTGGGGATACGTGAGTTTGGAAATTACCAGCACAGAAGGCAGGAGTAAAGAAATGGAAGTCAACTAGTCAGTCCAAGGTTGGACCTTTAGGTACTCTATCTGCATGCGTCCAAAATACTTTAAATATAAAAAAGATAAAATATTATATAGTCTTTATAGTTTGAGGTCGATATCTGTTTAGACTTTATAGTTTTATTTTAATCTTAATAGTTCTTAAAGTTAAGATTTTTCATCAAAATAGTCCTTATGATTTTATTTTAATCTGAATAGTCCTAAAAGTCATGATTTTTCATCCAAATAGTCTTTATGGTCTTTAACTGTTAAAATTATCATAATGACTATTTGGATGAAAAATCATGACTTTAAGGACTATTCAGATTAAAATAATACCATAAAGACTATTTGGATGAAAAATTGTGACTTTAAAGACTATTCAGATCAAAATAAAACCACAATGACTAAACAGAAATCGACTTCAAACCATAAGGACTAAACAAATTTTAATTCATATAAAAACAAAAGGGGATACAGAAATTCGGTAAATGTTATGATGCATACGTATTACTCAACTGTATTACTCTTGCGTATCATATCCGGAGATACAAAAATTCACTCGTTTAGTCGCTGTTGTGACCTAAAAAAGTCATGTTCAAGTGTAAATTTTATGGTACAAAGGAATGAAATAATAATTTTTAAACTGAGTGGTTTTGTTTTTTTTTTTTTTTTTGAAGAGAAGTTAAGTTGTTTTGTTTTCGTTAATTAGATTTACATCTAAAAGTAATGGGAAAACTGACAGACGAAACTATTTCATAAGTTATTGCAAATATTTTAAGGTCAAACACCACAAAAATAATATAAGCAAACACTCATAAAAGACTATATACAAGTAGTTTAAATTGCTAAAGAAACTTTTTTTTACTTGTTGCTATAAGGGAGTACATGCCATTGCTAGTCCAAGTCATGATCTAGTATGACAGAGGAAAAACAAAAAAGGTTCTGAGCACAAAGTTCAGGCACACTTGTTGCTACAAGGGAGTACAGGCCATTGCTTTTACTTTCTTTGTTGTTGCTAACAGAGCTAGCAGCTATTCTAGTCAAACAAATCGGGGAAAAAAATTTGCAAACATGGAGTCTTTTGTGGATGCTAGTGTACATGAGAGGCCTTTGAACGAGGACCCTTAAGTTGAGGATTTTTCGGCTTATCCTACTTTTTGATCTTATATCTACATTTTGATTGTTCAGTTTATAGATATTTATAAGTAAATCATTTATGTAAATTTTCAACCATATTAAAAATCATTAAGACATTCATAAGTATGATTTACTAATTATAAATTTAAACGGTTTATGTTTGGTTCATCTATTAATTTGATATAGTTTGTTACTGTAACCGAACAATCTTCAACTAGTCTTCAACTTAAAGATCCTCACTAGAAAAACTCCTAACATACATGTTTCCTACGAGTGCAAAAGAGGAGAATACGCAACAAGTCTGTCACTTTTTTAAACAGTCGAAAGTCGAAACTATTTGCCATTATATTTACCAAGGCAATGTGTGTTTATTTCCAATATAAATATATGGTCAAAACAAATAAAGCGGAGATAAAACTACATCACTATTTATATTTGGACACTGAAACATGTAGTTTGATAATTAATGGCTATGATAACAGAAACACACATTTTGCCATTTTAGGACTTGGAACTGCCATTTTGGATTATACATAACTGAAATAAACCTATTTTCTTTTATATGACTTGACTGAACAAAGATCCCACCCACCCCACCAATTATTTTGAAATAGCTGTAAATTTGTATAGTTGAATCAATGTAAGATGAAAGTTACTTGACCATTCCATCCTTGATCAATTCTTCTAATCCTTTTCTCAGCCTCCCCGCAGCAGCTTTGCAGTCATCCTCTAACAAGCCATCGAATGAGATTCTCACATTTCCGGGGCACCCGCATGCACTTCCAGGAATCACAACCACCCCATGTCTGTGAGCAAGCCAGTGAACAAATTCAGAGTCACAGTGAACATATTTGTCCGGGAGCTTCGCCCACAGGTATATAGCACCTTCTCCACCTTTAACAGACTCTTCCCCGAGTGGGGAGAGAGCTTCTAAAACAATTTCTCTGTTCTTGACTAGTCCTTTCACTCGTTCAACAACCCATTCGGATCCCATTTCTAGTGAATACAAGGCAAGATGTTGCGAAAGTATTGAAGCACAGATGGGAATGTTATCTTGAACTTTGAGGAGTTGAGTGCCAAAGTCATCTGCTTCGGATGGGTATGCTATCTGCACAAATTACAAATGATTAGTTACGTATGTTATTAGCCACACAACCATTTCAATATTGATCATGAATATTCAGTTCATACAACAATCTTAAATATTAGGTCCTTTAGATCAACCAAACAAAGCTTTATAACTCAGTTTATCACTTTGTCATGCAAACTAATACTTATAGAAGCAAAACTAAACTTTTCATATTTGCGCTCACACCAGACTTATTAACTAAGCATCATGAATGAAGAGTTTTTATTACATAGCCAACTCGCCATCCCATCATCCCATAAGCTTTTGAGAAAGAAAAGATGTTGGCAATGTGATTTCCCTCCACACAAGAATGCTTCAATCCATCATACATAAAATACCTGCAAAATCAAATTTTAGGACTCACATTGGACTAGTAATGCTTTAGAGGCAAACATCTGAGGAACATTCTTGAATCAAAAGCAAAATGAAATCAGGCACATGCTGATAAAATTATTTGCCATGCTATCAAGATTGGTCAAGAAAATTTCCCTTCGTTGTGATCAACTTGGCATATAAGAAAAAAAATTAAATTCCCAAAAACATATTCACCAAGCTATAGGTAGTAGGAAATATAAAATGGATATAGTGACCTATGCAGGAGAAAAGGCCACCTAGAACAATAACTAATCAAAAAAGGTAAGACACTGGCATTTTTGAACCTCCACAAAGTGGAGAAATTTTCTTTTATTTAAAGGCTATATTCACAATGACTGATAAACCTATATTCCTTCTAAAAGGCAACACACCCAGTAATTTATGTGCGAAGCATTGGGATTTGGAAAACTGAATGACGTATCGATCTCATTAGATGATCAGATCATATAAGAACATATTATTCTAACATTCCTAAACAAAAGTTGTAGACTTACTCATATGTATTGTCCACAACAAGCCATGATCCAGCCTCTCTGCAAATATCTGAAATCCTCTACTCACAAAGAGAAAGGAACAAAACTTTCAGAACAATTATCAGAAACTATACAGACTACTTACAGAGATCAATCACCAAAAGACACATACATCAGTATCATCACTAATGAAGTTTTTTGCAATGAGAAAGACAGAAATAATATTAGTCATCTTATACATGTATATGTAAATGTTTGTATGTGTGTTGAGTGAGAGAGAGAGAGAGAGAGAGAGAGAGAGAGAGAGAGAGATTACATGATCCCCAGAAGAAATTTCATGTGTAAACTACACTGATCACCCAAATCACAATGTACTAGCACATGATCCTCGAAATAAACACTCAACAGCAGAGAGCAATATAAGGAAGTTCAGGTTGCAATCACCAAAGCAGAAATTTCATAACCAAATTCAACCACACGGAGGAAATGGAAAAATTCATCCTGAGAACTTTCCCTGATGACTGGTCACTCCAAAATGAGGGGACAGTAAACAACTGGATAACTGACCATGGAAATGACTATAACCAAAAGATCAGCAAGATTGCCATGTCCATGACTGTCCATTGAAGGGTTTGGTTTAGACAACTATTTATTCATTTTTTAGCAAAGGCCAAGTGACCTGATGCAACATCTTCTTTTAAGTTCTTAACTGCATTTGCCAGCATTAAACAAGAATCTCTATCTTCACACAGAATGAAATCAATGACAACCCATCAACCTATATTTTCATACCTATGGCAATGCAAAAATTAAGAGGTTATCTTATCCAAATTCTCACCTCTTGCCTCAACAACAACAGTTGGGAGACAAAATACATAAATTATCTCTCCTTCCACATGATAACTAGCCTATATGTTCAGTCCTACTGAGAAGCCAAAATATTTCACATGCGGATAGACAAACAAAAGAATCAAATTACATTCATACAGTATCACAGAGAGAGAGAGAGAAAGAGAGAGAGAGAGAGACCTTAAGAAGAGGTTCTGGAATATAGGTTCCAGATGGGTTGCCAGGATTAACAACTGTGACAAGTTTTGGAGTTGGTTTTGTTTCTGACAGTGTTTTCTCCAACCAGTCTGTAAGTTAAGAAAATAGCATCATGTCAAGAGAAAAATTTCGCTTAACATGTCAAATATATCACGTATGTCTCTAGACTCCAAAAAACAAACTGAACTCTCCAATTCACTTGCTGGAGAATTTATTCCTTCCTTTCCCACCCCTGTTTAATTTGTTAGATATTATGTAAGAGCACAATGAACCCCATACAGAAGATAAAACATTTATATGCCTTTTTTATGCACCAGACCAATCAGACGTTCCAACAAATATAACCATGACCAATAGTCACAATTGTCATGATTAGCATTTCTGCCACAATATGTCCAAGTTGGACTGTTCGAATGCACCAATAATCTCATCATAAACTTAAGGTGGTATATTTTTATTTAGCACCTCAAATAACAAGCCTTTGACTGCTTATAGACCTAACAAACCAGACTACCCTATCTAACATAGCAAGTTATACTTGTATATCTAGGTCCCCAGAAGAAACTTATTAAATGGAAGTTCAGAAATCTGATGTTTCATTTAGGTTTTTGGCGCAGTTGGAAATTCATGAAGCTTCTCACCTGCATCTGGGTAAAGTGTAGTTGGCTGACCAGGACCTACAAGTATATTTGTAACTCCAGTCATCTGGAAGGACATGTAGGCATTGAAGTAGTATGGTGCAAACATGACCACAGAGTCTCCAGCATCACACAATGTAAGAACAAGGTTCACAAATGCCTGCATTGAAATAGTTACGAAGTTATTAGCTCAGTTCTCTGCAACTCGAAAGATTTAGTTTCAAAAACTGAATGAGTTCCACTTAAACATACTGAAAGGGGATGAGCAACTGGTTTATAATTAGCAAAGATGACCATCTTGATTCAACTAAAATTCTCTCTAATCGTATCCTAACAAATCAATCACTTAATATATCAGGAAGGAAACTTTCTAGTTATTTCTGTTGCTAAGTTGCAATATATAGTAGAACATTTGCCACACTGAGATTTTTGGGCCTTTCTGGTACTTCCACAGATACGCAACAAAAAAGACAATCACTGATAATCACCTGATTTGCCCCTGCAGTAACCATAACTGAAGATTTGTACAACTTGTTTTCTTGTCGCAACTGCAAACGTAAAAAAGATAATTAGTTAAATATGCTTGCATGGTCATAACTTAAAACATTGCTATCAGATGGAGACAACAATAATTAGTAATCTCATACATCTAAATATTCAAGTATGCACAAAAGATAGTAGTGCAACCTGTACAAGTTGTATGCAATATTGTTAATTGAAGTAGATGCAAGAAACAAAAGAATATAACAAATAAAAATGGATACATTGCCTTAGGATTGTTGAGACTACTCAGTTAATCAAACTCAGAAAAAAAAAACATCGCCTTAGGATCATAATTAGGAAAAACATCGCAACCACTTCTAAGCTTACCTTTTTGACCAATGCCTCCCTGAGTTCAGGTATACCTTCATCAGCACCATAACGACTAATTGAAGGCTCCCAAACAAGTTCTTTCACCTTATCCAATGCCTGTTTGGGTGGTTGCCAATGAACTACTCCCTAAAGCACATTACAACCAAAGAGCAACAAAGGCTATTAGCCACATGTATCTAAGACCCAAGGAAAAGATATGAAATACCACATAAACTACAGCCCTATGAAATGCACAAGCAGATCAAGATTAGAAATTCCAGTTGGTGAGATGGAAAAAACATCGGTCATGTTTGACGATTAGGATGACCGGCCAAATGTTCATGATTCAGTTTTGTTGTTTGTCCTCTATACTATTCAATTGAGAAGAGGCAGATTTCAATTATTATAATCTTTGCACACCAACATTAGCAAAAAGATTTGCACTTTTCATTAACTTTTGTGTTTCCTATAGCAGACAGCTTCTTGAGGTGCAGAGATTCCTAGATCAAACACAAAACTAATATGCATTATCAAATGATTCATTTGTGACCTTTCCACAGATAAAGAACCACCCTTTTTGAAACGAGTTCCAAACACCCCCTAAACAAAGTATTCTAATCTCATTTTCCAATAACTATGCTGTCTACATTTATCTCAATGTCATAATGAAATAACACATTTACCAGTTAGAGACCCAAATGAACAAATCTGTCTCATTTTTCAATGCCTCCATGGTTATAGGCTTTATACCTAACAATTACCAAAAGACTCAAACAAAACAAATGCCACCAAAACACCTTGAAACAACAGAAACACACCTGCGCCAGTGACACAGCATTTTTGGCACCTCGGATCAATTGTTGTATCTGCAAAACCAAAACCCCCATTTTTTAAACCACACAAACTCCACCAGTTAAAACTCACACCAATTGATCCTCAAAAACAGATTAAAATTCATAAACTTTAACAAAAACCCAGTTAGAGTTTCGGCCTCAATACCTGAACCATGACCGGCATATCAGTCTCCACAGCCCTCTTTGCAAGTTTTCCACAGGAACCCATCTCAGAGAACTTCAACCCAACTCAGAACGGAACCCCAAAATTCTGAAACTTCCCTACACAGAAAGTAAAAGTCTTTTGTTTTTAAAGTCTTCCCTATACCTTGCAAAGGATAAGACCTCCACCAACCTAGAAAGCTTCACCTCTCCAACGTTCGAAACACCACTTTCCAAGACAGATTAACAAAGCGAGTAAGGCCACAACCCCTATTTTCTGTATTTCAATATATATAAATATTCAAGTTCAACACCCTCTCCCTGCATCATAGAAAAAAAAGGCAGAGAAATAAAGAGGAAAGGATTGTTCTTTCTTCTTTTCTCCTTCCTCTCTTTATTTGTCTACTTTCCATTTTGGTGCCTCTTATCTTTGACTTGCTTTTGTCTCATTTTTACCCCAAAATTTAGTAAAACTGCACTTATTACAGCAAATTAAGTCACTAACTATAAGAAGAAGAAGAAAGAAAAAAAAAAACAGAGCCGGAAAGTTAGGATCAGAAGCAAGAGAGCTTTAAAACATGCGTAAATTGAATCCCCTACGTCACCCGCAATGACCCGTCTTCGACTGTGGGATTCGATTCGCCCTGCTCGGTCTGAATTGGTGCAAACTACCACCACAGGGAAGCTCGCACAGGGGAGGCGAGGAGATTCTGACCGGCTCCGCAGTCTGGATATGCCTGAACTGGCCGGGAAAAGCGGGTCGGGTCTTCCGGGTCGGCGGGCTTTGTCTCCCTAAGTTTCGGAAAATGACTAGGAGAAGAGAAATTTTTTTTTCTTTTATGATAACACGAGCAAACGAGTCCTCCCCATTGTGAATCTCAATCTGGGTCAATCTCTCATCTTCTCTCAAGTCTAGTTTCCAGTGTCGTATGGGTTATGAAACCGATGGACGTGACAAAGATCCTGTCTTTTTTGGAACATGGCAATTTTAAACCAACAATCTTCTTTTTTAGATAGATTCCCGAAATTTAAGAACTTCGGTTGATTATAACTTTTTGGCATGATCTTCAAATGTTATGTGTCGCGTGTTCACGAATTTGTATTGTGAAACTCCATAATTTCGGTGAAGAAATCTTTTCATAACTCTAACGAATGAAAAGTCAACTCTTTGACATTTTAACTAACACGTTATTAAGTAATTATTCACTCGTGCACTTCTGTTCTACTCACTCATCACGAAATTGAACTATCTTTTAAATTAATAATTTCTAATATTAGAAATTAATAACTAATTTTTAAGATATTATACAGATTGTAATAACTAGTAATGCAACTGCTCTCATAGCAAGGAGAGGAAGAGAGGAGACTCTGGTTTAACGTTGGTGCAGGTTTATGTATAATGGCAGGAAATTTATTTAATAACATGAGGAGTAAAATGGTGAAAAACACAGTTCGTTCCGCTATAGATAAACAAATTAATGAACACTGACACCAACTTGAAATAAAAGAAAAAGAAATTTGACTTGAGACAACTCATCTAGCACAACCTTCCTAAATTACCTGTTACCTAGATAAGAAAAAAGCAGATGCCTCTTCCACGGTTTCTCTCTTTTCTTCAACAAAAAATTAAAATGTTGTAATGGTAAAAGTATGAACAAATTTTTTTTAAATATTTTCAAATGATACGAATATAGCATTATACAAATGGTTGACTATAACACGAGTGTGCTATAATTAAGACATATGTATATAGATCTTTCTCTAATTATATGATAATTATATAAATAATTGTATTTGATCGTAGAAGTTTATCATGACTTTCAATCCATTTAATTCCATTAATAACCAATAGTGGGTAGTCAAGAAAATAACTAAATAACGTAACAATCCAAGGTAAAGAGGGAAAATTACAATGATAGAAAGTTAGAAACGTTAGTTAAGAGAGGGAGAGAAAAACTGGTTGGGCTATTTACTTTTTTTTTTTATTGTATAAAATATATTTTGTACATGTGTTAAGTTGATTTTGTGGAATTTTCCTATGGGCTACAGCCCAGAGAGGTTATCTATCACTAAGATCCGTCCCTAATGGGGGTGTTGGTCACACGCCTAAAGCACCAAATTATCACTAACTAATCTTTAATTATTGATCGGTGTGAAGTAAAGGAGCTACTCTCAGATATGGTCAGCTGATCTGCTCAGTTAGTTTGGTTACCATAAAAAACGACGAGTGGAAACACGAAGGCCGTTCCATGATCAACTATTTACTTTGAATTCCATCTTTGAGCAAAAAGAATAATTGTAGCCCAAATTAGGAAAGACCGAACCACGTACTGCAGGACCGGAGTCTCATATTTTAGCAAATAGGAGGACAGCTACATGGGAGTAAATCACCAGCTACATATACTGACCGTTAGACGTGGGGTCGCAATGATTAGTCAACTGCTTCTGCCGAAGGAAAAAGGACTGCAGAGGACCAGAACCTGAAGCAGGGAATAATTATTACTGCATGATTACAATGTCAGACTGAAATTACTGTGTATTTTTGGGCGAAAATTCTTATATTGCGTGATGCCACGTCACGTTATCATGTATGTATTTTAAAGCTGTTAACAAAATTAAAATCTAAATTTTATTCCTTCTAACATAAAAAATGAAGACATAACGTCGAATAAAAAGTAATTTTTATTATAGACGTTTAATTTAATTAGATCCAAAATGAAAATGTAATCAAAACAATATAGATTATCTAGTTTTCATTAGATCTTTACATACAGTGAAATTACTTTTGTTTTCACACGACACAAGTCTTTTGTTTTCACACGACACAAGTCTTGGATCACACATGAGCACAAATATCTTTGACTAAGAGTGACAAAAAAGGAGTGAGGGTACACAATTCATTTGGGTACCATTTTAGTTTTGGGAAGTGCATAGAATTGTAAACTGCACACACACATACAAAAGCCACATGAAATTCGGTTTACATCAACCTAAGCTCACGCTGGTCCCCCTCATAGCATAGGTTTCGACCGGCATCAAAAAAGATGAAAAATTCCTAGGCTCACTTCACATACATTAAAAAGTTATTTTGTTATACTTAAAAGTGTCAAATGACACATGGAGGCTCAACGGGTATAATTGACATGCTAAACTCTTCTCTAACTGATATGTCATACGCACGTGGACACATCGTGGATTTGACATGAACCCACGTGTCAACTCATTAATAAAACTCGGCCCAACTCAAACTTTGACATTTTAGTTGGAGCTGAAGTATGTCAAATTTGACATTGACACCTCACATGTCAAATTCCAATTTGACACAAGCTATTTGGCTAGTCCATTGGAGTTGCTCTTAATTTCCCAAATCTCGACATCCCTTCCTCTTTCGTACTCTTTCACATATTGCGGAATCTCTGTAATATCTATGCATTTGCCCACAAAACAAGGCTCTGTACCACATTTATGGCCTTTACAATCTGCACAATCCATTGAAAACACAAATTATGAACTGAGATAATGAACATATGCGATGACCATTCTTGATGGAAATAACACATTTATGCACAATCTGCACTTTGCACTATACCTTCTTCCGACCCCAAATAACTTCGGAAATGTAAACAACCATTTGCAACAACATCAAGATCATGAAGACTAAAGTTGTAGCGTTTTTCCAAAGCTAAGAATAACACTAATCTCTCTAAAATGTACAAATTCTCAAATATACCTTTTCGGAACCGAGAGACATTAATCTCTCTAAAATGCTGAAAAATGCATCTGTTAAGTCCTCACTGTAGATTACATCCGCAGCTACAAGTAAAGAAGCTTCATGGGCAATTTCAATCTCTGATAAGGTCCAAGAATACCTAGGTGACACCATCAAAACACTTGTTTTATATAATCAAGTAGACTATGTTAGGAAATATGTTTATTGTAAAACACTGAATAATTATGAACCAGGCGCAGTAATTATCACCTTTTAGTTTTACTGGAGGATTCTTCTTCTATGCTTAATCTTGGGGGCCACGGATCCATCCAATCAAGTTCACGTACATAGACTTTAGTTCCATGATCAATGAGTTCAGAAATATTTTTAGAGCAGTTGTCAAGGATCTCATTCCCATGGTCTGATACAGAGGGCATCCTTATATAATCAGCATTCTGAATTGGATACCTAACCTGCCTGATCTTGCAAATCAATGAAACAATTGATATTGAATTCCTAGCCTATAAAAACCCACTTATAACCATTGTACCAAGGTAAACAAGGACAGCAAATATTGATCGATGTACCTGTACCAGCACCAAGTTCTAGTGATACAACTCCAGCAAGCTCGGATGATGTGAACATCTTATGCAATATAAAATCAGACAAGACAAGTTCTGCTCTCCACACCTAATGAGAAAACCGAGTATGTATGAATACTTAAATAAACTACAACTCAAAAGGTGAGACCAATTACAACCAGAATAACCAGGGTTACCTGCAAACCAGTGTTGATGTGATACTATGCTGGAATGTCAAGCTATAGCTATGATTAGACAATTCTGCACAATCTCGTGGAAACAAATTGTCAAAACAAAAGGAACACCACTGAAATAACTGTAAAAACAAAGTATGGTCTTATGCTACTTTTGGTTAAAGAGAAAGCTAGTGATATTTCCAGGAGAACATTGAATATTACTAATGGGAAAGCACCAAATGATATTGTGAAAACACAACTGCAGGGAACCAATCTGAGACCAAGTATACTCCAACCACCAAGGGGAATTTTGGAAATCCCTGTTTGCTAACAATGCGGTCTTATAAACTATCTAAGGTTGGACTTCAGCTTCAAGTAAAAGGCTTTGGCGAACTTGAGAATGGAAATGATGCACCCAACTGGCAACAGATTGGTAGCTCCAAAAAGAAAAGGCATAGGAACTAACTAACAAACCTAAAGACTTGCCTAGTAACCAGTTCCCTCCCAGAATAACTTTTTAAGTAGGAGATGGGCACTCAGAATAGTGCCACATTATAGTCAAATCACTACCTCATTAAAATCTGCTTGACTTCTAAGCATAACCCTAATCCTCAAGTGACGCCTTTTAGATTTGGAGCTGTATGGCATGAACAATCTAATATTTTTCAGACTAGCAGGAGTACTTGGAAGGTTATGCACAATCTAAGTCCCATGGATTTAATCAAGCTACTTACAGAAATTTTAATAGCCTTGAACAAGAACAAATGGAATTGACTTTCGGTCAACTTGAGCAGAAAAAAAAAAGGTCAAGTCAGTGCCTGGAATTCAAATTAGAGCTAACATTCTTGTTGCTCAGAAACTGATGCATTAATTCACAATCCCAAAATGTAAGCAAGGGTGTTTAGTGAGGAAGATTGATCTCTCCAAAGTTTATGACAGATAGAAGAGGGATTATATTAAGAGAGTTCGTCTAGTGTTGATCATCATAAACTGTCAATGAGAAAAAAAAAGGCCGGTGTGTCTCTGTCACAGTCTCACCAATGTCACAACTGTTGAGCTTTCAACGAGAAGTTAACGAAACTACCCTTACCTTAGGAAAATCTTTAGTTTTAAACATTACTGAAGAGAATATATTGGAATGGAAGGGTGGTACAAAATTGGTGGTCATATGAACCAAGCCCGTCTTGCAAAAATAGCTATAGACTCCAGCAAAAGGACAAGGGCATTGGGAACAATGTATAAAGTATAATATGAAATCTATGATTACATTCAGCAATAATTTAAGTCTTAAATCCGACTGTTCAAACACTTGGAGGGGTGTGAACCGTGTGATACATGAATTTATGCTGGAGTTTTTTTCTGGAATAACCCTCCTAAACTGATGGCTTTTTCTGTAGTTAACATATGAGGGATAATTTCTCACTAATTATTATCGAGTAATGAACAATGACTCAAGAAGCCCCTTACCTTGAAAATCTTTTCTCTCCATCTTCAGAAAAAGCCTATCATGTGAGGTTGTAAAAGAGCTAGAAGGATTTGGCAACTAATTAGTTCATACTTGTCATTGTTAATGTAAATTTCAGCTCATTCCTAATCTCCATACTACCTTAATAAATAGAAGACTACCATGAGTAAGATGGGGTGAAGGGGATTAGAGAATGCAAAGGAGTATGAAGTGGAGGCATTTCTGCAAGTTTGGATAAGTTGATCAGGTCTTGGATGCAGAAATTCAGAGCCTCCACTTTGGCCATAAACTGACATCAGCAAATGTATTACTAATCGAGATGTAGAAAATAAAAACATAGTAAAAAGATGTTGATAGCAGCCATCCCTTAGCTACACTTGGCGGTCCCAATTGTAGAACTCTAAGGGCCAATAGAGATTTTTGAACTGAGATATAGACATTTTAGCCTCTAGCTGAATTGAATAACCAAGAGGAGACACTGAAGGGTTCGCCCCATTTCCCTCTCCACCATGGCATGGTACTCCTTGAAGGTTTAAAACACCTGGTCTTTTGATTTCAACAAATACACCCAAACCTTCCGTGAAGTATCATCAATAAAAGTAACAAAATACTTGTTATGACCTTGTGAGTCAACTTCCATGGGGCCACATACATCAGTATGTACTAGGTCTAAAAGATTCTCCTTCTTGGCGAATGTATTAGAAAAATTGACTTTCTGCTACTTACCAAACAAACAATGATCACAAGAGTCAAGAGAGGTACCTTTGGCAAAGGGAATAAGAGACTTCTTTGCCAGAACTTGCAATCCCTTCTCGCTCATGTGGCCCAGCCGCTTATGCCATAGATTTGGGGAAGAGTCTTCTCCAACGTTCAACTCCCCTTTACATATCTTGCCGTATATGTTGTAGAAGATACAACACAGCTTCTCTCTAGCCACCACTAGTGATCCTATGGTAAGCTTCCACTTTTGGTCTCCTCCGTGATGATGATATCCTTTCCGATCAAGCACACCGATTGACATCAAATTGAGACGTAAGCTGGGAACATGTCGAACATCTTTCAACATAAGCTTGTTCCCCAAATCAATCTCAAAGCAAACATCTCCAAGTCCTGCAATCTTGGAGTAGCCTTCATTGCCCATCTTTACAATCTCAAATTTTTCACCTCTATATGTAGAGAAGAACTCCTTATTTGGAGTGGCATGGAAAGAGGCTCCGGAATCAACGACCTATGGAACACCGGGAGTATCGTCATGAACATGTAGGCATTCTCTTTCATGGCAAAGGAACTCATACACATCATTACACACGGCAACGGTTGTGTTCCTTGTGTCATCATTTGGTTGAGAACTGTCTTCTTGCTGCTTTTAATTATTGCATCTTGCTTGTCTCTGTTGATTATTAATTATCAGCCTGCAATATTCTTGTACCATTAGTCATTTATGTTGCGACTTTGTTATATTATGTATTCTTTACAATTTGGAATTTTGTGATGTACTTTTATACTTTATTATGCTTTGACCCAAAAAATTATACTTCATCATGCGTTATATATGCTGTACTTTGGGAGTTGCTTCTTCAGACTATCTTGCTTGTGCTTTGATTTTCTACCCCAAATTATTCTGTTCTTGTTAAATCTCAACCAGATTGTGTGGCTTCTCTGCAAGACCCTAGCAAAGAAGGAACAATCTGGAGTGTCACTAGTTTTACTTTACAAGTGCCGCATATATAATCCAATATATATGGCATCAGCGACCATGTTGTGTTACTCACTGTATATGTGGCTGAGCTCAACTTACGCCATTGGACAGCGGAATGGATGCTTGCAACTATCAGACATGGCTCCCAAGGGCGATGGTAAAGTGACTATTTAGCAAACACCAATTCATCACTATTGTAGGAAATTATGTGCAGGTGTTAGTCCAGAATCTATAGTTTGCTTGTTTCTGTATTTGATTTGTATTGTTTCTAACACTTCGTTCTTGCTAATAATGTCTAAGTGATAGAAATATCATCTTTTGATTTCTCTTCATATTTGAGTGAGGATGGGTGGTCCATCAGATTTAGATGCCTCCGGCATTCTCCCACTATTTAACGTGCCTTCCTACATACTTTTGCCGTTCAGCTTCTGACCTTTCACAAGGCCTCCGGACGACTGGAGGTGTCTGATCTGAAGGATGGAATACAGGAATTAGTTACTGGTAGGGAAGTGGAGTAGATTGCAAGCATCCCGATCAGGCTCTAATGGTGTGCTCGGATTGCATGGTTGGTATTGGAATAGCATTTGGACTGCGGAGGTTCCGCCCAAAGTACGTTCATTTATATGGAGGCTGTTAAGAGGTATATTACCTGCAAGACGTGCTCTGGCAAGAAGGTTGGTAAATTGGCATAACAGATATTGGTTGTGTGTTTTGTCACAACGCTGCGGAAAGTGACCTTCATGTATTTCTAGATATTAGTTCAATGCTTCTGTGTGTTCAGTGCTTGCTTTGGTTTTAATGGCCAAATTGGTCCCAGCAACATGTTTGAATACTTGATGTGATTGACAAGCTGTGTGTAAGCCAACGTGATCAATTCTTCATTTTCTATGGGTGTTGTGGTCTGAAAGGAATAATATTTTGTGGAAGGGTGCTTGTTTCAATGCTTCTATCGACCTTCAAGTACCTTGAAGAGTATCAAAAGGTACAAACCAAGTCCAGACTAAGAAGAGAGAAGCAAGTGGCCAAGTAAAAAACAGCAAACCCATTTAAGCGCAATAAGGGCGCCAAGTGTTATTTTTACCCAGGGTTTCAGTACTTCAGGTCTTTTAAATGAAATGCATCAATCCCCGCAATATTAGTACCGGCTCTCCAATCGCATTGGTTAATGATGCACGTAAGTATGATGGTGTTGGTGGGCGAGTCAAGATTATTGTGGTTGGTAGTTTCAAGATAAATGAAGGTGATGGGGAAATGGTGTGGTGGTTGAAGACAAACATTGTGAATGTATTGCAGCAATGGCTCTGTATTTCCCACATGTCCTTTCTGCTTTTCACATAGAGGCAGAGGCTTGTAGAGCTGGAATCCTTCTAGCTCTTTCCCAAGATTGGGATGCTATTGACCTTGAGAGTGCTAACTCATGGTAGGTGCTCTACATCAAACTATGGATGACATTGGCGGATTAGGAATGACTGTAAGTCCTATGACATCTTTAACTCACTCCATATTAGACATATCTTCTGTGTAGCTAATGGTATTGCCATGATTATCTATGTACTCTATAAGAATGATAGTACTAATGCTGGTGGATCAAGTTTATGTCCCAATATCCAGTACTAATGTTGTTCATTTGTTAAATTCTTGGCATCCAATTATTCAATATTTAAATACTAGAAGGTAACATGCAGTGTGTCTATTAGTTAGTTATGGAGACCAAACATTGAAGAAAACCAACCACTTCCAATTATTCAACTGGAATGGCATGAACCTTGGTTTGCAAACTTTTTCCAAAGGTGCAATTTCAACAAAATTCCTCTTTTATCCAGTGGCTAAGTGACCATCACTCTTCTCATCCTTCTGGTCTTGCCCAAATGTTAAACCTGTGTCATAGCATTTGGAAACTCGCAATTCAGTCATTTTTCGAAATTTGCCCTTTCTCCCTGCTCAGGTTACCCATAGTGCAGCTGCTTTATTTCAGCAGTACCTCTCTGCTAAACCCTGGTGGCAGTCTCTCGGAATCTTGGTTTTCCAGATATGCTTTCTGCTGAAGCTCAAGCCCTTCGACATGGTCTCATGAACCTCTGAGTCCTCCAATCAAGCTGTCATTATTGAAGGCGACTCTAAAATTCTTCTAGATGTCCTCACTGGTAAAGCACAATGCCCTTGGAGGATCAAATTTTTAGTCCAAGATATACCTTTGTAATGGTTTAAGTTCAGTTGTGTTTAAGCATGTTTGGCGGAAGGAAATTGTATGGCTGATGCCTTAGCTCAAGTAGGCCATAATGTTAATGATGTAATCTGTTGCGATTCTCTGCTCTCCCCCTCTCTGTTACCAAACATTAATTTGGTATGTATAAAATAAAAGTATGAATAGTTGAACATACCATTTTGTTCCTTAAAATATGACACTTGACATATATCACCTAACGAAAAACTTAATAGGATATACAAATATGTTGTCGGTTCATTAGTTCATATACCGATATGTTATTTCAAAAAGTAACGAAAAGTTAAATTACTGTTCCTAAAATTTCCCTTTTTCTTTTAACCTTCAAAACTAATGCATGTGGCTTCTAATCCCTTTCTATGACACTTGTATAGAATGGGGTTCTTCTTAATCTGTTCACTTAACTGTTACCAACAATCATTATGGGAAGAACACATTATCACAATAAGGAATTCCTCACAATAAGGATTTTTCATAAAACAAAGGGTTTATCTTGAATTTGTGATCTTGAAACACAATAATTGAAATTTAGAGATCATATCAAGCATATGTATTGGTGATCTAATATACTAGTGCAGACATGGCAGTACAGAGGTCACAATGTCACATAACTATGGTTTGATGGTGCCTAATTGATAGCCCCACCAGAAGACAATTTCTAGATAACTTTTGTCACAGTGACACAAACCCCTACAGCAAAGCTTCATGATCATGAAAAAGACCAAATGACAAGTTTTAGCTGTCATTACCAAAACCATTTGATGGAACTAATCAAACAAATTCCTACAAAATAAAAGAGAAATGAAACTAATTAGATTAGTTAAAAATCACAGGGTTCCACTGCTTGTTGGACAGCTCTAGATTTCCGACAAGGAAAACTTGCATATGGTTCTAAATCACTCCGAAAAAGTCTATTTTGGAGGCTGGAATTGATAAGCTACGTGCTTGACTTTGTAGCTCCGTATCCTGAAGGAATTTGAATCGATTAAACTTCAAATTAAGCTTAACATAACCTGGATACGTTTGTAATATATTAGAGTATTAGACCAGGAATTCTCAGAGCTCTTATGTTCAGAATGAGCAAAATATGAAGTCGATGGCTATCATAGGAAGGATCATACTTGTTTGTATTTTGTGCTGCATACTATTGATAACGCTCTCTGAGAGTCAATCAGATACCTTAGCACAAGGCCAAGAGCTCAAGGATGGGATGCAGCTTTTTTCAGCATCTGGGATTTTCAGGTTAGGATTCTTCAAGCCTGGGGATGTAAGTAACTCTTACTTAGGTATATGGTACAACAGAAATAATGAAAAAGCGGTATGGGCTGCCAACCGAGACAATCCGATTCTTGACAGTTCTGGAGTTCTTACAATTGATCAGTATGGTAACTTGAAGATTTCACAGAAGATGGAAGATGATATTGTACTGTATTCTGTTAAAAAAGCAATCAATACTAGTGCTGTTCTACTTGACAGTGGCAATTTTGTGCTTAGTGAGTTGAACCCTGATGGATCTATAAGGCAGGAGTTGTGGCAAAGCTTTGATTATCCAACTGACACACTTTTGCCAAAAATGAAGTTGGGATTTAATAGCAAAACTGGTCTCAATTGGACTCTCAAATCATGGAGAACTGGAGATTTGCCGAGCATAGGGTCTTTTACACTTGGTTTGGACCCGAGTGGTGTTAAACAAATGGTCATTTCTTGGAGAGGAAATTTGTACTGGACTAGTGGATCTTGGCACACTTGGTGCTTCAGCCTTACAGATGAGTTTTGTAGTAACTATAAGTTCAACTTTAGCTACATATCAAATGAGAATGAAACATACTTGAGTTATTCAGTAGATAAAGGTACCACTATTTTTCCAAGGCTCTTGTTAAGTGAAGAAGGTGAACTCAGAGGTTTCGGGACGGATGCCATGTTTACAGGAGTTTCATGCACTTCTTCCACCAACTCTACCTTGAAAAAAGGGTGTGTTGAGCAAAGGCTACCAGACTGCAGGAAATCTAACGACAAATTCGTGTCAAAACTTGGCGTCATGTCTAGCAGTGGAATCAAGATCCCTGAGAATGAGAACTTGACTCTGATTGATTGTTGGGATGTTTGCTTCAAAATGTGTTCTTGTCTTGCTTATGCTTCTGCAAACGATGATGACACTGGCTGCGAGATTTGGAAGAAAGGGGCAAGTTTCACACAATACAATTTGGGTAGTCTGAGAGAGATATACATCCTGGAATCCAAAGGTAATATGTCCACATGTTATGACATGAGTTAATTGCATCACATTATGGTGTAAATAGGAACAAACAGTCTCACATGAGTAATGGACTACATGATATCTTGGATTCACTCACCAATTTTCTCACTCCTAACTTTGTCCAAACACCTGCATTAGTCCATTGTTTGTTTTGCATTTTTCTGTGTGCCAAGCATTATGTATACAATAAATGACACAACTCACAAGCAACGGATTTCTACATCTCACACTAATGCATATCTTGCAACTCCAGGGGATATATTGGAAAGAAACAATCTTATATGGAACAATTAAGGCAAAGCTAACCTTTTTAGCTAGAAGTGAGAGTTTTTCTCGTTACCACTAAGATGTTGAGAAGGCAACAAGAGATAGCTGATGAAATCTATTAATTTGTCAATGCAGTAAAGAAGTGGTGGATATGGCTGCTGGTTTTGGTGGGGGGAACTGCACTTTTTCCTCTCCTATGCTCTTCCTGCTATGTACTATGGAAAAAATCAAAATCAAGAGGTAATCACTCACAAAGAATGGAATACAATATGCTCTTATATGAACTTGGTAAAGGGAGAAAACACCAGAAAGATGGAAACATAAACAATGAGTTGCAGTTATTCAGTTTTGATACCATTGCTACTGCTACCAACTGTTTCTCATCAACAAACAAGCTAGGAGAAGGTGGATTTGGATCAGTTTATAAGGTACAATTTCTACTATACACTATAATCTGTCTATTGACTCTATTCGACATTTCATCTAAAAAAGAAGATGCAGAGAAGATCCACAGCAGGGACATGCTAATGCCTATGATCCACAACAGGGACATGCTAATCAGATTTGAACTGATTCATTCCTTGTTTTTTTTTTTTTTTTTTTTTTTTTTTTTTAAACAAAACTGATTCATCCTTAGGAGGTTTGAAAATCACTTGGCTGATTTTAGGGAAAGCTACTTGATGGGAAAGAAGTAGCAATAAAGAGACTTTCAAGAAGCTCAGGACAAGGGCTGGTGGAGTTCAAAAATGAAGCTTTGCTTGTTGCTAAACTCCAACACACTAATTTGGTGAGGCTTTTAGGATTCTGCATTCAAGGAGACGAAAAAATGTTGATCTATGAGTATATGCCAAACAAAAGCTTAGATTTCTTCCTTTTCGGTAGGCGTCCAAAATTTCCTTCAAATTTTTTGTAGAAGCTATTTCTATTTCTAACTTCCGCGCTAATTGATTATTGTTATATAACAATTTTCCCTGACAGATGCTGAAAGAAAAAAATTCTTAGACTGGAAGAACCGCTTCAGCATCATAGAGGGGATTGCTCAAGGACTAATCTATCTTCATAAATACTCAAGACTAAAAGTGATTCACAGGGATTTAAAAGCCAGCAACATTTTACTCAACAAGAATCTAAATCCTAAAATATCAGATTTTGGCATGGCTAGGATATGTGGGTTGAATGAGTCAGAAGAAAACACAAATAGAGTTGTTGGAACATAGTAAGTACTCACACATCTGTTTACACTTTGCATATACCCACATATTTCAAATGCCTAATTGTCTTTTTAATATCATTGCAGTGGTTATATGTCTCCGGAGTATGCCATGAAAGGCATTGTTTCCATAAAAACTGATGTTTTCAGCTTTGGAGTCCTACTACTGGAAATTGTAAGTGGAAAGAAGAATAATAGCAACTACCATTCAAAGTCTCAACTCAACCTCATTGGATATGTAAGTTCTCTTGTTCAAACAAGTTGTTGATCAGATATCTGGCATAGTATGTAATTATGTATACACTTACCTCAGTCTGATCCATCTGTATCAAGAATAGTCATGGCAAGGGTTTAACAATAAGACATGTAACCTACTTGTTTTAGGCATGGCAGCTCTGGAATGAAGATAGAGGATTTGAGCTAGCAGACCCAGGATTAGATGAATCGTGCCCCATTACTGAAGTTCTAAGATGCATTCATGTGGGTCTTTTGTGTGTACAAGACCATGCAGAAGACAGGCCAACAATGCCAGATGTTGTTTCCATGCTTTCAAATCAGAACATTCTATTACCTCCTCCAAAGCAACCAGCATTTTTTATAAATACAGCTGAGAAAGAGTTTATAGAGACATCTGGAAAAGAGTCCGGAAGTTGCTCCACAAATGATGTAACTATAACAGTAATGGAAGCACGATGAATGCAGTTGTAAGTTGTAACCACTAATTACTGTACTATATATGAATTCATGTTACAGAGATGATTGATAAATGGTGAAATGTGAATGAGCAACCATCGAGACACAGATTAGGGGGTTAGAAATGTTGTCAGGGTCATCATATAACCAATAAAGGTTCTGAAGAAACAACTTACTGCAAGTAGCTTGCACTGCTACAGCAGCAGTCTCTAGATCTGGTGCTTCCAAGTACCTACACCAAAAGGAGCAAAGGCTGATCAGAAGTCACAGTAAAGATACTTGAATAATTTGAGGGCGAATGAAGAAGTCAAGGACCAAGTTTCAACAAGGAGAGACTTCTAGCAATTATATTCCTTAATTTGAAGGGTGAAAAAAAAAGACATCCCCTTTTGAAGGAATTCAAGCAAAGCAGAGACATCTTCTAAGTTCCAAACAATTAAATGAAAACAATTAAATTAGCTTTGATCAGCTTTCCCTATCAATTATGACCATTAAATTAAATGTTATGCCATTTATACAGTGGGTAAGCAACTTGAATTTGTTAATCTAGCTTTGATTGTTAGAACAACGAACAAAAAAAATGAAAACAAATGGTGTAGCAAGCATGCAGAAAGTGAAAATTACCACTTCTCTACACATGAAACCAAAAAGCTTAAGCAAGCAAAAAAAATATACATCCAAGCATCATCTCGCATCCATCTTCTCTGACTTCCTGCATATTGATTTGCCAAGATACAGTAAGGTGGGATGTCAAGGCCCCACAGCTTTTCCATCCTTACACTTCAAGTTGTACAAATACATCAGGAAGTGACCCCATGTCACCAAGAACCTGAAAGACCATTCTCATTACTGGGCTTCACTAGGAGCAATTACTTCGAGTACCTGAAAGAACAATTATATGAAACAACACTAGGAGACCAATTACTACGAATACCTTGTCGTACTGTCATATTATTTTGGGCAACCATACTAGTTAAAGAGGACAAAGTCATCGCTTATGCTTTAACCCAATCTCAAATTTTGCACTTAATAGCAAGGACCTTACTTCTTCCATTCCAATATCCTTTTTTCCTCTGATAATTTGTCTAGCATGACTATATTCAATAGGAAGTCCAGCAAGAATAAGAATTTTAACATCTTGATCATTCATGGTAACTTCAGCTGCAACTATTTTGTCCCTTACACATTTAAACCTCAACAAAGTATTTCTCTATAGAATCTGACCCTTTTTAATTGTTTGCAAAGTAGATTTCAACTGCATAATATGAAACTCAGAAAAAAATGCATATCGTTGTTTAAGAGTGAGCCATACCTCCCTCGATGTCTGACATCCAATAACAAGAGTAAGAACATCAGCAGAAAGAGTATTTGCGATCATACAAATTGCAGAGCTATCCTACTCCAACCAACGCTCATAAAGCCCAGAGTTATCCGAAGATAAAGTGCCAACGTCTTCAAAAAGAAACTGAGATGGGCAAGGATAAGAACCATCAACGAATTTGAGCAATCCATGGCTCCGAAAATGATGCTGCAGCATGTATAACCAAGAGGAGGGTCAATGGCTGTTTGGACACATAGGTTCTTCAATTTACAAGTTGAAGGGGACTTCAAAATTCTGATTAATGCTCTAATGGGAAAGTTTCAAGTTTTATTGCGAATTAAATCTGTGGTGCAAGACATTATCAAGTTAGCTGATATGCTAAATGTTGTATCCTTCGCTCACGTGCAGTGTGAAGCTAATTTTCGTGTTCATGCCTTTGGCAAACATTGACCATAATCATCCCCGGCCCTCAAAGTTGGAGTGATAGTGCTTCCTCTAGCTGCTAGTCAAGCATTTCATTTAGAAAGATTGAGGTTGAGTTGTTGTAGAGGGTTCAATTGATACTGTAAGAAGAAGACAATTAAACCAAGCTAGAGGGGTAGAAACATAATGCCCTAAGCAGTCCCGTTCACCTGGTCACCTACTGATCAGGGAACACATGGTCATTCACCGTCCGATCATGCAAACCAGTTTAAAAATGACTTAACAATACATTTTCATTTAATTAAAATGGTTTTCTATCAGCCCTTAGATCTAAAAGTGCATGATCGGACGGTGAATGACCATATGTTCCCTGGTCAGTAGGTGACCAGGTGAACAGGACTGATGCCCTAAGACTGCAACTTTTTGTGCAACAAAATTAGTTTCTGTATGTATGTATCCACACACAAAGCATATTGAAGCATTGACTTTTTTTAATAGGGAGTCAATGAGTACCTTAGACTCGGTTGAAGTGTTAAAGTCTAAGGTACCTTAGACTGTATCGATCTCATTTCCAAAAAAAAAAAAAAAGACTGTATCGATCTCTTTAGATGCAACTATGTAAGAGGTGATGGTGTGAATCCCGGAAATATTTAAAGAGTTAAAGTTGAATAGTTTGATATTTGAATTGTAACCTCTTTAATTGTTGAGTAGATCAGAAAAGTTTTTCGGATATTTCAAACAAGTTGATACTTTAGTTTAGATATTTGATAATAAAGTAAGTTTTGTATAATTTTTCACACATGAGAGCTCATTGTAATGAGTTTCGGAAGTTTGAAAATAAGGAAAACACTTCAAGTATAAGAAAATTTGTTGGCATGATCTGGACCGTCGAACTAAAAACATTAAGGCTTGGACCTTATCGGATCAAAGCCCAAAACACAACCCAGACCGACCTCGGTCTCGATTGCTCTACAGCGACGGAGACCTTCCACCGCTCCGTCCGTCGTCCGGCCGCCTCCCGGCGCAAGAGTGTCCACGCCTTCGTCTAGTCGTCCCCGACGTCGTTGTGCTGTTAGATTTTCAAGACAAGCTCGGAGAAGGGAGAATCGAGCAGAAGAAGGAATTTTGGGTTTCCGGTCGAATTCATGATTCCGGCCACGGCGGCGAGCGTGACTGGTACTGGTAGCTTCATCTCGGCCTCGTGATCCTTCCTATAGTCTCGATTCCATCGATGGAGCTTCGGTGAGAGAGAATCGAAGACGGGAAGCTTCTGAGTTTTCCGGCGAGAGTTCTGTGTATTACGGCCACTGGGGGAGGCAAGTGAGGTATGAAACTTGATCTTCTTGTTGAGCTCTACCTTTCTATATAGTTGAATTTGAGATTGGTTGGGATTTGAAGAAGTTAGGTTTTGGCAGTGGAGGACCGCCGTGTGTGCTACTGTTCACGGCGGCGGCGACGGCCGTTGTAGGAGTTGCTTTCTAGTTTTGTTAATGTACTGATTATGAAGGAGTAAATTAACATGTTTGGATTCTAGAAATTGGAAGAGTTTGGTGTTGGAGAGGTTGGAGTTGTGTAGATGTCAAGACCCGCCCCGAATTTCACCCTGAAACCCGAGATGAGTCTTGCGGGGACCACCTCCAAGGAAAATTTACCGAAGATTCGGCAAACCTCCCTCGAAAATTGACAACCCTAACTTATAAGAATTTAAGAACCACCTTTTTACTCCAAAATAAATCGTCCACTACAACCCAAAAGTAGCCAGAATATAAATTACACAGAGAATTCCAAAAGTATTCAGAGCTACTAAAATAAAATAAAGTACAGCGAAAGCTAACAAACTCCTAGTAGATTAAACAGGTAACCTACTAGCGAAATGTAGCGGATAGATGGGTGACTATGCCTTGACGTCTCCTGCTAGACCTCACACGAACTCTGCAGACTGGGCATTTTTTTAAAAAACGAAGAGCCCAGGGGAAAAATATTTAACACGTCAGAGTGAGTGGACAAAACAATTTCGACAACAAATAAATATTTCCCAAAAAAAATGCTTTCATCAGCGGCAACTGGAAAGATTCTGAACTGGGGTCCAGCCTGGCTAGACTCCCAAACTTTAAGAAATTGCCTCTCAGACCATGATATTATATATATAGTATGTATGCACACTCGCCTAACCCTTTGTACGATATCTATGAACAACTTGAATAAAGTAGATATCATACGAAGATACTATGCTTGCGTCTAACGCTCATATCACCCCACACTGGAATTGTACCTCAGGCTGGGGGGAAAGCGACCGAGTGGTAATATATACGTGCTTACTCCTTGTACGAAATCTTTGAATAATTAAATACGAAATTAGAAAGTCGCACAGGGCTACGACGCTCGCGTCTAACGCTCACGTCACCCATACCGGAATTATACCTCACAGGTTAGGCCTAAGCCTGATGTCGGTCGGAGGTCTCTTCCGCTCGAGCCTCCTCACGTCCTGTTCTAAATAAATAAAACCTTAAATAAAACACCGACGCTTAACGCAAAACATGCATAAATAAATATGCCGGCGGCGCTCAACCAAGCCTAACACTCCAAAATCTTAAATCCACTGCCAACCTCAAAACTCCACAAATTTTACCGACATCCTCAAGAACAACTTCTACCAAAATAAAATCAAATGGCCGGATTCTAACTTAATAATCCGCCAAAAATACCAAACTTCCACAATTCTCAAACCTATCCAAAACTCCTCCAAAAATTCTAAAACTTATTCCATTAAACTCCTCATATTTTTCTCCACCAAAAATATTTTCTCGGCGCCGGCAGCGGCAGCAGGCGACCAACTCCGGCGACCTCCAATGGTTACCAAAATTTGGCAGCATCTTCCTCTCAAACCTCCTCTACAACATTCCTAACTACCACAAACTCCAATTCTAAGCCTAACCAAGCCAATCAAACATAAACACACAATACAACCCTAGAATTTCACAAATCGATTTCTCCTTACCTAGCTCGAGATGGAGCGAGCCTTTTGGAGGGATTGAAGCACGGGAGGAGGGCTTCCTTTTGAGCTACGGCGGGTTTTTCTCCCGATCGGCGGCGCTCGGGAGGCTGCCACCGGTCTAGAATTGAAGCTGGGTCGGAAACCGACCGTTTGGGACCGGTGCGGCGGGCTGGGGCGGCCGGACGGAGGCGAACGGACGGCCAAAAAATCCGAGCAGAAACGGGTCGGGGAGAGGGAGAGAGAGAGAGGGCGCGCGGGCGTAGAGAGAGAAGGAAGAAAAAAGAGAAACCGGGCTTGGCCCGATCCGGGTCCAAATCCTTTAATAAACCCAAACCAAAATTTAACACCCCAAAAATAATACCCCAATAAAATTACCTTTTACTAACAAAAATTACCATTTTTTTTACAGTCGTCAAAATTTCTTCCTTGGAATAATCCCACAAAATAATCGTCTCCTACACCTCTCTTGGGATCAATTATATTTTACGCTTAATGACGAACACGATAAAATTCTTATTACCATTATGCCAGTAATAAAGGTAAAAATTATGAGTCGGGGCATGATAGTAGATGTGTATCATGTTAGTATAAAAGAGCTCATTTAGTTTCTTTGGTATCTGAGAGCAGTGAGGAAGCTCTGAAAATGTTAGTTCTGATCATTTTCTTCCTTTAGTTTGATTGTTGGCAGCGGTGGTGAATGGTGATGGCTATTGCAGTGGCTTTTTGGTATTGTTAATCCATGAATTCCTGCTCACTGCCATGGTGGAATCGATGTTTCCCACTTCATCCTCTCTATCTTTGTGATCATGGGTTAAAGAGCACATAGCAAGACTCTTCTGCTCTTATTCTTAACAGGAATAGTTCAAGAAACTGTTGAAGCTTGTGGTGAAATCGTCAACCTTTAGGTAAGCTTAATTCAAGGTTTGATTGATGCGGGTGCCATGGAATTGAATTGTAGTATTGATGACAATTACTTACTTAGATTGGAGGCTGAAAAGGAAGCGGTGATTAAGGACGTGGTGAAGCTCTGTCATTTGGACAAGAGCACAGTAAGGATGGACCAAGCTAAAGAAGGAGGCAAAATCGGTTAAAATGGTAAGCTATGATTTCTTTCAAGAATTTGAAATCATGATATTGATAACATATAATTTTTGTAGGGAACAAGTTGCAAAGCTTTAATTGTAAACATGGTTCGATGATATGTGAGCTAAGGGATGATTCTGTCCAAGTTATCATTACTAGTTCATTTGACCATTATGATTGATGGTTAAGGTCTATACGAAGCCAATGGGATAACTTTATGTATGCTTGTGGTATATATAAGAGCAACTTAAGAAAATGGTGAACCTGGGTGTAAAGATGGTTAGTTTTGGTAAATGAATACACCTGGTTTATCAATAATGGTGGTATATGTATTCTGTAAGTGCATATGCCAAATGGATGACATACAACTTTGTTGTTAAGGATCAAATGAAATTCTTGTCAAATGAAATTATGGTTACATTACTATGTCTTTCTTGATATGTGGAAATAATTTAGAAGAGAATATAATTTTGGGTGTCCATAGTAATCAGATGAACTACACCCAACGAGAAGAATAAGGTGTCTTCACAATAGTGATCAATTGCTATACAAAATTATTTAGTAAAGCGGAGTTGGCAGTGTTACCATTTCATAAATGTTATATGTTGAAAGGCAATGAGTGAACAAAAAGTTGATCCTTAGAGATAATTTTATATAAGGATCAGTTAGTAATATTTGTTGTTGTTGTTGGACTAGGACTCCAGTTACCTGAAAATAAAGATGGTGGTGTTGGCCTAGAGAAATGTAATGGAATCAAGCTGCGATATTCCAGGTAAGGGATTCTGGACTAGCCTCAGTTAGCGTTTTATGTATATGATATTAACGTAAAGTGATTTATGCATGAAAAATATATTTTTCGATTCCTTGTGAATTATTGTTTGATGACCTGAGAGTGAGCGGGGCATAGTGACTTCCTTGGGTTTCAATCCCCTAAACTCTGGAGGGGTTATACGAACTGGAAAACGTCTAACATCCTTTGAGGTGTGGCGTCGCTCCTAGGAGGTATGGCGTAAATGGACACTCTCGCTACACCTTGCCGGTGTGTACGATAATAATCATGGTAAGGTGGTAGTTGGCTTGAGATAGATCGGTCATCAGGTCCGTGTATCTACTTTAGGCCCTACTTGCATTTTTACAAGAAATTATTATTTTAAACTGCTATGCATTATTTTCACTACTAGCCACGACAAATGTTTTAAATTGTTTTTACACCTAGTTGGGGTAAAGTTCATTGAGCAGCAAGGACGAAAGCTCACCCCTAAAACAGTTTATGAATGCAGGTACTGTGTACGGAGATGGGACAGTTGGATGACATTGGGTGTGGCTTAGAAATTCTATACTTCATGTTATTATCAACATTAAATCCGTATGACAGGTTTTCTTATTTATCGTGTCCTTGTTTAACCCTTTGATCTTGTATGTGTTTTTTCAATACATTATTCCTCTTGCAAGTTTTTGATTGTTGATCTTGAACCGGACCGGTATTGATTTTGTTCAGAGAGGGCTTGTTTGATTTGAAAGATATCTAAACATTTATATAGTTTCACCTTATTTTAAAATAAACGCTTCTGCAAATATTTTTGAAATTTTAATTTTTCTTTGCCTTGCGGGTTCTTAGAACCTGAGTGATGGATCTTAGCTTAGGTTTTTTGAATACATGGCATTGAATGTGCTTGATTTGATGAGGTGCAAATCAGAGCGTTACCGAAAATATGTTGTGATGACCTAACTAGGCAAGCAAGCTAGTTGGTGCATCTGTCCCATATCGCTCGGGGGAGATAGGTTGCTATACTTATATGTGCAGAGCTAGCACCTTACATTGAGATGCGTTTTTGGGTGAAACCTCAAGAGCAAAACTGTGAGGGTCGTTAGGCCCAAAGCGGACAATATCTCAATGGACTGGGCCGGGCTGTAACATATGGTATTAGAGCCTGTCCCCAGCCAGAAGTGTGCCGACGCAGACGTCGGGCCCTAAAAGGTGGGTGGATTGTGATGACCTAACTAGGTAGGCAAGCTAGTAGGTGCATCCATTCCACATTGCCCGAGGGAGATAGGTTGTTATGTTTATATGTGCAGAGCTAACACCTTATATTGAAACGCGTTTTGGTTTGAAACATCAAAAGCAAAATCGTGAGGGTGGTTGGGTCTAAAATGGACAATATCTCAATAGACTGGGCCGGGCTGTTACATATGATCTCTAATAACAAAGCTAATTAAGGCACTATATTTAGTTAGTTGAATAAGTGGTAAGAGTTCGTCTCATTTGATTTATCAAATTCACATTCCTCTTTATAAATTTTCAACTTCTTAACTAGACTATTGTCGAAAAGAACTTCCTAATTAGACGTCTTCAAAAATTAAAAAAATATGATAAACTTTAGTAAAGCCCTTGACACTAAAGATCAAGCCTCTGTTAGTAGATTTTTTTTTTTTAAGAAAAAAACATTCAAGCGTCTATAGTTGTGATGTGGGATGGTGAGTTGGTGACATATCCACCAACGTGGATCAATTCCTTTTCCAAAAAAAAAAAGGAAACAAAAAGGGAAAGAAAATAAAAAAATCCACCTCAAATCTTCAATTCAATAGGAGGGTATAAGTGTAAAATATAATAAGAAAAGTAGAGGCTCTGTAAAAAGCATGTAATCTCTGTCTATATATGGCGGTGTGACTCGTCTTCCACTAATAATATCTCTCGGCTGCTGCAAATAGGGTTCGGTCTTCTTCTTTCTTCTAGCTCTCGATTTCCGACCAGGCTTTCCTCCCTAGATCGCAGCCATGTCGTCCAAGCAAGGTACGTCCTCTCTAATTCAAAAGCCCCAAGCTTTTCAGATTCAATTTCTAGTGTCAATTAGACCCTAACAATTTGTCAGATTCGATGGGATTTTGGAAGCGAAGTTGATTTTGCTGTTTTTGTTTTAGGTGGAAAGGCAAAGCCTTTGAAGCAACCCAAGGCTGAGAAGAAGGAGTACGACGAGGTATTGGTTTATATTGAATGTTTCAACTTAAAGTTTGTAGCTTTGGTGGATGATATGGATTTGAGAGCTTAGTGTTTAGTAAGGAACAGATTATGATTGCTTGAATATGATGGGTTTTATTGTCTGGGTTGATGGTGGATTGTGTTTTGGGTGATGGTTTAGAATTCGATTTGTTGTGACCATTGGAATTGGGGTGTATACAGGTTTAGGTGAAAAATGGATTAGTAACTTTGTTTATTGCTCAGCGGGATGAACTTTGCGTAATTTTTATTTGTTATGCCGTTTGCCAAATAGTTATTTAGTTTAGAGGCATCTAATGCTAAGTTGGCATTGGTAAATCCTAATTCATTATCAATTTTCTTGCTTAGTTTTATTTTGTAACAGGAAATCTTGACTTTGCATATGATCAACTATTCCATAATGAGTGTAGAGAAAGTGCATGTGTAACAAGGAACCGCATAATGACTAGCAATTGCTTGTAGGAATGGTTGCATTAGTCTTCATGTTTGGACTGTTTATGTGCCTGGCATTTTCGCATACATTATCTATATGTCCTTACCAGAATATAAGCTGTTCCTCGATTTCTTGCTGTGTAATGCTGAATCTTTTATTCTAAGTATGAATGTTGGGTGTCCTGCTCAGATTTAGATCTTCATCCTTGGGTTTGAACCTGTTTATATGTGTCTTTAGATCTTATTATCCATGTGTGTTTAAATTTTATTGAATATTATTGAGCCATGTTTACGCTCATGCAGGACTTGCCTTGTCATAGACTTTACTTGCATTGTTCCTTGTGATATGAATTCCTATTTGTTACTGTGCAGGATGATTTGGCTAAGCTTCAGAAGAAGAAGGATGAGGAAAAGGTGAGAGTTTATTTTTCAGAATGTCCTGGTTACTTGATGTAGTTGTTTGACTACTTGCTAATGAAAAGATGTTTTCCAAATGATGAGCAGGCACTGAAGGAGCTTAGAGCCAAGGCATCACAGAAGGGTTCTTTTGGAGGTGCTGGCCTCAAGAAGAGTGGAAAGAAATGAGGTGTTTCTGAAACCCAAAGTTCCGATGTGATATAACATTCTCTTCATTGAAGTCTTTCAATTTATGTGATGGTCTAATTTCTAGCTGAATGTGCTCCTAAATGCTCTGTATGAGTGTCGGTGTAACATTAAGACTAAATAAATTGAAGTGTCTTTCTTAATTATCTTGTTATGTATGGAGCCGAGTTCCCCTTACGAGCAAATGATATGATGTAAATGTGCTGCTTTGTCCTAGTTAAGGATTGTCACTTTGGTTTAAACTTTCAGTAATCAATCTTTACATCCGTGTTTGATAAAAGGTTTTGGAACATTAAAATCAACTTCAAGCTCGTAGCCTATCTAATTACATTTAAGCCGACACAAAAACAAAGACAACACACGGGGTGCCCGAGTTTTACCTTGGTTTATCAAGTTCCACTTTAATCTTTCTCGGCCTTCTCATTCTAAGGAAACATGAACACGCATGATCTTCTTGGTCTACATAGTGTCATTCTACTCCAATGAACTTCCAGTGTTGATGAAAACCCTGGAAGTAAATGATATATTTCTCATTGATTTGCTTGGCGTGAACTGTGTAAATCAATTTGGCAGTCATAACATATATACTACAGGTTCTCCTCTTAGCTAGATTCGTTATAACTTTCTTAGTTGTGTCTCCCTAGTGTGCCCTCCAATTCAAAGACTACATACATGAGAAATGTACCCTGCACCCAGAGTTTCACTGCGAACTTCTTCTCTGCATTGGCTCTGGGCTCCGGAGTCCTCCCGGTGCTATAGTTCATGTCAAGCAACAGCTGCACCATCATCTGTGTTTGAATAGGAGGCAGAGTAACGGATAACAGGCACAAGTCGTAATCTTCCTTTCATGTCTAAACTGGATTCTAGAATATGGCCAGAGTTTAGCATTAGGTTCATTAATCAACATTAGACCATGAACATTCCAATGTCACAGATATACTAGAGAAGTCATGATTTTTACTTATAACCTCATGAGGGTGGGTGAAGATTCAAGGCTTCATTCTTCGCTAAGGCACCATCTGCGCAGAACCAACAGGGAGAACTCTACCAAAAACCTTGCCCTTGGGTTGTCTAGACTCTACAGAATCGATTGGACAAAGCAAACAATATCAATGAAAAGGAATCATATCAAGTTAATTGACATTGCATCATTTTCTTGGAGGATGGAATTCATTTTTCTATTTCATTAGTATAATCATAATCACACTTAAAATATTGCATTTACGTTAATACGTATATCAAGTCTTTTCTCAGAAAAATGAGGAAGGCATAGACAATTTTTTTATTTTTTTTATTTAAAAAAAAAAGCACATAGACACAGGTTTTGCCAAAAAAGAAAAGAAAAAAAACACACACATGTGACGCCATTTTTTTTTATACTTTATTTTGGTCTGAAGGTGATGCGAAAAGAACCGTTACGTCTTATCTTTCTTTCTGGGCCTTAGTGCCCCCTTTGTAACAAAAAAAAACCATTACGTCTTAAGGGTTCTATATATACTTTCGGTCGTCTCTCTCTCAGTTTTGAATTTCAAGCTTTGGTTCTCTCTCTCTTGAGTTTTTGAAATTCCAAATTGTTAGGGTTCACTACAGTCACTCGGGTGCGGCCAACCACCACAAGGTAAAATCCTCAAGCTCTCCCTTTCGTTTGATTCTTCTCAGTTTCGGTAATCATATTTGTCAATTCAAATGGGTCTGTGTTACGAAATTGACCTGGTCTCCCAGGTTGATTAGGAGAATTAGCAGCTCACATGATCAACACATGCTTTTATTAGTTAATTAATGATGTCTTTGTAGAAGGAGAAAAAATAACGAGAATAACGATCCACTTATTCATTGATAGAAATATCTATTTATAGGCATTACATAAAGTTTCTCAAATGATCTAGAAGATCTATCAACTGTAATTTATTCTAATAACACTACCAGAAGAAAGGCTTTAGCCGACGAAAAAAAAAAACCAGGCTGACGAAGCATTTTTTCGTCGACTAAAGTGGGCTTTAGCCGACGAAATTTTCTTTCGTCGGCTATGAAGTCCACTTTAGCCGACGAAATTTTATTTCGTCCGCTATTTTAAATTTTCGTCGGCTATGGTAAACTTTAGCGGACGAAAAAAACTTTCGTCGGCTAAAGAATTTATTTCGTCGGCTAAAGTTTATAAACTATGGCCGACGAAATATTTAAAAGTTTAGCTAACGAAATTCATAGTCGTCGGCTAAAGTGATTTATATTTGCAGATCTGGGCAGCAGCAGCTCATTTCGAAAAAAACAGGAAAAAAAAGCTGGAGAAGAAAAAAGGGAAGAAAAAGTTTGGGTGTTGTCGAAATCTGTCCATAATCAGTTTGTGGAGCCATATATAGGTACGTATATGTATATATATGTTGATTAATTGAGTTTTATTTGAGTTGATCGATTTTAATTAGTGTGATTAATAGAGTTTATTGATTTTGATTGTGATTGAGTTGATTAATTTTGAGTACGTTGGATGTATATATATATGTGTTGATCGATTTAGTTGATGATTTGAATTGATAATATATATGAATTAATTTGTTGTTAATAAATAGTAGATATATATATATATATGTTAATATTAATTTATAATATTATTGTGTTGATATGGTATGAAGTTGTTGATGATATATATGAGTTCATGATGATAATTTTGTAATTAATTAGTTGTAGTACGTACGTAGAATATATATATATACTAAATGAATTGAGATTTTATATATGGCATGAAATTTTATTAATAATTAGCTAGCAGCGTTATAAATATATATATATATATATATATATATATATATATATATATATTGTTATATTTTCAGGATATGGATAAAAGTTGGATTTCGCTTCCAAAATGGGACAAAAGATACAGTGCAGGAGTTATGAGTTTTATAGAATATGCGCTGGATAATGCTAACGGGAATACAATTTTCTATTGCCCGTGCACGAAATGTCAGTGTCGCAGCGATATGTATCGATTTCCCATTGACAAAGTATGACAGCACCTGAGGAGTAACGGGTTTTGGGAGAAGTACAGATGTTGGTTATATCACGGTGAAACATCATCAGGGGGTCCGCATGATCATGGCCAATTTTCCGAGACGGGCAGTGCTAGTACCTCCAACGATCCAACAACGACATTCATCAACGACATGTTTCCTTATGAGAGCGGTGTATGCGCTCAAGGACAGTATATGCCTAACCCGGTGCAGCCTTTCCCTAGAACTGTGAACACTACTGGTATAGAAAAGTACAACAAACTGTTTGCTTTCCAACAGACCCCTGTGTACCCCGGTTGTCAGAAGACCGTTCTTGAAAGTGTGATGGACGTAATGAGGATTAAAGTTGAGACAAAATCGACCGTGAAGGCTGTTGATGAGTATCTACAGTACACTGCTTCGATGCTGCCCAACGGTCATCGTCTTCCTACCACTCATCGGAATGTCCGATGTATCCTGAAAGATCTTGGGCTTTCCTACATCAAGATCCATGCATGCAGATATGACTGCGTTCTATTTTGGGGTACAGATCCATAAGGGAATGACCTTGGTGGCCTTGACGCATGTCCGGTATGTCACACTGACAGATATAAGCTGACTCCTGCAGGCAACAGGAAACCTGTAAAGGTACTTCGGTATTTCCCTTTGACGCAACCCTCAAACGACGTTTCAGGGCCAGATGACAGCCAGACGTGCGAGCCTTCTGGAGACGGCGCCGGAGGTGCCCCTTTCATCGAGGTAGGCGGCCGTCCCTCGTTCCCCAAGGCCCTTGTGGCCTCAGACCCAAACGGAGGTGTCTGCACCTCGTATGCCCGAGATACACCGGGCGCCCACTCCGGGTCCTACTTCTTCAGATAGTGGGTCATCTGGGGTACAGATGCCGCTGCCTCATCTGCTCCTTCCGCGGATGATACCGACGTTACCTGTAGTCGATGGCTCAAGGACGCCGATTTATCCACTACCCCCGCCAGTGGCTCCATCAGTGGCGTACCGGTTCGTGCCTTTTGATACGCCTCTTATTTCTGCGAGGGTATCATCATCGGCGACAGAGCCGGAATCCGTCGCGAGCTCCTTAGGTAATCAGTGATGCATGATTACTTTTAAAGGGTCAAATATATTTTAATAATCAATTTGGCCGAATCATGTCATAGGCACAAAGAAGAAGAGAGGCCCCGTCACAGGGAAGGCTCTCGAGAAGATGGTGAGTAACGTGGGGAGGATCGTCATCGATACTGACGGGGATGGCCACGTAGTATCGGGTGGGAAGTTGAGGACGTACGCTGGCCGCGTGGGAGCTCTCGTTAGGGATAGAGTTCCTATGTTGTGGTCCGACTGGGGCGAGGTCCCGCAGGAGGTTAAAGACATGGTCCACAACGCGATGTCGGTGAGTTTACAAAATAATATTATGTATTAAATTGTTGATTTATTGAAAAGCTAAACAAATAAACGGTTAAATGCAGGTGTGGTTTGAGGTTCCCGAGCACCTAAGGGACAGCTGGGCCGACGTTGTGCATGGGGGAAGGTACGTTGGGAAGTTAATGAAAAACAAAATTGTATGTGATATTAATAATATTTCTAATATTTTTGTTGTATCTGTAGGTACAAGGAGTGGAAGAACGAGCTGCGGACCCATTGGACTATACACGGGAACGCACGTTCTGGTACCCCTGCTGAGTTCCAGTACAGGGAGTACGAGTGGCGTTGGCTTATGACATCAGAATTCAACAACCCTCGTAAACAGGTATTTAAATAAATTAGTTAGTTAATTTAAAAATAAGTACGTGCGTTTTAAAATATTCTACTAATAGTTTTTTTTTTCTTTGAATGCGGTTTCCCGGGTGAACGCTCAGAACCGGCAACGCAACACAAGGAACCATCATGCCGGTTCTAGACCATTCGCTGTCTTCATGGACGAGGCGGCCAAGGAACATCCAGAAGTCAACCCGTACGTCTATACGTATGAGAAGACATATCCTGATTCCCAGGAGGATATTGTAAGTCACCTTACGTTTTTAAATTTATGTAAAAATTTTAATTAATAATTTTTTTCCTATCCATATAGGCGAGGGTGAGGGAGGCTACTGACGAGGTCATGAGTACCGTAGTGAGGGAGACATTCCCGGACACGCAAGAGGAAGAGATGTCCGAAGCCATGTCCTGGATCGACATTCAGATCCGACGATTGGGGCGAGGATCATGGGCAAAGCCTTCCCACCGAGAGGAAACAACTTCTACTACCAGGGTCTAGGAAAGAGAGGCGAGGGGGTCCTGAAAACCACTCCAGGATTTCAACGAAAGGCAGTCTCGACCAGCTGCAGGACCACGTCCACGATCAACAGGACGACTCAGCTAGAGTCGGAAGTTCAGAGACTACGAGAACAACAAGCTGCTCAAGCTGCTCAGGCTGCCTCGCAGGCAACCTATATTGCCTCGCAGGCAGCCTTTAATGTCGCGCAGGCAGCCTATGTTGCCGAGTTACATGCCATCCAGCAGGCCCAGCAGCAGCAGATGTTCCAGTACATGCAAGACTTTGCAGCTGCCCAGATTCAGGGACTTCCGCCTCCGCCCATGCCTCCGCCCATGCCGCTACCCCAGCCGCCGCAACCTCCGCAGCAGCCCCCAGAAGAGGACTTTAATTTAGACGATATACACTTTACGTAGTTTATATATACTTTTATGTAATTGATACTTTTATGTAATTGACACTTTTATGTAGTTCATATATTCTTTTATGTGTTTGTTGTTGGTTATATGAAATTGTTTTGGTGTTTTTTGCAGCTTGCTTGGAATGGTAATTCAGAAATTTCGGAGTTTTTTTTTTACTGGAATGCACTTATAGCCGACGAAAAAAGCCTTAATTCGTCGGCTAAAGTTTTTTTTTTTTTAAAAAAAAGTTTTAGCCGATGAAATGTCGGCTAAATGTCTATAAAACCGACGAAAAATACTATATTTCGTCAGCCATAGGTGTTTTATATTTTTTTATTACAAACTTTAGCCGACGAATGTTTTAAATTATTCGTCGGCTAAAGATTGGAAGATAACCGACGACTAAAATGTCGTCGGCTAAGGTATTGACTATAGCCGACAACAAAATCGTAGGCTATAGTGCATACTTTAGCAGACGAAATAATGTCGTCGGCTATAGTATGACTATAGCTGACGAAATAATGTCGTCGGCTAAAGCTTGGACTATAGCAGACGATATTATTTCGTCGGCTATAGTCATACTAAAGCCGACGAATTTTTTTGTCTCGTCGGCTAAAGTCATCACAGACGACCCTTTCCCGACGACACTATAGCCGACGAAGGTTCGTCGACGAATTTTTTTAACAGGCCGACGAAATCGTCGGCTAAAGTACTTGTTCTGGTAGTGTAAGGAAACGAGATTAACCAATCCGAAGTGTATTAGGGCAAGACACATAACAAAAGGGCGGAAACATAATTTCCTTAAACACTCCCTCTTGCGATGCATCCTTAATACGTCACGGTGCTTATAGTGTTGTCTCGGTAAAAATCTTGTCAAGTAAAATAAAAACCTCATGGGTAAAACAAAATAATTGAACAAAGGAAAAAAGAGCACAATGCACCAACTACAATTGAAGATAACATGTGATGCATGTAGACTCCCCCTGATTGGTAACTCAATCTCGGAGTACAGATAAACGACGCAAGCCAATGCACTTCACATACTTCAAAAGTAGATTTGGGCAACTATTTAGTCATTAAATCCAGCCATAATATCCTTAGATCAGACTTGTTTTGCTTAACATTACTTTGATCTTTAAGGAGAATGTTGTCTAACAACGTACTCAAAACATAAGTTCGCTTGAAAATCATATTCACGCATGACATGACATTCGTGTACTTAAACAGTCATAACTTCTTCGATAAAGTAGGTATGGACGAACCGTAAAAGGTTTTGGAAACAGTCATAACGTCTTCGATACAATGAGTACCTTATTAGATAACGGCAGAAAATGTTAGGGTTTATTTATTTTTTATTTTTTTATAAATGTTAGGATTTCGTTATCAAGCTCGGGTTAGAGTGTCGTGTTGATAACATGTTAAAGGAGAAAAGATAACAAGAATAACGGTTTACTCATTCATTGATAGAAATGCTTATTTATAGGCATTATATAGAGTTTCCCGAATGATCTAAAAGATCTATCAACTGTAATATATTCTAATAAGGAAACCAGATTAACCAATCATACATGTATTAGGACAAGTCACATGATAGAACCTAGCTAGGTGTATTAGGGCAAGACAATTATAGGGCGGAAACTTAATTTCCTCATAAGTTAATTAAGTTGATTAGGGTTGTTTAAGGAGAAGCCACACATGACTGAAACGTGTCGAACATAATAAGGCTATTTAGGCCTCAGCTATAACCCTATCTTTGGTTATGAATGAATTTGTTGTTCTTATCTTCATCTCTCTCATCTTCTCCTTCTCTCTTTCTTCTCTGAGGGTTATCACCCTTACAGGTGGTATCAGAGCCTCTCCGGTCATGGCTGGAAAGGCAAAGAACACTGGCAAGTCCTCATCGGACTCTCCTGTGATTTCCAGTGAGTCTTCTCACTTGGAAATCGAATTTCAGGTCCATCGAGAGGAGACTGCTGCTCGACTCGATACGATGCAAGCGTAGTTGTAGACTTCACTAAGAGCTTCAATGGAGGCTTCCTTTTTGGATTTCTAGAGTTTAATGGTGGATCGAATGCAGCATGAGATGTCAAAGTTGGTGGCGTGTGTGAACAAAATGCCTCGGTCTCAGTCTTCTACTGTAGCTATTACTCAACCTGATGGATCGGTTAGGTATGCATCTATCTCCTCTCAAATTCTTAAACTAGTGCAGTAGTGCTTCCGCCTTCTGAAGGGTCCTTGTCTTCGACGATGGCAAGATCTGAGGGTACTTCATCTCTAAATCTAATACCTGAGTTTAACTTAAATCCACATGATGTGTTTTCATATGCTCGTATTATCTTGGATCAACCAGTTATTAGTGTTATTGGTGTATCTGGTGCTGAGGTGCATGATACTAGGGCTGGCATTGATAAATATACCGACTCTATTACCAACCAACCTAAGATTGCAACAACGTAGTATGAAGACCTTACCTAAGAGCAGTCGCCTTAGCCATAAGATTAGAGGTGTCACAAATAAATTTAGCAGCAGCTGGCTTAGCGGAGAAGCTTGCAACACCTCCGACGCCGGTTTTCCAGTTTAAGATGGTAGGCGTGCTCCCAACTCGCTCCGCATTCGTCAATCTTGTCCTCCGCTTTCTTCCTCTTGTCCAGATCGGGACTCCATCTCATCGGTCCTTCCACCGCCACCTTCCTTTGGTCTTGATCTGAACTCTCTAGCTGCGCCTCCACCGGTTTCCTCCGTTCGCGACTCTCTGACTGCGCGTCGATCTCTAGTCTTTTAGTGTAGCCTATGTAAAACAAACATAAAAAATATCATTTAATAAATGCAATTATGTGATTTCTTTATTCTTAGCTGAAATTTTCTTGATGTACTAAAATCAAAATCGAAACCAAAATTTGAACATTTGCTACCAAGGTGGGGGCCGGGTGAAGATTGATATCAAAACATGTAAGTTGGAAACACACCAACCTGTTTGATTCACATAAGTTATAAAGCTATCAGACACAATACGACAATACATATTTATAACATTTCACATGCGCCGATGAATTAAGTCTTGAGCTTAAAAATCCGTTGAGTTATTTTAACATGATAAAAGCTATAAATCACCAAACAACCCTGATGACACATTCTTACATTTCATCAAAGTCGAACAACGTAAAAAGCAACAATAAATAAATAAATATATATATATATATATTCATATGGGGATCCCAACCCATTTTTTGAATGGTCCAAGCTATAGTTTTAGGAACGTTATGGAACAGGGGTATATATAAATAGTTTTTTTTTTTGAATAAAATAAAGGACATTGGTCACGTTACTCCATATATTGATCACCGTAGGAAAACAACATAAATATTATCCGCCCTTGTGGGCTACAATATAATTGATCCATGCAAAACAACCTAAGAAACCAAAGCTTAATATAATTGAACATAGGCAATCTTAATATTGCAAACCCTAAGAAAATCACCTCAAGAACTATCCAGAACCATAACTTATTCAGAAACACACATGACCACCCTACATAGAAGGGGTATCCCTAGGATCCAACATACACGCATAAGCCATAAAAGGTGGCCTACAATCAACGGCCCAACCCATAGTCGACATAGAACCCATCAAATCAACCAGCTTAACAGGCCCAAGGCCTACCTGTATAACCCCGCCCAACCTTTCCACCGTCCTAACAATCTAGGTTAGAGACCCATCCGTCAATGAAAGTCACTGAACCAATTGCCCAGCCGCTGAAATAACCATGCTGGAATAACGCCCTGGCTTGCCTCCACCACGAAATCAAACCAAACCAGCCAGTCGAGTTTCAAGGCGAGTCAGCGACAATCGGTAGCCGAAAAATTAGTAGATAGGAGTCTCGGCTTGGCTAAGTGTCACACCCCGATCTCGGCGTACCTTGGACCCGATATCGGTGGTTTCCAAGCACCTGACGCCAAACCCGAGAAGTGAGAGAGAAAAGTAAAAGAAAATAAATCAAATTTCAAATACTTTTCTAGAAATTATAAAAATAAAACAGGAAAATAAAACGTTTACAAATAACAAAATCAATTACAAAGACAAAATAGGTCTTGAAGTCTATCTTACTTCTAATCTTTCGTAAACCTAGCTGACACTTGTACACGTCAACTAAACGACACAGTTAGTTTTCTAGAAACATGTGTCCTCTTATGAACCTGAACAAGATTCTATAGGGGTGAGTTTACACTCAGTATGACCAAACCTCTTAAATTATTCTTATCTAAGTCGCAAAATCAAGTTATCAAACATCAAAGAATACTTTAAATAAATATAACGACAATTATCGAAGCATGTATGCTAATAAATGTCTTCCTCAATTATTGGCAATCAGTCCATACATCAAAGACATGTGAGCTTACACGTCCCATACCATATATTTACCAACCAGGGGTGACTCAAATGTCTCGAATATATGATCTAACAATCAATAATATCTCACCACATGTACCTCTTTTGTTAGTCATTTTGTTATACTCATAGTCTCCAAACCCAAAACCCGAAAGATCGTTTTATCGATGTCCGCCATCAAAAGGGCATACTTTCCCTACTCATTTGCGCATGTGGGCTGACATGAATTCATGCACAACCCATAAGAAAACTCAACTACACAAAATGTATCTTTCTTTTCTCTCAATCTCATTCTCATCTCCACAATCATCATTCTCACAAATCCTCACAATATTGCATTATGTATGCAACAAATATCAATACTCGCATTTCAATATTGAACACATGCTTATAAGGAAAGCGATAACAACAATCATATAACTCAACAACAACACTTGCTTTATCGAAAACGATAATAATCAAGAATTATATCAACCAATGCCACACAATGCACCGATTTCAATAATAACCTAATTATCAATTTAGAAAAGGTTCCCTGAGAAAAACCCTACCTGAAATCTGAGTTTTGACTCCGACGCTAATGAAAATTACACTGCTACTTGCTTTCTGAACTCTTTATCTTCTACTTCTGAAATCTTGCTACTTGCATTCAATCCTCATACCGAATCCTAAATTACTAAGGACACCCACCTTGCCTTATAGACCAAATCCTCATTCCGAAAATGTTGACAAATCACTTCAAATCAATACGATCAAGTTCTTAAATTTTACTAAGGACACCCAAGTCCTCACAACTGCTATGGACACCCAAACAAGTTTTCGCCCAATTGAATTCCAACAACCAGATAAGGGTATCAAAATATTGTATTTCTTATGAATAAAGGACATGTAATTTCAGGAATGTTCTAAAATGGAAGCATAACTGTGCAGGAAATAGAACAACAAAACAATGTTTGGCCTGCAGTATGGAAGAAAAATCGTTTTAAGGTGAGAGAGGTGAATGACAGACTAATGATGGCCGAGTGTGCGTTTACAGATCAAGATGGACTTTTTGGAAGGTCATGGTATAAGCATTTGGTATGTTTCTCGTAAAGTTTCTACAGAAGTTTATCTTGTTTGTTCTCATTTGATTCAGGTTTCAACATCTTTCATAATAAGTTATTAGCTTAGATAAGCCTCAAGACCAATCTTGGAATGTGATTAGCAGTTTAGTACAACATGGACCAATTAGTAGTGTAATGCTTTTGCAGATTTATGGCCCTTCAAGGAATGATGTCTATGGATCTGAATCATTCCCCGGCATAGATGAAGCCATTGTGAAGGCAAAGAGGCTGAAGACAGCAGTCGTGGAAATTCATACAACATGAAGTTTGGAGAGTCGCTAGAGCTGTGAGACATGCAGCAAAAGTCATCAATGGTGAATTAACATGATGGCTATTGGCTAATTGCGGTCGGAAATACCTTGCAGATCATTGTCAAATGATAACTTGTACAGTGTTTTAATCGGATATCTCCATGTTCTGCTAGTACAAAGAAACTTTCAGATTATTCATCGCACTATAGATTACTCCCTTGGTCGTTGTTGACTGTTCAGGCATCCCAATTGACAATGCTCAGGCCAAACGGTGCTATATGATTCCAATTCAACCTAGGAGTCCACAGCTGGCTATATCATGCTGCAGAACAACACTATCCTCTTTTCACCATCCAGTTCTCTTATATTTCTTTGCGTCTTATCAGTCCCTACACCTTGCTGGGGGTCTCAGATCACTTATCATGGGCTCCAAAGCAGTAACACATTCAAAGTGTGATATCGCAACAAAGTATGAGCAATCTAGGACTGATCTGAATAAAGGAAGAGTATGATGTCACTCTTCCTAAACAAACAAAGAAGAAAAGTCTATATTGTAAAGTTTCCAACAAAGCTTTGTCAGACACCACAATAATGCCAGAACTTTGTTATAAAACGCACTTGCTCAATCTCAGGAAACTTTGGCACGCATGAATCGTCAGCAGCCACTAGCCAGCACTCACCATAAAACTGGGTTTGGTTGAGATTGGGTAGGATCAAGTGTCACAAAGTTTTCAAAAGCTGTCTTTAGTCTAGTCTCAAAGCTTAAGCTTTTGTTTTCTTTGTTCTTGTTCCTGTTCCGAATAGCTGGAGAGGAGATATAGACTTGGGGTAGAATAAACATAGCCAGGGAATTTTCTGTGGCAGTGAGTGAAGAGAGAAAGTTGGCCGTTTCGTTAGAGGCGTAAACATAGAAAAAGATTGAAGTAGAAAGACAGCCTAGTTTATGTTATCTAGCTTCTTCTTGTTGTGGCTGTAGGCTTCCCCAGATTTGGATATAAGACAGAGAACCCAAAAAGGAAAGATCCACATCCCACAAGCTTATATAAAACAGGGATTGGGATTTGATCATTTAGGAAGAAGTTGTGGAACTTGAGTTGTTTGAAAAAGAAAAATGGAAGACTTTGTTGCTAGCAGTTGGGGAAGAGAGTTTGTAGCTGGAGGGTTTGGAGGCATTGCTGGTATAATCTCAGGGCATCCACTTGACACCCTTAGAATCATGCAACAAAGTTCAAAAACAGGTTCTGCTATCAGCATTCTTGCCAATGTCGTCGCCACACAAGGCCCAACTGCCCTCTACAGAGGCATAACTGCCCCCTTGGCCTCCATCACATTTCAGGTTTCTATTTTTCGCATTATTCTTTTTGCTTGGTTCAATATTTGGTGCAATTTAATCCCATTTTTTGTGTTGAATTAATGAAATGTGTGAGTTTCCTCACAAAGTACCTGTTGATTGCAGAGTGCCATTGTTTTCCAGACATATGCTATTCTCTCTCGAGCTCTGGATCCATCATCGGTTTCTCCTAATGACCCTCCTTCTTACAAAGGTGTTGCTCTAGGAGGATTTGGGGCTGGTGCTGTGCAGAGTTTGATGATCAGCCCAGTTGAACTTGTGAAAATTCGTCTTCAGCTGCAAACCGGGACACAAAAAGGCCCCATAGATGTTGCCAAGAGCATAATGAAAGCAGAAGGGCTAAAAGGAATGTATAGAGGCTTAACCATCACCATACTAAGGGATGCACCAGCTCATGCTTTCTACTTTTCTACTTATGAGTACATGAGAGAGCAGCTTCATCCGGGATGTAGAAAAACCGGCAAAGAGAACTTGCGAGCTACTTTGGTGGCTGGAGGACTAGCAGGAGTAGCTAGCTGGCTTAGTTGTTATCCCTTGGATGTTGTAAAAACAAGATTGCAGGCTCAATCAATGTCCCCTCTACCAAAATACACAGGAATTGTTGATTGCTTCAGGAAAAGTGTGAGGGAGGACGGGCACGGCGTGCTGTGGCGAGGACTAGGAACTGCGGTTTCTAGAGCGTTTCTTGTGAATGGGGTTATCTTTGCAACTTATGAGCTTGCTTTGAAGTGCATAGGCAGCAGGGGAAGTGTGGTTCTAGCAGATAATGCAGTCTTGTAAAAACATTTGTTCTGCAAAATGAAGAGTTTCCACCGAGAAAAGAAGGTTTCAACGCAGCCATTGTAAATATGTGATATATAGTAACAGCAGCAATGAGTACAGCCAGGAAAAAGGTATGATAGGCAATAACTCTTGCTGCACAGCTCTGTTTATTTATGCCTAGAATGTACATTTTGAGCATGAATTGATGCTTCAGTTGTATAGGGAAACTGTAAAGCTGTAAATTAGTAAAGGTGATTTATGTATCAAAAGATTCAAAACTGATACTATCATGGGCACAAAAACAATGACATAATCAATCCTACAGTTCTCTAAAAATTATAACCAATATGACTAGTGAGGTCATTTTGCCTAGCCAAAACAAAGAACAAACGTGTGATTTCGGAACAATCCCAAAACAAATCCCAACTCCCAAAGAAAATGAGCAGATAAGTGCCAAAACTTGTGTACAAAACCCACCAAAAGCCTCAATCACATGAAAGCATCAGCACCCACCATCTTCTTGCCTCATCCAACCACTGAAGCTGGGTTTGGTTGTTTCTGTGAGTCACAAATCTGCCTCTGTTTGGTTAACACTAGGCTCAAAGCACCCAAGAGAGTTTTATATGTATGTTAACTGCCACCTGTCGAGCATCAGATGGTCCACTTGGCTGGCCCGCATTTCTTATAGGCAGCTGCACAGTTCCCACAAACTGGAGAAGCCGGTGGCTCTTGTTTCGGAGCCGTTTGTGAAAGAGGAGAGAAAAGAGTTGATTTTGGGTAAAAGAAAGTATGAGAATTTGCGTTGAGGAATCAGAGTGGAATAGGATTTTGGTATGTGAAGGAATATACAAAGAAAAAACAAGAACGTTTTCTGGGTATATTCTTTTGCAGAAAGTGAAGATATTGAAGTAACAAGAAAGCTCACCCTTTTCTCATCTCCTTATTGTTGTTTACATGGTTTTCGTTACAAAGAAGAAAACCCAGAAAGGAAATATCCAACTTCATTAGCCCTCTGTAGAATTTGACATACTTGAGTCTCTAAGTTGGTGGTGGAATTTGAGTTGATTGGTGAATGGGAAAATGGATTTCTGGCCGGAGTTTCTTGCAAGCAGCTGGGGAAGAGAATTTGTGGCAGGAGGACTTGACACTGTTACAATCTTGCAGCAGAATTCCAAAGGTGGCTCTGCTTTTAACATTCTTCGCAATGTCATCTCCAAAGAAGGCCCTACTGCCCTTTACAGGGGCATGGGTGCTCCCTTGGCATCCATCACATTTCAGGTCTTCTATTGTTCCCAGTTCTGTTTGTTCTTTATGGTTTAACATGTAGGTTGCTTAGTTTCATTTTAGCCCGGTCTTTTTGCTTCTTTCATTTGATCAAGAGGTTGATGCATTGTGGCATTTGATTCCTGCATTTGATAATATGGGAGCATGTAGAGGGTGAATAGTTAATCCAAGAAACATTATTTTCTTGGATGTTAGGAGGATCGAAATATAGGCTATTGCTTGTATTACTAGCTCACTTCATCTATCCCATCCCCATACCCTTCATCTCCCGTAAACCAAATATGCAATATTTCCTATGTAACTTGTAAGGATATAGTGGCGTGCATATATCCTGAACCAAACAAAATCTGTTAAATCTGTTCTACCCTGAAAAATCTTCTTACAATGACTCACCTCCTAATAGCACTTGCGTGTTTAAGATGAAGTTTAGTGGGTTGGTGACTTGGTGGTGATGGTACGTTTTAGACAATTTTTATGGTCTTTTGGAAATGGTGGAAACTGCTTTTTGTTTGTCTTTTGGAAGTGTCACAATCTATAGGGATCATACATTAAACGATATAGATATCTTGCTTCCTTATGATGTATGCTTGCAGAAAAGCATCATGACAAACCTTACACTTTTTTTGTCATGCATTGATCTTATGTTCAACAATTTTATATTGTGACACTCTTCTTTCTCTGTTCCTACATAGAAGAAATGACGCCTTCCCAAGATGAAGTTCTTTTATGTTAATAGATGAACTTATTATTGCTCATTTGCTCTCTTACATATTTTGTTCACCTATTCCATTCAGTTCCTTTCTCACAAAGCCTGTTAGTCAGTTGTGAGGCTCAGACTTGAGAAGCCACATGTTGGTGTTCTGAACAACGAGTCTTGTTTTGATGGTAATGAGTGATCTTAACTTCTGTTAGGCTATAGCTATAGAATTTTGTAGCAGCTCTGACATCAACAACAGTAGGAGACTTCTACCCCAAGCATAAAACCATATGTTTAAAAATTTTATGCAAATTGATCACATTTTGGTGTCCAATGTGTATGTATCCTCATGACATAGTACAAATTATTTCTGCATTGCAGAATGCTATGGTTTTCCAGTCATACGCCATCCTCTCTCGGGCTCTCGATCCATCAGTGTCCACTAAAGATCCTCCTTACAAAGGTGTTGCTCTAGGAGGAGTTGGGGCAGGTGCTTTACAGAGTCTAATCCTCTCCCCAGTAGAACTCGTAAAAATCCGGCTTCAACTGCAAACCAAAACCCAAAAAGGACCCAGAGAAGTTGCCAAAAGCATAATGAAAGCAGAAGGGTTAAGAGGATTATATAGAGGCCTCGGCATTACTATTCTCAGGGATGCACCAGCTCATGGTTTGAACTTTTGGACTTATGAGTATACGAGAGAGCAACTTCATCCTGGCTGTAGAAAATCCGGCGAAGAGAGCTTACAAACAATGTTGGTGGCAGGAGGGCTAGCAGGAGTAGCTAGCTGGATTTCTTGTTATCCGTTGGATGTGGTAAAAACCAGATTACAAGCTCAATCTTCATACCCTCCACCAAAATATACTGGCATAGTTGATTGCTTCAGGAAAAGTGTGAGAGCTGATGGTTACGCCGTGCTGTGGCGAGGACTTGGAACTGCAGTTTGTAGAGCATTTCTGGTGAATGGGGCTATTTTTGCGGCCTATGAGATTGCTCTGAGGTGCCTTTTCAGCAATGGAAGCATTCCACAAGAGAATGCAATGCCTGCAGAGTGAAGGGTTTACTTGCAGCCAATTAAATTGGTATATAAATGATCTAGTTTTAGAACTCAGAAGCAAGAATATTGTATGATCGACCATTAATCTTGCTGCACAACCGGACTTATTTTGCCAAAAAATGTAAATGTTCATATGAAATCGTAATTCCCAGAATCTGGTATTCTAGTAATTGATAGTAGCAATTTTTAACCCTACAGGATAGTGTGGATACTGAAATGATCAAATTCCCAGAATGGTCCAATTAAAATCCTCCAATTTATAGCATCTACTCTGCTGTTACTGTGTTTCTTTTTCCCAGAATGAAATGCAGTCAATAAGATCAGATACGGGCCAAAGCAAATTGACCCTCCATTATTGCCTAGAAAACAGACCATATGCCTAGTGACAGAGAAAACAAATATCTCCAATAGCTCCAGGTTCAAACCATTTTCTTCTGTCCCCTGACCTGCAACTGGCAATGCCCTAGAAAAGCAAACAATCTGACATTCGGAGCAATCTTACTTCAAAAAATCACGAAGCTCGAGATTCTTTTACCAAGCCATCCGCTGGCGCAAAAAAATATCTTAGCGCGTAACCAGTGTAAAACCATTCTTGCAGTCGGTAATAGCTGATGTTACCAGGATGTCTACAAGACTTTCTCCCTTGGCATAGCAAATCCATCAGGGTTTGTATCCAAAAGTGTTACTAACTCACTGCCACCATGAAAATGTGGAGAAGGAAAATTGGAAACTAAACAATCAGATAACAAGTAAAAATCCATTCTTTATTTTGTTTCATGTTGACTTCTGTTTCATGTTAACTTCAACAAATGCTACAACCAGAGTCAAATCATTTTACCAAAAAGTTGATGAATATACAGTGTAAAGGGCGATGCAGTAACATTTTGATTGTTTAATCAGCCCTTCGAAATTAAGAGTACTACGTTGTCATTCATGATGATGGCCTCACAATGTGAGCCATCACAGAAGAAACCTCAATGCATTCATCAGCTTCCAGTATCTAGGCATCATAGAAATTGAAAGATAACTCGGAATCTCTGAAGATGAATCAACATTATTATTCTCATTCATATCAGTAGTTTGATCAAAACTTGGTACGTTACAAACTCTTAAGCTAAGGAGTTGAACATTAGACATAGACACTGACTCAAGTATACCCTCTATATAGTCTATACCATTTGACCATTGCACACAACACACATAAACTTCAACAAGTTAACAACAAACAAGAAAGGAAGAGAGCTACATTACATGATTGATATTCCTAACAGCGCCATCAAACACCTCCACGCCCAAACTCTTCGATTCTGTCCTCACCGAGGCTCATACCCGTCAACCCGGAGCTCGTCTCCACCAGCACATCCGGGTCATTATAATTCCTCACAGCATCAACAATGCCTCTCACACGCTTATACGGATCCGCTGCCCCGAAAACATCCGACCCGATAAACACTCCATCACATCCCAATTGCATCACCAGCCCCACGTCAGCCGGCGTCACAATCCCTCCGGAGGCGAATTGAACCACCGGCAGCCTCCCCATTTGCTTCGTCTGCGCCACCAGATCGTACGGCGCAGCAATGCTCTTGGAAAACGCAAAGACTTCATCATCGTCCATATTGTTCAGCATTCTTATCTGACTCATGATCGCCCGGACATTCCGGACGGTCCGGGCCACATTGCCCGACCCGGATAAATCTCCCTGGGTCCGAATAAGCGCGGCCCCTTCTCTGATCCGCCTCAGCGCGTCGCCCAGAGTCTCGGCGCCGCAGACGAAGGGGCACCGGAAATTATGCTTGTTGATGTGATGATCCTCGTCGGCGACGGCGAGGTCCTCGCTCTCGTCGACATAGTCAACACCGATGGCTTCGAGGATCTGGGCTTCGACGAAATGGCCGACGCGGGATCTGGCCATGACGGGGATGGAGACGGCGCGTTTGATGGCCTTGACGAGGGAGGGATCGGGCATGCGGAGAATGCCGCCGGCGGCGCCCCGAGGGGAGGAGACGATGACAGAGCAGGCGCCGGCGTCCTCGGCGAGCTTGGCTTGATCGGGGTTGGTGACTTCGATGATGGCGCCGCCGCGGAGCATCTGGGCGAGGCCGACCTTGAGGCTGTAGGGGTTCTTTTTCTTCGTGGCGTCGGCGACTGCGCCGCTGGTGTAGATGGTGACTGCACCGTCCTGAGACGCCATGGTTTGTGATTTGTGGTGATGGGTTCAGGATTGAGAGAGAGAGAGAGAGAGAGAGAGAGAGAGAGAGAGAGAGAATGAGAGGAGATTTGGAGAATTTTGGGGCGGAGAATTTTGGGGGGTTTGATTTTAAATTTGGGGAGGTGGGGGTGGTCTAGAGAAATCTAGAGTGTTTGAAGTTTCGGTGGGAGTTTCTGGAGTTGTTTGGACGGCGGGTTATGAAAATGGTGGAATTTTCGATTTCATTTTAGGGAAATTATTATTTGTAACCGGAACACCACATGTTTTATGTTCCTCTTTAATCTCATTGGTCCACGTGTTTTGTTCTTATTTCTGATTGGTGTATTTAATTACTTTTTTTTTTTTTCCATCCCGTGCTGGTCCCCACATGAATCTGTGTTATATGATTGGTCGGGTACAACACCTAGCAGTGCCATGTGGTGTTCCGGGTACAGAGAATAATTACTCTCCATTTTAATACTTGCCAAGATGAAGGCATCTTTGCATGGCGTGTGTCCCTCTCCATTTTAATACTTGCCAAGATGAAGGCATCTTTGCATGGCGTGTGTCCTTTTTGGTGTGGGTACGTTCTTTAATATTTATTTTTATTATTTATTTTAATTTTGTTGAGAGTAAAATGATAACGAGAATAACAGTTTACTCATTTATTGATAGAAAAATCTATTTATAGGTATTACATAGAGTTTCCCGAAGTATCTAGAAAATCTATCAACTGTAATCTATTCTAATAAGGAAACTGGATTAACAAATCCTACGTGTATTAGGGCAAGACACATAACAGAAATACGGAAATATAATTTCCATAAACACTCCCACTTGTGTTGCGTCCTTAATACGATATGATGCTTATGGTGTTGCCTCGGTAAAAACCTTGTCAAGTAAAACAAAAACCTCGTGGGTAAAACAAAAGACTTGGACGAAGGAAAAAAGAGCACAACGCACCAACTACAATTGAAGATAACATGTGATGCAGGTAGACTTCCCCTGATGTCAACACAACGACTCCTCCTGATTGGTAACTTAATCTTGGAGTACAGATAAACGCCGCAAGCTAATGCACTTCACATAATTCAAAAGTAGATTTGGGCAACGATTTAGTCATTAAATCCAGCCACAACATACTTAGATCAGACTTGTTATGCTTAGCATTACTTTGATCTTTAAGGAGAATGTTGCCTAACAACTCAAACATAAGTTCCCGTTGAAAATCATATTCACGCATGGCATGATCTTCGTGTACTTAAACAGTCATAACGTCTTCGATACAATAGGTATGGACGAACCGTAAAATGTTCTGGAAACTAGACACACGTAGATTTCCAAACATACAAGGTCCACAACCTAGTTCATCTTGATCTGATCACAAAAATCTGTCGAAGTTGATTGTTCTGCCAAAGCAGATTCTCAAACAAATCTGTCATACTTTACGAAAATAGTCATAACTCACTCAATATGATAGGTGTGATCAAATGGTTGATGTCTTGGAAATTTTATGAAAATAGTCATAACTCACTCAATATGATAGGTGTGATCAAATGGTTGATGTCCCTGGAAAGTAGACACATAGACCTTTCCAATGGTACCAATTTCACCATTTTCCAACGAGTGGGTTATCATGTAGGTCCGGTGAAAGTTGACCTACGAAACTAGGCAGATTCTGATTTTGTTGTTAATGTGTCTTTCTGTAGGGATGAATATATAAGCCTGAACCTTTCATAGAAGAAATTACTGCCATTATATTGGCATTGCATGGGCGCATCCGGCCACTACCTTGATGTTCCTTCACACTCATCTAAAAGGGAGCGGAGTTGCTCGACCGCTAGGAAGAGAGTTGAAAGACTAAGGAGAACTTGGCCTTACAAGTAGGGCTGTAACTTGAAAACCGATAACCGAAAAATAACCACACCAAAGCCAAACCATAACCGAAAAAAATCAAGGAAAAAAAACCGCACCAAACCGCAAAAAAAAAAAACCAAAAACCGAAAGGTTTGGTGTGGTTTTGGTTTGGGATGTCTGGAAACCGAAACCGAACCGAAAAACCGATTATATATATTGTAAGGAAATTATATTATTTATAGATATATATTATTAATATACATAAAATTTTATGTAGAAACTTGGGCTTAAATGAAGCCCAAAAAAAAAAAAGATGGCCTTGCGTTCTCAGTATGTTCCAACATTACTACATTAGGGTAAGTCCCACAACAAACTGACTCAAATGTCTCAACTCTAAACTCTCCTTTCGCCATCTCCAAGACTCCAACTCTCTACTCCAGAATCCAGATCTTTCAGTATGAAGAGATCTCGTGGGAACTCAAGGCTCCCAACAAGACATGTTTTTAATACTGCATCTGCATCTCAGGATTCTCAGGTTTGTTAATTTGTTCTAAGTTCTTTAGGTCGATCTTATTATCAATCTTTTGCTAAGTTATTTACCTGCTTTTAGTATTGATCTGATTGATGCAACTAAAGACTTATGTTGTTTTTTTAGTTTATGTTGTTTACTAACTCCAGATTCATTACATCGTTCTTTCACTTCTTTGCAGCCCCCTTTTAGTTATGGTGAGTCATCCACACCATCTGAAGCAACATCTGCTGTAGCTCCACCTCAAATTGTTGATTTAGAGGATGACGTATATACAAGGACTAAGGAGGAGATTTTGGAAGATATGAAGAACAATGAAAGGTCAGAAGCTTGGTCTCACTTTATTAGAAAAATGGTGAATGGTAGAGTTAAAGGGGCTTGTAACTATTGCAAAAAAGAGATATTAGCTTATCCTAGATCAAATGGTACCTCATCCCTTCTTAGTCATGTGAAAATCTGCAAGAGATATCCCCCAAATGTTGAGATGTTAAATAAAGGGAGACAGAAAATATTAGTTTTTAAAAACAAGGGAGAGTTGAAAGCTGTTGGGTGTTCTCAACATGAGATAACTAAGGGCTGTGTTCATATGATAGTAGTGGATGAGCTGCCTTTTAGGTTTGTTGAGGGAGAGGGGTTTAAGTATTTCTATAAGAGGGCTTGTCCTTATTGGGTTATTCCTTGTCGTCAGACAATTGCGAAACATGTGTTAAGTATGTACAAGTTTGAAAAGAAAATTCTTAAGGATGCTTTAAAAGGGAAGAGAGTCAGCCTAACAACTGATACTTGGACATCTATTCAAAATATAAATTACATGGTCCTTACTGCTCATTTTGTTGATGATTGGATTTTACATAAGAAAGTGTTGAATTTCTGTGTTATTCCAAACCATAAAGGGGAGTCCATTGCTAGGCTTTTAGAAGAGTGTATGATAGAGTGGGAAATAAGGAAGATTCTCACCATAACAGTTGATAATGCCTCTGCTAATGATGTTGCATTAAATGATTTGATAAAGAGAATAGGGGAGCAGGAAACCCCTAATGTACTTTTGCAGGGAGGGGAGAATTTGCATATGAGGTGTGTTGCCCATATTCTAAATTTAATTGTGAATGATGGCCTTGCAGTAATGAATGATTGTATCCAAAGCATTCGTAATGCTGTTAGGTATGTAAGATCTTCCCCTCAAAGGTTGGACATATTTAAGAAGTGTATTGAAAATGTCAAAATTGAGAGTAAATGGCTTGTGATCATGGATATTTCCACCAGATGGAATTCGACTTTTTTGATGTTGCAATCAGCTATAAAGTTCAGAAAAGCATTTGATAGATTGAAAGAGGATGATGGTCACTATGTGAGATATTTTCAAGGTGAATTAAAAAATGGGCCACCTGAGGCAAGTGATTGGGTTTCAGCAGAAGACTTTGCTGTTTTTCTGAAACCATTTTATGATGTGACTTTGCATGTGTGTTGCTCAAGTTCTCCAACAATCCATACTACTTTTGGTGATTTGCTTAAGATTTATGGTCTGTTGCAAGAAAGTAGTGATGTAGTGCTCTCTGGTATTATAAAACCTATGCAAGACAAGTACGATAAATATTGGGGCAAGATGGAGAATGTGAATCCGTATATGTTTGTAGCAATTGTTCTTGATCCTCGTCATAAATTGGAGAAGCTTGTTGATTATTATGAAGTGTTGTATGGTGAGTTTGACGTGAAGGTGGAGCAGCATGAAAAGAAAGTGAAGGGTCTGTTGTATGAGTTGTATAGAAGTTATGATAATGAAGGAGTCACAGATTTAGGAAGTGCTAAGTCTGGTTCTCAAAGCTTGCAGCCTGATGTTTCTTTTTTGAATATGTGTACATCTGCTTATGAAAGAAAGTTGGCTGAAAAGGAACAAAGAAGAAAAGCAAGAAAAGCTGGAATTGTTCAAAATGATGTGGATAAATATATAGCTGATCGGTGTGAAGGAGAAAATGATGAAAAATTTGACATATTAGATTGGTGGAGAGTGAGTGGAACTGCAAAGTATCCAACTTTGGCTACAGTAGCAAAAGATCTTCTAGCTATTCCAGTTTCAACTATAGCTTCAGAATCTTCCTTCAGCACAAGTGGCCGGGTAATTGATCCGTTTCGAAGTTCATTGAGTCCTAGAATGGTGGAGGCTTTGATTTGTACCCAAAATTGGCTCACTAGTACTCATGTTGCATTGCATGAAACTCCAACCATTGAGGATATGGAGCTGTGTGAACAAGTTGAGCGAGGTATGTTTTGGTTTTCTACTCGTATCTAATTAACCGGTTCACTAAATTTGTTTGAAATATAATGATGTTAATTAACTCTTTACATTTTGTTTGCATGTAGAATGGGAAATACTTTCTTCAGATTCTTGTTCAGCTTTAGCTAGTGATGCTACGAGTGGTAGCATGTTGCCTCCAAAATCTGCCAGGAGTGCTTTCCAAGCTTGATGTTGTTGACTTGCTGGTATGTCCCTTACATCTATTGGATTTTGTAAAGCTATATTGTTATGTGAACCATATTTTAGACTAATATATTGTTATGTGAATGAGTGAATCATATTAATTGCATACAATGTTATAGGAAATTGTGAACCAGATTTTGCACAATCTTATTAAGTGTATTGTTTGTGAAATCATGTGTCTCATGAAGGTTGTTTTTGCAGGTTTTTGGACTTTTGGTCATGGAGCTTGTTGCTTTTGCTGTTGAAGTGATGATCTATCATCTATATGTTCATGCTGTACTAGTTTTTCATTACTTTTTTTTTCTTTTCGAAAACTGTTATGTGGCATTGTGGGCTGCCCTTTTTCATTTTCTTTTCTTTTCTTTTCTTTTCAGAAACGGTTATGTAATATGAGACATTTCTACTTTCTACTTTTCTAGACTTGGTTTCTTTATAGAATAACCGAAAAAAACCCGATATAAACCAGAGAAAAACCAAACCAAACACAATTGGTTTATGAAAAAATAAGTGAAAAACCAAACCGAACCAAACTGAAAAAATAGATCAGTTTGGTGTTCGGTGTCACCTATTAACCGCACCATTCAAACCGATTAACAGCCCTACTTACAAGTTTGTAGTGAATGAGATGTCGAGTCAAGCATATTGTAACAAGTACATGAATGTGCTACCATACTTAGATGAAGAATTTCTCCCAAGACTTCTTTGTCATATGGACAAAACGAGTCCTCTCAAGACTTCGACCGATCAAGGGATACATATAGACATAACTTCATCGTCCTTTAGCTTGCCTTAAGCCGACTGATGAATAAGCATCATCAATAATGGTCCTCACTTTCGAGACCAAGTATTCCCAAGATCCTTTCATTCTTAATTTTGGATCAATGACATCTCTTAGTTTAACAAGAGTTCATCACGATTCATCCATAATTTACACGCAAATAGGCATAATTCTTCATATTCTTTCTCTAATCAAGTAGATACTTAGCAAATGCCTTGCAAACGCGCTCCGTGGTCAAGAACCACTTGATTTGGGTGAAAACCGATCTGTTCAAGATTTTTATGTACATATCTTAGTTTCCAACAAAAATAAGTTGTGACCACAAGCTGCTTGTTCAGTTTTTACGAAGCTACGTAGAGTGCAATGATATCCATTACGAGAGTATATCTCATCGTAGTCTATTACAGGGCATTTGTGAGAGACCTTGCGCCAAAATGTGAGTCTAAACTCTTTTTCTCACTACGCTTTCTAACAAAGATATAACTGATAGCGTTTACACTTGGGGTGTTAGCGTCACCTAACCAAAACACTATCTCTTTATTTAAACTAGATCGCATCTTTCTATTTAGGTCAATCTACAATGTTGGTATTTTTCAACGAAGTATGGTTTGATATCAAACTCATTAAACCACGACATCATGTACACCGGTGTAATTTCTAAGTGTAGAGATCTCTATATGGATTGGTATTGACATTGAGGCGTCCCCAATGATTACCATAATCCATAAAATAACAGACGAATGAGTATCATTGATCAAATGATCAAGTTGTGTCAAATTCGCATTCTTCCTTGGCGAGTATGTATCGAACCAAGTGGCCTCCCCCTAAACAGTCAAAGCCACGGCCTAGCAACACAATCTACCACATTTGTGGTGTCACCATGACACCATCTATGGGTGATGACATGCCCTCTTATCCGGACATCAATTCTTGTAGGTATGTTTGCAACATGTATATGTGATCTCATCACTTTAGGGAACTTGATGAGACACAGTAGGGACAAACCACGATAATTCCAAGTCGTTCTACTTGAACATTCTTGTTCTTATCTCCCCATAACGATGGGAAGACTGGCTCATCAAAGTGACATAAAAAAGATCTCCTGTCAAGGTTTCTATAGAAGCGGACTATAGCCGAAAGCTTATGTCTTATTCAAAGACAATATTCATCATATATAACCCATCATTGTGCGCTTGTGGTTGCGCAATATGACACATACAACATATGGACGATATAGATTGCAGAACGTTAACTCAATCTGTTAACAAATATGCATACTGTTACAACCGTAACATAAAGATTTAAATGATGATGGTCAAAGATGAATAAGTAAAACTATGACCCTGATACAACCGGTAGTCGTTGGTCTTATAGGTCCAAAAAAACCGCTGGCCTCACTGTTTGGACCGGTCAAAAAGAAATCGGTTGAACCGACCGCCAGTATCACCGAACCTTTATTTTACAATTTCTTTAGTGGTTCACTATTCTTCAATGCTTCAAACGCTATCAAATTTTGTAAACAAGTAGAAGTGGACGTTAAGATTACACAACCGCTAGCCTTAACGACGGAACCGGCCGAACCGTCCGTCGGAGACGCTGGATATCCGTGAACACTTATATTGAGCGGTTCACCACCTTCTACTTCTCCAAATGCCGCGAAATTTTGTAAATTGGTAGATTTGGATGTTTGGAATCCATGGCCGCAAACAGAACCTCAAGAACCGGTCGAAAAGTTGTTGAACCGGATCTCAAAATGACTAGTCCGCAAGCTAAAAAACCGAAAATTCTAGGTTTTTTTTTCAACTTTTCAATCATTGTTAAGGTTCCCCATAACAGCTAATTGTTATGGCTTGAGTTAAACCATTATGGACATCACCATAGCATTATTATGTCTCAAAGTGAACAATGAGAAGCCATTAAGTCAACATCTGATGTATCATTCTTATAAAATCACTCATAGACATTGTAATTAATGTCTTACTTAGTGAACAACGACTTAGCATCTTGTTTATATGTTAGTCTCTATATTTTATTGTCTTTAGCGTAGGAGGGTGTCTCTCCTAATCTTTGCTAAAGAATAGGCTTTATAAAACAAGTAACAAACCTGGCCAATGTGGGATCATAGGAGGGTCTTTTGCGTCATATTTGCTTATGAAAACATGAGTAGTGCCTTCACTGTGTAGGAGGATGACACAAATGGCTTTAATGTCATCCATAGGCCCTGAGCATTGCTCATAGCTCCACCAAGTGGTATTTTGGTGATCTTTGATCTCAATGGTTATTTTGTTCAAAAGAAAGGATGTCTGTGAGAGTCTTTACTCTTTAATATATGGATCATCAAAACACGTCCAAATTGTCCCAGACGATTTATGTTAAAGCCTACATGAGTCGATGTCTTCATTCTCATCATTGGAAACAATAACCGATTCAATTAATCGAATCTTAGTGACTCATGAATGTTGCGCATTCATTATAATGATACATAAGAAATTCTCATCAATTCTTATAATGTGTTTCTAGGTGATAAACGTTGGCATGAATATCAATAAATCATAGAACGGTTCGATTGCTTCCTTATGCATGTATAAAGAGCATATGTGACTCGAAACAGAATGTCATTAGGCATTAGAACTTGAGCATTAATCCGCTCTTTGATTATTTCTGATGATCTAGTCATCGTTGTCACAACGGATTTATAAAAAACTAAATCCATGAATATTTGTCTATTCCTTGAAATATTGCAATAAGTTAAGCAATCAATCTCTCTACGACACATTCGTATACAAGAATATAAAGAAGAATGTAGAGACAACAGTCTTATGTCAAGATATAGAAACCGAAATATCTTAACAATTTCGATGGAGATTGAAAAAAAAAAGGTATTTGAACCCTTTAGAGTGCATTTCATGACATGTAATACTACAAAGATGAACAAAACAAGGCTTAGAATATGCCAAAATATGGCAAAATTGGTCGTGAGCGCTATATATAGGGGCGGCGCCACCACCAACGGCTCACTATTGGATCTTGTAGAGAAAGAGGAGGATTTTTCAACATCTTCCAATTTTGGATGACATTTAGCATAACGCAATTTCCTTTTTGCAATTATGAATCTGCTCAAGAGTGTAGAAAACGACTCTTGTTTGTAATGCCTTTGCAATTGTATAAGTGTGCATTGTGCCACACTTGATATCACAAATCCTCTTTTGATCCAAAAACTGATGTACATTTTGCCACATCATGATATTTAGCCTTTACAAACGCCACCTTATAATAACTGGTGGTCCAATGTAGTGTCATATTGTAATGCGATATATTGCATTACATATAGCTTATGTAGATCGAACCATATGTGCAAGACAAAATTCGAATATATATGTTAACAATTGTATCGAGGTCTTGACCATAAATTTAATTCAAATATAACGACTAAGTAACTTTAGTCAAATATGTGAGTTATACGCCTTCACAAAACTTGGAAAAATTAACGGATTTGTAGTCACTTAGACTATTAAACTGAAGTCATGTGCTTCATATCTTCCGCAATGTACCTTTTGTTTTTAAAATCCATAACTATGAGAGTAATGTTCTCATCTTCTTATTCGAATGAAAATTAATGAAATGAAAACATATGATTAGTAATATTCATCATATATATAAAAACAGTAAAACTAATTAAATAGTTACTATTGTAAATAAACTGTTTTTACTCTGAGATAAAAAAAATTACCTAGAGGGACAAATTTACTGTTTTCCCCCTCATACATTCATTTTGGAAAGACAGAGCGGGTCGGATCCTCGAATTCGGGTCAAGCAGATTCGACGGGCCGGAGAACTAGGTTGGCGGCGCCGGATTGGGATCAGAAGCACAACGTCGATGTTGAGTTTAATCGATCAAGGCAGGGCTGCTGGATCGGGTTCGGATCTGCTGTAAATGAACAGATCTAGGGCTGGGCTTGGCTGTACAAGACGGGGCAGGGCGGCGCACGCGCAGAGGCTTGGGCTGAGGTGAGCGCCGGGTGAGGCGAAGCAGATTGGAGCTGTGCTCCTTCTTCTTCTTCTTCTTCTTCTTCTTCTATGCACACCTTCGATTAACGTGTTTCTAGTGAGGTTAGCTTCAAGGCATGATGGGTAGGTGGCTCGACGAGCCTGTGCGTGCGCTTGCCGGCGCTGGGTCGCCTATCAGTGGTGGGAGACGGTTTGGGTTGCCGAGGTCAGGGAAGCTAATGGGTGCCCAGAGGTGGTGCTATGGTTTTTTCTGTTTAGGGTTACATTTTAGGTTTCGTTATCAAGCTTGGGTTAGAGCACAATGCTAATAACATGTTGAAGGAGAAAAGATAACGAGAATAACGGCCTACTCATTCATTGATAGAAAAGCCTAAAGCCTAAACCCTAGGCATTACATAGAGTCCCCCGAATGATTTAGAAGATCTATCAACTGTATTCTATTCTAATAAGGAAATTGGATTAACCAATCCTACGTGTATTAGGGCAAGACACATAACAGAAGAACAAAAATATAATTTTCTTAAACAAATTTTATTTTATGCATTAGTGTGTAAATTTATTATTTCGGATTACTATGTGTAGTCGGTCAGTAAGTCTATGTTAATCTCTAACGAAAGCTTTTAAAAAATCTAGGGAGGTATTCAAAAGGTCGTCAAACATCTCAATAAACTTTTTTTGACCTTTAATAAAGTGTATAGCTAGTGAGCTTCTATGCATGTCTCTCGTTTTAGCATTTGGACTTCCTCTCCAAATTTAACCCACACTGTTCAAAATTCATCTTTATTTTGCATCGATAGCTTACTTCTCTCATCATGACCAACAATTATCAGCAACAGTTGATGGAACATAATAATAACGAGAAGAAAGCAAACATAACACTAGACATTACAATTTATGTCTTTTCTCATTGAAACCATGAGTTCCGTTGATGCAATGGCAGCAGGCCTCGCCTCGTTTTTGGTTTTGGCAGATGGTAAGAAGAGGGTGGATTTGCGTCAATCTCAATGACAAGAGCTCTGCCAGGCTGAAGTTTTCTGATCTGGAAGTTGCTTACCTCTCGTCCGTTCAAAAGTGCAGCTGTTTCTTGGCATGTTTTGGCATGGCAATAGGAAACAACCAGTTAAGGAGGCCGAAGCGGGTCCTTTGATCAGCTTTGCATACCCTTCTAATTGAGATAGGGTTTGGAAATGTGCGTCGTAGGAGTACAATCGTGCACCGGTTGCCTTGTCTTATTATGATGTGTAGCCCTGGTGGAATCAGTGCACTTGGTGACAATGTCATATATACTTGATCATGTTGATTGGTGTTCCTCCGATTTTTAGATCGGTGCAAGTTATGATTATGATCGGATCTATGCTCGGATACTTCTAGGAGAACGACAAGAATAAAAAGAACAGGAAACTGAAGATTTGAGTCAAGATCGCCTTGAACCGCCCCTATCCAAGAAGGGATAGTTGTACTTGGTGGACGACACGACGGAGTTTGTCTACATGTTTAACTACGACAAATGTTTTGATCATTGTTCAACTTGTGATTTGGTGACTCATGTGAGATTGTCGTGTTGGGGCCTCCCTTGGATGAAGAAGATGATGATGTTGAATGTAATGTGTTATGTGAGATGCCACCTCATATGCCTCTGGAGGTGAGGCAAAAAAGATAATGAGGCCCTCTGCAAATCATGGGGCCTAATGTTTCAAGTATGTAGCAATCGTGGGCATAGGGCAGGAGGAGTTAGAGTTTCGGTGTAGGATCAAACCCTTATTTTTCAAACCCCCTCTCCACAAGCAGATATCGAACGTGATCTTGAATCCATCTGCACGGTTGCTTAAATCTCGTCACCATGTTATGCTGAGGGATTTGTCGAAAAGTAATCTAGCTAATGAGACCATTACAGATAGGCACCACAATAGGAGAAGCATGCTCTCCGAAAAAAACTACGTCTTGCAGATGCTATGGCAGCAATTCTGTGTGCTACCGCATTGCAGATTCTAAGTACATGAGCAATTTTGACATTATGCAAAACCTCTAGGCTTCATAGAATGTCCTCATTGATAGCAACTTCAGCTAGATCCGTAGCTTGTAAGTTAGTATCAGAAATAGCTTTTAAGCAGTCTTATTCTACCACCACATTTGCAGCTTGTATGTGTGCAAAACCTTTATACCATCTTTAATTTCCTGCAGTTCAGCTTGCTTTGTAGAAGCTACTGAAGTGAGATGATGTGCAAAGGCTAGCTACTTTGAATTTCCTTGTTCCATCCCGAAGCACAACTCCTGTTCCACCATGTGGAAGGCGAGGGAGGAAACTTCCATCTACATTCAGTTTCTGATTTCCATTTGGAGCATGCGTCCATGAGGCTTATTTTCGACTATATACCAAACTCCTCGAACCATGCTAACGAGCTCAATATCAACATATGAGAGGCTGGTAGAAATCACACCATAGCGACCATATGACCATCATAAGTTTTTCAAAGAGACACTTTTGCGTATGGAAAGCATGATCTAGCATCTCTTCTCTGAAATCAATATTTTGCAGTAAGCTTCTGCCTGGATTAAAAGGTGGAACTTCAATTATATATGTCCACTGTGCTCAGACACTTGCAGCAAGCATGAGAATTGTCTTAATTATATGAATGCAAACATAGTAGGCATCTACGGTCACATACGTACCCTTTGGAGCATAGCTTTGCTGTTGTAGGTAACAAGTTGTTACAAGCACGCCCAAAAGTAATCTTTACTTTACCTAGCACTTGAGTCTTCCCAAAGATGTTTGTATGGATTAGAGAAAATTAGATAAAAACTCAAAATACTAAACCTCTTTTAAGATAAATTTATACATATTTTTCTTTCATTTTACACCCACTCCACATAAGCAAAGTTATCATATATAGCAAATGTCTATAATTAATAGTTTTATTCATTTTTCGGTTTCTCTGATTTGCTCTTCAGACAGTAGAAGGTTAAATTTGATATCTTTCTCAATTTTAGCATCAATTTGAAACTCAAATACTGAGCTAAAATTTAGTTTGATTTAACTTTGTCATAATCAATTGCATTTTTTAATTTCTTACATTGTTATTACTAACTTAAGTGTATATATACGCTATAATTATAAGGTATATATTCTTGTTCTTTGATTAAATTTCTTTTTTTTAGGTATATTATTATATTATTTCTAATTCTGATCGAGAAAACATTTTACTCTCAACTATTTACATTTCTAATGTAGGGCATGATATGATAATATACCTAAAAAGAAGAAACTCAAAATTGTGTTTAGGGTATAGGATTAAGGTATAGGGTTTAAGATATAGGATTCGCGTATAGGGTAAATGTCACGTCCCGACCCTTAATTTTTACCTTAATTATTAGCATAATGGTAATAATAGTTTTACCGTGTTCGTCATTAAGTGTATAATTTAATTGGTCCCCAGAGAGGTTGTAGGGGACGATTATTTCGTGGGATTTATTCGAAGGAAGAAAATATGACGACGATAAAAATGGTAATTTTTGCTATATTTTCGTTGGGGTATTATTTTTGGGGTGTTGAATTTTGGAATGAGTATATGGTGGTGGACCGGTTGGGCCAAGCCCAATTTTCTTCTCCTCTCTCTTTTCTCTCTCTCCTCTCCAGCTTCGACCCCTCTCCCTGCCGATTTTTCTTTCCGTTCGTTTGCCGCCGTCCGGCCACCCCAGACCGCCACACCGATCCTAATCTGTCGGCCTCCAACCCAGCTTCCATTCTAGACCGGTGGCAACCTCTCTAGCGCCGCTGTGAGGGAGAGAAGCCGCCCGAAAGGTCCGACTGCCCAAAGTCTCCAATTGCCGGAACTCCCTCCTCCGGCTGCCATAGCCGGCGATCCTTGGCTCAAAAGAAAGTCATCCTCTCGTTCAGCAATCCCTCCAAAGGGCTCCCTCCATCTCGAGCTAGGTAAGGAGAAATCTGTAAAGGAAATTCTAGGGCTTTTTGTGTGTTTCCGTTCCATTGACATAGTTAGGCTTGGAATTGTGTTTTGTGCTAGTTAGGAAAGTTATAGAGGAGGTTGAGAGGAATGTGCTGTTAAAATTTGGTAGGCATTGGAGGTTGCCGGAGCTGGCCGCCGGCCGCCGCTGAAAAAGTGTTTTTAGTGGGGAAAATTATGAGGACTTTATTGGAATGAGTTTTAGAATTTTTGGAGAAGTTTTGGGTAAGTTTGAGAATTTTTTTAAGTTTGGTATTTTTGGCAGATTAATAAGTTAGAATCCGGGCATTGGATTATTTTTTGGTGAAAGGTGATTTTGAGGATGTCGGTAAAATTTGTGGAGATTTATGGTTGGCAGTGAAATTAAGATTTGGGGCGATAGGCATGGTTGAGCGCGTGAGGCTCATATTTAATTATGCCTATTTTCTTTAAGCGTCGGTGTTTTATTTAAGGATTTATTTATGTCTTTGGAACAGAACGCGAGGAGGCTCGAGTGGAAGAGACCTCCAACCGACTTCAGGCTTAGGCCTAATCTGTGATTGGACCTTTGTTTTAAATAATATGCTTGAAATGCTTTATTGCTGAATAATTTTCTGTTGTTGGAAATTTCCCGAAATTGAGAACTTCGGTGATTATACTCATATATTGAGGATTATGAGAATAGTATGTATATAATTAAATGCTAGCTAGCTATACGTGATTTCCCCACATACTGAGGTACAATTCCATTATGGGGTGACGTGAGCGTTAGACGCCAGCGTCGTCTAAGGCAATAGATGATGGCAATCATCTCATTCTCTTGCACCTTGTAGCGTCGCTCCGTTTCGTTGAGCTTCCGACTCTCGTAAGCAATCAGATGCCCATCTTGCATGAGTACTCCACCAATAGCAAAGTCAGAAGCATCAGTGTGTACCTCGTATGGCTTGGTGTGGTCGGTTAACCTGAGTACATGCTCCTTGCATATCGCCTTGTCCTCAAAGGCTTCTTGACACTTTATTGTCCAATCACATGCCTTGTTTTTCTTGAGAATGTCGGTTAATGGAACGGCCCTCACCAAATAGCTCTTAATGAAGCAGCTGTAGTAGTTCACTAACCCAAGAAAAGACCTCAACTCGTGTACCTTGGTGAGTGGCTCCCATTCTTGGATGGTATGCACTTTGCAATCCTCCATCATTAGCTTGTCGTCCTTGATCTTGTGTCCCAAGAATAGTACCTTCGGCTTAGCAAAGGAGCACTTCTCCTTTTTGATGTATAGCTTGTTCTCCCGTAGCACCTTGAACACTTCCCTCAAGTGCTCTATATGCTCCACTAGGGTTCTGCTATACACCACTATGTCGTCCAAGTAGATGACCACGAACCGATCTAGGTAGGGGTGGAATAACTTGTTCATCAAGGTGTAGAAAGTTGTCGGTGCATTAGTTAGACCAAAGGGCATAACCAAGAACTCGTAAGACCCATACCTTGTGACACACACGGTCTTCGGTTCGTCTCCCTCAGCTATGCGCACTTGATAATATGCCGAACGAATGTCTAACTTTGAGAAGTAGTGTGCATGTCCCAATTGATCGAATAGATCGGCAATATGAGGAATGTGGTACTTGTTCATTACCGTGATCTTGTTGAGCGCCCGATAATCGATGCACATGTGTAGAAAGCCATCCTTGTTCTTTTGGAACAATACTGGGGCACCAAACGGGGCCTTTGAAGGTCTAATGAACCCAGCGTCTAAAAGCTCCTTCAATTGCCCCCTTAGCTCCGCTAACTCGGGAGGCGCCATGCGGTAAGCGCCCATGGCAGGAGGTTTGGTACATGGTTCCAGCTCTATCTCGTGGTCTATTTCTCTCCTTGGGCAGCTCAGCTGGTGAAACATCTTTGAACTCCTCGAGAACTGTTGCTACCTCCTTGTGCATGTCATCTTGGGGTCTTGGCTCATCATCACTGAACTCGTTAAGGATGACCAAGTAGCTCTCCTCTTCCCTCTTGATGCCTTTCTTGAATTGCAACGCTGACAACACCTTAAAGTTTTGCTTTGTGCCTCTAGTTGTTGGCACTACACAAACCTTGTCGCCTTCCGTTATGCACAAACTATTGGCAAATGGCACCGGGATTGCCTTGACTTGATCATGGAATTCTAGCCCCAGGACAACTTTTAAGTCATCCATTGGAACAATCAAGAAGTTTAGGTTCCAACACCATGCTCCCACGCTGGTCTTGACTTCACGAACTACACCATCAATGGGTCGAGCTGGTGAATTGACCGCCTTGATGGAGCCTCCTCCATTGTTTCCCTTAAGGACAAGTCTTTGGGCCTCTTCAACCGCGATGAAGTTATGGGTTGCACCCGTGTCGAGCATCGCCGTTGTTGGCTTCCCACCTATAGTGATATCGACGAAGAGTAAACATTTGGCTTGGACCTTAGGTGTGGATCAGATCACATTCAACAGCTGCATCGATCCCACATGTGCACCACCATTGTCACTCTTGGCTTCCGTCTCGTTTTGACGACTTCCTAAGAGTGCATTTAGAGCTCTCTTTTGTGGGCAATCTCTAGCCCAATGTGGACCATCGCAAATGAAACATTTGTTGTTGGTTTTACCTGAGCTCTTTGTGTCATGTCCCGACCCATAATTTTTACATTTATTACTAGCATAGTGGTAATAAGAATTTTACCGTGTTCGTCATTAAGTGTAAAATATAATTGATCCCCAAAGAGGTGTATGAGACGATTATTTTGTGGGGTTATTCTAAGGAAGAAATTTTGACGACGGTAAAAAATGGTAATTTTTGCTAGTAAAAAGTAATTTTATTGGGGTATTATTTTGGGGTGTTGAATTTTGTGGATTGGGTATATAAGTTGGAGTTGTTGGACCGAGCCTTTGTTTTGGTCAAAGCCCGTTTTTTTTCTCTCTCTCTTCCTCCCGGTTTTCCCTCTCCCCGACCCGTTTTCTACCCGATCCTTCCGGCCGCCCGACCGCTGCCGTCTGGTCGCCCCAGACCGCCGCACCGGTCCTGTTCGATCGGTCTCAATTCCAGCTGTCGTTCTAGACCGGTAGCGCCGCCGTGAGGGAGAAAAGGCTGCCGAAAGGTCCGACTACCGGAAAGGTTTTCTCGCCGGAACTCCTTCCTCCGGCCTCCAAAGCAGGCAAGCCTTGGCTCAAAAGAAAGCCCTCCTCCCGTGCTTCAATCCCTCCAAAGGGCTCGCTCCATCTCGAGCTAGGTAAGTAGAAATCGGTATTTGAAATTCTATGGTTTTTATTGTGTGTTTTCGTTTGATTGACATAATTAGGCTTAGAATTGGAGTTTGTGATAGTTAGGAATGTTGTAGAGGAGGTTGAGAGGAAGATGCTGCCAAATTTTAGGGAGCATCAGAGGTCGCCGGAGTTGGTCGCCGGCCGCCGAGAAAATGTTTTTGGTGGGGAAAAATGTGAGGAGTTTAATGGAATAAGTTTTAGAATTTTTGGAGGAGTTTTGGATAGGTTTGAGAATTGTTGAAGTTTGGAATTTTTGGTGGATTATTAAGTTAGAATTCGGCCATTGGTTTTTGTTTGGTGGAAAGTGATTTTGAGGATGTCGGTAATTTTTGTGGAGTTTTGAGGTTGACAGTGAATTTAAGATTTTGGAGCATTAGACTTGGTTGAGCGCGCGAAGCATATTTATTTATGCTTGTTTTGCTGTAAGCGTAAGTGTTTTATTTAAGGTTTTATTTATTTGGAACATGACGTGAGGAGGCTCGAGTGGAAGAGACCTCCGATCGACATCAGGCTTAGGCCTAATCTGTGAGTGGACCTTTGTTTTCATTATGGTGTTCGAAATGCTTTATTGTTTTGAGTGATTTCTGTTGTTGGATATTTCCTGAAATTGAGAATTTCAGTGGTTATACTCTTATATGAGAATAGTATGTATATGATTAAATGCTAGTTAGCTATATGTGATTTCCCCCATACCGAGGTACAATTCCGGTATGGGGTGACGTGAGCGTTAGACACGAGCGTCGTAGCCTTGTGCGACTTTCGATTTTCGTATTTATTCATAGATTTCGTACAAGGAGTAAGCACGTATATATACCACTCGGGCGCTTCCCCCAGCCTGAGGTACAATTCCAGTGTGGGGTGACATGAGCGTTAGACGCAAGCGTAGTAGCTTTGTATGGTATCTATTTTTCAAGTCTTTCATAGATATCGTACAAAGAGTTAGGCGAGTGTACATACATACAAAAATATATAATATCCTAGCCTGAGAGGCAATTTCTTAAAGTTTGGGGAGTCTAGCTAGGCTAGACCCCAGTTCAGAATCTTTCCACTGGAGCTTTTATTTTTGCCGCTGATGAAGCGTTTTCTTAGAAAACATTTTTGGGGAAATATTTATTTGTTGTCTGAATCGTTTTGTCCACTCACTCTGACGTGTTGAATATTTTCCCCTGGGCTCTTCGTTTTTTTAAAAATGCTCAGTCTGCAGAGTTCACGTGAGGTCTAGAAGAAGACGTCGAGACATAGTCACCCATCTATCCGCTACATTTCGCCAATAGGTTACTTGTTTAATCTACTAGGGGTTTGTTAGCTTTCACTGTGTATTATTTTATTTTTAGTAGCTCTGAATACTGTTAGAATTCTTCTGTGTAATTTATATTCTAGCTACTTTTGGGTTGTAGCGGAAGATTTATTTTGGAGTAAAAAGGTGGTTCTTAAATTCTTATAAGTTAGGGTTGTCCATTTTCGAGGGAGGTTTGCCGAGTCTTCGGTAAATTTTTCTTGGAGGTGGTCCCCGCAGGACTCATCTTGGGTTTTGGGATGAAATTCGGGGCGGGTCTTGACACCTTGTCTCCTTTTGCTTGCCCTTGTCCTTACTCCTTGCCGAGTAGTTGTCTTGACTGGGCTCGTCTTTGCGTTGGCCTTTGTCTTCCCCACCTTTGGTATAACTAGTTTTCTTTTCCTTCGGCTTACCGGTTGACTCCTTTGGACTAGTATAGTCGATTAGGCTTTCGGTCACGGCTATGACGGTAGCAAGGTCTTGCACCTCACGTCGCCTTAGCTCTGTCTTAGCCCATGGTTGGAGACCATCCATAAAATTGAAGAGAGCATCCTTGTCGGGAAATCAGGAATCTTAAGCACTAGGTTGGTAAAGTCCTTAATATAGTCACAGACATACCCCAAGTGCTTGAGCCTTCGCAAGCGAGCTCTTGCCTCATCCTCGATATTTTCCGGATAAAATTGTCTTTTGAGCTTCTTTGTAAAGTCATCAAAGGTAGTAATGGTGCATGTACCTTTTTTCAACATCTCCTTGCCTTCTCCTCCACCATAACATGGTAGTGTCGGTAAGGTAAAGAGCCGCGGTTCTAATCTTGGCGTCCTCCTTGATGATGCCTATGGCCCCAAAGTATTGGTTTAGCCCCCATAAGAAGTTATCTACTTCTCGAGCGTTGCACGATCCTCCGAAACTCTTAGGCTTTGGCACCTCGATGCGCTTAGCCTCCACAACACAGTTGGTGCCGGCTCCCATCGCCAATGCGCGCTTGCATAAGGTTAAGTCCCCATGGATCTCCTCAATGCGTGCAAACGTGCTACTCAACTCCTTCTCGTGGACCTGATGCATTTTGGTAAGTTCCCTCATGAACTTCTCGCGAATCTTCGCCATCTCGCCCCGCAAAGACTCCTCTAGCTGGACCACCATGCCCTTGATCGCAGTGTGGATGGCAACATCCTCTACCTCTAAGCCTTCTACCTATTGACCTAGATCATCCACCTGGGCCTCCATGCCACTCATGTCCTCCTCCACCTGAGTTAGGCATGAGTCGAAAGCAGAGATCATGTCCTTAGACTGTTCCCACCTTGGAACGACATGGTCGACTTGCTCTTCGCGACCTCTCCTTTGCGTAACTTCCTCAGAAGGGTTGGATTCTGATGCACCTTTGACAGCATTATGCTTCGCCAATTTGGAGGGGTTTGATCCCGATGTAGTTTTGGTAGCACCGTGCTTTACCATTATGTCGAGCGTGGTTCCGATCGAACTTTGCTCTGATACCAACTGTCACAAGCTTCCTTTTTTCTAAGCTTCTCGTGCGCTTTAGCACTTCCCTTATGCTAAGTCAGCCTTCCTTGAGCAAACACTTTGGCTAGAACACCCGAATGAAGGGAGAAGATATTTGAAAGAGAGAACTTGTATTAAGCTTGAGAGAACTTTACAAAGCTTTACAAATGAGCTTCATTGCTATCTAACTCTCTATGTCTCAAATGGGAGGGGTGTCTTTCTATTTATAGGCATCCTCCCCCTTGCCTAAGTTCTAGACTTTTCTAGGACATTTACAAGTATAGAGGGTTCTAGAGTGTTCTATAAAACTCTAAGTATTTCCTTAAGTATTCTAGAGACTTCTAGAGTGGTCTTGAGCCTTGAGCCTCTCTAGGGTTCTAGAGAGTTCCAGAGTGTCCTAGAGACTCTCTAAGGTTCTAGAGAGTTTTAGAGTTGCCCAAATGCTTCCCGATCTTTCCGGATGCTTCTAAGATCTTTCTAATATTCCGGATGCTTCTAGAATGCTCATGTGCTCTCCAAAACCTTCCTTGAGCCAAGCTTGCATCAAAATGCTCAAGGAAACTCCTCTTTAATTTGGTGGGATGTGACAATATGCTCAAGGTCGACTTTGCAGGTGAGAACTTTCCAAGATATTCTCGCAATTTAAGAAACCACTTGGTGTCAATCCGTACATCCACAAAATCATGATGAACCAAGTTTAGCTTCTTGGAATTTTCCGCAAAGGAGGATGGAATATATTTACTCTTACCATGGTACGAAAGGAGATTTGGAACATCTATGTTCATGTTTTTTGTGTAGATATTTCCGGTCATTCTCATTTACTTGACTTGAGTTGATTACGGGAAAGTTTTATCTCATCACCTACGAAACTGTTGGGATTTTAACCCCACGAACGAACTGAGATTCAGAAACAAACACACCCAACAACACCGCAATAAAGTAGAATAACAAACAAGAATGAAAAAACAGTTGACACGAGATTTAATGTGGTTCGGTAAATTTTCTGCCTACATCCACCTCAAGATATAGCTTTTCCACTATATGAATAAAACTAGTACAAAATACATGAGTTAAATCATGACCTCTTCATATCATCCGATTTGTAAATGGTAAAATAGGTGCGTGGGGAAGGAGCTAATGAAGTGACTTTGATAATGGGTTTATGGATTTGGTGACAGAGAAATTTTTGTGAGGTTGAAAGTGGAAAAGCGAAGAGCTGGTCATGGTGATGGTGGTGGTTGAGAGGTTTTTGGGAAGGTTTGAGCCTAATTTCTCAGAACGAAAGCCTTTGCATTTTGTTGAGGTTTTGGGGGATTGTTCCTTCCTTTTTTCTGTTAGAGATGAATGAGAATGTGAGGTGATGCAATATTTGAGTTGTAGGAGATACAAGGATTATGGAAGAAAATAGTGTATGGGTTAATTGAATTATGGACTTATGGGTATGAAGAAATAAAGAGACGAAAAAGAATGAGGGAGAGAAAGTAATGAAATTTGGCTTCATCAAATTTGACATTGTCGTTTCAAATAGACTCATAGACTACCACGTAATTCTGGTTCGAGACAGCCTGATTGATATCCATGTGTTTTCAATTTGAAAGTATTTTCTTATTCTTATTCACGTACGTACGTAGAATGTACTGATCAAGCGCGCAACAAATATGTAACTCCGAAAAAGACCACACTATCCCCACCACGTGACAAAAAGGGCCCCAAACTCATTCAAAACATACAAACACGTAGGCCCCACCATAGGGTCACGTGCCAAATGCGCCCCCTCGCACGTACCACACCCCCTTTCTTCAAAAATTCAAAGGCCCTCTTCTTCTTCTTTTCCTTTCCACTGCTGTATATATTCGGCCATTGCAGTTTAGCTTCTGCAGTACACACCCGAAAAAAGAATAGAGAGAGAAAAAACTGGAGGAGTGGAATAGAAGCTTCCAACTTTGCTTCATGTACTTTATGATTTGATATCTTTCTGTTAATTTCCGATCTGAGATTTTAAATCTGAGGGGATTGGAGACTCGGGTCGGGTCGGGTCGGGTGGAGAGAGAGAGATAGAGAAATGAACGGGGTTGGGAGGCAGGGGCAGAGATCTGGTGCGCCGCACCACCAGCGCCAATACTCCGACAACTTCTTGGAGTCTTCGTCTAACGGACGCTGGCTCCAGTCCGCTGGTCTTCAACATCTTCACTCCAACTCCAACTCATCTATCCCTCCTCCTTCTCAGGTCAGTTTTTTCTCTCCCTAAAATACCCCTAAATGGTTTTTCAAATTTGAATTTCGGTGCAGTGAAATGTGATGATTTTGGTATTGCAAATTTGAATTTAAGGATTGATCTCGCAGATCTGGGGGACGTTTTTGTAATAAAGGCGTGGTTTTTGTGATTGGATTGGATGCAGGACTATGGTTACTATGGTGGAGGAGGAGGAGGAGGGAAGGGTTCTAGAATGTATAGGAATGGGCAGAGAGGGTACAATGAGTACTACATGGAGCCATCCACGCCTCCCTATGATTCGAGGAGGAAGGACCGCGAGGACTCCCCCAATGAGTTTAGTCCCGGGCTCCTGGATCTGCATTCGTTTGACACTGAGCTCATTCCTGACGTGGGTCACTCTTTCCCTTTTGATAAAGCTTGCGTTCTTTCTTTTGTTAGGTAATTAGGTTAGTAGCTTTTGTTTCCGGGTTTCAGGAGGGACTAGTGTAAATGTGTCTGTGTGCTCATGGGTGACACTATTGTGGGGTGATGAAATCTTTTCTTTATGAACTATGAGATCATCTGTGTAATCTGAGACTCTGACTGCACAATTGCATCGATGTTCTCAAACTTCCCAGTACAAAGGTTTAGAGCAGTTGCCAAGAGTATTTCCATTTCAGTTTCATTTACAACAAATGAATTTATCCGATTTTTCCAACTTCAATGTGTTTTCGAATATGTATTCTTCTATGACTGTATTGTCTCAAAAATTCGAATTTCTCTACCCGAGTCATGGGGTTGTGCCGGGCTGTGCTGTCCTGTGTCTCTTTATGTCGTGTGTATAGTTACTGTTTTGTTTTTTCATTTTAGTCGTGAGTTCATCATGTATTATCAAGAGTTGCTTTTACAGTATAAGTAGACAGAAATGACCCTGCATGCATTGTCTATTTTGTCTTGCTAAGTTTATTTTGTATTACATGTGCAGATTCCAGTCTCTGGAATGCATGATGTTGCCGGTCAGTATTATCCTTCTCGGGGCAGAAGCTTTGATGATTCTGAACCCTATATTAACAACAAACAAGCAGAAAGGGCTCAGTTACCAGAAAACAACCTCCTGAAAAGTTTTGCAGCAGACAAAGAGAAATCCAGTTCTGTAGCAAAGATTAAAGTTGTGGTATGTTCCATCTAGTCCTTAATAAACTTTTAGGCTTTTATCCTGTCATCATGTTGGAACTTATGATTTCATGTTTTTACCTGAAACAAATTACAATGCCCATTAGAATACTGCGCATTTTCTGGTTCAAGTTATGAATGGGCTTGATTTGGTTAAAAGAAAATGGTTGTACTTTCACATCTACCAGGCCTCTCAGAATTTCTTTTCGTTTTTCAACCAGTCTTTAAATTGTGTGAATGCAGGTGCGCAAGAGACCACTTAACAAAAAGGAGTTGGCAAAGAATGAGGAAGATATAATAGACACACTTTCCAACTCTGTAACAGTTCATGAGACCAAGCTTAAGGTAATTTCCATTTGATGGTACACAGCCTTCTAGAGAAATATGTCTTATCTTGGCCAACAACCTGATAAAAGAAAATAGAGAAGTATATTTGTTGAACTAGATATATGATTCCCTTTCTTTTACTTTTTATCAAAATTAAATAACAGTCTATATACGGAAAATCAGAGGTATATAAAAAAATTTCATGCAACCTAGGCGCACTAGACATAAGAGAGGTAAATAAATGTCATTACATACCTATTCTTGCCGATAGTCTGATAATGTGCTGTGTAAATATTTGGCTTCCTTAATTTATTTTTGTGTACTTCTTTTCTCTAGCAACAACCCTAGATTTTTCTTGTTCCCCTTCCCCTGGTTTGTCCTGTTTAGTCTGATGGTTAGCCCATGATTGTACTGAAAGTTCATATTTGGTTAAGAGGATTTTGTGTTTCTGAGCTCATTCACTTTCTTCTGCAGGTTGACCTAACAGCATATATGGAAAAACATGAGTTTGTTTTCGATGCAGTGCTGGATGAGGAAGTGTCTAATGATGAGGTATATATAAAAATCTTTGTGTGGATTTGCAATTTTGCATACATACTGAAATTATGTTTGGAGTATAAACAACAACATTGAGGTCATGGGTTCAAACCTCACTGACATATGTAGGATGCGTGAGTTATTTAATAAAAAGTTTTAAAAAAAATTTGGAGTATAAACAAGAATATGAAAACATGTACAAGCATGAGTGGTATTCAGAACCTTGGTTAGTATGTGCAAGGTTACTTATCAACTGTTGTCATTCTATACTTGTAGGTATATCATGAGACTGTGGAGCCCATAGTTCCAATAATTTTTCAACGCACAAAGGCAACTTGTTTTGCATATGGACAAACAGGTTAGTGGCCTCCTCAAATCTATGTTCTTTTCTTACAAACTTGCTTTCTGTATATCCCCTTGTACAATTATAGTCTGTGGATTGCACATCTTTTTATTCGTTCAAAACTTGATCATTCTAATCCAGTTGGGTTCTTACCGCACAAACATTAAGTGGTTCTTGAGGACACATCTTGATGGACCTATTCTCGCCTTAGCTTTTATCTGCTGAATTGAATTTAACTAAAACTGAGTGAGGAAGATCGATAAATTCAAGAATAAAATTGGCTTTTATTCCTAGACTAGGCATACTTAAAAGCCCGAATGACCAATATGTGCGTGTTTTTTTTCTCTCTTTTCATTTTAATGTTGAAGTCCTTAGTTGTCCACTTGTATTCAACCAGTGAAGGGTTTTGTCCCTGGTAATTTGATGTATTGATCTTATGTTTGTTTGAGACATAGATATACCTATGTAGTTTTTAGACAAAGTGTGTGTTTACAAAAATTTACCATTACCTTTTATTGACTGTTCAGGCAGTGGAAAAACTTATACCATGAAACCATTGCCTCTAAAAGCATCACGGGACATCTTGAGGTTGATGCACCATACTTACCGCAATCAGGGATTTCAGTTGTTTGTGAGCTTCTTTGAAATATATGGAGGACAACTTTTTGATCTCCTCAATGAGCGCAAGTAAGGTGGTTTATCCTTCTTCCAGTTAGTGTTTAGAGTTTAAGATTGCTTTGAAACTTGAAATATGAGACTAACAGTTCATATCCTGCAGAAAGCTTTGCATGAGAGAAGATGGTAAGAAACAAGTTTGTATTGTGGGTTTGGAAGAATATAGAGTGGCTGATGTAGAAACAATTAAAGAGTTCATTGAGAAAGGAAGTGCCACTAGAAGTACCGGTACAACTGGTGCAAATGAAGAATCCTCTCGTTCACATGCCATACTTCAGCTTGCTATCAAAAGAGCAGTTGATGGCAATGTATCAAAGCCTCCCCGTCTTGTTGGTAAACTCTCCTTTATAGATCTTGCTGGAAGTGAACGTGGTGCAGATACTACAGATAATGACAAACAAACGAGGTATAATTTCACCCTTCAATTTATTGTCCATAGAGAAAATGCAAGATTTGTTTTATGGTTAAATTGCACTACACCTTTGTGAGGGAATACTGAGGACTTATAAAAAAAAAATCCGAAGTGCAGAAATACTGCAGACATTCATAATCATTTCATAAATATCTAAGTTTCTAATTCCTGGCCACAACAAGGTTTAAATATGAAAGGGTCAACTTTTATATTCAGGCCTTAGGGGTAGCTGTTGGATTTTGGTATATTGTTTTGACCATTTGAACGTGCTATCAGAACGAGCAAATGTTTTGATCAAATGGAGCAAAGTTCATGCAGGATGACTGCACCTGAAGCAGAATCTCTGTAGTGTGTATATGTGTGTGTGGTGTATGTTTAGGATATGAGACAGTTAAAGTACCAGCATAGCACTTGTCACTATTAATTGTATTAGGCTTGGGATATCCGTACTTCTCCCACTTTACTATTTATGACGAGATGGTGGAAATTTGTATTTCTCCCACATCAGAGATGAAATGGTACTGTTGTTAACAAAGACAAAGAAAAAGTACTGCATGATGTCGGATCCTGTCACACATACGAGATTGCCGGTTGGGGAATTTATTCCTAAAGAAAATTTTAAACAGTTAGCAATAATCTCCGACTTAGAATATTAAATGTTGCACTGGCAGTTGTTAAGAGCCTAAATGTACTGTTTCACGGCCTGTGTCTTTAAAATTACTTTCTAAATGCAGCTCTCTAGAAACTAGGATTTAGGTTTTTTTTTTTTTTTTTTGGTGGAGTCCAAAGGTTTTAGGTTTCATTAGCTAGAAACTGATTTATGTCGGGGCGTTTCAACATGCATCGGTCTTTATTTTTCTTTCTTGATTATAAGATTCTGACATGACATAAACTCTAGATGTCCTTTTCTCTATATTTGGTCAATTGTTATTGAAAATTGCTGTTATAAATATATGGTGCAGAATGGAAGGTGCTGAAATCAATAAGAGCTTACTTGCACTAAAGGAATGTATTAGAGCTCTTGATAATGACCAGGGTCATATTCCTTTCCGAGGAAGTAAATTGACTGAAGTTCTAAGGGACTCATTTGTTGGTGACTCCCGAACTGTGATGATATCATGCATATCACCAAGCTCAGGATCCTGTGAACATACTCTGAACACTTTAAGATATGCAGACAGGTATTAGTGTTCATAGTGTTAGTATGCTAGTTTTTGTGTCAATTCATGCATACCCCTTCTAATGCTTGTTTGAAATAAAATTGTACTGTAGGGTGAAGAGTCTTTCAAAAGGGAACAATCCAAAGAAGGATATACTAGCTTCAACCTTAAACCTCAAGGAATCAACAAATGTGCCCTTATCATCATTTTTGCCAACTGCCTCTGCCTTTGGGGATGACTTGAACGATGCATGGCCTGTACAAGTTGAAAAACAGGAATATGACCAATCAGAAGAGATCTATGATGATCCAAAAACATCATGGAAGAGAACTGGGAAGCTACAACAGTACAGTGTCTCAACTTCAGAGGACAAAGTACGTAAACCTAATGGTCAGTCAAAGTGGACGGGCATGCCAAAATTTCAATCAAGGAATTCTAACTCAGATGATGATTTAAATGTATTGCTACAGGTATAACAACAGATTCAAAATGCAATGACAATTAGATGATAGATGATACAGATATTGAAAAAAAGGGTCGTGGAATACCACCATCCTAAAATTTATACATATGGGATTTCCCAACTTTGAGCTATAGTATGTTAATATTTGAACTCTATGATGCATCCAGGAGGAAGAAGATCTTGTAAGTGCACACCGGAAACAAGTGGAGGATACAATGAATATTGTTAAAGAGGTATTTATTCGTAAGTCAGCCTTCACATGGTTGTGTTTTCAAAAAACTTGTCTAGAAATCTTGGTTATCTACCATTTAGTATATTTTTTACCATGTGAGGCTCTGAATGTATTTTATTAGTCATTTGACATATGCATGTGTTGGTTTTTACTTGGTATATTAATGCATTTGCAGGAAATGAATTTGCTGGTAGAAGCAGATCAACCAGGGAATCAGCTGGATGACTATGTGACAAGATTGAATGCCATTCTATCTCAGAAGGCTGCTGGGATCCTGCAACTACAAAATCGCTTAGCTCATTTCCAGAAGCGTTTAAAAGAACATAATGTTCTGGTATCATCTTCTGGTTTTTGAATTAATGTTGAAGCATTATTTTGCATTCTTCATTTTATTTGGTAATTGGTTGGGCTATTATCATGCATCTTACTTGGAATCCTTGAATTCAAGATCGATTTTTTCTTTTACACTATAGATGTTTACCATCATTGGATTTTCATTTTTCACTAGCCATTGTATGGATTCTCATTCCACATCGCATGCTGTGTAAAGTTCTGGATTGTTGTAATTTGACAATCAATTAGCGGCCAGGCTGTTTACTTGAGTTCCAAGCCGCATGTACCTCTTCTTTAGCGTATATAAGATTGTCATAATATTCACTCTCTTTGCTTTATTCTCTTTTGCAAGATTGTCATGCCAATTTTTACCTGAGATTGCACTATTGTGCTTGTGGCACTTAGGAAGGCTAGGGTTTTCCAGGAGAGTAAGACGGAATCTTTGCTACCAAACATCAGAAATATAATTATGTTTTTCTCTTACCTATTAGAAAGACAAAGGAATTAGTCTATTTTCCGCGAATTGGAGTCATTACACAAAGAATTACATAGTACTTTGGTGATATCTTATGGCGTAGTATACCTTTGGATTGATCCATTCACCATAATAATCTTCTGAAGGCAACAAAATTAGGACAAGGGTCACGATTATTCTCCATTTTCGAATAATCCAGCACACAAACAATTAAATGTTATGTTTTTTACCCTAGTATGGCAATGAATCTGATCACCAACGCAACCATTCCAATCCAAAGCGAACCAGGAATGGATTTCCAAATACTGTAGCCTTGAACGTGCGGCAATCTCTGAATAAGTGAAGAAGACCATCATCACAGAATTACGGGAAGGACAAGCACAAGTTCAATATAAGAGCGCACCCAAACCTATAATATTCATATAGGTTTTGCATCTTCAACCTATAGAGGCAAAATTTAAACATATTTAATCATTTTATATCATCGTTTCATCATACATAAATGAAACTTAATTGTTTAATAATAAAATCTAACAGTGACTTATACCCACTCACTCTTATAAATTATAGGTTTGGTTATATTTGGTTGAGTCAAAATAGAACTCATTTTTGGTAAATCTTATTTTAGCTCAACTTGGGTAATAAGTTAGAGATGATATTTTAGAACATCTTTAGTAATGCTAGCCATTTTTAAGTTAAATTTTAATCAAATTAGCTAAATGTCATTTTGGCTAGCCACTTTAGAAATGTGGCTGCATCAATGCTCTCTATTTTAGCTAGCATTACATCAACATTATTCTTCAGATAGAAATTAAATAGTTTAAATATATTTATATATCACATAAAATATCTTACAATGAGTGTATTAAATTATAGCTAACATCACCTGAGTCATCTTGCTAGCTAAATATAGCTAGCGAGATAGCTAAAAGTCATAATAGCTTAATTTTGGCTAGTCTGCTGGAGCTCCTAAAACATTAAAAAAAAAACACGCTCTCTAAAATAGCTAAAGAGTTAAAGTAGAGAGTCTGTTAAATATGCTCTTACAAATCCTAAACCTATTATAGGTTTTAGACCAAAATTTGGAAATGCTCTAAAAGAAAGGGCGGAAGTGAATGTTCTTCAGACTCTTTAAAATAGCTAAGAAGTTAAAGTAGAGATTCTGTTAAAGATGCTCTTACAAATCCTAAACCTATTATAGGTTTTAGACCAAAAGTTAGAAATGCTCTAAAAGAAAGGGCGGAAGTGAATGTTCTTCGGACTCTTTAAACATTTCCCTTATTAAATAAACACTACAATGAGAAGGCTTTTTTTTAGAAGGATAAAAAGAGAAAAAATGTATCAGGTATTGTGGGGTATGCTAGTCTGTCTCTTTTAGTACTGTTGTAGATTGAATCTTTTGCTTAGCTTAAGATTTTAGTTCTTAGAAATTACAAATGCCTCAGTTTCTTAATTGGAAGAACATTAATGATATCATTAGAAGCTGAAGAGGTGTGGGCAGCCTTAAGAGCATCTGCAGCGGAGGCAGATTTGAGCACGAGCAGAGAAGAAAACGGTGGGACAGCCCAGAAAAGAGAAGAAGCAGGCAGAAAGGAGACGTGTAGCGGTTGGGGCAGGCGAGGGAGACCGCTCGTTGACCGGGAGCTCGAGCAACAGCTCGAGCAAGCTTTGCTCGCCGGCCTGCTCGTTCTGTCTGGCGGAGCCCACGCACGTGGGTGACGCCTGGGTTTGTTTTTTTTTTTTAGGCGCGTGCAATGCACGCCTTTAACGGTCTGAAAAAAAAAAACGGGAAGGTCCAATAACAGATTGACACGTGTCCACCCAATTTTCAGATTCGGACCCAACGGTCAAGTTGATCTGGACTGTCCATTTAAAATCCAAAATTTGATCGAACGGCCCAGATTCAAAGACAACGGCTATGAAGGCAAAAATTTTGTCAGATTCCATTTTTTGGGGAAATAAACCCTAAAAAATTACAAAAAAATCCCAAAAAATTGCAAAAAAATCCTAAAAAATTGCAAACAACACCCTAGAAAATTTATATAAATACCACATCAAATTCATTCACTTCTCACACCAATTTGTGCACAACAAATTCATCACCTCCTTCCATCTCCTCTCTCATTCCTTTGTATTTTTTTGCTTGAAAAATGGCCAATTGGCTTCCTTCCGAAGATTTGCAATTATGCATTTCTTATTGTCGCATTAGCGTTTGTCCTATCACCGGCAACATGCAAAAGTCCGATAAATTGTGGGAAAAAATATATGCCGATTTTCGCGAAAATTGGGAGATGGCGCCTAATGAATCAAGGCCGGAGCCTAGGAGCCAAACCGCGGCTTCGTCTCGTTTTACAAAGTTGAAGCCGACTTTCAAAGCTTGGGGTGCCGCTCTTGCTTATGCACGAAGGAATTTACAATCCGGCTCAAATTTGCAAGATGAGGTAAGTATTTATAATATTGTCATCTCCTTTAATTTTATTTGATTTATTACATAAATTTTGTAATATGTATTTATTAGATATATATTATTGTGACATATAAATTTGTTATTTTTATTAGCGACGAAAAGCTCAATCATGGTATGTGGCGAAAATGAAGAAAGAGTTTACGAGGTTTGAATGTTGGGAAGTGGTGAAGAACCATCCTACTTTTAGAGAAGTCTCAACTAGTACTCCCCCTTTTTCATATTCTGACACCGCCTCTACTCCGCTCGTTAGCCCAATGCCTCCTACATTCGATGTGGATGAGGGTGAAGGGATTCCAACACCACAAAGCAACCTTGAAGGTTCCTCAAGTCCGGTTAGACCAATAGGAGTGAAGGCGGCCAAGGAAGCTAAAAGAAAGGGAAAGAAGGTCATGACTTCTTCAAATGAGGCAAGAGATGAGGCTTTGAAAAGCATTGCGGAAAATCAAAAATCTTGGCTCGCCAAACAACAAACAAGTGATGCGATGGAGCTTGCTTTATACGAAAAACAACTTAGCCTTAAAGAGAAAGACTTCAAATTAAGGGCTTTAGCGGAAGAATCAAGGATTATGGCAATGGATACGGAGGCTATGACCCCAATAAAAAAGAAATATTTTTCGAAGAGGAAAGCGGCAATCCTTAAGCAAATGGATGACGAGGAAGGAGATGATAGCGAGGAAAATTTTTCAAATTGTTATCGCCCACTTTTCCCATAGTTATGTACTTTTAATATGTAATTGGATGACGAGGAAGGAGATGATAGCGAGGAAAATTTTTCAAATTGTTATCGCCCACTTTTCTCATAGTTATGTACTTTTAATATGTAATTTCATTTCTAGTTATGTACTTTTAATATGTAATTTCATTTCTAGTTATGTACTTTCAAGTAATAAAAAAACACATTTTTTATTCCATCAAATCAAATAACATAATGCAAACACACTTGGATACAAACACAACAAAGAAAAAAGCATAGAGATAAAATTAAAACAACATAGTTATAGTCGTTCACCGGTCTCAATAAACCAGTTATGCTTAACCAAGTCCTTTTGAAGCTCTCCATGGATATAAGAAGATTGAAGATCTACAACACGGTCCTGAAACCGTTGTTCATAATACGGTCCACCTCTTCCAACTGGCTCAAATGGAATTCGATTACCTTGTTCATCCACTGGCCCATCATAAACTGTGAAAGCACTTGATGGGTTCTGTAGATCTTCTTCTACATTCTCCTCAAACTGTTCCTCCACAAATTCTTCCTCAACAATCATGTTGTGCATTATGATGCAAGCCAACATAATGTTCTTTAATGTCGATTGGTGGTGACACCTTGCTGCATGACGAATAATTGCCCAACGAGATTGCAAGATACCAAAGCACCTTTCTACATCTTTGCGGTATGCCTCTTGTTTCTTTGCAAACAACTTCTCTGGTAGCTACTGGGGATTAGAAATCGTTTTGACAAACGAGGAGTACCTCGGATATATTCCGTCAGCTAGATAATAAGTGTTGTGGTACGTCATACCATTGACTTTATACCTCACATTTGGGCTCATTCCGGCAAGGAGCGAATCAAAGATATCAGATTGGTGGAGCACGTTGATATCATTTTGTGCTCCAGGTACCCCGAAGAAGCTGTGCCATATCCACGTGTCATATGAAGCCACCGCCTCCAAGATAATAGTGGGCCGCTTCTTTCGCCCGGAGAATGCCCCTTGCCAAGCTGTGGGGCAGTTTTTCCATTCCCAATGCATGCAGTCGATGCTTCCGATCATACCAGGAAATCCTCGATGCTTGCCCATCCTTAGAAGTCGAGTTATGTCTGCTGCATTTGGAGCACGGAGGTAAATGTCACCGTAAAGCTCGTACACTTGGATACACCACTTCTTCATGCATTCCAGTGTTGTAGATTCACCCATCCTTGTGATTTCAGCACACTGATCTGCGGCTGAGCCGTACGCCAACATTCGAAGAGCGGCGGTCATCTTTTGTTGTGGAAGAAGCCCGACTAGTCCGGTGGCATCTGACCTTTGACGCCAAAAGTTGTCATGGTTGCAGAGATCCGTCAATATACGGTTGAATAGATTCATGCTCATTCGGTACCTCCGACGGAAGGCTTGCTCATCGAAGATAGGGCGTTCGATGAAGTAATCTTCCATCAGATTATGTCCCCTTGACTCCCTCAGCCTTTCCACATTTTGACGGCGCCGAGGTGGCTCATCATCGACGATTGCATCCACCGTGATCGCTTCAGTGATGAAGGAATTAGCAATCTCCGCATTTCGCCGGCGTTGCTGTCGCCTCCTCCTGAAAAAATTGTCGAAACTGAAAGGATTCATTTTATCTAATTTTGGGAATGTTTTGGGGTAGAATATCGAGTAATTTGTAGATGGTGTGAGTGAATATACAATGAGCTGTATATATAGCCAATTCTAGCTCATCTGATATTTGAAGATGGTGACACGTGTCATCTATTAACTGGTCGGAAATCTCACCGGGAATCTTATCTGATTATTTCAATGATAACGACACGTGGAGATGACACGTGTCGTTCACTTATTGGACGGAAATCTCACCGAGAATCTTATTCAATTATTTAGAAGATAACAACACGTGTCATATACATATTGGTTGAAAATTCACCTAAAAAATAATTATTTAAAAAAAATTAATTCATGAACAGTAATAGGAGGTGCTATTTATTTGCACTGCTGCACACAAAACCTAAACTGCACCTTTTATTTGCTACACCTCCTCAAATAGTACCTGCTCCTCCTCAAATAGGAGGAGCAATCCTCTTTTACCGCTGCAGATGCTCTAATAGCCGGACGAGTAACATGCTTGAATTTAGCATTAGTTGTTCTTGCATTTCTGATTTCTGTGTTTAGAGTTTAGTTTGAAGCTGAAGTTGTAACATTTTTCTCCGTTGAGCAATTATTTTCTAGGACTACTGGAGTTTACTTACAGTACCCCCCTTTGGGGCACAAACTTCTGGTAACAAGGTCAGTGTAGGACACAAAACTGTATAATTGCTGGTGAACCAGCATGATTTCTTCGCGAAATCCTTATTGGTTACATTTGAGTGTCTTGAAATCCTTTTTGGTAAAAATGGAGTGGAGTAATATCCATAGAATGCAGCACAAGAATAGCCATCCTCAGTTGCAAATAACTTGTTACCGATATGGGGTAATTATGTGAGTTGTATTGATGAACATGCAGTAAATCATGAAGAGGGGTTGCATATGATTTGTTAAAAGAGTTTATCCACCAAATGACCCTTAATTTGAATGAAATTTGGATATCAATTGCTATTAATAATGGAAAATCTATGCTGTGACTGCTTCCAAGTGTTTTCATCATAAAAGGTAAAGATAATCAATCTACATTGTTTGATATATACTTCTAACAAGAAAAAAAATTTCTTTGTCGCAGAAGAAGAAAATCTTGGAAGCCTGAAAATCAAAACCAAACCACGCAGTAACAAACACACAAATGGAATAGAAACCAAGTGTTGGAAATCAACAGATCTATATGCACAAGTAAAAACTCACTAGCATATATAGATACTACAACCTAATGGAGCCAAGTCTCTGGGATCCAAGTCTCCGGGACCCCTGTTTCTGGGAGCCAAATCTCCGGGAGCCAAGTCTCTGCTTTGAATTGTTGATGCTGATCGATGGTGCTGGTGGGACTGAGAAATCTGAGTACATATCCAAGAAAAACTTGTCAACAATGTCAAGGTACACCGGACTTTTGAGGCGAGAGTAGTAGTGAAGTGCCTCTTCAACATCCAACACCTGCTCCACATCACCTGTATCCACCATTTCAAACTCCTTCATCCTTTTTGCCAAAACATTGCTCCCTCTATTACCATGCATGCTTTGGAATGATGACTGATCTTTTCCCTTTCCAAGATCACAAGTTGACCTTCCACTAGGCTTCTTGTCTCTTAGCAATCCCCCTTGTTTGTTCTTCTTAGGACTTTGCTTTGGGAACATGATGAAGCTATCAGTACATGGATCCTCATCCATGATTGTTTCTTTTGATGTACTATCTCTCTTCTTCACCTTATCTATAGTAGACTCCCACTCATCATAATAATCAGTGTAAAACTCATCTGTTGGGTGATATTTCAGGTCACTCCCACAAATGCAAGGATTCAAGGAAAGGGATTTGGGTAGTTTCTTGTATCCTCCACAGATGAAACTTTTGAGGTTTTGAATAGTTTTCTCATACAACTCCTTGCTTTTGTGCATGGTTTCTTTTAGGACCATTTCTACTCTGCTCATGGTATAACAAGGCTTCTTCTGTTATTTGCTTCAATGTAGAGGAAGGATGGTTAAGAAAGTTTCAAATTTATCAAGCATACATATGGAGGCATAGAAAATGGATCCAAGTAGAAAACTTACTTCAAAGTTTAGGCTTCCACTCTCTCTTCCTTCTCACTATCTCCCCCAAGCTATTGAGCATCTGATTATATGATCACTAAGCAGGCATGGTTTTCTATGGCTTTGAAAAATTTGAGATTTCTTCAAGTAGTTGCATCTAGTTGAACTTGAATACTAACTGAGCTAACAATACTAATACATTCAAGTTATTCAAAAGAGATGTGAAAGAACATTACAAAGAATCTGGACCTTGGGGTCCAAAGATATCAAGCCTGTTTGTTTTTGACTACTTGTTGTATAAAGTGCAGAGGCATTGATTAAGATGCAAAGCTAAAGATAATTTGCTGTAATTTAATAGGCTAAAGGTAGTGTGGGTTGGTGATGATTACATATTATAATTTGTTACTTTGTTTATTTGTTACCTAAAAATTTGATTCATATGTGGTCCTTAGCCCCAAACTTTTCTTTATTAAACTTGATACTTATGATATGAGATACCAAACCATTCTTGAAGTTAACAAAGCCTCCTAGCTAGATCAAAAGTCAACTTTTTCTCATTAATCAAATTAACTGCATTATGTAAACCATGAAGCAATTAGCAAAATGATTTAGAAGAATAATTGGAATAGTGCCCATGTCAATCAAAGAAAGAGGTGCATGGTCCCCTTCTGTAAGGTAGAGACACCATGCATGTTCTGCTGATATCAAGATAAGGTGTGCATTTGGGTTTCTGGGCACTCAAGTCTCTTTCTAACAGTTGCAGTCTTTAAAATTAGACCCTCCCTCCAACCTCATGCAATTGAAATCTTCATCGCAGTTTGCAGAGGTAAGGTGAAGATGTTGGCCCCATTTAAAGGACTAGATGCACAAGATTGTGACTTCAGAATGCTAGCTAGTTAGGTCTGGTATTTAATGAACCAACTTTCCAGGCTGCAGTAGAGACAAAGCAAAAAGCTAAGCATTAAGAAGCCTGAAAATACAATCCAGTGACTAAATAGTAGCTTGTTTTAGAAGGTTTATTGGACATAGACTCATGCATACTGTCCTGAGTCTCATAAACTTCCTCATCTTAACTTACAGCTGATATTTGCAGAACCATTGATGCAACTCACCCCTGACCAAACAATACTTCGTGTTGGATGAAAAGTAAATTGCTACGTGGTCAATTATACGTACACACTCCAGGAGAAACCCTAATGAACAAAATCGAATGAGAGATTGATTTACAATGTAGATCAGGATCACTGATATACACATAAGAGGGTAGCTACATGGATCAATGCCTAACAATATGGATCAGCACTGTTGAGATATATATCCCACATCAGGAAAAATAAGACCTTGCCTATGGTTTATAAGGGTTTGGGTCACTCCATCGGTGATATATTGACTTGTTCTCAATGTCGCTTACTACGAAATAGACCATGTGTATGTTGTCTGCAATGAGGGATATTAATAAAATCAGTAATGGTCACATAGGAAGTATGTGTGCCCTTTGGTCCAGAAGCCCTTCAAGTATCCTCTGGAAAGAATAAATCCATATAACTGTGATAACGCAAAACTTTGAAATGTAGTTCCCTTAATGTAGCAGTGCCAGACTGCCAGTGCACATCCTGCCTCTGTAAAGAGTAGGGGGACTAGCTAATAAAATCTATGTTAGAAGTCATAGGACCACTGGAAACTTGACAATTGATATGCTGGTGAAGTTAAGGTTCTAATCTCAGACTAGTTGGAAGAATTAAGCCAAATTCACATTCATATGATTTCATAAACATTGGATTTTGATAAGCAATGAATCAGCACTTAAAACCAGAAACATAATACAAATAACCATTATACTGTTGAATAGCAATAGCTCTCAAATTTTGAATTTGATATTCTAACAGAATTAAGAGTAATTAGAATATATAGTTTTGAATTTCACGTTTAGGCATAGACAGCGGCCAACAAAGCAGCAAATATGAGATTCTACCAAGGCCAGTACACAAGCTTGCATGCAAAATGAGTTTATTGCATGGAAAATGACACAGAATTTCAACCAGTTATAGCCCCAGAAGATGTTTTGCATGTTGAGTATAGATGAACATCTTAAATCTCTAACCAAATTTACTACAACATTTGTATCCAAATTGATAAAGTAGTCTGGGGTTCACATAAACCAATTGACAATGGATAAAATGGCTTAAACCCTTATAAACCCACCAGCAAGGTCATATATTCCTGATGTGGGATTGATATCTCGACATGCTCCCGCATGTGTGACAAATTTTCAAGTCTAACACGTGGACAACAGTTGGGGTGACGTGGAGTTCGTGTGACCATTTGGGCTTTACACATGAACGTGGGTAACCCGTTCTGATACCATGATAAAGAAGTCTGAGGTTCACATCTAAAACCAATTGGTAATGGATAAAGTGGCCTAAACCCTTATAAACTTACATACAATGTCTCATATTCCCGATGTGAGATTGATATCTCAACACAAATTACAGTATTTGTTCCACTTCGTACCAAATAACTGGTTAACATTAATAATTCGTTGTTACATATATATAGAGAGATCCAGAGTACCTATAACTTGGTGTCTATTTAGACAAGATTCTTTGTAGAACTGGAGCAAGAATAATAGGAGGCGGTTGGAAAATTGAGTTAAATCTGGGAGCACGAGTGTGACAAGCATGAACATGTAGAAAAGTGGCAAGCCATATGTCATTATGTCCCGTGCTTCTTGTACTCATGTCCCAAAATCAACTCAGATTTCCCAAGATGTTCTGAGTTGCTTTCGTTGCCGTCAGGATAAACCGGAATCTGGTAACAAGGGGTTCGAGCACTGGTTGCGGAAAGGAAATAGAGTAGGAGGAAAAGATAACAAGTGCTGCCATATGTCTAAATCGGAGTTTGGAAATTGATCAACCAAATGTGTATGTGGTTGTGGTAGAAGGATTTTGAAGACTGAGCAGGGGGTAAAGTTAACATTTATACTGGATATACCTAACACCAGAAACACTTTGTACATGATATACCTACTTCTACCATGATACTTCTTTTTTTGAAAATGAAAATGACATGAAACTTACCAAATGGCGTTGGTGATATGCTCTTAGGGGAGATAGGAAACTCTCTTTCATGTTTGCCATATCATCTGCTTGTTTTAAGAGTACGTTCTATTTGACCGCATATATTTCCTATTATACAACATAATGGACAATACAAGTAAACGACCCTTTAACCTCACTGTGAAATATATAGCAGTGCAGTATCATGGAAAGAATATATCCTAATAGCTTGTTTTTGTGTCAACCTTCCATCTCTCTGTTAGCAGAGAATTTCTTCTTTTGTTTTTGTTCTCCCTTGATGGATTTGGTATCCTTTGTCTCCAGATCTGTTCCATACTCCACCACTCCTAAACAAACTTTCGCCCGTTGGCAAATTTTTGTTAAATTTACAAAGGGTGCTTCGATTACTTCGGTGAACACTCCCTCTATAGTTACTTGGTTACTTTTGGGCGTTCTTGAGCCTGGTTTGTTTCTCAATCGGTGGAGTATGTGGCATGACTTGGTGCTTCGGCGACGAAATCACGTCAAGTGACGACTTGAATTTTTGAGCAGAATTTCTGAGTGGCTGGAGAAGATGATGTTGAGGCTGTTAGGGTTCTTAAGGTTTTCTGTTTATTGAGATTCTGTCTTGTATGTTGGTCAAGCTCATTATGGGTTTGGTTTTGTTTATGTTGGGCCTATGTGCTTTTGCTTCTGGGCCTAAGTGTCTCTTATGTCTGAGACCTATGTGTCTCTTATTTTTGGGACCTATGTGTCTCTTGCTGTTGGGTCTATTGTACTTCTTGTAATTGTATTACCTTTTTGGTTCCTCTAAATATAAATTACTTTGACCAAAAAAAAAAAAACTTGTGTCCTCATTCAGTAAAATTTGGACAACCTGAGCGAGTTAGTGTGATAACGCACAACCTTGAAAAGTATTTCCCTTAATGTGGCAGCGCACATCCTGCTTCTGTAAAGGGTAGGGTGACTAGCTAATCTGTCAAAATATTCATATTGAAAATCTATGATAGAAGTCATAGGACCATTGGAAGCTTGACAATTGACATGGTGGTGAAGTTAAAGTTCTAATCTCAGACTAGATGAAAAGATTAAGCCAAATTCACATTCATATGAATATGATTTGATAAACATTGGATTCAGATAAACAATGAATCAGCACCAAAACCAGAAACATAATACAAATGACAATCATACTGTTAAGCAATAGCTCTCAAACTTTGAATTTGATATTCTAACAGAACCAAGAGTAATTAGAATATGAGATTGGGTTTTGAATTTCACGTTTTGGGCATAGATAGCGGCCAACAAAGCAGCAAATATGAGAATGTACCAAGGCTTGACACAAGCTTGCATGGAAAACGAGCTTATTGCAGGGAAAATGACACAGAATCACAACCAGTTTTAGCCTCCAGATGATGTTTCTGGATTGCATGTTGAGCATAGATGAACATGTTAAATCTCTATCCACTTCTCACCAAATAACTGGTCAACATTATTAATTCGTTGTTACATACATATATAGAGAGGTCCTGAGTACCTATAACTTGGTGTCTACTTAGACAAGATATTCTGTAGAAATGAAAGAATAACTGGAGGGGGTTAGAAAATTGAGTAAATTCTGGCAACATGAATATGACAAGCTTGGAACATGTTGAAAGGTGGCAAAGCCATATCTCCCGTGCTTCTTGTATTCATGTCCCAAAATCAGCTCGATTTCCCAAGATGTTCCGAGTTGCTTTCGTTGCCGTCTGGATAACAGAATCTGGTAATAAGGGGTTCCAGCACTGATTGGGGAAATGAAATAGAGTAGGAGGAAAAGAGCTGCCATATGTGTAAGACAGTTTGAAAATTGAACAACCAAATGTGTATGTGTATGTGGTAGAAGGATTTAGAAGACTGAGCAGGGAGTAAAGTTTAACATTTATACTGGATATACTCATCTCCATCTCCATCTCCACTCCATGGGAGGCGTGGGTTTGGTGTCAAAGCTTCACCCACGTTCAACGTGAACTGTCCATTGCGGTTTGGTGATTTTGGGGTCGATTTCTACCTATATGCTAAGGTCTGTCTCCTTCTCAAAAGAAAAAGGAAAAAAAAAAAAAAAAAAAAAAAAGAAGAAGAAAGGTCTACCTCCGATTCTTTTATTTAGTTATGCTAATTCCATGAACAAATTAACGAGTTTCAAGTATTGCATTTCAACACACATGTGGTACTTAAGTCATGCAATTCATGTAGTTTGGTCATGAAAGGGCCATGAAACTTACCTAGGCGTTGCTGGTATGCGTTTAGCCTTTTAGGGGAGATATGAAACTCTCTTTTTGTGTTTGTCAGATCATCTGCTTGTCAGCTACAACATTGGACAATACAAGTTATAATAATCAAACGACCCTTTAACCTCACTGTGAAATATCAGTGCAGTAAAAGGACATTGTAAAAGTAAAAAATGTACAGGGTAAGAAAGCCAGCAGTAAAAAAAGTCAACAAACAAAGGCAGACTTCAGCATTAAGAGTCTGAAATTCTATAAATGTTCAACTATATATCAGATTGCATTTTGGTTAGTTGGACAAAATTTGCTGCTTACCAAGCTTCGTAAGATGACTGGATTCATATCTCACAATCTCACCAACTTCCTAGGATTTATAGCTTACAGCTGAGACCATCTCTTTTTGTTATAACTAAAAAACTGATGCAACAACCTATGAAGTTGGCCGTAATCAACTGAAGCAACAAACCGATCCTTTATCCACTGTGGGAGCTTGCTAGTTGGATGGCTGAATTTCTGTGTCGAGGAATCAGCTACATAACGTGTATCAACAAGTAGAACTGCTGCATAATCATCTATATGCCGGATTGCTCTACCTAATATAGACAAGAAAAAACCCACTTCAAGTGAATGAAAATTTATATTAAATATGTGGATCATAAACTAACTGTAAGTGCGGTTACGTACAATAGAGAATACAAAGTGACCAGCATTAAAAGAAACCGAAGTTGAACGAAATTTATGGTTGTCAGAAAACATACCAATGGACTGATTTACAGCTTTCATGCAAAGATTCTCATAATATTCTTTTCCTCTGTGTCTGCAACTTCGGAGGATATTAAATCCTTCATGTGCTTCACCACTGTAAACTTCATTACCATGTAAGGAATTGGTCATCTTAATCAAATTTGAGTTTCCCAATCCTTCAATGTGCTTAACCCTCTCCATCAGCTCAACATCAGAAGGGCTAGCATAGGGCAGTCCAACCATGACTACACACCGACCCATCCCATCACTTAAGTTGATCCCCTCAGATATCTTACCACCAACAACAGCAAGAAGTATGGCACCACTCTGAGAAGGATTTTCTTTCCTTTCTCCAGAAGACAAGTTATCAATTGATTCCTTGTACTCCTTCAGAACAGATTCGACATATGTATTCTTCCTAGGCTCTCTAAATAGACGCTTCTTCTTCTTAATTCTATCGAGGATGCCTGAAGCTTCCCATGCATTGTAGACCTCTCCTTCATAATCAAATGAAGAGAAGAAGACAACGATTCCTTCAGGAACCACTGTCACCAAATTGCAAACCAAACGCCCTAGCTCCTGTATCTGCAGATTTAAGCCCACTAGTTTAATAGTCAGGCACCATCTATTACAAAATCCAAAATGACTACCAAGCAGGGGGAAAATAGGTGCCATTGTAAATTTTATTTGACAGATCTTTCCACAACCGAGCTGCATATTTTGTTGTCAAAACAAGGATATATAGGGAGCTATATATGCAAACTGACTTCAAATATACAACATTAAAAACATATTACTTAAGATTGAAATGTATGTACCATGACTGATGACCTTCTGGAGCTGTAGCTAAAATCGAAAGTCTGATCAGAAGGGCCACGAGCAACTGCAACTGGCAAAATGCTCTCTGGAGGAACAATGTGGCTACATGAAAAGAAATGCAACTGGTTTGGTGGTAAACAAGGAAAAAGCCGCTCCCTCATTTCTTCTATGGGTTGCAGAGTTCCTCCAGCCAGTAGAACAGCATGTGCTTGTTCCACAATCTGTGGGATGTGTAGAGTTGATATGTCAACTCGGACAATGTCTGCAGTTAGATCCAGCAGAGTAAAACAAACAAAAAATTGGCAAACCTCAGAAAATATCTTCTCTCCTGTGAGCATAACATATTTGATGTATCGACCGTGCTGTCCAGAGCATGTTGGTTTGATCCTTGAAATGATGATCCTCCCATCACCATCTTTGTTTGTCAGTGATCGCAAGAGATCAGCCAATGCCTGGAAACTGGACAGTGTGCTTCTTTCCTCACTGTCATCAAGTGGGGAGCTTTTCTCAGAGCTGGCTAGTTTATCCCCATATCCACTGATCTGGAAATCCAAATGCATCACCCTATGAATCTGAGAAATCTCAAAATGGTAGGGATGAACAGAACCAGCTAATAATATAAACAGGGTAGAAGGATTCACCTTGTGCATGATGTTGCTTTCCTTTATATATTCAAGCAATTTGACCAAGTTGATGTTGTCTATATTGAGTGAAAATAAAAAATCATTGATGGCCATAGAGGAAGTAGGCAAGTCATTTTTTCCAGCAGACATTACAGTATCATGGCAAGAACCATCATAACCGGTGTCCCCGTTTAGCAAAATTCGAAGAAAAGCCCGGGTGAGCACTGTTAGGGTTTGAATGTATCTGCGATTTCCAGGTCCCAAGAGATTGCAAAACCTTGCAAAGTACTTCTCAATATTGCACTGCACGTCTTCCAACTGCAAGAAAGTCGGAGACCCGGTAAGTTGTCAAATAAACATGATTCAAAATCTATACGGAACATTCAGCATTTGAACTTGGTGATAAAATTGGTTCTCACCTCAAATAAAGGTGAAAATGTAAGAAACTACTGGATAGTAAAGTTATCCTACATTCTATCAATGGACCAGATGACTAAATACAAAATGGATTTAAACAAGCAATACTCAAATCAAGTGACGAGATTGTCAACTAACTTCCAAAATTTATCACACCATCAAATGTTCAACTATCAATTACCTGTGACAAAGTGATTTTTGAGTCATACATGCTGATTAAGGAGTCAGCTAGATTGTGGGCCTCATCAATGATAATAATATTGTTCTTTAGATTCAGACCAAGTGATTCACGGGATGCTTTTGAAAGAAGAGATTGATATGGAAGAACCACCAGATCAGCAGCAGGAACCATGCTTCGGGAGCCATAATATGGACAACACCCCATGTTCCTTCCCTGATTAACAAGATCTTCAATATCCAAGGCACCAAGCTGAGACATCATGCTCTTGAATTCTTTCTGTTGTTTGTGTTTCCTTAGCATTGGGCATCCACAAGAAGCCTTGTTCCTGCGAATTCTTCCTCCTGCACCTAAGCTCTGCAGATCAAATCAGTCAAGAGAAATCCCCTAAAACAGAACAAGTTAAATCAGACTTTTGAATCAAGAAGATAGGATACATTCAAACCAAGATATGTGCAGTAGAAACTTGCAGTTTATAAGCTACTCAATCCATGTACTCTTATAAAAAAGACGGATTAGAGTCATCAACTATCATTACTGAAGTCCTATCAATTTATTCTGAAACAAGAAATATATTCTTAAAGAATTGGTTGATCTAATTCTTCCAATTAGATGTATATAACTTTTGCATTTACAGAGGATACATGCATGAAGTTAGATAATGTCTATGTATTAGCATAAAGCCTACATCAGAGTGTGAATTGGCCATCTTCTATGTATCTAATGATCAGGAGCTTTCTATCAAATCTATATAACTCGCTTTTGTTACTTCAGAATTAGCATTGAGCTACCAAAGAGCGGTGAGAGAATAAGACTGGGGAGCTAGGACAATCTAATGACATCTAATCACGGTGTGGGTCTATAACAAACCAAAAAGCAATCCAGATGATCTGATAGAATGTCAGTACCAAGGTAGATTCATATTCATGTAAGGAGAAAACTTCTACACATCGGTAGGAGAAAGAGAAAAAAAAACATTATAATCAAAGGCAATGAGACAGGAAATCGATAATAGAATGATTAAAAGGCATTAGGTATTCTAGTTACAATAACAATGTGCTATAGTAAATCCAAGAAAAAATGAGATTAGAAATGGATATAATTGCTACCTTGATTTTAGAAACTTCCTTATTCTTGTTTTTCTGAAGATCCAAACAACGTTCATTGATGCGAGTTGAGTATCCAAGTTTCAATACCTCTGAAATGCGTGCCCAGAAGAATGAGAACAATTTACAAACTTGTTATCTAATAATCTAATGATAAATTTCATACCTTGGTTAATGCAAAAATTCTTCCTTGAGCCTAAGCAAACCACCTTCATCTCATTAGCAAAGACTGTCTTCCTCAACTCCTTTATGAACTGTGAAAGCTGTGAATGTGTCCGACTACAAAAATAAACCTTCAAATTCTCCTCCCCCTCATCTTCATCATCACTAGACCCATCTGCTCCATCTTCCTCGTCACTTGACAAACTAAGAGAAACCCCAGCAACCTTCCTCTTTGACTTCTTAACACACGGAATTCCTTCCTCATCACTCTCATGTTCATCCAGCAAAAACTCATCCTCATCATTCACCTCCACAGCATCACTGCTCACTTGCAAACCCTTTCCCTCTTTCTTCTTGCAAGACTCTTCCTCAACACGCCGAGAGAACAAGCCACTACAATTCTCACGGTCCTTTCCCTTTTCAGCCCTGTGAAATCCACTCCCGAATTTATCCTTCTTCCTAGACTTCTTCTCCTCACCCTGAATGTCCTTGTTAACCACAGCATTCCTCATCCAATCAGGTTCATCATCCGAGCCCAATTCACCATCTTTAACACTACTATTCTTAGCCTCAACCTCCTTTTTCAACTTATCTTGCTCCCTCTTATCAACCACCCATTGCAAAGCACTACAAATGATACTTAGAGTCTTACCAGTCCCTATAAAACAATGAAAAAGGCAAAAGCTTTGGACCAGAAACATCGAAATCAAGCTTATTTGTACTAGTACTTCAAATTACACTACATCAAACCAGATATTAGTGTTGCTAACAACCAATTGAAACAGTAACAATGTTCATTGTGGTCTATCTAATAAAACACAAATTTTCTCAAGCATAATGCAAATTGCAAAGGATTATAACAAATGGGTCTTTCAATTAGGCTAAAAGGGTTTTAGAATCTTGCATAAAGAGGAAGAAAGATGAGGGATTGAGCGGTGAGTGAGTTACCGGTGGGGCTTTCGAGCATGGAGAGGCCGCCTTGGTTGAGAGAGTGATAAAGGGCCTTCATGAACTCCATCTGAATACCGTAGGGTTTGTAAGGAAACGCTGGGAATTTTGGGAGCGCCTCCCCATTTTGGGTTTCCTCTTCCATTCTCCGACTGGGTTTGCTGTTTCCGAAGCTATGTTTCGCGCGCTTCACTTCACTTCACTTCACTATACTATAGAACAAGGCAGCAAGTAGTACCGCGAGGACCAATGATGGGCCTTTTGAATTGGTTTAGTATCATGGTGCTTCGATAGTTTGTGTTACCACGTATCGCATGCACTTTTTTTTTCCACAAGGTATTGCATGCACTTTTGGTAGTTCTTCCTATGAAATTATGTTTTCTTGAAAATCGATCATATTCTTTGATCAACAGGTTAATTTGAAGGCTGCATTTGTATATGCAGAACCATTGATATCAATTTCACAAGCAGCACTAGTGCACTACTATTTATCTTCGTTTTTTTAATCAATGACATTTAGATTTCTGTTTAGATAGACTTGAACCTACAAAGTGCGTTTATTACATTACACCCATTCACCATCATTCTATCATAACCAAATTCCGAATTCCGATCTAGTTCAATCAAAACTTTGAATATGAGAAGCTTAAAGACCCCTCTGTCATTGTCATTCAGAACATCGACTTTCTGGCCTGCCTTCATGAATCCTCGTAACAATGGGGGAAACCAACTCATTGATAAAAGTCTAGAAAAGATGAACAATATAGTCTTGTGTGATAATATGCAAATTCCATTTACAAATCTACAATAGATGTTTCAAAAGCATGTCAAGTCAAACCTTCATAAAACACATACCATAAGGTTACTGCAATTCATGTGGAAACATAACAAAGCCATAGAGTAGCAACAACTCCAGAACCACATGAGTCTTACTTGGTGCAAAAATGTTGATAGTTATTAAGTAGAAAGATAAGATCACAATGGAACCCCCTAATCAAATTAAACATAACAAATGACTATGAAACACAAGCTTTTGAAATCGAAAATCCAGATGAAGGACCAATCATGGCTACTCTTTCACACTAGGTGTTGCCGTCTCATAACGTTGCCTAAACTTGGCAACCTGCCCGAGGTTCTCAGCCATTTGGCGCTTCGCCTTTAAGTGGTAGACTTTACCGACATGGTGTATCTTGGTCATCATAACATGCATCAATCTCCCACTCTGGGTCACATAAGACACCCATTGCATCTGAGGATGCAATCCCAGTGGCGGAACCATTCATGTGGTTATCACGGCTATAGCCATACCCAGATTAGGCCACAACCCAAATTAGCCCACCAAACCTCACAGAGTATCATTCATCTTTACGCTCTCCTCCTCATGCTTTCTCTCTTTCTCCTCCTCTTCTCCAGACTCCAGTCCTCCGCCGTCGCCTCCACCGTAATCGACGCCGGCAACAGACCTCACAGAGTATCATACTATCATTCATCTTCACGCTCTCCTCCTCCTGTTTTCTTTTGTCCATACAAAATTAGCCATACCCATTGTGAAATCATGGTTCCGCCACTGTGCAATCCTTTCTTCATCTCCTATAAATCTGCAATGTCAGCGACCAATGTTACAGAAAATAATACAAATTACTCGAGCTATCATCATCAATATAAAAACAAAAAACCATGTGAAAACACTCAGCATTCGAAAAAACAATACCCACAAGTTGAGATGAGCATTTTATCGAACAGGTGGTGTGCATTTTCTTTTCAATGCTCCAAATCTTTATGACTTTGTTTTCATCCTGACTAGATACAATCACATTAACCAAACAAAATCCTAGATACTAAGCCCACTTATTTTTATGATTCTCAGCTACAAAAACACAAAAATCCTCCATAATATTTAGAAGAAAAGAAAATGAAAGCAGTCAATTTAAGAACCCATGATATGAAGATAACGAATTTTAAAGATTTACCGCATGAGGAAGACAGACATAAACATTGTAAACGATTACATATCTATGTCTGATAATACAACTTTCCTACTGCGTTGTCACAACCGTTTATGGACAACATACGTCCTACTGCATACACGTGAGGTGACACAGCCGCGCACCCGCAATGTCAAACAACACCTTTCTGCGCTCGTTGATGGCTAGCGCAGTAGCAAATCGAACAACTTCCTCTGTCATAGTGGATTGAGAGGAATAGAGATTAGTTCGACTGCATGAGACCCCGACCCGGGAGCCGAAATTAACCCGACCCGGGAGTTCCACTTTAACCTAACACACACATTCTCCTTCATATAAATTCTCTCCTCTCCGCCGCTCAGCTCTTTAGTCTAAACAACTCCGTCTCAGTAGCAGCAGCTAGGGTTTGGTTTCTCTGCCTCGCATCCATGGTACCCTCTCTCTCTCTGCTCCTCCCTCTATTCTGTTCTTCTCCGATTTCACAGATCGGAATCACTGACTCGTTTTTGCGTGTCTGAAACTACAACAGGGTAAGGGAACTGGAAGTTTCGGTAAGAGGAGGAACAAGACCCACACTCTCTGTGTGAGATGTGGCCGCCGCAGCTTCCATCTCCAGAAGAGTCGCTGCTCTGCTTGTGCCTACCCTGCTGCTCGCACCAGGAAATGTATGAAACCCTTCTGCTTTTGCTTCATGATTTTCATGTTTTGGTTACGATTTATGAGTACCCAGAAAGGAATTTTTGATTTTGATGAGGGCTTTGTGGGAAAGTTGTTGCCTTTGGAATTGGTATTGTTTTGGGTTTTTGATTGGTGCTTGGTGTTTTTTTGTTTTTGGAACAGTTAACTGGAGTGTGAAGGCTATCAGGAGGAAGACCACTGGGACCGGAAGGATGAGGTATCTGCGCAACCTGCCTCGCAGGTTCAAGAGCGGTTTCAGAGAAGGTGAAGATCGTTTTAGTTTTGTGTTCTTAGTTGTTTGGTAATTGGTGTTTGCAATGGTTTTGGATTTGTGGCTGATTTTGTGTGATTGGCTTGTTTGAACAGGGACTGAAGCTGCACCAAGGAAGAAGGGAGCTGCAGCTTCTGCTTAAGCGAGAGTGTCTTATTCGGTACCAGTTATAGCTTTACTAGGGCACTTTATGATTCTAAGACAAGTTCTTTAAGAACATTGTTATTGTTATTATTGATGGCAGAACTTATATTATTGCTTTCAGTTTTGAACATGAAATGTATCAGACTAGTGTTACTTTCTAATTACATAATGGTTTGATGATATATGAAATTCTGTGTTTTTATTGTTTGGACCATGAATGATGCTCAATCCGTGTTTAGTTGATAGAAAATTGGGAGGAGTTGACTAGATTCTTGGTTTCAGTTATCTTTTGTTTGAGCTTGTGTCTCATCCTAGTGTTGTGGACAACCCAATCACTTAAGTTATATAGAACCTCATTGGACTGTAGCTTTGCTTTCCTTGCTTTGTATCTTTTCTGGCTTATAAGATTTTAACATAACAAAGGGTAAAAAAAAACAGGCAGTCTGTTGATGAATTGTAGTGTTTGTTGCTTGTAGTATCTGGGCTATTCAGTCTGTTGGCCAAGTGTTGGTTAGTCTATATCCTTTCCAGTTGCATGTAGTGTGTGCTATTCAGTCTGTAAGTGTGTTAGTTTATATCCTTAGTAGTTGCTACGAACTAAAATTGATGTCGAGGGATAGTTGCATCCATGCTTTTCAGTTGTATAGACCCTTTGTGAAGTATACTAGTTGCCACCACCAATGAAGTTCCAGTACAGGTCATTTTTAGCCTAGACCCTTTATTATCATCTTTTCTTGCCACTTGGGTTCAGTTGCCGATTAGGTTCAGTTGCCACTGTATTTCTTAACCAAGTTCTTTTAGGTGGCTTTATTTTGGTGTATCGCTGTATTAATTTCACTCAGGAACAGGAAGGTGAATTATAGGTGTTGTGTTTCACAACTTCTGCAGCGTCTATGAAACCTCATGGCTTGAGATGGCGTAACTATGATTGGCTCTAGTAGTTGTAAAGAGAAGAGAAAACATGCTGTTTTTGATTAACCTTGCATTGTGTCAAATATGATCTCATGGTTTATGTATAATCTGGTAAAGGAGCTCAAGTAATTTTTATGTAAATGGCCAATAGATCTTGAGCATCCAGCATATCTTCCCCTCACTGTGATAAAAAAATCTCACTTGGATTGGTAAACCAAACCCCTCTCCATAAATGGTACTGATTTGTTTGAGGAATAGCCCTCTCTAAATGACACCCCAGTGTTGTTTCTACATTTATCATTCGATCATCAATCAAACCTTATAAGGTGAAAATATGTAGTAGTGATCAATAAAACCCAACCAGGGATGGATGATTTATGAGCAATGAAAGAACAAAGAGGCCTAGCAGCCTGACAGGGCAGTTGGAAAAAAGATGAGTAATATTTTCGATATCAGCATCACAAAGATGATAATTCCGATTAATATAATGTAGTGAATAAATTTGATCGTACGAAGCAAAAACTTTAACCTTAGGAGGAAAATTATGTTTCCACATATTCATAAGCAGTTTACATTTAGAGTGACCAACAGTAATACAGTATTGGCTGTCAACATTTAGTCACCCTCAGACAGACTAGGTTTCTAAGATGAGGGTGACTTGGCATCGACAAAGGTGTTCCTCACATATTGAAGAGATCCAAGTGCTTTACATATCTTGGTTGACACTTTGCAATGTCAAAATATTAAGTTCTTTTAGATATTGTCAAAATATCTAGTAGATCTAAATATTTCAGTACGTACTATGGATGACTAAGGCAATGAACTTTATATTACCGGGCAAAAAGAGAATTAAACTCGTATTAATATTTTCACTAATCTGAAAATTTACATTGAATTTCCTCAAGATGCTAACTAGAGAGCTACTAACAAAATTCAAATACGAATGAATTGATTCTTTAGTGGCCGATACAAATGAACATATAAAACCGCCTTCAAAATGAACTGTGCATACAACAGAATCATGTTGTCATACAAAGCAGATCCATGCTTGTATTTTGTCTAAAAACTTGAACTATGCTCCAACCACTATTGTGCTTTGAACTCACCAAATTTATGTTTTTCTTCATGCACCTCCTTAAATACATATTCCAACTCTGGAAATGCAGATGAAAGCAGCAGCTCAATAAGGTCATAAGCCAGTTGCTTTAAGCAAACAGATGACTGCCCTAACAAAGAAAAGAGGTTGTTACAAATGAGATAGGACAGGCAAAACTAACAAGCATTTTTAACCTTCTAATGACTATATAACTACCTGAAGAAAGTAAAAGAGATCCTTGGCACATTTGTCATACTCCTTGGTACCAACAAGACTGACAATAGCAGCAGGCGCATTATCTGCATTCAGAAGTAGAAAAAATGATTATGCCACAATCACATATTTGACATGAATTTGAATGGATATACTACAAGCAAGTGCATAAATATTTATGGGTTCTGCTGAGACATGTTTACCAATCATTAATTCATAAACAAACTTTGCACGTCGATCTGCATCCTGTTGCTGCTGCTCATCAAGTCTAGGTGATGATATTTCTGAAGGTCTCTGGCCTTGAGGTGAATTCTGTGGTAAATTTGTAGGTGGCTGCAGTCTTCGCTTTGGATGCTTGCTTATAAATATTCCGTCAGGCCAGAGTATCTATTTAGCACAAATAGCAATCCAATTAGCACCAACATAACCTTCCGATTTAATATTATCTTCAAACGAGGAACCAAACAATTATATGACGAAAAGTGACAGAGATGCATTAATCAATAATTTATACAGAGAAGTTAACCTTAGCATCTTAGCATCTTATAATTTAAAATGTGGAACATGCGTAAACAATAAAACAAAAGATAATGTGAGTGTTCATAGTCAATTTAGATGATAAAGGTGTGAAAAGTGAAATAACCGTTGAATTGCTAACCAAAAGGAGGGGGAAAAAATCATCAAACATGCCTTAAAGATAAAGCACATAATCACCTCACATTCTACATTCAAGCTGATATATCCCTTCTAGAAATAGCTGAACTTTTCACATTGAACTATTTCATCTAATGAATCTCTATTAACATCATTGGTGAGAGTAACTGACAGCAGAATATAATTGTAGTTGCAAAGGTTTCATTCTCAACCAAGGAATTCAAATCTATCAGAAACACTAGGTGCATGACGAATCAAGCAAGTAATTTTCTGAAAAAGAAAAAAGAAAAAAAATAACATCTATATATAGGATGATGCTACTCACACACCTCATCTATTTTTCTATTACTATAATTCTGTTTTATTTACAAACTTACCCGTTGAATTTGGTTCGGGAATGGGGTGTGTGAATAGCAAAATATGGTGTGTGAATAGCACAAAATCATTAGTATTTATATATTCTTTTATATGAGCTCCGTAACTCCAGTCTTAAGAACTAATCAACTTCAAATAGTACCTGCTCAACTCGCTTAATCCCAGAAGCAACAATTGATCCCTTACGCAAAAGCTGAATTTTCTCAATTAACCAGTCATCGAAGGCATCACCCATCCCTAGTTGTAGGATTTGTTTAGCCACCCAAAAAGCCTTACGCCTGTGGTTTCAGAAGATGCAAATGGCAATACAGTGTGAATTTGTTGAACTGAATATCAGAGTGCATGCATAAGTCTAAAATGATATATAATTATATAAACAGTACCTGATCCATCCACCATCTTGGAGCTGAAAAATGACATCTACCAGATCTAATATTGGAAGACTTAAATTTGGAGGCACCCACTGCATCAATAAGAGTATTATAAGGAGAGATACCCCAAGAGATAATGATCGATTGCAATAACTCTAAAATAGTAATTATATATCTGTATCGAAGTAGTGGGAAAATAAACAAGATTGAAACATAGAGCCTGGAAACTTACCTCTGTAGGAAGGGTAGGGTCTGTAGCAGCATCAAGAAACAATTCAGATTCCTGTTCCTCTCTCCCTTTTGAAGTCCTTCCTGAGTTAACAAGAGAAGATGCCTGTTTTGGTCCTCCAGTGCATGAACATGAGCTAGGAGTATTAAGTGGCTTTCCAAAATCTTTACCAGGATTTTTGACAGAAGAAGAGCCTTTTGCATTTAATCTTTGCCCATCTCCAACAGCATTATTCTTCACTTGTAAAGTAGAATCCCTAATTCCAATGCCAATTTGTTCCCTCTTCAAGGAAGATGGGTCAACCACAGGTTCACTGAAATTCAAAACCCTTTTACTCTTTTCAGATTGCTTATCATCTAGGCCAACTAGAAATATCACAAAAGATTAATCGGAATTAGTATCAAAAAGGAAAGAGACAGGTGAATTTTAAATTGTGCGGTATATGATTATTACCTGACAGTGTTTCGATTATAGAAAATGAATTTGTAAATAAATAAGTCTGCATCAAAAGATAAAACATGATAAGCATATTTCCCATAAATAGAAAAGTTATAATTTTTCTCAGAGAATAATCAATATGGCCTAACCAACATTTAAAGAAGAAAAAAGTATTGAACCTGGGAATCGACACTTAAAAAGTCCCAAACTTCAATGGACCCTGAGATTGCTGGGAGCTGCATGAGCTCCTGAGGACAATGACATGCAATTTAGCCCAAGAAGGAACACTAACAAATTGGAGACAAACAACGTTGCAATAAGACAGTAGAAGTGGGACTGCATTGTTAACCTTTATGTATTTGTCAAGCAATTTACATCTTTCTTGAACAACAAGTAAATCCAAACCGCTTGACAGAAAATGCTTTGGTGGCAAATGAAGGTTATACTGAGGAAACTCTTTTAAACGCCGATGTAGCTCCTCAAAATGGCGAAATCTATAGATAGCGACCAATAATTTTGAGTTAGAAAAAAAAAAAGAATATTAACGTTACCAAATATTTAACATATCATTTAAGAATATATAGCCAGCACCTTCGTTTGATTGACCAACTATTGTTATTTGCATCCGTCACAGATATCGAATATACAGCAAATGTTTTTGAGCCACTCTTCACAATATTTGCACCCAACACCTGCAGCAGAAGATATGCAGTACATAATTATTGGTCATCATTATAACAGAAAACAAATAATAAGCAGGATGAAGACAAGTTATTGAGTTATAAGGCAAGTACCTCACACTTCAACTTGAAAAAAGTATCTACTGCCATTGAACTTTTCAACGAAGTTAAAGATATAGATGGTGCAGATGATGAAGTGGCTGCTCCACTGTTAGTTCTACCAAAATGTTCATTTTCAGAATCATCACTGGAGTCTTCAATATGGGCATGTCCTTTTGGAGATTTGAGTATGTCCTGCCCATCCCCAGACAAGAAGCTTGTTCTCTCAACCTCTTGCCAAACGTGCAACTTCTTATTGTTTGGTGTAGATCTTTTCTGCCTAGGCCTCTGGAATTTCATATTCCCTTTACGAGAATTTTTTGCAATATGGCGTCCAGAATTTTCAAGTGGGTGATGGATGTGAGATACAGTCATACCTCTATTACTTCTACCATCCCAAACTTTAGTTCCAGGAGAATCAAGACCTGTTGCACCGTCGCTTTCTTCATCTTCAGAAGTATAAGAAGAACTGCTTCCTGAGTCAGTCTCCACCAACCGCATAGGACTGTGTTGATCGTCTTCCTGATCCAAAGCAACTGAAGAGCGATTCGATATGTTTTGACCTTTTGGGCGGAAAGAGTTGTTCACCTTAACCTGATTGGTAGATCCAGAATGAGAGGTAAGATTGAGCTTAGATACAATTTCCTTATCTGTGCCTGGAATCAACTTCCCTCCAGAGGGACCCTTTGGTACTTGCTCCTTTATCAGATTTTCACCTTCCGTCTTTCTGTAATCTCTCCCTTTTGCCCACATATTTTCAAAATTTTCAGGAGCAAGGGCTTGAGTCTTTCTGCGAGATATCAGATCTAACATATCTCCCCATTCTCCTCCTGAGTTATGATGTTCTATGACTCTTTCGTTGATACTTTGGGAGTTCATTCGCAATGAGTTCCATGGACGAGAAGATGGGGTATCAATCGAAAGCAATGGGTCTTTTGATCCATTCACCTTTTCTGCTGCAGGTCTGTCTACTGAAGTTCTGGACTGTCCATTTTTCAATTGAACGAGTTCAACACCCGTAACAGAAGGGTCTATGTACTTAGAGAAGTGATCGGATGAAATCCTTGACGACTCCTCTTGTTTGGACTGAGATTCCTCTTGTACCATGGTAACACCTTTAGATTCGTTCATCTTTATAACCAACTGTTCAATTCTTTCATTAATAAACCTGTCACCAAAAAATAGAAGAGACATTTAACAGCATGGAAACATACAGAAACATGAATCAGAGAAGAAGATGAATACCTTGGACTAGCCAAGTTGAGGACAGGTCGCATTACTGCACAAGCAAGAAGCTCTCTGACAATATAACGGAACAAAGTGCACTGCAGATCTTCACGCTTGAATGTGAAAGAAATAAGGCCATCCATCAGATGCTGCAAAACCTGCAGACACATGATACAGTAAACCATAAACTGAGAAACTGGATTATATGACAAGGGGACAAAACCTTAGTTGTTCCAGATAAAGTTATAACTTCACTAAGCAAAAACAAACTACCTTGTGCTCCGCTTCAGCAGAAAATAGAGCAGGGTGCAATTTGTTTTCAGCATCCAAGATGAGTCTTAATTCCATATCTCGTTTTTCAATTGTCAGCAATCCTGATTGTTGCTTTGGAATCTTTGCTTGTGTTATGCGAAAAAGCTCCAAGTGAGAGCATATGAGACTGATAAGGTCCCTGCACCATTGTAACATACGATCTTCAGAAATCTTTCTATTCTATATTTTTAACACCCTGATAAGCTATTTTAGTGACAATAACCTTGTGAGAAGATCAATAAGATTTATATTCCTCAAGCGTGCTGAAAGCTCCGCAATAACACTGTTGACAATGCACACAAGTTCCTCTGGACCTTGTTTATCTGGTGTTAGACGAGAATACCAAAGATCTGTCACAAACTCAGAAACTAGATGCCTGGTAAAGTTCTCTATAGTGTCCTCAACAACAGGAGAATTAACTTTTCTTCTCCACTCAGACCTTCCAACCGTGTTAGGCAGTGGAACTGGTTTTCTTTGGAGAGCATTATTTGCAGGGGGTGGTCTATTGTTGTACACTGCAGTTTTTCTTCGCATGTCATAATCCAGAGATAAGTAGCGAAGGATTACAATCAAGGAAGCAGCAGCAGGCAAGTTGACCAAAACATTGGAGCTTGTCACTGAAATAAAAACAAGAACACTAAGCTCCATAACAAGGAAACAAAACACCATGAACATCACATACAGCAAGCATGTCTATCACCCTAGCTTCTAACACAAGTAATCAAAATATACCCAAATAACAGCTTAAGCATGCCACCTCGAACTATATCCAACTAGAACAATACTCAAATATGCAATGTCTGATAATGGAAGATAATGATAACTAACCGATTAGCTCCAGAAATTGATCATCAGTTGCTTATCTAAATAGAAATGCAGTTTACTTGAACCCCTACTTAGCACAAACTAAAGCATTGCTACTCTCAGCTCAAGTAGCTATCTATCCAAATAGTATTAAATCTACTACTGCACAATGCACATCAACACTCTCATCCTCGCAAACACACTAATCCAATATAAAACACCAAACTAATCCGAAACTAAGCATAACCTCCTCATCCCAATACCAAGTTTTCTATTCGAAACAAACACAAACAACAGGGAACTTACAAGACATGAGATATGACAAGCCAACAACGCAAACGGCGAGGAAGACAATTCGCTTCTTGGCTTCCTCAACAAGGTCACGGACATTAACCAGCTGCCTCTGCGCACTCATCGAGCCCAAACAAGAACCGACCAAAATCAATCACGCAATTCTACTAGTATCTCTCTGATCACAGCCCCGATCGGGTCGGATGCCCAAAACGAATCGGACCCAGTGCATTACGAGGATCGAGGAGTCTGGGGGGATTGGTGCTTTGATTGGGAAACGAGAAAGTGGGGATTTGGGGAAGGGGGTTTGGGTTGAAGGGCGAGGAGGACCGTTAGGTCTGGGTGCTGGTGGCTTTGGCTTGGCTTGCGTGGGTATTTTTGTTTGTGAGAGTATGTGTCACTTTCGGTATATGATTATTCTGGGTTTGGAAATTTCAGCTCTGCCAAACGCGGTACTGAAATGCGAGCCAAGAATTAAAATCTCTACCGTCTATTTTTTTTTTTAAGGACCGATATATTGATTAAGGTAAATATTTTATCTTTTATTGTATTTATGATATTTCTCCACTATATAAGAAATATCTTCGATATTTAGGATATTTATGATATATCTTCGATATATTAAAAAAATATCTGTAAAAAAATTTAAATAAAGAAAAATCACATTCCAACAAATGTTCGAGAGATGAGTAATTCCATAGAGTATATCTAAATGAATATGGACAATCTTTTACAGTGGGAGGATTGAACAATTTTTCACATAAAGAAAATTACGATCATGCCTCCCAAAATCATAATTATGACTTTAGAAGTACTAGGTATGGAGCGCAAGAGGATTCCATGTATATGAGGAGCAGAGGCAGAGCCATGATTTTTTTTAAGGGGCCCGGCTAATATATAGTTAAATAAAAATCGATCTAATTCTTACCGATATATTTTATTAAGCACAATTGTCAATGTACATTAAGATTACCCACTTGCTCTTATTTTTCCTGTAAATTCTCCTCCATTTTAAGTAGGTAGTAATTTAGAAAGCTTTTTCTTTATTGATGATGATCGGTCATGGTATGCATCACGTTAATTGGTTATTACGTTTATTTAAAAGAAAGATTGAGTAATTAAATTGAATCATGTACCAAAATGAAGCTTTATTGGTCTTTTAATTTTTTGGGCCAAATTGTTCTTGCATTTTATTTTTTATCGATCTATGTTACTGCATTTATTTGCACAAACTGATAAACAAATATATTAAAGTTTTGTTTTTTGAATAGATATATATATATATATATATATTAAACTTTTACGACTTGAAGTTTAGTTTTTTTGTTGTTATGAAATTGGAAATAGATTACACAGGTTGATTAATTCGTGTATTTGTTGGGCAAAAATTGTAAATATATATATATATATACCCAACACGATTTTACTATATCTTATTAATTAAGATAGAGTTTTAATTATGTCTGGTTTAACCCATTTAGAATAAAGTAAATTTCTTAATTACAACTCTTGTTTTCAATGAAATACCCTTTAATTATAATTACAAAGTAACAACCGTGAAATGTGTGTGTTTGAGAGTAATTGGCTTGGAAAGAAACAAGGATTTGATTTTTGGTGTGGTTGTATCCAGATTTGAATCCAAACTACCTACATACCCTTGTAAATGGATAAAATAATTGTAGTTCTTAAGGTTTGATTATGGATTTGATTTTCTGGTGCTTTAGGAATTTGACCAGAGTTATTTGGACTGGATGAATTTGATTGGTGATTGTCAGAGATTCTGTTTGGAATTGTGGTTGCATCTAGAGGGTTGCTAGACTGCCTACGTACCCCTTTTGTGGGATCAAACCGACCGTAGTTCATAAGGGTTTGTAGGCTTTACGGCTTAATGTCAACTTTGGGTTTGACAAATGTATTTTGAATCCGTTAAATGTATTTTTGTGGACACCCAATTTGGTAGAATGTCTGTTAACTTGACTTGGGCACCCGAGATGGATGATGCATCAGCATGACCAAGAAGCTTAAATTGTCTTGGCCACAGTCCTTGTTTAGGGCGTAGGTGATTCCTGCAAATCCAGCCTCGGTGTGTAAGCGGACTCTGCGTGCATGCGGGCTTTGCGTGTAAGCGGACCCCACGTCTTGCGAAGTCTACTGTGTCAAGTCATCTCGTCTCGCCTTGACCTCATCTTGGCTCACCTAGACCTCTACTTTTACGTGACATCATCCTGGCTCGCCTGGACTTCCACTTTTAAGTGACATCATCTTAACTTGCCTAGACTTCCACTTTTAAGTGACATCATCTTGGCTCGCCTAGACTTCTAATTTTGTGAAGCCATCCTTCTTGCAAGGAGTAACCAAATGCTTGCAAGGAGTCAATCTTCATCTCTAAGTCGATCTCGAGGCCAATCATGAGTGCTTCATATTCTGTAATGTTATTTGAACATAAAGCCATTAGAGAAAATGAGTAAGGGATTATACCGCCAAAAGGCGTGATGAACACGATGCCAGCTCCAGCTCCTTGTTTTCTAGTTGCTCCGTCGAAGTACAGCTGCCATGAGGGAGTCTCGGTTGAAAACACATCTTCCTCTGGCAAGTCTTCAGGTAATTCATGATCATCTGGTACCGGGTGTGCTGCTAGGAAGTCTGCAAGTGCCTGCCCTTTTATTGCCTTTTGGGGTACGTACTTTATTTCGTACTCTGAGAGAATTAGAGACCATTTAGCAAGGCTCTGGATATCAAGGTGACACTGTGAGCGAGCATATAATGCCGTAATTTTTTAACGGCAAAGGCTAAAGCCAAGCAAATCTTCTCTATTGGCGTGTAATTGTGTTCAGCTTCTACCAATGTCCAACTTAAATAGTAGAAAGCATTTTCTTTCCCCTCATCATTATTTTGTGCTAGCAATGCCCCCAAGGAGTGATCAAGAGCTACTATGTAGAGGATTAAAGGTTTCCCTTTTATAGGCGCCCTTAGGACTAGTAGGTTGAGAAAATATTCCTTGATGCTATCGAATGCATTTTGACATGCTTGATCCCAGACGAAAGGTACATTTTTCTTCATCAGTCTTGAAAATGGTTGGCACCTTCTAGAAAGATTTGATATAAACCTTCTTATATAGGTGAGTTTTCCTTGCAGCCCTCTTAACTCTCGAAGATTTTTTGGTGCTGGCATTTCCCTTATTGCCATGATTTTGGTAGGGTCGACCTCGATTCCTCGGTATCTAACAACAAAGCCAAGGAATTTCCAGATGCGACCCCAAAGGCACATTTTAACGAGTTCATCTTCAGTTGGTATTTTCGAAGCCTTTCAAAGACTCTCCTTAGATCAACTAGATGGTGTTGCCTTTTTCTTGTTTTGACCACCAAGTCATAGACATAACATTCAACGGTGTTGTGTAACATATCGTTAAAGACATGAGTCATTGCCCTATGATAAGTTGCACCTGCATTTTTCAAGCCGAATGGCATTACTGTGTAGCAGTATACTCTTTTTGGTGTACGAAAGGCTGTAATCTCCTCGTCCTCGAGTGCCATCTTGATTTGATTATAACCTGATAAACCGTCTATGAAGGATAAAGTGTGGTATCCTGTTGTGGCGTTCACCAATAATTCTGTGATTGGAAGTGGGAACTCATCTTTTGGACAAGCGTCATTGAGATCCCTATAGTCGACACAAATACGAATCTGCCCGTTTTTCTTTTTAACAGGTACGATACTAGCGAGCCATGTGAGGTATTTATCTCCTCGAATGAAACCGACATCGATGAGTTTGTCAACCTCAAATTCGATTTGGACAGAAAGCTCTGAGCGGAAGTGTCGGGGAGCTTGTTTTACCCACGATTTTTCTTTTGAGACTGCAAGCTTATGAGTTGCTAAATTAGGGTCCAAGCCAGGCATGTCTTGATAACCCCATGCAAACACATCTTTATATTCTTCTAGAAGATTCTTGTAGTCTTGGAGTTCTTCCGGAGTTAAAAGAGCACTCACAAATATGGGTTTTGGGTCTTCATTGGTTCCTAAATTTATTTCTTGGAGTTCATCAACTGTCACTTGTCCTCCGTCTTTCATCTGGGGCGGGTCAGGTTGGGCACTATCGATGAATTAGTATTCTTTTTCGTCTTCATCTTGATCTTCTTCGATGGAAGTGCAGTTTGTTAATGCAAATCCCTTTATGCTCTCATCCACCTGTTTAGCCAAGAGCACCCTTTGTCGTTTAAACTTGAGCTTCCACTTTCTGTTCTTTTGTGATTTGGGATGAATTTCGCCGAATCGTTGAAACACTGAAACTCGAGGTTGGGGGTCTTCCGTTAGACGTTGAAACACAGACACACGAGGCATACATTCTTGTGTCATGTCTTCATCATGGAACTTAGTTTTCTCAAGATCCGTAAGGACACTTATCTCAGAGGAATCCAACTCAGGAACTTTTACCTTAAACATGCAATTTACCTGCTTAACTATGACTTTTAGGGGAATGGCTTTTGAAGCTGCTTTTCTAAGCCTGAGGTTGATCTTTAAAGGGCCCGATGCTTGCTTATGATTTCTTCTTTTGAAAGAAACAAACCGCTTACGCCTACTATGCCCATTATCAAGGGTTGTAGAGATCACAATATCACTCTTTGGGATAGATTGGTCAATTTTACGAAGAGGTCTTGCATAGCTCGTCTTGAGCGTCTCCATTATGTCCTTGATAGGCGTCATTGCTTTTTGCCCAGGTTCTCGTTGGTCTTTTTTCACATACTTAAAGACCATCTTCGGCTTCGATGCTTTTGAGCTTGGAACCTTTTCTTTTGAGGACAATGCCGGGGGAGTTACTCTGATCCGAGGTTTTAATGGCTTTGGCACTTCCGGCTTTCTTACTTCTAGCACGGGTTTGGGAGCTTCTCTAGCACCAGGGAAATCTGTTAACTTGTATAATTTAACATCTGAGTAGTTTACCTACTCACCTTTAAAAGGATCGGTATCTGCCACGACCGTTTTGACCTCTCCATTTTCCAACCACTTAAAGCATTAGTGCAGTGTGGAAGGAACAATACCATAATTATGGAGCCAGGGGCACCCAAACAATACATTGTAGGACGTTGGAGCATCAATCACATGAAACAAAGCGGTTGAGAGCAATTCCCCAATCTCCATTTGTAAAACAATCGTACCCATTGTTTTTTGACCAGCTTGGTTGAAACCTTGGATGGTGAGCATGGATGGAGTAAGTTGCTTAGTATTCATTCCCATGATGTGAAACATTTTGAGAGGTAACAAATTCACAGCTGAGCCACAATCAAGTAAAATTCTATTGATCGTAGTATTACCCACAAGCCCTGTGACATAGAGAGGTCTGTTATGGTGTTCTCATTTTAACAACAAATCCTTCTCCAGAAACGAGATGCAATTCCTGCAATGGGAACAAACCCTTATGGTAGTTATATCAACTTCAACAACATCTTCTTTATACAAATCTGGACTCAACAATGCCTCAATCAATGCTTCTCTTAACTCTCTTAACATACACAGAACGTCATATACACTTGAAAGTGAGGGGATACGTTTCAGGTGTGACAACACATCACATTTACTCTTTTGGTGAGCTTCTTTTGTTTGAGGAGACTCTTTTGATGCAACTTTTACCTTGTCAGTCACCTTCTGTATGTCGTCTATTATCCTAAACTTCATAGGCTGTGATCCTTCCTTCTTTTGAGCTGGTGGTGGAAGTACCAAGCTAGAACGTAGCTGGACTTCTTGTGCACTTTCAACCTCTATATCTGAGTTGGGAGGCGAGATGGTATTAATGGTGACCATGCAACATTGAAGTGTGCCCTCCTCTTCCTTGTTTCCATGAGTGCGGACTCCGCCTGCATGCGGACTGCGCGCCCTTTTTAAAAACTTTTTGGGTAAGAATTCTGCAAGGGTGATTGGAGTTCTTGGCGGCTGATTGTATTCTCCATGTTTTGGTCTTCAGTTTTCCTTGCGGTCTTCCTTTCTTCTTATATTTTGAAGATGACTTCCGACGATATTAGTTTGAAGAAGGCGGAGGGGTCTTCACAATAGGGGGCGAAGTTGCCTTGTATTATTCTCTACTGTAAATGCAGCACCTTTGAGGGATTAGACAAATTATCTGACTAAAAAGGCGTCAATTTGTGAAGTTTCACCACAACCTGAATAGAAGTGAGCTAAATTCTCTCGGGGAGGGGGGAGCTATTTATTCCATCAAACTTGTCGAAAGTCGGCCTTTGATATCCCTTGGGGAAAGGTATCGCATCATAGTGGTCTGGATATGGCTTGCGGTATCCAAGGACCGGTGTAGACAAAGAAAATTGGAAGTCTTTGATCCCTTCGGCGATCATGTTCCTAATCCCTTCAAGCGAGAGTGAATTCTCGTCATCTTTAACGAATGAAGGTTCAGGACGCCTATTTTCCATGAGTGAAACACACTTTGCTACAAGCTCAGCAACCTCAGCCTCTTTTTCAGCCAATCTCCTTCTCGACTCATTCTCAATATCCGCTATCCTTTTGGCTTCGATTTCTCTTTCTATTTGCCTTTGTAGAGCATCGCGTTCAAGTTGAGCTAACTTCTTTGTCAATTCCTCCATCTGCTGTTTTAACTGCTCTTCTGGGCTTAACAAGCTTGCCATGAGAACTTACACATTGTCAGAATCAGAGTCACAACTCTCATTAGACCTGGCAACTGATTGAGGTATCAATGCATGTGAGGAAACCTTAGTTGGGGCAGAGGTCTCATATAAAGGATTACCCTTCCACAAGACAAATGAAAGATTATCCTTGAGAGATGAAAATCCTTCTTCTGACATAGTACTTGCTGAAGATGCTTCGAGCATCCTCCTTCTAGCCATATTGCGGGTAATTGGTCCTGCATAGGAATGATCTCTATAGACAAGATACTCTCTAGTTTTGGATCCCCTATGCCTTGTTGGTCCTCCTGTTGATGAATCAAGAGCTTTTGAGATCTCCTCTGCCAGCTTCTTTGGGTCAAGTTCTTGACTAGCTTGAGATGTTGTTTGCTGTGAGGACATTGTGGAGGTTCGTGAGCCCTTGAGGGGAAGTTGAGGTTCATGCTCATCCTCTTTGTTATCTTCACCTCCTTTGATGAAAGTTACCATCACAGTTTCCACACTTGGTAGATTGACCCGCATGGTGCCCACCAAAATATGGCTTTGTAAGGGAGTACTCACTTCCCTTGAGGGGATTTTTACCCCCTCCTTATCAGGTTTTGGCTGAGCAATCTCTGCCAGGATGGCTTTCACTGCCTTAGCTTGGGCGCTTCTCTTCCTCTGAGCTCTTGCTACTCGCTTCCTTTGATTTCACAAAGCATTTTTGGAAGCAGCCTTGAAAATCTTAGTCTTCATAGTACCTATGTCCAACTTGTCTTGTTTTTCTTCAAGCTTCGCCTTTGTACAAGTGACAGTAACATGGCCAATCACGAATGACATGCGATGACCGGTTCGGTTTGGGTGAGCAGCAGTTGCTGGGAGCTTGTGGAAGAAAACGGTTACTTGTGGTGCCATTGATTTATTTTTCCCCTGAAAAACACACAAAACAAGGTAATAACCATAAAAGAGATGAAAAGGAAAATGGGTCCCCAGCAGAGTCGCCAAAAACTATGTAGGGCAAAAATTGTAAATATATATATATATATATATATATACCCAACACGATTTCACTTTATCTTATTAATTAAGATAGAGTTTTAATTATGTCTAGTTTGACCTATTCAGAATAAAGTAAATTCCTTAATTACAACTCATGTTTTCAAGGGAAGACCATTTGATTCTAATTACAAAGTAACAACTGAAAAATGTGTTTGTTTGAGGGTAATTGGCTTGAAAAGAAACAAGGATTTGATTTTTGGTGTGGTTGTATCCAGATTTGAATTCAGACTTCCTACATACCCTTGTAAAGGGATCAAACCATTGTAGTTCTTAAGGTTTGGTTATGGATTTGATTTTCTGGTGTTTTAGGAATTTGATTAGAGTTATTTGGACTGGATAAATTTGACTGGTGATTGTCAGGGATTCTGTTTGGAATTGTAGTTGCATCTAGTGGGTTGCTAGACTGCCAACATACCCCTTTTGTGGGATCAAACTGATCGTAGTTCATAAGGGTTTGTAGGCTTTACGGCTTAATGTCAGCTTTGGGTTTGATAGATGTATTTTGAATCTGTTAAATGTATTTCTTGTGGACACCCAATTTGGTAGAATGTCTGTTGACTTGACTTGGGCACCCGAGATGGATGATGCATCAGCGTGACCAAGAAGCTTAAATTTTCTTGGCGTAGGTGATTCCTACAAATCCAGCCTCGGTGTGTAAGCAGACTCTGCGTACATGCGGACCTCGCGTGTAGGCAGACTCCACATGTATGTCGTTCTCGCATATGAGGGGACTCCGCGTGCATGCGGGCTTTACGTGTAAGCGAACCTACTGTGCCAAGTCATCTCACCTCGCCTTGACCTCATCTTGGCTCACCTGGACCTCCACTTTTACTTGACATCATCTTGGCTCGCCTGGACTTCCACTTTTAAGTGACATCATCTTAGCTCGCCTGGACTTCCACTTTTAAGTGATATCATCTTAACTCGCCTGGACTTCTACTTTTAAGTGACATCATCTTGGCTCGCCTAGACTTCTAATTTTGTGAAGTCATCATGTTTCACCTCGCCTGGACCTCAAAGTCATCTCGCCTTAAGGCTTTTGCTTTAGGGCTTCAGCTTTCACGCGAGATCAACCTTGCATGCGAACTGCTATCTAGCTCGCGTGATAATGTTTTAGCAGGCATGTTTGTCTCGGTCAGAAGAACTTTGTAGCTTTGATGGGATTAATGAGATCATATGAACCACATAACTACTCAGAGACATCTTTCCCAGTTCGAACCATGCTTGACACCAACTCAATGATTATCATCTTGGGGATAAAAACCTTTTTGCAGATGAAAATTGAATGTGATTGGGAGTTGGACTTGAAGAAACTGCTCCTTCTATAAATAAAGATATCTGGCCTCCGTTACTTAAGCTTACTTCGATATGTTCAGGGATTCTCCAAGTCATCAAGGGTAAGTTCCTACTTTTCAAATTCACATTGCTTGGAATGCTTGTTTTCTTCTCTTGTACGGCTTGTTATGCGAAACGTAAGGCTAAATGTACAAGAGGAAGAGCCAAGCAGCCTGTTCTTCAAACTCGCGTCGCCTAGAATGCTTGTTTCCTTCTCTTGTACGGCTTGTTATGCGAAGCACAAAACCATATGTACAAGAGGAAGGGCCTAGCGGCCATGTATTCGTTGCAACAAGGGGAGGCGGGGGCGAGGTCATCTTGCCTACTTTTGGTGACCATCGCGCGAGGTCATCTCGCGTTAGGAGGAGATGGCTTGCATGCTTCTGGGCTTCCGGCGGAGTGAGATAGAAAGATAAAGATGCTGCAAAAGAAATAGTTAGAATGGGGGCTCCACCTTTGTTGGTTCGCCGCTCTTCTTCTGCTTGTTGCTTCGCTCCTCTTCTTTCTTCTTCTCCGTTTCGCTTTCTGTCTCTCTCTCTCTCTCTCTCTCTCTCGTTTTTCTCTTCGCTTTTCTTTTTTAGGCCTCCTTATATAGAGTGTTTGGCTTGGATGATTGAGTTTCTATTGGACTTTGATGTCCGTATGATTTTCTTGTCCAGACACAGTTGTTTGCAAGAGTCACAATTAAATTCAAAAGCATTGTGCATGTAGCATAAGAAAAGTATTATTATTTATATTATATATTTTTTAAATCCTTTTTTTTTGGCGATCAACAATATTTTATTCATTTAAGAAAATAAGAAGCCAAGAATTGAGTGCAAAGTTTGCCACGTCTCATTTGTGTTCATTGCATGAGTAGTTTTCATATTTTGTTTGATGGGTGCCATCAAGCATAATCAATTATAATTTATTTTTATTTTTAATATGGGCTAAACGGCCGCTCTCATGCCTTGACCATTAACAAAACCGCAGATTACATTGGGGGATATAAAGCCTAAACCCCGTAATGCATAAACATCTCGAAATAATATCAGGAGATAAAAATCCTATACATCATAACAAGCACCATTTAGCAAGGTGTGCATCATTGGCTACTCCATTTGCTTTACAATTTCGGCGACATACTGAAAATACAATGTTCATGTAGAGCCATAAGTTATTATGTCTAACAGCTTTCCGAGCATGTTGCATGTGGAACATAGTACCAATAATATCAGACCCACCTCGAATTTCACCCTGAAACCCGAAGTAAATCCTATGAGGACCACGTTCAAGGAAAATTTACCGAAAATTCGGTATAACGTCCCTTGAAAATGGACAACTCTTCCTTATAAAACACCTGCAAACACTTCTAATAATCCAAATCCAATCTTATACTCCTTGAGCCTTTGTGCTCCCTAAAGACACAACGCCGCCCAATTTATTTACTAATCTAATAATAATCCTATAACCAACCAAATTATAGGTTCAGAACAATTCTAACAGTGAAAGGAATATAAATATAAAAATAAACGGAAGCTGTAAAATGTAATATGCCTCGACTCCATATACGTTCAACCTTAATTATGCTAACCTGTAAATTGGGCATTTAAAAAGGAAAGGCCCAGGGGAAAACATTTGAAAACGTTAGAGTGAGTGGAAAAAAGTAAATTTAAGAGAAATGAGCAACAAATATCTTTATGCTTTTTCCCAATTTAATTTTCATAGAGAAATTATGCTGCATGCGACAAACTCAAAAACTTTTAACTTAAAAATTAACGAAAACGTGACTAGCCTCGCTAGTCTCCCATACTTGTAATAAAGAGCATCTCAGGCTAAACTATATATATATTTACACTCGTCATATTCCTTGTATGAATTCTTATGAAAATATATGAAAAATAAAAATTCATACAAGGCTACGACACTTGCGTCTAAGGTTCACGTCACACCATAATGAAATTTTACCTCATTACGACAGAAAAAGACGGTGTATATACGTGCATATCTCCTATATGAATTACTACTTTCATATAGGGCTACGACGCTTGCGTCTCACGCTCACGTTACACCGTAATGAAATTTTACCTCATTATGGCTGAAAAACACGTATGGCTAGCTAGCATTTATATACACACTATCATATATATATATATATATATCTATATCTATATCTACCGAAAACCTCATTTTCGGTAACTCTCAAAAATAATGAAAATTGACACTCATAAAAGAAGCAATAAATATATGACTCCAAATAGCAAAGTTAACAAATAAAATATGAATAACCACTTCTGAAATACTTCGCAGAAATTAAACATAAAAGGAAATTATTCCACAAATTAAGAATCAATAAATTAAACTCAATCATTAAATAAATACTCATTGCATGTATTTAATTTAAAACAAACGTACACTCACAAATTTAGGCCTAAGCCTGACCTCGATTTGAGGTATCTTCTGCTCGAGCCTCCTCACGTTTAGTTTCAAATATATAATTAAATCCCCAACTAAAAATCAACACTTATCTGAAAATAGGCAAAATTAAAAGCGTGTCTTAAAACGCTCATCCTTGCCCAACTTCGCTATTCATAAATTAATAACGACCAGACTTCCTCAAACACCGACAGCCTTAAAATAACATTCAACAGTTTGAACAATACAAATCCAACAGCCGGATTTCTATCCTATTAACCGTCAAGTTCACACTTTTGTGAAAAATCTCAAACCTATCCAAAACTCTTCCAAAAATTTCAAACTTCACATCATTAGACTCCTCTCAACATAACAAATTTAATACCCTGAAGAACTACCTAAAAGAGGCGGCAGGCAGCTGGCAGCCCTTTTCCGACCACCTCTAATACCCACCAAATTTTAGCACAACCTTCCTCTCAACACGCACAACAACTTCTCTAACTAACACAAACACCAATTCTAAGCCTAGATAGGGTAATCGAACCAAAACAGTGAAATAAACCCTAGAATTTCAATTATTGATTTCTTCTTACCAAGCACGAATCGATCCATTTCCTATTGAGGGATTACTACCCCAGATGAGAGCTATAAGATGGGACAAGAATCGTCGGCTATGATGGCCGGAGGAGTGAGCTCCAACAAGAGATCAGTCGTCGTCTTGGACATGATTTCTCTCGGTCGGCGGCATGGTAGAGCTGCTTACCTACCCAAGAGGAGAGAGGAGATGACGAGGGTTCGAATGGGACCGGTGCGGTGGCCTGTGTTGCCGGACGGCGGCGATCGGAGGTGGAGAGTCCGGCGGGGGGAGGAGAGAGAGAGAGAGAAGGAAAAGTTTGGGCTTTTTTGTCCCAACCGGATTCCAACCCATCACCTTAAAACCCAACTCCAAAAACACCCCAAAAACATACCCTAATAATAATTACCTTTTTACTAACCAAAATTTATCCCTTTTTACTGCTTTCAACAAATCCTCCTGCGTAAAAATTCCTCCGAAATAATCTTTTGAAACTATAAATTCATTAACAAAGACGGTAAAAACTCTTATTATTACCATGCAAGTAATTATGGTAAAAATTTAAGCGTCGGAATGTGACAAGTATCTCTAAGTTTCATCCTGCCACTAGGAGGCTGGGACCATTTGACAAAGCAATGAACTCACCGCCTACCTAGGACAGACATGGTATGCAAGATACGCAAACCGGGACAAAGCCCACACCTCCAAACCGACATTATTGGGTTAGGAATTATTAAAATCAGAAAAACTACTAAAAGAAAATAACATAAATATAAAAATATAATTGCCCTAAACATAGCCTGTAAACTGGACATTTGAAACCGAAGGGCCTAGAGGAAAATAATTTAAAACGTTAGAGTGAGTGAAAAAAAAAATTAAATAATTTGACAATAAAGTAATTTAAATATTTTTCCACGTTTAAACTGTAATAACTTAGTTGCACGAAACTTTGATCATCCTTAAAACTTTAAATCCAGAATCACGTAAGAATGGATAAACTAGCCCCGCTGGTTAATCAAATATAAAAATCTCATAAACCAGCCCCGTTGGTTAATCAAATACATAATTGAGAAAATAAATCATGAGGAATAGATATCACCATATAAGATGAGCCTCCTAGGCTCTAGTAACGTCCCATGCTAAGTGTTCGACTCACCTACAGTGATGACCGCTAATAAAAGCTAACTAGCAATGAATAATAACCGATCGGTGCCCCCTAGGCAATAGTAACATCCCACGCTAAGCGCTTGACTCACATATAATGAGGACCGCTAATAAAGGCTAGCTAGTAATGAATAAGAGCGACCTTAGGATGGTGACTAAAAACATACGAAATCACTTAAATCCATAAAACTTCTCTAATATCATGCGAATGGTACGGTTCCCAACTGTACTTAGAAATTATCATAAGAAATCAAAATAAAACTCAATGACGTGTCTAACATGTCAAGATATTCTCAAATCTATGTTTACCAACGAGATTTAATTATCAAGTATAAATTGTAAATAATTTCTGAATCCTGAAAATACTCACTAAAAATATTCTCAATGTCAAGATTGATAATCCACAAATAAACGAGAAATTTACAAATAGAGAATTACCGAAAATCTCATTTTACCGAAAATCCACAACAGTAGCACGTCTTCGGTCGACACAGTAGTAGCACGTCTCTCGTCTACATGACAGTAGCACGTCTGTGGTCTACACGGTAGTAATACGTCTACGGTCGACACGGCAGTAGCACTTCTCCGATTAACACGGCAGTAACACGTCTCACGTCGACACGACAGTAGCATGTCTCCAGTAGACACAGCAATAACACGTCTCTCGTCGACACGGCAGTAGCACGTCTTATGTCGACATGACAGTAACACGTCTTTGACTGACAAGGCAGTAACACGTCTCCGATCGACACAGCAATAGCACGTCTCTTGTCGACGCAGCAGTAGCATGTCGACACGGCAGTAATACGTCTACGGTTGACATAGTAGTAGCACGTCTCACGTCGACATGACAGTAGCACGTCTCCAGTCGACACAGTAGTAGCACCTCTCTCGTCGACACTGCAGTAGCACGTCTCACGTCGACATGACCGTAGCACGTCTATTGTCGACACAGCAGTAACACGTCTACGGTCGACACGGCAATAGCACGTCTTTTGTCGACACGGCAATAACACGTCTCTCGTCGACACAATAGTAACATGTCCACAGTAGCAGTAGAATATGTAGTGAATGGTAGTTTGGTAAAATATGTAGTGACAGATGGCATGTGGATATTAATTTGTTCTAATTTGTTACTTTTTGTCCTTAAATGTGTAAATGATGTATTTGTAAATTGAAATTTGGTCAGTAATTAATATGTAGTTTACTATTTTTTTATTTGATTAGATAATACAATTTGAATTTATGACTTCTCTAATTTGATTAAGTTTAATCTACTACAAAATTTAGATTTTGCGGTTTTTTTATTTGATTAGATACTACAATTTGAAGTTGGAAATTTATATTTTACTGTGAGGAAAGATGAACATGTTGAGAAAAATCTCATTAATGTGATTTTTTTTTTTGAATAATTGAGTAGCAGATGTAGAAAAATATGTGTAATTAGTGAAAAAATCTCATTAGGGCTGGCGACATCTCCCCCTCTTTTCTAGACATCAGCACGGTGTTTTCTGTCGTTTCTGTGACCCATATTTTTATTCCCACATTAGGGGACAATCTCAAATACGTTTATCGCATTAGCGTATATGCAATTCTCGTTTGCAACATAATGATCAAAATCAAGTCTCCTTGGTAATTCCAAACAAACTTGGAGGACCTAGCGAACTTGATGATGCTCGAATCTGCTATAAATTAGGGATCATGATGCCACAAAAAATCATCAACAATATGTAGTCTTTTGAAGTGTTAAGAAATCCACTTGACTAATAACTTAACAAATAGATTTATATGAACGTTTCAAGAAATGCTCTATGAGTGCATTCCACAGTACATTGTGGTCATTACTTTTTGCACAGATTACCGTTGAAAGCTGTTGTTGATGTGGCGTGTCAAAGATTTTGAGCGCATGAGATGTGAAATATCGGCATCTAGGCTTGTTAGCCTGTGGGTCAAAATATGTGGTTTAGTTCTTTCCAATGAAAGGTTCCATAGATACTAGGCGAAGATTAATCTTAGGTATCGAGTACGTCAAAACTCAATGATCAGAATGTTACGTTGCTCTTGCATACAAAACTAAGATGTTATGAGACTCGATAGAGGTCACACATGATGTTTTTTAATAGTTTGTCATTCGGATTGATCACACACAATCCGGAAAAGCCGCGAACTGATCAAACATAATTAGGAGAAAGGTCAGGGTTGGTCATACACAACCCGAACAAGGAAACAAGAATGATCATACACACTCTCGACCCGCGAATATAATTCTGAGAATTTTAGTACCTGCATGCACAAAATCCCAAGCATAGAATGAATATGGAGAAGGGGAGGAAACACTTTATCCCCCCCCCCCCCCCCCGAGTTTATTGAACTTTGAAGAGTTTAGGGTTTAAAACATACCTTAAAATTTCTTCAAAAAACTCGGATTTCTTGATCTAAAGCTCGATCGGCGAAACCAGAAAAGAAGGCGGAGTTGACGACCGGGAAACGACGGTCGGGAGCAGCGACAACGTCGGAACCAAAGCAGGGCCGAGAAATTTTGGTTTGAGGAAAAATGGTTTTTTAGGGTTTGGAAAACAAATAGTAGGCTATTGGCTCTAGAGTTAGAACAAAATGCATGATAACGTGATAAAAGATAAAGTATATAAATAAAGAGATAGCAAGAGAATCATTATCTCATTTATTGATAGGAGCCATTTATATAGAGAATTACAAAATACAAATATTTTAAGGGAAAATGCCCTAATACCCAAATATTTAAAAACTAAAGCCCATTCCAATGAGTTTTGTTTCCCTTAACCCATTCCAATGATTCTTGTTAAAAAGACAAGTATAACCTTATTTCATATCAACCAACCATCTATTATCCGATCTGAAACCAACTCTCTCTCTCTGTGGACGACGCAGCCCATGCCTACCTCTGCTCTCTCCTCTGCAACCTCCTCCACCGCTGTCCCAAATCATCGTCGCTCGTCAACGTCCTCCTTCTCCGATCCCCCTTATCCGACCCCGGCAGCAGATCCAAAAAGCTGTGCCGCTCGCCAAACGTCGTCGCCATCTCCGATGTCGTCCTTCTCCGGTGATCCCAAGCTCCTTGGAGAGTTGACTCTGCGTGATCCCCTTTTACCCAGCCGCGGCCACGCGCTCTAGGGTTCTGCGTTGGTACACCCACATGGCGTCGGCAGCATATCGGACGTCGTAGAGGCCGAGGACGTTATTGCGGAGAGGGTGATCGGCGACGAGCTTCAGGTTGAGATTCTCGGCGTCATGGAACGACTGGATTGAAAGGTCGGTTGGGAGGTGCGAAACGGTGGCGTTTTGGTTTTGGGTGTGGAATTTGAGGGAGGGGATGAAGAGTAGCGCCGCCCATAGGGGTTGTTGGAGTGGCGGAGAGAGGTTGAATCTTTGGCAGCTTTAATAACTTGGAGGTGAAGCAGTTCCGATGAGGGTGGTAAGGGAGTAGATCCGGTGTGTGAGGGTGCATGGCTCTGCGGTAGGTGTAGCTGATAAAAGGAGATGGTGATTCTTTGCCTAAAGATATTGCAGAAGATTCCCATAAGAAGCCAGAGTTGATTGAGGAATTTCAGCGATTGTATCGATCACTAGCTGGGTGCTATGGTCACTTGGTGAAACTCTGAGAGAGCTGAATAGCGCAACAAGTGATTATTGAGGATTGATAAGTGATTATTGAAGGTCAATAAATGATTATTGGGTGTCAGTAACTGAAAATTAAGTGATTATTAGGTGTCAGTAACTGAAAACTAAAGGTTATTGAGGTCGGTAACTCGATTATTAAGGTCAGTACTTCGATTATTTTCTGCTAAATCTTCTTTTCTATTACATTAAGCTGAAACAAGTTAATTATTAGGGGTCAATAATTGATTATTGTGGGTCAGTAATTGATTATTAGGAGTCAATAACTAAATTATTGGGGTTAGTAACTAATTATTAGGGGTCAGTAACCAAGTTATTGGGGTCAGTTATTGAGTTACTGAGGGTCAGTAACTGAGTTACCGGTGACCGGAATCCGACGACCGGAGAAAATTGAGTTACTGGGGGTCAATAACCAAGTTACCGGTGACCGGAATCCCGCGACCGGAGAAAAATTGAGTTACTGGGGGTCAGTAACCGAGTTAGCGGTGACCGGGGATCCGGCAATAAAAGTCCGGCAACCGAGTTACTGAAAACTAAGTGATTACTAGGTGTCAATAACTGAAAACTAAAAGTTATTGGGGGTCAGTAACTGGTTACTGGGTGTCAGTAATTAATCAATAACTGGTTACTGGGGGTTAATAACTGGTTATTATGGGTCATTAACTGGTCAGTTACTAATTATTGAGGATCAGTAACTGGTTACAGGGGAAAATCCGGTGACCGGAATCCGGCGGTCGGGGAAATTTCGATGACCTAAATCCGGCGGCCGGTGACCGGAATCCGGCGGCCGGTAACCGGAGTCCCGCGGCCGGTGACCGGAGTCCGAGGTTCCGGCCAAGTCTTTTCATGTTGAAGAGGTGGGGGCAAAATAGTCTTGAAATAATATGGTTTGTTAAGACTTTAGTAAAGATTTGTGCATTTAGGCATAAAAATGGTTACCTTATATTGAAATGGGTTAATGCAAAAGATTATCATTGGAATGAGAAATAAGAGGTTTGAATTAGTACTAAATGAGCATTTTCCCATATTTTAATGATAAAGAATACATAGATCTAGTAATGTATTAAGTACTAGACGTGTATCTAGTAACTATAAATGTGTTAATAAAATTTCTCATAGAAGAATTAAAAAAAAGGAAATAAAATCAAAATCCAACTCAGATTTACGTAAAAAGGTAGAAAATATCTTTAGTACACGGCGTGTATTTTCACATACATACATGGATGGTCATGATTAGAAGAAATAATATAGAAACATGGTGGTCAAACATATAAATTATTATGAACTGTTAAGATTGTGTCATATAAATACACATCGTGTATACAAGAATTTCTAAAAAAGGTAGGAGCAGAAGAACTGAAAAAAAGGAAAAGAAATCAAAATCCAACTCAGATTTTTCTGTTATGACGTAAGACCAGACGAATCTTACAAACGGTCTCCATCCCCACTCCGGGGCCCACCACGTTAGTTCGTCGACTATTCCACACCAAACCACCACCAGGGTCTCTTCTTCTTTCTTTCGCTCCATCCTCACCAAGTCAAATTCAAACCTTCCATCCCCCGCTATCTTCAAATCTCGCCGCCGGCCATGTCGGCGCCGTCGCCTTCCACCAACTCCACCTCTCCTCCTCCTCCGCCGAGCAACGCCACCGCTCCTACTACTACTCCTTCTCCTCCGCCGCCGACCAACGCCACAGCTCCTACCAGTACTTCTCCGACGACCAACGCTACCGTGTCTCCTCCTCCTCCTCCAACTAACTCCACCACATCATCGACAGCTCCGGCCGCGTCGCCGCCACCTCCGCCGGCCGTAGGGAACCTGCCGACGAACACAAACGTCGGAATTACAGTCGGAGTTGCGATAGGAGGGTTTAGTGTGCTGGTTGCAGTCACCATTATCTTCTTTTTCTATCGGAGACGGCAGAAGAGGTTAGCTAAGGCGAATGAGTCAGGGCAACCACCCAAAGGTCAGCAGCTCCTCTTTATTCTTCAAATTCAAAACTTGAAATGATAAGGTTTCCTATCGCCATTGGAATTGAGCAAGTTAAATTTGATTTTTAACTGATTCTATATGGCCAAACTTAACCCTCTAATGATGAATTGTATGGAAGTAAAGCTTATAGTCCTTGTTTTACCAAACTTAGCTTCATTCGCATACTAGTTGCTGTGAAGATTCTAACAATTTAGAGCTTACTTAATAGCTTTCACCATTTTGAAGATCGTTTGATGAATTAAATGTATATTATACAGGCCTACGAACTACGAAGTGAATTTTTATAGTTTTAGTCTTATTTGCATTGATGTACAAGATTCATATAATGATTGCTTTGAATGGGAAAGATCAGTACTCTGCACATCTTCATTGAATAAGTATTTGGTAGAAATTGTCACGCGGTTCACTGAGTGAAGATAGGTGATGCCCGCTCCTGAATATTTAGACAGGCCTTACATTTACTTTATTCTTTCATTAGTTTGATCAGTAAGTACTCGTGAATTTATTTTTAACATGTCAGCTGGTTTTTGGTTCTCAATGTGGTTTTTCATGTTCCAAAACTTGCAGTTACCTCTTATCTATGAGTTCTCTTTAACATGTGAAACTTCCAATATTCACTAGTTGTGACATTTGATCCTTATTATTCTTGTTGCCGTCCTCAGATGACCCATTAAAAGCTCCACCTCAGAATTTGCAACAGAACTATACTCCTCCGTCAGCAGACAAAATAGAAATATATCCACTACCTACTCATTCCCGAGGACCTTCTTCAACCGGCAGTGGCTATGGATCAGAGAAACCTTCCTCAGCCTTTGGATTTTCTGAAAGCACATTTACATATCAAGAATTAGCCATGGCAACAAATGGTTTCTCCAGTGAAAATCTTCTTGGTCAAGGAGGCTTTGGTTATGTCCATAAAGGAATTCTTCCAAATGGGAAAGTGGTTGCAATTAAACAGCTGAAAGCTGGGAGTGGACAGGGGGAGCGTGAATTCCAGGCAGAGGTTGAAGTCATTAATCGTGTCCATCATAGACATCTTGTTTCACTGGTTGGACACTGCATTAGTGGGGCACAAAGGTTGCTTGTTTATGAGTTCGTTTCCAACAACACCTTGGAATTTCACTTGCACGGTAAGTCCTTGTGGCAGTTTTGGTGATTATATTCCTTTGCTTTTCTACAATCACCAAAGGATAGAAATGAGCAGTCTAGTCTCTGAGAGAATCTTATCAAAGAAAACCTTTTCAGGAAAGGGGCGACCAACTATGACTTGGCCAATGAGAATGAAAATTGCTCTAGGATCTGCAAAAGGATTGGCATATCTCCATGAGGACTGTAAGTTCTCTTTGAATGCTAACTTTTGTACTACATACAGATTTTCTGGACTGTTATTTGCCTTGCAAGTTGCCTACTCTTGAGCTGTATCTTCAGGTCATCCCAAGATCATACATCGCGACATCAAGGCCGCCAATATTCTCATTGATGAAAACTTCGAGGCGAAGGTTGGCTGTAATAGCTTCCACATTGGATATGATTTGTCATAGACCTCAAATGTATAAAGCTCATGATGTTCTTGCTGCATGGTTGATCCTATTTATATAGCTATAGATCTTGATGACTAAAATTAATCTCATATCTGAAACACAAACCCTTTATGTAAAAAATTAGATACTAAATTTGAAGACAGACAATGGGATGAAAATCCTTGATGATATTGTTTATGTAACAACTACAATTGAAGTAAATTTAGAGGAAGGAGAAAACAAGAGAAGCACATATGCACGAGGTCCAAGGTTGTTACTATATAACCAAAATCTCGATCCTTGATGACTTCCTTTTCCTTCATCTGCTACTCCCCATGTCTTAAGAAAAGAAATGTTTGTTAATTGGATATTTATTGGATGACTTAGTAATTTTCCTATCAGTACTGCTTAACTTTCGAACAAGACAGTATACTCTTAAGAGAATTTATTGGTTGTATTCTGCATTTCTTATTAAATGCTGATAATATTAACTTTATTATGTATTGAATATATTCTACATTCAGGTTGCAGACTTTGGACTTGCCAAGTTGGCCTTAGATACAGATACACATGTCTCCACTAGGGTTATGGGAACGTTTGGGTAAGATTGATATTGTCTGCATTACGTCGACACATATTTATAGGTTCCATGCAGTTTTAGTTTGTACCGGACGATTGTAGTGATTGATTTACCAATTGTGTTTAAACTGTTACTTGTTCGTTAATACTCAGATACTTAGCTCCTGAATATGCATCCAGTGGAAAGCTCAGTGATAAGTCAGATGTCTTCTCATTTGGGATCGTGCTATTGGAGTTGATTACTGGACACCAACCCATTGATAAAACTCATTCCTTCACTGATGATAGTATGGTTGAGTGGGTGCGTATATTTAACGTGTCAGCTGGTTTTTGGTTCTCAATGCGGTTTTTTATGATCCAAAACTTGCAGTTATCTCATATCTATGAATTCTCTTTGACATGTGAAACTTCCGATATTCACTAGTTGTGACATTTGATCCTTGTCATTCTTCCAATATTTTCACTACTAATTCTTGGCAGTTTGTCTGCATCAATTTGTGGTAATATAGCTGTATCTAAGAACGTAGTTGCTACATGACCTATCCTTTCTACTGTTATGACCTTCTTTTGTCAAAGCTTGCTATATGCTTTCATGGAAAATTCTCTGCTCTGTCCCTGTGAAACATTTTGTAACTATGAAGCTTGAATGGCATGGAAAGATTATAGAGACTATTATTGAATTTCAGGCAAGGCCTTTGCTAGCACAAGCATTGGAAAAGGGAAATTTTGATGGTCTTGTTGATGCAAGGTTGCAAAATGATTACAACTCCAGCGAAATGGCTTATATGGTTGCCTGTGCTGCTGCTTGTGTGCGTCATTCTGCCCGCCGTCGGCCAAAAATGAGCCAGGTAATGTTACAAAGTTCTGAAGTTAGTTCGAGCTGATTTGATAGGTCTATTATTTTTGTGTTCACATCCTCCTTTTTCTTTACAATTTAAGTATCTGTCTGTGAGTATGGCGTTTCATTTTATATATATGTACACACACACACACTCTTATATTAGGTGCGTTCATCTGTCAAAGAGTTGAAGTGTATCGTAAGCTTTGCCAGGCTATTACTTTATAAGGATGGTTCAAGCATCGTTTATAGATCATCTTTGTAATTATCTTCTTCTAGAATGGCCAGTTTAGTTTCTAGTTTACATCAGTCAAGACCAACTGACAGTAGTCCTAGGACCAAACCACCAATCCCTGGTAGGTTCTCTTGGTTTTATGGTTGGCTTTTACTTGAATAGTTCAAACGGTTAGCACTTAGGAAAAGCTGTAACAGAAGAGCCCCCAAACTTCCAAAGTAGGTACAATTGGTAGTCAAGATGTACGGTTACTGTATCCATGGATGTACTTGATTAGGGTGAAAAAGAAGTCCTCTTTTATTATGACTTTATAGTAAGAAAATCTCTATTCTCCTCTAACGACACAACTTGAACAACGCAAGACTATATACAGAAAACTTAATACCATGTGGCTCTCCAACTGCTGATTATGTTTGAAATTGAGACATATAAACTCCATAGTTCAGCCTTTGGCAATTTATTCTAATATTTGACCCAAAGCAGGTAGTTCGAGCTTTGGAAGGCAATCTTTCTCCAGATGAATTAAATGAGGGAGTTATACCAGGTCATAGCATGATATACAGTTCATCTGAAAGCACACAATACAGCACTCAAGAATACAAGAAAGACATGTTGAAATTTAGAAAATTAGCACTAGAAGAAAGCCAAGAGCTAGATCAAGGAATTAGTGAGACCAGTGGGCCCAGCAGTGATTTTGGCCAGCACCAATCTGCCTCTAGTGGTGAAGGCCAACAAACAACTCAAGATATCGAGTACGGGCGAACGGACAAAGACGCCCAAGACTTTGGTAAAAGCTCTTGACAAACTGATGAAACACACCACTTCTAACTGTATATTTGGTAGATTGAATGTATCTATTGTTCAGGTAGGTAAGTGAGCTTTCCTCTGAGTTGCATACTTAGTTGATTGAACCATTCAAGTGTTTCTGGAACTGGTGACTACTCTGTTCATAACAGAATCTATTGTTTGCATTAGTCCCCAATTGGCGCCTAAATGGAGTTGATAGAGAAACATAATTGACATCATTTATTGTAGGCACATTTTGGAGAAGGAACAATTATATATGTAGTTGAGTGAAATATCTGTGTACGTGTTGTATTATTATGATATTTTTTTTTTTGGATTAATTTTAGTTTATCCATTTGAGGTTTGGGGTTGACATCGTTTCATCCCATATTTTTAATTTTGAAAATTTACCTCTTAAAGTTTGCAATTTTCATAAATCAAGCCTAATTGTTAAAATTCCGTCTAATTTGGAGGTTAAATGTTAGCATGAAATCTTAGAAAAAAAAATCTTAAAAGGCGATTTATGTGGTTATATGACTATTTTAGCTTTTTTAGTGAATTATGAAGTTAAAATTAACCTCTGAATTAGATGTAATTTTAGCAATTTGGCATAATTTATGAAAATTTGAAACTTTAAGGGGTAAATTTTCAAAATTAAAAGTATGGTTTTGAAACGAAATTAATTTTTGGACCTAATACGAGTTGTATTTTGTATATCAATGAATTGAAAAGTTGGTTTGTCATCTGTTTTGTTGGAATTTAAAGTGTTCTCTCTAGCTGTTATGATTTTTGATTTTTTTTTTGGTTGGAGTTATAATATGTATGCCATTTGAGAGGAGGTTGATGTCCCAAGAAAAATAAAATAAAATAAAATAAAATAAAAAAACCCTATCCTAGAGGGTAACCTGATAGGTTAATAAATTCCCAGGAGGCATGAGCAAGAGATCCAGACACAACGCTAACCAAGATCCAAATAAGCTGCATTGAGGCGAATTAAAAATGAAGGGATTCTCACTATAGGATCTACATGACTTGAGTAATGTTGAAGATCTACTCGAGTTGAGTATGTTGGTTTTAAACCTTGCACCGTCATTAAGTTAAAGAGTATGGCTCTCGAAGGCTCACTAGTAACCCTACCATTCTAATACACATGTGAACTACAAGAGTGATCAGGGTTAGCAATAACATCGGCAATAAATTAACTAGCTTTCTTTCGCTTTGTTTTGTGGGGTTGAATCACTATCTTCTTTGATTGTTGCTCCAAGATTTTGAGCTTCAAGGTGCATCTCAGCATTCTGGGTGTAAGACATGAAACTCATCCTCGAGGCGACAATCAAATTTTATCTAAATTTTTCATCTTTTTTGTAGTTAAAAAATATTTTTTTAAAAATATGAGGATGCAATTATGTTGTTTAAAACTTCGAGTTCATAACAAATAAATATTAACATCGAAACTTCATGTTCGACTCTAGTGAACGATGTGTCATGTTTATGTCTAACGATTGAAACTACAAGTCTAACGTGATATTCAAATTCATGTTCATAATCTTGAAACTTCAAGCTCGAGTATAAGTAAGGGTGTGTCTATTGTCACCACACAAACTATTTGCTCACCCCACACGTTATTGATTTATTAAATGACTAATATATTTTAATGTAAAATTACAACAAGGGACAATATTTTGTTACAAATTACAATTTATTTATTTTTAGATAAACACGTACTTCATAAATCTTAACCTAGAATTTATCATATTCGATCTTTCTATGAAGTCTGAAGAAGATACTACCATTCAACTGAAGATGAGGTGAACTATTTGTATATTTTTTCTTTGTTGATGTTTCGTCTGTCATTTTAATCATTATTTCTCATATCGATTTTGTATGTACATTTTCATTTCTAGTCGCTCACTTATATATATTCTATTTGGTTTTTTTATTGGCGTCAAAACTTTTTTCAAGTAGAGTTTATAGACATTGTGCATCTTGATATCGACGGATACCAATGAGTTGTTAAGTTTGAGAGTTTTTTCTTGTTCTTTAATTGGGATGTTGGTACACCATTGGCATGACTAGTATACTATGCCATCAAACATAAGTAACACCTTCATTGTGGGCCCACAAGTCACAACGAGACATGACCACGACATACATCTTGAAGCCTAACATACAAGCTACACAACGGTACCCGAAAGTCACCAAAAGCTTACCCGGAAGTCACCTTCCAGGCCTCACCAACATGCCATCACACAACACTTTGAAGACTAAAATAGGACTCTTGTCCCACATTGGAAAACATGTAAAGGAAGGAGCCTCCTTCTCCTACAAAAGGAGACTCCTTCCCACTTACTCAAGACAATCACAAACACAACAACAAACACTTGTAATACTTTGGGTGACCTTTGGGTGACCATTTAAGGCTCTCAACACATAGTAGAATCTTAAGTGGATGTAGCTTTGCCCACTGATGGCTAGGTGAACCACTATGTTTCTGCAGAAACCCGGAGGCTATGCGAAATCACGGTGGAACCGAATTAATGATAAAAAGACAATCATGGGAGCAAGAGACAAGGACATATAGTGGTTCACCATGTCTCGGGGGACATGGCTACGTCCACTTAGAATCAACTATCATGTTTTTAAGTCATTGGTGTTACAAGAGCATTCATCCTGCGGGGTACAAGAGCATCCATCCCGCGGGGTACAAGAGCATCCACACGCGGGGTGGAGTGTTACAAATTGGGGGGGGGGGGTCGGGGTGGAGTGTCTCTTCTCAGATATATATATATATATATATATATATATATATATATATATATATATATATATCCCTCTTCTACATAGGGGGAGCCTTCCTTTTATAGCTAAGGATGGTTCCCTCTTTTTACATACTTCCGATGTGGGACTAACTATACATTTATATTCTCATGGTGCCTTCTTGTGGAGCTTGGAGAAGTACTTTCCTGGTGTAATACTGATGATTTTTCACCATGACGAAGTAGCTTGGACGTCGGTCTACAAGTTTCATGACTGGTCTATGGATGTGGAAGGTAGTTTCCTGACTACCGATTACACACTATAAACCTTGTTTCTCTCTATCTCAATCCCTCTTATCACTATAAACGACAAACAACATCCATTAGTGCATAGGATTATCAATCCGCTAATCCATTGTACAAACATGAGATTTATACTTTAATGTGATTTTTATTATTCAATTTGTGATTCCACTTACCCAAATGATATTAATCTTATGGTTTTCTTCAATTTCAATTCATTTTGTTTTTAGAGTTCAATGGCTATTGGAAGAGACTAATATTGTGTGTATTGCAAATCGGTGAATAAAGTAAATTTAAAATTAAAAAATATATTGGCTGGGTGAGAAGAGATCAAAGGTAGGGTGAACAAAGCAAATCTAAAATTGAAAAAAAAATATATGTAGAGTGAAAAAAAAAATTGGGTGAACAAAGCAAAAATGGGAAAATGATATTTTAGGTATTATAAATAGGTGAACAAAGTAGACTTACAATTAAAAATATATAAATGAGGTATGGAGAGAATGTGAGGTGAATAAAGTGGTTTATGGAGGTGGCAATAGACGCACCATATAAGTAATTGTCAAAAGAGTATTGAGTAATATAAACACATATGTAAACAAATTAAGAAAGATTAGATATAATCAAGATATAACCAAAATAGAAATGAACTCGTAGATCATGAGTATGGATATATAATAAACAACATATGTTACACCAAGATTTCATTGATCATCATGAAGTTCTTGAAGTGAATGAGCGAAAACGTAGTGATAACATGATCATTAGCCTTTTCAAATGTGAAAAAAGAAAAAGAAAAAGAATGAAGAACCTTAAACAATGAGTGGCCATGCCTTAAAAGAAGAAAAATGAGTAGTCATTATTGTTAAATGAATTAATGACTCCATTGACTCCGACCATGAATTTCCTAAAATAATAGGGTATCGATTTCCTAAAAAAATAGGGTATCGGATGGAACGACAGCCTAAAGGCAAAGGATTGCCCTCTGCATCTGAATTTGTCTTGCAACCAAATAGTTTACTTACTCACCACATTTGGTGTTTATAACATCTCTGGCTAACTCAACAAATATGAATATTAGTCGAATGCCAATCTCATAGAAGTAACTCTGGTCAGATCTTATGTCCAAGGTTGAGATGCGAAAGAAGCATTATCGTTGTGTGAATTTGTGGTGACAAACAATTACAATGACAATTTCTCAGGCAAAAATGGATGATGACAGTACACCTCTCACTATTCTATTTAGTGAGAAATCAGCGTACAGTCTTAGATATTGGTTGGATACGACTCCTCTCCAACAAATCGTGGCTGTCACTAGCGCACTAGAGTACATAAGCTTTTCTAGTTTGTCGAGAAAGGTTTTAAGGTAAATTATACATCCTAACTAATTGTTTTATTTTATGTCATTTCATATTGTTATATTTTCTAACGTCGTTCGCTTATTTTTTTTTTGTTTTGTTTAAGTCTGCCTTAACCAGCCTTGTCAAGTTGTGGACATTGAACATTAGACATGGTGACGTATCCCCTGAAACTATATTTGTAGTGGGAGAACCTGGTCTGGAAATTAGAAAGTTGGGTTACTTCAAAGTAGAAGCTGATCTAGACCCTACCATTAGAGAGATGGAGCAAGTGAGGATGAACCACGATCTGATGACGTTCAGTCACAAGATAAACAACACGTTTAGGTACCATTCGTCTTGCTTAAAAAATTATTTACATTAGAGGTAGATATTAAGAATTCATATCAGTCCTAAGGCGGGCGACGAATGGACTAACATGTAACTATCAATACTTTCTATACAAAGACTAAACATCACTTAATAACTACATGTTCATTATAAATTCAAGATACTCTAACATTGTTTGACTTATCTCCTCGAGAAAGAAACTATATATGTTGCATATTTATGATGATTCTTCGTTGTAACTCCTCTGTATTACTTTTTCTCTTGCATCGATTTTGAAATGATCTTGTATTGTAATTTGATGTTTCAAAATCACATCATCCATGTAACATTTACTCTTAATAGTGAAAAGTTGAAGACGTCGTCATGGAAGACGAAATCATAGCAGATGAAGATTGCACTCTTGTTTATAATGTCATTGCATCTTCTAGGCCTCATCATTTGGCCCTTCGACCCTAGCCTGTCCTAAAACCCGCCTTACCCTAAAGGGCCGAAGCCCTACCTGGCCCTCCGTTAGGGCTGGCCAGCCCTAGCCCTTTTCAATTAGGTAAGGTAAGGGTCGAGCAAATGAAACCCGACCATATTCTATGGCCCGGCTCTATTGAACCTTTTAGGGTCAAACCTGACCCGGCCCTAAAAGCCCTATCCTACCCTACCCTATAATTTTTATTATTTTTATTATTTTCTATTTCATATATATGTTATTGGGTCTGGTATGGCTTTATAGTTTTTGTGAGTTGGGTGTATTGACTAATATTGCCCACATCCAAGAGACAAAGACAAGTCTAAAGACCTAGCATCTTTTCCAAATAGTAAACTTTTGCCGCTCTCTTCTTCTCTATTCCTCTTTGACTCTCTCTCATTCCCCTCTAAAACCCTAATATGGCCTAATTATTCTTCCAATTATACTACCCAGTAGTCCATACCCACCTGAGAAATCAATTATACTACTCACCCCGTCGCCTCCGCCCCTATTCCGACACAGTCGCCGTAAGGGGATGCAGATTGCGTTGGAAGATATGGGTAGAGGTAAAATTAATTTACTTACTCTATATGTCTAGTTTTGTTCTTGGAATCTCTTATATTTGGTTGTTGAAAATGCTAATTTGGCCAATTTGTATGGAGTGGGAGTAAAAGGACGACTCATCAGATGAACAAATCGGTGGTACATAGAGCCAAAAGGCAGCTAAGAAATAGAGAGGCGATGGAGAATATTTTGTGCTCAGAGGTTTATGCTTTTCATATTCAAAACATGTAGATCCATGCCAACATGAAACTTGGTTATCAAGTTAGTTTCTTTCCAGAGCTCAATGGTCTTTTTTGAAACTCTACGAGCAATTCTAAGAAGCTGAGACAATGGGCTAATTTATATTGAGATTTTTTTTTACCGTTGTTCACAGACTCCCAAATTTACAGTTACTGTTACAACCAACAATATGTCCGTTGCAATATTTTACTTGTCATTAACATAGACGTCAACCTATTTTCATCTTCCAAACATATACATGAATTTTCTTTCCAGTTCTTAACTAGATTAATGACTTGTAAGAGTATTAGTATTTTTCCATAATTTTCCCTTGATTACAATCTAGTTCAGTAAAATCATAATTCAGCATCCTTATAAAATTTCTTTTGTTTGTATTATGTTTCAGTGAAAAAGATGGGAATAGTAAAAGACTTGCAAGGATAAGGAGTAGTGTTTTCTGTTCCATGAGGGTGCCTCTTGTGTTTTGTTACCTAACTTCAAGTAAACTCTAAACCTTTCTCAAAATAGCTTAGTGTAAGTATATGTTGTATTGTTGTGCAATAAGTGTTTTGTTTGCATAATTTCTATTATGTGTGGATGAATGAAATGTCTGAGTCAGTAACTAGTATCATGCATGTTGCTTCCGTAGACCCAAACCCAACACCATCGAGTCAAATAGCCCCACCAACAGCTCCACAACTAGCCTATAATCCTCCTTTACCTAAAAATCAAACAGAGAAAAAAGAGTTTGTTTGAAGTTTTTTTTATTTTAAAAAAGATTGATGTTATTGAAGGTAATGTCACTTTGCTATATGTTATATGTGGTATTTGCTCTCATACGTTGGTACGTGGAGGAAAAAATGGCACTAGCCATTTACGTAGACATTGAGATAGTCATATAGATAGTGCATAACCTGATATTAGGACTCTCAAGCCCAAATAGCTTCAGATTCTAGTATGAATGTATCAAATTGGTCTTATAGTAAAGATATTGCTAGATCAGAGGTAGTTGACTATGTTGTTAGAGCTGAACATCCATTTACATTTGTAGACACACATGATTTTATGAGGTTGATTAAAAGAGCTTTTGTACCTCAGTATGGAGGATTATCAGCTTCTACTTGCAAAAGAGATGTGATGAAGCCCTTCGTTTCAAAGAAAAAAAGAGTTGCTCAAAACTTTTGAAAGTTATGAGGGGAAAATCTGTTTGACTTCTGATTATTGGTCATCACCTACTAATATATGGGATACATGTCATTAATTTCTCATTTTATTGATAAAAATGGAATTTGAATAAAAGAATTATTGCTTTTAAAATGATAGAGTACCCACACAATGGTGATTCACTTGCTAATCACATAAATGAGGAGTTGATTTTTTGACGCATTCATAGGAAAATCTTTTCAATATCTTTAGATAATGCGACAAATAATGACGTTCTTGTTGCATTACTCCCTGATTTTCTAATGATTAATTATGTCCTTAAAAAGTTGTGTCATGTGCGATGTAGTGCTGAAATTTTAAATTTGATTGTTCAAGATGGTTTGGGTTTGTTATCTAAATCAGTTAACAAGATCACAAATATAGTTCGTAGCATGAATTCATCAGTTAGAGGCATGAGTTGTGGGTTAATTGCTGTAATGATTTGAATATGCCAAAGAGGAATATCAATATTGATGTTCCTCATAGGTGGAATGAGCTGCTGCAATTGGCTGAAAAATATAAGTATGTTTTGAATCGTTATGTTCAGAAACTAAACCAATCTAATCGCCATTTCACCTTAGCACTTCCCATTAATGAAGATTGGTTAATATCTAGCATTGTGTGTCGTTTTAAAAGTTTTTGATTCTTCAACAACAAACTTGTGTGGTGTGTATTATCCGACCTCATTTCGTGTTATTCCATGCTTATTAGTAAAGATCAATGCAACTTTTAATAAATATGCTTACTATCCTATAATTGCTGCTGCGTTGGTTGCCATGAAGTCAAAATTTTTTAAGTATTGGAAAAGTTTTCCTCCTGTATTTTGTCTTGCTGCTGCTTTGGATCCTAGGTACAAGCTTTTCGCAATTGTTTAATGGATGAAAAGAATGGGTCTTGATGAACGGGAAGTTGAATCTGGTATATCTACTCTAAAGAATTAGTTGTTTGAATTACATGATATGTACAAGGACAATGTAGTGCCTATGGTTCCAACCTCTAGTATTAACTCAAATTTACCTACATCTTCTGATTCTGTTGTTTTACCTACTGATGAAGATGAGGACTTTGTTGAGGCTGTCTTAAAAAAGGCCTTACAACAACTTTTACTTCTAGTGCTTCAAGTTCTGATTTACAATACTATCTTGATATGCCTACTCTTGAAGTTCCTGATGGTTTGAAATTTAACATTCTAGTTGGTGGAGGTCTCGTGAAGAAGTGTATCATGTGCTTTCTTTGATAGCTCGTGACCTGTTATTTGTTCCAACTTCAATCGGTGGCTTTGGAAGCCGCTTTTAGTGCCGGTGGGAGAGTTGTATCAGAGAAGAGAGCAAGTCTTAGCTCAAGTACAATTCAAGCTCTTATTTGCTTGAAAAATTGGAAGCTGGCAGATGCAAGGCAACAAGATAAGGAGCAAGATGAGCTCCGAGCTAAAGAGGAAAAATTGCAAAACGAGCAAGAACTAAATATATGATTGCACTAGACCATGTTAATGCAAACACATATAAGGTTGAGCAAGCCATTACTCAAGATCTATGAGCTTTATATTTCAATTTACCTTCTCTGTACTTTTGTATGTTTTCTCTTCTATGCCTATGGTGTTTCTTTTATTATTTGTTCATAACCGCAAACAACAAAGATATCCATATTAATTATGAATTCTTGTATCTAGTCAATGTTATGCATATAAACATACGACTTCATTTGCTCATCATATGATCTAATATATCTATATATATATATATATATATATCAATACAAGTGAACCTGAAGCTTCACCATCATCACTCGAACCAGAAGTTTTGAGTGCATATTCCTTCTTGAACCTAAAGTTCATAGAAATACATACCCCTAGAACTGGAAGTTCCTAATCATAAGAACATGAACCCGAAGCTTCATGCACATATTTATGATCCAATGTTTAATATACTCCTTTTTCGAACCCGAAGTTCGACATTTATTATTTGTTAAGAACATGTAAGTTCTAACAGACATATGGGTCCTAATGTATCCCTTCTTCATCGTGTGTAGGAAGATGATCAATTTGGTGAAATTGGATTTTGAGGCCCTTGACATCTCTGGGAAGAACTACCTGTCTTGGGCTCTTGATGCCAAGATCCATCTCGAAGCACATAACCTTGGGGCTACAATCAAGGCCGAAAACCCAGCCTCCTCGCAGGAGAAAGCCAAGGCTATGATTTTTCTGCGTCACCATATTCATCAAGGACTGAAGAATGAGTACTTAACTATCAAAGACCCACTTGAGTTATGGACAGGTTTGGTAGATATATTTTCTCACCAAAAGATTGTTGTGCTCCCTAGAGCACGTTATGAATGGACACATTTGCGCCTTCAACATTATACTTGTGTGATAGACTACAATTCTGCCATGTTCAGGATAACCTCCCAAATGAACCTTTGTGGAGAGAATATTACTCAGGATATGATGCTTGAAAAGACATTCTCCATTTTTCATGCTTCAAATATGGTCTTACAGCAACAATACCGAGAAAGAGGGTTCACCAAATAATCTGACCTCATCGCTTGTCTCTTGGTGGCTGAGCAGAACAATGAGCTTCTGCTGAAAAACCATGAATCACGCCCTATAGGATCTCAACCATTCCCTGAAGTGAATGCTGTTAGCGGTCATGGTAATGGACATAGAGGGTGGCATGGAAGAGGTCGCGACCGTGGTCAGAGACGACAAAATGGTCAAGGTTATGAGGGCCGCAATAGGAAATTGGGCCCAAGAAGCAATGCCAAGATTATTAAAGGAAATCGTCATATGATCAATGCTCATAACAATTATGATAATGTTTGTCTTTGATGTGGTAGTAAAGATCATTGGGCTTGTACCTGTCGTAAAGAACCCCATCTTGTAGAAATCTACAAAGCTTCCTAAACCAGAAAAATGTGGAGACAAACTACATTGATCATTGTGATCCTTGGGATTCATCTGAGCCTACATACGTCACCCCATTTGATGTTTCAGATTTTTTTGAGAACAATGAAAACAATGGTGATGGCATGATTAGTAATGGAGTTCTTGATGACAATTAATTGTCAGTCTATGTTTAGGCATTATTTATCTCGTTGTATTTTGGTCATTTTTTTTGCTTGTTTTGGCCTCTAGTTTTGGCATCTGTTTTTTTTTTTTTTTTATGTTTTTTCTTTTAGTTTTTGGTTCAATTGCAATAAACGAAATTTCTTTCTGTTCTCTCATGTTCTATTCTTATACATATGTATATATGTCTTTATCCTTGCCCATATATGATCACAAGTTTTTTTATTATTTAAGTTGTCAATACCAATTGCATGTGTGATGAGATAAGCATCTTATCAACAAGATATGATTAGTACTTAATTTCTTGGAAACACTATCTACTTCGTCCCCTTAGTTATCTTGTAGTTGTTGCATGAGACTCAATTACTCCTTTTACAAGTTCCATTTTATTTTGGTCAAACATAACAACTGCTATGTCATTGGTTTTACTACTTTGTTCTACAATGTGTGTGATAAATACATAGCATCATATAGTTTATTGGTTATAAAGTAGCATATATCTAATTACATTTTTTTATATGGAAATTTTAATGTATCTATCATGCTAATTAACTATACGTTACTATCTCTATGAAGGCATGAAAATGAGTTTTGGATGCCCTCAAAGTACGAAGGATGGAGATGATGTGTGTCTTGCTGACAGTGCTACTACACATACGATCCTTCGTGATCGGGCTTATTTCTCCACTTTGATACCTTCCAAAGTAAATGTAACCACTATATCAGGTCCTGCAGACCTGATTGAAGGTTCTGGTAGAGCTCACATTAGACTACCAAATGGAACCCAATTGTCAATTCAAGAGGCTTTATACTTTTCGAGATCCAGAAGAAATCTCCTCAGTTTTAGAGATATCCGTCTAAACGGATACCACATGAAAACCACAAATGACAATGATATGGAATACCTTTGCATTACATACAATGAAAACTGCCAGAAACAGATATTGGAAAAATTAGTTGCCTTATCATCTGGTTTGTATCACACAACCATCACACCCATTGAGGCATATCATGTTGTGAACCAGCAGTTCAAAAATCAACATATCTTTATGTTTTGGCATGATCGTTTGGGTCACCCAGGATCCAACATGATGCGTAGGATCATTACTAATTCACATGGACATCCATTGATGACTAAACACATTGTTTTGACAAGCAACCCCTGCAAAGCTTGCGCACAAGGGAAATTGGTGGTTAAACCATCGTATGCAAAGGTAGATATCGAATCCCCATCTTTCCTGCAAAGAATTCAAGGGGACATTTGTGGGCCTATTGACCCCTCTTGTGGACCATTTCGATATTTTATGGTCTTAATTGATGTTTCTATAAGATAGTCACATGTGTGCCTCTTATCTACCCATAATGTCGCATTTGTCAAGCTACTTGCTCGGCTAATTACGAGCTCAATTCCCAGATTATTCTGTCAAGTCTATTCATTTAGACAATGCTGGTGAATTTACATCTCAAACTTTCAATGATTACTGCTTGTCTTTGGGGATCGAAATTGAACATTCAGTACCTCATGTTCATACACAGAATGGTTTGGCAGAGCTTTTATTAAGCGACTTCAAATAATTGCGTGCACTTTGCTAATGCGAACAAAGATGCCAGTTTCTACATGGGGACATGCAATTCTTCATGCATCAGCTTTAATTCGGTTGAGACCCATAGCCAACCATCAGTGTTCCCCATTGCAACTTGTATCTGGGAGCCAACCCAATATTTCTCATCTTCGAACATTTGGGTGTACTGTTTATGTGCCTATTGCACTGCCACAACATACAAAAATTGGCCGAGAACGTCGATTGGGCATCTATATTGGTTTTGATTCGTCATCTATTATTAGATATTTAAAACCCATGACGGGTGATACATTCACTTCACGTAGCTAGAGATATGAATCATTCATCGATGCTCGGAAACGGCAATAATATGAATCATCTATTCGGCATCCAAGGCAAAACAACCGACGCCGGCCATAACTAGAGATGGAATGACCGAATAACAAACTTCTGAGACTTAAATAATCCCTCAACCCACGTACCCTAGCATGTCTTTCGATCTCTAGCTAGCAGCTGTGTAAACCCACCCAGGTTTCATTTTGGCATATCATGAGCTTCAACGAAAGTCAAATCACCCAAAATGCCCTCCTAATAATTAAGTAAAACAAAATGGCTTCATAAGATTAGAAAAGTAAACAAATACGCTTGTAATATAAACAAGAGAAATGTTGTAATTATAATAATTTAATTAAAATAATTGTTGGAGTGTGAAGATTTCACGTACATCATAAAGCTGTTTGCAAAACAAGCTATTAAGTGGTGCATGGAAAAAAATTTAGATTGGTGTGGTAGCCCAAGCTTTACCTACATACGAGTGTTTTTCGGTTAGCAAAGAATTTATTTTGTGTGGATTTGAAGAAGATGTGTGCAAGGTTTTGGTGGGGGAGTACATTATACAAGCGCAAAATTCACCGGAAGACTTGGAATGCTCTGTGTAATCCAAAAGAAAAGGATGGTTTATTCGCAGTTTGGCCAACTACAATTATGCACAATTTTCTTAGGTATCTACCTATATGTTGTACCCATATACAAATATGACAACAAATTTACAAAAATTTATTATCATTGTGGTAAAAAGAGTCAATATTTAGATAATTTTGTTTATGATATTGGTAATTACTCAACCTATGATACCTTTACATTTTGTGCAACTCGGTCTAATCTTTCTCCAACGAGCTTCACACCCTCCTCCCGATCTAATAACGAAACTGGGTGGTTTACAAGCTTCATACACTTCCCATATACGATCTCATAATATGTTATTCACTTAACTGGTAGCTTTGTCACCATCTTCATCAACCGCAACCACCGCCATGCACAACAACACATTTTCAGGGTTTTTCCAAGCTTCTCCTCTAGGTTTGGGGTTGGACATCTTTGGAAAAAAAAATTTGAAAACTAGCTAGATGAAGAACAATTATGAAAATTAAAGAGTGTAGAAGGAGAGAAGTTTTGGAGTGAAAAACTATAAAGAATGCAGATGGTATTTATAGACATTGGTACAAATTATTGTTCCAACTGGTAAACTAATTTTCTATATTTTCCTAATTTTTTTTATTCTTATTTTTAAAGTTTTTTGTTCATTTGAAAACAAATTTTCAGGCTCATTTTTTCTTTTTCCGGTGGCATTTTTATTTGGACCTTTAATTTTGAATGGAATCAATTATGGGCCGTGCATTTTCTGACCGTTGGAGGACCGCAACTGAGCTCACGTGGGATCACCCACACCAGTCCAGCTCTCTTAAACGTGTGGTTCGCGCGTCATCCTCCTCCTGCCAGTTTTCTTGTCGTCTAGCGCGTGTCTGCTTCCTCACGGACGACTGGAAAGTTGCTCCTGCGTATGCTGACTGCTTCACGTGCGCTAGCTCATGGGTCCTGCACAAGTTGCAAATGAGTTTCCTCCTTCACAGAGGTCTGGTAGGAACCCATTTATGGGTATAGATTTTGATTGTTGGAGATAAGTTTTTATGAGTTATGAGTTATGAGTATGGGTATGGGTATAGCAACCTGTTTCTGCATAAACCCGTAAACTATCAAGAATCACGGTGGAACAGAATTAATGATCATGAGCGACATATAGTGGTTTACCATGCCTCGAAAAACATGGCTATGTCCATTTAAGAATCAACTATCATGTCTTTGGTGTTACATAAGCATCCATCCCCCGGGATGGAGTAAGGGAGAGATAGGGATTGGGGGGGGGGATCAATCAGGTAGGTCAGAGATCTCTCTTCTACATAGGGGAAACATTTATTTTATAGCTAAGGAAAGTTCCCTCTTATTACATATTACCGATGTGAGACTAAAAACACATATATCTTATCATGATGTCTTCTTGTGGAGCTCGGTGAGCACCTTCCTGATGTGGTACTGATGATCTTTCATCATGGTGAGGTAGCCTAGATGTTGGTCTACAAGTTTCCTGACTGGTCTATGGACGGAGAAGGTAGTTTCCTGACTATCGACAACAAGTCCCCACAAGTTCCCGTTCAAGACACATCTTAAGTGGGGACTTAATATACAAAATGCCCATAGACCAGTCATGGCTACCCTGTCCTAGTCCCCCAAGTTCGCACTCAAGACGTGTGGAGAACGGGTCTTACTTTTCTTGATATCTTCAAGTCCGTCGGGTCCCTCCCAACCCCCAGCCTCAAAACTGATTCGGCCGAGCGAGGTCTTATAACAAAGTATGTGAGACAGCTCGCGTGCGAGCTTTGTAGGAGTTCGCTTCACACATGACTGACATTACTGGGCGAGCTGTGAAGTTCGCCTCGCACTCGGGCAAGGTGAGGAGTTCGCTCCGCACAAGGACTAAAATTGTCACGTGAGCTGAGAAGTTCGCTCCGCGCATAAGGATTATAACGCGAGCTGAGGAGTTCACTTCCCTCAGAAGGACTAAAATTGTCACATGAGCTAAGGAGTTCGCTCCGCGCACAAGGACTCTTACGTGAGCTGAGGAGTTCATCTCGCACAGAAAGGCTGACACTCGGGCGAGCTGAGGAGTCCGCTTGTGAGATAAAAAATGCCCCTCCCAACCCCCGGTCTCAAAACTGATTCGACCGGGCGAGGATTGTTGTACCTTCACAATGAACAAATGATTGACAAGTATTTGATCAACACAATTATGGGGCCAACCAAATATGGTTATGACATAATAATTATAGAAAAGTACAAACGTTCATGCAATTGTGTAATACTGAACGTCGAATGCCAATCTCTAGGTTGAATGCCAATCTCTCGGTGGAATGCCTATCTCTCGGTAGAATGCCTATCTCGGTCGAATGCCTATCTCTCCGTGGGATGCCACTCGAGTGGAATGTCTCTCTCTCTTGGTAAGCATGTCCAGGCCTCGGACGATGAATCCTTGTCACCGGCATGGTCGGGCTGCCTACAAGATCTGTTAACTTCTCCAGTTTCTTTCTTCTTCACCCCATACCTCTCATACCTGGTGTCCATAGAAATTTTCGGCTGTACACCAGACAAATCAACGAGGAGATGTCGATGGTAGCTGTCGGGAAGCATATCCCGGATCCAATGACCATTGCGTCGGCAGATCTGGTTGTCACCCCAGATCTCGGGAGCATGCTCTAATATTCAATCCCTAAGAAGGTGATTTTCATGTACCGGTGATGGTTGACTGATGGAACCGGTGACCAAGAAGGTGAGCAGGGAAGGGAAACTGCCGGCGATCCATAAAGTGCGAGTTGGTCCGGTGATCCTGACTTCCACATGAACCCCCTCTCCTGAAGAATTCGGCTAACCGGGATCATGAACTTAGCTTGAACTCGCGTTCCACCATCTTGGAGGCAAAGGGACTGCCGACGATCCACCAACGAGACCCCGAATATGCTTGGCAGATTCTTTTGCTATTTCTGACGAATTTTCTTCTCGGTCGGGAAGACGACGAATGTCGTTGAAGTCACCGAGGTAATAAGATGGTCGGGCAGCGGGAGTGGGTGGTCACCGGCGAAGCTCCCGGCCGACAAGATTGAGCTTCGGGTCCCGGTGACTCATCTCAGGGTGACGGATGGAGGCATCAGACATGAGCCGATGTGGCTCTGCCCTTGGTAAAATCCCGATGACAAAAAGAACCGGGGCGGGTCATCTCGCTTCCCTCCCATGCGATGTCATCTCGCTTCGCTTCCATGCGAAGTTATCTCGCTTTGCTTTCATGCGAGCTATCTCGCTTCGCTTTCATACTAGGCCTCACCTATTGCTCATGGACTTGAATGAATTGCCTCTCGGTGGAATACCTCTCGGGCGGTAAAACAACATGACTTTTAGTAATGATTCCTATAGACGGCGCCAAATGTTTTTACATAATCCTGTAAGCTATGCAGAATCATGGTGGAACAGAATTAATGATCATGAGCGAGAGGCAATAGACATATAGTGGTTCACCATGCCTCAAAGGACATGACTACGTCCACTTAAGAATCAACTATCATGCCTTTGGTGTTACAAGAGCATACATCCCTCTGGGTGGAGTAAGGGAGGGAGAGGGATTTGGGGGGGGGGGGGGTCGATCAGGTAGGTCAGAGATCTCCCTTCTACATAGAGGAAGTCTTCTTTTTAGCTAAGGAATGTTCTCTCTTGTTACATATTACTGATGTTGGACTCACTATACATATATCTTAATCTTATCATGGTGTCATCTTGTGGAACTTGGAGGAGCACATTCCCGATGTGGTACCGATGATCTTTTACTATGACGAGGTAGCCTAAATGTCTGTCTACAAGTTTCCTGGCTGGTATATGGGCGGAGAAGGTAGTTTCCTGACTATCGACAACTTGGTGGAATGTTACGATTCAAGGCCCCTGGTCGAATGTTACGATTCAAGGCCCCTCCCCTTCTTTCTCCATTCCCAGCATTTCTGCGACGGAGTTAGCCTTTTAACTGGCTCGATTTCGGACACCACCGGCGGTCCCTGTGGCCACTTCTGCCTCAGTTGTTATCAAGGCGCCACCGGAGGGGACTGACACGACTTTGGCCATCTGTGGTCAAAAGCGGAGGCCTGACATGAAGCTAGCTACTTTAGGGAAACGAGGCAAGGGGGTTGACAGTGAGAGGAATGAGTAGACTGCCTTGGTTTCATTGGAGCTCGCTCTCTTTCGCCCTTGAAATGGCATTGGCACACTCTGGTGGTTCCATCATTGTATATCCGGCGAAAAAAGGAAGATGGGACGTCCTCGTGGCTCCAAAATAAGAAGAAGATAGAGAACGTTCACCCCTGGAAATTGGCAACCAAATCAGGTGGACATCAAAAGGCCACGAAGAGGAAATTTGAAGCTAGGAAGATGCTGTTGTACGGTGAGTCTAGTGGCTCGGTTTTCGGCGGCAAGTTCTCTCGGGGAAACCAAATTATGTTTGTGAGTTTGTTCACCTAATTTAATACGAAATAACCAAATTAAATTAAAGTCTTCAACTCCATAGAATAGTAGCTCATCTCTCCCACAAAACGATTTGTCGTGGAAGCATTGAAACTACTTCCATAGTTGTTGGCCATGATGATCGATTTGGTGAGCATCCTCAAATGGATTTCTATTTCCCATCCATATTCTATCTAAATGAAAAAAAAAATAGCTCCAACATCACATCTTGAAAAATTGTATACAAGATTTGATATAAATATGTTCCGTTCAATCACAATTCAATCTTGGTTAAAACCATTTTGATTTTGAGTCTTTTACCATATGAGATTGTTTATGAATTACCAATTCTCATTAGACTATCTCCCATTATAGATTAAAACGCCAAATTTAGTCTATAATTACTCCCACTATAAGTTAAATTACAATTCTTAAAGCAAAAAATTTAACTTGAGCTATTTTGTAAGCCAAATTTGGCTTATGGGGTTGGTAGGCTAAAACTAAATATTATTTTATTTAATTTTAAATATTGTTCTTCTAATTTATACTAGCATCTAAATTAAAAATTCGTTAATAACAAAATTTTATACCATCGCGACGAGATCTTTCATATGAGCCACATATCGAATATATTTATATAAAATCTTTTTCATGGTTAATATTTGAATTAAACAAATATATATCAAAAGAAAAAAAAAGTTTTACCTTTAAATTTGGCTTACGGTGGGAGTGCTTCGTAAGCCAAAACACTCTTAATTTGACTAAAAATTTAGCTTATGATGGGAGAATTTGGAAAGCTAAAAAAAAATCCTATACAATATTTTTGTTTTGTAAGTTAAATTTGGCTTACTGTGTGAGATACTCTGATTAAGGTAGCTTAAATTAAAACTTTAAAGCCAAATTTGTAGTTGCTTGAAATGGCATTCAATATTTTAGAAAAAGGGAATAATAAGCAAAGATATCGACCAGTGTGCTCTCCACGTCCTGGTTTACTTCATTACCTTTTTGAAGACTCATGCAGTTGACTAGTTGAGGTTCTTATAAAATCTTCATCAAATCCCTTTAAAAATAGTAACGTACAGATGATTTCAGGGGGAAATACCCTTTCGATGGATTTAGTTGATCCCAAAAATTTGGCCTACTAATAAGGGCGACGAGACTTTAAAAGGAGTGGGTTTGTTGGTATGACACTGAGAGGATCACCAACTTCATTTCCCTCTTTATCTAGTTCCATCTTCTTAACACTCTTACCAACAATTTGATGCAAAATCAAAATAAAAAACTACAAGTCAAAAAATTAGAGCTCACTAAAAGTAAAGTTTTCCTTGATAGGTATACTATAACTAAAATGAGACATTCAATTTATAGTCATAATAAGAGCGCGGTCCTCATCGTCTTTGATATCATCGTGTTTAACCAATATTAAGTTAACAATATATTAACAACACTTGACCTTCAAGTAAAAAAAAACAGCTCTACTCCATGGTCTGAGCTTCAAAACAATAGTAATCTCTTTTCTAAATTAAATATAAAAAAATAGCAAAAATATTCATGAAAACGACGGCATTTGGTCCCTGTCAGCCAGGGATATAAAAGCACAGAAGCTCAGGAGCTGAAATACAGAAACAGAAAAAAGATCAAAAATTGAGGCTTTGGCTCTGTTTTCTTGTGATGATTAAGCTTCCAATTCGGAGAATGACGGAAATGGAGGGCGCTGGAGAGTATCACATGGGCCCCGACGAGTCGTACCGGTCTCTGCCGTCGGTTTACTTGGCCTTCTTAACAATCTGGTTCATCTCCGCTTGCTCTTGGACCTTCAACACCTACAAAAACCGCCACCTCCAGGTTCCTCAATTCAATCCCATTTCTTAAATGTCGTTTCAATTTCGTTTCTGGGTTTCTGAATTTGAACATGGCAGTGTTTAATGTGACTTGTAGGAGGAAAAGTTTGAAGCTTTTTGAGTATATATGCTCTGTTTGGCATTGTTTAGGATCATCAATTTGGGTTTGTTTACTTATATCTGTGGTTTAATTTATTTGAAAATTTGTGTATAGGATAAAGGGTATTGGTGTTAGTTCTCTCTTTTCTGTTTAGTTGGAAATTATAGTGTAGAATCATTGAGAGGAGATGATATGTCATGTGTAATACTGAAAATTTCTGTCATTTTTGCTTCTAATGTGAATGAAAATCATATCTCACCTAAAAAGAGACTTGTTTTTTCAATGAATATGTAAACTTTTCATGAATTTGGAGTCTTTTATATCTAGTGTGCAAAAGGCGCTTCATTTCTGTGTTAATATTCTGATTAATATTTCTTTACGGGGTTTTGATGTGATTACTGATTTGCCATTGCTGTGGTTTTCTTTGTTGTTGAACTAGAGCAGACGAATAATTTGCAGTGGACGCTCGCATCTGTACCATTAATTAAAGCCTTGCAACTCACATTGTCTTTCCTCTTCTGGTATGTTCTTGTTCTTTCTGGGAAATAAAGTCTACATGCTATTGATTGTGCAAAAGGGGAAAATGATAATGAACAGACAAATGTATTTGTTTTCTCTTTATGAAGAACCCTTCTCCATTTAAGGCTTTGCATGGGAATAATGTCTACTTAGAAACAGCTCCTGGGTGGTTTTTTCATGGTATGCTCTTTTAGATATTCTGTGGCTCAATAAAGAATCGTGTGCAGAAATCATATCAGGCGATAGGATTTACATCTATTATAGTATTAATTGACAAGATATTGCGCAGTCGAACCTTCCTTGTCATGATTATTCTTAAACATACTAAATCGTGATGTTCCACTTTTGTAGGTATTCATGCTTTCATCTACAGATATGCTCTTTGTGGATGTCATTTGGGGTGTATGTAACTGGACTGATATTTCAAACAGCTTCTTTTGTGTCTTTCTTACTCATATCACATGGTTACTGCATCATGTGCGAGCGTCTTTCAATCACTGAGCGGCGTACTACTGCTTCCCTTGGCTGTGTGTTTTACTTGACTCTAGTTGGATACAGGGCTTCTGTACCTTATTTTTCAGTGAGTTTCATTGACTAACTAATGCATTACACTGGTACATAGGATGGTACTGTTTATTGTCTTAATTGTTTTTCAATGTGTATTAGCTACTAATTTGTTACTCTCATGATCCAGGTCCTGCTGTTACTTAATTATGTTATCTCATTCTACGTGATATTCCACCATATATCTCAAAATCTGTTAGTGTTGCGGGAACAGTTAAGTTACATAGATAATGAGGATGTGCATGCAATGCATGATGCAGTTTATACAAAGTACGTCATGTTCAAGTATGTACACATTTCGACATGCGTATTCCCATTTACTTGCTGGCTCTATGATATTTCTAACCTTATCAAGTGATCATTACAATATCGACTCATTTTCTGTATGCATGTGTGATACAGAAAATTTCAAGGTGCAATGCAGATAGTAGCCATGGCAGAGACTGTGGTATGATATCATGACTTTAGTAAATATAATTATATATACAAATAAAAATGTACACAGACAATAGACAGGACAACTAACATTCTAGTTTCCAGATATACATTAACATGGATGACTCGTCAGAAAATTACTGGATTCGATTGTTAGTTCGAGAATGGGCACAGTTCTGCATCTTTGTTTACATAGGGTATGTCTACCTTCTAGTTCTTTAAATCTGTATTTCATGAGAACAATGTGGTTCTGTATTCATTTTCTAACAGCTAAGTTCAGCATTCAAGAAATTTCTTCCGCTGTTCACCTCCATGCTGCGCTTTGATGTTGCAACTTTATGACTACCTCTTGCAGATGGACTTTTCGGTCAAGGGACCTGGCACCACATTTCTCAGTCATGCCAACTTTGAAATTTAAAGGAGAACTAGCAGTAGCTCCTGTCTATAGCATTGTAAGTTCTTTTCCTGTCATACTTGCATAAACTGAGAGAATCCATATCTGAATTCATTTTACTCCTGTGGTCCAGAAATTAGAACCCAATGATGAAGGATTTAGAAAGTTCAAGTAGATTTTTCTTATTTCTTCTCGTTCTCTTTGTGATAGTCCCAAATTTTGTCACTACAGGAAATGGATGCAGAAACTTTCAAAGATTTTACTCGGCATGAATGGCACATTGGTGTGGTAAGCAATAAGAACACGAACTAATATCAACCTTTTCTTTATATAATTGTTTCTGCATCTTGAGACTATTTCTCAATCAACTTGCTGTAAGTTCTTATAAGGGCCTTGTTAGGTTTGAAACCTGAATGTACTCCTCTCTTAATCTTGTTTGTATACAAACTATGTGTGTTATGTGTGTGTTTATCGTAAATAATTTAACAAGGTGTCTGACTGTGAACTAATGCAGCCCACTTTGAAATCTTCTGATGAGAGCTCAAAGGATTCTGTCTTGGTCATAGTTCAGCATCCTCGCGCATTTACATTGACCGAAGCTGGAGCTGGAAAATCTTCTCAAAGCCACGCTTAGACAGTTTAGCACTTACACTACAAGTTACAGCAGCTTCACTTCATAATGCATGCAAACATTGAAGCAATTAATCACTTGCAAGTTTTTCAAACATTCTTTGGCGGCTAGCTATTTTTCAGCGAGGCAAGCCACCAGCGTTTTCCTTCAAATTCCAAGTCGCAGGCAATTTCCCATTTTTAGAGCAAGTTTGTTTGCAATATGCAAGGACTTGTGAATTGTAAAATGTTCAGTCACTTGGGTCAGCAGCTCATCTATACTTGTAAGTACATACAATCAATCAGTCGAGCTGTATAAATCGGCCATAAAATTAGAGAAACAACTGTATCTTCTTTGCCCTTTGTTAATGTTAGTGTACCATTACCATTCGTCATTCATCCTTGAAATGTAAATTTGAGATTGAAGACAAGAATCAAGTTTTCTTCATTAGACCCCTTTTCTGTTACTTTGTTAACGTTACTTCCAAGAAGGACTGTCTCTAGTAGCTGCGACCTTGATCAAGTTGATCATGAGTGTATAGAATGTTATTTAGATGCTTGACTCGACGAAGAATTAGATGGGTGGAAGAAGATATCCTCCTCAGAAAACACAAAAGAAAAAAGAAAAAGACAAAAGAAAAAAAAGAACCAGACAAACATAGAATATCTTATAAAGCAAAGCCCCTAAAAGCAAAAAATGAAAGAGAAATAAGAAGGTCCCCGAATCCAAATATGTTTCAGACTTGAGCCTCTCAGTTACAGTTGAAGCTCTTCTTCTTCGTCTTCGGCTATTTGAAACACAGACTAAAAAACACAGAGAGAGAACTGGCGATGAAAAACCCATCTCGGATCGTGTAAAACCCATCCAGTTCTATCACTAATACCTTTCTACAATGAGTGCAGGTACTTCCTCTGATCTTTCCAGTTTAATGACTTCACTTTGCGTTTTATGAGATGAAAAATATTTTCTTTGTGTTCTGGGATATTGTTATGTATTGGCTACTATTGAAAGATATGAAATTTTGATGTAAAAATATGATCTTGATTGCGTAAGTTGAGCAAGTACTGATTTCCATCAGACCATCATGAATTTGATACGGAGGAAAGTTTGTGTTTTTATTTGAACTGAAAGAATGCTGATGAAAGAAACTGCTATGCTACAATTTCTAAGTTATACTCAGAAAAATGGACTGGAAATTTATACTGCCGTAATTTTCTTTGGCCATAAACCATTGTTAAGGCACTTCTCAATACCAGTGCTTGTTCCATGATTTGATACCTATTGGGTTTGTGGTGATACTTCTCCTGCTATGTTTAGATTGGCATTTTTCCTAGGCATGATGTTTTTATATAAAGAGGCATGAAAGTTCCGCGGTCAGGCATGAACATGACATAGATAAGTATGTGTGTCTCAGTTTTCTTAAGAATGTTGCCCTGTTTTGTAGGGGGTGCCTTTGGTGGTAATAGGGGAGTCAGCCCAGTTCCTCCAGAGAAAGGTGTCTTCCCTTTGGATCATATGCATTTGTGTGACCAGGTAATGGTTTTATTCCATTATTGAATAAATTTGTTTTCTTCAAGTTCCTCAAAGTTGTATATGCTAGAGTGGGTTTTCCGTATTGGTTTACTGTGAAATTCCTCACTGATGTTGGTTTATTGAATGCTCAGACGAAAAAGGAATACCTCAATTGTCTGAAGACTTCGGGCCACGAATCTGAAAAGTGTAGACACTTCTCAAAATTGTACCTAGAGTGCCGCATGGAAAAGTGAGTTTGTTGGTTTCTGTAAAACACTCTATGCTCATGTTTCTAGTTTCTAGTTTCTATAATGTTTAGTAGGCGTACTTTTATTTAGAGCTTGTTAACATTAGGACATCAGTATATTCTTCTAAAATTAACAAACTTAAGTACAAATGACTCTGAAAAGGCTCATTGCTTATACAGGTGAAGTTTAGCCATATGCTGTACGGAAAAAAATAGTCCAAGTTGTAACTTCCTATGGCATATTTCAATGCTTGTGTTCTCTAAGAGATATTGTATTTGCTTGCTTTAAACTTAAGAAGCTTGTCATGTCATCTCTCTTGCTGCTGGTGGTTTTAGCTTTGCGGCACAGTGCTGTTATAGGTTTGTGTATGAAACTATGAATTTCAAATCAACAACATTGAAAATGAAATTTGAAATTCATCTTGAACAACAGAAGTACTTGTATTTGAGAAACTGTTAGTCATTACCACTGTTAGAACGTGAGATGGGTGAGATGGGTATGTTTATGGATGTAGACGACAGTAGATTGAGATAGAATAGATGGAGATTTAATTTATTTAACACTTCTAATAGTATAACAGAGTCGTAGCAACATAGGTTTCAGCTTGTTACTTTGTAGTCTTCGTTTGGTTTTGAAGCTTAGTACTTGGATTATTAGATGACACAGGCCATATCATAGAGAATTACAACTAACATATCTATTACTTCCTCAACAACATTGAAAGGAAATTCAAAATTCATTTTGAACAACAGAAGTATTTGTATTTGAGAAACTGTTAGACATCACCACTGTTAGAATGTGATATGGGTGACAGGAGTATGTTTATGGGGATGTATAGGTCAATAGATTGAGTTAGAAGAGATGAATATTTAGATTGGAATTGAACACTTCTAATATCAGAACATAGACGTAGCAACATAGATTTGAGCTTGTTACTTTTGTAGTCTTAGTTTGGTTTTGAAGCTTAGTACTTCGATGATACAGGCCATCATACCTATTCATAAAGAATTACAACTGACATAGCTATTGTTTGCAAACTTTCTCAGAAACATTCATAGTAGATTCCAGCATTTATTGGACCATTCTACAATATACCTAAGATGTTTTGTGGGAGCTCCTAAGATTATCTGTTAAATCTTTTGAGAAGTCTTCTAGGATTAGTTCTTGATTTGGATATCTTTTGTGCTTCAGTTCTTTAGTACTGCACTTCTGTTCCTTAGAACTGCATTCATATGTGAATTATTTCCAACAGAAACCATAAATTTGAATATTGCAGATTTGACAATTTGGGGTCTCTATGAAGGATGAAGGTTTTGAATTAGAATACAGAAACTTAGGAATGCATTTCACTCACAACTTGTCTTTGATTTGTGTGATTCTGAAACTCCTGTATTTCTCAGATTATTATTATTATTATTTTAGTCTCGGACTAACAGGATGATCACATATTGTGATCTTTCATATGCACCTTGCAGGAACTTGATGGCAAAGCAAGACATGTCAGAACTTGGATTTGTAAAGGAAAGTGATAAGGAAGTGTCTGAAGAGAAGATTACTGAGAGCATTGGTAACTAATCATATTATTAGTTGGAAGACTAAAGTTGGGGACGTGGGACAGTTTGTGGAAGAGTTTACTTGTAGGACTAATTCTTCAGGTTGGGGACTTTCCCCACTCCAAATGACTCTGAATCAGAAATTTTTACCATCCTATCACTGACTTATAACGGAATCCAAAGATCATTTTGCTTTTGTTTTGTATTAGAGAGGCTACTTTGTATGCACACCGATATTCAGAGCCTAACAATGTTCAGATCGTTAAGTTTCGGTTCAACTGCAAATTTCAGATGGAGCTAGCGACTACCATGATGTACCGTTTACCCTAAGCCTAGAAGTTGAGTAATATCAGAATGATCATATACCAGATACTGTTAAAAAGAATGACCATATTCAGCTGAACTTACTATCTCTTGCTCATCCATTTGAATTCACGTCTCGGTATTTTCACAGGAAATTTGTCTTTCAACTTTCTCAGAACCCGAATTAACAACAGTCCAAATTCTGCAAGAACAGGCGGGAGATGAACTCTAAGATACAAAGTATATAATATTAACTGAGTTGGAAACGATGTCCTTATTAATATTGGTTTCTACCAATTCACTCCTTGCCTCGATGACTACGATGAAAGCCTGTCCATTTATAACTTACATGGCTAACTGTCCCTTCCCTTTTCTCTTTTTCGGTTCTCCATGGCTTCCCATTCGTCTCTGCTCAAACCTCACATCTTTCACCAATCGTAAGCACTCTCCCTTTTCTCTATTCAAAGATGATCAGCCTATATTTTCAGCTTTTGTATGAGAATGTTAGTTTCATACTTTATCTTACATTGCTTTTGAAATCCTGTTATCTGGGTCTGATTGGAAGTTTGATATAGTTGAATGAGTTGTATAGATTTTGTATGAAAATGGTTTAGGAGTATTGTTATATTTAGTGTTGTCAATGTAGATTGGGAATGGCATAGGTAAGAAAAGTTGTATAGTATTTTGGCTTTGTTGGTTAACTATTTACTGGAGATCAAATATTGTATAGTGCTGATTCATATTTTTCTTTTTTAATTTAGAAAACCAAACAGAAACCCAAGAAGATGATCCCAATGGCATTAACTATGTAGTCGCATGTAGCTTATTGTGAAACTCCTTGATAATTTGATAGCACTTGTCTCTTTTTGGGACAGAAGATCTGTTAGACCAGAACAAAGACAAACAACTATAGCCAATTTGCATCAATCTACAAGGTGCAGTACAAAGGAACAAGGAACTTACGGCTTTCCAAAGAAAGGTCTCTTGTGTAACTTATTGTCTAGATGTCACCCTTCTTCCTGGTGGTCTTCATCTAGAACGCTATCATCTACAGTTTGTAAAGCTTATTCTGGTGAAGCAAGTAGTGAGAATGGCGCTGCAGTGGCTAAAATCCATGACCACAAACTCAAATTCAATCGGGTCAATTGCCTAGTTTGGGTGCTGCATGAATCTGCTAGGAGCTTCTCCCTTGCCATTGAGTCTTTAGAATTGACAGGAAGGAGTCCTGGGGTTGCAATGGCATGGTCTGGGAAGGATATAAATGCATGGCATAAACGGCTCTCTTATCAGGTAAAACCATAGATTTTCTTTTCTTTCTCAAATTATGAGTAAAAAGTATTCCAAGGTTGCTGATGAAACAAATTATTCTAAACATATGTATCCTGTTAACACTATCAGCATACATGTTTGCCGTTTATAGACTTCGCATGGTTCTGCATCACTGCATGTCATCTTTACTTTCTCTGACTAGCATTTATTGTGAACTTTCTTAACTCGAGTCGAGGGCATTGACATGTTATCACTATGAATGAAATACTGAAATCAAGTACAATGGCTGCTCAGGTGGCACTTTATGCGTTGTTGAAAACTGCAATTGAAGTAGAAACTTTGCTTTCTAGTGAACGTCATTACAGCGACTCTTCTCCAGTTAATGATATGTAAGTATACTGTGTAGTAGTTATAGTGCCTTAATTGATGTACTTTTTGCTCATAAATCATTTTCTTTTGTTTCCACTCAAGATGTTAGAGCTGACACCTCCATTGTACATACTCCTTTTTGTATCTCCATCTATTTCAGCCTAACCACTAAGATCAATTCAGTTGGTGGACACATTGAGAGTCAATTAAACATGAGGCACTCAGAATTAGTAGAATGGTTTAAAGTGGTGGAGTTTCCACGGATTGCAGGATTTTTCGTTCCTTTGCTAAGGCAGTGGTCTATGAAGTATGCAGGAAGGTTTGCTCAAATCATTTTTGCTTGTAATTGAGATTTCCTTGTTATTTTGAGGCCTAAACAAATGAAATTTCAGTGGTGTGGCAGAGATAGTTGTGGCTATCAGCTGCTGCGCTGCAGTGGCCAAATTGGGTCCTGGGCATGTAAAGTGTCCTTTTTTTGCATTTTCTGTTGAGGATGTAATGGTAGATGTTATGAATTTAGGACTCATTTTATGACTCATTTACTCACGTGCACGTGCTCATCTCTCTTGCTCTATATGTACTGTTTGTTGAGCTTTGCTCATTATCAAAGAATATATCAGTATTTCATTTCTTTCATTTTCTTTCCTTAGCTGTAGTTTCTTCCCACTTAGGGGTAAAACCCTAACAATTGGCCGGTATCCAGAGCCATGAATCTGGGAGCTGGGCAACCGGCGATTCCGACGCTCAGCGTCGAACCTCTTGTGCTCGACGAAGATTTGTTTCTTCTTGCAATGAGCCGTGCACTGGATAAAACTTTACCGTCGCTTCAATCCAGGCTGCAAAGTATGATTGAAAATGTGTTCGAGCAATTTCAATTGACAACACCACCACCAGCCTTGTCGCAACCAGTCTACTACCAGCAGCGATCACTGGAGCATTCATCAACTCCAGTTTCTGATCCCAAAACTCAAATTGAGATTGTTCACTCTCATCTCTGGAAGGCTCGAAGCAAGCAAGTGGCTCTCAAGTCGACTGCGGCCACCGGAGGAGTGAAGAAACCGCACAGTTTCAGGCTAGGAGCATCCACGCTCCACAAAACAGCCAAATACCAGAAGCGCAATTTCCGGAGTTCAGCTGCGTCTCTTCTACTCGAGGATGCCATTTCGGCTCAGTCAAACCTTAACCCTACTTCTGTTTGCCTGGTGAGTGATACTGGCACTAGTATTCCTAATCTCAATTTTGTGAGTACTGATTGCGTTGCAAAATTCTGTGCTTGTTGCAAAATTGAATGGGAGTGATGTGAATTTCGGAAATGGAGAGGATGAGACTTTTGACAGGAAGGCTAAGGTGTATAGTGGAGATGTGAAAGAGCTTAGTGAGCTTGATAGTGTTAGTGTTAAGCAAGATGATCTGCAAGGACCAAATTCGGGTGAGAATGGGAGAGAATGCCATGCACTCCACCTGCTTGATGAAATGCCTCAGTCAAAGGGGTTGTGTAGTGTAGGGGGGACTGTTGCAACTCCTACAAGTATTCGAGAGAAAGGTGGGGGACTTGCTCACCAACCTGTAGAAGTGGCATTTGGGGCTAGTTATGAAGAAGAGGACGAGTATTTTGACAAATTTGTTGGGAGAGATGATGAAGTTGATGATGGCCATGCTATATCAAAGCTGGCCCTTAGCACTCAACTTATTAGAAATGATAAGCTTACTGTTGTTCCCAGGGAAAAAGTTCACAATGATGGGATGGTAATTAGTGGACTAAGTCATGTGAATGAGATTATGATTACTGGAGAGGCAAGGGTCATTTGTAGAAGGTTCGGTGAGAATGTGTTGGGTGACGTCATTGAGAAGGTTTTGGTTTTTGATAGGGTGGTCAATTTATTCGGCTGTTTAGCGACTAAAGATAACTGCAATCCTGCCAAGCTTGAAAGTAATGATAATTCAGTGGAGCAGGAGGTGGAAATTGTGACAATGGGAGGTAGTAAGGTACAACAACAATTTGTTTCTGAGCCGATTTCATCAGTGCCAATCAACTATGACATGTGTGTATGTTCTATGATGATTGTGATATGGCCAAAGAAGATTTGTCATTATGTACTGCTACCATGCTCCTCTGGGTTTGATAAGAAGGTTAGTGATAAAGGTAGTGGCCGCTCTCTCTTAACAGGAGACCTTCTTGTCCTGGATAAAGAGTCTACAGGTATGTGGCTTTGGGTAAGTCTTTCCATTTGGATAGCCGCAATAAGACCTTTGTGAAAGCCAGGGAATGCCTACACTAAGGTATTCTCCAGCAGTACCAACTTTGGTTTCAGAGCACTCGATGTTGTTGAGACAATTGTGAAATCACAAAGTTGCTGGGAGGAGTTCTGTTTGATGATTGATGGCATTTCTGAAAAGGCTGCCCAAGTAGTTCATGAGTTGAGTTCTTCCTCAAAGAAGGTTAGAGTCCTGCATTTTTATAGCAACACAACAGGGAATGAGAGGACATTTGCTCAAGCTACGGTTTTGGAACATCCATCCAGTTTTGAAGTTATTCTGCTTGTTTCAAATAAATCTGGTAATAGCTCGAAACGTATCTTTACTCTAATAATTTCCTTGATTGAATTGTGGAAGTATGGATATGTTGAGAAGAATATGAGATGGCTTACTAAGATCTCAGTGACTAGTTTTGGAAAGGAGTGCTTGAAATATTACCATGGTCAGGGGCTTATATTTAGTGCCATTAAATTGGAGACACTGAGTTTTTATAGTACTGACAAGTTTGACAAAATGGAAGGGGATGTCACAATGCGGTGGAAGTCTACAACAATTGCTGCAAATGATTATTGTACTGAAGAATTGCGTGAGATATTTCTTGAAAACCATATGAAGTTAGATGGCAAGTGCTTGGGATATGTTTTCTGTGCCTTGGAGCTTGTAAAAAAGTTAGCTATTGGACCTAATCTGGGTGACTCAGTCTGCATAGACAAATTTGTGTTGTTTGAGGTCACTGCTACATCTTCAAATGTTGGTACAACTCCTGCTTTGAGAAATAAATTGATGTCTATTACTGCAGCTGATAGTATTCCTTCCATGTTTGTATATATATGTGGGGATCAAGTTAAGCATACATTTGGTGATGGGGAAGCTAAATTTCCAAGTGCAACTCTTCATATTATTCTTGAGTTGGTATCATGGGACACAGTTCTAGAATGGATAGTTGACAAAGATGCAGAGCAAGTCACTATGGAGGTTGACAAGGGTGTAGTGACAATGAGAAAGGGTGAGATAGCTCTTCTGATTATGTTCTCTGAGTATGCAGTGGGTGCAATTAGAGGCCTGGCCGGTGTTAATAGTGGTACCTCCTCATTCAACTCTCCTTTATGTGGTTGAGCCGGTATTTGTAATTGTTGTCAAGGACAAGAAATTTGAGGTTGCTAGTAAGGAGAAGGAAGGAGGAGTGTCTTCAAACACTATTCGTATAATGGCTGGTATTGATGATGGTAAGACTTTTGATTTCCATCAATCTGCTTACGTCGGGGTTCAAGTGCATGTTGAGGACCAACTTATTGAGATGTCAAACACATGTGGTGGAAATATAAATGTCCCAAATATTGACCGTGTTGTCTCTCATCTTGGGATAACAACCTTCTTTGCTAGTACGTGTTTTACAGCAATATGGGCATGAAATTAGGGTGGAAAGTCTCTCTGCTTATTTCCCACCTAACAGGTATGATATAGGTAGAAGCTTAATTACGGTTCCTGAAACTGTTGGTAGTGTGTTATGTTGCAAATGTGGTATTTCCATGGCTTCAAATGGTGCCAATATGTGCTTCAAGTGTTTGCCATATGAAGTTGACATTACTGCAGAATTTCGTAAGCAAGTTGCCATGGTGCATAGCTTTGAATGTGATACCTTCTTGCAGCCTCCGGGAAGTTGGATTAAGACCCCACTAGAATTGAATGAGCTGCTAGCTTTCTATGTGGGAAGACTGAAGAACTTGAATAAACTTAGAACTGATGGGGTGGATGCAGTAATTGGGAATGTCCTGGTACACAAGACATCTTGCAAAAGTGCCCAGATTTTGATTCAGAATGTGAAACTTGAGGTCAAGTTTGTTTAAAGGGAGATGGATTGTTATGAATTTAGGACTCATTTACTCACGTGCTGCGCACGTGCTCATCTCTCTTGCTCTATATGTACTGCTTGTTGAGCTTTGCTCATTATCAAAGAATATATCAGTATTTCATTTCTTTCATTTTCTTTCCTTAGCTGTAGTTTCTTCCCACTTAGGGGTAAAACCCTAACAGTAGAGCTCATGGATCTCTCTCACAGTCTTGTATCGGTGGAAATATTACATCACTTGGCCATTGAGGCAGGATTTGAATCGGATTTTCTGTCCCATTTTGGTAGAAAGGTTCTGCTAAGCAACAAAGGGGAAGAAGTAGAATTTTGCATTGGGTTGGCTTATGAAAAACTATCATCAGCATTTCACAAAGTACGATTTCAGGCAAGCAGAAGTTTCATGACAAGGTCGATTTTATGATTCATGAAATCATCTTTCTGAGATTCCTTGGTCTCAAAGACTTCACTCAATTGTTAATTTGAGTTGTTCATTTGATATGGTCGAATTCTCCAGATAATGTCTCCTACAATCTGTACAAGTGATTAATTATTTAGTATCCACAGGTGCAAGCAGATACATTGGCTACTTTAGGACTTTTTGCATATCTTGGAAGAAAGACTAGATTATTCTTGTCAACAATGGGCATAAAGGATATTGATGAGCTACTTAAGGACTTCCTTAGGTAATAAGCTATTTCACATTTATATTGGGTAAATCCAAAACTACTAAGAGTATGGTGGTTTGCCTGCAGCTACTCGGAATGTGGTAGCATTTTCATCTACCCAGAGTTTGCTTCCATAGCAGTGTATCAACACTTCATGGAGGTCTGTTTCTTATATGTTTTTTGTCGGTACTGCAAATTGCAAATCATTTTAATCTGCCATTTAATTTTACAGGTAGTGACTGATGAAATTGGATGGCTTGATTTTTACACTGCATGTCCTCCAAAAACTATTCAAGAGAGACGGAAAAGCAAATTGCATGCAATTCAGGCGGAGAAAGAGATTGCTCTTTCTGCTGTATTTACTGTACGCTATGATGTCTACTCCGGATTTGCTCACTTTAGTCGTTCAACTCAACTGTCCTTGGATACAGGTTTGCTAGAATTCTTGCTCCAGAGGTATAAGCTCCCATGTTTCATTGTTGAGGTTTATTTCTGCAAAGTTTTTCTATTTATGAAAGTGCACCGATCAGTTTTCAAGATATGATGTCCTTTCATTTTCGCAGTCAGAGCTTATTGAAAGAAAGCATATCAGTTAAGGTATTATGCATTAATATGGCAATGTGTGATAGAGGTAATTGTGGATCATGTATCATTAGGCAATCAATCAGTAGTCATGTAGAGTGATTGTAGGATCGTAATTTTTGTCATTGATTCCTTGAGTAGACTTGTATGCATCCTATATGTATCAGCTAGCTTGTACAGACTAGAGTATTGCAATATACAGAAATTCATCTTCACTATCATTTTGTTTATGGTATCAGAGCACCAATTCTGGTGCCTCTAGCTCAACACCTTCCGCCACAACAAAATCAACAACACAAATACCATCACACCAACCAACATGGTTGACACGGTTGAAAATCCAGAGCAATCAAAACAGAAACACAACATCACGGCCAACACAACCCTTACAATGGAGGAGTACAACCAACTCAAGGCCTTACTGAAAATCCAGAACGGTAATAACCAACCACTTGCAAATGCAACAGGTACACTCACTTGTAATGTTACACATCATGATCCGCATTCGACATTGTACTGGATTGTGGATAGTGGAGCCACCGATCACGTTTCTCATCTCTCTCCTACCCACAATACACTTAAAGGGTCTCATGGTTATGTTGGTCTACCTAATGGAGGAAAAGCTTATATTGAAAGCATTGGAACCTTTAACTTGTCACAAGAGTTTTCTCTAGATGGTGTTCTACATGTGCCTAATTTTCGAGTTAATTTGATATCTGTGAGTAAATTGACTCGAGCTCTGCGGTGTATAGTAATATTCCATCCGGATTTTTGTGTTGTGCAGGACATGAATACGAGGAGGACGATTGGCCTGGGAAAGCATTACAATGGTCTTTATTATCTCACAGCAACCCAAAACCCTCTCCTTGCCAATCATATCACCCGTACCTCTGATCTCTGGCACCAACGACTTGGACATCCATCAGATGCACCCCTTCATGCCCTATCCCAATCCTTTCCTGAAATTATTTCCAACTCCAAGCATATTTGTGAGGTGTGTCCTTTAGCAAAACAAACTCGTTTATCATTCCCATCCAGTTCAATAAAAACAAATGCACCATTTGATTTAATCCATTGTGACATTTGGGGACCACACAAAACACACACACATTTTGGGGCTCGATATTTTCTAACCATAGTCGACGATTATACCCGTTTTACCTGGGTTCATCTCATGAGTTTTAAATCCAACACACAATCTTTATTGAAATCTTTCTTTGCTTGGGTCAAAACTCAATTTCATCGAGACATTAAGATTTTACGTGCCGATAATGGGGGTGAATTCACGTCAAAGTCAATGCGTTCTTTTCTTGACGAACGTGGCACTATCTTTCAACACACATGTGTTCATACCCCTCAACAAAATGGGGTAGTCGAGCGTAAACATCGTCACCTTTTAAACGTTGCTCGTGCCCTACGTTTTCAAGCCAATTTACCATTACGTTTTTGGGGGGAAAGTGTCCAAACATCATGTTATCTCATCAACCGTCTACCCACACCACTCCTTTCTCTCAAATCTCCATATGAACTCTTACACAACAAATCGCCGAATTACTCCGATCTTCGTGTTTTCGGTTGTTTATGTTACGCCACAAACCTCACACCCAAACACAAATTTGATGTTCGGGCGCGTCGATGCATTTTCATTGGCTATCCTCTTGGGCAAAAGGGTTATCGTGTTTATGATCTTGAAAACAAAAGATTTTTCTCTTCCCGGGATGTTACATTCCATGAAAATATCTTTCCACTTAATCATTTTCCACTAGAGGATCAAGAAGACTACCCGGTCCTTCCTACTTCCATCGACCCAATTCAATTTGCTGGGCCCAACCCACATGAACAACCCACTCCTCAACTATCCACTCCTTCCCGTACCCAATCTCCTCCTACTCATACTGTATCTGATTCCCCACCAACTGCCGCTCACGACTCCTCCAACAACCCACGGTCGCATCCACCGGCGTCACCCCAACCAACGTCGCCGGCCTTCCCTGACCCTACGCCACCACCACAAAGCCCTTCAACCACTGACGCCACCACCACATCGGCGTTGCCTCTAGCGCCTTCATCATCGGCGGACGACCCATCCCCACCACCGGTCCCGTCACCATCATCCCACAATCCGCCACCTCCGCTATCACCATCCTCAGCCCATAATCAACCACCACCACCGCTCCAAACAACACCACCACCACCACCACCAATCCAGACGCCACCACCACCGACCCAGACTCATCCATCACCGGCCTCGCATCACCCACAACCGACCCAGATTGATACAGCCATCCCAGACCTTTGCCGCTCCACTCGGCCACATCGACCTCCCCCTTACCTTCGAGATTACAAAACGCACCATGCTGTCCTCCTGGGCCCTGACGCCTCCTCCTCCATGTCTGGCACTCGGTATCCTCTACAACAGTATGTTTCCTACTCTGGGTTGTCTGATACATATCGTTCCTTTGTTCATACTATATCCAATTTGGTTGAGCCTTCCAATTATGAACAAGCTAAACATGCTTCAGAGTGGGTGGCAGCAATGAATTCTGAAATACAGGCCCTTGAAGACAATCACACATGGTCTATGGTCCCTCTACCTCCTGGCCACCGACCCATAGGATGCAAGTGGGTCTATAAGATCAAGTACCATGCCAACGGCAGCATCGAGCGTTACAAAGCTCGACTTGTTGCCAAAGGGTTCACTCAACGTGAAGGCATCGATTACAAAGATACTTTCGCCCCTGTTGCCAAGCTCATTACTGTCCGTTGCTTACTAGCAGTTGCCGCTGTTCGGAATTGGCCATTACACCAGATGGATGTGCAGAATGCTTTTTTGCATGGAGAACTCAGTGAGGAGGTGTACATGCTTCCACCTCCAGGTTATCATCGACAGGGGGAGAATGTAGTTTGTCGACTCCATAAATCTCTTTATGGCCTAAAGCAGGCATCTCGCAGTTGGTTCCGACGTTTTTCATGTGCCATACAAGAGATTGGATATCAGCAGTCTCGTGCCGATTACTCACTGTTTACACAGGTCCGTGGTAATTCAATTACTATTGTGCTACTTTATGTTGATGATATGGTCATAACAGGAAATGATGAAAAGGCTATAAGTGACCTCAAACAGTTTCTCAATAGCTGCTTTAAGATTAAAGACCTTGGTCCACTCAAATACTTTCTTGGTATTGAAGTTGCGCGTTCTCAAGCTGGAATTACAGTTTGTCAACGAAAGTATACATTGGACATTTTGGAAGAAGCTGGGTTACTTGGAACAAAACCAGCAACTGTCCCCATGGAACCTGATTTGGTGCTATCAGAAACAGGGAGTGAAGCTCTCAAGGATCCCACTCGATACCGCAGGCTGGTTGGGAAGCTGATATACCTTACAATTAGCCGACCAGAAATCACGTACTCTGTGAACACACTCAGTCAATTCATGCAGATACCCAAGTTACATCACCTCAAGGCTGCCCATCGACTTCTTCAATACTTGAAGGCAGCCCCAGGGCAAGGACTATTATTCCCATCAAACAGTCCACTTCACTTGATTGGATATTGTGACGCTGACTGGGCAAGATGCCCAATCACACGACGGTCTGTAACAGGATATTGCATTTTTCTTGGCAAGTCTCTTGTGTCTTGGAAGAGTAAGAAGCAGACAACAGTTTCAAGATCATCAGCTGAAGCAGAATATCGATCCATGGCTGCAGCCACTTGTGAACTTTCTTGGTTGAGATATTTATTAAAGGATTTACATGTAGCACATCCTCAACCAGCAAGCTTGTTCTGTGACAATCAGGCGGCCTTACACATTGCTGCAAACCCGGTGTATCATGAGAGGACGAAGCACATTGAAATAGACTGTCATACAGTTCGTGAGAGAATCCAAAGAGGAGAGATCAAGACGGCTTATGTGGCCACTGGAAAGCAGATAGCAGATATACTTACGAAGCCATTGCGATCACCGGCATTTCACACACATCTCAGCAAGTTGAGTGTCATTGACATTCACACTCCAACTTGAGGGGGAGTATTGAAAGAAAGCATATCAGTTAAGGTATTATGCATTAATATGGCAATGTGTGATAGAGGTAATTGTGGATCATGTATCATTAGGCAATCAATCAGTAGTCATGTAGAGTGATTGTAGGATCGTAATTTTTGTCATTGATTCCTTGAGTAGACTTGTATGCATCCTATATGTATCAGCTAGCTTGTACAGACTAGAGTATTGCAATATACAGAAATTCATCTTCACTATCATTTTGTTTAGAGCTTGCTTACTATTTGTTTGGAAGACTACTGGTCTGCTTATGATAAATCAAGGTATCTTTTCCTGTCTGGAGTTTTACGTTTAGATTCTCTGCTACTGGATCAGCAATACCATGAAGCAAGGAGATCAATGTGTTTGTTGTAATTTTTTAAAGCAGTGATTGGTCAAAGATTACAGAGATTGGTTGTGTCGCCAACCAAGGTAGCTACAATCGCAACCAAGGTATCTTTAACGATTGAAGCACATGATGCACAACGGGAGTCAAGTCACCTAACAACCATTGAAGATAGTGAAAAGCATAGGTCTCACCAGAGTGTTCAACTGAGAGCGGTATTGCTTTTAGGGTATAATAATTGCTGATATTTCATTCAACTGAGATGTGAGATCAATTATAGAAGAACTTCACTTATAACTGTAATGTCACCAGAGGCTGTTTCATTAATCCAGAAGATAAATAGTTTGCTTGAATCTCTACCTGTGTTTGTGTGATTGGTGTTACAATCCGATGTTTTGCATGTATTTGTTTGCACTTTTTTGGGGTACGATTCCTTTAACGGAAGGCTCCATGCTTGGTCGGGATGGAAACCATAACCTCAATGGAAGAGGGGAGTGCCAGAAAACAAAGACATCTCCATCGAGTATTGACTAAAAAGTATAGCGATCACTTGGTAGCCACAAGCTCTGGAAGGCCATTAATTCCTGCTTCTGAGAAGGGTGTATATGTTTGTGTGTGTTAATACTAAGTAATTTATATCGGATGTTAATATTGAATATTCCATTGGTTTGAAGGATGTATGGATGGGTACTCACTTACTTTTCATAGACCTCATGAGTGCTTTGGAGCTGCTCTTGAAACAATTGAGAGGCCACAAGATTTGAAGGAGGGAAAGAAATAAGTTACAAAGGACACTAAATGGATTACTTCACTTATTCCGGTTACAATTCTAATGCTACTTCCTGTAAGTACCTTTTTGACATCTTATGTTCGGAACAATCCCATATATGTTTTTGTTAGTTGATGCATGACCTTTAGCCATGATTTAGTTTTATGAGGAGAGAGGAAAAGCCGAAGGAATGCAAATTAATATACTATTGCTTGTATTTCAAGTATTTCAACTCATCATATTATGTGTAGGGAAAAAAAAGGTTATATAGTGTGGAGTCTCAGGTTGTGCAGTTGATTTATAATTGCCCTTGTCGGCCTTTTGTATTTAACGCCTCCTCCCTTTTAATCATATAAATCTGCTAAAAAAACAATGACATTGCAACTGCTTAACCCTGCAGATGGTTATGCAATCTGTTTATCTTGTTTCTATTTCTATTTCTTTACCGTTGTTGTAATTAGAGGTAGCTCATGCTCTTCTCTATGAAGTTTTTTTTTTTTTTTTTTTTGCTAAGAGTTGTGATTATGAATGTACACAAGAATCAAACTTTAGCTAACAAAGCCACTTTTACCAAAACTGATTTTCTTCCTTTTTGTTACAAGGTATCTGCAGTAGGTCATGCTGCCATTTTTGCTGCAATCAACAAGTACATACCAGGCTTGGTAATTTGAGTTACCTTTCCCTTTTTATATCCTTCTCTTAATATTTTTGATCACTGATAACTGTTTTCCACCTGAAGCTTATTGGTCCCTTCTTTGTTTTGGCTAAACATTCTTTTGTTAATGGTATCTAGATCCCTTCTCCCTATTCTTCCGAGCGGCTCGATGTTGTGAAACAACTAACGAGAACCAAGAAGATGGAAGTTAGGACATGGAGTAACCTTGATGATCCACCCTCTAGATAACGTAAGTGTTGTTGGTCTCGTCCCCTCTGTAGTTAATGTAACATTAAGAAGCTATATTTGCACCACTAGTCCGTTTAAAGACATATTGTGCGATTCGTCTTTGTAAATAGTAATATGGATAAACGCATATAATGTGAGACAGATGAACTTTCAAGCAGGCTGGTCTATAATGGCATACAACGCAAACTTGTGATGTTCTTCAGGTTCATCATCGACTATCACTGTTTTGAACTCCTGATGATGTCAAGTCTCCCACCAATAGTTTCTTTTGTATATAATTGATAAGTTTTCTAGGGTCAAAATTCTAGCAACCAAAATAAGGTCTCATCCCTTTATACAATCGGATGAATAATTTGAATTCTATCAAGTACACTATATTATATTATAATGTATGTGACTAAAAATTGGACAAGACTGACTTCATATAGAGGTAGAACTTGAGCTAGTCTAGCTACCTTTTTTTTTCCAAAAGAAAATTCATAAATAACCAAAGAAATTAGAACACATTGGAATGATTGATTGCAGTGCCTACAACACTACACACATTCGTACTATGATTAACAGTTACGAGTTTGTAGCTAATAGCAAGATCCTTGAGCCAAAAGGACCCAATTTTACACTCTCAACCAAAGCTACGCAATCCTGAAAGTAACAATACGTTGATACCGATGTCCAAGTCGAGGATAAATGGACTAGGATAGGTGTTTTCTGGGTATCGGGATTGAAACAGTCATCGTTGTACTGGATAGAAACAGAAAATAAAAAACACAGCAGTTTGTTTACCTAGTGAAACCTCAATTTGAGGAAAAACACTGTCGGGGCTTTAACTCTTGAAAGCCCCTAATGAAAAGAAAATTCACTAAGAATCAAGAACGAGTCAACTACAAACTTTGTAGCACTAACCGCGGTTACTATCTCTAGAACCCTAGCATGTATGTTTGAAGCACTCTTCTTCTTCAATCTTCAAGGAACTAATCACGTCCTTAATCATTCAATCACATAAACAAGTGTAACTCAACATGGAACAGTTGAACTTGTGACCTTACAAAGTATTACAGCGGAAATACTAATCTCTAACTTTGGCTGGAGCACGTCTATATATTGAGCATCTGCGTCCACAACGCAGCCTAGTCTTCATTAGTTTCCTAATAGGAAAACAAGTGTCCATTAATTCAAGATTCATAATATCAATGAGATCAAATAAAATCAATTAGATAATATCAATCATATAATCAATTTATATTGACCCAAACACTTGATCACATGATTCCTAGTCATATTAGGATCCTTTCCTTTCACAGCTAATAAAGTCCAATTTATATTATATTCACTTCTTACCTTTCAATAATCACCAAATCAATTAACATCAATATATACCCAATTAGATGAATCATCAGAAAATCATATATTAATGAATACAAATCTTAACTAAGTTAGGACTTTGTCTTCATGATTTACACGCACAAAAGAAGACTAGTATCACCTGCAATAATATTTCTTTCAACAAAGAGATATATAAAAATAAAGTCCAATTTGTTTTGATATAAGAATGCCAACTAAAACATATGCCAATAGAGGATCTGCTCCGAGCCGCGTGAATCCATAGAATAGCACAAATGACAACATTTGGCAACCTCAACTTGTAATTTGGCTATTAGAAAAACTGGTAGAACAAGGTCTCATCAATTTGAACCATTGTCTGACCGAGCATGCCCACGTTCCATACACAAATTAGATATGATCTATTTGAATCTCCTCATTGATGTTATGTTTCATGAAATCACATGTGTTTGAAGCTTCAACAAGGTACATCAGTTGATCACTACAACTTTGACAGGATAAATTCCAGGGTTTCATCTCTTCTCTAGGCATCGATAATACTGTAACGATTCTAAATCTTTCATATCAGAAGTCTTGGCGAAAGCATCCTTGACTCACTGAATCTCAAACTCATCATTGCCCGTGCAGACGATGTCTAAACACAAAACAAGGTAGACAATAGTAGTATCTGATAGTTGAGTAAAAAGAGACGCATCAGCATATCTGGACCTGAATGCCAAGAGAGGGCATTCAGATGAGATGTAAACTTCGAATTTTCCAATACCTATGCATAGGTAGGTTATGCGGCATCTTTAAAGCTCTTTGGTTGAGCATGTATTCCACCTCTATTAGGTCGACATAATGAAAGCCATCTTCCACATTCATATGGTGTAGTTTCAAGTTTCAACCATATCTTATCACAACAGCTAGAACTAGCCGAACTGAGGTCTGTCTAACAACAGGGATGAATGTTGATGAGCTTATCTTATACTCCATCAATGCAACGTACTCTTCTTGTATGGCAGCCTCCATTGAGGAATTGCCAGAGCAGATTTGTAGGAACTTGGTACAGTTGATGAGTCAGAATTCTAAAGAATAGTTTTTTTTTTATTTATTTATTTATTTATTTTTTGCTGCGAATTCCTTCCTTTCTGCTCAAGTAACCATAGATGATCATTGTGAGTGCACTAGTAACTGCAGGCAGTGATTGAAGGGCACCAGCTGCGGCCTCTGTGGATTGAGTAGTACCAGAGAATGATTTACAACGTTTGAGATAGGCATGCAATATACTCTCCTCCTTGATTGAGGTGAAAATTAGCAGAAGATGGTTAACAGAATAAGTAATAAGTAGGTATCACTGGTACTCAGGTAATTGATCCAGAGATCGAAGGTGAGAGCTGTACTGCAATCGTAGTGTCAGCTGACGATTATTAAGCTTCTGCACTGTGGGCAGGAGAAGGCAAACCATGTACAGTAGTGTGGGAGGAGTGGGATTGGAGTGGAAGGGACTAAGAGATGTATCGTAGGAATGAGTAAGGCTCTAAGGGGGAGAAATTGGATTCTGTCTAACCTTCACTGGAAAGTTTAAAGGCTTTGCTGCAAAGTTTATTCCCCCTACCCCCCCCCCCCCCCCCCCCCCCCCCCCCCCCCCCCCCCCCATCTGCTTGCAATATGTTCAACGGAATTATGGAAGCTGAGAAGTGAGAATTGATAAACATAATAGTGCAAAAGAGAGTACTTCAAGTCTCCATCTTTGTTTCCATCCAAAGTTTGATTTTCTATTAAGACAGCCATAATCTTCTCAACAAAGAAATCCAACCCATGTTCTTAAGCAGCAGCCAAGTCATTAACTCTTGGCCACACAAGAAATAAGAAGAAAAATATCAGTGGACTCTGCCTAACCTTCACTGAATTAGTGGTACATTTTGGATCGTAACAATATTCCTACTAGAAAAGAGACTATGAAAGGAAGGAAAAAAGAAAAAAGAAAAGAAAAAAACTCAAAAAGGAGAACCAACAATTCAGATGTAAACTTGCAATCCAATTGACCAGTCCCCTCTCAAATCTAACACACATGAATATGCATTCCCAAACACAATACAAAGAGGCCAACATAGTAACTGTTCTCTTATTCCTTTTCCATATCCAAATGCATATACCACAAGTATTTTTGGCATGAGACAAAAAAAAAAAAAAAAAAAAAAAAAACTCATAGAGGAAATGGAGGGGGAATTGAGAGGGGGGGGGGGGGGGGGGGGGGGGGAGGGTAAAGGCACTCTACAAATTCAATACAAGAGGGCTGCAAATCTGCAGCCTGCATTACACTTAAAAACTATCAAAGCTAACTACAGAAAATCCTCGCTCTCTTCACCCTCGAGTCTGGAAAATGAAGAGAAATGTTTACCTTTCATCCGAATTCCTAGATAAATTGGCCTCATCACTGCAGACTTGTGAAGGAAATACGTTCAGCAACACAATATACAAACTTTGTTCATCTGAATTCCTTTACGCAGCAAACTACTTGCTCCATTTTGTTCTAAGAGACTGACCTGCCGCTTTAAAACACTATGAATACCTTAAATCACCCTCTTAGGACCACGAGCGGCAGTGATATGGTCCTACAAAACATAACACAAGATAAGGAAACCGATAACTGCAAACATGTGAGGAACGACATAGTAATTCAATATGCATAAGCCAGAGAAAATATTCCTGCATCGATGCATAGATATCTGAACCAATTACTTTTTTCCTTTTGTCCCTTGTGCAGTATTCATTTGACTCATTATTGCATCTCCCATCCAATACATGATACCTACTTTCTATATTTTGAAGTACTGATAATCTGATTCTACATTCCAATATGTATAACCATGCACAATCATGATGAAGAAATTATAACAATGCACATCAGGTATAGTACTGACCGAGATAAAATCAAACGCTTTGCTATCCTCTTTCTTTGCATTGTTCATCATTGAAGTGGGCGATTGATTTAGATGATTTGGCTGGAATATATCAGGAAGTGCTGAATTATATCCTCCATTTGTTCCAGCAACTTGACTTAAGTTTGAATTTTGAGCATTGAGGTTCCCAAGGTGTTGAAAATTGGACATTGTCGCTAGGAATTGCTGCTGAGCAAACAGACTTCCCATGGCACCATAATTTATTGGCTGAGAAGAAAAGGCTGGGTTGAACATAAGGCCAGGAGGTACGTTGTAAGGCATAGCACCTGGAGGAAAGACTGGAGTTTCACTCGTGGGTTCTGTTTGAGAATTGAGAATTCCACCCCAAGTATCTGTGGAGACCTGATGACTGGGTTGACTACTCAAACCTGACAAAAGACTATCCGATAGCATTACAGGAGAGGTTCCCTTTTGCTCCATCTTGGAGGCATCTTTATCAATAGATAAACCAGCTATTAAATTATTCAAATTACTTGTATTATCTTGCTCTGATGGAAGTTGAGGATTAGGACCAAAAATATCAAATATTTCGGATCCATTTTTCTTTTCTCCTATTGAATCCTCCTGAGCATCTTGTTTATCATCAACAGTAAGCCCAGAGAAGAGATCATCAACATGTTCTTTGCTTTCATTCATGTGGAATGAGACATCTGCAAATGGATCATCATCATTTCTCAGTTCACTGGTGCTTACGACATTTCCTTGGGCATCTCCAAATAAATCATCTATCAGTTGGGGTGGTGCAGTTAGGTTTTTGATGACTTGATCATTTTGGTTCTCTGCAGTATCTGCCCCATGGTAATCATCTAGATCACCAGTGTCTATCAGGTCAGGCATCTGAACAACTGTAGTAGTCTGAGCCTTCCCATGCTCTTCAGAATTACCTGCCACACTTCCTGTCTGTTCTCCACCCAAGAGGTTTATAACCTGCTCATAAAAAGGAAAAAATGTTCAATCATTTGCATCATCCAATCCTGTCTTCTCAAAGAAGATACACATTCATTCATTCAAATATAATATATATCTATGTATGTGCATGCGTGTGCGTGTGTGTAAGCACTAAATGGAATATAAAGTCTCCAACCATTAACATATTCTGATACTTTATCAAGCATAAATGTATCCAGATAAATGCATTCAAAGCAAGTTTTTTGAGAATATGATGAATGAAATCTGTGGGAAAGTCAAAATGGAAATATACAGATACTATTTCACATACGGAACGAAGTTAACTGCAACACAAATGATAAAATAATCAAACAGCACACGAATGACAAACATTTTAAATGCAGAAACCTTTCAACTTCAAAAACATATGCAATCCTTCCGCAGCACATTTTTTTTCTGGTTAGTTGTCTATTAATTGTTTGTTCAATATGCATTTTTGTTTTGGAGAAACAAGATCTTATTTAAGCAACAGAACACAGTGCCACAAGTGAAAGAAAGAAGAGAAATCAAAGGTGAAACTGAAACATCAAAAGCAAAATAAATCGCCACTTCACAGCAGATAGCATGTCCAACATGATAGACATAAGTGGGCAGTCTCTAGAATCAAGAGAAACTGAACTCCCTTATAATCCTGAAACGTTCTTCTACTACGCTCCATCATAATAACCAAAGAAACTAGCATGTCCAACATGATAGACAAAAGCAGGTAGGCTCTGGGATCAAGAAAAACTGAAGTAAAAACACAAGAGGTCCCCAAGTGTTTCTAGTCCAGCCCCATTTATAATCCTGAAACGTTCTTCTACTATGCTCCATCATAATAACCCAAGAAACTGCCTGCAACAAGCATCCCCCCAATGCCTTTACCCAAAGCTAGAAACTCAGTACACCTCCAGAGTCTGGGATAACCAACCTAGCTTCTTCTCTCCAAACAACTTCCACCACAATTGAATAAAAAAAAAAGGACAGTGAAGAAACACATGAATCTCTTTTCGGTGTTAAACAAGATGCACCAATGAGGAGAAAACAGATAGAAGGATTGCTCTGTTGTACTTGCTCAAAAGTGTCAACCCTTCTGACCCATGGAGAATTCTGAACTTTTGGAGACTGGAGAGACAATGGATCTCCACATCAGAGAGAGAGAGAGTGGAGAGACAATGGATCCGAAGTTACGGAATCATTTGCAAGAGAGGACAATCTTGACCCTTTTAACTTCCATCTTCTAGTAACTAGAATCCACTCTTGAAGGAAACAGGCCAGGCCTTCCAATTTTCCAAAGCAGCACCTCCAGCTGAACTCCATATCATAGGATGTCGCCTAAAGACCAAAACTACAGTTCTAAGGTAATGAAGAAACATCCACAAGCCTGGTGATACGGTCCTCATGATGTCTGCACAGCAAGAATAGTCTAGGATACAACTGATACATTCCTCCAACCAACAATCATCTTAGAAACATACGCTCTCCCAATTACTCAACACATTACAGCACTGTTTGAAAGAGGAATAACCGTGAAAACATATTCACATAAAAAACGGCTGGAACCCCTCAAAGAAAGTTTTGCATCCCATCGATTTGCAGTATTCCCGTATTTACTCTAATAGCAGAATGCCAGAGAGCTAGGTTCAGACAACTTTAGAAGCTCCTTGCGCAGTACAGCCTCAAGACTCTCAATCAGGTTGCCCACACTTAAATCCCAATTTTATTCAGTTTGACCATCCATTCCATACATTCCAACTTAGAAGAGAAATTCTGGGATCGGCTATGGAAGATAATCTACATTTCAGTTCATTTACTATAGTTTATTTGAAGATGATTAATAGGAACAAACCACAAGAATTTAACACGGAGATTGAGTTGCAATCAGATTACAAAATATCACTCTTTTGGTATATGGTATATCAAGAGTCACTTGATTTAAGATTATTTCTCATCTTTATAAAAAGAAAATCAATGAAAAAAAAATCATAAGCTACTATATTATAAGAAAAAATGAAAACCTTGTTAGCCTTTTCTCGCAAAGAAGCTTGGGGAGACTCTGAGCATCTCACTACAGCATCTCTGTTCTCAATAAAATAGGATTCAATAATTGAAAAGTTCTCATCATCCTTTCTCCTCAATATTGATTCAAGAACACAAATAGCTTTCATGCGCACCTGATAAACAGAAAAAAAAAAAAACATAAAAAGGTAAGCGAAAAGGTATTAGACGTAAAACAAAGCTCAGTCATCGAATGTAACATGTGTTTCTCTTTTTTTGAATTTCTTGTGCTGGAAAAAAAAGAAGTTCATATTAAAGAATCTTTAGATTATGTGAGCAAATATGTTCATGCACTTTCCAAAATAATTATAGCCATAAAATAAGTATAAATAGCATGCCTGCCACAATGGAGATTGGAGCTTTGATTCAAGGGCAAGACTTAATGCTACTGCATCCAATTTTACCGCTTCTGCAAGGAAAACCTGCATAGCATCTCGAGTTGGTTGTAAGCGCACACCACCTGACGTTACAATGGTCTCCAACAACCTCTCTTCACAGGTCTTGCTCTCTCTGTAACTTGAACTAGAATCTCCATTAGTTAATTCAGGTTTGGTTGACCTTGAGTCCTCACCCCAGGGTCCACTAGCCACATTCTTTGAAGACCCAAAACTACTCTGAGTCTCATTGGGATACTGATATGGCTCATATTTGTCTGCCTTTCCTTCCATTGTCAATGACCTATGAAGATTAGGACTCTTGTAGCTTCCATTGTCATTCTTTTTAAATGACTGACCTTGGGTGAAAGTACTAAATCCCTGCTTGATAGATGCACTTCCAATACCAACTACCTCACTAATAAACGATTTCTTTTCCTCCGTTGGCATTTCATAGTTTGTATTCCCAAAACCTTGAATTCGTCTGTTAAGATCTTCCGCAGGTGCGGTAGGCTTACTTTCTTCTGAAAAGATAGCAGCAATAGCCTCCTGAGCAGTGTCTCGCACAGCCTTATTAAGTGCATCTCCTTTCAAAGGATCTGGATGTCCCTTGTAATGAAATAGCTGTTTCAAAGCCACTGAATGTCTTTGCATTTCTCTCCTGAACTCTACACCGGACTTTCCCACTGCATATTTTATCAATCGCAGAGCCTACCAAAATTTTGAGCTTCTTAGCATCAACAGTTCCAGTTAACAATTAGCAGGGGAAACAAATACAAATTTGTATCATAAAGTTTACTTCTGAATGTTTCCAGTTACAAAAACTAACCAAACCACAGCAATTGACACAGTTCAAAACCCGATTCATAGTGACGCCATCAATAAACAGAACCCATTACTATAAGCAAAGTTATGAACACACTAAATAACCCCAATAGAAATTGACACTCGAATCATCTAGTCTCACAGTAAGCCTTCATAACAATGCTAGATACACATGCACAAAACAACAGAAATCCATCCAAGTTTCAATTTTTAACATGATTTCATATCACATGCAAAACGTTTAGAGTTTGATCTCAATAACCACTGAAACATGAAATTCACCAGTTTGATCTAAACAAGAAGAATGAAACAGGATAACACCTTTTGTTTAACAATGGGGCTTTTATGGTCGAGACGCTTCAAGACAAAGTCAGAGACCTCCTTGACGATGCTGACATGCGATGACCTCAGCAGCTGGCAAATCTCCTCCAACTTGTAGACCGGCGCGACCTTGTCCTCGCCGGAGGTAGCTGCGTCGACCATCCTCGACCTCCAGTACGACTCCACAGCTCTCCGACTCGAATCCATGATTGATTGAGCTGATCCAATCCAACAGAGGCGGTGCTCGGATCGATTGCAATTGGATCGGAGGAGTGGAATCCAATACGCTTCTGTGATTGATTGGTTGGATTGGTATTAGGGTTTTAGGGAGAGAGAGAGAGAGAGAGAGAGGTTATGGAAGAAGAAGAAGAAGAAGAGAGAGAGAGAGAGAGAGAGAGAGAGAGAGAGAGAGAGAGGTTATGGAAGTTTTGGGGGAATGTGAAAACGGAGGGAGGAGAGGAAGGAGGTAAATTGGCCCACCTGTCTGTTTTTTACGTCGCCAATTTGATGTGCGTCCGCTCAATGGGCAGTGCATGTCGTTTTGCTGTGGTTTGGATGCTCTCACCCTCACTATTATTAGACTCTCTCATCTGTTTGTAAAGATACTTATTTTGTTTCGTTTAACAACATAAAAGGAAAACTAAAAATAAAAACGGGTTTCATCCATCATAAAAGAGAAAGTTGTTGTTCCGTAACAAAATGAGTTTAAGTCATGTTTGATTTGCAGATGATAGCGGTAAAGTAGCAGAAATTTTTTTGAGTAAAGCTACTTCTGGTTTTCGCTTTACTCAAATTATATAAAAGTCGTAACTGACTACTTCAAAAAAAAACCATAAAACCGACAACACGTCAACATGTATTGGTTAGATTAGTTTTGGACAACTTTCCATCTAATGTCAGACTAGCTTAACTCGACTTATAAATAAGTTTACTTGATGTATCCGTTACTCTTAATTTTTAAAAAACTTTCCCTTATAACCTAGAGACCAAATGCATGATCTTCCTCTGGTTCAGCTTGCTGAGTTCATTTTTGACTTGTGTCTTAAGGTAACACCAAATGAAGGTGAAAACACAACTTTTCTTTTTCTATTGCTTCTCATGAATTAATGATAGACAAAATTTCCAGAGAACACCTAAAACAGCCTTGAAAAAAATAGAACGCGCCTCACGCGCCTTCTCTCTTTAGCCGGTTCTGAGCTTTCTTCCATATTGGTCAGTTTTTCCCTTCGATTTCCCCCGATTTCTTGTGCTTTCCGGCTAGTCTTGGTGGCGACGCCGGCCTTTACCTTCTCCGCCCTTCCATCTGGAAGCGGCGGAGCCCTGAATTTACCTTTGTTGCAACGAAAACGCCCTAAATCTGGAAATGACATTTCGTCAGATCTGCTTGCTCTGAACATGGAGGATATGGACTCGACTTGTTTCCAGCCCCCTCAGGTTAAGAGTGCTCCTAGTTACGCTTCCTTCCTTCAGAATCCAATCACTGGATCTGGTTCCTCCATGCTTGAGGATTTTGAGATTTCTGATGCTGACTGTTCGTACACATAAGGGAAACATGGTATGAACGTCAGCTTCTCTGAGAAGGTGCATACTAAGCTAGATTTTGGACTACGATGCTCTGTTGTCGTGAAGCTCATGGGTAAGCCAAATTCCTCTAATACCTTCGATTTCATTTTGAAACGGTTACGACGTAAGTGGCAAACTAAGAGTGGGTGGCGGCTGATAGATTTACCTAATGATTACTTCTTGGTTAAGTTTAACCTAGAGGAGGATATGAATGATATTCTTTGTGGTGGTCCTTGGATTATTGCTGGCCAAACTCTAACTGTGCGTAAATGGAATCCTGGCTTTGATCCTATGACTGATGTGATTGGCAAAATGGCTGTCTGGGTTCGTATTTGTGGCTTGCCTGTGAAGTATTTTCGGGACTTTGCTGTGGAGAAAATAGGTAAGATTCTAGGTGAGGTAGTCAGAGTTGATCCAGTCACTATTGGTCAAGCGAGAGGCAAGTTTGCTAGGCTTTGTGTGGAAGTTGATTTGAGCAAGCCTCTACGGCCTTTTGTTGAAGTTGAGTCTGTAGCTTATAATGTTGTTTATGAGGGCATCTCTATGATTTGTTTTGAGTGTGGCTGTTATGGTCATTCTAAGGATAAGTGCCCAACTGTTATCATTAGTCCTCCTGCTGTTCCTGAACCTTGTGATGCTAAGGGGCCTTCTCCTGCTGATGAGAGTACTATGAACTCTGAAATGGTGCATGAATTGGACTCCTCTGAGACTCCTTCAGTCTTGAAAGAAGACATGGGTCCTTGGATGCTGATGAATTATAGGAACAAGAAGAAAGCTGCAAAGCCTGGGAGTAATGCTAAAAGTCCTGTGAAGGGTTCCAGGTTTTCTGTTCTCCAAAACGAGGATGCTGGTGCTTCTGATGAGGTGATGACCAATGCTGACAATCATGACCATGTCCCTACAATTGTCAAACTATGGTCTAGCTTCCAGAATAAAGCAAAGAGTGTTCAGGCCCCTTCTAGCTCGAAATCCTCTCATTTGGTTTCTGAAATTGGTAAATCCTCCCAAGTGAAGAACTCTCTGGCTACTGATAAAACTGAAGTGAGGCTGCCTCTTAGTGACCTATCGAATACGCATGTTGGGAATCCCTCTAAGCCTACTAACAAGTACCAGAGGAAACTGAAGAGTGGTCTGCCTTCTACTAAGTCTGTATCTACTGTTTCTAAAAAGTTGTCTTTTGAGAATGTGGATAATGTGCTTAGTAAGGGAGCTGCTGGTATCTTCGGGCACTGCCCTCCTGAGGAGACTGCTGTGCTGATCCCTACTCAGTCTGCTAGTGATAATAACACTGGTTGTTTTGTTGATCATATTTTTGCTGAAAATTGCAATCTGACAGGTAATGATAACCTTTCTTCTTCCCATGAAGAAGAAATGGTTCATGAATAATCAAGGATTTTTCCTTCACTTCCCCCCTGTTTTTATGGATCACATCCTCTTTTGGAATGCTAGGGGAGCTGGTAGTGACAAGTTTAGGTCTGCTGTCCATGACCTAGTTAAAATGAATTCTGTGGATATTCTGATTATTTGTGAGCCGAAAGTTCAGTTCAAGAGTGCTAAAAACTGCTTACTCTCTCTTGGTTTTACTGACTATGAAGTTAGAGAAGCTGCTGGGTTTTCTGGTGGCATCTGGTTATTGTGGAATAAAAATAGAGTGACTGTTGATTTTGTTGATGCTAATTTTCAGTCCATCTCTGTGAAAGTTTCTTGGAATAACTCTACTCCTTGGCTGCTAACTGGTGTGTATGCTAGTCCCTGCAACACTTCAAGAAGTAATCTATGGAGCTACCTTGACTCAGTGTATTTGAAAACTGGTCTTCCTCGGATGTTGGTGGGAGATTTTAATGAATTGTTATCCTTTGCTGATAAGATTGGGGGTTCTAAACATTTTTGTTTTGGAGGAATGAAGGATTGGGTTTGTAGAAATGGCCTGGTGGACCTGGGATACCAAGGTGCTGATTATACTTGGTCTAATAATTCTGTGAAGGAAAGGCTTGACAGAGGTTTCAGTGATAGTGACTGGAGGATCATGTTCCCTGATGCTTGTGTTTCTCACTTAGCTAGAATGAAGTCTGATCATTGCCCCATTTTGGTCAAACTCCATCCTAGCTCTAGAGGTCCAAGGAAAAACTCTCCTTTCAGATTCCAAGCAATGTGGCTTAATCATGAGCAATACTTAGACATGGTTTCTAATTCTTGGAACAGTAGCTCTGGAGATTTACTTTACAAGGCTGATAACTTGGCTAGGGCTCTTCTTGAATGGAATAGAGAGGTCTTTGGAAATATTTTCAAACAGAAAAGAACCCTTAATGCTAGAATTTGTGGCATTCAGAGAGGTTTGGGTAAGGGGCCAAATAGTTTTCTGCAGGATTTGGAGAAGAAGCTGATTGCTGACTATGAGAAGATTAGGGATGCTGAGGCGCTTTTTTGGAAACAAAAATCAAGGGATAAATGGCTTTGTGATGGGGACAGAAATACAAAATTTTTCCATCTCACTACTATAGTGAGGAGGAGAAGGAATAAAGTTGATGGTCTGTATGATGATGCTGGTACCTGGACTAGTGATCCGAGGAAGATGCAGCAAATTGCTGTTAATTTCTTCCAGAGTTTATTCACTGCTGATTCCATCAGGGAGGCCAGGGTTGCTATTCCACCTCTCTTCCCTGAAACTCATGTTGCTGATTTATTGGGGCTTGATAGGGCTGTTTCCAGTTCTGATATTCATGGTGCTTTGTTTAAGATTGGAAAACTAAAAGCCCCTGGTTTTGATGGTTTTCCTGCCTTGTTCTACCAACAACACTGGGATTTATGTGCTCCTGAAATTATTAGTATTGTCTCCAAAGCCTTCTCTTCTGGTGCCATCCCCCCAGGTTTAAATCATACTCTCATTACCCTTGTCCCTAAAATTTCAGCTCCTCAGCATATGCATTTGTTCAGACCTATCAGTCTCTGTTGCACTATTTACAAGATCATCTCCAAGATAATTGTGGATAGGGTTAGACCTTTGATGAGGAAATGGATCAGTCCTAATCAGGTGAGCTTTGTTCCTGGGAGACAAATTGCTGATAATATCATGATTGCTCAGGAAATTTTGCATAAGTGCAAAAATTCTAAAGGCAATAAGGGTTTTATGGCCTGGAAGGTGGACCTTTCTAAAGCTTATGATAAGCTCAACTGGAGCTTCATTGAACAGGTGCTTCATGAGGTTAGAATTCCTACTAATCTTGTGAAATTAATTATGAGCTGTGTTTCTACTGCTAGCTTTCAGATTATTGTCAATGGTGAGTTGTCTGATTCCTTCACTGGCAGTAGAGGAATTAGACAAGGTGATCCTCTTTCACCATACCTGTTTGTGTTATGCATGGAGAAACTTTCTCATTGTATTCAAGCTGCTGTGGAATTAGGTCACTGGAAGCCTATTCGATCCTCCCAATCTGGTCCTTTTATTTCCCACTTGTTTTTTGCCGATGACTTAATTCTTTTCTCTGAAGCTAGTGTTCACCAGATCTCCATTATGAAGAAAGTGATGGACCTGTTTTGTAGTCTCTCTGGTCAAGCTGTGAGCTTTGAGAAGTCCATGATCTACTGTTCCCCTAATGTTAACTCCAGTCTTGCTCAAAGGATTAGTGAGATTTGTGGTTCTCCTCTTACTGCTGATCTGGGAGTCTATCTTGGTATGCCCCTTATTCATTCAAGAGTTAATGCTTCTACTTATGCTGGCCTAGTTGATAAAGTTCAGTCTAGACTTGCCAGCTGGAAAAGTAAGACCCTCAATATGGCCGGCATGCTTACTCTAATACAATCTGTCACCTCTTCCATTCCTGTCTATGCTATGCAAACTGCTAAACTTCCTGTTAGCATTTGTGATAGTTTAGATAAGTTGAATAGAGACTTTTTATGGGGTGATACTGCTCAGAAAAAGAAAGTTCATCTTTCAAATTGGGATTTAGTCTGTAGGTCTAAACGTTTTGGTGGTCTTGGTATCAAGAAGACTGTGGATATGAATAAAGCCATGCTTGCTAAGGTTAGTTGGAGAATGACTCAGCAGGATCCTGGCCTTTGGAATGATATCTTTCAGAAGAAGTATCTCCATTCCTCTTCTTTTCTTCACAAGGACTATAAGAAACCTATTAGATGTTATAGTACTTGGTCTGGTATAGTCTATGGTGCTTCTCTGTTGAAGAAGGGAATTAAATGGAGAATTGGTAATGGTTGCTCTTCTAAGTTCTGGACTGATAATTGGTCTCCCTGTGGTGTCCTTCTTAACTTGGCTACTAATCATGAGTCTGTGGACTTAAATGCTACTGTGAGTGATTTCTGGATTGAACATGAGTGGAATTTGGAGCGTCTCCTGGCTCTCCTCCCTGCGGAAGTGGTGCATACTATCTCTTCCATTCCTATTTCTATATGTGATTCTCAGGATAAAATGATTGGGGTGGCACTTCCTCTGGGAAGTTTTCTGTCAAATCTGCCTATGACCTGATTTGTGAGGAATCTGATTTTCAAGACTATAGTTGGATGAAGAATTGGTCCTTAAAAATCCCCCCTAAGCTGAAAATTTTCTTGTGGACTTTTGTCTCAAGTAAATTGCTCACTAATGTTCAGAGGTTCAGAAGAAGGCTTACTGGTGACTCTTCCTGTCACTATTGCAAGGGTGTTCCTGAATCCATGTTACATCTCTTTCGTGATTGTCCTAAAGCTAAAGTTGTTTGGAACTCTTTCAACATCCCCTCTAATATGCTGACCACTTTTAATCTTGGTTGGGACAGTTGGATTTCTGCTAATCTCTTGCAAAGGAATTGCCATTTTAACAATATGAGCTGGAACATTTTCTTTGTGTTTTGTTGCTGGTTCATTTGGAAGTGGAGGTGTAGGCGTGCCTTTGATGGGAATTTCCAGTTTCCTTTTAGGCCTGCTGATGTTATTTGTGATTATGCAGCTGGTTGGTTTAAAGCTGTTTCTAAGCCTGGTGTCTCTGTGTCTAATCATGTGGAGCGCCTGGCTTGGATCAAGCCTGCTCATGGTAGGTTCAAGCTGAATGTGGATGGATCTAGGTCTAGAAATGGTAATATTGGAGCTGGTGGGGTTATCAGAGATCACAGTGGCAGCTGGTCTGGGGGCTTTATGATCAACATTGGTACTGGCGAGGTGTTACAAGCTGAGGCCTGGGGATTATTCTATGGTCTCCAGCTTGCTTTAAGCATGCAAATATCTAATTTGGATGTGGAATCAGACTCTGCTGTGCTTGTTAACCTTCTGCAGAATCATAATATGGACCTTCATCCTCTTGGTACTATTGTGCTTAACTGCAGATCTATGTTGCAGCAATTTAACTCAGCTCAGGTCAGTCATGTTCATAGGGAGCGCAACTCTGTTGCTGATCTCCTTGCCAAGAATAGTACTTCCAATACTCACGGCATCTGCTATCTTCATGCTCCTCCTGCCTTCACTACTGAAGCTATCCTTGATGACATTGTCGGCACTGCTAGATGCAGGAGTGTTAGGGATAGTGATGTTAGCTAGTTGGCTGTAGGTTTTCCTTTCTCTTTTGCTCTCGGCTTTTTGCCTCATTTGTACCCAAAAAAAAAATGATAGACAAAACCCCTCTTTTTATTACATCCGGATAGAGGAAATTTCCTTCTTGAGGAATATTGCTATGAGCCTAAGACATTTGGCTGTATCTCATCATCCTCAAGGAAGGAAATTTCCTACCACTGATCCCAATCATATACCACTTTATATACTAGATTGAACTAGTTGAATTGACCATAAACCTGCGTTTGCTCAGTTAACCACTAAAGAAAAAGTTGGTTAACCAAAAAATGGAACTGAAAAAGTTAGTTAACTAGAACAGAAACTCTTCCCCAGCTATGTAAGTTAGTTAACCTGGGTTGAGATCTGCGAATATGTTATAGGAGACTGCTAAGGATTACAAAATTGATGAGGAATTGTGAGGTAAAAATAACAAATGATATTGTTACTAAGAAGCAACGCTTTCAGCATCTCACATCTCATCTAATTCATCCACTGTCATCTCATTTTTAAAGAGCATTGTCAAGAATGGAAGTACTTTCGGCAGAACTGGCAAATCAGCCATGTTAATACTCATCAGGTCAAACGCTATGCACGTCTTGTGCATGTGTGCCTCGTCAAATACTGGGATTTTCGGGTATCGCTGGCTGAAGTGGGTAAGGAGGACGCGGTACACACCGGCAGAGTTCCCTACTCCTATGGCTTCCTCTGTTGTGCTGTGGTTTTTCTTTATGGCCTCATCCTCCATGCCATCCTCAAACGTTGCCTGCAACAATCACAAGTGCTATCATTACTAACCTCTTCCTTCTCACAGTATTCACAGATGGACGTTTATATTACAGAATTAGACAAAGTCATGCATAAGTACATGTTAAGAACTTGCCTCGTGTATAAGAATTGTTGCACCACAAGACGCTTTTATAAGGGCTGGGCAGGGCCTAGTATCACCAGAGTACACGAGCTTCCACCCTGGTATCACTTTTCCAACACTATTCAGTCTCTTCGAAGCCTTCAAGACAACACCAAATGCTTGAGAGCAGTGAATGACAGGAACACTGATCAAAGCTTCCAGTCCAGCTTCGCTAAGCATTTTTTGCAAACTCAAAACTGCATCGTCAACTGGACTACCAGGTTTCTTCCAATAGCTCTCCATACGAGACCCTTTAGCAAATAGAGTGGAATCGACTTTCTGTTGCCTATCTTTTCCTGGTGAGGAGTGATGTTTATTTGAATCAGTAGCTCTTGAAGGTGCATTTAAAGACGCATATGTGGTGTTCCTACAGTCAAGGAACTGCATATCTAAATCTTCAAGTCTTTGGTATGCATCCAAATAACTCTTAAGCTGCCTTGGTCCAACTACAAGTACAGGTTCATGAGGCACTCCCTTCAACAAAGTACGTCGCAGAGCAAGTATTCTTGCCAACCCCATATGGTGATCAGCATGAATATGAGAAATCCATATACATCGAAGACCTCTAACAGCATTGTCAGCACCCTCTACACCATATCTGTTGGTCAATGTACATTAGCAGACATATCTTATTTTTGGGGCGGGGGGGGGGGGGGGGGGGGGGGGGAGGGGAGGGTTAAGACTTACACACTAACACTAGTGAAAATGCGTTGCTAAAATTCAAATGGTGTACCTTCTTTTCAGCTGCCCCAGGGTTCCTTCGCTACAATCTAAAAGCAAGCCTCCATTGGAGAAAAGGTTTATATGGATAGCACTGACATTGCGATATTTAGATGGCTGAGACGATCCAGTTCCTAGAAGAACCATCTCCATATCATCTCTCCTTATATTGTCCAAGCAACTAGGAAGTGTATTCTCACTAAACCATGGCTCTTCAACCATTACTGTATCTTCTTGCACGAACCTTATCTCTTCCTTGGTTTCTGTGGACTGACTCCAGAACTGGCTAACACATTGGGCAGTATCTACAATCTCTGGATTCTCGGAAAGTAAGTCATAGATGACATCTGCAGCAGCCACCTTACTTGGAACAACAGACCTATCTAATCCAAGATAAGCTATGGCCGCAAAGTGAACTATACAACAAACAAAAATTAGTTATTAAAATTCGTATATTAGTAAAGTGATTGCAACGTTGCAGAAGTAACTAGGTATGATGAACCAATCACAGCTATGCCAATAGACAAAAAGAACAGGTCTAATTACTTTTTGAAAAATTAAAAGAAGAAAGGGAGAAACAGCACAAAAAATATGAAAACAATGTCACAGGATCTCTCAGTAAGAAAATCACTATCACCGAAAAGGTTGAATTCTTTCTAGACTGCCAGTGACAGATGTTTCTCAGCTCTACTAATGATGTGATAGGGTGATAAGTACAAATGCATGCACAAGGAGTGTAACCCCACCTCTAGAGTTTCCAAGTAACAGGTTCAACCAATGACTATTCACATATAAAACTTAATCGTGGGGAAGGAATTGTATGCAAAATCATATAAACTACTCATTCCAAATTATATACTTCAACATACTGAAGAGTAGCAATTCCAAAACAACTGAATATCAAGGACTTCAAGGAATATTCTACTTGATGATATTTTAGGAAACAACTCTTTAACCTTAAACAAGGAAAACATTGCACCAAGCATGAATGACAACAGGCGAGTAGAATTTCTTCTGCAAAAACTAATTCAGTAGCGCATCTAAATTAACCATTCATACCTTAAGAAGGTTTTCGGCAGAAATGTTTTCACAAACAGAACCCTGGCAAAATGAAACCAAAATTAACCCTAAATATTTAAAAAGAATAATTATAATAGCATTGCTCATTGTCCAGCAAAGACATTTTCACAAACCTCACTTGAAGGAGTGGACTCTGGTGCTAAGCAATCACTGTCCTGAAGAGACCAAAAACCTGGAGCTGGAAAGAACTGTGGACATAGATAATTAAGTCGAGCTGCAATTCGTGCACTCGCCTTTAAAATTGGAATCTCCATATTCTTCCTGAAAACAGCAAGAGAATTCTGGAGCGGTATTCAATATAAGAAAGCAGATAAGCACGATAGAAGCTATTTTCATAAACAAAGCTAGTCACCTTTCATGTCCAGCAATGATATGTTGGGCTGAACCAAATCTTTTCATCCATCTCTGGTAGTTTGAACTGCTTATGAGGGATGAAGGACTCAAATGAATGACACAAGTGACAACCTTAGCATTATCAGGTGGACCTGAAAAATCCGCATAATAGCTACTGAGACATTGTACGGATAACAACTCCTGAAAATGTGATTCTGTCGGGCAGTCGACAAGGAGTACAATAGGACCAGAAACAGAGGGCGCCATTACATCACTTGGATGAACCTATAGAATTAACACAAAGAAAATAATTTAAAACACTGTAAGCAGAATAAATATATTAATCTCTAAAACAGTTACCAAAACCTACCATGATGTTCTTGTTGTCCGATTTCACCGAGTTCCCAAGTTGCAGTTCATGGTATTTGGGCCCTGGTCTAACATCTAAAGCCTTAGCTTTCACAGGGTCGAATTTCCCTTTGATTTCAGGTAATTCACAGACATAAATTACAGACATGTCTCCAGGCTTTCCAGTATGTATACTTCTGCTATTTAGATTAATGTGTTCTGAAGCATGATCCATCCTATCATCAAGGACCTTTTCTGTAGGATTCTGCACAATGGGTACTCCATTCAGGCGCTGAGACCCTTCCAAGAAACTTGGTCGTAGAAGAATGGCTGATAATTTGACAACTTCATCGTCAACAAGAACAATGGGATCTGCAAACTTAGTTTCATCAGCCATAGGAGCACCCACAGAACCATGTGTGGGCCCAAAGCTCCTAGTGTGAACCATGGCAGCATTTGGGATGAAATTCTGCATGGCATCAACCAAGAACTTAAGATCTGATGGGCCCCACACATTGACCTTCAAAACAACAGCAGCAGTGAATTATCAGCATATTTCTTGAAAACAAATAATACAAAGTTATTTGGGACAATTAAAATGAAGTAAATAAAGAAACACATAGGAAGTCAATCTCTCATACTTACAGACATTCCTTCTTCACCCATGCCAGCCAAAGTTAACAGCAAACCTTTGATATAAAGTAAAAGTTGAGCATTTCACAGCCAGCAACAAAATCTCTTTTAAAAAACTAATGCATAATTCAAGAAACAATACAATTTCTTAACAACATCACCATATAGGGATAACACAAATGTTTCTGGTAATAACAGAGAAATTAACAAGCATCATGTTTGATCTATCAAGATACAAACCTGGAATTCCACCGGCAGTCTCTGAGCAGACGCGAGAGAGAAATATGTGATCTATCTAAAGAAAATCAAGAATGCTAATAAGGCACTGTAGGAAGAAAATTCATATGTCATTCCAACAGCAGAAAATTCGTAGAGGTTCTAAAATTTTTATACCTTTGACAATCTAATCTTATGCTCTGTGCAGAACCTTTGCAATCCCTGCAGTAGTGTATAATAAGGGGAAAACATATTACTTAAAAAGGGTTCACCATTAATTTAAAATTACTATATTGAAATGGTAATTGAACAGTCACCTCTCATTATCAGAAAGCTGACCTCTCCAGCATTAAAAATAAATCTTTGTTTGTCAAAGAAGAGCAACACTGAAGGAGACGTATCCATAGTATCCATTCCAGTCCCTAGAAACTGCAGCGAGTAAAAGCATAACCCAAATTATCAATCCATACGCAACTCAACAGCAAAAACAAAAAGAAAAAGAAAATTAAACTGAAATACAAACATAATAGGAAAACTTGTCTATCAAACTGCATACTACTCTCTAAGCTTAAGACATGTGAAAACCATTCTAGATTTCGAGAACTCTCCATCCAGCATTTAAGATGCGGTGAATCTGCTACCTAAATAAAACCAAATTAGTATCCTTTCTGAGTTCAACCCTTCATCACTAATCAGATCAAACAACCAGCATCCACCAAATTAGTGACCCTTCACAAGTGAACTTGAACAAGATAACAAATCCAAAAATCCACCCCACAAACAAAATTTCAAATTCCTAGAATCCCATTGCCTATTGTAACTACCAAATTTACTCCCCTTTGTTCGCCAAAAAAATATAAATAAAAAAAAAATTTACTCCCCCTTGAAAATCCCAAGTCATATCGACCCGCATTTCCCACTTCTTCATATCATGTAACTATGTGATTGTCAAGTTAATATACTCTTCTCACACACTCCATGCCTATGCCACAAAAGACTGCAACTTTTTTCGACTGGCAGACTTCAAATACTTGCTTTTTACCATTACAACTTACCTCAGAGTCATTCAGTTTTGAACTATTATCCACTTATAGATATAATCACATTACTTATCCAGAATCAAAGAAACAAACACAACCCAGAAACCAATGCAAGCAACTACAGAAAACCCAGAAAGGATTAAGCTTTACATACCTGGACATAAGCTATGGTGTTGGTAGGATTGAGAGCCCTTTTGTTCCTCTGAAAATTCTTCTTGGGCCTCTCACTCTTATCGTTACCCTCGGCTCTTCTCTTGTTGAACGAAACGGACTCGGTCTTATCCTCCATTGGTTTGTCTCGGTGTCTGAAAGTGCTTTTGCTTCTGGGTCTGGGGGAGTTGTAGGGAATGGGACGGCGTCGTTTTGGGTGGGAGGAGGAGGCGAGGGCGGTGAGGAGAGAGTAAGGTTTTGATTTGGGGGAGAGAGAGAGAAAGAGGGTTTAAGGGGAGGGAACGGGGTCAAGAAGAAGAGACGGAGGTTTGAGACTTGCATATCTTTTTGGGGAGTTGGCTTTGTACGTTTTGGGTGTTTTAGCAGGGTGTTGGACTTAGGTCGATTAATGGACCCAATCAAAAGAATTGAAATGTTCCTTGTGAGGAAAGGTACATCACTTGATCACTAGAACCTTGAGATGATAATGCTAGGGTTTCATCTCTTTCTCAAGGTATCCATATCATGTTTGGATGTGTAATTAGGGTTCAGTTCAAGAGACATCATATTTAATACAAATTTTAACACTGTTTGTGAACAATTAGATTTTAAAATTTTTAATATTTCAGATTTATCGTTGCAATGATGTCAACATAACACCAAATGATGTGGAAATTACATGCCATTACATATGTTTATAATTAGATTAAACTTTTATTTACTATCAGTAAAACAAAATTAAAATTTAGGGTTTTTTTTCTTTTAAATAGAGATTCAGGGTTGTCATAGTTATGGCATATACACGATTGAAAAAATAGCAGAAGATTGGGATGTCAGGTTGCCAAACTGTTTTGATAATACTGTTCATATGACTGCGTTGTTCATAGGATTGGGTCCTCTGACTCATCTTCTTCGACTTGCGTACTTTCCCGCGATAGCCTCCCATGCCTACCAACAATCTTGAATCTTGACCAAGATGTTTCTTGTGTCATAGCTATCGCTCATGGTGATGATGGCAATTACCCCCTAGAAAGCTATGCAGGCTAACAATGTATTCTTGCATGACTGCTCCACATCTCATGTCAGCCAGTGCGACGGAAAACATACCTTAGAGCAGTTTGTGTGCTTGGGCATTGAAACAGGGGTGACAGATGAAGAAGATGAATGTGACGCTAGCATACCAATTGGTGTCGGCCACCATGGAACAACAAGCGTGTACAAGCCATCGAATTACCATCGACCATGTCCCTGTACGGATATTGCATTTAAGAATGTCTCTCTTTCTACGAATACTTCTAACCAGATACAAACGTACGACTGTAGACTTGTGGGGGTGGAGGAAGAGCGGCCCATTGTACTGTGGATGGATTGCAGATGAAGTAGTCTCGTTGATGAAACTTACTTGCGCAGCACAAAATTAAGTCATTGTAGCTGCCTAGAACAATTGGTTTTATTTTCAAACCATGACAGCTCATGAGTCTTTTGAACAATGGAGTTAGCGGCTCAGTTGATGATGACAATCTACCAAGGAATTCCACTCCACTTCTGTGCAGTAAAGAATGTTTAACTGGTGAAAACAGATTTATAGCAATCAAATCGATAAAGGATTTCAACCAATGCATCATCAGGGAGATCATCGATACTAGTATTCATGAATTTTGATATTGGAGACGGATGATAGTAATCAGAGACTGGTAGTGAAGAAGAAAACTGGGATCTCCTCCTCTTAGTATCACAGCTTCCCATGTTACCACGCAGAACAAAGACAGAGAGTTCTTCCTTAGAGTGATGAATATGATCAGAGGGTGGTTGTGCTCCCAAAGACATGTATAGTAGGGAAAGTAGCGGAACAATCCTAGTGCATATAGATTTAGAAAATCCAAACGTCAAGCTATCTTCCTAGCCGTTTGCATATCTTAAGAGGAATGCCAAGAACAGGATATATATACCATATGGTTCTATTTAAAATGGCAATAAGCTGGAGTAGCTCAGTTGGTTAGAGCGTATGGCTGTTAGCCACAAGATCGGAGGTTCGAACCCTCCTTCTAGTACTTTTTTGGTTAATATAATTTCAGGCACATATACTTCAGATAAGGTAATTCCTAAGCCACCACACATCAAATGCTACAAAATCCAATTCATCAGTAGCAAAGCACAATTATATCCTACCTGCAACCTTTTTTTTTTTTTTTTTTTTCCTTTCCAAATATCAAAATGGGTACTCTCCATTTTTTTATTTCATTTTGCTCACCCATTCCTTCTAACCTGATTAGTCACAACATTACCACCTCCCATTCAACTCCGAAGTCTCTCAAATTCTCCAGAGGAAAAATCAGAGCAGTTAGCACAACCCCAAACAGTAGTGAATCTGCACAAGCCATTGAACCAGAACAGGAACCCCCTCTGGTTGATTTTGCATTTGTTAGCGTAAGTAGAGTCTTATCATATCGAGTTCATATAGATCATGAGTGGCATTGGGTTGTGCATGAGGGCATTATTTACATATGTTATGATACATTGTGTTTTCCTTTTATAGTCTGTGTTGCTACCTGATCAAACTCCGGATGTGCATCTTCGTCAAGCCTGTGGAGGACAGAAGCTTAGGGATATAATGTTGGATGGAAATATTGAATTGTATGGACCATATGTAAGTTTGAATTCCCTAGCTCTTTAGGAATAGCATGTAGATGGTATTATTGAATTGTATGGACCAAATACTGAAAGTATATGTACATGTTCAGGCTAGACCTCTGCTGAATTGTGCTGGAGGAGGAACCTGTGGAACATGTATGGTGGAGGTGATTACTTAATTTACTTTTACAGTTTATGATTTGTAATGCATAATTCCATTTCTCTGTTCTTTTAATGGAAGTAGTCAAACAATTCATTTGAGCTGATAAAGTCATCCATTTGTTGCTGCTAGGTTATTAAAGGAAAGGAGCTCTTAACACCTAGGACAGACAAAGAAAAGGAACACCTTCAAAAGGTATGATCTAATCCAAACTAAGTGAATATTGTTACTGATCATTTCATCATAAGTGCATTGCAAATATATACCAGGAGTAAGTAATTGAAAACACACGTTAACGATGAGACTCGATCACATGCATACTAAAGCACAAAAATGCTTCCTCTGATTATGTAGAAACACTAGTTATATATATGGAAGGGATATAGCATTTTGAGTTGTATGCGGATTGAAGCTATAAACTGCTGTTCAACTAAACTGCATCCATGTGTAGATGGTGGTATTTGTGCCTTAATTGATGAGCTTATTGCAGAAACCAAAGAACTGGAGACTTGCTTGCCAAACCACAGTAGGGAAACCTGACTCCAGAGGGCTGGTATGTGACTCCTTCTTTCTCTATCTTTCTGGTTTTAAACAAATTAGAGAAGATTGCCTAGTTTCTTTATCAACAAGGAATTAGATTGGTTCAATTGTTTATTTTCTCATCTAATTGCAGGTTGTTGTTCAACAACTACCTGAATGGAAAGCACATGAATGGAAGTATGAGAATGTCCTAGTGTAAATTATCTTTACCCTACCATTGTAAATTATCTTCACAGTCCACATAAGACCTTGCTCTAATTTTCCCCTACCATTGTAAATTTTTAGATGAAGAGAATATTAAATTTCTAAATTATCTTTTTTCTTTTTCTGAATCAACTGAAAGTTTTCATTAAATTAGGAAATCGATTCCTTTGAAATCACTTCAGAAATAAAAGAGCGGTACAGAACTACAGATTGCCATTGCAAAAGCTGAAAATAACAAAACAAGCTAGCTTGTGAGCCACATTGTTGGCTTAACTGTAAGCATGAGTGAAGTAAGAACTTGGCATCCCTTGAAGATGAAAGGTAATGTCATCATACACAGTTGTGCCTAACTATATCATGCCTGTAATTGTAGTGAACGCTTTAGGCAGTCGTGTTAACGAAATTCTTTGTCTTGTAGAAACCAAAAATATTTCAAGACTTGCCTGCTAAACCACAATTGGGAAACCTATCTATAGAGCTAGCTGTTCATGATTTCTCAATTTTATGTTCAGGGATCAACCTTATTTCTCTAAAGCCAATATGCATATGTCCACTGAAGGTCATCATATACTGACAGCATTTTCACCAACAACTACATTCATTTTCATTTCACATAGAAAAAGTGACCTACAAATGGGCTGTACAACAGCACAAGGGAAAGGGAGATTCAAAGCGGAGAAAATAAACAAATGAAAATTGGAAAACAAAAGGAAGCAAAAGCAATAAATTGCTCTTCCTCCTTTTATTACAAAGCCATATAGGCTAGGCACTCATCCACCAATCTCAACTCTAGCTCAACCAAATCAATATTCACTGACTAAGGGTTGGTGCTCAGAGTGAATGTACACATTGCCATAGATGAGACCAGCAAGACCACCACCAATGAGGGGTCCAACCCAGTAGATCCAGTTGTCGGTGAAGTCTCCGCTGGCAACGGCGGGTCCAAATGATCGAGCAGGGTTCATTGACCCGCCGGAGAAGGGTCCTGCAGCCAAAATGTTGGCCCCAACAATGAAACCAATGGCAATGGGTGCAATTGTGCCTATTGCTCCCTTCTTGGGGTCAGCTGCTGTTGCATACACAGTGTAAACCAAAGCAAATGTGATGATGATCTCAAACACAACTCCTTCAATGGCTCCAACTCCCGCAGACACAGTGTGGATAGGAATAGTCTGTAAAAGGAAATTTCATAGTCAACTGCATTAACAATAGTTTCACTAATTTATAGAACTTAACTTACTGAACTAAAGTACTAAACAAATTTTTTGGTGTTGATCTTGTACTTGTCAAAAGTTACATCATTTTAGTTAGACTTCATAGTTACCTTTCTAATATGGATCTCAAATACTCTAAAAGTCTCCACCCTTGAACCAACATACAGATGGTCTTATTTGAAATTCCTAACCTTAACAATTTTGAGTGAAGGAAAAGACATCTACTTTTGGATCTGTTTAATGTTGAGGAATAACTTACCAAGCCTCCGGTGACGAACTTGAGAATGAAGCATGCTACAATGGCACCAGCAAGCTGGGCAATCCAGTAGAAGATTCCAGTGAGAATAGTGATTTGGCCACCAAGAGCCAATCCAAATGTGACAGCTGGGTTCACATGGCCACCAGAGATGTTGGCACCAACTGAAACTGCAACAAAGAGAGCAAAGCCATGGCAGATGGCAATGGCTACTAGTCCAGCAGGATCAAGAGCAGCATCGGATGTCAACTTGTCTGTAACGAATGAAGTTAAAACTTCAACATTTAAACTTTAAAAAAAAAAAAAAAAAAACTCTTCAGTATGATCATGACTTCATTTTGTAATTTCTTCCATATTAACGTACGTTTTGTGAGGTTCCATACCTATGGATTTATACAACACTAACGAAAATTTGGTCATTTGTGCACTTTGTAATCTATTTTGTCTGAAAGAAAGAGTAAAAGCTCATTCTTAAGCTAGATGATGCAGTTGATGAAAAGGGAGCTAGCTATAGCTAGAGAAAAAGTACTAACTGTAAGCTATGGCAGAACCAACTCCGGCGAAAACGAAGAGCAAGGTTGAGATGAACTCAGCAAGGTAGGCCTTAAAGGACCCCAAACTGAAAGAATCATCAAACCTTCCAAATGCTATCCCTGCCATCTAGCTCGGAGAATCACAACTGTTGAAACTCTCTCGAAGGATACGAGGAGAAGAAGAGATCAGGATGCAGAAAGGTTCAGCTAGCACATATGCCTTTATCTAGGTCACATATATATAGTAGTAGAGTCTAGAAATAACAGCATATTGTTTATTAATTAGTAAATGAGCTGATCATTCTCCTTGTTTTAGTACTATATTTATCGTAAGATCAGTAACATCAAGCAAAGACTTCAAGTCAAATAAGTTAGGCCTAGAATGATCCTAGATATGTGAGAAGTGGCCGGCGGATGTAAAAATCGCCTAGTCGGTACCCTAACTTGTTTTTCTTGTCTATTGTTTTCGTTTTAGCTTCTTTGATACTATTCATCGAACATTTTGTCTGTAAAAATCAAAATCTCACGAGTGTACACAAATTAGAGTGAAGGCGATTAATTTCTTAGAAATCAACAACGTTACATTATGAATTTGTATTATTTGATCGATTAGAAGAGATAAGGAATATACGTGGGATTGATGTGTACTACAGGTACTAAAGTATATCCAATCAGGTATCTTTCTGTAGTCTAGCTGTCAAGAACATGCTTTAATAGAAATGTCCGGAAGCTCATCAATAATTCTACCATGTGAAGAAGAGCCTGATCTGTTTTGATTCACAGAGAAAGACTGGAGAGCAGAAATTGGTGGTGTTTGGTAGGTCGATCGTATGGTGAGTGTGAAGTGTGTGATGAGAAATATTGATAAAGAGGGCAAGTGATCATGGAGGGCACGACAAAGTTGGCAACTTTGGTCCACAAACAAACCGCCGACCATGCTTCCAAATTGGCCGGGACAATATCGTGGGATTTCAAAAAATGAGTGGATTAGGATTAGTGATCGATGAAGCTTTTTTATTAGGGAGGTGTTGGACCATATTACTTAATTAGGGTTTAACAATAATGGGAGGTTTGGAGCCTAATGGGTGGAAGCTAATGAGGATTCTCAATGACTCTGTCCTCTCTTCACGTACTGATGTCATTTGCTTTTGAAGATGAGAGTTGTGTCTTTTCACTTTCACCCTTATTGGTAGCTCAAGGTAGGGTTTTGGAAATCCACACACAGTGGATTCTTTTGTCCTGTGGGATAAGCTGGTCGAAATGAAAGTAGTACTAGAGTTGATGCTAGTGAATGGTCATTCACAATGCACAGTATCATTGTCGACTGAGCTTTAGTATCTACTGATTGATATCAAGTTGAATTCAAATCGTGGTTCAAGATTTGAAGTTGTTCGTTTGGTCCTAAACCCTATATATATTGTTAACTTCTTTTCTAACTATACGCATGCATTTGAGCTCTACTATTGTCTGACATGCATATGGTATAGATCGAAACTTGGTTAATTGCATGCAGAACTTCAGTAACATGGTATAAAAATTTGGTGCAGAAACTGATGATGTGCACAAAACCTTCAAGCTTTTTATCGAGACCTAGTAATTGTTTAATTTAAATCAAATTCTTAGTTATGGATCTGATCTAGAATAAATTTCAGCATGCCACCACGTCTGGATCGGATAAGCTAGGCTGAGATCTATTCTTTTGAAGTTTATTCTATTTATGCAAAGATGATCTGCATTCCATGAGTTACTAGGAATTACTTAACTGAGGCTCTGCATACTTTGAGTCAATTACTTGTTGTGATACCTGAGAACCTGATCTATTCAATGGATGTATAAAACATGAAAATATATCATATCTATATATCGCACTTTCCAACGATTTAACCCATGATAAATTTACTTACAGTAGTTCAGGGTGGATGCTGCAGCAAAGTTCTAGAGTGAATTACTCTAAATTAAAATCTTGAAACAAGGCATTTTACAGTCATTTGAGACTTTGGAAAGTTCTAGTGATTGTTTAACATGTCCTAAGTTAATGCATATTGGATCTGATCAACAAACTTCCTGCAGAAATTCTGCTCAGTTGCCACCACATCTGGATAAGTTAGAATAATTAGAATAGTCAAGAATATCAGTATTTTAGTATAGTTCTCAGAATGGAAATAGAGTTCAGTTCTACATATGCTGTTCATGTATGCCTATCTTCAGATTCAGCTTGTGTGTGTTACTAAAAATACACGATATATAATTGAAGCATCACATGCGTTAGAGTGAATTTCTAAATTGTGAGTACCTGCTCTATTCAATTGGACTTGCAGAACAAGAGCATCGTTCATATAAAAATACATATACACATATGATCTGCTGATCCATGATTGTATTTTAGTTGAAAATGGATGAGATACGCGTATACAATCAGGGTTTTGATGTTATAAACGAAATTGTTGGAGCTCATTGCTCCAAAAGTTCAAAACTGGGAATTAAAAGGCATATAACCACAGAAATGAACTACTGCAGAACATGAGATAGATTTTTACAACTCTTTCTTTGTCCAAAAAGGTTATCCCTTGTGAAAGTGAGATGTCGTTCTTGATCAATCATCATTGCAAACTTTGCCGTCAACAACCTAATAAATTGAATAATGTATGATTAAAACAAATTCATGGAGATTAATTTTGGTCTTGTAATGATCTATGCCGGTGGACTATATCATTGTTGTATAGTATAAGGGGAAGCAATCAAACAAGTCTCCACTGCTTTTGTATCTGCTAATCATATTCAGGCCCCCCTCTTTGCATTTCACCTTTTAATTTTATTTCTTTCACCTTTTTTCTTTTACTGAAATAACTTAAGGATGCATTACAGGTGCTAAAAAATTTGATTTTATTCATACACATATTCCTGGTTCCTGGATTCTGTACCTACTTCAAAGTTCAAACAAAAAAACTAACAGAAAGCTGAAACCAATAATGAACGACTAGTAGCCAATTACTTGGGCCAAATCTGGGGTTGAAAATAGGACTGGCTTGGTTCAGTTAGCTGGTCTGGCTGGTCTGGCTGGCCATTCTTTTAGGGACGTTGAACACATTATGGCTTTGCCAATCCTAATGTGTATGGTCATTGGTTGACATAGAACTTGGCATATTGGTTTTCTTTCCCAAAAGAGAATGAGAAGTGCAATGTAGTCATACATCTTGATATCAAACTTCAGTTCAGTCTTCTCGTTATGGATTAAAGCAGGTTGCATAGAGGAAGTGGAGGTTCAAGGGTTCATTCTGTGTATATTCAGTTAGATACATACGCAGTATAAGTATAACCGAGCCTGCATAGAGGAGGTGATCAAATATACGATGGAGGTTATAGTGTTATACCAGATGGGCTAGGTGGTTTGGATGACCAATAACATCCGTGTTGCTTACAAATTTGAGCTGAAATAGGGGTAGCTAGCTAGGTTCAGTTAGCTATTCATCAGTTCAGGGTTACAAGAAAGTGTAATGACATTCTATATCTTCAATATCAAAGTTCAGTCCTAAGTTCATTCTTCAACGAGCCCTGAAAAGAGAAGGCTGTCTCATTGATCATTAATGGGGTGGAGTACATATTGATAAGAACTTGTGGCATTAGGAGGATGAAGTTTAGAGTGAATTCTATTACTGGTTTGCTTGTCAAACTATGCAAGCCCCATGATGCCGAACCTTGTCGTGTGAGCTTGTAAATACTGGGGTGATTGATTCTATGTGGTAAAGACTTGATTAGATGTGCAATGTATAATTTCTTAGCACACCTTAAGCTCTAGAGGTTTTAAGGGGACTATCTGCAGCAAGCAATATGCCTATGAACTAAATAACAGAGAAATTGCAATTCCTGCAAGTGCTATGTGTGAAGTATATTATTCAGCATGTTGGATTTTGGTTACAGTGGAGATGATAAAACATCTGCTCTTGATTAGAACAGATGAAACGTTTGCCCTTAGGGTTCTATTACTTCTTCAATCTCTTCACCGAACTTCTTATCTACATATTCTTAGCTGTCTCCAATGCCGAACTAGGTTCACTTTGGTGATCTCTCCAGCTCAAGTTAGAGCTATTTGAGCATAGATGTAATGAGTAGTTGAGAGATATCACAAGCTCAAATCTAATGCAATGGGGGAGGTAGGAAAAGGCCTTTAAATCTAGTTATTGTTGCCTCATCAAACAAGTCTGCATCTGAGTCCTGTTAGATAAACATTTAAAAGGGTCATCAACTCCCAGTTATCACTGAATCAATGATCCATGTGGTTAAAGAGTTTTGTTAGGGTATATAAATCCTAAATCCAAAGCCTCTCAAGCAGTGTGTCAAAAAGTCTAATTACATTCTGTTGTCTAATTCATTATTCATGGCAATCCAACGTTTTTAGAAATCGTGTTTGAACTATGCCTGAGAGCATAGCATTGTATAGGATCAAAATTACAAAAAAAAAAAAAAAAAAAAAAAAAAAAAAAAAAAAAAAACCTAAATCTGATTATTATGAACTAAAACATGCAATATATGAGATGCACAAACATTTTGAAAGGATGGAACTTATGCAATATACAGTATAAACTAAAATATGCAGTATTATGAACATATTTAACAGCTTGGACGACAGCTTCCCAAGTTAGTAGGTACAGAAACTTCTGCAGCTAGCCAATCCCTCCCAGCATCATCATTGAGAAAGAAGAAAATGGAAAAAAAACATCCTCACTCCATTGTTACTATGCTCTAATTGGTAAGCTACATTTAATGCCCTTGAGAGCCCAATAAATTGGTCACATCTAATACTTCTCCAATTAACCAACCCCCAACAAATGTATCTAACACAGTAAAGCACAATTTTTAGCACCCTTCCAATTTTTCACTACACTTCTGTCACCAAGCTCAACTACAATGGAGTTTCATGGAGATCAAAAAAACCTCTGGAGCTTTAAGGATGAGGAAAGAAAGAGCATCAAGTTACCTCGGAGACTTTCTTTCGGTAGTAACCAACAAAGCTCATCATCCGAAGCACCTAGCATTCACTTTGCTTCTGCAGCAAGACCATCTACTGCTGTTTCTGAACCATCAATTGATGCAATTCCTCCACGACCTATGAGCCCCGGCACGCCATGGACACTCTCCCCAGTGCGTACTTCTTCTTCTCAACCTCTTCTTTATCATTGCATAGCCTCCCTCCACCGCCATGAAGGTAACATATTCTCCATCACACTCTCAAAAAATTTTATATTCACTGGCTCAGAAAGTAGCCGGATTCATGCTTGGAAGCAACCAGATTGTACCGAGATAGGTTACATAAAGGCTACTTCGGGTCAGGTACGAGCTATCTTGGCCTATGGGAGAATGTTGTTCACCACACATGGTGACTACAAAATCCGGGTATGGGATGCATCATCCGCAGAGAATTTTAGACCTAAGAAGATCACAACCTTACCACAGAGAAATAGATTCTCAAATTTGTTTTCGAAAAAGAGCAGTCAGCAACACACTGATCACATCTCTTGCCTCGCTTACAACAAGGAAGACAAGCTGTTGTACACAGGCTCATGGGACAAATCAGTTAAAGCTTGGAAGATCAACGAAAAGCGTTGTGTCGACTCGTTCATTGCTCATGAAGGTCATGTGAATGGAATTGTCATCAACCAGGAAGATGGGTGTGTTTTCACTTGCTCATCAGATGGCTCAGTCAAAATTTGGAGAAGGGTGTTTGGTGAAAGCTCACATATACTCACCATGACACTGAAGTTTCAACTTTCACCAGTGAATGCCTTGGCATTGAGCTTGTCAAATAGCACCACCCTCCTCTACTCTGGCTCATCAGATGGCCTCATAAAATTCTGGGAGAAAGAGAAGATGTCTGGAAGATATAACCATGGTGGGTTTCTGCAAGGTCACCATTTTGCCGTTCTTTGCTTGGTTGCCTTGGGAGAACTGATCTTCAGTGGCTCTGAGGATGCAACCATTAGGGTTTGGAGGAGAGAGGAAGGAAATTGCTTACATTCTTGTCTTTCTGTCATTGAGGGGCATCACGGGCCGGTTAGATGCTTAGCAGTGTCTTTGGAAACAGAGAATGTGGTTAGGGTTAAGGGTCTGTTGGTTTATAGTGCAAGCTTAGATCAAACTTTTAAGGTGTGGAGGGTTAAGGTTTTTCCAACTGAGAAACTAAACTTGGATGAGTCTACAAAAGACCCACAAAGAGAGATTTTGGAGTGTGAGACAAGTCCTGTGCTGTCACCTTCATGGGTGGAGAAAAAGCTTCAGGGCAACTTTTTCCAGTAGAATAGGAATGACATGGAACTTGTAAGCTTTGAGCCATTGCTTAATGTTTATGATGATTCTATGCCAACTCGACCATCGAACTACAGCCAGCTACCAACTCAGAAATACAGGAAGAGGCTTCCAGATTAGTATCACAAAAGTTTCAGGGGCCAGTTCAGTTTCCAGATTTGTGTATTGGGATCCCTCTATCGCTTATAGTTCCGCATTCCATTAGCTAGATAACTTTAGGGACAGTAAATCCAGGATACCAGGCCTCAACGTCCTCTCTAAGTTCAGTTTTAAAGTGACATTTCATTTAATTTTACAGTAAACAATTTTGTTTGTAAGAAATGTATTAAGAATGTTACATTTTGTTTCTATGGGCATATATGACAGGTTGGTATGAAGTTAAGGTATGACAAACATAACCATATACAATGCTGGTGATTGGTGAACATTTAAATTCATGCATTAGAGCTAGTAGGTGGAGCAAATACTAGCGTCTTCTGGTACAAATGAAATCTATGCAATCAAAAAATTCTCAGCAAAAGAAAAAATAAAAAAATAAAAACATGTGGTAGCATTTGAGCATAACTCTGCAGAGTGTCTTCAAATAATTGAAATTATGTAACCAAAAAATATAAACAAAAACTTAAAAGTGAACTTGCATTTTTGGAAGTAAACTGAAAATCTAGCTGCTCATCGTAGAGGCATAGTAAAACTGATTTTCGCCATAACTTCTTCACATCTAACACATATTGTTTCCTACTTAAGAGAGAAAATAAAGTGCATCTAGAAATTAAACAAAACAGTCTTAATTGTATATTTCTGGAAAAGGTATAGAAGCGCAACAATGATAATATCCCTTGTCATCAAACACAAACCTTTGTGAAAGATGAGCTTCACGGATAAGATACTCTCCCCATTCCTCCGATCCATACTGCTTATAAATGCCACGAGCATCAAAGGTACTAAATTTTCTCTTTTGATTCCTCCTGTATGTTGTCATTTCAATATCAGCGTTGAGGAAAGTGCAAACGCTTTCCTTTTTTTTTAATTTAATAAATCTTTTTATCTGTATTTGTTGGAACAAAAAGGCATCCCCCACTCTTTCAAAAACTAAGAAGAACCAGAGTAAAGGAACTTCAAAACACTAAAGAGATGGCAGCAATACCTTTTCCTATGCCTTGCATTCATCATTGTTGCATGGAGCTGCAGTTCAAAAAGTAAAGACTCTTTAATGACTTTAAGACTGGATGTTTACAGAGAAGTGATCAAGATTTATAATGAAAAATTCCAAACACAGAAGATAGCTCATGGTCATTTACAATACCTTTAATTTCTGATTGGCATCTTTCTCTAGAACAAGCCCTGCTTTAACAAATGCATCAATAATGACTTCTTAAAAAGGCTAAGGAAAATCAAAGAGGTAACAAAGTGATGTAGACAGTGGAAAATGAGAAACTGCTATTATTGTTTGAGTTTTATCAGGTACATCAAAATAATGAACTGACATTTAATGAATAATCAGAAGCTAGGATACGACAGGCATGCAAAAGTCGCCCCTTACTGCCAATTTCTCCAACGGGCACATACAGGACACCAGCTTTGGCAAAAGAACCTCTCATACAATTCTGCAAGGATATGAAAGATTTAGTCTCTTTAGAAAAAATCGACTCATAGATAGAAGTAACAGCTAAATGAAAGCCAGCAGAGGCTGAGTGTAATCATGAAGTCAATGCAGGAGAGTTAGCTAGTAGGATCCTGAAGAAAGAGTCAGACCAGTCCCTTGAGTCTTATGGATAGAGGGCGATTATCTAAGGCTTCCATCACTTCTGAAGAGATGCTCTGGATGAAACATTATATGTCAATAACCCCCACTGAAGCCTATTTTATCTGATAGACAATCAGTTATGCTTACCTGCAAAACTTCAATAGCTGCATGAACTCTGTCCTTGTTCCACAACTTCAACATGAGCACAGTCAGGTGAAACGTTTCCGGTTTAATAAAGATTGATTTCTCAATTCTCAAGTCTGTCAAGTCCATGAATTTCAATGAGATGCTGACAAACGAACATGAGCAAAAAGACCAAAAAAAATAACCAAATTGACTAATGAGGAACAAATGATTCTCAACAACAACATTACAGATATATTCATGAAAACTCATTCAGCAATCGATGGGATGACACTTCATAAGGAAAAATGGAAAACAACCAACATAAGTTACCCAAGCACTAGTGAAAAAGTTATGCGTTAATGATTATTTTTTCATCCATAAGTATTATTTCCATACCAGATGGGGTAGAAGACTCGGATGATTTAGGTGCATAACTGACAAGTGGTATGTTGGTCATGTTCACTTTCACATGTTCACCATCACTTTCAGCTTTAAGTTCAACTACAACATCAGATCCTTTCTCAAACTTTTGATCATCATCTTCATTATCAGAATCATCTTCATTCGAACCACTTTCCAGATTCTCACCCTGAGAAGAATCAGTAATTCCTAAGATGGAGTTCTGAAAGTTGACAAGCTTATCAACTAATTCAGGATGTATAGCCAATGGAAGTGATATGAAGTGAGAATAATCAAGACTTGGGCTTTTAACTGCCTGCATATTTTAGCAGAAGAAAAACTGTTAATGAGACATTCAAAGAATAAGTAATGATAAAGAGCAAACAGTGATGCATGACAATGCAGGGTGGGTGATGAGTATGGTTATGGAGGGCTTCAGATGACACAACTTATGGTAACAGGTGAGAATTAGGAAAATAAAGTTTCAGGTTGCTGTACTTTTAATGACAACTACAGAAATACAAAATGATATGGAACCACTCCAGATCATCTTCAAAACCACATAGGCAACTGACCTCATCAATTATAACTTGTATCTTCTCTGAAGCTCTAGTTATGCTTTCATTAGAGAGGCCTTCAATAACTGCGACCAAAAACCAGGTAAAATAGTTAAACCAAAAATGTCGATCCTCATCATGTTTACATTTTTCAAGAACGGAATTCAAATATAATATGTCCAGTCAAAATAATGAAAGAGTTAGACACAGCGGGGACTTGAACCAATTTTAAGACTTACTAATGGAATCCTCCCTCTTTGATAATGGGATTTTAATTTTCACTCCTGTCTCATCTTCAATCATTTTCTGAGTAGATCCTCTGACATCCAAAAGATAAGAGCATACTAGTTACATCGTATGAGATAGTATTCATGCAATATACTTTCAGAAAATTATTACATGCAGAACTCTGTACCCTTTTCCTCTGATAAAGCGGTGCAAAGAAGCCCCAACCTGCATATCAAAGGAAGTGACAACAAAATGAACAGAATGAGCCTCACCAGAACAACTCCAAAGGAAATCGTAAAATGTTAAAAGGAACAGAATGGGGAATGTCCTGGACAGCGTTTTGGAAATTGCCAAATTCAATGTGCAGTAAGCAATACCATTACCCCCAACCAGGTCTGTACAGATCTGGAAATATCCTACTGTAAGATAATTATACAAACTAATTCTTTTCAGTCTCTTCAACAATCACTGAGGCCCAATGCAATGGTTGCCAGGCTCTTCCAACCTCCCCACGGGTGGAAAAATTAAGTAAAAGGGCATTGCAGCATGAAGTAGTGCAAGATAAAAAAAAAATGTTGAAGAGTTCGTTTATACAGTGGAATTGAGAGAAATTATATGACAAAGTGGCCTGGCAAAGTATAGATCTTTCAATGAAATCATACCTCAATTGAAATTGAATGCTTTTCAGTTAAAAGCACTGTTTCTCCTCCTAAAAGTTTATCTTCATTATCTTGTGATGCACTTGAACAAGTAGTGAACTTAGTTGCTTCAGTAACTGCTGAAGCCAGCTCTATGTCATCTTGAGCACTTGAAATCTTGGTTGAGTGCACATCTTCTTCCACCTTATCTGTAACCTCCACTACTGAGCATTCTGAAAATCCACAGGTAACAATCAGAGAGAAACCTCGTTGGTAACCGACCCTCATGCCTATAACACTTTCTCGTATAACTAGATTTGTTTCATGAACTCAATCAATCGCAAAAGTCTAACAATAAGTGAATATTATTATCAAAATGTTATTCAATCCTCAATATTCATACTAAACACTAACAGGATTTGCAGCAACATGCAAAGTCATCAGGTTCTACTAGCCTAGGCTGCTTGAGGATGATCATAAATTATGAGAAGAACTAAATAGGGATACAGTGTAACGAACCTTCATTGGAACTGAGTTGCGTACTGAGTTTACTGACAGGTCTCCATACCGAACTGACTGTTTTGAGCTTGTAGTTATGCTCAACACCGCTTCGGTTATGTTTTCTACCATCCATGTCAACACTAAAGCTCAAACCACGGTAACCAGTGTGTCCCTGTCGTCAGAAATGACATAAATCAACGACAACCCAGAAAAGGATCACAATCGGTCACCCAACATATCATTGTTTGCAATCAATCTGGGGAGTGCAAAATCGATTCAATATACGCATAGGGATTGATGTGTTTCTACTAGTTTAAACACAGGAAATTAAGAAGACAGAGAAAGAGATACTAACCAGGGAAGGCAAGTGATTGAAAGTAGCATGGGTGCATGTGAATACAGAGAAAATAAGGGACTTCTTCAGTAGGAAATTAGAAGCAAAAATGATTTGGCGGGTTACCTGAAATTGAAGAGGGACCTGCAACTCGAAGCTATCATTAGGAGGACGAGGACGACTCAACTCTCCATCACACGTGGCTTTTGCTCTTGCAAACACATTTGCACTTCCGTTGAACTTGTCAGAATTCAATTCTGATATTGCACATCCATCTGTTCATAATCCGTTGTAGTCTAGTTGGTCAGGATATTCGGCTCTCACCCGAAAGACCCGTGTTCAAGTCCCGGCAACGGAATTATTTTTTCTTTCTTTTTTTCAAATTGCGTTTCTAGGCGCTTCAAGTAACTTTTATGTTTGGGTGCTTAAAACTGCCTTGATGGACTCAAATTAACTATAAAAGAGTACTGCTGTACTGTATGCATGGGAGAGAATTTGAATGATTAGGAACTGATAATACCATGATTTGTAAAAGCCACAAAAGCTGAGGGAATTCACTGAAAAGGGAGCAGCTACCTAGCTACTTTAATTTGTCTTTCTCAATGGTCTACCTAGCCATTCAGATATATTCCAGACTCAACTCGCAAGTGATCAAATAGTCTCAGTTGAAGGCAAGAATACACCCACTGCTCTACTTTAACCCCTCCCTTAGCATACACATACAAGCAAGATACACTTGTGCTTTAGCCAACATGGTGTGTCTAGGAGCTATTTTTGGTTGCAAGCCATCCCATTACATCAAAGCCTATGTTCTATCGGCCTTGGCCATCATCGGCATTCTTTTTTGCTTACGCTTCTTTTGTTACATCATCTATAGACTTTTGAAGAACGAGCATTCTCAAAGTCATAGAAACTCGAACAACGAGCTAAAAATGCAGTACTCATGAAGGATTCATCAACACGCGTACATCTACATACTACAGTCGATCTGAAGAAGCAAAGTTTACGTGGCGAAAATCATCGGTACTCACTCCCCTTTCATGAATTCATCAACATATGTCCTTCAAACTTCTTTTATTGGAAATGATGCTTCAACAATATTGCTTCTCGATCTTGTATGCAATTATAACATTAAGATCTACTATTCATATATTTGCTACATACAAATGGCAACATCATATATAACAGAGCATCATCAGCTAGCAGTTCTCAGTGTTATTTTTTTTTTCTTTTTTTGGTTTATAAGACCTGAATATTCATATACAAAAATGATGCAGCAGTGTTTCATGCATTCAAATTTGGTTTTTCTCGACACAAACATATGTCATTCCCGCTTAAGTGATCGACATAACCTCATCGATTAGCACAGTTAAAGCCACAAACAGGCCCATACCTGAGGTGAGGCTGAGGAGGCAGCGCCTCAGGCACCAAAAAGTATGAGGGCACCAAATTCCTTTCATATATATATGTATATGTATAGAATCTTCATGAAACCAAACTCTTATTTTTCCTTTATGTTTTGGTTTTGCATTAGTTTCTGATAGTGTATCTATTGGTATTGAATTCATTTGAGGAACTTGATTTGCATCAGGGCATTATAGAGCAAATTTGGGGGCATCTTGTCGCCTTGTGCTCTGCTACTTCAGATAATTTCTATTGGAAAGTTTCTGTTTAAATGTTACATATATGACCTTGGCTTTTGATCTAGAATTCTATCATATAGATTAGTTTGCCTTTCGTAAAAAACCCAAAATGAATTGACCCAATACTGCAATGCAAAATAAGGATTGTTCCATGGGGAGGTTTCCAGTTCGTTAAGTAATTCAATTATGCAAATAACAGAAATAATGAATAATTTGGCTAAGATAATGAAATAATGTATCATCTGATAGATCAACGGATTATATTTACAACTGCTATACTCTAATCTTACATAACCTAACTTTATTTTTTAATTTTATTACTTCTCACCCAATTTAGGTGCTCTTATTTGTCGATTTTTGAGGCTTTTACTTATCTGTATTGGCTTTGGTACTGTGTATTGTGTTCGAACTAACAATGAAGCTTTTTTCTTCTATTTATTGTGTTTGAACTTCTTTGATTCTTATTTATGGTCGATTGACTGTTGTTTCAAATCTCAGGTCTGGTTTGGCCACAAACTAATCAGCTACGCAACAAACACAAGTCAGCTCCTACTAGTACTCTCCAATTAAAGTAGCACTACCGCCACTACGTACTCTCTTTTACAGCTCAAAATAGTCACTCCCACCTTGAGCTAAACACCCTGCAGTACTAGTACCGCTATTATTTTTGGATGTCACACGCCACACTTTGAGAACACCATCAAGACTCCCAGTACAGATTGTGCAACCATCCTCAGTCTCTTCTCCTAGCCTCCCCAGAAATGATGTCACACACCTGATTGGCCCTCTGTGACCCACAAGGACTGCTACACAAGTATGCAGACCATCAGAGTCCTTAGACCAAATCCTACTAGTCGAATCAGCTGATCCACTGACCACGTAGTTGGCCACACTGGCCAAGCACATCACTGCATGAGTATGACCCTGGAGTGCACCGCCGTACTGCACCTGGCCAGAGAACCAACCCCTAAGCCAGAAGTGTATGTACCCGTCAGTGCAGCCCCCGTACAAGATTGCACCGTCCGCTGTTAGGGTTAGGGTCTTGACTGGGGAGTACTTGGCCGGTAGAGTCACAGTGAGTGAATGTGGAAACTGGTCGCCGCCGCGACAAATGTTGCGGCGCCAGACTCGGATCGTTGCATCATCCGAGGCTGTGTAGAGGATACCATCGTCCGCAGCAATGATTGCGTTGATCGGCTCCGCGTGAGCTTGGATTGTTTCAATGCATTTGAGGTCTGAGATTCGCCATACTTTCACTGTCTTGTCAATGGAAGCTGAGTAGAGGATGTCCTCTGCTACATTGATGGCTAGTGATGTTATGGCACCCATATGCTTCATCTGTTACATTGTTAGGAGTTCATCAATGATATTGCTTGACTATGAATGGCTGTTTCAGCTACTGAAATTGATCAAAAGAAATTGCTGCTGCTAGTTTTGGCTACCTTCCAACAGTTAATAAACTTGAATAAGTGTATCTATATCCTATAACAAATTTAATTCACAACTTCATTTTGTCTTGTGTAGTAAAGGTGATGATAAACCGAACCAACACAATCTGTGGATTCAATAAGTTCGGTCCTATATATACATGCCAATTAGTATATACTAATGTAATCACCACTGCATGGCCAACTCCAACAAAATTTTTAGCAAACATGCATTCAAATTCTTAAAACAAAAATACAAGTCGATCACATTCATAAGTACAGCAATAATTCTACTAATATAATTGGGACCAATATGAAGTTAATAATAATCTCTCTACCCTACATGTCATTCTATTCATATTCATCAACACTTACTCATGCACTCACAAGCTTTTATCAACGAAGTATAGCTTCTAGCTACCACACCAACCATAGTATAAATAAACATATAAATACAAACCAAAACAAATATAGGACACCGTGCTAGTACTTACCGTCTTATCTTTCCCGGCAGTGTAAAAACTCCGGACATAACTTCCCAGTTTGGGAATGGTAGCCAACCTCTCATGCTTCAATCCACCGTCCCATGTTCTCTGCCATATTCTCACCTTCCCGTCACCATAAGCAGCATAAACCCTATCATGAGACACCTCCAATGCCACCACCATGCAGGCTTTGGTCTTGAGCTGCCCACATTCTGTGAACTCGGGTAGCTTCCAAACCCTAATGACATTGGTATCGGAGCCGGAGTAAACTAGGCCATTGGAGGCGGCAATGGACAAGATCTGCCCGTCTTTTTTGAGGACGGAGGAGATGCAACGGTAGGCGGTGAGGAGGTCGGGGTGTTTGAGAGGGATGAAGCGAGGGGAGGAGGTCGGGGAAGCGTGGAGGCTTTGGGTTTGAGAGAAGGAAGGAGAGACGTCATTGTTGCTACGCCGAGGTGGGGTGTAAGGAAATTGTGAGAATTCGAAAGAGGGTTCTTTGGTTGAAATGCTTCTGGTGAAGCCAGTGAAGAACTTGTTTTGGTCAGTTGCAAAGGATGGGGTTATTGGGGAAGAGTTGGGAGAGTAGTCCTGTGAGGCCATTTTCTTTTCTGAGAATATGAGAAGCTAGACGAGAAGAGGTGATGCAGCATATACTGTAATGACTAATGAGTTTGTTGGTAAATGATGACTATGGCGGTGAAATGTATAAATGAAGCTTATAATGGTGTATTGGATTTGTTGGTATGAATTGCATAAATGTTGTAGCATATAGTGTAATGACTTTCTACTATGGTAGTGAAGGTATAACTGCCACAAAGGATTCAATGCTTTTGGAGAAATTTTTGTGAGCAACCGTCCCAAGTGATCTTCCTTGATCTCCTACGTGTCTCATCATACACTACATTTCTTTTGAGAATGCTCATCATACACTACATTGCTACTTCATCCGTCAGAAACATTTTATATCGAACACGTAATATAATTCAAGAAAAATTCATGAACACCGATTGCTCTGAGAGAGTGAAGCTAGCTAAGACTATAGTCCTACGTCACTAGCTAGACTGATATAGTGGCCTTTACATATAAAGTTGAGACTTGAGAGAGAGAGATAGAGAGAGTTTTACTACATAATCAAACTCCAACAACCACACGCAGTAAACCAAACACGAACTCGTCTGACCGCACTTGTCAAACGTGATATGAGCACAAAGTGTTATGTTTTTAATGTGTTTCCTACCTTATTTGGTCATGTTATTCTCTTAATAATATCATTTCTGACATGTTTTGTGATTATAGAGGGACAAAGAGCTTAATTGGGAAAAGAATGCCCAAGTCCAAGGATGGAAGAGAAAAATATAGAAAACCCAAGTAGTCTATAATGAAAGAAGGCTCAAGTCCAAAAAGGAAGGAAAAAAGTTAAACATTTCAGCTAGTCCTACATCATTTTTGAAGAGAAGTTCCACCAAGATTTCCTCAATATAAAGACAGTCTTGGGTACTTCTAAGACATTTATTCATTCACATTAAAAACCAGAGGGATACGAGAGCAGCAGCAACCTCTCCCTCTCCTTAGTCAAGCTTCTTCCTCCTTTGTTAAGCCTTGAAGGACTTCTTCATCAAGGCAGTAACGTTGGAGATTTGAAGCATTGAAGCCAAACATCATTTTGATGTCAACAAGCTTCCTTAGAGACTTGATAAAGTGTAAACATTACCTTTACTTTGTTTTGATTTTCTTTACAAATTTATAGGTATGTTTCATGTGCTAAACTTAGGAATTGGAAGCATGTTTTGCTTGTTATTGTATTCAATAGATTCAGAATTTTATAAAACACTACCAGAAAATGGGTCTTGGGCGACGAAACAAAAAAAACCGGGCGACGATTTTTTTTTTCGTCGCCTAAGAGGGAACTTAGGCGACGATTTTTTTTTTCGTCGCCCAAGGGAAAAAAATCGTCGCCTAAAGTCCAACTTTAGACGACGAAAATAAAATCGTCGCCTAAGAATACATTTCGTCGGCTAAGAGAGAAACTAGGGCGACGAAACAATATTTCGTCGCCTAAGTTTTTTATCCTTAGGCGACGAAACTGAGATATTTCGTCGCCCAAGATTTTTCATTCTTAGGCGACGAAACTCAAATATTTCGTCGCCCAAGATTCTTCTATATATTGTGAGGCGGGATAGAAGAATGAGAACTTTGAAAATTTTAAACATAAATTTCTCTAGTTCTTCAAATCGTTCGGTGTTGTGGAAATTTGTCCATACATAGTTTGTGGAGCTACTCCCAGGTACGTACATATGCATATATATGCACATATATATATGTGCATATATATATATATATTGATTTTCAGTTTTATTTGAGTTGAATTAATGATATATATATATATATATATGCATAGAGTTTGTTCCAAGCTGAGTAAGGGGCCGTTCTGTCATAGATATGGTTCACAGGTTTGTTTAACTGGATCTCAAGATCACAAACTGACCACTCTTCTCGGTGAAGGGGTCGATAGGGGTTCGCCTCCGTGATCACAAACGAGTCCTGCCTGGTTCCTGTAGGGGGTTCGCCCTCCGTGACATTGACACTTGCCTTCTGAAACCACGGAATCCGCTCGAACTAGATATATATAATTAATAATTAGTATGTTGTATTACATTAATATATATATATATATATAAAAGATATGTTCATTAAATATTGATATATATATGTGTTATTTTCAGGATATGGATAAGAGTTGGATTTCTCTTCCAAGATATCACAGAAAATATGCTGAAGGAGTTTGGGATTTTATGCAATATGCGCAGGGCAATGCTGACGAGAGTGGCATGTTCTATTGCCCGTGCAAGATGTGTAAGTGTCGCAGTGATATGCATCGATTTCCGTTGGGGACAGTATGGGACCACCTGAAGAGTAACGGATTCTGGGAACGTTACACATGTTGGATATATCACGGTGAAACCTCATCACGCCCGCATGATCATGGACAGTTTGATGAGACGGGCAGTACATCCAACGATCCAACAACGACCTTCATCAACGACATGTTTCCTCATGACAGCGGTGTATGCCCTGAACGACAGCACATTCCTCAGGCGCCGATGCAGGCCGTCCCTAGAGGTGTCAACACTGCCGGTATAGCCAAGTACAACAGACTTATTGCTTTCCAACAGACCCCTCTGTGCCCAGGTCATGAGAAGACCGTTCTTCAGTGTGTGATGGAGGTGATGCATATCAAGGTTGACACAAAATCGACCGTGACGGCTGTTGATAGGTATCTACAGTACGCTGCTTCGCTCCTGCCCGACGGTCATCGTCATCTCACCACGCATCATAAGGTCCGTCGTATCTTGAGAGATCTCGGGCTTTCCTACATCAAGATCCATGCATGCAGATATGACTGCGTTCTATTCTGGGGTAAAGATGCAGACGGTAATGACCTTGAAGGCCTTCATCGTTGTCCGGTATGTGGGACCGACAGGTATAAGCGGACTCCCGCAGGCAACAGGAAACATGTTAAGGTACTTCGCTATTTCCCGTTGAGGGATAGGCTGGAGCGGTTGTATATGTTTTCAAAGACGGCCGAAGCTATGAGATGGCACGCTGTGAGGGAGGTGCATGACGAAGACCTCATGGTACACCCTGCTGACGGGGAGGCGTGGAAGCATATAGACAGGGAGTTTCCTCATTTTGCTTCAGAGGTGAGGAATGTGAGGCTCGGGCTGTCATCCGACGGGTTCAACCCTTTTGGGACCATGAGTCTTTCGTACAGTATATGGCCGGTCATTTTGGTGCCTTACAACCTTCCTCCATGGATGTGCATGAAGAAGGAATACAACATGTTGACCTTGTTGATTCCGGGGCCCGGTTATCCAGGTATCTACTTTCCCTTCATATTGTATATATTGCTGTTGGTTCAACACCTCTCCATTTATTGTTTTTGTTCTATATTGTTGGTCGAACTGGTTTATGCGGAAGGCATGAAAGTGCATCTGTTCAAGTGTAGATGGTTTGATACAGGCGCACAGAGCATGAAGATGGATCAGTACGGCAATTTATCGGTCAACACTGCTACAAGCGCCTACGAAGATGACCCGTTTGTTTTTGCGACATCGGTAAAACAAGTGTTTTATCTTGATGACCTCGCCAGGGGTGACGCGTGGAAAATAGCGAACATTGTGCATCCTCGAAACATTTACCGGGCGGCTACACTTGGAGTGACCATTCCAGGGCCAGAGGCTGATGCGTACCAGGAGCCGAACGCAGTAGGTATTCATGATGTAGCTACTGTTCGTCAAAATAATGTTAAACATGGTCGAGTGCTCAGAATTCGTGACGAAGATTCAACCTTTATTGATGTTGATCCAAATGAAGAAACAGACGACGACGACTCTGACGACGAATTAAGGCATAGATTACCAGATATTAATTCCGATACCGAAGAAGACTCATCGGATGACTCAGATTACGAGCCTTAGCTTAGTTATAATTGAGCCTTAGCTTTGTAATTGTTTGTATACTAAAAGAATATGTTTGTACTAAAATAAATAAAGCACATTTAAATTTCATTGTAAAGAAATTTTTATTTTTACTCTTGGGCGACGATTTTAACAAATATCGTCGCCCAAGTATCATCTTGGCCGACGAATTAGCCTAATTTCGTCGGCCAAGAGTAATCCGAATAATTAAAATAAAATAAAGAACATTTAAATTTCATTATATTAAATTTTTATTTTTACTCTTGGGCGACGATTTTGAAAAATATCGTCGCCCAAGTATAATCTTGGCCGACGAATTAGCCTAATTTCGTCGGCCAAGAGTAATCCGAATAATTAAAATAAAATAAAACACATTTAAATTTCATTATATTAAATTTTTATTTTTACTCTTGGGCGACGATTTTAACAAATATCGTCGCCCAAGTATTATCTTGGCCGACGAATTAGCCTAATTTCGTCGGCCAAGAGTAATCCGAATAATTAAAATAAAATAAAGAACATTTAAATTTCATTATATTAAATTTTTATTTTTACTCTTGGGCGACGATTTTGAAAAATATCGTCGCCCAAGTATAATATTGGCCGACGAATTAGCCTAATTTCGTCGGCCAAGAGTAATCCGAATAATTAAAATAAAATAAAACACATTTAAATTTCATTTGAATAATTAAAATAAATATCCCGGGTATTTATTTTTTACCAAATTTTTATAGCCTCGTAAGAGTCTCGTCGATTAGAAACTATTCTCAGTTGAAGGTCCGGCCAGATTACGTGATTTGGAGGGGTTTGACCGCGCCGATTGACCGGACGGATCGAGCCCTTATCTTTGTCAGATGGAGCTGAATTTTTTTCCACCTACGTAATTCGTTATGCTGGTCAAATCTGACGGTCGGTTTTCAGTTCCTCTTCTCCGATCAATAAACTCACGTTATATGTACTAATGTTGTATAACTTTTTTATATAAGTGTTTAGTTTAAGTGTCGTTTTGAAGACAACGTATACGTAGAGGCCTCAAACGCAAAAAAGTCGTTAAATAAGATATGACCGGAACGGTGAAATACGTCAACCCGTGAAAAATGAAGATATTCCGGTAAAGTTTCGGTGCCGGTTGTTCCGGTCGCACGAAACACATTTATTTCTGCCTAGTGGTAGCCCTATCCCGGTTATTTATTTTTTACCAAATTTTTATAGCCCCGTAAGAGTCTCGTCGATTGGAAACTATTCTCAGTTGAAGGTCCGGCCAGATTACGTGATTTGGATGGTCAAATAGTCTGAATTTTATGATAGAACTCTTGGGCGACGAAATTTATAATGAAGAATGTCGTCGCCCAAGTATACTATTTGACCGACGATTTTCTTCATCTTGGGCGACGATATTTATAGTGAAGAATGTCGTCGCCCAAATATACTATCTTGGCCGACGATTTTCTTCATCTTGGGCGACGATATTTATAGTGAAGAATGTCGTCGCCCAAATATACTCTTGGCCGACGATTTTTAAAAAAACAGGGCGACGATTTTTAAAAAAGGCGGGCGACGATTTTTACAAAATCGTCGCCCAAGAACGCCACTATAAAAGGCAAAAATTCGGAAACCCTAACCATTTCTTCAGCCGCCAAGCATATTCTCTCTCTCTCTCCGAAAATCCTCTCTCTGCCCTCTCTCTCTCCCTCTCTCCGACCCCGACCCCGACCCCGACCCCAATTCGGAACCCCGACCCCGACGTCGACCCACAATTTAAGGTATAACCCTAAAACCCTAAATTGGTTTTAATTGTTTTTGTTGTTATAATAATTGTAAATTGTTGTTGTTGTTGTTGTGATAATTGTAAATTGTAAATTGTTGTTGTTGTTGTTGTGATAATTGTAAATTGTTGTTGTTGTGATAATTGTAAATTGTGATGTACGGTTTAGGGTTTACGGTTTACGGTTTAGGGTATACGGTTTAGGATTGTAAATGATTAAATAATTTAGGGTTTATTTAGGGTTTAGGGTTTACGGTTTAGGGTTTATTTAGGGTTTAGGGTTTGTAAGAAATAATGGATTATTTTTGAGTAAGGATGTAAATATTCGTAAATTAATTTTTTTGATATAATAAGCCCTTATTAATGTAAATAATTTGTTATGTGAATAAAAAAAATAATAAATCCTATAATAATTATTAAATTTTATTTGTGCTATTATTGTTGATAAATTTTTCGAAGTTTATCGAGCCTTTATTTTTGTGAACTTAATTATAAGACGGTAAAATATTTTTAATAAATTTATGGTTATTTTTAAACAGGATGGCCAAGAGAAGAACTTCTGGACAAGACGGCTCGGACGGTACCTCAAACAACCCGTCGGAATCACCGTCGATCGGGTTTCCGTGGCAGTTTACGGCCCGACATGCGCAACTGATGGGTGGCGCGAGCGGCTCGGGTTCTGCGGGGCAGTCGGGTCCCGCAGCGACGGCTCCTCGTCATCCACCCATACTTCGCCGGTCGCGATCCCGCAGCGACGCCCCCACACAGTCGTCTCCGACCGACGGTGATGGCGGGTCATCCGGGGTCCCTATGGTGCCGTCCGGCCTCTTCCTTCCTCCGACGATACCGGCGATACCTCGCGTCGATGAGGAGGGTCGACCGATTCGGGAGCAGCTCCCGCATGTGGCACCGCACGAGGCCTATATCTACCGGGAGTTTCCCACGCCTCTTCATCCCGTGAGGGTCTCCGAGCAGGCGGACATAGACGAATCCGTCGGCTCAGCCTCATCCTCAGGTAATTTATTATTACTTTTTTTTCGATTTACAATTTTTTTTTGTAAAAATGTATTATTAATATTAAATTTGATTCACAATGTCACAGCCGCCGGAACGAGAAGGCGGAACAGGAGAGGCACCGTCAGCAACAAGGGACTCGATAGGGCGGTCGAGTCCGCTGGACGGATCGCCATCCCGTTTTCCAACGGGAAACCGGTGGACGCCGCGTTGGGAAACCGGTACACGCGCGCCGCGGGAGGCACCATCCGCTCCAGACTCCCTATGTTATGGGGAGTCTGGAGCCAGGTTCCTGATGGAGTGAAGGAGATGCTCCATCAGTCGATGTCGGTGAGTTTACTCAATAAATTACCTTTTTTTTAACTATTTTTTTAACTAATAAATTATTTCATTATCGAAAAAAATACTAACAAGTGGTAATGCAGCAATGGTTTGTGGTTCCCGAGGAGGGACGTGACTGGGCGGACAAGACCCATAGGGAGAGGTACCTCTAGCTATTTAATAATTTATTAAATTTTATTTTTTTAATAAAATTATTAATATTTTTTTGTGTATGTAGGTTCAAGGAGTGGAAGCACGACCTCCGGGAACACTGGAAGAAGTACGGGAGCGACCGTTCGGGTACCCCGAAGGAGTTCGAGTATCGGGAGTACGAGTGGCGGTGGCTTCTTGTCACGCAGTTCAACGACCCTCACAAACAGGTAATTCGTAAACAAATTTGAATATTTAATTAGTGAATTAATTATAATTGTATGTTTTTAAATATTTACTAACGATAATTTTTTTTTAAAAAAAGCACCTCGCCCAGGTGAACGCTGAGAACCGGCAACAAAACACAACCAACCATCGTGCCGGTTCGAGGCCGTTTTCGGCCATCATGGACGACGTGCGGCGAGAGCGGCCAGAGGAGAACCCCTATGTGGGGACCTTTCAGAGGGCATATCCTCATTCTGAGGAGGATCTTGTAAGTTCCTTATATTTACTAATTTTTAATTTTAATTACATTTTATTAAATGTATATTAATATATTTTTATAATATATCCATTTAGGCGAGGGTGAGGGAGGCGGAGCAAGAGGTCATCAGAGGCATGGTGAACGACACATGGCCGGGCACGGCAGAGGATGACATGTCAGAGGCCATGTCCAGGATCGACACTTCAGATCCTACCGTTGGGGCGCGGATTATGGCCACTGCCTTCGCGCAGCGTTCCAACACCTACTACTGCCGGGGTATGGGAGACGCTGGAAAGGGGATCCTGAAGACGACGCCAGGATTTCAGCGCAAGGGAGCCGCCGGAGCCTCAAGCAGCAACAGCCAGACCACTCGGCTACAGGATCAGTTCGCAAGCCTACAGTCTGAGCTGGAAGCCCAAAGAGCGAGAGAGTCTGAGCTGGAAGCCCAAAGAGCGAGGGAGATGGCGGCGATGGCGGAATCATATGCGGCTTCCAATGCTGCGCATATGGAGCGGGTGAATGAAGTCACCAATGCCAACCAGGCGGCTATGGGACAGTGGATGACTGCCTGCATGTCTGCACTTGCGGCCGGACAGCCGTTTCCGCCCATGCCTACGCCTTTACCATTACCTCAGTGGCATCCTCAGTGGCCCCAGCCTCAGCAGCAGCCTCCTCAGCCTGACCAGCCGCCGCCTCAGGACCCTCCAAACGGGAATGATGAGTTAGATTTTGGGTTTCTCGATCCATAGGCAGAATTTTTGTAATAAATTATTTATAAATTTATAAATTTGTGTTAGTTTTAATTAAATTTTAGTATTAGAAAACTTTAAAGAAATGCCGAAAAAAAAAATAATGACAAAAATTAAAAAAACATTATTTATATATTTAAAATAATTATTTAATTATTTTTTTAAAAAAAAATTTAAATATATCTTAGGCGACGAAATCTATAAATCGTCGCCCAAGATTTAACACCTTGGCCGACGATATTATTTTTTGTCGCCTAAGATGTAGTGATCTTAGGCGACGAAATATTTATTTTCGTCGCCCAAGGTCAGAAGATCTTAAGCGACGAAAAAAAATTTCGTCGGCCAAGGTGTTGAATCTTGGGCGACGAATATTTTTGGGCGACGAGAGGTATATTTTAGGCGACGAAATTAGTATCGTCGCCTAAGAATTACTCTTAGGCGACGACGGTATTAAATTTCGTCGCCCAAGTTCTTCACCGACGGACTTCTGGCGACGACTTCTTGGCCGACGACATGTCGTCGCCTAAGTACTTAGGCGACGAAATTTTTAAACAGGGCGACGATTTTTTTTCGTCGGCCAAGAACTATTTTCTGGTAGTGAAACATATTGATGTTTCGTTAATGATTTTCTGAGGATCCGATCTTGTGAGTTTAATGATTGAAAGTTTGCGTTTTTGTTTAAATTAAAGAGTTATAATGCATGCTAGCTATTGCCATGATTCATGATAAGCTTCTTCAAGTAAGTATGTTTTTCTAAGTAGTGGAAACTATGTAATAATAGTTGAAAACGTAAACTACAACAAATGCATGTTACAACTTCTCAGATGTGCGTTGTTGTTCAATCTCAATTCTATAATTCTTAATGATTCATGTTTATTGTGGACAAGTACTCTTCAGTATTGAATGCAACAATTTACATGAAATAATCTAAGTTCTAGACTTTTATGTGCTTCAGTGATGAGGTAAGTAGAATTAAAAGAATGCATGTTCTCTTTAGGCTTATAATCTGAGATTGCTTATCTTGTTAAGAATTTGCATGATAATCGGATTGCTGGAATGAGACATAATCTTGATGTGTGGTAGAATTTGAGTTTATCTCTGTTTGCGATGTTGAATAAATCGATCACTTGTACATTTCTTATTTATAGTTTTTAGGAACATAGAACAAACCTTCAAAACCCCCATGTTTACCTTGTAACATATGTCTATTTGTAAATGAATGCTTGTAAATACTTATAGTTGTTGACTATGTAGTGTAATCATGACTGCAAGAGTGCCTTTTAAGTCCCCGGATTGATCGAACCATATTTGCCAATACTACATTTTGATAAAAATGATTTATAAATTTTGTGTCCGGTAACGAGCACGTCAAAACGCCGACGAGGTTAGAAGCCCGCCGGAAAGACAACAAAGGCTAGCTATTTCTCTGTTTTATTCTATTATGATATATGTGATGTGAGAGTATGTGTTACCAAAAAAACTGTAGTGTTCATCGTGACCAAGGAAATCATAGTCATGTAAATCCAAGGGTGAATAACAAAACAACTTAACTTTAAAATAATACTTTCCACATTTAGATTTACATCAAACGGTGATTAACCATGATTTCTTTATTTAATCACTAGGTGACAATATGAACACCACTGCTCATACCATATTCGTACAAAAAACAGATGGGTAGATGTTGATCAAAGCATCCAAAAGTGGAGAAAACTAAAGCACAAAACAGGTATGGCGTACGCAAGTTGAACCGAATTGTATTCTCATGAAGTTTCAAACATCTGAGTTACAATTCTTGGGTTTATAATTGGGACACTACTGACATTTCTTCAATTTTTTCCTTTTTATTCTAAAGCGTTATTACGCTGTTCAATTAGGTAACCCAATTTCATATTTTTTAGCTATGATTATCCGCTCTGTATATGCTTTCAACTTACAAATGGATTTATTTTCAATCATTCTCAGGTTTGGCGGTTTGGGTTATACATAATGAGTGTCATACTGATTATGTGATGCTACATATACCTTGATCAATCTTTCTTTTTCTTCTTTTGTGAAACGGAGACGGAAGTTGACAAAACAAAATAGGGGAGATCGCGATATTGATATTTCTATATTACAGAAGATTCTTCAATTATGTTTCAGTACATAGATCTATATTAGAAACATCTTTGCGAATCTCGTTTGCGGCGAAATATTGGCAGTGAGAAGCCGTATCCCACTATCAATTAGATTTGTATTATTGGAAGTTATCTCTCTACCACTGCATAATTTCTCTCCTCCCAATTTGCATTTACTTCATCCTCTCCTAAGCCAACTGTTGTACGCTTGTGTTAATCTTAACTTCTCATCCATGAAGCTCTTAGTCTTCTGGTCTTTTCAATCTGTATTTGGTAATTTTGTGTCGAAAGTTCTTGTATGCACCATGGTGCATGTGAACCAATCATGACTGACCAATCATTATCATTCATTTAATGCAGTCAACTATATAACACTAACATCAACACTAACACCGTTAAAGAGAATTGAAACAAAAAAAAATTAAATGAACATGGTAAAAGTAAGGCTAAGGTAAATATTAATTGGCAATTAATTCCAAATCGCAATTAATATGATTTTTAAATATTTTAGCGAGATTTTTTATCCTTCTTTATTTATTATGTTAAAACGTATTAAATATAAAAGTTACCTATTAACCCATTCTTAATAATGTAGATTCCATGTGATCTTATAAGGGGCAGGTGAGTAAAATTTGCTATTAGAATTATGATTATGTATGATTATCTATTTATTATTTTTATTGTTGTATTTGTAATAAATAATTTATTTTTAATTAAAATTAACCTAATTAATCGAATATTCAAATTACATTAAAGGGAATAAATGTAAATGAGTCAACTAAGTTGAATCAAAATTATCTCTTGAGATTATTTTCATCTTGTCGGATTGAGCCAACTCCATTTCGTTCTATAGTTATTTTTCAAATGAGCTATATTATCTAAATAAAATGTTATGTGATGATATCAAAACATATGATAATTCCGATCCATTACTCATGCTCATCAACCTTGTATATTTTTTTTTTAGTTTTAGAATCCTACATTATTTAGATAAAGTTTGGTTATGAGTATCGTTATTTAATATAGTACATTTGATCATGTCGATTGTGACACAAACGAATATCATAAGGACAATTATTTTGCATAGCTATTTTATCCTAAATTGCATTATGTGAGAAACAAAAAAGACTCGAATCACTCGACATTGCCTATAGATACTTGAACAAGGACAAGTGTGGTATGTAGATCACTATTGTACTGATACTGTCTCAATTTAACCATCTTTAAAAAGTTGGGTTTTAACTATAAAAAACTTCGGTACAATTAGGTATATTAATCCATCTACTTATAAGTTATATTTTTCTTTGTCCATTTTCTGATGTGAGATCTTTCCTCTCTAACATATATATGGCTGCTTGGTAATATGAATCATGTGAAAAAAGTAGTTATGTCTATCATTGTTTAGGTTTGAATTAAGACAACGAATTGTTAATTTTTTATTTTTCTAAAATGAAATAAATAACATTTAAATCCGATATCCAAATTTTGGTGACTATAAGCTTTGATGATCGATTGCTGAACTTCAACAATTATTGTACAAATTTTCGATATCTTACCTAATTAATCGTGTATTTTCTCTGTAGTTAATTATCATGCTTATTTAAAAATAAAAAAAAATTGGCCTAACTTGTAAATCGTCATTCTCATATAAATACGGTTAATACTTATTTAAGTTAATTACAGACATGTTTTTAAACTTGCCTACACCTATAATATATATATATACACACATTAATGTAAACCTCCATAAATTAAGGGTTTTTTCCCGTCCGCCGGTTTGTAAGGGATTTTTTCCATTGACTCCCACTAGCTAAATATTTAATTTTTCTCAATTTTTCTAACAAAACTGCCGTTCCTTCTCAATCTCTCATCTCTCTCTCCCCATCTGGATTTCTTCCAGATCTAATCCCTCTCTCTCTAGTCTCTCCCATACCAGTCTCCCACATCGACGACCAATGCTGGCGGCGCTGCTAGACCCGAAAGCCGCTGATACCATAGCCTCTAGTCGGAGCTTCCGACGACGTGCGACGACGACAACCACCACCAACACCTCTCAATGACTCCTCCTTCCACTCCCCAACCCTCGCCGTCAAATTCCTTCGCATCGAGATCGTCCTCAAAGTCTATTGTCGAGATTAGCTTCGGCGGTCGACGTGTATTGTTTTCTGGAGGCTGGGTTCTTGTGGAGAGTGAAAGAGGCTAGGTGGTATTGTTTTCTGGTTTTTACTGCCGTATTGATTTTTTTTTGTCGTTAACCGTCGTTAACGAGTCTGTTAGTACAATTGACTGGTTCAAGTGCACCAGGTGCATTGAATCCGCTCCGATTTTGTGTTCCTTGAATCAAGCCTTCCTATGCATTAAACCCCATTCAATTTTAATTGTGGTTTGTAATCACAATCTTCTTTATCTACTACCTTTAAATCTTTGGACCTAGAGTTACTCTTTTTCAGCAACTTCCATCATTCAAATCAAATTCAATTGCATCATGGCTAATATCAATTACATTGGTATTATTGGAAGTTATCTCTCTATCTCTGCATGATTTTTCTCCTCCCAATTTGCATTCACTTCATCCTCTCCCAAGCCAACTGTCGCACGCTTGTGTTAATCTTAACTTCTCATCGACGTGCTTGGATGAAGCCCTTAGTCTTCTGGTCTTTTCAATCTGCATTTGGTAATTTTGTGCTCCTCGAGTCAAGCTTTCATATGCATTAAATCACATTGGAGTTTAATTGTGTTTTGTAATCACGATGTTCTTTCTCTACTGCCTTTAAATCTTCGGCCCCGAAGTTACTCCTTTTCATCAACTTCCATCCTTCAAATCAAATTCAATTGCACAATGGTTAATCTTCATCTTCCTAACGATACCCCCGATACCCACCCCCACCACCTTTGAAAGCACTGAAAATCCAATCTTAGCTCCAACCCCAGTTCTTTCACAGCAAACTAGTCTTGTTCAACACATCTTTAACCCTCCTTATATCTATGTTCCTACTCGGGAGGGTTCTAGCAACCCAAACCGAAACCCGAGCCCAAGCCCTGCTCTAGTAATTCTCCATCCTATACCTGTTATTGCTCAAGTTCATTGTGGCCAATGCATTGTCAATTTTGATGACAATGGTCCCTATAGAATCTGAATACCTCGTTAGCAGCCTAATGCTTCTCTGGACTGTTACCATCGACTTTATTTGGTGGGTCGGATTTTTGGCCAACGTCTTTCAAGGGCATCAATCTCGGCAAGGTGCCTCTACAGTTGGGCAAGAGTTGTTGACTCTGTATCAATTGACCTGCTAGGTCATGACTGGAATCGAGTTATGTTTGAGAACAAAGTTGATCTTTAGCTTGTCCTAGACAATCATCCTTGGTTCGTCCAAGTCCAAATCTTTACTTTGAAAAGGTGGACGAGAGCACGTCCTCAGCTAATTGACCTCACTGATTTGGAATCGAGATGATTTGTTCTATATATTGCCTCTCAAATTGGAACCTATATTCACATTGATCCTGGGTAGAAAGGGGTAAAGTGATCTCGGCCATTCAATTTCATTAAAGCTAGATGTAACGGTAAGGAAGTTATCCTTAAAATTTAACAAAAAAAATGAATCCCTCATTGGAAGGGTCTCGTGAAAAATGAAATTATTTTTTCAATACAAAAGACACCACCTAATTATGAAACCGAGAACTTTATTATATGAAGGGAAAATGCCCATTTAGTACTAATTTGAACCCCTCATTCCCCATTCCAATGATAATCTTTTTCATTAGCCCATTCCAATATAAGGTAACATTTTTTATGCCCAAATACACAAATCTTTATTAAAGTCTTAATAAACCATATTATTTTAAGACTATTTTGCCCTCATCCTTTAAACATGCATTGAGAGAGAAAATAAAAGAAAGAATACTTGGTCGGAATCTCACTGGACTCCGACTCCGGTCACCGGCCGCCGGACTCCGGTCACCGGCACTACCAGAAGAAAGGTTATAGCCGACGAAAAAAAAAAAAACCAGGCCGACGAAGCATTTTTTCGTCGGCTTTAGTGGGCTTTAGCCGACGAAAATTTCTTTCGTCGGCTAAGGTAAATTTTCGTCGGCTATGATGTCCACTTTAGCCGACGAAATTTTATTTCGCCGGCTATTTTAAATTTTCGTCGGCTATGACACACTTTAGCCGACGAAAAAAAATTTCGTCGGCTAAAGAATTTATGTCGTCGGCTAAAGTGCACAAACCATGGCCGACGAAATATTTAAAGGTTTAGCCGACGAAATTCATAGTCGTCGGCTAAAGTGCATTATATTTGCAGATCTGGGCAGCAGCAGCTCATTTCGAAAAAAACGGAAAAAACAACGGGAGAAGAAAAAAGGGGAGAAAAAGTTTGGGTATTGTCGAAATCTGTCCATAATCAGTTTGTGGAGCCATATATAGGTACGTATATGTATATATATGTTGATTAATTGAGTTTTATTTGAGTTGATCGATTTTAATTAGTGTGATTAATTGAGTTTATTGATTTTGATTGTGATTGAGTTGATTAATTTTGAGTACGTTGGATGTGTATATATATGTGTTGATCGATTTGGTTGATGATTTGAATTGATAATATATATGAATTAATTTGTTGTTAATAAATAGTAAATATATATATATATGTTAATATTAATTTATAATATTATTGTGTTGATATGGTATGAAGTTGTTGATGATATATATGAGTTCATAACGATAATTTTGTAATTAATTAGTTGTAGTACGTACGTACGTAGAATATATATATATACTAAATGAATTGAGATTTTATATATGGCATGAAATTTTATTAATAATTAGCTAGCATCGTTATAAATATATATATATTTTGTTATATTTTCAGGATATGGATAAGAGTTGGATTTCGCTTCCAAAATGGGACAAAAGATACGGTGCAGGAGTTATGAGTTTTCTAGAATATGCGATGGATAATGCTAACGGGAATACAATTTTCTATTGCCCGTGCACGAAATGTCAGTGTCGCAGCGATATGTATCGATTTCCCATTGACAAAGTATGGCAGCACCTGAGGAGTAACGGGTTTTGGGAGAAGTACACATGTTGGTTATATCACGGTGAAACATCATCAGGGGGTCCGCATGATCATGGCCAATTTTCCGAGACGGGCAGTGCTAGTACATCCAACGATCCAACAACGACATTCATCAACGACATGTTTCCTTATGAGAGCGGTGTATGCGCTCAAGGACAGTATATGCCTGACCCAGTGCAGCCCTTCCCTAGAGCTGTGAACACTGCTGGTATTGAAAAGTACAACAAACTGCTTGCTTTCCAACAGACCCCTGTGTACCCCGGTTGTCAGAAGACCGTTCTTGAAAGTGTGATGGACGTAATGAGGATTAAAGTTGAGACAAAATCGACCGTGAAGGCTGTTGATGAGTATCTACAGTACACTGCTTCGATGCTGCCCAACGGTCATCGTCTTCCTACCACTCATCGGAAGGTCCGATGTATCCTGAAAGATCTTGGGCTTTCCTACATCAAGATCCATGCATGCAGATATGACTGCGTTCTCTATTGGGGTAAAGATCCAGAAGGGAATGACCTTGGTGGCCTTGACGCATGTCCGGTATGTCACACTGACAGATATAAGCTGACTCCTGCAGGCAACAGGAAACCTGTAAAGGTACTTCGGTATTTCCCTTTGACGGATAGGTTGGAGCGGTTGTACATGTCTTCACACATGGCCGAAGCGATGAGATGGCACGCTGATAGGGAATTGCATGACGAAGATACCCTTATACACCCTGCTGACGGGGAGGCTTGGAAGCATATAGACAGGGAGTTTCCTCAATTTGCGTCAGAGGTCCGAAATGTGAGGCTCGGGCTCTCATCCGACGGGTTCAACCCTTTTGGGAACATGAGTCTGCAATACAGTATATGGCCGGTGATTTTGGTACCGTACAACCTTCCCCCATGGATGTGCATGAAGAAGGAGTACAATATGTTGAGTTTGTTGATTCCGGGGCCCGGTTATCCGGGGAAGTGTCTCGATGTGTACTTGAGACCTTTGATTGAAGAGCTTAAATTTTTGTGGGACGTTGGTCATCCCACTTATGACAAGTACACGCACGAGATGTTCCAGATGCATGTCATGGTTGTTGGCACCATCAGTGATTTTCCTGCCCGTGGGATGTTGTCGGGCAACGTTGTTAGGGGATACAAGGCTTGTCCAGAGTGCCTTAGCGATGAGGGGAGCAGCAGTCATTGCAACAAGATATGCAGATTGGGTCACCGTGCTTTCCTTCCATATGATCACGAATGGCGGTTCGATGAAAAGGCATTTGATGGGACCGTAGAACACGGCGTGCCTCCCAGAAGATGGACGGGGGAAGACATTTTAGCGGTGCTTAATGAGTACGATTTTGGGCAGCTCAGCAATCATCCCAACATTGTGGCGGCTATACCTGAAAGACCCGACATGTACAAATTCTGGACACATAAGAGCATATTCTGGGAACTCCCATACTGGAGTAAGTTGTTGATCAGGCACTACCTGGATGTGATGCACATAGAAAAGAATGTGTGCGACAGTGTGGTGGGCACAGTGCTGAATTTGGAGGGGAAGACGAAAGACGGTCCTAAGGCACGCATTGATCTAAAAAAATGCGGAATAAGAAGACATTTGTGGTTGAAAGAAGGGAAGAAAAAAATGCCTCAAGCTCCTTACACCGTGAAGCCTGACCAGAAGAACCTAATTTTCAGGTGGATGAGTTGTGTGAAGTATCCTTCAGGCTATGCAGGAAATATTGCCCGGTGTGTGAACTTCCGGGACAATAAGATGTACGGGTTGAAGAGTCATGACTGTCATATCCTGCTGCAACGTCTCTTCCCTGTTTTCATTCGACCGTTCCTTCCCCGTCAGGTGGTGGAGCCGTTAGTAGCGTTGGGAAGGTTTTTCCAGAAGTTATGCACACGGGAAGTGTCTCGATGTGACCTCCGGGAAATGCAAATGGACATCATTTATATCATGTGTAAATTTGAGAGGATATTTCCTCCAAATTTTTTTGACATCATGCCTCACCTGATGATCCATCTTCCCGAGCAATTGTTGCTTACCGGTCCAGTACACTACACTTGGATGTATCCCATGGAAAGGTACGTTTTTTACTTTCATGAATTCCTCAATACATATACATGTTCAATAATCATAACATTTTGCAACTTGATTTACAGGCAACTTGGAGACTACAAAGATTATGTGGCTAATAAATCCGCTCCTGAAGGATGTATAGCTGAAGCATATATTGCGCACGAGTGCGTCAGCTACATGAAGTTGTATTTAGGAGCGTTGAAGGAAACTCCGCAAACCATGCCGGTAGATGTACCGAAGTTCAATCTTTCCATAGTCTCCAGTGATGTTGAAGTGTATGGAATTTTGCCAGACTCCTACAAGTTGCAACCGCATGAGCTAGTCATTGCCCACTGGTGGGTATTGATTAACTATCCAGAAGTTGAATACTGGAAAGACATCTATCTCAATCATCCCAACATTCAAGGTGATCTCGAGTACCACAACAGGGAGTTCGCAGATTATTTTGGCGGTTGGGTACGTAATTTAATTTTTCTCTACGGGTTTATGTTTATTGCATAATTATCCATATTTACAGTTGAGATGGTTGGTTGCAGATGAACCATATTCAATCTGATGGTCACCCAAATTGGTCGCACGAACTAAGACTTCTAGCCATGAAGCCGATAGTCTCAAGAGTTTATCCGATGTGCAAGGTGAATGGCGTGCAATTTATATGCGACCAAAGAGACAGCAGAAAGAGAACACAGAATTCTGGGGTCATGGCACATGGTGGGCGGAATGGAGTTGACTATTACGGTGTTCTTGATTCAGTGGTGGAACTCGTTTACGATGAAGGCATGACAGTGCACCTCTTCAAGTGTAGATGGTTTGATACTAGGCCGCAGAGCATGAAGACCGATCAGTACAGAATATTATCGGTGAACACTGCTACAAGTTCTTACGAGGATGACCCCTTCGTTTTTGCCACATCGGTAAAACAAGTGTTTTATCTTGATGACCTTGCTAAGGGTGACGCGTGGAAAGTAGTCAACCTTGTGCACCCTCGAAACATTTATCGGGCGGCTACACTTGGAGAGGCCGAAGACGAGGAAGAAGATGTTGCGTATCAAGAGCCCAACGCAATAGGTATTCCTAACTCCTCTACCATTCGCCTTAATAATTTTAAAGCGGGTCGTTCGGTGCGAATTCGTGATGAAGAGCCAAGGCTTGTTGATGTTGATCCAAATCAAGAGTCAGACGAAGACTCTAGCGATGAGGAAATACATATATTACCAGACATTAATTCTAACACCGAAGAAGACTCATCGGATGATTCCGATTACAAGCCTTAGTTTTAATGTATGATTCCGATTAATTTGTATAATTTTTCAAAGACTTTTTCCTTTATAGTTTATACATGTTAAATTCATATTTCAGTTATGAATATATGAGATTTTGGTGATACATGATGAACAGGGTTTTTTAAATGTATGGTTTATGAATATCCAGAAGTTTTTTTTTTCCCTGTTTTTTTACTTTAGCCGACGAAATATACTATAATTCGTCGGCTAAGATGTTGTTTGCCGACGAAAAAAGCCTTAATTCGTCGGCCATAGATGTTTTTTATTTATTTTTATTACACACTTTATCCGACGAAATAAACTGTGATTCGTCGGCTAAACTACCTTAGCCGACGAAAAAAGACTTAATTTCGTCGGCTAAACTTGTTTTTTTATTTTTTTTAATTACTCACTTTAGCCGACGAAATACACTGTAATTCGTCGGCTAATATGGTTTTTGCCGACGAATAACCTAATAATTCGTCGGCTATAGTTATTTTTTTTTATTTTTTAATTACATACTATAGCCGACGAATATGTTAGGGTATTCGTCGGCTAAACCCTAAAATATTTCTATTACCTACTATAGCCCTATGTTCGGTGGTTATTTTGCGTAAAATTTTTATACGACTTGTTGCGTGTCATTGGTTTGAAACTATTTTCAGTTGGAGGTCCAGCCAAAATACGTAATTTAGACGGTCGAACGACCTTTTCCGTGCGTTTAGGGGTTTGACTTACGAGATTGACCGTCCGGATCGAGCCCTTATTCTTTTCGGATCAAGTTGAATTTTTTCCCATACATGTATTTTATCATGATGGTCAGATCTGACGGCTGGATTTGTGTTTCTCAAGTTTGATCATCACGATCACAACATGTGTACTAATGTTGTATAACTTGTTTACTGAGTGTTATGTAAATGTTCCGTTTCAAAAACAAACTATACGTAGATCCTTCAAACGTAAAAAAGTCGTGAAATAAGACATGACTAGAATGGTGAAATAAGTCTACGGTTGAAAAATCACGGTATTCCGGTCATGTCTCGGTGCCGATAGTTGCGGTCAATTCAATTTTCCATTCTTTCTCCCTATGGGTAGCCCCGGTTTCGGTGGTTATTTTGTGTAAAATTTTTATACGACTTGTTGCGTGTCATCGGTTTGAAACTATTTTCAGTTGGAGGTCCGGCCAAAATACGTAATTTAGACGGTCGAACGACCTTTTCCGTGCGTTTAGGGGTTTGACTTATGAGATTGACCGTCCGGATCGAGCCCTTATTCTTTTCGGATCAAGTTGAATTTTTTCCCATACATGTATTTTATCATGATGGTAAGATCTGACGGTTGGATTTGTGTTTCTCAAGTTTGGTCATCACCAGAACAACATGCCAAATGTATAAAGGTTTAGCCGACAAATTTCAAAGGTTTAGCCGACGAATTTCAAAGGTTTAGCCGACGAATTTCAAAGGTTTAGCCGACGAATTTCAAAGGTTAGCCGACGAATTTCAAAGGTTTAGCCGACGAATTTCAAAGGTTTAGCCGACGAATTTCAAAGGTTTAGCCGACGAATTTCAAATGTTTAGCCGACGAATTTCAAAGGTTTAGCCGACGAATATATGTATAGCCGACGAAATTTTAATCTTTAGCCGACGAACAAATTATTTCGTCGGCTAAAGTCCTCGGGTTTTAATTGCAAACCCTAGCCTCCTCCCTCATTTCTGCAGTTTTTCAACATCCGCTCCTCCCTCCCGGTCTCCTCCCTCCTCCCTCCCTCTCCCGTCGCCGGCTCCTCCCTCCTCCCTGCAAGGTAAACACTTTGCAGCTGATTCACTTCTGTTAATCTTCTTCATTTTCCGATTTGCTGCTTTGATTGCTCACAAGATTATGATTCAGTTTTGGATTACAATAGTATGGTTGTTCATACAGTATTTCCCTTTGTTGCTTTTGGATCGTTGGGTGTATTGTTTGGATTTTGAGGATACAAGTTACACACTTTGGTTGGTTTGAATCTTATGTGCTTTTCTTCTGATCAGACTGCTAGTTCCGATGTTATTACTCCAAATTTTGATGTTATAGTTTATAATTTTGATGTTATAATTGGATTTTGATGTTATAATTTTGATGTTATAATTGGATTTTTGATGTTATAATTTTGATGTTATAATTTGATGTTATAGTTTATAATTTTGATGTTATAATTTGACGGTGACTAGGATGAATCATGTGCAAATTTGCTATAGTATGAGAACATTTCCCAACATAATAAAAGAATATGCGCTAAAAAAACAGAAACCAAAACGTATTAATAAATTTATAATATGTATTAATAAAAGAACATTATTAATACATGTTAATAAATTATTAATAAAAGAACATTAATAAAAGAACATTATTAATAAATTATTAAATTTATTAATAATTTAACACTAGATTAACTAGAGAATCGGGATGAAAACGCGAAGTTGAAGAAATGAATAAAACTTGTAATTTAATTTTTATTAATTTAATTTGTGTTAATTAAATTTGTCTTAATTAAATTGGTGTTAATTTAATTTGTGTTAATTTAATTTATGTTAATTTAATTATGTTAGTTTATGTGTTTATTTTTGAATATATGTGTTAATTTATTTTTGATTTCGAATTTAGTTTTACGATATGTTAGTTAATTTATCCATGTTGATATATATAATATTGTTATGTAAGTAAAATATATATATATATATATATATATCTATATATATATTGGTATGTGCGTGTATCTATTTATTGAATAAGTATAATTTTAAAAATGTATAATTTTTTATAAAACAAAGACAAAATAATCTAAAGCCTTTAATTAATATTATAAATAGGATGAGCGGCTTTTTTCGATCGAAGAAGAGTTCGAAGGGCCAAAGGTCCGAATCGTCTGAGGGAACCTCTAGCAACCCTCAAACGACGTTTCAGGGCCACATGACAGCCAGACGTGCGAGCCTTCTGGAGACGGCGCCGGAGGTGCCCGTTTCATCGAGGCAGGCGGCCGTCCCTCGTTCCCCGAGGCCCTTGACGGAGGTGTCTGCACCTCGTATGCCCGAGATACACCGGGCGCCCACTCCGGGTCCTACTTCTTCGGATAGTGGGTCATCTGGGGTACAGATGCCGCCGCCTCATCTGTTCCTTCCGCGGATGATACCGGCGATACCTGTAGTCGATGACTCAGGGACGCCGATTTATCCACTGCCCCCGCCAGTGGCTCCATCAGCGGCGTACCGGTTCCTGCCTTTCGATACGCCTCTTATTTCTGCGAGGGTATCATCATCGACGACAGAGCCGGAATCCGTCGCGAGCTCCTCAGGTAATCAGTCAGGCAACTTGATTACTTTTAAAGGGTCATATATATATATTTTAATAATCAATTTGGCCGAATCATGTCATAGGCACAAAGAAGAAGAGAGGCCCCGTCACAGGGAAAGCTCTCGAGAAGATGGTGAGTACCATGGGGAGGATCCCCATCGATACTGACGGGGATGGCCACGCAGTATCGGGCGGGAAGTCGAGGATGTACTCCGGCCGTGTGGGTGCTCTCATTAGGGATAGAGTCCCTATGCTGTGGTCCGACTGGGGCGAGGTCCCGCAGGAGGTTAAGGACATGGTCCACAACGCGATGTCGGTGAGTTTACAAAATAATATTATGTATTAAATTGTTGATTTCTCGAAAAGCTAAACTAATAATAATCGGTTAAATGCAGGTGTGGTTTGAGGTTCCTGAGCACCTGAGGGACAGCTGGGCCGACGTTGTGCATGGGGGAAGGTACGTTGGGAAGTTAATGAAAAACAATTTTGTATGTGATATTAATAATATTTCTAATATTTTTGTTGTATCTGTAGGTACAAGGAGTGGAAGAACGAGCTGCAGACCCATTGGACTAAGCACGGGAACGCACGTTCTGGTACCCCTACTGAGTTCCAGTATAGGGAGTACGAGTGGCGTTGGCTTCTGACATCAGAATTCAACAACCCTCGTAAACATGTATTTAAATAAATTAGTTAGTTAATTTAAAAATAAGTACGTGCGTTTTAAAATATTCTACTAATAGTTTACTTTTTTCTTTGAAGGCGGTTTCCCGGGTGAACGCTCAGAACCGGCAACGCAACACAAGGAACCATCATGCCGGTTCTAGACCGTTCGGTGTCTTCATGGACGAGGCGGCCAAGGAACATCCAGAAGTCAACCCCTACGTCTATACGTACGAGAAGGCATATCCTGACTCCCAGGAGGATATTGTAAGTCACTTTACGTTTTTAAATTTTTAAATTTATGTAAAAATTTTAATTAATAATTTTTTTCCTATCCATATAGGCGAGGGTGAGGGAGGCTAGTGACGAGGTCCTGAGTACCTTAGTGAGGGAGGCATGGCCGGACACGCAGGATTCCGAGATGTCCGAAGCCATGTCCCGGATCGACAATTCGGATCCGACGATTGGGGCGAGGATCATGGGCATAGCCTTCCCACCGAGAGAAAACAACTTCTACTGCCGAGGTCTAGGAAAGAGAGGCGAGGGGGTCCTGAAGAACACTCCAGGATTTCAACGAAAGGCAACCCCGACCAGTGGCAGCACCACGTCCACGATCAACAGGACGACTCAGCTAGAGTCGGAAGTTCAAAGACTACGAGAACAGCAAGCTGCTCAAGCTGCTCAGGCTGCCTCGCAGGCTGCCTCGCAGCAAGCCTATATTGCCTCGTTGGCAGCCTTTAATACCGCGCAGGCAACCTATGTTGCCGAGATATATGCCATCCAGCAGGCCCAGCAGCAGCAGATGTTGCAGTACATGCAGGACTTTGCAGCTGCCCAGAGTCAGGGACTTCCGCTTCCGCCCATGCCTCCGCCCATGACGCTACCCCAGCCGCCGCAACCTCCGCAGCAGCCCCCAGAAGATGACTTCAATTTAGACGATATAGACTTTACGTAGTTGATAATATATTTTTATGTAAATTGATACTTTTATGTAGTTCATTTATTCTTTTATGTGTTTGTTGTTGGTTATATGAAATTGTTAAATATGTCTTTTGCAGCTTGCATGGAATGGTAATTCAGAAATTTCGGGGTTTTTTTTTTTACTGGAATGCACTTATAGCCGACGAAAAAAGCCATAATTCGTCGGCTAAAGTTTTTTTTTTAAAAAAAAAAAGTTTAGCCGACGAAATAAGCTTTAATTCGTCGGCTAAATGTCTATAAGGCCGACGAAAAATACAATATTTCGTCGGCCATAGATGTTTTATATTTTTTTTATTACAAACTTTAGCCGACGAATAGTTTAAATTATTCGTCGGCTAAAGTTTGGAAGATAACCGACGACATTATTCGTCGGCTATAGTTCATACTTTAGCAGACGAAATAATGTCGTCGGCTAAAGGTTGGACTATAGCAGACGACATTATTTCGTCTGCTATAGTATGACTATAGCCGACGAAATTATTTGTCTCGTCGGCTAAAGTCATTACAGACGACCCTTTCCCGACGACACTATAGCCGACGAACCTTCGTCGGCTAAGATTGCAGCCGACGAATTTTTTTAACAGGCCGACGAAAATTTTTCGTCGGCTAAAGTACCTATTCTGGTAGTGCGGAATTTTCCCAACCGCCTGAATTTTCAATTACTGACCCCCAGTAATCGGTTACTGGCCAGTTATTGACACCTAGTAACCAGTTACTGACACCCAATAACCAATTACTGACCCCCAGTAATCGGTTACTGACCCCCAGTAATCGGTTACTGACCAGTTACTGACCCCCAGTAACCAGTTACTCACACCCAGTAACCAATTACTGACCCCAGTAATCGGTTACTGACCAGTTATTAACACCCAATAACCAGTTACTGACCCCCAGTAACCAGTTACTGACTCTCACTAACCAGTTACTGACACCCAGTAACTGACTTATTACTCTCTAATATACATGTTTGTTGTCTTCCCGTTGATAGATACATCAATAACTGGGCACCCAGATTTCTTCTCTGGGCACCCACCTTCACCAAAGAGAACAAGTTGCAGTCCCCGGCGGCCTCCTCCACCGAAGAGAACGAGTTGCAATCCCCGACGGCCTCCTCCACCGAAGAAAATGAGAACACCGGCCTCCTCCACAGACCCCGGCACACGTCGGCAAGGAACGCCATTCCCCAGCCACGATCTAGCCCCGATCGAACTCCAGCCGAGCCCTGAGCGCGCCTTGGCAGCACCATCATCGATCTTGGCACAAACCCAGCCCAACCCCGACGCACTCATGCCCAGTCTAAACGAAGACGGAAGAGGAGCTAGGTAGCATAGGCAAACGGCGAGAACCAGACTAGCTCGTCGGTGCAAGAGGACGGCGGCGAATCTCTGGCTGACTTGGCTGCACAGAGAGAGAGAGAGAGAGAGAGAGAGAGAGAGAGAGAGATAGGAAAATCGAGGTGAGGACGAGGGCGGCCATGAGAGACGACGAGTGCAGGTGGCGCTCATGATCGGAAGGGGAAGAGAGAGAGAGAGGAAAACCAGATCGGGAAAAATTGAAGGAGAAAGAGATAATATTTGTGTGGTGTAGTTACACAGGGTATTATAGTCTTTTTCTCAAGAATCATTGGAATGGGCACAAGGATTAGATTTTAATTGGAATGGGTTTTAATTTTTAAATATTTGGGCATTAGGGCATTTTCCCTTATATGAATGAAGACATATGCTCTATTTGGTCTAAATCTCAATATTTACCATCTTGATAACACGCTCGTCCTTAATTTTGTAAAACAAGTCGGAAATTTGTAAATCTAGTACATTTCTCGTAATTATAACATATGAACATATATTATAAAAGTTTTAACCAAGTGTCTTTGTATTTGTAAAAGTGTTGTAAAAGATGTAATAATTATTTTCTCAATACAAAAGACAATCTTAAAATGGTGGAAACCTTGATATGTACCTAAAATTGACTTAAATGTGAAAATATTATTTTCATCATGTGCCTAGTAGTGAGGAGATAGAGATATGTGTAGATGCAGAAAAGGGTAACCACTCAACCTAGTCCACATGGAAAGGCTTAAAAAGGGAAACACTAAAAATAAAAATAAAACATCATCTCCCACGAAACAAACACACTCGTCGCTGTCTATGTTGATCTAGACGTTGTTGTCATTGTCGTTGTCGTTGTCGTTGTCGTTTTCGTTGCTAAGAGGTCGTAATAAGTCCCGAATTGAAAGAATGAAAACCGATAAATCATTGCCAATACTCTACGTGATCAATCCCTGAACCCTGAAACACACATGCGTGACAACATGAGCACCCATAAACCTCAAGGTAAGTGATCAATCTCACTTTAAAGTTGTGGCTTTCTTTGGTAAATGGACAAGAGCTAATGCGAGGTAGTGGGTGAGGGGAATCATGGAGATTTTAGAATCTAAAAATATTTGCGGATAATCGGTAGAAAGAGTAACAAAGTCATATATGGTTGAACATACATAAGTAAAATTACCACAAGAGAACAGGTACACCATAGATGATGTAAGAAGGAACAAACCGAATAAAAAACAACATGATGTCAAAAACAAAAGATGAGAAGGAACACAACAAATAGAGAGCATAAACATAGCAAATATAGAGAACGAAACTCACTCTCAACTCTCAAACCTTTGGTCTTTTGAAGAGATCTAAATTCAGGCAAGAAATAAAGGGAAGAGGCTGTTAATGGTATTGCTGGTAGTTACTTATCGCTCTTATCCGAAATTTCTGAGTAAGAGAAATAAGAACCATTTCATTGTTCTTATCCAAATTTTTTTATTGATATCAAAAGAAAAGGTACAAAGTAATGGAGACTAAACCAAGACCTTGCTAGCAGAGAGTACAATGCTGATGAAAGTCTAAATCAAAGAAGAAAAAGACTATCTTTTAAACTTGTTTTTTATTACAAAATTGGCACCCAAAAGAGAAGCTTGAAAAACTAAGAAAACTTGTAAGTAGGCCGACTTGAGAAGTCATGACCAAAAGACACGTGCAGGAAATGAGGTAGAGAATCCTACCAAATAGAACCCTCTGAATATATGTAAAAAGTGAACATTCATTTGACGTGCAGTATGTAACTTTTAACTTTTAGTCACCCAAGCTATACGCAAGCGCCATGGAACAGACAAATACACTCTTAGGGTTTTAACTTTTAACAATATCAATGAATCAACCTCTAACCAAAAATTGTGTCATTGATTAGTCAAGGCAATACGCACTGCCTCAATAACTACTAACATATCGATATCAATCGCACTAGCTGCATGAGCACGATAATAATCGTCACACAATAATCCTAGATCATACTTATTTTAGTCACACAATAATCGTTATTTAGCTACATAATCTAGTCAAAAATTCTACTATGTAATAATCTTTTGGGAAGACAAAGTTGTTGCACAGTGTTGCTAAAGTATGCTTTCATATCAACCAATGTGCAACAAAATATATTCCCGATTTGAATCATATTATTGTGACGTGTCAGAATACATATTTCATTTAAGAAAAATTATTGTTAAATCTCTTAACTCAACGCGCTTATCATATGTCAGTAATGACATGTGCCGCATCAGCTTGGCTAGTTTCCAGGGTTACCGACGTATCACTGATTTTCCAAAATATATAATTTTTTGTTCCAGATTTCCAGTTATACCCTTAAACATAAACAACTCATTGCCCCAAACCGTCGAAGCTCTCTCTCTCTCTCTTTCACTGGCACACTCCCTCTCGTTGGCTCTCAGAAATCACAAAAAGCTGGGAGAAATGAGTGTCCTCTCTCCTCCTTCTGGGAAAACCCCAACCAAAATGCTCGACCGCGTCCTCTCCTCCCGCCGCTACGCCTCCCACCCCGACGCCGCCGACGACTCCAAGACCAAGAAACACTTGCCCCTCTCCTTCTTCACCACCCGCATCACAAACTACTTGACCCGAACCGGACCCGTGTTGCCCTGCCTCCTCCTCCTCGCCTTCGTCCTCCTCCTCATCTTCTCCCTCCTCTTCAACTCCCGCCGCTTCGTCTGCGTCTCCCGCCCCGGCTTCTTCGGCTTCGATGGCCTCGAATCCGATTTCGGATCCCTCGGCGTTCCCTGGTGTATGTATTTCCGGGTCGGATCTCATTTTACGTCAAGTCGTAATCTTTACTGATAGATCTGAGCTTTTGCTATTAAATTAGGGTGCTTGATTTTAAATTTGACAGCCCAGTAATTGGCGATTGATTTTGATTTTGAGTAACTTGGGTTACTAAGAATGGTTTAGTTTAGTTGACTCAATGCACAATTAATTTAGTTGCTGAGGATAGTGTTGATACTAAAAATCTACGATTTAAATGTTGATGTTTATGTGATGATTTTAATATGTTCATTATAAAAAGCACCCCAGTATAATCTGCAGCAGATTAATCTGATTAAATTTAGGATCTTTACCGGTTCCTTATGATAAGGTGGATGTTAGGATTTGTGGGTTCCTTTGTTTGGTTTGAAGTTTCTTGTTTTTTAGTATGAGAATGTATCTTTGTTTGATTCTTATAATCTCATCCTTGGCAAAAGGCAGATCGAAACACGGAAAAACAGTTGATTGGACGTCCAAGGATTTGATCAAGGCACTGGAAGTGTTTGTACCAATCTACGAGACCCGACCAATCCAAAACAACATGTATGGGATGGGATTTGACCACAGCTTTGGGCTATGGTTCATTACCCAGTGGCTGAAGCCGGATTTGATGATTGAGAGTGGTGCTTTCAAGGGGCATTCCACTTGGGTTTTGCGACAAGCAACGCCGGACAAGCCTATTGTGTCCCTCTCACCACGGCATCCTGAGAAGTATCTGAAGAAGGGGCCTGCATATGTTGATGCAAACTGTACTTACTTTGCGGGGAAGGATTTTGTTGATTTTGGAAGTGTTGATTGGGAAAAAGTGATGAAGAAACATGGGATCACTGATCTTAGCCGTGTTCTTATCTTTTTTGATGACCATCAGAATGAATTGAAAAGGTACTCACAATATCATATCTCTGTACAATTTCCTTGTACTTGTTATTCCGTGCTGATAGTTTTCATATTTTATGCTGTGGTGAGCAGAATAAAGCAGGCGCTGAAGGCTGGTTTCCGCCATATGGTTTTTGAGGACAATTATGATACTGGAACTGGGGATCATTATTCCTTAAGACAGATATGTGATCAATCCTATATTAGAGGTGCATGCTCCCTCATGATATATTTTGTCATTTCTATTTTTATGTCAATGCTTTATGTTTTACAACATGTAACCATGCCTTTGTTTTCATATTGTTCTAATGAAGCTTGATGTAACTTTAGTTGTCGATTTATTGATGAAAGTTAATAGTTTCTTGAATTTAAGAACCATTTTTCTAAGATGAGGAGTGACCCAAAGACTCAAGTGTGACAGTTTTACTTAAAGCATTTATCCATAACTCATTCTAACAAAAAATTGTGCTTCCCTGTGGTTTATGGTTCAATAGTTTTAACTCCTAAAACTAATAGTTCCACGAAGTTTTACATTAGTAGTGTTGATGGATTTGATTTGAATTATGTGTTTCTTTTGTACTTCAGGAGGTGGTCACAGTTGCTTTAAAGACAGTGATGAAGCTCGGATTAGGTCAAAAAGGAAGCATTTCTGGGAGAAAGCAGTTGATATAGAACTTTGTGGGCCAGATGAAGCATGGTGGGGTGTTAGAGGGTACGTGCGGGATAACTTTAACCACAGTAATAAGTTGATACCGTATGCAGAACATTTTCAGAACAGCCGGTTTATGGAATCAATTCTTGATGTTTACTGGGAGCTGCCACCAGTGGCAGGACCGTCCCTCACACATCAGACTAGATATGATCCTGCTCGTGCACCGCCTCCCATCGTTGAAGATGGTCGGCATGGCTTATTCCAACGCCTTGGTTTAACCAGATTTGATACTTCTGTATTTAATGGATACACTCAGATGGTTTACATTCAGATATCTAAACAGTAATTTTAGAGATAGAAAAATGCAGGTGCGCTGTTTAGGTTTCCTTAGTTTGTTCATAATATGAATTATGCCCTCATTTTCTCATAGCTTTCCCACTTCTCCATTTCCCTCGATTTTCTGATTTGTCTTTCTTCAGTGATGACTGTTCTGTACTTGTATCATGCCATAGCTGGACTGATTCCGCTTATTTTCAGCTGTCCACTATCTTCTTTGAACCGATTGAGTTAACATGTCTACACATAAATTTAATTAATTCAAATTTACGTTCTATTAGCCTGGATTTTAGCTGAAAACTATATTGTTTAGAGTTGTGTTTCATGACATGCAGTATTTTTGTCCAAATTGTGTAAGACGGATGATATATTACATGAACATTGAGGTAGCCAAGGAGTTCTCTGTTTTATTTTCGCTTCTGACAGTCCGAAACAAAAGGCTCAATCTTACGATACATCAGCATACCACGAAACCTCAAACCATTTGTTCGTAATAAAATGAAACAAGGATTTGCAAGCAGCATACCTTTTATACAGTAGTTAGAATATATGGATACATGACCAATAACACCAAAACATCTGGAGCTTTCCAGTGAGATTTTTCTGACTAGTAGGACAATATCCAGTCCTTCAAATACACAAAAACGAGGATACATATTGGCAAGATATGGAGGAATATGCAACAAGCGCCCAACTTAAACTTTAAACTTCAGTCTTAAAGTCGATTCATACATTTCAACAAAGCCATTTCCAGATGCTAAGGTGTGTGCTAATTGCAGTTCCTGCACTTCTCCATAGCCCTTGGAGCTGCTGCCAATAATAGAAACAGATGATCAGACACTGGGATATGCATATAAAGAAATTACTCAAACACAACTGAAAAAGATTAGAATGGTGAAACATACCAAGTCCAATTGCTTCTGAACCCTTCATGATCCTTAGTTTCCTACACGTCTCAGTGAACATCCTACACAAATACAGCAATGATTAGATCATACACATATACAACAACGATTGGATAAAACGTTGCACAATGACACGATTCATAAATGTAGAGGAACTCGGATAAGCAAATGCAAGATACTCCAAGGGAAAGCTAAGGTGTATATCCGGTAATCATTGTTGTCATGCATAACAATACTTAACTGCAAGATAAGAATACTACTATTCATGGATCAATCAGTTACAAATAACTCCGACTGGGAATATGGTGGATTGATTCCAACCGTTAGTATTTTCAATTCTAAATCATTGTTCAACCGTTAGGGTATAACAAGAACATCTGAAACTTACCCCCATGGAACATCACCAACAAGCATCCAATCATCGTCCTTGTCTTCAAAAGTAAGAACATATTCAGAACCGTGGAGAAGATCCATCAACCGACTCTCACTCAGGCCATCCTTTTTTGGAAATCCATTAGAACTGCACTGCCCTGAATCACAGCCATTCATAAACAGAAGTAAGCACCTACCCCATCTGGTTTACCTCAGGCATCTTATATAACACCAGAACATCCATTTTAGGCAACTAGTCTTGTTCTGGTAATAGGGACTATCAAGTCAACTTATTAATTTATTCACTATGTTTACCTGGGTTGAAACTGCTAATTACAGCACTTATTAAACACCAACCTTAATTTCTTTCAGGATCAAAACCCTATAACTCAGTCAGCAAGTGCATGCCTGCCTTGCACCTGAGAGAGTGAAAGAGAGAAAACAGTACCAATTATGAAGCAGCTGAACATCTTCTCCAAAGCCATAGAGAGTTCCATGTAGTTGTTGTACATTTTAAGGTCAACCTTCCTTAGATATGGAGCACCATCCATGCTAACCTTCACATAAAGACACCCAGACCCTTGTTTACCCTCAGCATCAACATTGTTCTTTGCCAAATTAGAGGCCATGGTGTTCTTTCGAAATGATCGAATTGGGGGCCATCCTACCACCTGTGCCCTGTTGCATAAGATTTAATGTCAGTAATTCACCAAAGTACCACTTATGTGATAAAAGCTTCAAAAGATAGATGAATAGACAATTATTGAAGTTAAGACAATTAGAGAAAATTACTCCTTCATGGAGAAGACTTGCAGAAATCACAAGGAAAAAACAATATATAACCAAAAAATGCATACGAAGCACAAGAATTCAGGGAGAAAAAACCGAGAGATAAGAAAATACAGATCGAGTCACTAACACTAACTAAATGAGCTCATGTACAGAAATTAGAAATGTGCAAGTAGAAGCTGAAACATTATGCCCCAAAAACAGAATATTTATACCCGAAAAAATGAAACTAAAAATTTGTCTATCTTGTTTCAGGAACAAATTTCTTTCTTCTTACTTTTCATAATTTTCTTTACAAAGCAAACTCTTGTAACCGAAGGGATATGTGAGGTACAAAACTACTCAGAAGCAAAATAGAATAAAAATTACCAAATGAGCAAAGAACTAAAGCTTACTTGGCAGCAGGAGTAACATGCTCAGAGACCTGAGGCTTCTGCTTCTCTTGAACTGGCTTTGGTGACTGAGGAACAACAGAAGCAGCGACTTCTTTCTTGGTTTGTCCAGACACACATAGCTGTTGTGTTTTAGCATTACTGTCACCTTTAGTAGAGAACAAGGCCGGTCCTTTATCAGCCTCAGATCCATTACTCATACGAAAAACCCATTTCTCAGAAGACCCATCAATGGCATCAGAGTAACCCCTCTTGGCTCCAGATACAGGGTTGGTTTTTGAAGGGTTTGGAGGATACCCATTTTGCTTGTTATCCTTCAAATCTTTGCCAAAAATGGAAAGAGCAAGTCCTGGTTTTCTCTCAGGAGACTGAGAGCCAGGCAAGCCAAGCCTCAGCTCAGTCTCCTTGAGGTTGAAAGCAGAGGTCTTGACATCCTCTGTGCTTGAGTGAGCAGAGGAGGAGGAAGAGGAAATCCTATCAGAGCTTCTTTCCATTGGAGAAGTCTCTGCTAAGCCTATGTAGTCATGTTCCAGTGGTACAGACATCAAGGTGTTTCAACCAGTTTTGGGAGCTCAAGATATGACACTAGAAACTAAAGGAGTTGAGAGAGAGAGAGAGAGAGAGAGAGAGAGAGAGAGGGAGGATAGGGGAAGTAGGCAGAGGAGTCTGGTTAAGTTCTAAAGAGCTGGTTATGTTTGATGCAGAGAGGAAGCTTCGTTTAGCCTCTCTGTAGCTGCATTATCATTCTCTGCTTTTTTTTTTTTCTTGCATTTTTTATCAAAAACTCTTGAGCTTTCTTTATTGCAGGGTTGCAGCAATGATGAAAGTAGGCAGACATGGTTTAACAATTAAAAAGCTATCTTTAAGCCTTTAATAAAATCTAATACTAAATTAATTATCTTTAAGATTTTTGTTTCCATATAGTACATAAATAATTGGACATTTTTAAAAATGAAAAATCATAGAAAAGTTGTTAGTTACTCACTTACTCTTATACACAAACGTTTTCGTTAATCATTTTCATCAATTTTTAAGTATTATGAACAACTAATTCTTCTATGCAAGGTGTAAGTAAACCAAACAACTAATACACATTATTTTGATTCAATCATTTACGTCGCACTACGTGTATATATACTAATATCGTTAACAAATTTGAAACCCGAAAAAATAGTCCAAAATGTTTCTAACTAAGGAGGAGAGAACATTAGGTCGAAGAAGATATACTTTTATTATGGACATTTAATTTGATCAGATTAAAAATAAAAATAAAAATGAAACGAAAGAATTTAGAATCTCTAGTCTTTATTTGATATTCTCATACAATGATTTAAGTACTTACGCATTAATGATGCAGTGCACCTTCATGCTTAGAATCCGCTTCGTTATTACATGTGAAAAACAAATGAAATTCTTATATATCTAAGTTCAACTATTAAGGGTGATTCATACTTAAACTCTTATATATTAATTAAATAATTACATTTCTATCAATTAGTCCATAATAAATATTCCTCTTGATGTATGACAATTATCAAATTCTAAGAAAAAAACTGCACTGGGTTTTATATGACCTTAATCTACTGAGAATTGCAAGCATAATCAAATTTTTTAGGACAATTATGGTATGAATTTCGTATGAAAATGACAGAGAATACAAGTATAGAAAAAAAAGGTTTGGAGTATTATAAGGGAGAATAGTAGGGAATACAACCCGACAAAACACTGGGTATTCCCCGGCAACCTTTTAGATACTGTTCCCAAATTGCTTCATTCCAACCAAGAAACAAGTCCCAGTAAAGGGCACCCACCCCCACGGCGCAGGTTAGAAAAAGACACACAATGGGATTGTACACTGCAGGATACACAACAGGGAAAGGGATTGGACAAAAATGCACTGCTGTCTTTTATTTTGTGATGACAAAACTCAGTTATATGTTATCACGGTATTCATTTCATCCCTTCCCTCACTTTTATACGGTTTATGCCGACTAAATATGTAGAGTATTTCGATTAAGCCTCTTGAATTAGTCCGAGTTATAAGAGAATGTGGTCTTTCGGAGCATTAAATGTTTGGAGTCAGAGTTTGTAGAAAATTATGTGTAAAGTATTAGGTTTTTAAAATCTCAACGGTAGTCTATCGATCAAGAAAATAAGAAACACGTATATAAGATGGAGTCTCTACTACAACGTACACCATGTGGATTAAAATTAACAGCAGTAGTTGTATGTTATCATTCCATCAATTTCTTCTCTCAATTGTATATTGAAACTAAGAAGGGTATTTAATTTAAGGTTAACCCCCATATTAGTCCAAATTGTGAGAGAATTCATATGTATTCCGGAGCATCGAATGTCTAGAGTCAGAATTTGTTAAATTGCTGAGATTTGTAATATGCGTCATTGTAGGAGCTAACCTATCAGCTTTGTAAAATCTCAATAGTTTTACTGTCTGTTACAGACATGCAGTGAGGTGTGTTGGGTGAATCTTTTGTTTTACCACGCCCGTATCTGCAGTAATAATTAGGAATCCGAAAATTAAAACGCGTGCAAGAGAGAACTGACACTGTACAAATAATAATCAAACAACTCAGAAGTTGCCCACATCACCATATACGGTGGTTAGGGGACAAAACGGCGTTCTGCTACTGGCGTTGACGGAAGTAAACACTCATCATTGTACATGGTGACGAAGGCAGTAAACCAATAACGGTGGCCGTTGAGCAGTGAGGTGACGCTGACGAAGACATTGGTTTGACGTGGTTTAGGGCTCATTTATTAATAAACAATTATTATAATATATGTTTTCTTTTTCTTAACTATTTTGTTAACTGTTTTTTAATGTAATTGATAAAATCTTAAATATAATTTTAAGATTTTTTTCTCAACCAAAAATTTATTGATCAAACCACGGGCAAAATTAGCGTCTCCCTGGAGTTTGATTTCACGAGCATCTTGTTTGACAGTGTTTACTGTTGTTGACTTGTTGAGCTTAAGAAACTAACATCAGTCGTTGTTTTGGAGGACTTGATTTTGTTCCGTCGGACAAAAAACTAGGTTAGAGAAGGTTGGTCAAAGTAAATGAAACAAGTTTCACGGAGAGATCCAATTAACACTAATTCTCTCAGACAAGATGCAGAAAAAGCTTGCCGGTGGAAAGCTCACACGTCGTACTTTGGTTAAAGCCAATTTATCAGGTATGCCAAATCATCTTCTTTCTTGTTTTTAAAAAAAATAAAAAAATCACAAATCATACTGATAATGTGTCGAAAATTTTTCTGGGTACTTCCCCTCCAGCAGTGGCATTGTCACAAGCTACAACTCTAAGGGGTTTAGGCATTCGACCTGCCCATATTTTTAGCAAGGCGGTTTTGGCTAAGTTAGGGTGGAAATTTCTTACGCAACCAAATAATTGGTGGGTAACACTGGTTACTAATAAATACCTTAAACGAGATTATTTTCTTACTATGCATAAGAAATCGACTCATTCTTATGCTTGGAAAAATATACTCTGACGCTAGAGACATTCTTTTGAATGATATTCGTTGGATAATTGGTGACAGAAATACGGTTCTTTTTTGGAAATATAATTGCTTCCTTGCAAAGACAACCATTGTCGACTCCGGCAGCCAACTTTGTCGACCGGCCATCAACAATTCCAACCATGATCCGCCATGTTGCACCACCATCTGCATCCACAGACACCGTGCATCACCACTAGATGACAACCACCATCGCATAACCGGCGAGATTAACGCTCCCACCTCTAGCAGTATTCCGATCTCATCATCTAACAACCACCGGAACTAAGATGGATGCCCAGCCCTAAGGACGTCTCTATCGTGTCTAACTGTCCAAGCAAAGGGATGTGGTAGGTGGATTGAATAGGTATGAGGAGCAATAGGATGGCATATGTGCCCTTGAGGTTGGCTTCCAATGGGAGCCGCTGGATTCGACGCCTTCAAGGGGAGGCGACGAGAGTGCCAAAGTGAGAAGACACACTAGAGAGAATACGGTTTTCATGGACGGCTAGGGTTTTTAAAGTTTGTCATTTTATTAATAATGGTGTTTGGAATATTGATCTTTTTTAGCAACTGCTACCTCCGGATATAGTTCACAAAATTATGGCAGTTCCAATAACTTTACAACCTACTAGTGATAGATTTGTATGGGGACCTTCGAGAGGTGTGTTATGGAATGTACACAGTACCTTGAGTACTGTGGTTGTCTGGACCACGTGTCAAGCAGCGGGTGGAGAAGTTTTGGCGCGTGTTGTGCATGACTCTCGGTAATTCTCCCTTCGCGAACGAGCCAAGGGAGGTGGGTAACTTTCTGAATAGTGAAGAGGAAGCTTTGCATTGGGTAATACCTAATTGAGTATATTTGTCTAGCGGGAGAATCACCCAATTACATGAAAGTGGAGAATCGCATATGAAGATATGAAGAGGTAGACCGAAATCTAGAAATTGGATTAGGCGGTCTTCTGTTGGGATGACGACGGAGCTCAAGAAATGCTTTGAGGAATTGGGTAACGAGGTAAATCTTTGCGCTATTGTTGGGGTCATTTTGAACGGATCTTAATTGCATAGCCCCCTGTTGAATATTATCATACGAGCTGGATAGCAGTTCGCATGCAAAGATGACATCGCTGATGCCCTAAAGCAAAGGCGAAGATGACTTCGCGTCAAAGCAGAAGCCCTAAGGCGGGGCGAGGTGACTTCGCGTCAAAGCAGAAGCCCTAAAGCAAAGGCGAGATGGCTTCCAGGCGAGGCGAGATGGTAGCATGATAGATGAAACAAAATTAGAGTCCCCACGCGAGACGCGCGCTTGGCACGTGCTTCTTATGAAAAGTAATCTCACCGCTTGACAAAGTCAAACGACAGCTGCAATACTCGGAATACTACGTACACATAAGCTGTTTCCCCTTCGAGTAACGAAACTTTTACTATTAGTTCTGCTAGCAACAGTCCCATCCCGCTCATTCTACGACTACCTTCTTAGATAAGGTTTGGAAGTTAAAACTTCCTCATAAAGTCAAAAATTTTGTTTGGGTACTTTTGCATAATTGCTTAAAACCATGAGTTCTTATTTCACGATACAACCCTAACATTCCTCTGGTGCGTGCGCTTTGTAATTTACCTACAGAAACCATGGATCATTTATTTTCTACTTGTGCTTTTGCTAGATAAGTGTGGGAATTTGCTAATCGTGGGATACTCCTACCCAAGGCATATCTTTTCTTTCTTAGATAAAATAACTGTTTGCTTTGTTGATAAATCTTCTTTACAATTGGCTTTAATGCTTGCGTGGTTTATCTGGAATTCTAGAAATCAACTTTTTTTCCTACAAAAGCCAACGGAGGCTCGTAAATGTTACTTTCATGCCACTACTTTCCTTAACAATTATTTAGACACTAATATGGTAACTCCTCCATCCACACCAGCCATCTTGCCACTAATCAAATTGCATCCTCCAGATGATAATTTTGTGAAATTAAACTTTGATGCCTCAATGCAAACTCATCGTGCAGCCATAGGTTTTGTCCTTCGTGATCCCGATGGTAATCCTCTCACAGCAGTAGCTTGATATGTGGGTGATACGTCCGTCTTGTTAACTGAAGCAATCGCTCTTAAAGAAGGTTGGTTACAACACATCCCAAAGATCATTGTGGAAGGTGACTCTAAAGTTCTCATTGACTACATCAACGGTCCAATAGCTTCCCCTTGGAGTCTCTACTATTTTACAAGATATACATTGGTTAACAACACAATTCTAACAGTGTTTCTTTCGTCACCCTTACTGAGAGACAAATTTCGTAGCCGATAAGCTGGCCTCGCTAGGATTGATTGCTACTTCTCCGTTAGTCTGGTTTTATTATTATCCTTGTTTGTGTCCCCAACGTTTCATCTAGATCAGCTGTGAAAGAGTGTTCAAAAAGGTTTTTTGTTGTAACTGTTTTTGTTTTGTTTTTTTTATCAATAATATAAAAAAAGTAAATGAAACAAATACCAACTCTTACGAGTAAAAAATCATCAATGCATCAAGGGTGTACGTGAATACTCTATGTATACATATAGTGAAGATATAATAACACTAGTAGAACTCTGAAGCTAGTGTTAACAAGTACTTTTAGAAAGATGATCAAAATTATTTAGAATATATTCATCTTGATAATGGAAACAAAGATGTAAACTGTTTTTAAATTCCAATGTGGCTTTTAATCTAGGAAAACAAGGCCTAAAATCAAAATCCAATCATGAAAAACTAGTTATTTATCGATTTCTCTTTTCAAAAGAATATGTACATTGCATTTGTATGAATTGCAGAGCCGCCTATAGGCGGCCACCCATACTTGCACTTTGGATTAGGCTATAGAAATTGGTGGGCAAACACATTATTTTCTTTCATTTCATTTTCCTAGAGACTAATACAAAGGGCTGTTTCCTCAATATCATAATCTCAAAGTTGAACTTTGAAGCTCTATTATTGAAACCAAACTAATAAAATTAGCATACACCTTTATCAAATCTAATTGTTTCTTGAATAAATTAAATCTAATTGTTTACACCTAAAAGTTTACACACACTGCGCATGATCCCCACATAAAGATGCTGTCACATCTTGGAGGATTAGTGAATTCAGAACTACCAATCGGGTTTGCACACAATCAAAATCCTATGCTCATAAGCATGCTTAGAATCAAATCCCCATGATTTTTAATCTTTGTTATTGGTACTCATATAGTTAATTATATTAGGTGTATAAACCAACAAGATGACAAGTATAACGAACGTGCCAATTCTAGTCAAAATTTGTGTGATCTTCTCAGCTAAAAGAAAATCCCATTTGCTGCAATGAAAGTAGAAGCATCCAAAAGGCTTGGAATCAAGGTTAGATATACATAGCCTGGCTACTAATACTATGGTCCATGGCATCGATAAGCTAGGTTGTCCACGCGTAATCACTATGCCATTTTCATCATCAGACGACGGTCCAAGTCCGTCGTCTGACGTTTTTTTTTATGTCGTCTGAGGAGCTGTCGGGTGATAGTCTATCAGACGACGGAGAATAGCCGTCGTCTGAAATGCTATCACACGACATATCTTATGCCGTCTGAGAAGAGTGGAGATTGAAAAATTTCAATAAACACACCACAGTTAAGTGTGGACTAAATAAACATCCAAAAACTGTAATATCATATCACAAGACACATCAAATGTCGTCTGTTTTGTATACCTACCACATATAAGTGTGGACTGATTGGAGAATAATTTGATTTATTGGATTTTTCTATCAAATCACACTTCAATTAAGTGTTGAGTGTGTGAGCTTACAACGTCAAAAACTTGTAATATATGTGGTTATATAGAAGATCTAACCTCACTTATCTGTGGACTAAATAAGCATCCAAAAACTGTAATATCATATCACAAGACAACATATAAATGTCGACTGAAACCAGAATAAGGAAGAAATTAATGATGTCTCAATAGAAAACCAACAACATATATATGTCGTCTGATGAAGCAATTATGTCGTCTGATAGTCTATTAGACTTCATATTTTTGTTGCTTGTTATAAAGACTTATGTTGTCCGATTGTCTGTTGGAATTCACTTTCTTGTTGCTTTTTATAAGCACTTATGTTGTTTGACTATGAATTGAACTTCATATGTAACAAAATTAAGAATCAAAGAAAGTAAAACTTCATTGATGTTGATAATCCACTTCAATTAAAAATGTACATAATACTTTTTTATCCTAATCCATAAAAGGCTATAAGTTATGGTCCAACTTTCAATCTAATATCTATTCACTAAAATGAATATATGGACCTAATCTATTTCTAGAAATGATATACCGAAACCTATTAACGATGTCAACATTGATGCCATTCCTCTCAACGGGGCTTCAAGTCGCAAAATGACCTCGGAATCTTCTGCAAACACTTATACCTACATATTGACCAAATCAACAACAAAAAGAATGAGAGATTAGTTCATTTGGTGCATGCTCCACACACTCATTAGAAGAAACCAACTTCACAGTTCAATACTTCAATACTAAATACATGATTCCAAATTCTAGACCAAACACCATCTTCTCAGCCTTATATCTCAATCACCATAACTAGACTCTTTTAAAACCAATATCAACCTTTCTTTGCAGAATTAGCCACACACAACACAACACAACCCAAATACTTTCAGCATCTTTCTATTTATCAAACGCCAACATCCCATTTCATTCTAATTATAACAACTAAACAGAAACTTAACTTCCAACTGGTCCATAATCAACATAAACACAGTAATACACAACTAAGCACTAGACTTTCATAGAACTAGCCACAACGAAATGCACAACTCAAACATCTTCAATATTATCAAATTTACACCAATCAGCAACCAACCAAAAAAATTACCTCTGCCCCGCCGCCAGTATTAAGCCTACCAACCTCACCACCACTTGAAGTGATACGCAGTCTCCTGTTCAAGTTTAGTTAAAATACAGATCGGTGTTAATGATGATATCAATTGATAACTGTCAGGAAAACACTATTAAAAAAAAGCTTACTCGTCTTCGCTGCATTGAAGCCTATGATCTGCTGATAAATAATAAACTCCACCTTCGGCAGGTTCAACAATGCAACGAGAATCACCAACCGATGCAACAGATATTACCCATCCCTCTATAATTACAAAGGTGACAGTAGTTCCTGACGTTTGAGCTGAAAATGACAGTCACAATGTATATAAATATTATGCACTCAGGAACCAGAATCAATAACTTTTGGCTCTTATTAGATGGCAGACAATGGTTAAAATTAAAATCCAGTTTTATCAACTCTCCAAACAAACCCACATATAGACAATTGGGCAATAATTGTATTACAAGAAAAAAAAATGACGACCAGGAAAAGCTTAAGGTACAATGAGGCATATCTTTTATTCTCATCAAGATCAGTAGTGGAATAAATACCTTTCACTTGGAACTCTTTGTCTGTCTTGACAAAGCCTGCTACAGTATCAGCAATACAGTATCATGCTTGAAGTATATCGCAAGCAAAGCACTGAGCTGTGTATTTAAGACTCCATCACCAATGCCCAAGGCAGCTGCCATTATAAGAGGGTATACAGTGCCAAGTACCCCGCTCACTGGACCATATCATAGCAAAGTTTGGCAAGAAGTAAAGATAACAATAGCTTGAAATTACAAATAAGTCAATTACAATAACAGTTTCACTATACAAAGATGCTTTACAGAACTCGTAAATACTGCTAACCTATATATTAGAAGAAGCAAGAGGAATATAATGGTTTGGATCAAAACTCCAGCAGAAACTATAATTGTGATGGACTTGAGACCAGATGTAAATCGACCAGCAGCCAGTGAACACTGTCATATGTTCCACCCAAAAGTGAGATCAGAATGCAAGAGACCATATATAAACCAAGTCTGCCGAAGAAGAATTTATGATGTCCAGCAAGCATGGAGTTTTCAATTTCATTTTTCAGTTTACATTGTCACTAAATATCAAGCATATGTGTTATGAACCCAGAAAGTTCCAAGACTTCCATATCGGTATCCCTTTAGGAATTTATATGTAACTATTGGTGAAATAACCCATGACTAATAGAAGAAATTAGGTTATGACAGCAAGAACCAAAGTATTGATTCTGAGAAAGAAAAAAAGTTCTTAAACTTAGGTTCCAAACCGCCCCCCCCCCCCCCTCCCAAAAGGAATTACTTCAAGCATGATACTGTATTACTTGCGATATACTTCAAGCATGATACTTTTCTGCTATAAAATGATGGTAAATGAGAGAGATAGAGAGGGAGAGGTCACAAACCCAGAAGTCATACAAACCAAAGGGGATTTCTGAGTTAGGTCTCAATTGAAGGAAATAAAGCACTAGACTGTGCAGAAGAAAGAGAGGAGGAAGGGACTCACCGTCGCTAGGTGGATCGGTGACCAGGGCCCAAGCCCTCGCTGGAAAACAGAGAAGGACAGTCACCGTCCTCCTCCATCGATCTCCGCCAAAAGTGGATGTCTTCAGGATTAAAGGACTGGGCTGAGTTGAGGAGGAGGAGAGGATCACTTCGGTGGCTGTCTCGCCGTCCAGTGCTGTCGGAATCGTTGCTGCTCAACGGAGGAGAGAGATAGAGTCGGGGAGAGATGAGAGAAAATGGAAAGGTTCTAAAATTAAAAATGGTTTTAATTTTAGAAATGAGGGAGATGCACCGCTCTACATTTTAGAGTCCCGCCTTACATTTTAGAAGCCCGCTCTCATTTTCAATTTTAGTGTTAACTTTTAAAAGTATTGCTCAGATGACATATATATGCCGTCTGAAGTTACTAAGCAAGATTCGATTAACATTGACCGCATCGACCGAGACACGAACTTTATCGAAAATGCATGAATTTTGTTCTACATGCATAATTCACTATCATGAAGACATCTGACACTCAAACTTGAAAAAAATCGATTTCCGTCATTTGAATCACAACATGCGTACTAATGTGCTATAACATGTTTACTAAGTTCTTTGTAAACATACATCTTTATAAGGCAACTATATACAAGAGACAAAATTTACATAATCTAACCGTTGGATATGATCGCAGTACTTAAATATGTATGTGGATGAAAATTTACCCATTTTCAATAACTTATAGGTCTCGATCATTAGAGTCAACTTCATATATAGATAAACGTTCCTATTCTTCCTCATGGGGAGCTATATGATCGGTCGATAAACGGGTCTGAATGTTCGCATAAAATAGTTTCGTTGACACTAGATAATGGTATAAGAATTGACGAATCCCAACTTTAAGTATTGGTCGTCTAGATAAGAGCGTTTTCGTTTAGATAAAAGTGTTGACTTTTAAAAGTATTGCTCAGACGACATATATATGTCGTCTGAAGTTACTAAGGAAGATTCGATTAACGTTGACCGCATCGACCGAGACACGAACTTTATCGAAAATGCATGAATTTTGTTCTACATCCATAATTCACTATCATGATGACATATGACACTCAAACTTGAAAAAAATCTTTTTCCGTCATTTGAATCACAACATGCGTACTAATGTGCTATAACATGTTTACTAAGTTCTTTGTAAACATACATCTTTATAAGGCAACTATATACAAGAGACAAAATTTACCTAATCTGACCGTTAGATATGATCGCAGTACTTAAATATGTATGTGGATGAAAATTTACCCATTTTCAATAACTTATAGGTCTCGATCATTAGAGTCAACTTCATATATACATAAACTTTCTTATAGCTTCCACAAGGAGAAGTACATCATCGTTTCATCAAAGTGTCCAAACTATTACATAGAACTGTTTTCCTACTCTTAACGGGAGTTTAAAAACCGATTAATCAAAAATATAAGTTTTGGTCGGAGGAGATAAGGGCGTTTCCGTTTGGAAAATATGCACATTTTATGTTGACCACTTATTTACAACCTCAGACGACATATAATCGTCGTCTCACGGTGAAAAAAGGTGAGGGAAAACTCTAGCGCCCAAATTCAAATATTTCAGGTCTAGACGACATTTTTATGTTGTGCGATGAATACATTAAGGTTGGCGCCCTCTCCCAAACTCAAATGAATTGACTATTTTAAGTTCATACAGACGACATATTAACCTCGTCTGATGAATAAATTAAAAGGTTGAGCCATTTTTCAAACTTATATTTCAGGTTCCCTCAGACGACGTTTATATGTCATCTTATTAAATACAATAAAAGGTAACCAAACTCAATATTTAATTATAATAAATTGAGTATTTTAGGGTCAGATAGACCACTTTCATATGTGGATGAAAATTTACCCATTTTCAATAACTTATAGGTCTCGATCATTAGAGTCAACTTCATATATACATAAACTTTCTTATAGCTTTCGCAAGAAGTACATAATCGTTTCACTATCAAAGTGCCCAAACTATTACATAGATCTATTTTCCTACTCTTAACAAGAGTTTGAGTACCGGCTAATCAAAAATATAAGTTTTGGTCGGAGGAGATAAGGGCGTTTCCGTTTGGAAAATATGCACATTTTATGTTGACCACTTATTTACAACCTCAGACGACATATAATCGCCGTCTCACGTTGAAAAAAAGTGAGGGAAAACTCTAGCGCCCAAATTCAAATATTTCAGGTCTAGACGACATTTTTATGTTGTGCGATGAATACATTAAGGTTGGCGCCCTCTCCCAAACTCAAATGAATTTGAATATTTCAAGTTCATACAGACGACATATTAACCTCGTCTGATGAATAGATTAATAGGTTGAGCCATTTTTCAAACTTATATATCAGGTTCCCACAGACGGCATTTATATGTTGTCTTATTAAATACAATAAAAGGTAACCTAACTCAATATTTAATTATAAATTGAGTATTTTAGGGTCAGAGATACCACTTTCATATGTCGTCTGAAGTTATATCGCATATGATTGGTCGATAAACGGGTCTGAATGTTCGCATAAAATAGTTTTGTTGACACCAGATGATGGTATAAGAATTGACGAATCCCAACTTTAAGTATTGGTCGGTCTAGATAAGAGCGTTTTCGTTTATATAAAAGTGTTGACTTTTAAAAGTATTGCTCAGACGACATATATATGTCGTCTGAAGTTACTAAGGAAGATTCGATTAACGTTGACCGCATCGACCGAGACACGAACTTTATCGAAAATGCATGAATTTTGTTCTACATCCATAATTCACTATCATGATGACATCTGACACTCAAACTTGAAAAAAATCTTTTTCCGTTATTTGAATCACAACATGCGTACTAATGTGCTATAACATGTTTACTAAGTTCTTTGTAAACATACATCTTTATAAGGCAACTATATACAAGAGACAAAATTTACCTAATCTGACCGTTGGATATGATCGCAGTACTTAAATATGTATGTGGATGAAAATTTACCCATTTTCAATAACTTATAGGTCTCGATCATTAGAGTCAACTTCATATATACATATACTTTCTTATAGCTTCCACAAGGAGAAGTACATCATCGTTTCATCAAAGTGTCCAAACTATTACATAGAACTGTTTTCCTACTCTTAACGGGAGTTTAAAAACCGATTAATCAAAAATATAAGTTTTGGTCGAAGGAGATAAGGGCGTTTCCGTTTGGAAAATATGCACATTTTATGTTGACCACTTATTTACAACCTCAGACGACATATAATCGCCGTCTCACATTGAAAAAAGTGAGGGAAAACTCTAGCGCCCAAATTCAAATATTTCAGGTCCAGACGACATTTTTATGTTGTGCGATGAATACATTATGGTTGGCGCCCTCTCCCAAACTCAAATGAATTGACTATTTTAAGTTCATACAGACGACATATTAACCTCGTCTGATGAATAGATTAAAAGGTTGAGCCATTTTTCAAACTTATATTTCAGGTTCCCTCAGACGACGTTTATATGTCATCTTATTAAATACAATAAAAGGTAACCAAACTCAATATTTAATTATAAATTGAGTATTTTAGGGTCAGAGAGACCACTTTCATATGTCGTTTGAAGTTATACATTACAAGGTTCGTACACTCAATTTTATGGGTTTGTTATACGTCATTTGTTTGTCGTCTGAATAAGTGAATTTAAGGGTTCAAAATGGAGGTATAAATCAAAGATTTATGGTTGTTTCAGACGACATTAATATGTTGTTGGACGAAGTATATAAAAAGGGGATTAAAAGTAGATTTCGCATTCTTTCACAGACAACTTTTATATGTTGTCTGACGTATTACCATAAATTAAAAGGTTGAGCCATTTTTCAAACTTATATTTCAGGTTCCCTCAGACGACGTTTATATGTCATCTTATTAAATACAATAAAAGGTAACCAAACTCAATATTTAATTATAATAAATTGTGTATTTTAGGGTCAGAGAGACCACTTTTATATGTCGTTTGAAGTTATACATTACAAGGTTCGTACACTCAATTTTATGGGTTTGTTATACGTCATTTATTTGTCGTCTGAATAAGTGAATTTAAGGGTTCAAAATGGAGGTATAAATCAAAGATTTATGGTTGTTTCAGACGACATTAATATGTTGTTGGACGAAGTATATAAAAAGGGGATTAAAAGTAGATTTCGCATTCTTTCACAGACAACTTTTATATGTTGTCTGACGTATTACCATAAAGTTGCTAAATGTTGCTTTTTTACACTGCATATATATGCCGTCTGAATTTTTGTATATGACAGCCAAATTGAGCATCATCCAGAAGTATGAAGGGAGCATGGCACTCATACGACTTATACTTTATAAATGTCGTCTGAAGGGTCGAAAAATTAATCAGACGACACAAACTCAAAATCGTCCAAAATATGTCGTCTGAAGAGTGTCGTCTGATGATATAAATGGCATAGTGAATGGAGATACATTTCGATACGAGATGTACAACCTAGCTTCACATGATTTCAACTTTTTCTACTTTCACTAATTAGTATTTTGTAAAAAATGCAAATCATAAGTAGTGCTACTCACTCTGAATTTCACACTTCATAATTAGGAAACTAACGTTACTAAATTATATGGTATTTGATAATATCGATCATTTTTATCTTGGTAAGAAATTGGGTTAGGAAAGCTGAAACACATAGTTGTTTATGGCTCTGTATGAATATTATCTTTCCGATATGTCATCAAGATTATAAAACAAATAAAGTAGTTAATTATACACTCTTTGCCAAATGGTTTGTTAAAATGCATATGTTATAATGTAGAGACTCTTGATATTATTCTAAAATATTCTTACATTATGGAGTTTAGGTACAATGTCCCCTTATTGTATTTAGTGTCTTATTAATGGTTATGGCGTAAGAGTTTTCGTTCTAGTCTTGTATTAAAAGAAAAAAAAATTGAGTTGGGACTTGAGGAACTATTTTGGTTTTGGTTGATTGACATGAAAAAATTATGAGTTGATAGGAGATTAATTGACTAGCATGAAGAATGGTGTCCCAGTTGCTCCCCACGCCTAAGTACAAAGGTTCACACAACTTTAATTAGTGACAACAAAACTTGGTCCCTCCAATTCTCCTTTGATAACCACTAGCTATATATGTAGCTCATTGGCTCTGGTTCTAGTTAGTGCATTTCAAACGCAGTCACTCTCATATATATGCTCTATCTTCCCATGTATTCTTCATTCCTATCCTATGTTTGTGCATATATGGCATAACAGTCCCGTTCACCTGGTCATAAGCTACTGACCAGAATCGATTTGGTTAATCACCGTTGGATCATGTCACTATATATAAATTTGATGGCTGAAAGATTAAGACGTTAAATTAAACTAAAACACATTATTTATATTTTTAATTGATATTATCTACTTTCTCTTTCTGCTAGTCTCTTCTCCCAAAGTCCTCGTGTTTTCCTTCCCTCAATCTCCCAAATTTCATCAAATATGAAACCCATATTCGCCGGGGACAAGACCCAACACCGGAAGTCGCCGAAGTCTTCTCCCAATCTCTTCGTCTTTGTATTCCCCCAATAATTGAAATAGTGCATGTTGTCCGAGGAAGAACACAGCTCAGACACACATACTGAAAAATCCGCACCCAAGATCCAAAAACAAAAATGAAATAAGATTAATTTTAGTTTACCCCCTTAAGGTTTGAGGTTAATATTGTTTCACTCCCCATACTTTTAATTTTGAAAATTTATCTCATAAAGTCTCTAATTTTTATAAATCAGACACAATTGTTAAAATTCTGTCTAATTTGGAGATTAAATGATAGCATGAAATCTTAAAAAAAAAAGGTCATAAAAGACGATTTATGTTGTTATTGTTCTAGGATATTCCATATGTACGTGTGTCTTGGCCATATGCCATCAGGATATGTAGTTAGAATATGACTATGTATTCTTTTTCATTACCCTATTGGTACTTTGTAATTCCTTATATAAAGGGCTCATATCAATGAATAAGATGATGATTCTCTTGCTATCTTTGTCTCTACAGTTTATACTTCATCACGTTATCATGCAATTTGTTCTAACCTTAGAGCCAATAGCCCACCATTTGTTTTCCGAAACCATAAAAAAATGTTTTTCAACTCCTATGTCCAACCGCAGCCACTACTTGTTTTCCCGGCCGCCATCCGACATCACCGGTTACCAATCCCTTAGCCGCCGCCTACCGACGATTATTGGTTTCCTCCGACTACAATTTTTGACTTCCTCAAGTGTTTGAAGTTTCGAAATGTATGTTTTGAAACCCTAAATTTGTTCATGTTCAATAACTTGAGGAGAATAAAATCGTTTCCTCCCTTCTTCATCTCCATTCTATGCTTGAGATTTTGTGCGTGCAGGTAAAAATCATGGAAGATCACTCTTGTTTCTTTGTCCGAGTTGTGTGTGATCAACCTCAACCTTTCTCCGGATTATGTTTGATCAATCCGATGCCTTTTTCAAATTGTGTTTGATCAATTCGCGGTTTTTCCGGATTGTGTGTGATCAATCCGTAAGACAAACCATTAAAAAAATCATTTGTGACCTCTATTGAGTCTCATAACAGCTTGGTTTTGTATGCAAAAACAACGTAATATTCTGCTCATCTGAGTTTTGACGTAGTCAATGCCCAAGATGAATCTTTGCTTGGTATATGTGGAACTTTTTTGTTGAAAAGAATTAAACCACATGTTTTGACCCCTAGGCTAACAAGCCTAGATGCCGAGATTTCACATCTCATGCGCTCAAAGTCTTTGACGCGCCAGATCGACAAAAGCCTTCAATGGAAATCTGTGAAAAAAGTAAGAACCATAATGTACTGTGGAATGCACTCATGAAGCGTTTCTTGAAACGTCCACCTAACTCAACAAGTTTTGTTATTAAGTCAAGTGGATTGCTTACCACCTTAATTGACTACATATAGTCGATGATATTCTGTGGCATCCTAATCCATAATCTTTAGCGGATTCGATCATCATCAAGTTTTTTAGGCCCTCCAAGTTAATTTGGAATTACCAACGAGACATAATTTTAATCATACAATTGCATACGAGAATTGCATATACGCTAATCTGATACACGTATTTAAGGTTATCCCCTAATGTGGGGATAACAATATGGGTCACGGCAACGGCAGAAAACGACGCGTCGATGTATAGAAAAGAGGGGGAGGTGCCACCGTCCCTAATGACGACACTGCCGGTCTAGACACCAATTTGTCAAAACTACTCATGCCAGCTCATGACAATGCAACCATTGGGGATCTCCGGATCACTAATTCAAGATTGTCAAGCTCATCCTCAAATTGTGAATACATACAAAAAGATACAGAAAATCAATATGAGGACAAGAACGTCATCCTCATGATTGCAGATTTCAAAGATTTGGATCCTTTGTTTACCTATGACTTTGACGTCATGACTTTGTGCTCTAGCTACGACATTTTTCTTTCCAAGCTATATGGAATAAAATGTCGTATCGATGTCCTTTGTTTATTCGATACCTCGATATATAGTCACATTAGCAATAATGAATGCATTGAAATTTTTTTCGAAGTTATGAAACTATTTTCCTCTTATAGCTCATATTGATTTACAAAAAAGATGTACATTCTTACATTGTCCTTAAAAACACGGCATATTGTGTTGATTTTGGTCCCTTCCTTTGAAGGTGACTCAAGGCACCGCCTCCTCAAGGAGGATCGCCCACGTGTTTTTTGGTTAAGTCTTCTACCCTATAGCGGATTTCCATCATCAATTCTTCAACTAGGCTTATCCAAGCTCAGTGTGATCATGTCTTAGAATTGTCCGAAATTAAGGAGATAGTGGTTTCAAGTGTGCCTCGCACTATCGACCCTCCATGGATATGTCTGGTCATACTGACTTGGAGTTATCGAAAGCTTTTAATTTTAAATCCCCCAATGCTATTAAACCAATTTTCGTCCTGCAAAAGATGTTGAAGACTTATCAAAACTGGAGATTTATCATCATGATCGAATCCTCTAGGTCCTCTGAGTTAGTTTATGTTCATGTCAAGGAGCTTTTGCTAACTAGTCATGGAGTTTACAACCTTGGAATGATCGAAAGGACTTGGTTTTGATTATACACACATTACTTTTGGCTAAGGCAAAAGCCTACACACCACCAGCAAGCTTCACAGCTTCGCACATGCCAATTCTGCGAAAAACAGCAATCTGTCCATTTTGGACAGTCAACTTCGTTTGAGATTTATGAATAGCTCCAGATGAACTAGACAGTGAAATTTTATATCAATGGAATGCCCTACGAGTTAGAAACTTTTACGGTTTGTCCATATCTATTTTAACAAAGAAGTTATGGTTGTTTTAGTGCGGAAATGTCATTCTGCGCGGAAATTTGTATGCACTCTCGGATTGCAGTTTTTTGTATCTTCTTTCATTCTTTCTAAATGGTTCAAGTAGAACTATTTACTCACCTATCTACCCTTTTTATAGATATGTCTCATAGAGACAATGAGTGCCTTGGAAATAGTGGAATTTCCCATAACATTCTAAGAACCGGCAATTATCTATGAATTTTGTGTCTTGTAAATGTTATGTGACTATAATGATTGAATCATACCGGTCATTCAAGGACACGATTAGCTTAAATCTTGATGCCTCAAGGCACCATGATTAATGTCACAGATGACCTCTATGCATTGAGAGGCAACCGAACCATGTTGAGCTTTAAAGATATTCCTGCTAATGGTTTTCATTTGAAAACACATTGTGAGAATGGACAAGAGTTCTTTTGTGTATACCTTCTAATGAATGCGGACTGAAATACAACTTAGAGAAGTTTATGAGTCAATCTAGTGAACTGTATGTCACTATGATTCGAATATCGAATCACATGTTGTTGCCAAACATGATATTTGAGACACCAACTCATATAAATTTTGGTTTGACCAAATCGGTCATTCTGGAAGAGAGATAATGGTCCAAATTTTTAGAAATTCTCATGGACATCCATTCTTCCGCTCAAAATGAAGATATTCGAGAACTAGCTTTTCCATGAAGCATGATGGTGGCTCTATGGTTGTAAATGGCAACACCCTGGGGACATTGACGTCACTCGAACATGGCTCTAACTTTTCGGATGCTGTCCGGTCAACTCCTCAAGCAATTGAGGTGCGCTGGCCTTCCCTCGATGTCTCATTAGCCTCCTGCAATGTTTATTGCTCATTTTGAAAGCCTATTTTTTAGCTAAATTAGGAGCGAGACCCTCCTACGCTAAATGACACAAAAGAGAATACTTCATTCTTACATCAAATTATGTAGATTGATACAACCAACTTGCGGACACCTTTTTATGCTTTATGGTGTTGGTTGATTTGTTAACATAATGGTCACGTGTTACACAATTATCTATTGCTTATGATGCTTATACTTCTGTGGGCTCACTATCTATTCTTTAAAGAAGTTTATTGAGATATATGTTGAAGTGTCCCGTATCCCATGTTCATATACAATATGGTCTCACCGAGGCTACAACCAAGCAAATTTAGCTTGTCGCTCGAACATTATTGATGCGCACCAATCTTTCTATTGCGTCTTGGGGCTATGCAATATTTGCATGCAGCTTTACTATTTATCTACGACCCACCATCGTTGAATATTTTTGTACTACAGCTTGTAACTGTGTATGAGGATTGACACGAATTTGTAATCCTTAAGCTCGGTAGGATTGAAATGGAATTCCAATCCTTGAGCTTGGCTAGATGTTATTTCTAGGTGTCAAATCACAATGCCACTACGCACAATGATGACTCATTTGAAATGAATAAATTTAGGTTGGATATGAACCTCCACCTATAATCCGCTTATGTAGAAACCTTGTTAGGCGATCTCATTCACTGCTAAATTGCGGATTGTCACTTTGATGAGATATTATTCTCGTCGTTAGGGGAAGATAAGAACACAAGTGTGCAAGTGGAACGACGTTAATTGTCGTTATTTGTCCCCACTAAGTCTCATCTTGATCCCAAATGATTAAAGTATTAAAGTGACGAGATCACATACTGCAAATATGTCTACAAGGATTGATGTTCTATCAAGAAGACATGGCGCGACCAACTATAGATGGTGAAATGGTGACTCTATATAATAGCAAAATTGGTGTCATAAGGCCGTGTGGCTCCCCAAAAGTAAGGAGGCCCTTAGGTTCGATACTTTGTCACACTAGGAAGAAAGCGAGCTTGGCACAACCTGATTCATTGATCAGTGATACTCAAATCCGTCTCATGAAGTTTGAATTGTGATTATCGTTGGGGGACACCTCAATGTCAAATCCAATCCATATAGAGATATCTACAAGTATTGCACTAGTGTACATGAGGACGTGGGGTAATGAGTCTACTATCGAACCACCCTTCATTGATGGATATCAACTAAGTTGATTGGCCTAATGGAAAGATGTGATCCAACATTAACAAAGATATAGGTCCTTGGGCAGGTGATGCCAACACCGCAAACTAAACCCTATAAACTATGCCTTTGTTAGATAGCGTAGTGAGAACAAGAGCTTAGACTCACTTTATGGCACAAGGTCTCTCACTAACATGCACTGGGGTCAACTACGATGAGATATACCCTCATAATGGATGTCATTGCACTCCACTACTTTGTTAGTTTGTTAGTTTCTGAATAACTGAACATGCAGTCTATGAATGTGATCATAATAATATGATTAATATCTCTATGGGATCATAGATATACATGAAGGTCTTAAACGAAATTTATTCATCCGAATCAAGTGGATCCAGACCACAGGAGCATGCGGTTGCTAAAGGTATTGAAACACACATGGACTCTACTTGATTTGGAAGGGATATGGTGAATTATGTCTTTGCGTGTTTATTCCGGATTTACATGGACTTTTGATGGATCAAGAGATGCCAATATGTATCAACATCCGAAGTTAGAATAAAAAAGATCTTAGGAAGACACGGTCTCGATAAGACACTCGATGACCGTATTGATGATGATTTTCCATCAATCGGCTTAGGCGCTCTGTAACTAGTAAGACCTACATATACTCCCATGATTAGTTAAAGTATTTGCTCTAAAGAGAGATCCGTTATTTTTTCTAAAGCAAGATGGATGATAAATATGTGTTAAGAGATGGAGTTCCTATCTAAGTATAATAAGATGCATCAATGTACTTAAAACACAATATGAAAGACTTGATATCTCATTCACTATAAAAAATTGTAAAGCTAAGTGTAGCTATGTGCCCACGCAATACCAATGTAATGACAGTAACTCGTTTTCCAATACTTAATAGTATAAAAGGGTGAGGCTTATTTTATCCCTACATAAGAAAGACACATCAAAAGTGAAATCAGAATCTACCAAGTTTCGTAGGTCAAATTCCACGAGACCTACAGGAAATCTCACTCACTGGAAAATAGTGAAATTGGTATCATTGGAAATGCCTATATGTCTACTTTCCAGGGATATGAACCATTTGATCATACCTACCATATTGAGTGAGTTATGACCATTTTTGTAAAGTAGGACGAATCTGTCCGAGAATCTGATTTTGCCAAAACAGTCAACTTTGACTAGACTTTGTGAACAGCTCATGATGAACCAGAATGTGTGTAATATACGGTTGGAAAGCTAAATAAGTGTAGTTTCCAAAACCGTTTACGGTTTGTTCATATATATATATATCTTATAGGAAGTTACGGCTGTTCTAGTAACTGAAGGTCATACTACCCGGAAATCTAATTTCTTGCATGAACTTATGTTTTGAGTTCACAAGCGGTCTTCTCCTCAAGATCTAAGTGTAAAAGATCATTTTTAAGGACAATATGACATGATCTAGTGAATCATTGTCTAATGTCACATTTGAAGACATGTTAAAGAGTGTTGACATGCTAATTTATTGAAACTTCTGTGATTAGTAAGAATCAGGAAGAGCCTTATGATTGATGTAAAGATCAGGGGGAGGTGCGAACTTCAGGGGGAGTCTAGCACATACATGTCGCTATCAAATGGGAAGAGTGAGTTGTACTTTTTTCTCATACGATCAAGGTTTAGTAACAGAGTTTTTGATCTTTGACTAGGTTTTTAACGAGGCGACATGTCAGCACCACCGGCATACCGACGCGCGGCACAAGGGGGAGTGTTCTAGGATATTTCATATATGTGCATTGACCTTATGTCATTAATATATGTAGTTAGAATTTGACTATGTATTTTTTATCATTATCATATTAGTAATTTGTAATTCCCTATATAAATGACTCATATCAATGAATAAGATGATAATTATCTTGCTATCTTTGTCTCTACAGTTTATACTTCATCAGTTATAAGACTATTTTAGCCATTTTAGTGAGTTATGAAGTCAAAATTAATGTCTGAATTAAACAAAATTTCAACGATTGGATATAATTTATAAAAATTGAAAACTTTAAGGGGTAAATTTTTAAAACTAAAAATATGTGGAGTTAAATGATGTTGAGCCTAAACCGAGGAGTGTAACTGAAATTAATCTTGAAATAATATCATAGTTCATGAACATACAAATCTAAAGCCCCCAATTTTTTTCCTCTGTAAACTTTAACCCAGTACTCCAGTACCTTAGGATCAACCATTTTTCCTCTTTCGACCCAATACCCCAAATCCCCAGAAGCTTAGTTCGTCTTAGTAATAAGAGAAACCATGTATCTTTTTGATTTTCGTAGAAGGTTTTTCGTGAGTGATGAACAAGGAACAATTTGGTTGATTATCACAAAACATCAACTTTTGCGTAGGGAGTTTCTGAAAAAAAAAAGAACGTAGGAAAAGGTGCAGGAGGTGGAGAGCTAGCCTTCATCGGCGGCTTCCATTGTTGAGTCTTTTTCTCCGGCGAATATACTCTCTTGGTTTCCAGAAAATTTGATGAATATTGGAAAAATAGAAGATGAAGACGAGAATTTTGGGAGAACATAAGCCTGGGTAGAAGAAAGAGACAGTAGATTAAATTCAATTAAAAATGATTAAAGGGTATTGAGTAATGTGTTTTAATTTAATTTAACCTCTTGATCTCTCCACCATCAGATTTAAAATGACATGATCCAGCGGTAATTGACCAAATCTTTCGACTGATCATGTGAACGAGACTGTATGACATAATAATGCTTAAAAGATAACTCACTCACTTAGCCTTTCAAGCCAAGGATGATGAGATGATCAAATATCTAGCTTCCATAGGATTGTGATTCGGTCCTTTTGTATTGATCTTGTGTTTATATCTAATTTGAACTTTAATTCCAGTCAATATACCAATTATTATGAGTGTTGATGAGCTATGATTTTTTGGCTACTAAATCTTACTCTCATCATGAATGTAGAGTTGTAACTAGCTAATGTCAATCTAATGTTGAGACAAAGAAACTAAATTGGTGTATACCTAGTAAACCAACAATCAAGCTACTAATTAATTTGAATCTAATGCTGAAGCACAGAACTTAAGCTCAATGTATTTCCTTTACCTATATATTGGCACTAAGGCTAGCCATCCCATCATCAACAGCTGCAACTAGGTGATCAGCCTTCTTTGCTTTAAACTCAGACCCAAAGACCCAAACTCAATCTTGATCTACCCCTAGTCTAAGCTCATGCCAAGGCTCAAAGGCTCGAATGCAAGCATAAACTTGTGCATAACTCATCTATCACTTTTCAATGGAAGACACAGACCCTTCCGGCAGCCAACCCAAACGAAGACCAACCAAAGACCCAACCACTAAGGTCATATTATTCGATCCATATCAGTCAAGCCCAACATGTAACAGCTCAGCCTACACAGTTAAGATATTTTCCGCTTTGGATTCACCGTCCCTCACAATTTTTGTTCTTGAGGTTTCACCTCAAAACACGTTTCATTGTAAGGAGCTCACTCTCGACATATAAGCACAACAACTTATCTCCCCTTGTGATATGTGACGCATCACCTGCTCGCAATATGTGACGTGTCACCTGCTAACTTGCTAGTGCTTTCGGCACCCACCCAATTAGGGGGTCCAAAGCGAACAATATTTCAACTATGTGGACACTATTACAGATGGTATCATAGCATGTCTCCGACCAAAACTGTTTTGACGTGGATGTTGGGCCCCTAAGGGGGGGGGGTGGACTGTGGTGACTAGACTAGGCGAGCATTGAAGGCACTGGCAAGTTAACAGGTGCATGCGTCCAACAACGCTAGGGGGAGATATGTTGATGTACATGCTTATATGTGTAGAGTCATCTCCTTACATTGTGATGTGTTTTAGAATGAAACCTCAAGAAGAAAAACGTGAAAGTCGGTGGGCCCAAAGCAGATAATATTTCAACTGTGTGAAATGGGCTGTTACAGATGGTATCAGAGATTGTCCCTGGCTGGAAGTGTACCGATGAGGATGTTGGGTTCTTAAAGGTGGTGGATTGTGGTGACCTGACTAGGCCGGTTTGAAGGAAATGACAAGCTAGCAGGTGCACACGTCCCTTGTTGTGCTTATATGTGTAGAGTTAGCTTCTTACATTGAGACGCGTTTTAGAGTGAAATCTCAAAAATGAAACTATGAGTTCCGGTGGGCCCAAACGGAACAAGATCTTAGTTGTGTGGACTGGGCTGTTACAAATAGTATCAGACCATGTCCCTGGCCGGAAGTACGCTGACAAGGACGTCGTGCCCTTAAATAGGGGTGGATTGTGGTGACCTTACTAGGCGAGTGTTGAAGGCACTGGCAAGCCGGCAGGTGCACACGTCCCACATTTCCCGAAAAAGACAAGTTGTTGTGCTTATATGTGCAGAGTCAACTCCTTATAATGAGATGTGTTTTGTGGTGAAACCTCAAAGACAAAACCTCTTCTTTTGGTGGTGCGCCTAAAACGGACAATATCTCAACTATGGACTGGGCTATTACACAGCTCGTGACCCACTATTTCCTCAGTCGGCCATGGCAGTCAACATGCCACCGCTTGCACGAACCTTATAGTCAGCCACCCCTACCTTGCCAATTCTGGTGGGAGAGACTTCCAACAAAAACCAGCCACGCCGTAGCTGCTGCTCGTCACTACAAGCTCTGATCTAGCCTTCGACGCTACAATAAAAGCCATCGACCCAAACTCGAACATTTTGAATGAAATCCAAGTCACTTTAGTCGTTGCAAGGATCAAATCCTACAACACTGACGTCATTGGACACACAAAGCCATAACCGATTAGAGAGCGTACACATTCTTTCGTTGCAAATGCATGATCAACGAAAAGGATCCTCCCTGTGGTGCCACCGTGCTCACCATTGCATCATGATCGCCGCCCTTGCCATATTGCCAGATCAAACCCCGTTGCTAGATCGAACCCCTATGTATTAAAGCAAAGTTGCTCCAGATGCTCAGGGGCAATCCATTCAAAAACAGGAAGATTTGTTTAGGTAACAATTGAATCATGATTATTTAAATTTTACAGTAGTTATATTCTTAGTTATTTTAAAATAACCTATTAAACTACCACTTAAATTCCATATATAGATGTTGTTTTGAACTATACAATAATTGTAACATAGAAGCATAAACCACATTGATATTTAATGTGTGTTTTTTTAAGGATAATTTGTTTTTGAAAAGGGTTTGGAGGCTCATCTTCACGCCTGACTTATTATATTAATATTTGAATTATGCATCGAGAGGGACATTATACATTGACCTGGAACATTAGTACAACGTACCATTCTCATAGAGTACATTCTAAATAATAACAGGTGTCTCAACTAACCAAACATCATCAAGCCTACCGACACAAGCAAGATGGGTCAATCTATTGGCCATACCATATGCTTCCCTGAAGATATGTCTAATATGAATAGAGTGTAAAGATGCCAAATATGACTTACAATCTCTCATAATGCACCCAACCTCATATCTATCTTCTACCTCAGAGAGTAACTCATTCACCACCACAGAGCTATCACACTCAAGATCAAGAGAATCAAAATTTTGGTGAATAGCAAGAAGGATACCTGCTCTACTGGTCTCTGCCTCCATATGCAAAACCAATGATGCAAAAGAAAAATACCGCGCAAAAGCAACCTAACACGTACCATACTCATCTGTGATTACTACATCCACTCCACCATCTCCGTGCAATGATAATCTTAGTAAGCTAGGAAAAATTAGTCTTTTTTTGTTGTTGTTGAGAAAAGCTAGGAAGAATTAGTCGATAATAAATTTTTTGCAATAGTCCAAGACTATGTTGAGCATCGAGATCCATATCCTTTAAATTGGTAATAAGGCATCAACATATTAGTAGACTGTAAAAGAATTTAAAACAACATATCCCATGGTACATGGTCTAATAACATTATTGTGTTTAGTTAGTTTATGTTCTAAACATAAATCATAATGAAAAGTCTCCATTTTTAAAGAGAAAACAAAATTTAAACTGTGCGAAAAACCTGAGAGAGAGAGAGAAGCGAACAACAAGACCTTCCTCCATGTCCGGTGGCAAGTTGTTTTGCTGTCGTCGGACGGGCCTTTAACGACCATTTATGGGTCTAGACGGAGCCGTGCTCTTGGTTGATGTTGTTTGTTGATGGGATGTTACCGTGGCTTTGTGACAGGAGGATGAAGGAAAGCAAGGCCTATGTCAAGTTATGGAGAGATCTTCTTTGGCTTGGTCGTCAATGGCTCGATTGTTGTGGCTAATGGTCGAGGTGGCGTGACTAACTTGGGTCGAATGTAAAGCTTAATTGGATCCAAAGTTAGGCAACCTTAGGGTCGTGGTGGCGTTATCTGGTTTGAGGATATCAGACCCGATCTGGCCACGAATCCGATCTTGGGTAAGACATAACATGATCCGGGCTCGATTTGGCGCGGTTGGGGTGGCCGAGCAAGAATGGTGGTGGTCCAGTGACTCTGGCTGGGCAACGGCGGCTGGGCCTGGATGACGGCTTTGATTTCATTTGTTTCTTTTGGTGAAGCTTGGGCATCACTACTAGAAAAAGGTTCTAAGAATTTCGTCACCTAAGAAACACTTTAGTGACGAAATCACTTTTGTCACTTTAGTAAAAGTTTTTGTCATCTAAGTAAGGTCAGGTGACAAAATACTATTTCATCACTAAATTCGGCACCTAAGTTATCTCTAAGGTGACAAAAATTATTTTCATCATCTAAGTTATAGGGGAGGTGACGAAAGATATTTTCGTCACAAAGCCGTTCTTTCTTAGGTGACGAAAATATATTTTCGTCATTTAAGTTTTATCACTTAGGTGACGAAACTAGGTTTCGTCATGTCAGATGTAGCATAAGTGAAGAATTAAATTTTCGTCATCATAGTTTGCATCACTTAGGTGACGAAAGAATATTTCGTCATGTAAGTGGTAGAAAAGGTGACGAAAATAAAATTTCGTCACTAAATTGTTCTCTCTTAGGTGACAAAACTTGAATTCGTCATGTAACAGGTTACTATGGTGACAAAATAAATAATTTCGTCACCTTACTAGACTTACTTTTAACAACCTCCTGTGTTTCTAGATCTGCATCCCATTTCAAAACACTTCATTCTCTCTCTCAAAATTTGCTTCGATTTTCAATACCCGATGTGAAGCCCTTCAAATCCGGTCTCTGAAACTTTTGTCTACCTATGCATTCATTTATAGTTTGGTATAATCTCTTTCTCTCTCTTTCTCCACCATATTTTTTTATGTTTTCGGATGAATTTTCCGGCCAAGATTCTGGTCACAAGCATGTTGTTAATATTGTTGGGTGATGATTAATATATATGTTGATTGATATATATATATACACACACACAACCCCTCTCAGTTGCTGACGTCCGCGCCACTAGTTTTGGTGCGGATTTTTATTTTTGCACTACTTTTCTATCGAATTTCCTCATCTCCAAATAATATTGTGTAGATCATCTCTGTCAAATTTCAGCCAATTTGGTAATCGTTAAGACCCTCAAAATTGTGTCTTTCTGTTATAAATATGAACGATTCATGTTTGACAGAATTCAGTCCGTCCATTTGTTTTTCGAGTTTGAGGGCCTTAACGATATTACCAAGTTGGCTGAAATTTTACAGAGATGATCTACACAATATTATCTAGATACTAGATGGTGGAGATGAGGAAATTCGATCGAAAAGTGGTGCAAAAATAGAAATCCGCACCAAAACCATTGGTGCGGACGTCCGCAGCTAAGGACCATATATATATATATATATATATATATATGTAAATATACTTAATTGTTTGGTTTTGTGAAAAGTATTTATGCATTCAAATGATTATATATGTTGTGTTTATTTTGTGATAATCAAATGTAAGAATATAAGATTATATTATTTCATTCACCTAAATTTAAACCTTAGAAATCTCGTTTGAGAATCATTTTGTCATAACTGTGTTTGACAAAATGAATCTTGAATTGTCCCATTTTTGGACAGTTTAGGAGAACATGATTTTGTTCTATTGTTTGTTGTTCTTGTCTTTTCGTTTTCGGTTGTGGGTATATATATGTTTCGACACTGTCTCTCGTTACCGTTCCTCGAGTGCATACTATACTAGGTATAGTTATTTATGCACTAGAGGGACTGTAGGGAAATGCTGTAGAAATTTTCCCACATCGAAATTGAAAAGACAAGAATTACAAACTGTTGAAACAAAATCGTGTTCTACTGAATGAGATTAGGACCCTAACCGGAGGTATAAGGTGAAGATCAAGCAATCGATTGAATGTGTTTTTGTTGTGTTTTTTGAACTACTATTGCTTATTTATTGTTTATATATATGACAAGACATGGACAAGAGATGGATGCAGTACGACCGGGGGAACCCTGAATACCAACAAGGAATTCTAGATTTTTTTTATTTGTTCTTGAATATGCTGACGGCAGAACTGTACACAGGTGTCCATGTGTTGAATGTCATAATACTAAGTGGAAGACGATTTATGAAATCCACGAACACCTGAATACAAGACGTATTATGCGTAGTTATACTACATGGAGTATACACAGTGAAACATTAGATAATGAATCTACCTTGGAAGAAATCCGAGCGGGACACTTTCATCATATTGGCTCATCCAGCAGTAGTTTCGACCCTTATTTGAACATTATACATGATGGTTTTCCTTCATTTGCTACAAGACATGAGGAAGATGTTGTTTACGATACCACTGATGCAGACCGTGCTTTTTCAAATGTTGACAATGATGATTACGATAAATATAACAGGCTGCTTGCTAAAGCACATACCCCATTGTACCCTAGGTGTAATGTAACTGTCTTGGGTGCAATCATTAAACAGATTAAAACCAAAGTTGACAGTAATTGGTCGAATGTGTCGTTTAACCGTAACTTGGTGAATATCAAGAAATTGCTTCCTCTTGAAAACAACTTTCCCCACAGCTTTGATAAGGTACAGAGTATGTTGAAATATCTTGGCCTTGGTTATGAGAATATTGATGCATGCAAGAATAATTGTGTTTTGTTTTATGGAGTCGTCAACAAAGACCTGGATTCTGTCAAGTGTGCAAAGTGTCGAGGTGGAAGTCATCATCATCTTCTTCATCTAAGAAGAAAAAGATTCCAAAGAAGGTGCTTCGTTATTTCCCATTAATTCTTAGGTTGAAGCGTATGTACATGTCTTCACACACTTAAGAAAAGATGACATGGCACGGGGTAACGAGGAAAAATGATGACACTCTCAGACACCCCGCAGATAGGGAGGCTTGGAAATCATTTGACAGATCATTTCCTGATTTTGCAGCAAACATTTGAAATGTAAGACTTGGACTTGCAACAAACGGGTTTAATCCTACCGGAAACATGAATTTGTCTTATAGTATTTGGCTTGTTATTGTTGTGGTGTACAACCTACCTCTATGGATGTGTATGAAAAAGGAATTTAGTATGCTAACTTTGTTAATTCCAGGTCGTTATTCTCCTAGAAAATGTCTTGATGTGTACATGAGACCATTGATTGACGAGTTAAAAGAATTATGGGAAAATGACGTCCCTACTTTTGAGTGGTATAGTCAAACTTCATTTAGGATGAAAGCAGCAATAGTTTGGACCATTAGTGATTTTCCTGGATACGGGATGTTGTCGTCTTAAACCACTAAAGGTTACAAAGCTTGTCCAATCTGCTTAGGAGACCTAAATGCTAGTTGGCTCGCTGGAAAGGTGTGTTACTTGGGGAGTCATACAAGGCTTCTGAAAGATCATCCATGGTGATTTGATGCGGCTTTATTAGATGGGAAGCAAGGGTTTGGTTTAAAACCCCAAGAGCAGTTTGGTGAGTGGATTTTGGACATGTTGAACTCTTTTGATTTCAGACGTCTTAGCAGTGATCCTGACGTATTAGCTCGGAATCCATAATGTCCTTCTAGATTGGAGAACTAGACGCAAAATAGTGTATTTTTTGAATTGCCTTATTGGAAGAAATTGAAAATAAGGCACTGCCTTGATGGCATGCATATAGAGAAGAATCTTTGTGACAGCATTGTGGGAACAACTTTTGGGTTTAAAGATAAGACTAAAGATATTGTGAAGGAGCGCAAAGATCTTCAACTCATGAAAATACGCCCTCACTTGTGGCTAACAACATCGGTGTTAATGCCTCTTGCACATTACAGGATTAATCCGGCTAATGAGAAGAAAGTTTTCAATTGATTTGAAGCTATTAAGTATCCTCATGGTTATGCAGGAAATATATCTTGATTCACCTCATAATCCACCTACCAGAACAAGCGTTGCTTTCTGGTCTAGTACACTATACTTGGATGTTTCCACAAGAAAGGTACATTGCATACTTTTATTGCCAGTTTATATTTACATTTTATTGTTTGCACAATAATAACAGCGTAAATTTTAGACAACTTAGGGAGTACAAAAAATATGTCGGCAACAGAGGAAAATTCTAGAAGGGTTAATAGCGAACGCATACCTCTTAAATGAGTGTGTAACTTACTGCGACTTATATCATAGTAACACAATCGAGGCAGAGTCATCCACAAATGTCTTTCATCTTTCAGTTGTTTCAGAAGTTGTACGTTCATTTGGTAACTTACCAAATTCATACAAGTTAACAAAAGCTGAGCTCCGTGAAGCTCATTGGTGCTTGCTGGACCACTACTCTGAGGTTGACTACTACAAAAGAAACATTTGGAAAAAATCATAGCAAGACAACCATATAAAGCTGAAGAGATGCACAAGAGAACTTTTCCTGATTAGTTTCTTAATTGGGTAAGTTCGATCTCCGTTTTATTATTTATTGGCGATATTGTTTACATGTCCCATCACTTATGAGTTATTCATTATTTCTTTTTCAGATGAAAGAACTCCTACGAGAGAACAACACTGATTACTCACAAGAGTTGCACAATTTGGCACGTAAGCCGCAACATCGCAGTGTACATGGGGGTGTTTTGTTAACGGTGTTAAGTTTGTGACGTTCTATCGGGATGAAGAGCGGGTCACTCAAAACTATGGGGTCATGGTATAGGGGGATGAAATTTGCTACTACGAGATCATACTCTCCGTTGTCGAATTATTATATGGAGCTAGTATGCCAGTTGTGTTGTTCAAGTGTAAATGGTTCAACACTGACCCAAGTTTACCGAGGAGTACGAAGATGGATCATAGATTTTTATCAGTTAATACATCCACAAGTTGGTATAAGAGTGAGCCATTTATTTTTGCCACTGTGACAAAACAAGTGTTTTATCTTGATGATCCGAAAGAGGGTGGGGATTGGAAAGTGGTAAATGTGATGTCTCACCGAAACATATGAAGTACATGTAACGCTTGAAGGGGATGCAGAAGGAGCATGTGATGAAGAAGAGGCGCCAAAACCATATCAAGAAGAGTTAAACAGTTATATTTCAGATACACAGACTATTCGCATCAACAATGACTCCCACTACGTACACGAGAATGCGTTTATTATAATTCCTGGATCTCAAGTCCCACATGTTGACAATGATGAGGATGAAGATGAGAACGAAAATGAAGAGCCGCATTATGAGGAGGATGAAGAGGAAGACAAAGAGGACGATGATACGGAGGATGAGGATTATGATGTCAATGACGTTTGACTTATGTTAATTTTCTAGTTGAATTCAAACTTCAATTTCTTTTAATGAGTGGTATTTTTTAATATGACATAAATTGTACATGAGTGTGTAATACTTTAAATTTCTCTTTAATTTCGAATTTCTTTAATGACATTTGTATTGTCAAATGTATTTTTTTTTTAGGAAAAAAAGAAAAATCCTTGTATCAAAACTATTTCTTTTTAGTAGTCAGTAATTATTTCAAAAACTTATATTAAAACATTTTCTTTTTAGGTTTTCATCAACTAAGTCCCAAAATTTGAAAATGGTAAAAATATTTTTGGTTCATTGAGATGACGAAAGTTATGTCTTTGTCACATAACTACTTATTTGGTTCATTGAGATGACAAAAGTTCATGTATTCGTCACCTAACTACTTAATATTTGGCTGGTCAAAAATTACGCCAATTTTTTGGGCCAAATTTGTATTTGACTTAAGTGACGAAAAACCAGTTTTCGTGGGCTGAGTTTGTTTTTGTAAAGCCACTCTCAGACACCCCGAGTTCTCTACTCCTCTTAACCGAAATACAAGCCGTCTCCTCCTCCACATCGTCGTTTCCTCCCTTGCGCCATATCCACTATGCCGCCGACAAGTGGGAAGAGGAAGAGACAGGCGAAACAGTCTCAGCGACTGATGCAGGAGGTAGCCCAGCAATATCGACGCCCCATAGAGGTCTCCTCGCGGCCTATGGCGCCTCCGTCAAGTTTGACACCACCTCTCCCTCCACCACTGCCCGATTTAGACGATCCTTCCTCAGATGATCATCGGCATTTTAGACACCCCGAGTCCTATACTCTTCTTAACCGAAATACAAGCCGTCTCCTCCTCCACATTGTGGTTTCCTCCCTTGCGCCACATCCACTATGCCGCCGACTAGTGGGAAGAGGAAGAGACAGGAGAACAGTCTCAACGACTGAAGCAGGAGGTAGCCCAGCAATATCGACGCCCCATAGAGGTCTCGTCGCAGCCTATGGCACCTCCGTCAAGTTCGACACCATCTCTCCCTCCACCACTGCCCGATTTCGACGATTCTTTCTCAGATGATCATCGGACCGGCCAGTCATCTGCTAAGATTAGCTTTCGACGCAAACAACGTCCTGAAAATGGTAATTTTCCTCACCCGTACTCATCTGCCTCTTAACCTTTTGATTTTTTAGTTGGGCATAGTAAATTTTATATATTGGTTTTTGGGTTTTGTGTAGTGAATGAGTATTGGTTTTGGAATGAGTATTGGTGTGGAAATTAGGAAATGAAAAGGGTCAATTTGATGGGACAATGAAAATGCTCTTTATATGTTTCTAAGCTTCCTTTCTGATGCACACTGTTTGTGATACATGCTCATTCTTATGGATATTTAGTTGTCAGCGTAATGATTTATATCAAACCAAACTGAAAAGGGTTCAAAGCCAAACTTTTATAAATAGATGAAATGAGCTTAATGATTCCTTAAAAAAGCGAGAATATATATGATTAAGTTTCTGTTTTTAAAGATCAACTTTGACATACAGGTGTGAGACGATTGCTCCTGATGTCAGATGACATAGTTTCTAGCTAGTTAGTAGTTGAACTCCCCTTTGCATATATGTTACAGTTTGGTGAACTAGATTTACCTTAAATATTGTACTCCCATGCTAATTATAGTTCACATTAGTACTATTTGCCTACCCTTGTCCTGGTATATGGTACAAGATATTAACTTTTACTAATTTTGACTTGTAGACCAAAATTTTAAAAAAGTGCAAGTATGTATACCAGAAATTTTTTAAAATCAATTAGTCCCCTGGTTTATTTTGTATGATGGATTTTTCTTCTAGTTGACCAATTGAAGAGATGCTTATCCTTAATCATTAGTTTGGCCGTACCTTAACTCTTAAATATTAAAATATCCACTGTCATAACCGGTGCTTCATGTATTGCAGCGTATCCATCTTCTTTTGTTGCTTGAACTACATTTTGACCTACCAAGCATGTTTTTATATTTCACCGGTCTCTTCACTTATTGATCGTTTGTTTCTTTTGTATTTGGTTTTAATATAAACTGTTTTTTTTTCTTTTTTTCACAGCACCTCCTCCTAAAACCAAGACATGGGTGGTAAAAGACTTAAAAACGGAGATAGTCAAGAGGACTGGACAAAAAATTAAAGTAACGTGGGACGATTTCTACCACGGTCCGAAGAGTAACGAGTTAAGCAGCATGTTGACACATGATGTCGGCCACATTATACGGGACGAAATTTCCATGGCGGCTGCAACTTGGGGTGACACTACTGAAGATGAGTAAATGAAGCTACCCACTAAACTCTTTGTAAGGACGTTTTCCGCTGTTCATGTGTTCACTCAATGCTTAAATAGTTGTAGAATTATGAGATAAATAATGTTGTTCATTTTTTAACAGATCTTTTATGAGTTTGATATTGATGACAGTGTGCTAGTTGGTGCCTTTTTGTGTACTTATTGTACTAATAAGCTAGGATTAGTTCTTCCTTATTGTATTCAATGTTCATTTTGTGTACTTATACATGTATGTATAGCTGTCAGTGTACTAGTTGGTGCCTTTGTTGTTCTGCCTCGTTTTGCTTTTGTTGTTCTAACCATTTGATTTTTGAAAAACCAGTTTTTTGATTCTTTTTTTTATGGGTTTTGCATTACTACTGTTCATTTGGTCAATTTTATGTTTGTGATTTTTGATGATTAAGCTTGATATTAATAACCAAAGTATTAATATGATGAAATTACAGAGAAGATCGGTTGCAAACAAGTCTATATTGATCAAGTACTACTCTTGATGAGTTTGTTTATGAACTTGATTATATATATAAATTTTTGTTATTGTCCAGATGCTTTGTCCAAGTTTTTTTTAGTTAATATTAAATGTGATTTTAATAATTTTAATGATTAAATTTAATAAAAATAAATAGCACTAAGGTGACGAAAGTTAAACTTTCATGGCCTTAGCCCGATAAAGAATAGTAAGCAAACTGAATAATTTTCGTCAGCTGAGTAACTGGGTGACAAATTCGTTTGCGTCAGCTAAGTAGATGGGTGACGAAATATTTTTCATGAGTTGAGTAACTAGGTGACGAAATTATTTTCGTTAGCTAAGTAGATAAGTGACGAAAAGTTTTCATCAGCTAAGTAAGTGGGTGACGAAAATAATTTCGTCATCTTAGTAAAAACTAAGGTGACAAAATTAATATTTTCGTCACCTAAGTGCTCTAACCACCGGCCTTAGATGACGGCTCTGAGGTGACAAAATTTTCGTCAGTTAAGTGTTTAGATGATGACAAAAGCTCTGAGGTGACGAAAAAATTTCGTCAGCTAAGAGTTTTTTTCTAGTAGTGCATGGACTTGGCTGGGCTGGTATGTTAATTTATACTTTGTCTTTGTTTACTTTTATTACTTAGGTCTAAGTGGCTCTATGCCATTAATAATCCCCTCTTCGATTGAGCAATGTGGGCTATGTCTTGTTAAGTTCACGCATCGTATATATCATGATTGCTTTACTGAAACAACGAGTTTCTTACTTAGTCAAATGGTAACAATCTCCTTACAACATGATGAAACTTTAACATAATGGGAAAACATATAGACAAATTATATTTTATGGCTCTACACAAGCATTAACTTTTTGTTATGTCGCCGTGTTCTATGCAAAACAAATGAAGTTGTCAATGATGCACTCTTTGTTAAATGGTTCTTGCTTGAATGCATATGTATGGTCTTCTGATATTGTTTTTAAGTGTTCTTACACTATGGGGTTCCCCCCTTCTTGTATTTTATGGTTTTATTAGCGGTAACTATGTGAGGTTGCCTTTCTATCCTTTATATTTAAAAAAGAAAAAAGAAAAAAGAGAGAGAAAGAGAAAATGTTAGTGGCATGTAATAGACGATATTCTAGTTGAATTCCTAAGATTTGGGTGCTTAATTGGCATTGTTGCATTCTCATTGATTATTGCAGCCTTCTATCAAAAATTAGACTGATTCACTAATTATTCTTGAAGGACTTATGTAGGAAATATCAAATTGTTCCATTTGGAAAACAAAGTTAAGATCATGGCTGTTTTATTTGACTAGGAGCACAAGGCCATTATAAAGATGTGACCTTCAAGCCTCGAAGCGTATATATACTATGTAGGGTTTTAGATGTTGATATAGAATCTATTTATCCCATTCATTTTTATTTGTTCAATGTGACATTGTTTAAAGTGTTTCGCTTGTAGGGTTCAATAGCCTATAAGCTAGCACAGTGAGCACAATTTGCAAACTTGATAAGCTAACCAAACCCTATCCATTTAAATAGAATCAATATGTTGGCCAAAAAGAAAGGAAAAAAGAGATTCAAAATGTCCCCTAATAGTCCTTTTCAAAAAATCTGTTTTGTCATAGTGCTGAAATCACACTTGGGTTTAGGTTAGCCATTGGTGTACATAATAAATGGAGTTAACGCTGTCCATATATTAGGCATAATCAAGCTAAAACTAATTTAACTTCAATACTATTGAAGGCCAAGACAAATTGATAGGACACACATATGAAAGTTGAGCATTACCCTAGCTATCGAGTTTACAGACACCACGAACTAGCAAACTAATATCATTTGGAAGCCAAAACTGTCCGGACATAAATAAGCGTATGAGACACTCATTTTTAGAATGGTGAAATAGTGTCGAGACAACAAGTGCTTTGTTAGCTTTCCACATGTCGAATTTCCTCTGCCGACTTCTTGGCAACTTGTTGCTGATATTCCTGAGTGATGACTTTCAATTTTCAGTAACAACAATGAAGCCAGAAAGGGTCGCTTTAGCATTGCACAGTAGCTCCATATATGAACAGAGAGATAAAATGGATTTCTTCTTATATGATTGAGACAATACATAAGGTAAGATTGAGCATCAAAGCTTTCGAAATGATGAACATTCAGATCCTTGATCCGAAATTCGATCAAGATAAGAATGTCGATATCGTCAGTATCCCAATCTTTTCGGAGTGTATGAAGCATTAGGAACTTGAAAGTGGCAAAACAGTTTGGGGATGATTCTTCATGAAAGATAACGTCTTATGCGTCTAGTGTGGAAGAGAAATTATTGGAGAGGGCCGCATCATCCATTCATATACACTATGTACTTAAGGGTCTTAACAGCAATAATGTGGTGGATAAGGTCAGTGGGTAATTCCGGACCACAAATTCAGGGTATGGAAACAAAAGCACAACTCACTAGTGTAAACATTGCTCTTGTTTTGTTTGAAAAACCAAATCTTAAAAGCAGCATAGTAAAAGTTTGAAGGTATTTCTTTTGGTATATTATGTAAACTAATTTTTTGTAATACTCAGTCAGTGATACGCTGTGTTAATTTAGTCCATTATATACACCGACATATCAATGTCTAGTGCACAATCTTTGAGTTAGAAGTTGAGACCTAAATGTTTTATCCAGGTCCACAAAGGTTAGAGGTTTTCATTCAAAAATCATAAGATGTTGTATATCATAATGGTAAAAGCTTCTAAACCCTAAACTTACATTACAATAACCAAGTCACATCAACTATCTCCAAGAAAGTCGATATGTCCGAGTGGTTAAGGAGACAGACTCGAAATCTGTTGGGCTTTGCCTGCGCAGGTTCGAATCCTGCTGTCGACGATTTTTTTTTCTTTTTCCCTACTCTTCTTCTATTTTTTTTTTAAGGGTAAACTCATCATTACACATAAACCCCATCTAAAACCCAACTTCAGCTCTCTTCTGGTTTCACTCTCCCTCATCCATGGCGTCCTCTCTCCACCCAAACCCAACCACCTTCCTCCAACCCGCACGCTTACAATTCACACCCACCTCCATCGCAACCCGCGTTCCCATACGTTGCGGCCCACGCGACAAGCGTGGACCCTTGGTCAAAGGCCGCATCCTCAGCATCGAGGCCATCCAAGCCGTCCAAGCCCTCAAACGGGCCCAAAGATCCGACCCGGACGACCCATCTCCCGTCTCCAAAACTATATAGGAGCAACTCCAACCACTTCTTTAAAACTGATGAAATGCTTGATTTACATTTTTTCCTGTATCTATTAGGAAAACTCCGATGAAAAGAAATCGTCTCATACAACTATAACAAGAACCCAGATCATGATTTAATGATAAAGAATCAAGCTCTCTCTCTACTCAACGATGAATCAATTATTCTACAAAGGAAATATGATTTCTGATTTTTTTTTTTTTAATGTTACTTTTCCCCCATCAATCAACAGATGATGCTTAATAGATATAGGGAAGGAAAGTAAATATTACTTTATTTTGTACTTTTTAGCTTGTACTATAAAATGCTTGCATCTCCATCTGTGATTTTCATTGCTTTTGATTTGGATTGTTGGCCTGCCGCTGCATGGCAACGACTGGTTCATTGCATCTGGAGCATCTGAAGGACGGGACTGTTGCACACCGTGTTCTTAGGCAGTAGTAGCAGTATCTGCAAGCATGAACAGTTGGTTTATTGCAAGTTGTAGTACTGTGACACAAATCATACTTTGAGGAACCTGTTTGGCTATCCTATGAGCCAAACGTATCCACAGTAGAACAAAGTTAGGGTTCAACATTTTTATAGGCTGACATCTTATTCAATGCACTTTTATTTCAAGAACAATATTATGTGAGTGATAAATTTAGTGTTCCTCGGTGTTGATCAATGCGCCAGTACTAGGTAGGAAAACAAAGTTATTTATGCACCTGTGCTGACAAGGGAGAGCGAAAAATGGAACGGTTGGACTGGCCTGGCAGATGGGGCAAGCAGAGTCATCGTCTGTTGAACTTGAAGATTTATCCTTGGAAAACAGGCGAAGAAAGTTTTTCACGGATGATGAGTTAAGAAGAGGAAGAAGCAACAATAACATCTCCTGCAATCAACACAAGAAGAATTTCAGTTCCAAACATGGTTATCTAAGTATCCCCAGTAAAGAACCATTGTTGATATGAGAACAGCATCTGAGAAAAGCAAATCATGAGGTAAAGGATGATGATACAATTATCTGGACCAAACCTAAACCAAACAACTATATTGATGTTTTCTTATTTCAAAAATCATCCCATAGCATAGTTTTTAGGTAAATGCTCATGTTTGCAGTAGATCAAAATCTTGAACCTTCCTTTCCCAAAAATCCTCATGATGCTTTTGCTTTGTCAGAATGGGTAGCAAACATGAGCATGTACCTTGATGTTCAGTTTCTGTATCCAAAACGATCCAGATATATGCCAAAATCATACAAAACAGGCAGGGGAAAAGGGTTGAACCTGATATAATTTGTGTGGTCATAACACACAGCCAGATAAAATTGTTACGTACAGCCATAACAAACCACATTAACAGGGACCTCTACAGAAGAAAACTTTTTCGCTACAGAAAGATGTTTTGTGTGGAAGCTTCAATACAAAACAGCATGTGCATACATTTGATAAGAGGGTGTTCAAAACCAAAAGCTGGATCTATTTGATGATTCGTGATTTCTAATTGGTGAAACCGAACTTCAAATATCATTATTGAAAGATCTTTAATATAACATTTACAATTCATCTGTGTAGAATAACCCTAAACATGAAAACTGTCAAACAAATTTGACTATCCCGACCAAAGAATAAATATACCATTCAGTTTCTTTTCATGCATGTCCTTAGATTTGGAAGTGAACTAAAACTCCAAGATCAGCTAAATGAAGATGGTTCGAGACCAATCCCTACTACCATATCTGCTATAAGTTTTATGGACATTAAGACTATTAATTTTGGGTCAAGTACATGAGAACATACCGAGAATTCATTCCATACTAACTGGCGGTTCATGTATTCAAAGCTAACTGCTCGGTTCATAATAGGGCTCCCATAAACCAGCCTAGCTCTTAGAGCTCTTTCAATAAGAGTCCTATACCTGCATCATGACATGATTGAAACTGTTTAGTTCTATATAGCACATCAAGACCAATATTGTTCATGGATCACATCAAAAACTTTGCACTGAAAGGTTCTCACATTATTTCAATACAAAAGCAGCTTTAGCAACAGGATGACCTATATACAATGAAAGTAAACAAATGGAGATGAATATCAAAAGGTTCATAGAACATTGAACTAACTTTTGATTTTCATACAATATAAAACTCAATGTTGTAAATGCAGTAACTAAATATATCCAGGAACCAAAATTCAACTACCAACTATAGATGCCATGCACATGTGTCTCTTAAGTCTTAACCAATTGGCTGAAGTTAACATGGATGTTTCATGGGTTTAGTGTATAGGGATCTCTCAAGTAAAGACTAAATCACTTACCTTCCTGTATAGAGAAATAAAAGCAGGTTGCAAAATGAGGCAGCTTTATAGAGTCCTTCTATGCGTTGTATCATAATCCACGCTCCTCGAGCTAGTGACCTCTGTAAACAAAAATGCAGAGAACATTGTTGAGCAACTTGGAAAATCCCCGACATGTTTCATTGAGCGGCATTAGAAGGACAGGATAAAGAAACAGCACCTGTTCAGAATCGCCCCACCTACGAAAAGCAGAGAACGATTGCAACCGGGCCCAGATGTATTGACCACCGACAGTGGCAACACAATACCAAAGCTTTTGTGCAACTGTAAGTCCAGGTCCTTCCAATCCTGTCCTGACTGTAATTAAGAATATCCAATTGGGGTGAATAGTATAAACAAGCTGAATGAAAAATCCAACAGTAGACTGCTGTGTCAGAAACAATAATTTATATTCCACGGTTCACAACAAAAATTTAGTACATGCCTAGTCATTGGATGAGAACCTTATTTGGGATAGAAATCTTCTTCTATCTTAGATATCTAGGATTTGCAAAGTATTAGATGGATAGGTGCAATTATTCAATTTGATAAGAGAAAAAGTTATTATACTTGAAAACAGACTATCATATGGTAGAAAGTTAACTTCTTAGATTTTTTCAAGACTTATTCCGTCACTGCATAGTGATTTATGGCCATTCTAGGATAAATTTCACACAGAAAGAACCAGAAGGATTTATAAGAAAGAAAATAACTTCACTTCTGGCATGCTTAATGACACCAAACAGCAGACATATGAATCATGTAAACTACAGTATTTAGACAGGTCAAGTTCTTTGTTTATCTACTTTGCATAGCTAATCAAATGAACTGTCTAATAGCCATGGTCAGCTTAAAATATATGCAAGAAATACAAGGGATCCTTACCTTTTCCTCTCGCTTCAAGTGCACGTTCATCTCTATATCTAAGGTTCATGAGAGAAATTCCTGGAGTAGGCTTATCTACCCAAATTGAGAACCGCCAGATAAGAAACTCGAGGAAAGCATCAAGTTCTGCTTCATATTGAAATAACATTCCGGGCTAAACCGAATAAAAAGAGCAATTTTAGGATCCTGCAAACAGCTTCAAATCTATATAATAAGACTATTCCCTTTAGAATATAGATACCTTCATCAATGAGAAGACCTTAACCAACTGTTCTTTCAACATGGCTGACATTTCAATGTCCAGTCTTGCCGCATCGAATTGGTTTACTCTAGATATTGATATTGGGATCAATGACTGCAAAGAAATTCATCAACAATAAGAAAACCACTACTTCGAAAAACAAAATTATAGTGTCATAAACACTAGATATCTGCTATTTGCAATCAAACTAATGGAAACAAAAAAACCCACTAGCATCTTCAGCAATTCAATCTCCTATATTACATATTTCACTAGAATCAGAAAATTTGATGCAAAAAATAGCTGCCCTGATACCCGTAATATATAAAGTGAGCAAATTTGATAGCGCAGACGTGAAGAAAGCAATAATAGAAGCTCAAAAATGGTAGGTTAGAAGGGACCTGGTGAGAGTGGGATTGAGAAAGTGAGAGGTGTTGCCATTGGGGAATTAAGGTCTTGTAAGCGTGAATCCAAGCGTCTTCTGCTGGCGGTCTAGAATTGCTGCTGCTGCTGCTCATTGAATAGTTGAATTTTCGAAGTGTTTAAGAAGCTCCCTTCTTTGCGATTACTGATCAAATAAACTGATTTCGAAATTGAACTTTTTGATGGGGTAGAGATAAAGAGAGATTGAGGGGGTTGGAGGGTAAGTGGGTGGGTGGTGTTCTCAAAGCCCCCGGCTTCGATTGGCGGTTTGAGGGACTTCTGCTAGTGCCGCGGTAAAACCTGTGTTCCCTATCAACGGTTCAAGTGGATGACAATATATGACATGACTGTTGGTCTGTTACTGTTTAGAGTAATTTTTGGGGATGGTGTATAATTGTGTGTACTAGAGATGATTGAATGCAAATTTCGATCACACGAATTGGTGTTACAAGTTGTACAATGACTAAGTCAACTAATCAAGGTTGGCAGAGTCGATGTGTTCATTTCGTTGATGCCTAATTTCTTTAGCTTTGTTTCCACAATAGTCTTACCAACCAGACTCCACTACTACTCGGGAGGGTTTAAGTCGATGACAGTAAAACTTTTGCAGTTGCAATTGCAACTAAACCAAGTTGTCAATGCCCAAACTCTCGGCTTTTACTCGCTGAAGTTGCATATCTTGTCAACAAATTCATACCAAAAGCGCTCCATTTTTTTCTTCTTCGTTTCAATCAATTCTTACTTGCTTTATTTTTTAAATAATGAATATCAAATAAGCCAAAATCACACAAATACGGTAACTACCGTTTAAACTAATGATATAAGTAATATAAGGGTTCGACTCACAATAGATTTGTTCTAATATTAGTTATTCATTTGAGTGTGCTAGTTGTCACCGGCGAACTTTCAACTGCGGGATATGACCCGTGCGGTATCAAGGTTACTCTTAACCGAGACTAATATGTCACAGTTTGTCAAGGTATCCTTCCCGGATAGCCTATTTTCTTTTTCTAGTGTGTTTCTCGTGCCAATCTGACCCTTAACACTTCATCTCCACACTTATGGGGTTTCCCAATGAAAGCTACTCACCATGAGTCTTACCTCTTGGGACTAACCAATCGCTTCCTTGTGTCATTGTTGCACTACAAAAAAGAATTCAGTTAGCCACTGGAAATCACCACGGCTCGGATTTGTCGTCGCCATTGATCCTAAATTTGTGATGGCACAGCGACGATAAAAATGCTGTCGCTAAATCAATACCCGTTTGTGACGGCAACGTCTTGCCATGGCAAAATAACGTAAAATTCGTGACGGCAAACTAGCGCCATCGCATTAGTTTTTATCAATGACCACGACATGTGAGCGCCGTGGTAAGAAACCGATTTTATTTATAATTTGATGCTACGGTTGCGTTCGTCGTCGCCTGTGTCCTTTCAGTGTTGGAAGGCACCGATTATCCCCGCCTTCCATTTTGACCAATTTTCTAAAACTAAACCCATTTACTCTCTTCAAACCCATTTACTCTTTCTCTCTTAAGACAAACCCCCATCTTCAAACTGATTTCGCGCATCTTTACGTCGTAGTGCAACAAATCATACATATAATCAAAAGATATAGATTTCTATCTCCATATTATATCAGTCTTTAAAATGACTCTGGAAATAATTACATGCTCAACTTAACTACTGACAAACTTACCTATGGTCCAAGGAATACGCATTATTATTAGGTCCATATTATTTCGAAAGCATATCTGCTAAATCAAGTCTTAGTGACATCTTGTCTAAAACTAATCCTAAAAGAAACATGTACATAAATATCCCTCAATCCCCTCTATTCGGAACAAGATGGAAATGAAGTGGACAACTAATAAACTAGAAGAAATGAAACAAAAGCACAAACGTTTGCCAGCCCACTGCAGAATCAACAATCACTACATACTCTGCATACCAATGTTTGACATACCACAGATTGCATCTCTGCAATATAACCAAATATACCATGCACACCCACAACTCCATATGCATCCCAATTATTCATTATCAAGACAATTTGACAGATTACATCAACAATCATTAGACAGTGTTTCTTTAGATATCAATTACCTCCCTTTCCTTAGTTTCTAGCTGTAAGTTGCTCCTTGCTGCCTTGCTTTTCTTTGCATTCTTGGTCTTGAATTTCAACAAAACAAACAGACCCAATCAATTTCATGATGTATTACCCAAAAATATGTAGAACCATAAAAACAAGGGAAAAAGCCCTAATGCATAAAATAGAAAAAGTCAAACCCCATTTCAATGATAATTTTTTTTCTTAATCCATTTGAATACAATGTACTTATTTTAAGCCCAAATACACAAATCTTTATTAAAATATAATAAATTGATATTTTAAAAGACTTTTTTACCATTAACCTTTATTTAAAGAGAAAAAATGAAAAAGAAGTAGGGAAGACTTTCCCGAAAGCACACCGGACACCGGCCACCGGATTCCGGTCGCCGAACACCGGTTGCCGGATTCCGGCCACCGGACATTGGCCGCCGGATTTCGGTCACCGGTCGCCGGAAAATTGATGGTGATCGGAAAATCGCCGGAGATGCCGGAATCTCATTGGATTTTTTTGAAAAAAATGTCACCGGAACCCACCGGATCTTGCCGGAAGCATACCGGCAAAAAAATGAAGATTACTACCCCTAGTAAACTTTTACTAGGGGTAGTAAACTTGCAAAACAGCAGCTCCAATGCCATAATTCACATTGAAAATGAGAGAAAAATCAACTTATATGCGGAAAAATGAAGATTACTACCCCTAGTAAACTTTTACTGGGGGTAGTAAACTTGCAAAACAGCAGCTCCAATGCCATAATTCACATTGAAAAGGAGAAAAATCAACTTAGATGCGAAAAAATGAAGATTACTACCCTTAGTAAACTTTTACTGGGGGTAGTAAACTTGCAAAACAGCAGCTCCAATGCCATAATTCACACTGAAAAGGAGAAAAATCAACTTAGATGCGAAAAAATGAAGATTACTACCCCTAGTAAACTTTTACTGGGGGTAGTAAACTTGCAAAACAGCAGCTTCAATGCCATAATTCACATTGAAAATAAGAAAAATCAACTTAGATGCGAAAGAATGAAGATTACTACCCCTAGTAAACTTTTACTGGGGGTAGTAAACTTGCAAAACAGCAGCTCTAATGCCATAATTCACACTGAAAAGGAGAAAAATCAACTTAGATGCGAAAAAATGAAGATTACTACCCGTAGTAAACTTTTACTGGGGGTAGTAAACTTGCAAAACAGCAGCTCCAATGCCATAATTCACATTGAAAAGGAGAAAAATCAACTTAGATGCGAAAAAATGAAGATTACTACCCCTAGTAAACTTTTACTGGGGGTAGTAAACTTGCAAAACAGCAGCTCCAATGCCATAATTCACATTGAAAATGAGAAAAATCAACTTAGATGCGAAAAAATAAAGATTACTACCCCTAGTAAACTTTTATTGGGGGTAGTAAACTTGCAAAACAGCAGCTCCAATGCCATAATTCACACTGAAAAGGAGAAAAATCAACTTAGATGCAAAAAAATGAAGATTACTACCCCTAGTAAACTTTTACTGGGGGTAGTAAACTTGCAAAACAGCAGCTCCAATGCCATAATTCACACTGAAAAGGAGAAAAATCAACTTAGATGCGAAAAAATGAAGATTACTACCCCTAGTAAACTTTTACTGGGGGTAGTAAACTTGCAAAACAGCAGCTCCAATGCCATAATTCACATTGAAAAGGAGAAAAATCAACTTAGATGCGAAAAAATAAAGATTACTACCCCTAGTAAACTTTTAGTGGGGGTAGTAAACTTGCAAAACAACAGCTCCAATGCCATAATTCACATTGAAAATGAGAAAAATCAACTTAGATGCGAAAAAATGAAGATTACTACCCCTAGTAAACTTTTACTGGGGGTGGTAAACTTGCAAAACAGCAGCTCCAATGCCATAATTCACACTGAAAAAGAGAAAAATCAACTTAGATGCGAAAAAATGAAGATTACTACCCCTAGTAACTTTTACTGGGGGTAGTAAACTTGCAAAACAGCAGCTCCAATGCCATAATTCACACTGAAAAAGAGAAAAATCAACTTAGATGCGAAAAAATGAAGATTACTACCCCTAGTAAACTTTTACTGGGGGTAGTAAACTTGCAAAACAGCAGCTCCAATGCCATAATTCACATTGAAAAGGAGAAAAATCAAGTTAGATGCGAAAAAAATGAAGATTACTACCCTTAGTAAACTTTTACTGGGGGTAGTAAACTTGCAAAACAGCAGCTCCAATGCCATAATTCACACTGAAAAGGAGAAAAATCAACTTAGATGAGAAAAAATGAAGATTACTACCCCTAGTAAACTTTTACTGGGGGTATTAAACTTGCAAAACAACAGCTCCAATGCCATAATTCACATTGAAAAGGAGAAAAATCAACTTAGATGCGAAAAAATGAAGATTACTACCCCTAGTAAACTTTTACTGGGGGTAGTAAACTTGCAAAACAACAGCTTTAATGCCATAATTCACATTGAAAAGGAGAAAAATCAACTTAGATGCGAAAAAATAAAGATTACTACCCCTAGTAAACTTTTACTGGGGGTAGTAAACTTACAAAACAGCAACTCCAATGTCATAATTCACACTGAAAAGGAGAAAAATCAACTTAGATGCGAAAAAATAAAGATTACTACCCCTAGTAAACTTTTACTGGGGGTAGTAAACTTGTAAAACAGAATCAAACTCCTCTCACAATTCAAGGAAGCAAAACCAATATTTGAGTGGAAAATTATCTTGATCACCCACTGAAACTCACAAACTGCATGTATTCTACAAACCCATTAATTATCTGGTCTCATATAACTAGAAAATCCAACTAAGCACATCCACATCTGATCACTCTAAGCACAGCCACATCTGTAATACAATCAGAGGATTTCACTAGCACAAAACCAAAATCCATAACTGAACCAGATCCATATTCATCTAAGATACAACACCAAACCCCATCTACCATGTCAAAGCAATAATCAAGACGTTATGTGACAAAACAACAGCCGACAAAAATATCTGAAATCAAACGTTGAGTCCACTCTTCAAAGCTAAGAGAAGGTACTATGCAATCACAAATCAAACAACCAAACCAACACACAAAGTTTATGGGATCGAAACCAAACCAACCACAACTCAGACCCGACTTGTACACAAAACCCAAACTGTGATTCCATAATCTCATACCAAGCACCAAAATTTAGCTCATATCAAACAGCAGAACAACTCAAACAATAACAACAATGCAAACAGCTACCTCACAATGAAAACGAGCATTGAACATGGACATAAAATCAGTAATGAACTAACCTCCATTGAAGAGCTCGAAAAACGTCAAGAACCCACGTGAAAGATTAATCCTGGGCAAATGGGTTTTCGTGTTAGGCTTTGATTCACATCAATTATCCAGCTATACTATATATGGAACCACATCGAGACCAAGTACAAGGCTACAAGCAATAAATAATACCAAGAACAAAACAAAGCAGTGAACACAAATGAAACATAAGAAGATACGTAGAGAGAGAGAGATGAGACTACCTAGTTCAAGAGAGGTTGAACTCTCATGGGGCGTGAAATCACAATCACGAGGGTAGGAAGAGATAGATAAAGAGAGAGAGAGAAGAAGAGAGGAGAGGGAAGGTGAAAATCAAAGTAGTGGTTCGATTCCGCCGCTTGCTGAACTCGTCCTTGTGGCGGTGGAGGGGATGCGGCGGATGACGGTGGCGGCTGAGGTGAGTCGCGAAGCCTCTCTCTTTCTTGGAATCGAACCGCCACTCGTCGCACTTCTTCCTCTTCCCCTCCGAGGAGGCGTTGCTCCGAATCGGAACCACCAAGTCGAAGCAGCAGCAGCTGATTCGACTCACTCCGAGTCGGCCTCCGCCGCTTGCTGAGCTAGTCCTTGTGGCGGTGGAGGGGATGCGGCGGATGACGGTGGAGGCTGAGGTGAGTCGCGAAGCCTCTAGAGGAGGAGGTTGAGAGAGAGAGAGCGTAGGAGTAGCAGTGGAGTGAGTCCGGTCCTCAGATCCGATCTGGATTCCGAGAGAGAGAGAGTTACTGATCGGAAAAAAAAAGGAGAAAAAGAGTTAAATTAGGGTGAGGGTATTGACGTCCTTTTATTAGAATTCATTGGAATGGGGTTGGTAAAGAGATTTTCATTGGAACGGGCAATAAACCTTTAAAATTAGTACTAAAGTGTCATTTACTCTAAAAACAATAGCTGGAGGAGACCAACCTGGGCAATGGGGAAATCTCAGATGTAGGAGCAGAAGACAAAGATGGAAACTGCGGCTGTGTTGCTATATGAAACGGACATACTATAGCATCCCTACATTTAAAGACAAGTACAAATAATCTTAAAGCAAATCAAATGAATGAGAAGTTAATTAGTAGTGCACAACTACACATGGAAGAAAATATGCTGACCCTTAATTTCATCACAGCCTGATCCTAACCCGCCGATCTCCTCACTTTCAGGATTCGGTCCTTGAGATTCCAATCGAAGGCTACAGAGACATATCTTCGTCTTCCGGAATCAGAACACAACGAGCCGTCTTCTGAACTCTAAGCACGACGAGACAAGGGGTTGCGATGTGGCTTTGTCTCTTCCATAGAAGAAGACGATCGCTTCCGTCGTCGATTATGGGCGAAACCATAAAGTTGAGTTTCTGAGTGAGAGAATCCACATCCATTTTCGATCATAAATATAACTCTTGTTGGGCATGCATGTTTGTCTATACTATTACTGTATTGTATATTTGTATCAAGGCCCTAAACAACTAACAAGGGGCTAACCGGCTAAGGGCTAGCTGCATGTAATACTTTTCACTTCCCATATGTAAACTATTTTCATCCCCAGCGAATAGAACTGTGTTAGCTCTTGCAATGTCTTTCTTGCTTTCTATTATAAAGACATCTTTTTCAAGCCTTGTCACATTATTCACTTTTCTATGACATGAGCTGCATGTGATAGCTATTAGCAAGACAGGTTGTATATTACCAGTAACAAGAACTCATATTCAGTTTTTGTAATGCAGTGGACATAGTAATTACTTGGTGGTATACGGTTTTAAAACTTAAACTTACTTTGTTAGGGATGTCATGCTGCAGGAGATAAGATTTGATTGGAAAATTGTGGCGGGTACGATAATCGCATTCCTTGGGGCAGCATTTGGGAGTGTTGGAGGTGTTGGTGGGGGTGGCTTTTTCATTCCTATGCTCACCCTCATAATTGGCTTTGATCAAAAGTCATCAATCGCAGTGTCCAAATGTAATTACACATTATATGAAATAACATATTTTGATCGTGATGTTTACTGGTTCATGTATCACTTAAGACTTAAGACCGATTTTGTTCTATTTCTAACTTGTGAGACAGCATTTCGTTTAATGTTTCTTGTGTCTGGGTACTCAGGTATGATCACAGGTACATCAACTGCTACTGTGTTATATATAACTTACGAAGAAGGCTTCCCATCATTGACTATGATTTGGCTCTTCTCTTCCAACCATTGTTGGTGCTGGGGATCAGCATTGGTGTTTCATTGAATGTGTTTCACTCTGATTGGATGATAACGATTCTACTATTTGTAGTCCTCCTAGGTAATACAATCCCTTATCTGAAATGGACTTCTTCTTTCTATACAATTCTCTGAAACTTGTTTGAGAGGTCATTAGCTTGGTCATGATATGCAGGGGTTTCAACCAAGTCATTTATCAAGGGTGTAGAGACATGGAAGAAAGAAACTATGACTGAAAAGGTGCTCTTACAACCATGCTTGCTTGTTTATATGAATTCATCAAAAAACTGAACCTTGTTTCACTACCTCTAGGACCTACTGGATGCTTCAAGACACTTGCCATCAAATTGGGAAAGTACTGAAGATGTTGTAGCCAAATGTACGCCTGGACGTCCAAGCAATGACCCCCTGACACAGGCGAAGAATGAAGCTAAACGAGTGGAGGTTAAATCTTTGAAGATCAAACTATTATAGTCATGCCTTTTGGGACTGACTTCTGGACGTTGCCAGGTTTCTATTCTTGATAATGTTTGCTGGAAGGTACTTGGAGTTATAGTGGCTGTCTGGCTCATGATACTTGCATTACAGATTGCCAAGGTTTTAATCTAGTAACACATGTAGCTACTTTATTTATTTATTTTTAAAATAAGAAGACTATTATTTGGATTAGCTTCACTTGCATGCAACTATTCAACCGGAAATCAGATTATCGACTGAAAATAACTTCTTTTGCACAGAGTCATCTGACAAAACGTTCGGCAACATATTGGTTGGCAGAACTCTTACAGGTACCTTCCATCCTCGTGTTCAATAACATAACTCACTAGTCGCTGTAAATGTATAAACTGCACAAGACTCTCTTCCCAATTTTTTCTTTAACTTCTATTTGTGAACATCAGATTCCAGTGGCTGTGGAGTAACTTCATATCAGGCAATGAATCTCTACAAAGGGCGGAGTGTGATTGCATCGAAGGGAGATGAAAACATGAAATGGTCAATGTACAAAATTGCATCTCTGGCTATAGTACTAATTTGAGCAATAATTAACATTCTTTGGCAAAAACTCCAAAAAAAAAAAAAAAAAAACTTTTTGCTATGAGAAATTACTCGACCAATATAAACCATGACAGAAATTGATTTACATCTTAGTGGATTATGCTCACCCGTAATTCAAAGTATAATCAAGAAAGAAAGCGTATGGAATCATTGTTCTCTCCACCTCCTCCACCATGATGAAGGTACATTTCCTCTTGAAGGGGGCGGCGTGAGGAGATCTAACATGGTTTGCTTCTCATTTGGGGTCAGTGGAACACCTCTAATAAGGTTCAAAGCCATGACATGGACGTTAGTCCTTTGCCTGTGCTTCTTATAAGCCCAGATACCTGCAGCAGCGCCGGCAACCACAAGCTGTTTCCAGAACCCAATAACAAATTAGCACAAAGTAAACTTTAGAAACCAATATAAAGTTTTAAGGCTTTCTATTAAAGTATTTTTCAACTCACTGGTGATAGCCATAAGCCTGCAGTCTGCAGATCAAATTTTGGGGCATAAAGTACTGTCTCCCCGAAATCCTCCTCAAGCTTCTTGTAGATCTCCTTGTCACTCTTCCCAGCATGAATCTCATCACGAATTAACTGCAAAATCATCCAATGCATTACAACTGCTACATAAACATCATGTTTGAGTTGGTAGATCATCAAGTACCTGATAGATTTATGAGACATCTCTTTTGAAAACAACCAATTTGAGAAACTAATGAAGATATAGGGAAAGAGTAATGCCAGTAGAAGTTCAAAATGATAACGGCTACAGTAACCTTATATATAGCAATGAAAACATGCTATTTATGTAACAAGAAGTACGTTTGGTTTAAAACTCTAAATATATGTTGAAGTTTATGGACTTAAATCCTCCTCACTCTTCTGAGAAGAAACTATAGTTGGCTGTAAAATACAATTGTGGTCTAGAACTTTTAAAGAGCATCAGCCATAAAAGGATCTTATATATCAAGCCAAGAGAGACTTCCAGACTTCAGTAAACACCACTTCATCAACAATAAAGGTGATAGGAAGCAGGAAGCTTAACCTGCAGGATTAATCTTCGCTACAATGTCATTGCAACAAGACAAAGAAGGAACATACGACCTACAGTTTCAGCATATCTTTACACATCGTACACCAGTGCAGGGAGAGACACCAATAATGGTATCTCATTCGAATCAAATCACAAGTATTTGACCTCCCATGACCAACAATTCATCCTAGCAGTTGTTCAGTAGGAATGCTTTAATTGGAGCACTGTGAAATTGGCAAATATTGTATAACTGAGAAAAAGAACACAGAATGCTGTTTCACCAACTCACCAGTCTTCCCTAAATCCCACCCTTAACATTCAAAAAGAAGTGAAAGAATGCAAACCTTCGGAGATATTTCCAAAGGCATCAATTTTGCTGTCTAATCACACTCTCTGAATCCCATCCATTTTCATGTAGTCCTTACTTGCTAAAGGACAGCTAACCCGAGAGCACCTCTCTCATACTATATTACTTGTTCATTTGTTTCATTTTTTGTTTGTTTTTTTTTTTTCTGGAAAAGAAACAGAATTCATCGAGAAATCGAAAATAAAGACAAACAGTGGACAAGAAGTCCACACAACAGAAGCTTCAGACATGAGGAACGTAACAACAGGAAACCCTTGATGAACCCCCAAAAGAGAAACAAATTTCCTAAACTACTGTTGCTCTCCAGTCCCTCAAAATACAAGAGAAACTATAATCTCTAAAAGCCTCAGAAACCGAAACCCCAATTAGTATCTAAAATCTCCGGCCTACTCACCTCTTCCTATAATCTTATGCTGAAGTATAGTTAGCAACTCAAAGATCCGTTTTGGAACCACTCGATGCATGGCCTTCAATAATTTTGACCTCGCAATGCAAACAATGCGCCTTTGAGGACTACGAAGAATGAAGCCCTTCATTTTAAATATTATCACAAGTATTACTTCCTGACTAGTTACGAAGCAATAAAGCACTTACATCCAAATCTTTTTACAAGATGAAAGTAAGATAATTAAGTTTGATTTGAAAGACACCTGCTACAAGACCTGCAAAGAAGTCCTTACGTCCTACCTCTAAGGTTCCCTCCCAAAAGGCAATATAAATACTTCATTGGCACAGAGCCTACTTCGCATCCCTAAGAAGATTCAGCCAACCTTGCAACTATTTTCTTATATGAATGTATGCAAATCAGAAAACATTTGATTTCCTTTTTCTTAAAGACCCAAAACAGTACTAATAAGGTTGTGCAGTTCCAGCAAAGTTGATCAATTATCTTCACCTTTCAAGAGTAGTGGTTTGTCTGCAAATTAAATATCTGCAATCTTCACTCAATTCCCTTCAACTTTCAACCCTTCAAATAAGTGATTATCTTGAGACTTGAGTCATATTAGTAACCTACTCACAAACATCAACCTACTCACTTTTTCCTATAATCTTTATGCTACATTACAGTTAGAAACTCAAAGATCCCTCTTGGAACCACTCAATGCATGGCCTTCCCTGAAAAGTCTACCAGATTTATAACAAATATGCCGTCAATGCTACGGCATAGTTAGCAACTCAAAGATCCCTCTTAGAATCACTCAAGTCACAGCCTTCCTTGAAAAGTCTCTAACAGAATTGGAAAAAATATGCCGTCAATATTCTTAACCTGGCCATGCCAAGAATGCACCTTTGAGGACTATGAGGAATGGATCCCTTCATTTCGAATATCATCACAAGTATCTTCACATTTCAAGAATAGTAGATTGTCTGCAAATTACAGATCTGCAATCTTCACTCAATTCCCTTCAACCTTCAACCCTTGAAATAAGTGATCTTCTTGAGGCATTATTAGCAACCTACTCACAACATCAACCACAACACAGAAGAATAGTGGTGACGGTGTCAGCCACCAAAATATCCCTCTAGGCCTACTTTTAATGAAGGAGAAGTTTTCAGAATGGAACAGCCTTCATCCATCTCCTCCCCTCACAATTTAAACCCCCCTTTTAACAAAACTACAAAAGCACCGTGTGCAGGTGAACTAGGCCTTTCGGAAACCTCTCTATATAATATTCATTACACAAAATTTCACTAGCATTTCGGAATCAGTGTAAGTAATGATATTACTTGGTAAATGAAAGATACCTTGCGAAGAAGAATGGCGATATCAGCTTGTGAGTCTTCAATGGACTGACTCCCACACTCAGTGCACCTAACATTATGACTGATATTTCTAGCGCGGGCATCCACCACTTGACTCTTCTTCACCGCCTCCTCCTCCATCAAACCTAATCACAACAAACGCTATTCAGTCAGGCTTTTTATCAAACACTTAGCGTGCACAACTTTACCAACTACCCATCCACAAATAAATATCAATTTAAAGAATTGAAATTGAAACTTACGGGGATGAGGGTTCCAATTGGCCCAAGAAGACTATAGCAGTATAGCTATCAGAGTCTTCAACGAGTAAAAACAAGGATATGAAGAAACTGGGGTGGTTTATAAAGTTTTTTTTTTTTTTTTTTTTTTTGAAACAAAGGGATGGGGTGGTTTATAAAGTTTAGACTGTTTAGTATCGTGTCCTTTGGTGAAATTTTTATGCAAAATAGACCCAAAATAGATTTTATTTTTTAGGCTTGCTATATTCTTTTTACACTAATTTTACATCGAATAAAAGTTGTCACATTTGTTTAACACTGTATAAGTGTATATAGTCGAACCAATATTACGACAGACAATGAACTTGTATAAAATTTTGAACGAGAATGTTAATACTTAATAGAGTAACATAAAAGAAAAAATTGCACAAAATATAACTCATAAATCATAATGCCGTTGATACACCCCGAACCTTGTATTACTTTTATGCTGTGGTTTTCGATGAAATTTTAGTTTGTCAACTTGGGAATTTGTTCTTTTATTTTTGGTAGAGGTGGTGTAGACGAACTTGTAAACTTTTAGTTACCCGAATATGAATTCGTAAGTAAAGGTTAGCTAAAATAATAAAAATTACTATTTTTGGGCTGGGGTATAAGTGGGAAAACTTACCATTTTTGTTAGGGTAGAAAACAGAAATCACCAGCCGCACCTCACCTTCTCTCTCCTCGACCCCGACCCGTCTGACTTCTCCTTGACGGATTGCCGCCGTCCGGCCACGCCTGGTCGCCGCACCAGTCCCGATCGACAGCTGGGACACCGCACGTACTTCTTCGGGTAGTAGCCGGCCTTAACTCGCTGGAAGCGGCGCACGGGAACTCTGTCAAGTCAAGCCCCACCGCTGGTTTCGTTAAGTTGGAACTCCCTTCTCCTGCCACTGATTCTAGATATCTTGGGGGGGGGGGGGTTTGTAGCTCTTCTATTGGCCATTCATCCATTTAAAAATGGAAGATCAATTCGGAGTATAGAGCAAAATTTTGTGTTCTTGAGCTTGTAAAGTATTTTTTGGCCAAATCTTTAATTTCTGGGTTTCGTACTAGTTATGATTGTTGTTGTGCTTGTTAAGAGGAAGAGATTGATATAGGTTTTGTAAATTTTGGTTGAAGTTGGAATGGTGGTGGTAGTTGACCGCCACTGCTGGTAGTTGACCGCCGTGTGTGGCTAAGGTTTGGATTTAGGAAATTCTTAAGTTGATTTTGGTGGAGGAGGAAAAGTGAGTCTCATCCATAGGAATTTCTATATTTTTAGTTATGAGTTAGAATGTTGTGAAAGATTGAAAAATATTAGTAAAAGGGTTGGAGTTCTTCTTAGGCTTGGGAGAGTGTAGAGTGAGTGAGGATGACATGGCTTTATTATGTTAAATTGATATTCTTGTATTATTGTTTCGGACCTTAAATCTCGTTTTGTACTGACGTCAGACTTAGCGGTCTATATTGTGAGTGGATATTTTGGTTTTTGTTCTAGGATATTCTGCATCATTCTAGGATATTCCTTATGTGTGCGCCTTGGCCTTATGCCATCAGGATATGTAGTTAGAATATGACTATGTATTCCTTATCATTACAATATTAGTACTTTGTAATTCTCTATAAAAAGGCTTATATCAATGAATAAGATGATGATTCTCGATTCTCTTACTATCTCTCTTTATCTTTACTTTTTATTCTTCATCACGTTATCATGCACTTTATTCTAACTTAGAGCTAATAACCCACCATTTTTTTTCCAAAACCCTAAAAAGCATTTTTTCAGCTTCTTTGTCCAACCGCCGCTGCCCATTTTTCCGGTCACCGTCCGACATCATCGACTACCAATCCCTTGGTTGTCGCCCGCTGACGATTCTTGGTTTCATCCGACTACAATTTTTGACTTCTTCAAGCGTTTGAAGTTTCGAAAGGTATGTTTTGAAACCCTAAACTTTTCTAAGTTCAATAACTCGGGGAGGATAAAATCCTTTCTTCCCTTCTCCATCTCCATTCTATGCTTGAGATTTTGTGCGTGCAGATATCAAAATCCCAGAATTTTATTCGCGGGTCAAGAGTGTGTTTGATCATTTTTATTTCCTTGTCAGGGTTGTGTATGATCAACCCTGATATTTCTCCGGATTGTGTTTGATCAATCCGAGGCCTTTTTTCGAATTGTGTTTGATCAATTCATGGCTTTTCCGGATTGTGTGTAAGGACAAACCATTAAAAACATTGTTTGTGACCTCTATCGAGTCTCATAATAGCTTGGTTTTGTATGCAAGAGCAACGTAACGTTTTGCTTATTTGAGTTTTGACGTACTCAATACCTAAGGCGAATTTTCGCTTGGTATCTGTAGAACCTTTCATTGGAAAAGATTAAACCATATGTTTTGACCATCAGGCTAACAAGCCTAGATGTCAAGATATCACATCTCTCACACTCAAAGTTTTGAGACGCCACATCGATAAAAACCTTCAATGGCAATCTGTGCAAAAAGTAATGACCACAAAATACTGTGGAATGCACTCATGGAGCATTTCTTGAAACGTTCATATAAGTCTACTTGTTGATTTAGTAGTCAAGTGGATTGCTTACCACTTTAAATGACTACATATTGTCGATGAAATTTTGTGGCATCATGATCCATAATCTTTTAGCAGATTCGATCATCATCAAGTTCTCTAGGTCTTCCAAATTGGTTTGGATTACTAACGAGACTTGATTTAGATCACACAACTGCAAACGAGAATTGTATATACGCTAATGCGATAAACGTATTTGAGATTGTCTCATAATGTGGGGACAACAATATAGGTTACGGCAACGGCAGAAAACGCCTTGCCGATGTCTAGAAAAGAGGGGGAGGTGTCGCCATCTAGAAAGCCCCCTGCAATGCTCATTGCTCATTTTGAGAGCTTATTATTTAGCTAAATTAGGAGTGAGACCCTTCTACGTTAAATGACACAAAAGTGAACATTCTATTCTTACATTAAACTATGTAGATAGATACAACCAACTTGCGGACACCTTTTTATGCTTTATGGTGTTGGTTGAAGTGTTAACACACTGGTCACGTGTCACACTATTATCTACTACTTATGTTGTTTATGCTTCTACTAGCTCACTACCCATTCTTTAAAGAAGTTTATCAGGATATAAGTTAAAGTGTCCTATACCCCATGTTCATACGCAATACGGTCTCATCGTGGCTACAACCAAGCAACTTTATCTTGTCGCTCGAACATTATTGATGCGCACCAATCTTTCTATTGCATCACTATTATCTACTGCTTATGCTGCTTATGCTTCTACTAGCTCACTACCTATTCTTTAAAGAATTTTATTAGGATATAAGTTAAAGTGTCATGTACCCCATGTTCACACGCAATACGGCCTCATCGTGGCTACAACCAAGCAACTTTATCTTGTCGCTCGAACATTATTGATGCGCACCAATCTTTCTATTGCATCTTGGGGCTATGAAAAATTTGCATGCAGTTTTACTATTCATCTACGACCTACCATTATTGAATATTGTTGTATTACAGCTCGTGACTGTGTACCAGGATTAACACGAAATTGCAATCCTTGAGCTCAAACAAGATTGAAACGGATCTCCAATCTTTGAGCTAGGCTAGATGTTAGTTCTAGGTACCAAATCACATTGTCACTGTGTACAATGATGAGTTATTTGAGATGAAGAAGTACTTAAGTTTAGGTTGGATATGAACCTCCACCTATAATCCGCATATGTAGAAACATTGTCAGGCGATCTCATTCACCGCTAAATTGCGGATTGTCATTTTGATGAGACAATATTTTCGCCATTATGAGGAGATAAGAACACAAGTGTTCAAGTTGAACGACGTGAATTATCGTGGTTTGTCCCCTCTAAGTCTCATCTTGATCCCAAATGTTTAAAGTGTTGAAGTAACGAGATCACATGCTGTAAATATGTCTGCAAGGATTAATATCCTATCAAAAGGACATGTCGTGACCAAAAGGTGTCAGTCTTGACGCCATCACCATAGATGGTGATATAGTGAAACCATATAGTGGCAAAATTGGTGTCACAAGGTCGTGTGGCTCCCCAAAAGGAAGGAGGCCCTTAGCGATACTTTCTCGCACTAGAAAGAAAGCGAGCTTGTCATAACCTGATCCATTGATCAGTGATACTCAAATTCGTCTCATGAAGTTTGAATTATGATTATCGTTGGGGGATGCCTCAATGTCAAATCTAATCCATATAGAGATATCTACAAGTATTACACTAGTGTACATAAGGACGTGGGATAATGAGTTTACTATCGAATCACCCTTCATTGATGGATATCAACTTAGTTGATTGGCCTAATGGAAAGATGCGATTCAGCATTAACAAAGAGATAGGTTCTTGGGCAGGTGATGCCGACACTGCAAGCTAAACCCTATCAACTATGTCTTTGTTAGATAGTGTAGTGAGAACAAGAGCTTATACTCATCTTATGGCGCAAGATCTCTCACTAACACGCACTGAGATCGACTAAGATGAGATATGCTCTCGTAATGGATGTCATTACACTCCACTACCTTGTCAGTTTGGTAGTTTTCAAAAAACTGAACATGTAGCCTATGAATGTGGTCATAATAACATCTCTACGGGATCAGAGATATACATGAAGATCTTAAACAGACTTCATTCATCCGAATTAAGTGGCTCCAGACTACAGGAGCATGCGTTTGCTAAATGTATTGAAACGCACATGAACTCTATTTGATTTGGAAGAGATATGATGAATTATGCCTTTGCGTGTTCATTCCGGATTTACATGGACTCTTGATGGATTAAGAGATTCCAATATGTATCAACATCCAAAGAAAAAGATCTTGGGACACGATCTCGATAAGACACTCGATAACTGTATTGATGATGATTTTCCATCAATCAGCTTAGGCGTTCTATAACTAGTGAGGCCTACATATACTCCCATAATTAGTCAAAGTTTTTGCTCTAAAGAAAGATCCGTTGTTTTGTCTAAAGCAAGATGACAAATATGTGTTAAGAGATGGAGTTCTTATCTAAGTACAATAAGATACATCAACGTACTCAACACAATACGAAAGACTTGACATCTCATTCGCTATGAAAAGTTGTAAAGCTAATTGTAGCTATGCGTCCACGCAATGCCAATGTAATGGCAGCAACTCTCTTTTCAATACTTAATGGTATGAAAGGTTGAGGCTTACTCTATCCCTACATAAGAAAGACACATCAATAGCGAAATCAGAATCCTCTAAGTTTTGTAGGTCAAATTCCACGGGACCTACATGGAATCTCACTCACTGGAAAATGGTGAAATTAGTACCATTGGAAAGGTCTATGTGTCTACTTTCCAGGGACATCAACCATTTAATCATACCTATCATTTGAGTGAGTTATGACCGTTTTCGTAAAGTAGGACGAATCTGTCTGAGAATCAGATTTTGGCAAAACAATCAACTTCTACGGGACTTTGTGAACACCTCCTGATGAACTAGAATGTGTGTAATATACGGTTAGAAAGCTGAATGAGTCTATTTTCCAAAACCGTTTACGGTTAGTTCATATGTATTTCCTAGAGGAATTTACAGCTGTTCTAATAACTAAAGGTCATGCTGCACTAGTAAGAATCAGAAAGAGCCATATGATTGATGTAAAGATCAAGGGAGCTGCGAACTTCAGGGGAGTCTAGCACATACATACATGTCACTATCAAATGTGAAAGGTGTGTTGTACTCTTTTTCTCCTACGATCAATGTTCAATTTTTCTCCCACAGGGTTTTTGTGACTTGACGAGGTTTTTGACGAGGCAACATATCAGCACCATCGACATAGCAGCGCTCGGCACAAGGGGGAGTGTTCTAGGATATTCTGCATAATTCTAGGATATTTCTTATGTGTTTCTTGGTCTTATGCCATCAAGATTTGTAGTTAGAATATGACTATGTATTCTTTATCATTACCATATTGGTATTTTGTAATTCCCTATAAAAAGGGCTTCTATCAATGAATAAGATGATGATTCTCTATTCTCTTACTATCTCTCTTTATCTTTACACTTTATACTTCATTAGTTTTTAAATAATATGCATCCATGATTTATAAGTTGTCCATTATATATTTTCCAAGCTTAAATTATAATTACAGCTTTTAAATTGGTTATGAAATTTATTTGAGATTGACATATTGGTTATGTTTTCATTAATGAACTTATGGATTTGAGCTTGGGTAAAGATTTGGTATTTGAGTTACATTATTCTTATTGATTTTTAGATTTGAGATTACATCAAGGATTTGAATTTACACGTTAAAATGCTCAATGAAATAACTAACTTAAATAATCAACATATTTTAACGTATGAGACACGTTATTAAATTTAATTTATTTCTTTTCTGTTGGAATTTTCCGAGTATGGTTGAAAATTGTATTTATGCTTCAGTTATGAGTTTCGGGGAAACTCACATGAATTTATATTTTCCTTTCTTATGCCATATTTGTTGGATTATATATGATGTGAATGCTAGCATGTCGTTCCATTTTTTTAAGTGATGTGACTTCCACGTTCTAAGTGGGGTCACGCAAGCCCTTTTCACCATAGTTGTGATGTGATGTTGCCGATGGCATCAAGCAAGCCTTGTACCCTATCCGACAACTCGACGTGAAGGTACAGGGAGTATGGGAGTACTTTGCCTGAGAGGCAACCAAGTTTGGGAGACTCACTTATATGACCATATATATTCTTTTATTTGAGTTGCTAATTTGATTAACGGGGCTAGTCTATTATTTTGGAAGTTTCTTGTATGAGGTATCCATTTATTTTCTTGTTGCATGATGACTAGCGGGGCTAGTGTGAATTTTTAATATACTTCCTTTTTTATGAGCTTATAAGTACTTGCATGCATGGAATTCCTTAAATTCCGCATAAACAAAAAAACATATAAAATTTAGTTTTGTATTATTTTATTCTTGGTCACTTATTAATTAGTTTATTTTTCGTCCACTCACGCTAACGTTTTAAATGTTTTTCCCTAGGTCCTTTGTTTTCAAATGCCCAGATTGCAAAGTTCATATTCGGCTTCACTAGGAGTTGAGACATAGTATCTTCTACTACACTTTGTTGATCGTGGGTTACCTGTTAACTTATGTGTTGTTATTTTATTTTCTTCCTTTAGTTGCTTTGATGACCATGGGTATATGTGAATTAAATTGAAGTTGTGTTTAAGGGTTATGACCCAAGTAGAGAGTTTAACTATGGTTGTTGTTCATGTGTATGTAATGCAGTTGAATATTTACTTGGTTTGCTGAAGTGTTGTTATAACTTGGTACGTTATGTGAGGAGCGGAGGGCTCCAGGAGTTGTGGTTGATTGTTATAATTGAAGTGTTCTTGATTTTATCACAGGTTGAGTTGTCCATTTTCAGGAGAGGTTATGCCGAAATTTCGGTATAATCTCTTTTAAAGTGGATTCCATAAGACTTGCATGTTTGCATGTGTGTTTTCAGGGCGGGTCTTGTCAACCATGATAACAACGAAGGCAAAATGAGGCGCTTTACTCGATTCATACATGATGTTTCCATGTATGTATTTCTGACCAAAATACATACACCAGAGCTAAACTCGATTCACTTGTGCTTCCTGAGGCGATGGAGTTGATCCTAGTCACTGGAGTGCGTCACACATACCTGCTTCAGTCACTTTCCTACCACTAAGACGCAAAGAATACAATTTGATCCTCTAATGGATTCTCAAGATAACAGGGTGCTAAGAACAAATCCAATGTCTCCAAGGTTACAGGGTTTTATGAAACAGTCCCCAACAGCTAAGGTATCTGGGGGGTTCCTATGAGGTGAGAGACAACAACACTAAAACCTTGTTCAGTCATTCAGTCCAAATAATAACATTCACGGTATAATTCTATGATAAACCAGTTTATGACTTTTGAACATAATATTCCTTAGAATCAGGTGCTTGTATTACATTAGTTGTATGTTTTCATTAGTCTATGACATCAATGTGCTGCTCAAAATACAAATTCTCTAGGAATATACATAGGCCTTCCAGGGTGAGCACTCGATAACTAGTTTCCAATTTCCCAAAAAGTTCCCCAGCTACAGCATGATGATAACTTCAAGTCGGAATTGAGGCGGGTATACAAGATTTCAGATTCTCCATACTACTTTATTGTGCATTATATCCCTGCAAATTGAACATCATCCATGAATTCAGACAAGCAAAACAGCAACAGATTTTATTCAAAAAAATAATAAAAAAGCAACAACTTATGTAGGAACACTAATAATTTTAATCTAAACCTCATTTGGGCTTCAGCATCTGGAAAGTATAATCAAACAAATCAGCTAACAAATGCTCATAGGAATACTAAATGTCTGACAACTAGTTAGACAAGAACTTTGTTTGCCCAATCACTAGAGTTAAAATAAGAATGGAGAAAATGTTTAGTTTAAGGACAATTACTAGATCAAAATGGAGAAGGATAATCAGAACAAAAAAATTTGAAGCAACAAAAACTATTACTTTCTGTGAAACATGTATCACAAGAAGACTGAGGTATTGAAGGACAGAGTGACTCAACTCAGCATAACATAGCAAAACCTAAGGGAAAATGTAAGTAGTGGGCGTGAATTCCATCAATACAAAAGGACTTCAGCTTTGTGTAAACAAGTAATCTAAGTTGATGAACCTACAGAGTCAAAGCAAACAAACATATTAAAGCTACTGGACTTGAGATATATACTATACCAAAAAGTATGCACACACATCTGAGACCTTGGTATGCTAAAAATACAGATCAGAGAGGGGTCACAAGTTGGTTTTGAACTTTGGACTTCTACTTCTCAAGGAACTTGTTCTATGCTCGCGTGCTAGTTGAGCAGTTGAGATTTAAATCAAGTTGAATTTTTGTTTCTTTTTCTTTTCTTTTTAATGTTTTTATTGTTTTGAAGAATTAAATCATGTGAACTAGAATATGGTCAAGGGTCAAACTGCAAAGAACATACGAACAAAACTTTATACCCCTAGATACCAGAGTTGCCTTCATAATGCAACTCTATTTAGTATAACAGCATCCAATATTGGAGCCACACTTACTGACCTATACACAGTTTAATCCATTTCATTTCCAAATATGCTTATTCAGTATAACAGCCTACCTTCCAAATTATAATGCGAAAGCTAAATCAAACTCATTTCCATACTAAATATAAATCAAAACCTTTCCAGTTATCCCCCACTATCTTTCCGAGACTAACAAGATTGGTGTAAAGAATAGGGATATTAATACCTTTACTGTAGTCCAATTTCAATTTCTTGGAGTGACTTCCCTTTTGTTTCCACTACATTTCTCTTCACAAATATCACAGCCAGTACACAAAAAATACCAAAGATTGTATACAGAAGTTGTGGCCCGATTTTCTCCAGCAAGGGCAAAAAGAATAGGCCAACAAAGAAATTTACCACCTGCAGACAGTCATGATATAAATATGAGAATAGAACTAGGATGTCTCGTCTTCTTCTATCTCAAGGGGACGTGCAAATGGAAATGAGATGCTATCTACATCTGCATCTATGGCATGCTTCTTTAAATTTCTTTATGTTATTGGTATGAATTGCAAGGAAGATATTATCAAGGAACGAACATGAGGCAGCTCAACAAGCTCAGCCTTCTCAGATAAAAAAAAACTTGTTTAATTACTCAATCCAAATGAGGCTTCTGTGTGTAAAAGAGTGTGTTATATCTTGTTCAATCACACAATTGTGGCAAGCCATAATGATATCAGCATTGGTCACTTTGAAAAAATTTCAGTATTCACATTTTCTTTATTTATATGACATGAGCTACCTTGGCATCTCAAAATTGAAAAGTATCAGTAGAATAGCCAGACTACTTATTAATAACAATGTCTTGATTCCTGAAGTTCAAAAAGTTCAAAAGTTTTTAACTAATAACTGGGGATGAGCTGTATAGGCTAAACTAGTAAGCTTTCTTGTATATAATTTGTTGACCAAGCATTAATACCATTTTAGATTGAAAATAGTCATCAAGTAGCAAAGTTTGTATGTGAGCAAGGCAGTCTTATCTCAGCTCTCACGATGAAGAAAATAAGAGGTGCAACAAACCAGATCTTGAGGCAATACAGAAGACACTTACCCAATGCACAGCCATGCAAACTGCCATGGCCTTTGCTCTAATACAGCTAGGAAGAATTTCTGACAGGAGAAGACCAGGCACTGGACCAGCTCCGAGAGAAAACATCAAAACAAACCTGCATAATCCATTATATAATTTAAAATATCATGACAAAAGCTTATGAACGAACTCTGTTGTATTATTTTAGTAACGCAGTGGAGAATTGTATTTGTGCATCTTTTTCAGAACGGCTATAAGCTATATCTCTTATAACTCCATTGCTATGATCAACAAAATCATTTCGTGTCACATAAGAACTAGATTTGAAATATATTTAGATGACTGGCTTACTGAAAGACTAATAAGCTATATATAGATGTTTTATAATCCTAAGATCTGAAAGACTAATTTCAGATGTAACTCAGCCATTGAATGAACTCCTACAACCTAGCATCCTTTCATTATTTCGGACCAAAGAAAAAGAAGCATCCTTTTGTTATTTGTATATGTAATGTAGTTTTTAATGTTCTTTAGAAAAAGAGTTGAAGAATATTCACTCACAGCAGCATGCCACCAACAGATAGACTCAGTGCTCCAGATCCTGATGTAAAAGAACTTGCTCCACTTACTTGAAGACTCAACGACACTGCCTAAACCAAGGAGTGTATAAAAGTGGTCAGATAGCATACCAACTAGAATAGTCTTTTTAATATAAGGAAATGTAATATTGGCAGATTCCACAAAACAGACATAACTTAACCTGATGCACCCCACCTTTCACATATATAAAACTATATTTACATCTTTAGCAGTGTATAATTTTTAATTACCAGATACAACATACTGCAATACTATAGTTCCAGTATTTCCTCTTCATATGCATATCAGTTCATGATAGGCATATAAATAAACTCAAGCCAATCAACAGATAAAAAACACTACCATGTATGCCAGAATGGAGTGTTTTTGAGGGACCAACTCAAAATATAAAGCAAATTTTTAACTTTTTTTCACACAACAAATAGAAAAGAATAATCATCAACCTATTCAAGTTTACTTTTGAGTTTACATTTCACCAGTGTCATCAGTTGAAAAAAAAGTTCAATCTACTCGGAACATTCCACAGTGGACAATATCCAAAGTGAGCTTGACATGGTGCATATGTCTAGTGAAAAATTACAATGTGGGTTTTATAACAATATCTCAACTAAAAGTCTGAATACCATATTCAAGGTACTCTTAGCAGCCTACCATGCCAGTAAAACTTCCAAGAAGAAGTACTTTTCTCCCAAGCTTATCCATCAATATCATTGCAACAATTGACCCTAGAACAGTATAAAAAGAAAGTTATATAAAATCCAAAAGAGAAAAGGAATATATAGGTATAATCTTAAAAAATTAAGTAAGAGGCTCAAGAGTAAACCCAAACATACCTGATAGATTTGCTACTCCAACACATACATTTGCAATAGCTGAAGGAATGCCGAAGCTTTTAAAGACAGTTGAGGAGAAATAGAATACAGCATTTATGCCTGACAGCTGTTGTAAAGCAAAAATGGTAGACCCAATGAAAACCACTGCAAAATATGGAGGTAATAAGGTAATCATGAAGAAAAACAGCGTAGATGTGTCACATCTTAACTTATTTACTGAATAGAGATTATACTTTTGAAATGGCGGCCATTCACTAGCTCTGAGAACTTTACTGTCTCCACTTCATCCCCTCGTTCAGACTTTGACAATTCTGCCATTGCAAATTTAACATGTGGTCCTCCTAAAAGTTTCTCAAATTCAACTTCAGCTTCAGCGCCTCTTCCTCTCTGAAACCAAGTCGGAAAAAACTGTTAGCATCAATGATTATCAATAGCCTTCCACGGGTCAACATTAAGCTGAAACAAGTACATTATCTAATTCCTGCAAAGAATTAGAAGAGGAAGGGAGTAAATTATGCGAGTTCTTATGAACCTTGTATAGTTCATCTGAGATGCATGTACATATGATTCAAAGGAAAACAAAAGAATAGTGGAGATACAAAGAGATTTAAGGTATTGCACCAGCAAGCAATTCTGAGCACTGACATAAATCTTCCAAATAAATAAAAAGGAAATGATCTTCAATCAACTGGAAATAACAGAGAACAAGCCGGGAAAAAAAAAAAAATTAGATCTTCCTTTGAGACAATCAGATCACCACCAACCTAAGTACTAAAGTAAAAACAGGATTAGGATATGACATAAATTATAAGTAAGTCCATTATACTATAGCAAGGTCTGTTCATACCATTTACATTTGTTATTAACTTTGGCAGGAAAAAAATTAACAGTTTGTTAAATTCACATTTACATATCAAGATCCCAGTTCACCGCAACCAATTAAAGACCAACTGACATGAAATTTATATTGGCTCCAAACACATGATATTAATTTGACCAACTTTGAAAGTATGCAAGTAGATAACCTTGAAAAGCCAATGAGGACTCTCTGCACAGAACTCCATGCAAATAGCAAGCACTGCAGCAGGAACAGTAGATACCCAAAAACAAACCCGCCACCTAAGCATCGATAATGTTGATACAAAAAATAGTGTTTTAGACAATCATCAGAAATAAGAAAGATGATTAACATATGAAGACTTTGAACAGTCAAAGCAGATTAATTGAGATTACTAACACCCCATAAAATTTATCTTACCAACCCACTATATCCTTGGCTGGGAGTCCAATGAATAGAGCCCCCATCAGTCCAAGACATGTAGCAATTTGTGTGAAGCTACCAAATGTTCCCCTCACAAAAGCTGGTGAAATCTGCTTGTGCGGACAGATTATACTTAAATATGTAAGGATAGAGCTAGAGACTATGCTGTATGATTTAAAAGTTGCAGAGAAAACATAAAGATTCTTATACCTCTGACACATAAAGAGCAGCAACAGGAGGACCAATACCCATCCCAGTTCCAACAAATATCCGCCCTAATATCATGCCCCATAGGCTGTGAGCTGTTGCACTGCAAAGTCACATAAATCTTTAGTAAACTGAGTAGTTAGCTACTATAAGACTATGTGACATGCTTCTTCTCTCTGATTGTAATGGATACATAAGTGTTGTGTTTTGGCTCGTTGATATGATTTAGAAGTTAGGATTCAGTAAGCAAATCCAAGTCCAGAAAGGAAAGAGGTTTTTTTTCTATAAGTTCTAGGAAAGTAATCTTTCAAGATCTGTTAGGATTTTGTCTACTAGGTTTAGGAGTCCTAAACCTTATTGTATCAGCAGCCCCTATTCAGTATAAATAGGAGCTGCAGGGGGTTTTCTAAGATTAAGATAGAGAGCACAGAAAACCAAGAGCAAAGGGTGATAGAGAGATCTAGCAGAGAGTTGGGGATTAGCATAGGGATTTCAATAAGTACTTGTAATCAGGTTGTTATTCTCCATAGTGCTAGTGATTCTCTCAAGAGAGATCATAAAGTGGACGTAGGCCAGGGTTTTGGCTGAACCACTATAAAATTCATGTGTGCTGTGTTTCTATCTTCAAGTTCATCTATCTACTTTGCTTAAGTCGTAAAGTACCAGTAAAGACCAGAAAAGATCATAGGGCGCTAACCACAATAATAAGAACTTCTAATATTTTCCGTAAGCAAACACTTCTATTGGAAACACTCAAAGAGAGAGTGGTATAAGGAGGAAATACATGAAAGCCTACGACCATATAAAGGTGTCATAAAGTACTCATAATTTTGTTCTTAGTAATTTTTTCAGATTGGTTTTTAATAAATTGCACACATTTTCTATTCAAACAAATCTTGGTGATTAATTTAGATTAATGTTCCCCTAAACCCTGTTGAATTCTTTCTGCCTGCTTTAAGCCTGCTGGTCAAAAAAATATCAGAAGCAAGGAATGCATGGTTTTGTTTAGCTAGAAGATTTTGAGTGAAAGGCTTGAAAAATCTGCTCATAAGCAATTTATGATTTCAATCTTACAATTTAGTCGACAGTTAGGGTGGACATAAACTGTACTGGTTTGAGTATGGTAGTCATCTAGAATCCTCCTATCTGGCAATAATCCACATCAGTAATATGACACTTCATTCTTTCATTGGTATTTGTTTTATTGTCTTTCCAACAACTTCACAGTGATATCAATCCATTTAGTGTCTTCATAATTCCATTTTTCTTTTGAAAGAAGCAGTTATGCATATATGATACTGCCATAGATTGAAAATGAAGGTACCTCATCGACGCACCGATTATCATCGGAAGTGCACACAACTGGAATGCCCTTCGATGCCCAACTCCATCTAGGATATAGCCACTAACTAGAGATCCAACAAAAGCAGCTCCTAAGCATGTACTCACTACTAAACCTAAATTGACATACGAAAACCATAGGATTAGATTCTGACATGCATTTAGCTGATAAAATTTTTGGAAAGCCAGTGTCAAATAGTACCTTTAGCGAAGGGATTCCCATTAAAGCCAAGGTCAAGAGAAATGCTATCTAGTGTCTCGTTAACCACTCTGCATCAGCGAAAGCCACAGAAAGAAAAATCATTAAGTTAGCATGACACATAAAGATTAAAAACAGAAAAAGTATCTCAAACTGTCAGGATTAAGACGCTCTTACCCTAGATGGTAGCCAAATAAGAACGAAGAAACAGCCGCTACAAGCATATGAGGCAAAGAGCGTGTCCATGAAGGATTTCCAAGATCTTTGCCACTCAATAGACGATCTAAAACCACCACACAAGGACTCAGCTACAACAAAATTTATGACCACCTAAGCTACTAGTACTTTTCTAGACTACATTATCAAAGACAAATAATTCAAAACTTGTACGAATTGCAAATCCCAAAAATGCTATAGCAATCTATGAACGTCCAACCATCAAAATTGATGAAAGAGCAACGGGAGAAGCACCTGAGTCTTCTACTCGATCATAAGCATTGTAATAGTCCCTCGACGTGACACGCTTGTACGCCGAGTAGGCATCAACATGACGACCTCGCATAGCAAACTTAAAGAAACCTTGTCCCAAGCTCGACACAGAGAACTTTCCAGCAGACTGCAAACACCACACACCAATATTCGATTAGCTTCTAACCAAATCATAGCCACTCCTCCATTCTTATGTCTCAATAGATCCAATCCTCGACTGGAATTTCTAACTTGCATTTCAGATGCAACATTTCACATACATGTTTCGAAACAAGAACAGAAATAGAGAGAGAGAGGGAAAGGGAAATAAAGAGTACCTGTGGAAAATGCGGATCTGACAGCGACGGAGAAGAGAGAGATTGAAGAATGCGGCGGGAGGGAGGTGTCAGCTGGTGTGAGAAGAGGACTCAAGACACATTTCGAAACCGTTCCTGTTTATTAGGAGACACCGAGGGGTCCACGCTAATTATCATTGTTGTTTAGGTGCGCTGTGAATCGGTGATTACGTAAAGAGATTAAATGGAAGCTTGTGCCTGGACACGTGGTTCTTTGGATCATTGTGTTTTGCCGCGCATGCACAAAAGTCCTTTCCTACCAATACAATACTGACACTTCATACATAATTTTTTTGGTTTGCTGGTTTTATATTCAATCATTTCTCTTCAGTATTGAGTTTTTCTTAAACTTGAGTATTTAGCTGCTTATGGTGAAAGATGGTCTAATTTTGTAGTATCCCGTACAGCTTTGAGAGTGGCTGCTTTGCAACCGACGCTACTTAAGACTTGATTATCAGAAAGACTTGATGAGTAAACATTACAATGTTATTACCAACCAAGAAAACAGCAAAGTAAAGTGTTGTTGATATTACAATACGGTGATGCTGTTTAATTAGGCTCTTAGTTGTTTCTATAAATTGTGTATAACCTGGAAAACTGTCTGCGAAAGATCATGCTATGCAACAATTCCCCTCATTTACATACATATTTAACAAAACTTGAGCATAGACACACTTGAGCAAGAATAATGGCATTTACCAGTACACAATAGCTTATATATACCATGAACATGAATTGCTAGACGAGTATAGGATAACATGAGGTTAGGCTCCAACTCCTGAACTCATAATCTGTATCTGTAGACATGTGGGCGATATAAGGAAACTAACAAGACTTTTCAAGAAACAACAGCAGAGTATTTAAAGCGAAATGTTTACCTTGTTCACAAGCAAGTTTACTTGCTCTCTGTACATCTCTTTCAAGTCTACAATATCCGCACGAAGTTCCTCCAGCTACAGACACGCATTCACTCAGAAATTATTAGAAACAGACATAAAACGACAACTTTTGCGTTTCACGGACAAAAGAAAATGAATAGAACACAAAAGAAAATAAGAAGGAAAAATAGAGGTCTAAATAGTCCAAATGGTAAACTGGTCACAGATGCTAAAGCAAGTATGTCTCAACTACTATAAAGCATCTCAAACTCTAAATGAAGAAGGTGGTTTCTATGAAGTTATAAACTAGCATCAGGCATGCGAATGTAAGAAGCATTTAAAGGTTTTGGAATCACTTTCCACTCAAATAAGTTAATCCAAGGAGGCTAAGAAGAACAGATATTCAATTTTCCACCTTAGAATTCCTCTTCATAATCTGGTCAGAGAGAGAGATGGAGAAGATCATATTGTAGCAGAAAGCTACTTCCGAAAACCTACCCATCCTTCTAACATAATTGTGAATCATGAATGTCAAAGTCTCATTTTTTTCGTTTTAAGAAACATGCTTTCATTTAAAGATAAGAAGAAAATCGGAAAACAGGTGGACCGGAGTCCACTACAGATATTAACACTCAAAATCTAACCAAGGACAACAAAACACAAGACTAGATTAGGAACGTAAACAGAAAATAAGCTAAAGATCAAAAGCTTTCCTATCATAAAGTAGACAAATTCACATGCTTTGTCCTAAAAGACAAAATAAATAAATCAACAACCAGTGTAAATCAGGAAATATCCTGCTAAATCTGTGCTAAAATACAAAGAAAAACTACCGCATTTGTCAAAACTTGTTAACTTGTTAACAGATTAATGGCTACTTTTTAACTTTTATACGACTTTTACAAGAGGTTAAATAGCTTAAAAGGACCAAAAAAATGGCATCACAGTCCGTAACACATGCGTGTTACACAACGATAGTTCAATTATTGACTTCAAAGCAAACAAAAATACGAAGATATATACCTCCTCATCTCGTTCACCCATCAGCTCCAGTGCAGCAGAATGCCTCCTCCTTAGTGCATCTAGCTCTGCTCTTATGCCAGGTAACATGCCAGCCTCTGCTCGCAACTTTTCACACTGCAGCAACGTAATCAATTCTCAAGCTCAATTTCCAAAGAAAAAAAAACAGATACAACAGACTGAAAATCACCTGTTCTGTCATTTGGACCAACTCTTCAGCTAGAGAATCGCGAATAGATTCCATGGATGCCTATAGTAAAATGGATGAATCATTTGTGAGACAAAACATAGTTATTAAATACACAAATGACATTTTAGCTTAGAAATAATCCTCACCGGACGAGACATGTAAGATGCAAGTTCACCCTCCTTCTGACGAAGGGAAGCCTCAAAAGCACTAGGTGTCATGCTCTTCATATAGTATGGAGTCATGGTTGCTTCCCCTGCATTTCTCCTCTCGGAGAAACTATCAGACGAGTCAAGAGATGCTTGTAGAAAATAGCTTTCCTCCATGCTCCCCAGGCTGCTAGCACTTGAAAGTTTCCGGTTCACGCTTCCTGTAGAAAGTTAAAAATGTCTGGTGTAAGTGACAGACTATGGAGATCTTTTTCCCTTCCTTGTCATCTTTCATTGAAAATTGTGTATGGTGTAAGCAAGAATGAGAATGAACAGAAGGATGAGTCGATTAGATTAATAGGAAAGAGGAGTAGGCATCGACCTAGTTGGTCGTTCTAAGTGAAGCCTGAAAAGGTTTGGAATTTGGACAGATTTTACACAAACAAAAACATCATACCGTTCTCAAAAGCAGAATTCTGCCTTGTTATGGTTGTCTGATCAGATACAGTAGCAGACCGCGCACAAGATGTCCTTTCCAAATCTAACCTGGCAGCTTTCTCCTTTTCTACTTCCTGTCAATCAAAAGCTTTATTCAGGGAAGCTAATGAAAAAAAAAATGACGTCAACTGAAAGAATTATTCTATTTTTTACCCAAGAAAAAGGAATTTAACTTTGAATATGCTCAGACAAGTTATGTATAGATAGCTTGTGTCTTGTACAAATAGTTTGGGATAGGAAAGGCTATTCTGTCACATCTAATATGACCAAATGTAGAGACTAGGCTTGTAAACACTATCAAGAGTACAAGACAAAGTTCCTGTTACTTGATATGAAAACTGAAAGACTGTGACTGATGAGAGTAACCAAACAAACAATAACAAAGGAAGTTCTCTAGCAATTTTAAAAGCATGACACAGTTCAACCGTTTCCATTTCCAATTGGTTTATTGCTTACTTCAGCAGTTCGGATGCCTTAACTCTAGCACTTAACATTTATTGAAGGGACAACTTCACTTAGCAAACCGTTTGTGACAAAGCAACCACTTAATTTTATAGAGATGAAACACAATAAACACTATTAACTGGAAATAAAAATACAACGGAACCAGGAGCACCACCTGCTGCAGCAGTTCCCTGTGCATCAATGCATCTTGGAGCTCCTGCTTATGTTTTCTCCTGAGTTCACGAATTTCTTCTTCAAGCTGGTTTGCACGGCCTTCTTGAGTATCAGCTTCTTCTTTTGCAGCAAGGTACTCCTGCCTATTTTCAGCTGCTCTTTGTCTCTCCTTCTCAAGAGACTTGCTTAACTGGGATTGCTCGGCTCTAAGACAAGATATCTGTAGAATATATTTAGTTCAAGTTAGTGAAAACCACCATATTTCCTTGTACGAAAAAGAAAAAAAAAAGAGAAGCATATTCCCAAAAGCATGGGTTGTAGAACTCAAAAAAGCTAACCTGAGCCTCAAGAACATTAATTCGAGATAAGGTTTGAGACAAGCGTTCATTCACTGATCGCTCTCTTTCCTCAGCAGCAGCAGCTTTGGCTTCTGCTTCCTGTAGCAGAATGAAAAAGATAATGACACAGTTTTGATATCTTCAAGCATGACTTGCTAAAACACTCTACAAACCTGTAGCCGATTGTTGAGAGACCTCTCAACAGCTGCCCAAGCTTCTGCTCTTCTTGAAGTTGTTTCCTGTAACCCCAAGAAAACAATTAAGAATAAGATCAAATTCGTACACCTGAATTCAGTAAAGTAGACCACCACAAGATATTCACTTCAATGATCCGAATATTCTCATGGGCAAATGCAAAAGAATATCAATCCACCTGCATTGCTTCAATTTGCCTAAGAAGAGGCCTGGTAGATTCTGGCACTTGCGTGATTAACTCCTCACATCGCCGCTCACTTTCCTAGAAGAGAACAAAAGATTACATTTGTAAGGAATGCAATCAAACACTGTAGTGATGAGCTTCAGTTGCATGAAAGCAAAGGAAGCTTTACGTACTTGATAACGTTTTTGCAGATCCTCAACATCCCGGCGAAGCATGTCTTCTCTAAATACTGCCTGAAAGAACAAATGAAAAAAGTAACTCAGGCCATGACTTTTGGCAGGCCAGTTGAAACGTTTGCTCTATTCTAGCAGACAGCTAAAACCAACAACAAGAACACAAAAATTTTCAAACCTGTTGCTCTGTTCTAGTTAGAGTTTGCCGTAATTCTTCAAGTGCCTGAACTAGCATAGCTTCACGCTCCTCAGCCTCTCTTAGACGACTCTCTAGTTCAGATCTGGCTTCATTGTTAGCACGTGCCTCAGCCATTGCTTCTGCCTCCTTGGCAGCAGCCAAAGCATTAGTATAATACTCTTTCTGTGCTGCAAGTTCTGTTTGGTGCTTTTCTATAGTTTCCTGCAGCAGCTTTTCTGTAGCTGTCTTGTCCCTCTTGATACTCTCTACTTTATTCTCTTCTACCTGAAGACAGAATCACATACCTACGTATTACTATTGGTAAGACTGACCTAATGTGTGCCTATGTCCTTCGCAGTATGTCCTAAATTAAAACATGCTGCAAGGCAATATACAATTAGTGTTATATAATATGCCGGAAGGCAATGTAACAGTATTATGATTAGAATCGAACAATAATGTTCACTAATGCCTAAACTTGAATATGCCATCGTCACTCATCATAATTCATGTACAATGGTATAGTAATTCAGTTACCTGAAGTTTGGTATTCAGCCCTTTCTTCTCTTCTTCGAACTCCCTAATCTGTTAACCATGTCATTTAAAACAAAAGGATAAGAATAACTAGGAGCCAAAGGACTGAAGAATGGCAAAATCAGAAATCAGTGAACCCGTTACCTGAGCTCTTAGTTTTCTAATGAGACCTTCTTGAGTAGCCTGTTTCTTTGAAAGTTCTTCGCCTGGTAGACAAAAAATGCATAAATGAAGGATATTGTACACTATGAAAAGTGAAGGTAGAAATTCAAATACCTTCCGCCATAACTTGATTAATTATTTCATCCTTTTCCTTCAGAAGTGCAGCAGCATCACTTTTCTTATTCTGCTCTCTTCGAAGGGTGTCCCTTTCCTTTGTAAGAGCGTAAACCTAAAATGTTGAGAATAGACATTCAGTAAAGAATTTAAATGAAAATAGACAAGCTAAACTAGCATAGCCCCTTGGGTCCTTATATTCTGAAGTAAACACCAGCAGTAATAACTTATTGAAAACAAATTGGACATATTACAATCAAAATGTGAAAAGCACAACTATAAACAAGCGTTTATGAGATACTGAAAGCCTTACCTTCCTTTCAAGTGTTGCAACCCTTTGATGGTATTCCTCCCGCAGAGACTCAACTTCTGCTTCAGTGGATTTTCTCTGTTCAATAAATCTCACTAGTTAAAGGATAAACATCTATATGAAATATATTTATTGATGCAGTTCTATATCCCTGATATACAATATCTTATTGAGAAGATGAACCTCTCAACCATGGTAGGTTTGGTGGGTTTCAAAGAAAAATTGACCAAAAATGAAATATGGAGTGAAGACAGTCATCAGACTGAAAGACCAAAGTGCCAAGCCATAGTTTCATAAAATGTTAATTATATCGACAAAGTTAAAGTATCAGAGAAATAAAAATAGAAATATGTACACACCTACATTCCTTAAGTAAGAAAAAAAAAATCTTACATTAAATGAAACAAGAGTGCGCATTAATCATAAAAAAAAAATAAGCCACATATAAGAAGAATTGGCATTGATATTGCCAAGACACGAAGATATTGCAGCCACCATTTAACAAGAAATCTTTCGTGGTAAGCTAGGCAGCCAACTGCCTCTATCAAAGAAATTCCTTTGTTTTTCCTCTAACGGAACATAATACCCATTGGGCTCTGACAAGTCACCATCAATCTTCCATTTTCCTCCTCCCTATCAGGGGTATGACAGGGAGGAGGGAAGGCAATTGATGGTTGCAGATGCACAAAAGGAGTACTTGTCCATCCCTAGGACAAACTAAAGGTGAAGAGAAGCTTATTTTGGGAGGTGATAACAAATACTTGTGCAATATAAATCAAAAGTGAAAAACCAAAGAATGCATATGTATTCAATATTCTACCATCAGCTTGGCAGACTGAACTCCTTAGATAGAAGTAGATAAACATACACACCTTCAAATCCTCAACCACAAGTTTTAATTGCTCATTTTCATTCATGAACTTGGCAATCTCATCAGCTTTTGCCTGAAAAAGAAAAAGGATCAGATTTCAGGAGTAGACAAATGTAGAGACATGAAAGAAGGCAAAGCAACGGAAATTTCTTGTATCTTAAGCATGTCTAAATACTTTAATCTAATTCACCTCAAAAGCCACTTTAAGTTAATTACCCTACAGAAATAGAAGAAAGCATTTCACTTTTATATATAATCTACAACGGACAAATCAACTAAAAAGCCTACATAGAAACTATATCTAGCTGGCACAACTGAATTAAAAGTTAAATAAATACATACTCATATAGTATATAATCCATTCAGGAAGTTCAGCAGCGCCTCATGTGTCTAACGACAATAATAACATAGACAGGAAATAGCTGAAGTCTTAACTAGCACTGGAATAAGATGATGCATAATCATTTCATCATTTACCTGAGCCTGTCTTGCAGCACCTTGCAATGCAGCTTCCATCATTTTCATCTCCTTCTTCACTTTCTCTAATTCAAGAAAAGCGTTGGAAGCATCAGACATATTTACTCCGGTGTCTGAATAGTCTGACTTTTGTCCTGAGCTCAGACGTTGCTCATTATAGTTGGTTTCATTCTCATCAACTCGTTGACCAATTTCAGGTTCCTCAATTATAGCATCCTTTTGTTTAAAAACCAACTCCGAAGATGCATCTGAAGCCTCATTGGAAGTATATACACTAGGTAATTGATTGGTAGGAGATTCACCAGAGCTATGATTCACCTCAGTGGTAACGGAGTGAATATCAGATGGCTCAGTAACATCTTGAGGTAGGCTCCTGGTTGATTCCTCAGGTTCAACTGTAGAAACCATTTCAACAATATCTCCGGCTTGAGTCACAGTTTCATTATCGTTCTCGTCATTTTCCTTCTGGGCATCCACATTCTCATGCACCTCAGCATGATCATGTGACTCGCTCCGCAGAGTATTACTACCCTCCTTAACTTCACCTACATTAACAGCTCCTGACATTCCTGGAGCTGATTCTGAAATTTCTGAGGATTTCCCTACTGAAATCTTATTGTCTTCTTGAGAACCGACAAGATCTGATAATGTGGTGGGCTCAGGTGCCTCAACTGGCACTGAGGGTGATTGGGACTCTAATTTCTCAGGCTCTGATTCCGATGTCCTTGTTTCCTCGGCAGTCTCAGGATGGCTTTCATTTCTTTCTTTCTTGGAAACTTCGTTTTCCTCCTTACCACATTCAGTTGAAGAATGTGGTAATGTTTCGATTGCCCCATCTTTTTCATCAACTGCAGATGAATGTTGTGGAGATTTAGGCTCCACCGATGACTTCTCATCCTTGGGTGGATTAGGCTCCACCGATAACTTTTCAACCGTAGGTGGAGACTTAGGCTCCACTGATGATGATTCAACCTTTGGTGGAGATTTAGGCTCCACTGATGCTATCTCAACCTTAGTTGAAGATTCCGGCTCCGCTGATGATTTATCAATCTTAGGTGGAGACTCAGAAGACTCGGCTCTCTGTGATGATTCAACACTGTCATCCTCATTCTTTTGCCCCATAAAAGACATGATCCTGTCAGCAGATGAAGGCCATAATCCTGAAGCTGAAAAAATAGATGATATCATGCTTAGAAAAACTCTAAATCATGCTTTGCAACTTCTGCATTATATACACCAAATGGAGGAAAATAAAACATATCGTAAGCCACTGCAATCATATACACAAAGCAAAATCATAATTTATGGCTACCGAAAATGCAAGTCATGTACTGTAGCAAAAGTAAACTCTACTAACATAAACCCCATTAGTAAGCTCAAAAACCAGTCTTTTCCTTCTAGATTGGTCATGTATAAGTATAACATATTCGAGTTTCTAAGCACTGCTCTACTTTAGAATGCAGGAAATGTAGCTCATTCTCCGAATTCCAAACAGAACACAAAACAAACTAATATACATAGCGAGTAGGAGCAATGTGAACAATGTGTGAGCTGGAGAAGTACCTTCATTGGCGGATTCAAGCTTCTCCTTCTCTTCAAACCCCAAAGCGCTATCGAAATTCTTCTCGATGTTCTTGACGCTCTCCTGGAGCTTATTCACAGAGCCGGCGATATCCGGGAAGCCCCCCAACGAGACCTTACTACTGAACCACGCCATTCTTCAATCACCGATTCGATTCAGTGAGATCACATCCAATCTGCAATGACCGACGAAAACCTAACGGCGATAAATGGAAGGACGATACGGAGATTGATCAGAGTCGGATTGCGATAGCGGAGTGGGATGCAAGATCCGATTTGGAATCCGGAAACAGAGAGAGAGAGAGAGAGAGAGAGAGAGAGAGAGAAAGAAACCTGGATGGAGATTTGGGGACTCAGTTGATAGCGCTGTGGTTGGCCGAGCTGGAGCTGTAAGTCGGCGTCGGGTTTTACAAATCGGAAACGTGATTTCATGGGGCGGAGAGAGTGATTTTTGGTGGAAAGAGGGGATTTGATTGTTTTTCTGTTATATATTTACACATGAAATTGGGTATTCGGTAAATGAGTTTGATGACAGACGCAACGGTGTCGTTTTCGCGTTTTATTCTTTTTTTTTTTTTTTTTCCTATAAAGGTCCTTTTTTTTCCTTTTTGCAAAGGTATTAATGAGGTCTTCAATAAAAAAGAAGAAGAAGAAGAAGGTATTAATGAGGTCACTTTTAGAATAACGGTGCTCGGCATCGGTACCGTCAGGGATTGCAAACGGCGGTTTTGAGCAGCTCTTAGAGACGTTGATTGCCGTGGAATTGGGTATTGTAAGGTTAATTTTGTTGCTGATTTGTGTGAGGTGATGTTGTTGGTGGGCCATTGATCCAAAATTAAGAATAAAAGGATCTTGAAAATATTTGGTCTCGAAAGTGAGGACCATTATTGATGACACTTATTCATCAGTCGGTTTAAGGCAAATTAAAAAATGATGAAGTTATTCTTATATGTATCTTTTGATCGGTCAAAGTCTTGAGAAGACTCGTTTCGTCCATATGACGAAGAAGTCTTAGGAGAAATTCTTCATCTAAGTACGGTAGCACATTCATGTACTTGTCACAATATGTTCGACTCAACATCTCATTCACTATAAACTTCTAAGACCAAATTCTCCTTAGCCTTTCAACTCTTTTCCTAGCGGTCGAACATCTTCCCTCTCTCTTAGATGAGTGTGAATGAATATCAAGGTAGTGGTCAAATGCACCCACGCAACGCCAATGTAATGGCAGTAATTCATTTTTTGAAAGGTTTAGGCTCATTCCATCTCTACAGAATGACGCATCAAAGGCGAAATCAAAATCTGACCAGTTTCGTAGGTTAACTTCCACGGGACTTACATGATAGCCCACTAGTTAGAAAATGGTGAAATTGGTACCATTGGAAATGTCTATGTGTCTACTTTCCAGGGACACTAACCATTTGATCACATCTATCATATTGAGTGAGTTATGGCTATTTTCATAAAGTATGACAGATCTGTCCTAGAATATGTTTTTACAGAACAGTCAACTTCGATAGAGCTTTGTGATCAGCTCAAAATGAACTAGGTTATGGACCTTGTATAGTTGGAAAACTATGGGTGTATAGTTTCCATAACTTTGTACGGTTTGTCTATACCTATTGTATCGAAGACGTTATGACTATTAAGTACATGAAAGTCATGCTACGCGTGAATCTGATTTTCAACGTGAACATATGTTTTGAGTTGTTAGGAAACATTCTTCTTAAAGATCAAAGTAATGTTAAGTATACCAGGCACAATCTAAGGATAATGTGACTAGACTTAACGACTAAATCATTGTCCGAATATACTTTTAAAGTATGTGAAGTGAATTGGTCTGCGCCGTTTATCTGAACTCCGAGATTTAATTACTAATCAGAGGAAGTTGTTGTGTAGGCATAAGGGGGAGTCTACATCACAAGTTAGCTTCAAATGTAGTTGGTGCGTTGTGTTCTTTTTCCTTTTGTCCAAGTCTTTTGTTTTACCCACGAGGTTTTTGTTTTATTTGACAAAGTTTTTATCGGCAACACCATAAACACCGTGACATATTAGGGACGCAATACAAGGGGAATTGTTTAAGAAAATTATATTTTCATCATTCTGTTATGTGTTCTACCCTTAATACAAGTATGATTGGTTAATCTGTTTCCTTATTAGAATATATTACATTATTGATAGATTTTCTAGATTCTTTGAGAGACTCTATGTAATTTTTATAAATATATATTTCTATCAATGAATAAATAAACCGTTTTAATTTAACCCGATTAGGATGTGATCTTGGTTGTAATTTTATTTCATACTCATTGAAAAAAAAAAAAATCTAATATATCGGTCTAGGGTTTTGCTTTAGGGAGTGCGACGTCCTACTCTCACGAGTCACTACATATAACAGCAGATCCACTCCTCTTTTCTCTCTCCTCTTGGTCTATTCTCTCACAATTCAAATAAAACTCAGTAAGGACTTGCGGGCACATCAAATGGACCTAGCTCCGATGAAGCGCGACATCGACGACCTAATATCCCAATTCGCCGCCGCCGATTCGACTCGCTTCTCCGACATGAAGCAAGTCTGGCTCTCCAAAAAGTTCTCCTACATCTACAACGCCCGCCCCACCTGCGCCAACTCCCTCGCCCTCTTGATGCAATCCCTCTACTCCCACTCAATCGGCCACCTCATCTCTCCAGACTCCTCCCTCTCACGACGACTCGGCGGCCTCTACTGCCTCTACTGCCTCCACGAGACCCAGCCTCTTATGCCCCCTTTCAAAATCTACCTCTCCCTCGAGGAGCTCAAGAAGGTCCGGAGCCTCGTGGCGGAGGCCAAGGTTCGGGGTTTGGGAGCGGCGGCTGCTCTGGTGAGGAGGCTGCTGGAGAAGAAGGCGTTTCTGTTCGGGTGCGTGGAGACGAATGAGGGGCTGAAAGGGAAGGTGGACGAGCTGACGGAGCTGGAGAATAGGAGGATTCGGGCGGCGTGTGAGAAGCTGTTTGGGGAGTCGAAGATTGAGGAGTTTATTCATATGGATTTGGGGATGGAGGTTGATTTGGGGAAGGTGAAGCAGATGTCGAGGGAGTATAAGGAGTTGAAGAGGGTTGCGGCGGTGGAGGGCGGGGATGAAGAGATGAAGGAGGGGGTTGAGGGAGATAAGGAGTTGCTGGGGGATGTGATTGAGAAGATTTCCAAGGAGTGGGATGCGCAGAGGGAAGTGTTTTATAGGCAGACAGGGTTGAGTCAGAAGTTGAATGAAGAAGAAGAGCAGCAGCTGTTGCAGCAAAAAGAGGAGGGAGACGACGACCAGAGTTTCGACAAGGAACTCGAACAAATACTCTCTCAACAATGATGATGCTGGCTGGCTGTGGATTTTGTTAGGTATTCATCGAGGCTGTGTTTTTTTAGTTTTTTTTTTTTTTTAGTACTTTGGGGTTTCAGAGTAGATATACTGACGTTGTTCTAGTTGGATTTGATGTCATCTTATGACGGTTTCAGTTGTATTGTTTTATAGATAATTACTCTTGTACTTTCTAGATTCCTATTGTAGATTAGTGACATTAATACAGAGACAATCCTAATTATCTCTAGGTTGCTATTCTAATAGTGAAATTTGGTTTCAAGGCTTTTGAGTTTCTGAGTTCATTCTCGATGTTCTACAGGTTTACCCAACACATGAGTGGAAAAGCAAGAATATGTTTGTGAAGCATTCAGCTTCTGAAATGATGAGGTATGCAGAATTCATTCAAATATGTCGAGAAACAGAATTAGAAGAGATGCATAATTGCTTAAACAGAGAATTAGAAGAAAATGAAAAGCATTCTCCAAGGGCTAAGTCTTCAATTCCAACGGTAACCTTTCCAATCCCCAGATTCACCAGTGAATTTAGCCTCGTCTGAGAAACTATCCTTGGATATATACAGATCCGCTGGTGTTAACTTGGATGCCTCTGATAATAATTCAACGGGGACTGTGGCTTGAAAGATATCAGAATTAAGCAATGATGATGATGCAATGAGTAGTGTCATGGTTCCAGTGGTTGTTAAGGCTAAATCTCCAAGGTGCTGTCTCTCGAGTATTTTTCACAGGCTTCAACTGAAATGTAAATGGGAGGAAGAAGACCCTCCAACTTTAAAAAAGCTTAAGAAATCTCTTGAGTTTGATATTGGTTCTCGTATTCCTCTTGCTCCAATTATGGAGTGGTGCTGTTGCTTCTAGAACTCGTGGGAGTAAAAGGAAATCTACAAGGAACAACAATCTTACTGATAAGAATCTTCGTGATGATAATGATGAGTTACTTGATGTGTGTATAATGCAGCTGGATATGTGGACTGGTGCATTTGATAGAAATGGCTGTGGTTGCAGGCCAAATTCCGCCTCAATATATACAGAGTGCTGATCAATTGTTAAAATCCACTGATCCTGATGAGGTGAAGGGGGAGTTGGTCTCTCTTGTCCTGATGGTTTTTCAGGTACCTTTTATCAAGTCTAATGGGATGTCGTGAATTCTAGTATGTGTGATGCGTCATCTGACAACAAGACACATTTGGTGCTAATTCCAAAAGTTAACAAGCCACTTCTCTCAATTTCGACCCATCAGTCTTTGTAATATATCTTACAAGATTCTATGTAAGGTTCATGCTAGCTAACAGGTTGAGAAACATTCTACCATTGCTTATATCAGATAACCAAGCAGCCTTCATTCAAGATCGACAAAATTCAAGACAATATTATCATTCCTCATAGGGTGTTTCATCACCTTAGGAGGTAAATAATATGATATGGGGCTTAAACTGGATGTGTTAAAAAAAAAAAAAAAAAAAACCTATGATAGGATTGAATGAGACTGTTGACTTGAGGTGGGTTCAACTAATTCAACGATGTTTTTTCTATGCTTTTCAATGGTAGACATGGACCTTTCTTTAAGCCAAGTCGTGGCATCAGGGAGAACCAATTTCTCCTTGCATCTTTATCTTGGTGACTGAAGTTCCCACTGCAATGATCAACAATGGATGTGCGTTCAGGCAGCTAGAGGGTTTAAGGATGGGAGTGGATGACCCTCTTCTATCTCATCTGCTCTTTCTAAAAGATAAAGAGTATCTTGTCTTCAGTATTAGCTATCCATGAGTCTCGACTGTCTTGACTTCTGCACTTGAAAAGTAGCAAAGCTTCCCACCCAAGTTTTGTTTCCGCAGAAGCAATCTGTGAAGACAACATCTTCTAAATTCATTTTACGTAAATCATTCTTCTCACTGGAGTCCTAACCTGAAATACTCCATCCCCAAAATGTTGCTACTGATTCAAGAAAGGAAAAGGTTCAAATGATGACTCGCTGTTTTAACTACTACTCCACATACAATTATACAGATACCAATCCATGGGAAGATTACCCATATAACTCTGTTGATACAAAGCCATACACAGATCAAATCCGTCAACATTTTCGAACAAAATCTACAATCTTTCTCTACTTTGCACAATGCCGAAATCTAAAATCAGGAAAAAAAATTATGCGCCACATTATACAGCTCCTATTTGCATCAGATGAACACTAGGGCAATTTCAGTCACCCAGTCTAATTCCTTGAATCATCCTCAAAACCCTTGTAGGAGAGTTTAGAGTGTAGGAGAGTTGACTACATTTAAGATTCTCATCACAAGATAACTAAGTCCAGAGAAAGAAAGACAAAGATCCCATACGTTTGATAAAAGAAGAATATACATACAAAATGATCGAACAAGCACATACAGCAAATTCTGATATCATGCATGATGCATGAAAGGTATGTGCAAGGTATTTGTGCTTCAAGATGGGCAAAGTAATGGGAGTGTCATGACTGTCATCAGGAAGAATAAAATATTTTGCAATTACTATATTCGACCAAAAAAAATCCAAGAACTGAGCTGACAATGGAAGCATTCAACAATCTCTGATTAATAGCGTAGAATCAGCACGCGCAGGCGCATATCTATATACCATACCAAATGTAGAAGCATAAACTTGCTTGAGATTTGCAAGTATAGAAATACCCAAAGAACCTAAACACCTATAATACCCTATCTTACAACTCAATCTCTCTAAAGACGATTATTAACTCTACCACAAAAGTACTCTTTATAAGTAATGATATTTTTTAACAAGTGCCAAAGCAGCAGGTATTGTGCTATTGGCAGCAAGAGTGTTCATTGTACATAGTTGATTGCTTTTCGCAAGGCACAAAGATATGCACTAATGAACCTATGTTATGCAAAAAATTACAAAGAAAGACAATTATAATTGACATCTCGAGGCAAATAAATTTCTTCACCATGATAAGAGGGTTGGATGGAGCAAAACAAAATTGTGGGTGTTAAGCATGGCCCAGATGTGACCTTGAGCACTAATTTATCCAGCTTAGCAGCATCAAGAGACCATTCGATCAGCTGATGCAGGATGTTGAACATGCTGCAACACTTCTAGCCTTTATATCCTAAATCCACATGTACATAAAAAAATATTGCCATTTATAAGAAAAAAAAAGAGGAAAATAAGCAAAAGCCATAATTGTTATTAAGTAGCATTCCATGTTACAAAGTACCCTATGTCAACTATCAAGTTTCAAATACTTGAGAAACTAAGAAGGAACGGATTAGTTCCTTATTAAGAGAGTAAGGACTAAGGCCATTCCTCCAACATCAGTAAGAACACACATCTACTCCATAATCTAGCAGAATAAAACCATAAAATCCAACTCCAACCAATAAGTGGCATTCCATGTTATAAAATACCCTATGTCAACCATCATGTTTCAAATACTTGAGAACTAAGGACCAGGCCATTCCTCTAACATCAGAAAGAACACACATCTACTCCATAATCTAGCACGATCTTTATACGGCTTATGAACTAGTAAAATCAATGATAGTAAGCTATAGATTAATAGTGCAGGTCCACCAAGTCGTCCAAAAAGAAAACGTTACTAAGAATGGAGAAACATAACAAAATAACATGTACCACAAAGTGAAATTAAATTCAACTACTGCTCATCATCGCTGCTTATTTCAGAGTCGTCATCTTCCCTGTAGTGAATTTCATTTTCATCTTCATCTTCATCTTCATCATCATTTTCACTTCCATCCTTCTGGTCCTCATGCGATAAAATTTGACTTCCAGTGTTTGTAGCCTTTTCAATCTAGTAAAAAGCATACAAATTCCAATCAAAGACCAAAAAAGTTGGAAAGAAGTACTGAATTTATGTGAACATCTGAGACTCTCAACCTGTGCCATTACAAGCTTCAAACGACCGGATAATTGTAATAAAGGCTGAATAGCTGCCTTTCTAGATTTAGTAACCTGCAAAGAGAACATATTAATTACGAGGCTGCATGCAATACATTATACCACAAGTATAAGATGGAGTCTGGCTTTGAAAGAGGAATTGAGTGGAAGATTGCCCACTTCAGGACAAACAAATACATAGACCTTCCTAGGGAGCATTTATGTGGAAAGTCATTTTTCCTAAGTGTAAAGGTCAGAAGTTCAAGACATTTCAGGTAATGTAACCAAGGAAGTCATCTATGCTTTGGCTTGTCCCATCAAAGGTTAGTTTGTCATCGTATTATCATATGCATAACTACTAAACTAGGCATCCAGCAGCACTGTGGAGAAGTTTTGGAAGAAAAAAGACGTTCTTTCACGGAAAAACTGAGCAGAAACTTTCCATCAAGAACAATTCACAATGAATCTAAAAGACAGTTTCAAATCACTTTCAGTACTACTGAACTTATCATATGAAGAGAAAGAAAATAAAATAATAAGGGAGATAATAGAGACTAGGAATACACTAATACTATTTACCTTGAACAAGGAACTAAGCACCTGGGTCTGAGGCTCTTCTGACATGACATAATGACTGTGATTTACCAATATGCAGTATATCCATGGAAGGACATAGTTTCCACTGCTAGACCTTTAAATGATGTATTAAAACCAGTCAAATTTAGTTAATTTTCATCATAATGCATTGGATATAAAAGTACTACTAACAACAAAGAAAATTACCACTAAGGCATAAAACATAACTAAACAGACTTATCAATTAAGAAAACACTTTTGCACACATAGCTACGTTTAAAATTAAAGAAGAACAAAGAAAAAAAATATAATATCCACATAACCACATACATGTGATGAAAAACCTATGCAAGATCATGACAGCAAGAACAAACCTTGTTTGCCAAATGGCCACCAAAACTCCCAATAACTTGTATGCGTCACTAGGTACCATTGACAGTACAGCCGCCCTCATCTGGTTGATGATTATAATTTAGATGGGAACAAACACAAAGCAGTACAAATAGAAATATAACATATATGACACTTGAAATACAAATATAAATAAGCACACCTTCTTTTGTGACATATTTGTCTGAATGTCAATACTTTTAAATGCCGCAGAATTAAGTGCGGAATTGATGGTTGGGTCATCTACTTTACTGAGTATTCCTAATGATCTCAACTGGTCCTCCATGCAAATTGCTCCAGTGTCAAGTTCAAACTCTACCATGCCATCTGGACATACCAGCATAGCAAATACATCAAACCCATACACCACTACTTTTCAACAGGATAGTAGAAAACAAATAATTACCAGAGCCCAGAGGTCAAATACATATAAGTACACATGTTGACATTCGTAAAAGTATCATGGGTGAAAAGTGACGACTAATATTTTTGCCACATACCATAATTATTAATAGCTATAGGATTACTTATATTACACTAGCACAACCCACACCCTACGTTTTATAGATAACCACGTTTTTTGTAATTTTTTAATTTTTATTTCATATATTTAATTACTATATTATCTCTATTGATTAGTTCTATTTCAAAGTATTTTAGCATATAAAGGTTATATTGCTAAAACAATTCAGTTATGGAGAGCAAGCTCTCTTCTTTTAACAATAGTATAGATACAGGTAAGTTTCAGTGGCATTACTGAGAGAATATAGGGCCTACCTTTGCTCTTAACAGGGCCAGAGAGGCTCCTGCTGTCGTCCATATCGGCCATTAGTTCGTCTTTGTCAAAGCGCAATTTTTCATGCTTTTTCTTTTTTCCATGTGAATCAAAGATCTTCGGAATCGGAAGTAGAGCATCTTCTGCATTTGCACGATCTAATGCAACAACTGATGAATCATAAACACTAGTCAGCTATCAAATTAAAATCAAGAATCAGAGTAAAAGTAAACAGTACTAACTTGGACCGGAAAGAATTAACTACTTTTCAGCCAAAGGGAATTTTAAAGCACATAGTCTTATGAGACAACTGATTTGAATGTATTTTAAATAAGTGGTTAAACAAAACAGCCTTACAAGGTGGTATGACATCTAAATTAAAGAGTTATGACTCTTGTTATCTAATAAGTATAAGAAAATCAACAAGACATCTTGATAAACTGCATTAATTGGGGGAACTAGTTGTAATCAAGTTTTACCTCTATTTTGTACATCTTGGCCTCTCTTGGATTTGACAAGAGACTGACCCATTGGTAGAAGAACCCCATCACGAGAGCTACTCAGCTTTATGTCTGTACCGGAATGCACCAAAAGTTTCTGGAATGATGGCTTCACCGGTAATCCAGAAGCAACAAATATCTGCCCAGAAGCAGATTTGGCAATTCCTTGCAAAACTGCAGCAAATATTGCTGGTGAAGCCCTATGAGTTTCAGACAAACTGTCTTCAGAAGATACTGAAACTTTTGTGGGCTTCGCATTCCGTAACTCCTCAGCATTCTTCCCAAACCAAAAATAGCAAACACCAGCTTCTGAGATTGCCAAGACATATAGACCTGCGTCACCAACTTCCTCATTGTCTATGCACTTGCTATCAAGAAAGACAGCAGGGTGCTCCATTGCAAGGACAGCACTTGCTGACTGCTTTTTTCCACCATCTATATTCCATACTGCAATATACCTTTCACCTGCGGCAGATGAGAGAATGTACTTCCCATTCTCAGTGAAGATCATACAGCGAACAGCTCCCTATGAATAGTAGAATAATGTCATTAAACTCTGAAAGAACCATTAGAAAGATTGCTATAACATAAATGAATGGTTAGCGCTCCTAATGGTTGAGAGCTTTGGGAAATTGGCATCTAAAGTTATCATGGTCTTAAATTATTACAAATGTAATATCTAATTGTGCTGAATTCCACAAACTGGACTCTCTAATGGTGCAGAGTCCTTTGGGAGCTTAAAATCGCTAATGAATCATTAGTTTACATTCTAACAGATGAAACTCTTAGAAAGATGGTAAGCCAACAGCATCATCAGAAAGATAAGCAGACTTAAAAGCAAAGAACTGAGAAAAGTATAGCACTCACGGGATGGCCAGAAAACTTCTGTATCTTTTTGTGGTCAGCCAAATTCAATATCTTCATTTGTGCAGCAGCAGTTGCTAATATCTTCCCATCTGGACGGAGAATAGATCATCCAGAAGGCACTATCAGCAATACAGTAAAAGCCAGAATCTAGCAAAGAATGGAGTTTTATTTGGATCCCTGGAAAGCTTTTGCACAGTTTAGACATGTCTAAGTTGATTATTGCAGTCCATTTAGTAATAACTATTACGCTTTGAGTTACAATTTCCTCCAGCCTCACACTTGTGAAGCTGAAAGGGATTGCACATACCATAATTGATAGGGATAGGACTCGGTCCTGAATACAAACGCTTCCTACCTATCCATATGTACTAACCAGCAAACTCTACATTCTTTCACAAGACCTTGTAACTAAGTGCTTGAAACAACTAAATTAAACATTAATATTCCTTTTTGAAAACTGGTTTGGACCACAAGCCAAAGCCCTGATGAATGAGGCCATCATCCAGAAATTGGAATTAGGTCATCATACAGGAATGGCCTGACACCAGAGAAGAAATTAGGTCATCATACAGGAATGGTCTGAGACCAGAGAAGCTGGTGATGTGTGCGAGAAAATCAAAAGGACAATTATGGGACACATGGGAGTGCTCCTAAGATCATAGAAGTAATGCTCTGACAATAACATTCTCCAATCAACCCATGAATTGGTCTAGTTCTCTCCATACACGTCTTTAGACTTCTCTAACTTCGAAAGAAAGGTTGCCTACGGGCCAAGTTCATTTTACATATTCCACCCTAATGAGAAAGTCCACTCTCTTGTAGACTTAAAAACCAATTCTTAGAAAACATTAGTTACAACTCGTCACCTCAATACAATACCATTTTCAACTTAATTACAGACCAAACAACACTGCATCCCACATCTAACATATCCAGATGGTTTGGTTCTTTAAGCAAAGACTTGCCAAATAGTATCTTCAGCGAATATGCAGAGTATTAAAAAACAACAAACACTGAGAAGCAGAGCAGTACTCTGAGCAAAGACCATAAGAACATATATGCATTAACTACCGTACCTGCTGAAACAGACATAGAGGATATTGCCTTTGTGGACGCTTTGAACTTCCCCAACAGGTTTCCTGTCAGTGAATCGATTTCACATATCATCCCATCAGCACCGGCAGTATAAATAGAAGAACCACTCCTCGCAAAGGATATGGCACTAACACGACTGCACATGAAAAAAACCGCAAAATTGAGTTGGTTAAACATCCCAAAACGTCAAAAACATCCATCAAACATTTGAACCACATACATTCAACACCAAAGAAAGGTTCAAGCAGGAAGCTAACCCGGCATGGCAATCAGTAACTCTCCATTTTGACTGACCAGCAGCCACATCAAGAGCCAACACATCACCACCACCAGTACCCAAAACCAACAATGAGCACCCAAGCTTCCTTTTCTTCTGAAACAATCATCAAACACACAAAAAAATTTAAACCACCAAAAAAATCAACTTTTACAATGCCAACAAAGCAAAGTCAGAACCTTTCGTTCAGAAGTGAACCATTTCATGCATGTATAATCAACAGAGAGATGCCCTCTTTGTCTTTTGGCAAAAATACTTGTGTCTTCATCTGATACTATATCCGTAAACTCAGTCTGGACTTGACCCTTTACAGTATCCCAAATCTACAGCAAACCCAGAAAGTAAAAATCAATTCTTTCAGCATAATAAGTAAGAAAAAAGAAAAAAAAACATAGTTTGGTGATTTCAACTACCTTGATTCTGCCGTCGCCGGAAGTAATGGCGAACAAGTCCAGCGACGGACTAAACGCCGTGAGGAGGTCTCTCATGTTTGGGTCTGGAAAACTGAGAACGAAGTAAGTGTATGAGAATTGGAGAGAAGGAAGAACAGAGGAGGAAGAGACGGGGCCGAGTCGGCTGGCTCTGAGGTTTGACGACCGAAGACCCTAAACCCTAAACCCTAGACCCCCTCTTGATGAAAAAAGAGGTTTTGGGAAAAAGGGTCGTTTTGTTAAAATAAGACTTAGTGAGTTACCCCTGCGATGTCATGATTATAGCCTTTGGATGTTATTTGACGGATAGGATTTAAAGAAAAGGACAGTTATTCAACTCGGGGTATGAGATCGTATCTTTTGGTTCCATGTCTCCACATCCGACATCAAAATCATTTCTTCATCCTCTTCTGATTCTGCGTAGTTAGCTTGTTTGTCTCATACTGAAACAAACAAGGAGGGAGATGATCGATGAGAGAGTTTCGACAAGGAACTCGAACAAATTAATGCTCTCTGAAGCATGATGATGGTGACTCTACTGTAGGTATTTAGCTTGATCAATAGTGCTTTTGAATTTTGATGTCATCTGCTTTCAATTTTATTGTTCTATAGTTAAAATGCTCCGAATGTACTTTTGCTATTCTAGATCAGGACATTATTAGAGACCCTGCTAAAGATTTCTGGGTTCTATTCTAATTCTTTCTAGAATTATTCTGTGGATTACGATTTTTTGCTGCATCTGCTGCTATTGGTATTGATATAAGGGGTACAACTGGCCTTCTTCTGACAGGTTGAAAGATTGCACCGAGTAACAATTGGTTGGGATGTAGTGAAATCCTTACGTTTCTGAAAAATTGTAGTAACTGTCTAGATTTTGGTTTAGATGTTTTTGAGTTTTGTAGTTTGTTCTCGATGTGGTACAGGTCTACCCAACACATGGGTGGAAAAGCAAGAATATGTTTATGAAGCAATGCTGAATGAGCAAGTCTGAAATGATGAGGTAGGCATAATTCAATCAAATGTGTACTCGTGAGAAAGAATTAGAAGACATGTATAAACACTTAAAAAGAGAATTCTCGAGTAGATAGCTGAAATTTTTTGATGAAAACATTGTTTTCAGTTTTCAATATTCTTAAGATTACTCATTCAAACCTTTCATTCTGTATTTGTAGATTCTGGAGGCATAATTCTGGTAGTTTCCCAACATACAAAGGCAACTAGTTTTTCATTTGGACAAACAGGTTAGCAGCCTCTCAAATCAGTGTTGTCACTTTCGCTTTGAACTTTGTTATATATTTATCGCATGTGGATTGGACATTTCTTTGCTTGTGGATGCTCAGAGAATGTTCATTTGATAAGTCAACTCCACAAGTAAGATGATAGCTGTGTTGCTTTTGGATTCTGAAGCTATATTATCATTTATTCTTAGCAATGTTATAGTGAAAAACATTACTATAAAATTCATTAGATTACTCATTGAACTAGAGGTCTCTTCACTTTCGTTTGGGTCATGGCAACCAGTGTGAGCCATGTCAACCAGGGCTCCTAGGAGCATAGAAGCAATGTTGCAGAAGAACAAGATTTGTTGCAATGCAGCTCCATAGGAACGATAAATAGAAACATATCAAATATTAGCAAAAATAGAAATTTTAGGCACAATAGAAAGGAATGCTGTAACTAGGCTGGGTGCAATCGCCAGTAAAAGAAGGAGCATATCCGGAAAGTGATACCAGCAGCAATAGAGAAAAACTCCTGCTTACAGTGAAAGAAGCTATCTGCTGATGATAATAAGAACATCACCTATAGCACCAATAGCATCCTTTCTTGTTCCCTACTAGTAAGGGGAGCTGTCACCAGGTTCTATGATCCAAACCCATACCTATATGCCTTTCTGATGTGTCTCTCTCTTAGGTTTAGTCTGTAGCCTCACTTCCTGGATTCTCTCTTTGTTTAGTAAGTCTGAGCTCCCCGCTTTCTTCTTTGTTCTTTCCTCTCATCAGGAATATAGTCAGGCCTTTCCCTTTTTTATTAGCTAGTGGGCAGGTCGCTTTTTGTATTTGGCATTCCTATTGGGAAGCTATGCAGTACGAACCCAGAGCCAAGTCACTACGGTATCCCCGACTACAAGTAGACTATTCCGGAGGAAGGGTCAATTGATAATGATCCTTCTTATGTGCACATTGAATATCAGTTATGAAAGATCATCCAATATCTATTAGTTGCTTTGCGACTCTGTTCTGAACTTTGTGTAACTGCATGATTTCGTTAGTGAAGCAGTTATGAATAAGGAAGTCCCAAATGGATTATATGATTATGATATTTGTAGGTTACTACTCTTTCTTTCATTCTGACTTGTACAGATTTAGTGCCCATATACCAGTTATTTATTAATGCATGAAAGCATGTTGATTGATTGATGGTTTGCCTGTTAGAAGGGAGGAGGCTGAAATTTTGGAAATTTTCATGTTACTTATCTTCAAATTATTGTGCTTGCCGAATCTTCTTCTTGAAGTGAACTGGAGATGGTAGGTTCTCTTGTATGATGCCCCTTCGGATCTTGAGGACATTTCAATCTCCTGTTCGATCTGTGAGCTCATATATTCAATCTTGCACTTTTGGTGGGGTAGTAAGGAAGGAGGCTTTGAGCTGTGAAGCTATCCCTTTTACCGGGAATTTACAAACCAAAGCTTTAGAATCACAGGCTTTGCTTTCTGATCTCAGGTTATGCTCATCTTTGAGTGTAAGAAAATTGAAGCGGAAGGAGATGCTCAAGGTGTAATCAAGAGCCTGGCTAGTACTAGCTTTGATTTCAGTGAGAAAGAAGTTCTCATGGATAATGTAAGACAGTGAAGTCGAGACTTTTAAGTCAATTTCATATGGGTTGTAGCAACGGTGCAGCAAAATGTACATGGCTCTCTTTTCATCTTTCGCTGGTCACCTTGCAGTAAAGTTTTCTAGATAGCTTCAATGCTTAGCACCTGTTTTACATCTCACCGGAATATTGCATGTTTTCTATGTGCCAAAAGTCCACCAGTTACCACCAAACTTTGGCAACCTCAGTCGGCTTTCTGTTTCTCCATCTTTTGAATCTCTGATCCCCATTGTAATTATTGAGGAAGTCTTGGATGTATTTTTAATTGCCAGCTTGTCCTAGTGCTGGAAATATATATTTTCTTATTAACTGAAAATGTTCTAAGATGCATTTGGTGTGTGTGTTTTTTGTTTTTGTTTTTTTGTTTTTGCTCAAGTGAGTTGATTTTTGTTTTGGCGCACTGCAATTTCTTCACTATTCCTATTGATTTGATACCGAGTGACACTTCACTAGTCATACGTTGACGTTACAATTTTTCTTGACTTTAGTATATTCAAATTCAATCATGGTTCTTCAAGCTAGTTTACTCAGTTCTTGTCTCTGCAGATTGTTGCTGTGTTTCTATAATTCTTATTGACCTGCACTAAATCCTAGGTGGTCACTCAATGTTAGCAAATCAGAAGTTCAAAGTTCTGATCCCAAGCGAGTTCAGCTTCATGGGCAGTAAGTCTTAAGCTTTTTGGTACCATACTAGGTAACTTTTCGTCATTACTAATTTATGCTGCTAAGAAAGTAAAATTGCAGAGAAATTATAAAGATGCTTAGATAATTTTCTTGTTTTGATGAGAAAAGCTATAACACAATTGTATGCTAAAGCAAGATCTGACAAAATCAATATGCTCCAGCTAACTACCTAAAGCCTTCACCTAGTACTTGCGATGTTTGTTTATCGACTCAACAATCTTGAGTTGCAGGTGAGTGATCACTAGACTGTCTAGACAATGGGTATTGTTGCTACTTGCTTGTGTTTAACACTGAGATTAAACAATGGTTGCATATAGGTACCTGAATGCCGATCAGTACTTGGTCCCTCTGTAAGGATTTCTGGCTTTCTGCACCTTGATCCGTTCATGGCATAAATTAATTGAAAGTAGAACACTATGTCAACTTCAAGTGAACATTCACTTGAATCACTTCTCATGTTTCTAGTTTAGAATTAAGGATAGGGTTTGAGGTAAGAGACAGAGTTGATATGTTGTCAGTGTAGAATCACTGCAGTAATCTGTCTTAAAGAATATGCCTTGATCGAGACCGAGTATTGTTTCTTTAAACGCCATGATAGGGCAGTTTCCAAGGTAGATGATAATCAATGCCTTGAAAAAAAAAATGCTCACTGCTCTTATCTGAGAGTTCTTATAATAGCAGCAAATAGGTTTTACGTGATATTTTGCATTGAATGACATGGTTTTTAGACTCTAGGTTATATCAGCCCTTGTAAAGGTTTAGATGCTGAAACAAGCAAGAATGCTCCTACATTGAAAGGCAAGGAGTGGTACTGGGCTAGTTATCTATCATACTGATCATCATCAATACTGTTATCTTGTGCATATTCAATCAGCTGGAAAATAATGTAAAAGCCCCAAATCCTTCACTTCAAACGCGTTTTGAACTGCAACACATCGTTAGTTCTTGCGCTGATTATATCATCCACAAATAGCAGAAAGTACACTAAAGTACCATATGAGGCTGTGATGAATAAGGAGGACGGATCAGCATGAGAGCACCGACGTCAAATATGAGATGAACCTCTCATTCCAAGCCCCCAGGGTGCCTGCTCAAGAAAAAATAAATCACAGACAAAATTTGGATGCACAGGATCCTAAATTCAGATTGAGCCATAAAAACTTCTTAAAGTACATAATGGAGAAAAGCATTCATCACACTCATTTGATGGAGCTCTGAACCAAACTATGCTGCAAGAGCAAGAAATAGTAGAATAATATTAACACAAAATAACTGGAGAAGCAATGCTTGGAGGATTAATATCAATAGAATCTCAGAAATATTCGAAATGGCATATAGCTTCTGTCAGTGGCGTTGGTAAGCTTAAACATGTGACGGTATCAGATTACTTGGATAATGGAAAGCTCCATAGTTGCAGATTGTGCATCTAAATACTGATCAACCATTAGTGCAGAAGGATATTGAAAATGTATATTCATTGTTGAGCAAGGGGAGACCTCATACCTATGTTACTAGTATCACGTACCATGCAACACATCCTGACTCGCACTTGTGGGAGATGAAGTTGGATTTACTGGACAAGGTGAGGCTGTGACGACCGAGTGATATCAGGAACACACGGTACATCTGAGGGTTTGGGGCAGTGAGATGGAGTGGATGAAGTTTATTTGTGTGATTTGAAAGGAAATTTATATTCATCACAGATGACATACATGGAGATAATGCGCTTGCCTGAAACAGGATTATTTCAGATACAGCTCTCCGATCCTAGAGGAAACCTATAATAATGGACGTCACAATCTTGGTTAAGTGGTGTGCATGTGAAGCTTATTAGAGTTGTATGGTTTCAATAATAGATAGCAAATCCAGAAACTCTAGTGTGATCCTAGGAAGGAACGTTGTAAAACACTGAGTTAGGTGATTTCATGGACAGGTTTTGGGAAAGGCATTCTATTTATCAGCTCCACTGATGGAGAAAACGGTAACCTAGTAAATTTTCCGGAGTGACAAAACTCAGTCATTGATTTAGAGGAATTAGAATGAACTGATATATTGGACTTAGATGACATGCTTAAGACAATAGTACTGGAGGGGTGACCCAGTCCCCGGTTCACAGTGAGTGAGAAACTCAGTGACAAAGTACATTGCTGTTTCTAATGTTATTTTGCTATGAGGCTGACCATTAATAACAATGATGCCTGCACCAGGAGCATAACCAGTATCTGCAGCATGGTATGCATGTTGACCCTTCTTAACAACACAAACAGGATTTGTAACATTGTAGATGCGTAGACACTGGGTTAAATGTACAGCAGATCACTTTATCAGGATATCCAAATAGGTGACAACAGGATTAGAGGAGTAAGCAGGAATTACGCCAGAATTGCTAACAGTAGAAGTACTAGGATAGCTTGTGAATAACAGCAGTAGTGTGTAGGAGTGGATGGTATATGCATTATAACCAGGAGTAACACAACAAAAAAGTTGCAGAAGAGCGTACAAATCCAGAGTTCCATTGCGAAAAGGTACAACACACCCTAATGAGTTTTGTGATATGCATACATTCAATTCGTTGCTGCCACATGTGTGACTAACAATCTTGAGCTGCTGGTGATGATTCAGTGTATTGTGATTCATCACTAGACAATGTAGCCTTGTCACAACATGTATTTAACACTAAAGGCCACATGTTTATGTATAAGTATGTATAGGCACTTTAGGTATCAAGTCTTGCACTTCCTTGAATCAAGTTGAAGTGTTCTGTGTCGGCTATGAATCCTTCTGTTGGTTCCGTAGATGGTTTCTTTGTTTCTTTTATTCTTCTTTCTGATTTTTTTTTTTTTTTGCTAAATTCTTGAATAAAATGTAGGATATCAAATCAACCCTGAATGTTCCTTCCACCACCAAAGAGGAGTTAATATAGATTCTATGGTCTCATACTCCCATTAGCGTCATGTTTCTGAGGCAAGAAAGTTTGAGTTGTAGAGATTAATAGCTGATCCATTTCGTTCTTTGTTAAACTTTTTGAAAGTTTAGGCCTATATTTTACACCGAAGCCAACAATCAATGACAACAATTGGCAATATCTGAAGAGCAAATCGTGAATTGTTGTTCTTAATGAAGTTATGTAGCCTGAGTTTTTGCATCTATTAACTCCCATTTGAGTTCACATGCATGAAATTGACTCGTTTATCAATTAGTAAGAAGTGACAAATGGAAATGGAATCTCTTTTGCACTGATTGATGTCTGATATAGAATGATTCTGCTGAGACTCATCAGATCCATTGTTATGCACATACTCCAGAAAATCTGATTACTATTTCTTTTTCCTTTCAGTACTTGTTAAATAATAGTCAATTTTGCATTTCACTACTTGGGTAGCTTTTCATCTGAAGGCCAAGGCCACTATTCCATCCACCCTTCAATTCTCAACTGCCTCTCAAGGTTGGATATGAAGTTATTAACCTTTTTATGTAGGATCTTATGAGCTAATGTTAACTGTACTAAAAATATTGAGTTGTAAGCTGTGGCATCCTTCTTTGACTCAATTTCCAATGTGACTGCATCCGAAGTAGAATGGTCTTTTGGCGTGTTGTCGGACCCTAAAAGTCTGCAGCCATTGCGTGGCGTAGTAAACTGCTTGGTGGTTGGAATTTATAACTAAAATTGTGTTATTAGCCTGTGGGAGATGTACATTACTATATTGGAAGATGTTCATTGATGTTCTGAGTAAGTTCTGGTGTAATGAACGATAGATAGTCATGAAAGTCTGCAAAAAATTGTTTTATTTTAATCTGAATAGTCCTTAAAGTCATGATTTTTCATCCAATAGTCCTTATGACCTTTAATTTGTCAGAAGGACTATTTGGATGAAAAATCATGACTTGAAGGACTATTTAGATTAAAATAAAACTATAAGGATTATTTGGATGAAAAATTGTGACTTTAAGGACTATTTAGATTAAAATAAAACCACAAGGACTAAACAGATGTCAACTTCAAACCACAAGGACTAAACAAATTTCAATTCTTCTTTCTTTCTTTGGTTAAAAATCTAAAATTCGTAAAGGAAATAATATATGTGGAATAAGCTGAAAATAGTAGTAGCTGTAGAACTCTTACATGACAAATAATACTTTTGCTTTTAAATTACAGGAACGGACCCTGTGATTTGTTCCCCTATATATTTATAACATTAGTAATTTAATGTGTCAGCATATTAAACAATAAACAATACAATGATGACGGTTCCTTGGAAGTTCTTGATAATTGCTAAAGCTTTCTTGATATTATGATTTTGTATCTTTCTGCATTGCCTGAGCTCTCTCATTATTGGATGTTTCTGTGTTGGTTGAGGATGCCACAGTTTTAATTGAATTTCTTATAATTGTAGTCTGTACTAGCTATGAGTTCTTGCTTCTGCAGATTGCTCTTATTCTTGTTTTGGACAATTCTGCAGAAAAAAAAAATATAGATGAAATTTCAGTTTCAGTTTAGGAAAATCAAAAAATGTCTACGGCTTCACTATTAGGTTTATGTTGGAGATTCCGGAAAAGATTACAAGCATCAGGTCAGTAGGGGATACGTTATATAGCTGTAGACTGGCAGCTGTTTATCAAATTTTGGCAAAAGCCCAATACTTCAAACCAGTAACTAACCATCTGATATAGATGATTACCATTATCTGAAGATTAATTTCTGTAATTTTGCTAGTTGAGTTCTCCAGCTAGATTGTGTGTTGGTGTAGCTGGTCTAACAGTTGGCCTGCTTGAAACCATTGTATTTCTGGAATGACTAATTCCTCTGTGTTGTTTTAAATCAATTAAACATAATCATAAACCAGTAACAACTTTTCTTTAATGAAATACAGAAGGGGATATGCTGTAAAAAATACATGCATGCTTTCTGATAAATTAAAGTTTTATAGTAAAACCGATCATGATATACTTCGTAATAGTTTTTTCTGTGAAAATCCAAATTGTTCTTATTTAGTTACAGGTTTTATATTCCACAGATGAAGCTAATTAATGACGGTCAGCTGCATTATTCATTTAATCTGTGGCCCATCTGATTTCTGGGAAAAGCTTTTGGTCACCTAATCCTTCTGTTTGTGCACACTTGATGATTTAGTTGTGCATAATTACTTAGAAGGGACAACTGAGATGGAAATCGAGTCTGGTTTTCAGTTTTCGTGCCTTCGATGTTGTCCTGTGGCATGCCTAGCGATGACTGCCATTGGATTCTTCAGAGACACATCAATTCTATTTTTAATTACATACTCCAGAAAATTGCCTTGGCATTTATTTCATTTCTGTCAAATGATCTGTTCAATTTTGCATGGTGGCATCTTTTCACCTGAAGGCCAAAGGCCACTGTCCCATCCACTCTTCTATACCTAACTGCCTCTCAAGGTTGGATGGGAAGTCATAACGAACCTTTTCTCTGCATGATCTTATAAGATAATGTTAGATATGCTAAATTACAGTGAGTCCGGCCTCTTGAATCCTTATATGACTCAGTTCCAATGATACCGCGCTCATAATGTGGATGGTCTTTTGATGTATCATAGGGCCTACGATTCTGCTGCCACGAGGATTGCGTGTCGTAGTAGTTTGCTTGATCATATCGAATATATACTTCAAAATCATTTTGTTAGTCTTAAGGGGATGTACATTACTATTTCGGATGATGCTCTGATTTGATGAAACTCTTGTCTGTTGAATGATAATCTTGAAAGCCTAAGAATTATTGTACCTTAAACTACCATTTGATGGCGAGAGGTACCCGATATAGCTGCCTTTGATTTTATATTAGTGTAATCAGGTTCATCAGAATTGAGTCATAGAAGGATGCAAAATAACAATTAAATACCATGTTCATCAGAATTGGTGACTTGTTTCACTAATGAATTGAACTTGCTGTTATGGTTGAAAAGTGCTAAAACTTCTTAATGCATGGCTGCTTTACATTTATCATGTCTGCTATCTTAATATCTGATATTATCCTATATGCAATATGAACCAAAGGTTCTGAGTTTTTTTGGTGAAATGGAATTGAATGATTGAAGTACTATGTTTTATTCTTGACCGATTTCCCCTAATTTGAATATAAATTAGTTAAAGATGTTTCAGCAGGAAAGAGACTTCATTTCATTACAATTTGGAACAAGTAAAATAGGACTGAATCATATTGATGCATTATCTGAATCTGATGCTGTAATCTATCACTTCCAAAGCCAACCTTCATTACTATATCTTTCCAAATTGTTAACTTTCTTCTTTGACAGCCTTTCTCTTTTATTTTTCTCTTTTGTTTGTTTACCTTTATCCCCTTTTCTTTTGAACCCTTTTTAAGCCCACATCATTTCAGGTATTCCCTATTTCAAATTTAACAATTTTCTTCAGCTTAATCCTACTTGCTCTATCCTGAACTTGAACAAAAGAAGGAAATTCATATCTATCTTTGAGATAAATACTTGTTTCGCAAGGAAACTAGAATTGCTTTAAATCAAAGGTGAAGCAAAGTAAGAAAGATAGACAGAAAGAGAGAGATAGCTCTTTCTTGTGGGTCTTTTTGGTTTCTCCTTTTAGTTGCTTTCTCAGTGGATGTTAAAAAGGGATGTATGCAATATAGGACGAAAGGTAGAAACCAAAATCGAACCCCAAAAAACTTAATACTGGTTTCTTTATTTGGTTTATGAAAATCATGTGAACTATATCTACCATTCCAAACTACCAATATTGCAGAGAGGAAAATAGTGTGGTGAAACTGAAAGAATGACATATATAAATTTGGTTATTTGAATTGCAGATAAACTTAATCATAACCCATATGGCACCAAAACTTTAATTATAGATGGTGATGGCTCATAATGGTGCTTCTGACCCTTTGTTTCTTAGTTTTTATTTTCTTATATGATTCTATATAAATTGTCAGGATCTACAATATTCATCAAGATTCTGTTGTGCTCAACCTAAGGTCAAAGGGTGGTTGCTGGAAAAGTTACAAGCTGTACTGAAGTAAAATGAAAGGTCACAAGCTGCTACTGAAGTGAAATTGAAATGGCTGCAATGGTGCTATTCCATCTACCTACTTACACCTGCTTGCCTTCAAAGAAATTCAAATAATGTTTTTGGTCTTAACCAAAATTATGGAACTGTGGAATTAGGTTATCGGTAAAACTATTCTCCGGTGAACCTTATGTGATAAACTAAAATAACAATTGCTAAAGCTGTTAGATAACAAGTATTACAACCTAATTGGACTGCAAAATTGTTCCTAGACTTTTAGAGTTTAACCAGGTAAGTTGGTAACACATGTTATGTTCTTCACACTACCAGAACAGGCACTTTAGCCAACGAAAAATTTTCGTCGGCCTGTTAAAAAAATTCGTCAGCTAAGACCTTAGCCGACGAGGCTTCGTCGGCTATAGTGTCGTCGGAAAAAGGCCGTCTGTGGTGACTTTAGCCGACAAAATTTTTTTTTTCGTCGGCTATAGTCCCACTTTAGCCGACGAAAAATATGTCGTCGGCTATAGTCCCAGACTTTAGCCGACGAAATATTCGTCCGCTAATGTGCGTAATAAATAATAAAAAAATAACTATAGCCGACGAAATATTTTATATTTCGTCGGCTAAACGTTGTAAAAAAATTTAAAAAATAACTATAGCCGACGAAATATAAAATTTTTCGTCGGCTAAACCTTATTAAAAAAATTAAAAATAACTATAGCCGACGAAATATAAAATATTTCGTCGGCTAAACCTTATAAAAAAATTAAAAAATAACTATAGCCGACGAAATATAAAATATTTCGTCGGCTAAACCTTATAAAAAATTAAAAAAAATTAAAAAATAACTATAGCCGACGAAATATTAGGTTATTCGTCGGCTAAACCTTATAAAAAAAATTAAAAAATACTATAGCTGACCAATATAGTGTTTGAAACTCGTCGGCTAAAGTTGTTGGGTTTTGAAAAAAAAACTGCAGAAACTTTCGGCCACCCAAATGCAAATGGCGGAGGTTGGTCATGTGAGCCACCGAAACCGGCAACACGCCGGTGATGTTGTTGTTGTAGAGGTCGAGAACACGGAGGTTAGTGAGGTTGGAGAGCTCCGGCGGGAACGTGCGGTTGAAGACGTTGTTATTGGAGAGGTTGAGGAGGCGGAGAGCGGGGAGAGCGGAGATCTCAGGCGGGATGTGACCGGAGAGGTTGTTCTCGGCGAGGGTGAGATTGGAGAGATAGACAAGGAAGGCGATATCGGGGGAGAGATACCCGGAGAGATTCAAGCCGGAAAGGTCGAGGGAGGTCACGTGGTTGTGGGAGTCGCACGTGACTCCGGCCCAAGTAGTGCAGTGGCTGGTGTTGGGTGTCCAGGAGGAGAGGCGGGAGTCGGGGTCGTCGAGGGAGGACTTGAGGGAAAGGAGGGCGCGTGGGGGTGGAGAGTAGACGGTGGGGTGAGGAGAGTAGACGGTGGAGTGAGGAGAGAGAGTGGCGGAGGTGGAGGAGGAGAAGGAGGAGGAAGAGGAGGAGAAGGAGGAAGAAGAATCATAATCCAGAAAAAGACCCCCTTTCATTTTTGCTCAATTTGCATTACCCTACTCTGCGGCTATATAAAGGACTTTAGCTGATGAAATTCTTTATTTTCGTCGGCTAAACTCTTTGGTTGACCCTCAAAAAATTTTGGTTGAAAATTTTGAAAATTTTTCGACTTTAGCCGACGAGTTTTCATAAAATTTCGTCGGCTAAAGTCCTTCAAAATTTTGCTTGACCGCCAAAAAATTTTGGTTGAAAATTTCGAAAATTTTTCGACTTTAGCCGACGATTTTTCATATATTTTCGTCGGCTAAAGTCCTTTGAAAATTTCGTCGGCTAAAGGTACCAATTTCGTCGGCTAAAACTTGGAAATTCGTCGGCTAAACCTTTGAAATTCGTCAGCTAAAAGTATTTTTATACATTTGGCATGTTGTGATTGTGAGGATCAAACTTGAGAAACAGAAATCCAACCATCAGATCTGACCATCATGATAAAATACATGTATGGGAAAAAATTCAACTTGATCCGAAAAGAATAAGGGCTCGATCCGGACGGTCAATCTCGTAAATCAAACCCCTAAACGCACGGAAAAGGTCGTTCGACCGTCTAAATTACGTATTTTGGCCGGACCTCCAACTGAAAATAGTTTTAAACCGATGACACGCAACAAGTCGTATAAAAATTTTACGCAAAATAACCACCGAATATAGGGCTATAGTAGGTAATAGAGAAATTTTAGAGTTTAGCCGACGAATACCCTAACGTATTCGTCGGCTATAGTATGTAATTAAAAAATTAAAAAATAACTATAGCCGACGAAATATTAGGTTATTCATCGGCAAAAAGCATCTTAGCCGACAAATTATAGTGTATTTCGTCAGCTAAAGTCCTTTGAAAATTTTACTCCAACTTTGGTTTACCGCCTAAAAAATTTTGAAATTTTTTGACCTTAGCCGACGACTTTTCATATATTTTCGTCGGCTAAAGTCAAAAAATTCACGAAAACACTCATATCTCCCCCTATATTACGTAGTTTGATCAAATCTTCCACACGAAAATCTCTCACGTAGATGAGACACAACTACCTATATAAAAATTTTGAAACATTTACCTTTCGACGATAGGGCTCCCCTTAAGAAATAATAACGGTAAATAGGGTTGACCGCTACTATCGGCTCCGAGACTTTACCCGATTTACGTGATTTTTGAACCATAGCCGTATTTCACCATTCTGAACACATCTTATTTCATGAGATTTTTAATAATTTTGCTTCTTATGTAGAGTTGGTTCACAAAGTTGTATAACCTACTAAACAAGTTATACAACATTAGTAGACACGTTGTGATTCCGATGACTAAAATTCACAAACCAAAATTCGACCGTCAGATATGATCATTATGATGAAAGATGTCTATGATAAAAAATTCAACTGGATTCGACAATGTTAAGGGCTCGATCGAAACGGTCAACTCTAATTGAAAATAAGAAAACTGCATTTTGAAGCCCTAAACGGACACGGATGGCCAAAAAAGCCTATACGTCATAGCATTAGCAATGAGTTTGACTCGTAGGGCCGTTACGCTTCCGGAAAGGTATCACAATAATCAATCGGACACCAAAAACCAAATCTGCAGCATAGTGAATAATAAGGGTAAGTCAACTATCGGCACCGAGACTTTACCGGAATACCGTCATTTTTCAACCGTAGACGTATTTCACCATTCTGGTCATATCTTATTTCACGACTTTTTTGCATTTGAAGGTTCTACGTATAATTTTGTTTTTCCAGATGAGTTGTTGTCCAAATCTGTAAATATAATACACTTTAGCTGACGAAATTATATTTTTCGTCGGGTAAACTTTTAAAAATTTCGTCGGCTAAACTCTTAAAAATTTCGTCGGCTAAATTTTTGAAAATTTCGTCGGCTAAACTTTTGAAAATTTCGTCGGCTAAAGTTCACAGACTATAGCCGACGAAATTATTTTTTTCGTCGGCTAAACTTTTAAAAATTTCGTCGGCTAAACTCTTAAAAATTTCGTCGGCTAAACTTTTGAAAATTTCGTCGGCTAAACTTTTGAAAATTTCGTCGGCTAAAGTTCACAGACTATAGCCGACAAAAAAATTAGCCGACGAAAAAATTAGCCGACGAAGGACAATTTCGTCGGCTAAAGTCCACTTTAGCTGACGAAAACAAAATTCGTCGGCCTGGTTTTTTTTTTTTGTCAGGTAAAACCTTTCTTCTGGTAGTGTCATAACAGCTTGCTTGCTTATAGTTAGTCATGTTGGGATGGTTAATGAACTGTATTTAGATTGAAATGCTTGATTATACTTATACACACCTATGAAAGTATACGGTTGGTGCCTTGAGGCTTGGAGGAAGGCTGCGATTTTCGGCCAATAAAAAGTCGCCTAGTGGAAGTTTGGACACTAATATTGATATTTTGGTCTTGTAATTTGCATAAGCATTTTAACTCTTGCTAGTTAGATAGAGTGATAGACTGATCAAGAATTTCAATTGGGGTTACCTCTTGTTGCTTCCAAATTGGGGGTTTCCCTTGGAAACTATACTTTGGCTTGTTTCTATTAAGAGTTGTAGTTTTGGCATAGCCTTTTTTCTATTAAAGCAAAAGACATCATTTTCATTGTTCCTCCTATTTATTTTCTAAGAATTATCGACACCGAAAGCAAACATATAAGCCAAAAGAAATCTACTTACTACCATAAAAAATTAATATACAAGAATGAATTAATCAACATCCTCCTAGTTTTCTTAATAAACATATCAATTTCAAACTTGTATTTGCTTGGATTCCTCATACCAGTACCCTTTGGCTCCGTTTGGTTAGCAAGAATGTCAAAATAAGAAAATGATTTATTTTCCTTTCCGTACTAATTTCTTCTTCTTCTTCTTCTTCTTCTTCGGTCACCGCTCCGACCAAATCGTTAGGAGATGAGGAATGGAGGAGGATTGGAGCAGAATAATGAAAGGATGTGTAATACCCCAGATTTTCATATCATTTTTTCTTGTATTATTCTCATTTTTAATGAAGGAATATTTATGGAAATTCTTTTGGTTTATGCGAAGTTGAAGTTCGGAAGTTTATTTTAGGTGCTTTGACGTTAAAGGACCAAAAAGTTGACTTTATTTTTTGTAAGTTATCTTCGAAAACTTTCTTCATAAAAGTTGTAGAGCTCGTCAATACGAGTTCTTAGACATGCGGCATGCCTGAAATGGATGTCGTATAAAGAAGTTATGGTCAGGAGAAGTTAATTTCTGGGTTTGGAAAGTTTATAAGTAGAAAAGTGTGGGGGAGTTATTTTTCGAAACCTAAATTCGGTGACACTTTCTCTCTCCTCTCTCCTGACCTCCTCCCGCACTTCCATCTTCTCCATTCGTTTTCTCCACCGTCCGACCACCAACCGGTCGCCACCGGTCCAGTTCGGTCCGCACAGACTTCCTCTCCATTTCTGGAGCAGTCCCCCCGCTGTCACGCCTCTTGGAAGCTATCACGGAGCGGCGGAGTTGCTGCGGTATTGCCGGAAAATCGGCGATTTCGGCGGCGTTTCGGGGGAAAGTTTAGTGAGTCTTGCTCCTCTCCTTTCTCTAGTGTTGTTTATACGTCTTTGGTGATCTGAAAACCAAGTTTTAGTGTCGGTTTTGCAGCTTTTGTTTTTGGTTTCATTTTGAATTTTTGGGGCGTTTTCCGGCCGATCCCAGCCGAACCAGTCAAAACCCCAAGTACTAAAGTTGTTCACCATACTTCAATCTACAAGTTTCATGTTGTGAGTTTCTCCTATTTCGGAAGTTTTGGGGTGGCGCGTGGGGCTTACTCGCCGCCGCTTGTGGCGGTGCGTGGTGGCGCGTCTGACCAAGTTGTGACCTTAGTTTCCTATGGTTAGCTAGTCCTTGCTGCTGTGTTCATGTTGAGTGATAGTTTGGCTAAGTTTTGAGTAAGGTTTGCATGTTAGGACTTAGGTTTATTTGTTGTGGCTTGGTTGAGTTTGAGTATAGATTTTGAAGATTTGAGGTAGCTCAACTGTGTCGTTGAGTTCAATGACCTTGGGAAATTGTTTTCCCTTGAGCTAAGGGTTAGTTTAAGGGTATTGTGTTATCCTTTAGTATTTTTGGTTTCTAAGGTTTTTGATTGTGTGATCTTAGGTGATTTGTGATTTTGTGATTGGCTTGCCTTCGTTTGTGTTGGGGGCTTTGCAGCGAGATTTCTAGGTGAGTAAATCTCACCAATGTTCACTTTTGAACCAAGTTTAATTATGGTCGTTTGATGAGGATAATGATTATGATGATATGATGAATGATTTTTGTTAATGTTTTTGATGATGATTATGATGATTATAATATAAAAATTATGTTTTTGTTGTTTAAAACTATATGAGCTTGATCGCCAACGGTCCATAGGTAAGTTAAAACAAGTTTTCCTATGTTTTATTTGAATACTCATATGATCATAATGCTATTAATTTGTGAGAAGCTATTCTTATGGAATAATTTATATTGTTCTATTAATTATAGTTTTGTGAATGATAAAATCTTATGATGTGAATCTTGAGTTGTTGATAAGAATGTTGTGATATGATGATTGTTGGATAAATAGCCTAACAGAGTTCCAAGCCTTTGATTGAGTGATTGGTCATGGTTAAGATGCTATTTATTATTTTGTGTTTTGGTTTTAGATAGTCAAACCGGGTTCCAAGCCTTTGGCCGAGTGATTGGTTACAGTTAGGAATTAGAGCTCTAGTCCGTCTGCCAGTGTAGGTCATAGGAGATACTTGATGGTATCTGGGACCCATGAGTACACATATTGTTGTAGTAAGTCATGAGGAGTATTTATTAAATCTCTGGGACTCATGGATACATTTCTTGTTATTGTGTAGTTTCTAATTACTGATCAAATTTCACTTGTGGTATGTTGGATGTGATAAATGTGGAGTTATTTTTGAGTTTACTCATACAAGTTTTTTAGCTTACCGGATTTGTTTTTCTACAATCCCGGTGCACCATTTCTTGGTGTAGGGGTTAGACCTGCAGGTGAGGATCAGCAGGGTTGAGGTGAAGGCGTAGTGGCAGGGTTCTCCCTATTTTTGTTAGACTCTATATAGTTTTAGATTTGAGTAGACAGTTTTAAAATCATGAGATTGTTCTCATGTTCTTGTTTTGCACGTTATGTAAACAAGGAAGTATAATCTTAATTCAGTGATAGATTTTGTGGAAATTTCTATTCTGTATTTGAGTTTTGTTGTTGTTGAAAACAGGTTGTGATGTTAATATTTTAAGTCATATCATGCCAAAATTTTTGAAATTTCCTTTCAAAAATTGGGGTGTGATAGGATGAAAGTTGACTAAGGCTTCGATGAATTTAACTAGATCTGATTTGGTTATTCTTTGATCTCTACAACTTGGTTTACTCAAAGAGTCTTTGAAATTAAAACTCATAGCTTTTGAATTTGACAGCAAAATGTGATCATTTATAGCTAATCCGTGCTCATGCTTCGTGTTGCTACTGCATTATGTTGTGTGCTGCTATTGCTGTGTGCTATTGTTGTGTGTTGTTGCTGCGTGTGATATTGGTGTGTGTTGTTGTGTGCTGTTATTGTGTGTGTTGTTGTATGCTTCTACTGCGTGCTGTTGTGTGCTGCTACTACGTGTGTTGATGTTGTGTGTTATTGTATGTTGCTACGTGTGTTGTTGTTGTGTGTTGTTGTGTGCTGTCACTGCATGTTGTTGTTAATGTGTGCTGCTACTGTATGTGCTGCTACTGCAAGTTGTTGATTCATGGTATTGCTACTGTGTGTGTTGTTGTTGTATTGTTGTTAATGTGTGTTGATACTGTGTGTGATATTGTTGTTGTCGTGTGCTGCTACTGCATGTTGTTGTGTGTTGTTGATGTATGCTGCTACTGCCTGTAGCAGAAGTGAAGGATAATGTAATAGCAGAAGTGGAGAATAAGACAATAGCAGAGTTAACCTTAATTGTCTAGTCTTCATTGATAAGTGTTGTTATGTGTTGCTACTGCGTGTTGTTGTGTACTGCTACTGCGTGTGTTGTTTGTTACTGTATGTGTTGTTGATGTGTGCTGTTACTGCGTGAGCCACTAAAAACATGCTACTGCACTTACTGATGTTGCTGCTACACTAACTGAATCACTAAAACCATGCTACTATATCTGTTGGAAGTGTAGCTTTCTAGCAAAACATGCTACTACATTAGCTGAGCCACTGAAAGCCTGCTATTGCACTTAATGAAGTTTCTATTGGAATTAACTGTTACTACACTAAGTTATTGAAAATCGGCTATTATACTAAGTTATTGAAAACCTGCTACTATATTCCATTTACTGAAAAATCTTTAAAGGAGAGACATTTCTCTTCTAAAAACACATTTATTAGTGTATGGTTAGTTTGTTAAATTAAATCATGACACATGACATGCATATAAAAGATTGTCCTTAATTGTTAAAAATTGTCCTTTAACAACAACACAAGTGTTTGTGTTTCAAATCCTTTTGAAGGATGTATATGTGATTTGCTAAAAAATATATAATAAAAAAGAAGTTCCATTAAATATTTATTAAGAGAATCATTTAATTTTACATAAATATCTATTTATAAATTATATAATTATATATATATATATAATAAATTATATAATTATATATAATAATATTTTCATCCTTAGTGGGTGGGGATTGAGACGAATACCAAAATATCATACCCGCTCCGTACCTGATTTAAGAATTCGAATACAGGGGATACCCATCCCTGTTACCCGTTAGGGTTGAATACCCGTGGGTACCCTACCCGTTGGGGATTATTGACATTCCTATTATTCACTAAATACACAACTCATTTACTAAATACACATATTTTCTAGATCTACAGAAAATTCACATTAGTGAGATCTCAAACTCTTATGTCACGAGGGCATGATTTTTCTTGAGATCTCTCTCATGGAGTTAGATCATTGGCAAACAAACTAGAAAAGTATATATATAATTATATATAGCACCATCTCAAGTTCTAGTTTGACGTTTAAACGTAAATGCTTTTGAACGACTTAATATGTGTGAACAGTAAAAAATAAATTTTCCAATTTCACTTTGTACTATCTAATCAAACAACAAACCCTAAAATCTAAATTTTTTAGTAGATCAATTTTAATCAAAGATAGAGAAGTCATACCTCGCTTAGGGGTTGAGAAATACTCCTGGAATCCATTATGTTGTCTGTAGTTTTTGCTTGAAACTATGACTGTTGCTAGCTATTTGTGATTAGGACTTGTTATCTTCACATATGTTGTTCTCGTAAAGAAAAATAATAGTCTTAAGCGGAATATTTTTTTTCAACTAGGTTTTTTTTTTACTTTTGATATAAATGTCTCTTTTGGTAATTTTATGTACATACAAAGTCTTATCTAATTTATATAAAAAAATAATGTATATATAACATTTAGGGATGTGTTAATAAAATTTCTCTTACAATTAAGTTTGATGAAAAATAAAGAGTCTAAAATGAGAACATAGTTAAAAAGTAGAACTAGAGTCATCATGTGTGTTTCCAAGAAAACGTAACAATATCTCTTAAAGGAATTAGATACGTGTAGACATATAAAATTTAACGATAATAATAATCGTTGAATAATCCAAGCAAACACGTAGACCCGAAAAATTGCATACGTGGCTCGTGAGTTGATAAAATTGGAAAGCCGTCGGAAATGACACGTGGTAACGTGGGAATGGTCAGCCGACAATAAAACTTTAAATTCCGATTGAAATCAATTATCAAGTGTCAATTGATGATCATATATTAATTAAATTAAATTAATTGTCAGAACAATGAAAGCGGACATCTCCAAAAATAAAAGTTGATGGTTTGGCAGGGGTCAGGCGAGCTAGATAGTAGAGTTCGCGAGGCGACCTGGACTTCGCGAGGCGAACTAGACTTCGCATAGAAATAAATGAAGGCGAGGCGAAATGACTTCGCGCGTGTAGATGTGGATGAAGGCGAAGCGAGATGACTCCGCGCGCGTACATGAAGGCGAAGCGAAATGACTTCACGTGCGTAGATGTACGTGAAGGCGAGGCGAGATGGCTCCGTGCACGTGCATGAAGGCGAGGTGGAAGCGAAATAACTTCGCGCGCGTAGATGTATGTGAAGGCGAGGCCAGATGGCTCTGCGTGCTTACATAAAGGCGAGACGAGATGGCTCCGCACGCGTACATAAATGCGAGGCGAGATGACCCTGCCTAAGAAACTTCGTGAAGGAGCTAGCCAGCAGAGTTCGCATGTATGCGGAGATCGTCACTTGAGTCTTCCGCGAGATGGGATCAGAAATCACCACTTGCTTGGAAATCAAGGTTCTGCGCTGTTCCTTCTTTATCTGCGTGGTGACACACCCCTTTGCTAAGAATCTTGGTCAAAACAGGATATTCATTCCAAAGCAATCTGGGCATATCTAAATTTTAACATGTGATTGATTCGATTATGTTAAATCTGGTAAGAAAATCAATCAATCAAGATTTACTTATTCGATTGTCACCGATAAGGAAAAATTTCTTTGATTCGGTATCTTCATTACATACCATAAGTGGAGGAATGTTAACACTATAAATACCCCCTCATACTAAGAGGAGGGGGGGTGAACAAAGTAGTGCAAAAGCAGGCAGCGAACCAGAGAGAAGAAAGCTCCCTTCCGCGAGCTCAAAAGTCTCCCAAGATCCTTGAAGAACTATCAAGCTCCCCAAATAGCCAATTCTTCACCAAATCCAGACCCCCCCCTTGAAGAACGATCAAGCTCTCCAAATAGCCAGTTCTTCACCAAATCCAAATCCAAATCCTAAATATTTGTTACGTGATCAACCCGTGTAAATCCTTACATCTCAGAACAAGTGCTTGTCACCCTTGAGTTAAACCAATATTCGGAGATAGAATCAGAGGAGTTCATAAAGATTGTAACCCGCATTCGCATTGATAAAGTTAAATATTATTCTTTGTACACATGTTGTTATGTTATTTGTTACAGATATTTTCGTGTTTACAAAAGTGGCATGCCCAGTGGGACAATTTTTGCCTCTCATCTCCTTCTCTGCAAGCAAGTCCAAATCCGTTCGAAGCAATGGCCTCCAAGAACACCCAGGCCATCTCGACAAAGAAATCTAAACCAACGACCTCGAGGTCGAGCAGTGAATCCTCAGGTCATGTCACCCGTAGCATGGCAATGAATCAACCCACAACATTCATGGCTTTGCCTTCCAAGCCTCGCGAACCAATCATCATCTTGGCGAATCTCGCAGAAGACAAGTGCACCTCGCGAAGTGAAGACCAGCGTGCCTCGCGAGGTAAAGAGAAGGAAACTCCAAAAAAATCAAGGGAACGGTCGTTCTCACCTGCCTCGGATGATGAATCAAGCATGGCTTCATACCATGGGAGTCTAAATAATGATGAAGACCACACGTATGTGATGCCAGTGGATCATTCATCACAATCTATCCCCATGCAAGTCATGATGACAGGCGTGTCCACCATTGAAGTGCAAATAGCCAACCTGATAGGAGTTGTTAAGAAGCTCACCAGAAGAGTGGAGGAAAAAGACATGCAAATTACCGAGCTCTATAGCAGGCTCGAAAATCAAGAGGAAGAAAAGAAGGAAAAGGAAGGCGAGAACTCCAAGAAAATTGGCAAGGACGATGCTGGCTCGTTTGGCTCTATGTCCTTCCAGCAATTGCAAGACATCATCACCAACTCCATCAGAGCTCAATATGGAGGTCATTCTCGTGATTCTCTCACATATTCCAAGCCCTACACCAAAAGAATCAACAATTTGAGGATGCCATTGGGATACCAGCCGCCCAAATTCCAGCAATTTAAAGGGAAGGGTAATCCAAAGCAGCATGTTGCTCATTTCATTGAAACCTATAATAACGTTGGGATGGAAGGTGACCACCTTGTCAAGCAATTCGTTCACTCTTTGAAAGGTAATGCCTTTGAGTGGTACACGGATTTAGAGCCTGAGTCCATTGACAGTTGGGACCAAATGGAACGTCAATTCCTAAACCGCTTCTACAGTACAAGGCGTACCGTAGGAATGATGGAACTTACCAACACAAAACAATGGAGAGACGAACCAGCAATTGACTTTATCAACAGGTGGCGCTCGCTCAGTCTTGATTGTAAAGATCGCCTGTCAGAAATGTCTGTAGTTGAAATGTGCATCCAAGGCATGCATTTTGACTTGTACATTCTACAAGGTATCAAGCCTCGAACCTTTGAAGAACTGGCTACGCGAGCACATGATATGGAGTTGAGCATAGTTAGCCACAAGGGTAAAAAAGAGTCTGTTAGTGACCAACAAAAAGATAAAGCTTTCAGCAGCAAGGTTGACAAGGGTGTGAAAAAGCCTACAAAGGAGTCGATGACTGTGAATGTTGCTCCAATCAAAATCTTCATACGAGACAAAAGGGAGGTCAAGAAAGCAGAACCAAGTCAAACCTACGAGAGGAAGAAGCGCTCGTTGACTGAGTGGGAGCAAAAGACTTACCTATTCCCAGACTTTGACGTGGCAGTCATGCTGGAGGATTTGCTTGAGAAAAAGGTGATAGAACTTCCAGAGTGCAAACGTCCAAAAGAAATGCATCGGGTCAACGATCCGAAGTATTGCAAGTTTCATCGCCTCATCAGTCACCCAGTCGAGAAGTGCTTTGTTTTGAAGGATTTGATCATGAAACTTGCCAGGCAAGGAAGGATTAAGCTGGAAGTCGATGAGATTGCTGCGGTCAATTGCACTACCATTTTGTTTGGATCTTTTCAGCCGGTTCAAGCACCTTCCATGCCAATAAAGGTGCCATACCATTTCTCGAAAGCGACTAGCAATGAGGAAGTGAAGTCAATCCAGCAAGTGAACCTTGCTCCTAAAGCTGCCCCACAAGACGACGGTGATGAATGGATACTTATCACTTGAAGAAAAACGCATAAAGGTGTGTTGTCGTGTCCACTACTCTCGTAGCCAGATCGTAAACGACCACATGGGAATCATCAACGGCTCGGAAACAGTAAGACAAGGTGTATAAAGGAGAAGTTCGCTCCTTGCGTACAAAAATCCCTCAACCAAAGTCCGCTAGCAAAGTGCATGCCTAAGATGCAAGTGAGCTTGAGAGCTAATTCAATGACAACAAGTTGTGAAGGTGTTTCCAAAAATTCTGGGAAGTAACGCGCTCGAAACCGGGCGCGTAATTTTAAAAAAAAAACCCTTTTTTATCAGAATGTAGTATTGGCAAATAGGGTTCGATCAATCCGGGGACCTAAAGGGCGCTCCTGCAGTCATGGTTACACTAAAGAATTAGTAACAGAAAGTAATCACATGTATTCAGTTACAAATATATACACGGTACAATAGATAAAAAGGGGGAATTTTAGGATTTTGTTCTACGTTCCTACTAAAACAGAAAATAAAAGTATTATATACAAGTGATCGGTTCATTCAACATTTCAAACAGAGATAGATTCAAATTCTAACCACACATCAATGTCAAGTTTCATTCCCAATAATCTAAAGTCATGCAAATTCTAATTCAAAGAAACAATCTCGAAATACAAGCTTGAAGAAGTCATTGTATCCCATTAATTCTACTTTAATTGTCTAAGCAGAGAGAAGTCTAGAACTTAGAACATTTCATGCATAGGCTGCGATCGATACCTATCGTCGACTCTAAGTACCCATCCACACTAAACAAGAATCATTACGATTTATTAGAATGAGATTGAACAACAAACACATATCCGAGAAGTCGTAACATGCAATTGTTGTAGTTTACGCTTTCAACCATTGTTACATAGTTTCCACCACTTTAGATCTATACTTACTTGAAGAAGCTTAGCACAAATCATGGCAATCAGCTAGCATGCATTCTAGCTTTAGTAATTTAAACAAAACCGCAAACTTTCAATCAACAAAAAGTTGCAAGATCAGATCATAGGAAAATCATAAACGAAATACTAACATGCTTTATAAAATTGTGAATCCAAAGAACACAAAAGCAAACAAAACATGCTTCCAAAACTCAAACTTAACATCCGAAACATGCTATTAAAATTGCTAGAAAAGTCTGAACAAAAGTAAAGGTAGGTTTACACTTTGATCAATCTCCAAGAAAGCTTGATGATGCCAAAGGGATGCTCGGCTTCAGTGCTTCAAGTCACCAATGTTGCTGCCTTCATGGAGAAGTCCTTCAAGGCTTGGCAAGGGAGGATGAACTCAGCAAAGGTGGAGAAGAGGAGGCTCGGCTGCTGCTAGGGTTTTCTCTGGTTTCTACGTGAATGAACGACGACCCTTTTCTGATGTAAAAGCCTTCCTTTTATAGTGGTCATGTCGACCTAGGGTTTTGCTCCACACCATTGATTAAAAATCCGATCAAAGGGCCACAAATAATAGCACAATATTTTCAGAGAATATTCTTTAGAATTCTCTAGAATATCTTGCACATTAAGAGTTTGAATTCGGCTGGAATTGTGGCTGAATACATTGCTTGTTTTCCAAATTGAATTTGGCTTCAATCTCTCCTTCTTAATTGCTGATTTGCTGCTAATAATTCTTCCTATATTTGTGTCATTTAATGTCCCTAGAAAAGGAATATAAATCAGAGATATAAACTCTAGGAATATTAGGAATTTATATGGAGAAATAAAAGGTAAGAATTTCCCTTAATTTCCTTGATGTTTGCTGCATTATCTCCATATAAATTCGGCTGGAAACCCTAAAAAGATGGTGCCATTCTCCTCCTTTTATGTGACAGAATTTCGGCCTAATCCATGTAGGATTTGGTTTTCTTGCTTCATGTGGAATCCCTGTCTCAAGAGGAAAGAAAGTTTCCAAAATAATTCAGGAAAGTCAAAATAGGAAAGATTCAAAGTTAGTAAGTTTCCCCAATCAAAATAGGAAAGTTTCCCAAAATGAAATAGGAAAGTTTCTCCTTATCAAAACAGGAAAATTTCCTAGACGACTTATCCTTCTTAATCCGCCGTTTTTAGCTTCCTTTTTCACTTTTCCGCTCTTTTACCTTTACAATCACAAAACATGTTTAAAATGACAATGTTAAGAGAATAACATAACTAAATATGGTAGGAAATACATTAATATCGTAGCACTTTGTGCTCCTATCAGGAAGGTTGAAGAAAATGAGGTGTTGAAACAATTAGAAGTATTACCTTTAAAATTTAACCTTTCCAACCTGCCACAGCTTTCCAAATCAGCGAGATGTGCGTTAATTCAGTTACTGCTTGATGAGGGCCAGCATTCTTCGAACATCAATGAATATGCGACATGCATAGCATGTTGTGACACCATTCACTTCACAGATGAAGATTTACAATTGGGTTCAAAAAGGCACAATCGACCCATGTTTGTGACAGGTTACATGTGAGAGCAAAAATTAAACCGCATGCTTGTGGATGGAGGGTCTGCTATAAACATTATGCCAAAATCAACAATGTCTTGACTTGGCATCAACATCGACGAGTTATCTAAAAGTCGTCTCATGATCTAGGGTTTTAACCAAGGAGGGCAAAGAGCGATAGGCATGATTCGGCTAGACATGGTTATTGGCGAATTAAAGTCAAATACTTTGTTCCACGTGATCGATGCAAAGACTTCATACAACATACTGTTAGGGCGACCATGGATTCATGAAAATGGTGTCGTACCTTCAACTATGCATCAATGCTTCAAGTTCTATAGTGGAGGTGTGAAAACAATGGTATGTGATACCAAGCCATTCACCGAAGTTGAGTCTTACTTCGCAGATTCCAAGTTCTATTCGGACGAAGAGTCAATCATTCAGGAAGTTCTTCCAATTGAAGTGCCCTCAATAGGGAAGGCTACAGTCGTGACAAGGAAAGAAGTTGAAGCAAAAGGCAAGAAAAATGAAGGGTCACATAAGTCTCCGTCAGAAACCGTGACATCAACTACAAAAGACAAGTCCAATCCAGTTGTCCTAATTCTTCGATATGTTCCAAAGTCCAAGTGCAAGGAAGGAGAATCTCCATTTGTGGAAGCAAAGCGTCAAGTGAGTCCTCGGAGGTTGAAAAAAGAGAACATAAAATTATTGAAGGAAGCATCAATATTGCCCTTGACAAAGTTAAAATGACCAAACTCCTACCAAGCAACCATTGGAAGGATTTGTCAAACCAGTCCAAGGAAGCATAGAGCATGGGCCTTTGCCCGAGAAAAGAATAAATGAAGGGTTTGACCCTAATGCTTACAAATTGTTGGCAAAGGCTGGATTCGACTTTGGTTCTTCTAGTAAAGAGGATGGTCAAGTTGTCAGCAAGAAAACACATGAGCTTATTGAGTCTCAAAAGAAGTTAAGAGAACAGGGAAAAACAAGTGATTCGGTTAAGGCGGGTCTTGGTTTTGTCCCAAACAAGCCAATCAAAATCTCAGGTAGAAGAAAAGCGGAGAAGGCAAACATGCAGTGCATAAGCATCGAAGAGGTAGAAGATGATATTCCACAAATCCAATATGTTTCTCGCGCTTCAGCATTCGATCGCATCTGCCCAAGTTCTCGAGGTACTACTACTAAATCAACAGGCAAAGTTTCGGTGTTTGAGCTTGTTGATAGGTCAACAAGTCGAATCTCCATCTTCAATTGTCTTGGAGCCGCAACTACACGAACTTCTGTGTTCAAAAGGTTATCATCATCAAATGAAGAAAATAAACAGATAAAGCCAACTCCTCGAAAGTCGGCACTTGAAAGGATCCAAGCTCTTAAAGAACAACAAAATAGAAAAAAAGAAAAGAAAGAAGTTGGCCAATTGGAAAATAAAGAAATCCACAGTCTCATCCTATCACGCATGAAAAGACGTTGTGTGCTAGACGTGAATTCGACTGACCAACTTAAAGTGAGGCAACATACCTTCATACCCACTAGTCAAGAAGGCGACAATGAAGATGATGTTATTCAATGTGCTTATCACATCACAGTAGCAGAGGTGAAAGCTTATGAAGAGGATGATCATGAAGGCTTCAAATATGAGGTAGAGGCAGCTCATCCGGAGCTTGAAGATGGGTTGAAATCTACGGTCGATGAACTTAAAAAACTCAATCTGGGGACAGAGGAAGACCCAAGACCGATATTTGTGAGCGCGTTGCTAAATCCTCAGGAGGTGGAGGAGTACTACGATTTGTTAATCGAATACAAGGATGTCTTCGCTTGGACTTACAAAGAAATGCCAGGTCTTGACCCTAAGGTTGCAGTTCATCGATTAGCTGTTAAACCGGAGGCTCAACCCATCAAGCAGTTAACATGACGTTTTCGAACATAGGTGCAAACCCAAATTGAAGAAGAGGTCGACAAGTTGATCGCTGCAGGCTTCATCAGAGAGGTCCAATATCCCAAGTGGATTGCAAACATTGTCCCAGTTGAAAAGAAGAATGGACAAATGCGTGTGTGCATAGACTTTTGTGACTTGAATGATGCGTGTCTGAAAGATGACTTCCCTTTGCCTATCATTGAACTCATGGTGGATGCAACCACGGGTCATGAAGCCTTATGTTTCATGGATGGATCGTCTGGATACAACCAAATAAGGATGGCGTTAGAAGACGAAGAGTTAACTGCATTTCACACTCCCAAAGGGATTTATTGATACAAAGTTGTGCCATTCAGATTGAAGAATGCTGGTGCAACGTACCAACGCGCCATGCAGATTGAAGAATGCTGGTGCAACGTACCAACGCGCCATGCAGAAAATCTTTTGAAATATGCTTCACAAGTATGTCGAGTGCTATGTTGATGATTTGGTTATCAAGTTAAAGAAAACGAGTGATCACTTGCAGGACCTACGAAAAGTGTTTGACAGGTTACGCGAGTACCAACTCAAAATGAACCCATTAAAGTGCGCTTTTGGTGTGAGTTCAGGCAAGTTCCTTGGATTCATTGTGAAGCATCGGGGCATTGAAGTAGATCAATCAAAGATTAATGCCATTCAGGAAATGCCAGAGCTAACAAATTTAAAAGAATTGAGAAGCCTCTAAGGAAAACTCGCGTTTATCAGACGGTTCATCTCAAACCTCGCAGGTCGATGTCAACCTTTTAGTTGACTCATGAAGAAGAATCTGCCTTTCGTGTGGGATGAAGCATGTCACAATGCTTTTGAAAGCATAAAAAAAATACTTGGCTAATGCTTCAGTGTTGGGTGCACCTATTCCTGGGAAACCTCTTATCCTCTACATTGCAGCTCAAGAAAGATCACTTGGAGCACTTCTAGCCCAAGAAAACGAGGAAAAAAAGGAGATGGCCTTGTACTATTTAAGTCGAACTCTCACAGGAGCGGAATTTAATTATTCTCTAATTTTGAAGACATGTCTCGCTCTCATCTTTTCCATTCAAAAGTTGAGGCATTATATGCAAGCGTACATGGTGCATTTAGTAGCCAGAGCTGACCCAGTCAAGTTTGTCATGTCTAAACCAGTCTTATTCGGACGAATGGCAAAATGGGCTATGCTCCTCAATCAATACGACATCGTCTATGTACCTGCCAAGGCGGTCAAAGGCCAAGCTGTGGCTGACTTTCTAGAGGATCACTCAACCCCTGCAGATTGGGAAATTTTAGATGACTTGCTGGATGAAGAAGTCTTTCTTGCAGAAATTCTCCCCACTTGGAAGATGTTCTTTGATGGATCTTCAAGAGTAGATGGAGCAGGGGCCGGCATTGTCTTCGTCACCCCACAAAAGCAAGTATTGCCATATGCCTTCACTCTCGGTGAATTGTATTCCAACAATGTTGCGGAATACCAAGCTCTCATCATGGGGTTGCAAACGGCCTTAGAAATGCAAATTGCAAATCTAGAAGTGTATGAGGATTCAAAATTAGTAATTGATCAACTACTAACTAATTACGAGGTAAGGAAAGAGGATTTGGTTCCTTATTTTCGTCTCGTTACACAACTCTTGAAGGGTTTCGATGTCGTTACATTAGATCATGTGCCAAGGAAAGAAAATCAAATGGCGGACGCCTTGGCAAACCTAGCAACAACTTTGACATTATCAAATGATGAAATTGTGGACCTTTCAATTTGCCAACGATGGGTTGTCTCAATAGAAATTGTCCCATTGTGCGAAAATTCCAATATAGTCTTCGTCTATGTTATTGACGTCGAAGATTAGAAGCATCCTCTGATCGACTACATTGAGCACAACAAGCTACCTGATGATCTGAAACAGCGATCAGATATCAAACGAAGAGCCCCACGCTTTTTCTACTACAAGGAAATTCTTTATCGACGATCATTTGACGGGTTACTCCTTCGGTGTTTGGGAAAAGAAGAGGCGTCCAAAGCCATGGAAGAGGTTCATTTTGGAATATGTGGAACTCATCAATCAGGTCCTAAATTGCATTTTCAAGTAAGGTGAATGGGTTACTACTGGCCCACAATGGTCAAGGATTGCATGGAGTACGCACAAAAATGTCAAGCTTGTCAATTTCACGCAAACTTTATCCATCAACCGCCTGAGCTATTGCATCCTACAATTGCTTCTCACCCGTTTGATGTCTGGGGGATAGATGTTGTGGGACCCATAAATATAAAATCTTCTGGAGGCCACATGTACATTTTGGCGGCCACAGATTCCTTCTTAAAGTGGTCAGAGGCGGTACCGCTTAAAGAAATAAAGAAAGAAACTGTTGTGGAATTTATCAAGACATGGATCATCCAGCGATATGGTGTGCCACGCTGCATCATCATAGAGAACACCAAGTATTTCTCAAATAGTGCTATGCAAAAGTTCAGCGAGAAGTATCACTTCAAGCTACACTTTTCTTCGATGTACAACGCACCAGCTAATGGTTTGGCCGAGACATTTAACAAGACGCTCTGCAACATCTTGAAGAAGACAGTCAACAAGTCACAAAGAGACTGCCATGAGAAGATGGGTGAGGCATTGTGGGCATATAGAACGACATATCGAACTGCCACAAATGCCATACCTTATTCTTTGGTATATGGTGTTGAAGTTGTCTTGCCTTTAGAGAAGCAAATTCCTTCATTGAGGATTGCTTTACAGGAAGGCCTCACAAATGAAGAAAATATCAAGTTACGACTTCAAGAGTTGGAAACCTTAGATGAGAAGAGACTCGATGCGCAACAACATCTAGAATGCTACCAAGCCCGGATGTCGCGTCCCTTCAACAAAGGGGTTTGGCCTCGATCCTTTCAAATTGGCGACTTGGTCCTTGCTGTACGCCGACCCATCATCATGACACATAAGACTGGTCCCAAGTTCAAATCAAAGTGGGATGGCCCTTATGTTGTCAGCAAAGTTTACACCAATGGAGCCTATAAAATAGTGGCTGAAGACAGCTTGAGAAATGGCCCAATAAACGGCAAGTTCATGAAGAAGTACTATGCTTGAAAAAAGTGAACCTTGCTCCTAGCCTGCATGAGCCTAAACTGCATAAGGCACAAAAAAAGAAGAAGAAGAAGTTCTAAACCCTTATCCTTGAACTACGTGATGACTTGATTCTTTCTTTGGAAGGATACGTAGGCAGCTTGAGAATTATATTCTTGAGTTCAGTCATATCAAAAAAAAATTATATTTTTTATTTGATAATAAGTTCTGTTATCAAAATGGACTTATCTACACGTATACTGCTTGATAAGTTCTATTGTCAAGATAGCTTATTACATGCGAAAAAAAAAGGGACAAACTAAATCATAAACTGCTAGCGACGACTGGCCTTTCATGTCCAAGATAGGCCTTTGAAGCTGTTGCGTTGCTTTTCAAAATCATCTTTAAACCTCTTTGCTTTCTCAAGTTCTTTAGCAGTCAACTCCGGAGTCTCCTTAATCTGTAGTTTTTGCTTCTCTAAATGGGCAAGGTTTTTGTCTTGAAATAGAATGCTCGCATCTAGGGAGGTTATTTTCTGCTCCAACCTCAGCTGTTCCTCCTTCAAGTTCTCCAAGGACTCAATCACAACTTGACGTTGACCAAGATCAGTTTGACGAAGTTCGATCGACTTTGCAATTTCAGCCTCCATATGAGACAAACGTTGATCACATATGTCTGGATTAGCTTTATGTGTGCATATAAGTCTCGTCGCGTTATATTTAGTGGCACAAATCATCAAGCTTTCTACCTTGTCTTTTATTGGTGAAGGATCAAACCTATAATGCTGAAGTTCGGCCATCATCTCATCAAGGTCTTTCCTTTTAGAAAGAATGGTTCTTGATGAGTGCTTCGTTATGATATCTTCAATTTGTTCACAAATTAGAGTAGTGGCCTGCATACGAATTTTATGGAGCCCCTGATTGGTGTCCATAACATCACCTTCACCACGGGTGACTTCGGAGAATGCCATATTGTTCCTCGACAGAGGATTCACAGAAATATCTTCACGATTAACTTATTGTGATTCATTTTGTTTGCATGCATCGTCTTCGTGAAAAGAGTCGGTCCTTATTGGTTCTGTGGAAAGAACACGAACCTCCTTCGAATAAGCTTCGTCTTCAAAAAGTGGGAGTCATTCTAACTAAAAAATAAGAAAGTAAAAAAAAAAGAGGGAGTTCAGATCATGCATATAATGTCAAAAAGGCATGCATGGCGATGGTGACGTTAGAAAAGAGAGCATACCTCAACATAGTTTGGTGTTTGTTGCGAGGAACCTAGAACTTCACCAAGAAAATTGCTATTGAGGAGAAATTCATCGTTGGGATTTAAATAAATGGAGCCAAGGTCGGGTTCAATCCTTCGACGCTTGAAGTTCACGTCCCTAGAACTGTTACTGCTTCCGCTAGGCCTTTTTGCTTGAATATTGGTCCCCTTCAACTCGAGGTGACTCCGGGCGAGACGATGATCAGATGAGTCCCCATCACCTTCTAAAGCTTGGTGCGGCTCATTCGGAGAGCTACTACTTGGGGGCAATGCCTTGATAAAAGATGCATGCGGGTTATTGTCACGTTTAATTTCGCGTGGAACCACTTTTTGACGAGATGACATCTTGCGGAGAGCCACATTCTGACAAGACAGTATCTTGCGGGGAACTACTTTCTGGCGAGGGGGTACCACGCGAGCTGCGATCTTGTCAGCCATGTTCTGACAAGACAGTATCTCGCGGGGAACTACTTTCTGGAGAGGGGGTACCACGCGAGCTGCGATCTTGTCTTCGTTAGTTTTCAGAGGCTTATGCTGCGACCCAACAACAGGTATTGTTGTTGTAGACATCTTAGGCCTGGAACGATATACCTTGGACCACCATTCAACATAATCACGAGTTACCATGCACTTTGTTAGAGTGCTCTCAGGCGACAACGTCACTGTGCTCCCTGTCCCACGTTTAGTAAAGCTTTCCCAATGCCAGTACATCAAGGATAATACGCCAGTTCGAATGTCTTTTTGAAGGCTTCCTGGGACATCTTGAACATAGCCAAACTGAAAGCTGAAATGGTAAGGACTGTAAGGTTGAACGACTCGCCGGTTGTCCTGCCTAAGAGTAAGAAATCCAGATCGAAGGCAGGTGAGGTAAACAATGTCTAAGCGGCTAACGTTCTCACGGTCAACGATCACTTTGCGTTCTTTAAGCGCTATGGCTAAGATGTCCATCCCCACATTACCACATGCGTTGAATAAAAAACGAGCTTGTTCGTCTCCAAAGTGTTTGGCTGAAAATACCCCTGAAAAGTGAACCATGCGCGGTTTAAAGTTGTCAGGAATAGGAGAATAAAAATGGGTGCCGAAGTACTTTGCCAGCCATGTATACACGTAATGAAAAGATAATGTGGCCGAACAGTTCCCTAGGTCTTTGGAAGTGGAAATCTTGTTTAAGCCTTGATAAATGTTAGCCAACATAGGTATAGCTAGACAAACTGATAACCTTGGGTCATTTTACTGGTGACTTTAAACACGCTAGATCAGATCAAGCCTGTGTCATCTATAGGAAAGACAAATAGACACAACCAGCACACGTAAAATGCAGCCAAGTAGGTGGACTCTATGTCTTCATCATCTACGCCTAAATCATCAAACGGTACGGAGTCTTCTTCAGTTCGGACTTGGCTCTCGTGGATTTCGCCAGATGGGTTGTAAGTGTGCTGAGGTGCATCTTTCTTATTCCGACACTCTTGGCGGGCGGTTTCTTGTATCTCAGGCTTCCTTTGTACCAGTACTGGATCCATGAAGCGATCTTCACCTTTTGCCCTTTATCGTCCTTGCAAAGCTTGTGGTACGCAAGAAATAAAAACCTGCAACTCTTGGGAATGATTGGTTTACCTCCTTTACCCTTGGTTGAAAATTCTTCGATAGATGGAACAACTTCATCGTAAAACCTTCCAGTTATAAGCAAGCCACAAATATATGTCAAGTCCCTCAAATAAATAGACATTTCACCACATGATGTGTGAAGAGTATTCCTGCTAGGGCATCAATACTCACAGAAGGCACGCATCACAGGCATGACACGATCATAGCTGAAGAACAATGCAAACACCGTTCGGTAGAGGCCAGTTTTGTGGATGAAATCTTCGCTTCAGCTTAAGATGTCTTCTAACCACTCCCGGTAACGTTCCGTGTAGGAGAAGGTTCCATTGGCACGAAACCCGCTCCATTACACTGAACCATTGCACGTACGGTTGCTGAGAAGCACAAACGGTGTTTGAGGAACATTATGATCATAATGGGCAGACTTCAACATCCATGCATCTACGCTTAGTTTCTCACTGGTGAATTTGGCTGATTGAAAGGAGGCTAGCTGACGTGACTGTTGGAAGGTCTACAGGGGAATATGACCTGAACCATCATAAGAGGGGAATTCGAGGGCGCGGGGCCCAGTCAATGAAGGATAGATATATAAGGTGGTGCCATCGCTTTGAAAATTGTTGGCATCTTCAAGGATATTGATTGTGCCTTTCTTGAAACTCTTGAAAAATGCCATGCGGAGTGGAGAACATCGACACAAAGGATGATTTGTTGAAAGAAGTTGCACCTCGCTGCCTTAAGTTTCTGCTGCACCCCGCTGCCTTAAATTTATGCTACGACTCGCTACCTTAAGTTTCTGTTGCGCCTCGCCGAGTAGAGATTCTGCTTGAGATGGGCAACTCAGAAATACTTCGCGACCTGCAAGATTGGTAAAAAAGTCAACGAATCATATACCTCTGCGCCATAGCAATCAAATCAAAAGAAAAAGGAAAAGAGAGAGTGTACTGTTGAGATCTCGCAGCGAGATGGTTGTGACTTTGGGATGAAGAATGTTAAGTCGGAAGCCCTTATTTATACTGTAAAATTTGGATGTCCTATAAATTCAAGGAATCCCTACAAGAAAATATGGAATCCTTACAAAATTAGGTATCCTTATAAATGCGGGAGCTCCCACAAAAATAAACCTATTAACATGGACTTCAAGTCGCGCCTCTGGCACATGACGATAGCATGGCTACGATGCATCTTGAAGTGGAGGCATTTGTAGACATATAAAATTTAACGATAATAATAATCGTTGAATAATCTAAGCAAACATGTTGACTCGACAAATTGCATACATGGCTCGCGAGTCGATAAAATTGGAAAGCCATCGGAAATGACATGTGGTAACGTGGGAATGGTCGGCCGACAATAAAACTTTAAATCTCGATTGAAATCAATTATTAAGTGTCAATTGATGATCAAATATTAATTAAATTAAATTAATTGTCAGAACAAAGAAATCAGACATCCCCAAAAATAAAAGTTGATGGTTCACCAGGGGTCAGGAGAGCTAGATAGTAGAGTTCGCGAGGCAACTTGGACTTCGCGAGGTGAACTGGACTTCGCATAGAAATAAATGAAGGCGAAGAGAAATGACTTCGCGCGCGTAGATGTACATGAAGGCGAAGCGAGATGGCTCCACGTTCGTACGTAAAGGCGAAGCGAAATGACTTCGTGCGCGTATATGTACGTGAAGGCGAGGCGAGATTGCTCCGTGCACGTGCATGAAGGCGAGGTGGAAGCGAAATGACTTCGCGCGCGTAGATGTATGTGAAGGCGAGACGAGATGGCTCCGCGTACGTACATAAAGGCGAGGTGAGATGACCCTGTGTAGGGAACTTCATGAAGGAGCTAGCCAACAAAGTTCACATGCATGCGGAGATCCTCACTTGAGTCATCCGCGAGATGGGATCAGAAATCACCACCTGCTTTGAAATCAAGGTTCTGCGCTGTTCCCTTTTTATCCGTGAGGTGGCATGCCCCTTTGCTAAGAATCTTGGTCAAAACAGGATATTCATTCCAAAGCAATCTGGGCATATTTAAATCTTAACATGTGATTGATTCAATTATGTTAAATCTGGTAAGTAAATCAATCAATCAAGATTTACTGATTCGATTGTCACCGATAAGGAAAAATTTCTTTGATTCGGTATCTTCATTACATACCATAAGTAGAGGAATGTTAACACTATAAATACCCCCTCATACCAAGAGGAGGGGGGGTGAACAAAGTAGAGCAAAAGCAGGCAGCGAACCAAAGAGAAGAAAGCTCCCTCCCGCGAGCTCAAAAGTCTCCCAAGATCCTTGAAGAACTATCAAGCTCCCCAAATAGCCAGTTCTTCACCAAATCTAGATCCCCCTTGAAGAACGATCAAGCTCTCCAAATAGCCAGTTCTTCACCAAATCCAAATCCAAATCCAAATCCCAAATATTTGTTACGTGATCAACCCGCGTAAATCCTTGCATCTCAAGAACAAATGTTTGTCACCCTTGAATTAAACCATTATTCAGAGATAGAATCAGATGAGTTCACAAAGATTGTAACCCGCATTCGCATTGATAAAATTAAATATTATTCTTTATACACGTGTTGTTCTGTATGTTATTTGTTGCTGATATTTTCGTGTTTACAATAGTATACTCTCAACTGTGATATTCATATAAATGTATTTGGCACAAGTAATAGTAACGAAAAACTCATCATATCATGAACCAAATCCATACCTGGCACATGCAGGGCGAAATGTAACAAACCAAGAAAACTCGCCTACAATTTTGTAAGCATATTTTGTTAGTGGCACATAAGCCTTATTTTACTGTGGTTCTAAAAAAAGAAATATCGGTGGTTCAAAGAAAAAAAAATCGATAGATATATTGAAAAAATATCGAATGATGAAAATTTTACTAAAATTTATATAAAATTTGTATATTTGACCAAAAATAGACTAAATATTAAATATCAGAAATTTCAGAAAAAATTATGAAATTTCGGAAAAATATCGAGGATAATGGTAATTGTAATTGAAAAAACGAAAATTTTGAAAAAATATAGAGAATATTATGGATATTTTATTCCTTGACCCATACTGATCATCATGTTTATATACGATTCTGGGCAGTACACAAACTCAGTGGGATATTGAATCAAACAACTCTAGTCTCTCCTAATTATATATACTAACTAATGAAATAATTGTTAGAAACCAAACGGGCAAATTTATAATTGAATCAAATACATTGTTACATAGAAATTTAATCATAGCCATTTGAATACAAAGCTCCAGTTCTTTAATTTGTTTACGTTCCAGCAATCTACTGTGACGGACAAACACAAATATTAAAGAATAATTATCTGGAAAAAACAAAGGAGGTCGAGAGTCCCTTTCTCTATTTGCTTGTGTTTGGACAAGAAAGATATTTCTCCAGATTTTTTTCAAAGGCAGAAGGGGTAGAATAAGATTTTAAATTTTGACAAAAAAATGGGATGTATATGTAACAGTTAGAGTTGTGTGAATAAAATTACTTTATTTGTGCTGGTTAATAAACGTAATGGTACGTAGATTAGTAAAATCATGTTAACCATTAAGTTGTATGGAATCCAAAACAAGCTGAGTTCTCTTGCGGTTAAGAGTCCATGCTGAGTTAGCTTCCCACGAAATAGTAGTCGACATTTTAATGAGATGGGATTCTGATTCATTCATGTTAATCCATTAAAAATAAAAAAGGATAACTTGGCTTGTTAATCCACAAGCAAATTTAGGGCTAGTTGATGAGTTTGTTTTGGAGCTACAATTTATAAAAGATTTGATCACCTTTGAAAACAAGGTTCAACCACAACATGTTCCTTTCAAAGATTCCTTTTTGGAATCATTATGCTAAGAGTATTTGTTTGAGGAAAGGGATTTGAGCATTGATATGTAACATATTTTGAAGGACAAATGATTACCAAAGGCCATGAAATCTAAACATATATTACTTAAAATATGTGAAATCCACATTTCTCAAATTGTAATTCACATTCTCATTTTTTATTTTTAATCATCATTTATTCATTTTTATAAGAGGACAAAAGTTAAGTCATCAAGGAAAAAAAATTAAGTCATCAAGAACAAAAGTTAAGTTACCAAAAATGAAAAGTATGAGTATTGATTACAATTTTAAAAGTGTGAATTTCACTTCTCTTACATAATACTTTCATATTGTTTAGAGTTGTTAGTATAATGACCTTTTTTTTCCATAAAATTGAATGTAAAACATAATAAATTGAAATGTTAGATGACATTTATGTCAACTCATATGATAAGAAAAAACTTAAAATCCTTCTCTTAGAATTTTATGAGCACGTACAACAAAAATATTCTTACTTGGTAATGGAATGGAATACGCATTTTCTTGCTAATCAGACATCATAAATTAAACATCACGCATTAACTATCAAAAGAAAGTTAAAATACTCATAGTGCCAATCTACGGTGTATCATATTGAGAGAGACACCGTAATATTATTATTCACCATAATTGCTTACTTCTAATTTTTAAATCAACCCAAATGACCGTTAAATGAGACACATCTTCACATTTGTTTTTTTTTTTTTTTGGTACAGATGAAGCCCAAAAAGGCCTAGAGCAAAAACAAACAAAAAAGCCTAACTAGCACCACTGGTCCTGAAACTTCTGTCTCTGGTAACACCCATCATATCATCAACCAAAGCTTCAGCAACACAAGCAGGCGCCTCAGTAAAGTAAACAATGCCATGAGAATTGCAAGTACTATTTTTGGCCAAAATATCTGCAACCACATTACGTTTCCTATGAATATGCTTGATCTGGGCAGACTTAAAGTCCTGAAGCATAGACCTGCAGTTTAAAACAATGGTCTCCAGGGGTGCAAACCCAAATGACCGTTAAATGAGACACATCTTCACATTTGTTTTTTAATCCACCTAGGACATTTGTTTTACCCTTGTTTAATTGTTTTACACTAAACATCAAATTTTGATCATGTAACAACGAAATTTGTTATACAACATGAATCGATAGCGTGATTGAAAACTTCAGCAACGCGACCATGGTAGAATTTCGCTACCCAATAGGAGAAAGGGACTTGAGCCACACGAAGCCGAGCCAAAGCATCTGAAAATACAGTTGAGCTCAGCGTTAGATACTCAACTGCTTCAAGTCAAAGACTCAAAGGTAGTTGAGAGAGTCCCCTTCCACGTAGAAAATAACTAACAGTCAACCCCTACCAGCCTTCTCTCTCTCCCAAATCCACAACTCAAACAAAACACAGAAACTCTCTCTCTCTTCATTTTTGTTTTTATATCCTTAAAACATCTCTCTCTCTCTCTCTCAGACATTTCTTCACCTGCAAACTAGCTAGCCTCCATTACTAACCATAAAACAAACCCATTGGTCTCGTCAGCTGTACTACTCAGCCATCTCTCTTAATATAACACATGCACCACGCTTGATTGCCATGGGCGTCGTCGACATGTCCGACAATCCACCAACTTCTCGCACCAAAGACTTCTTCGCCTCCCCTGCTCTCTCCCTCAGCCTCGTACGTCTCTCTTCCCTCACATTCTTCAAAACCCTATTACTATTTCCATGTCTTTATTCTCTTTATTGGGTTTCTTTGTTGTGTAACGGTTTCTTCGCTTGTTTGTTGTGTTTCTCAATCTGGGTTTGGTTTGGATATCTAGGCTGGGATTTTCCGAGATGCCGGGACTCCGGCGGAGACGGCGGCTAATAGGGAGGGGGAAGAAGGCGATGAAGGGAGCGTAGGCGGTCGCCGGAGGTCTAGAGAAGACACGGCCGAGATCAGCAGCGAGAACTCGGGCCCGGCGAGGTCGAGATCAGCGGAAGACATTGATTTTGATGCCGAGTTGGGAGAGCAAGATGAGGATGATGGTGATGGAGACAACAAGAACAAGAAGAAGAAGAGGAAAAAGTATCACAGACACACCACTGAGCAAATCCGAGAAATGGAAGCGTGAGTAGTTTTTTAATTTGATTTCCTGTTTTCTATGTTGAATTTGGATTTACCAATGCGTTGATTTTTATCTTGGAACACGTAATTCTATGAGTTTGTTTTGGCAAACCCGAGTTTAATTTGTTGGAAATTGGGTGAGACTTTGAATGGTGCACATGGTTTTGGAATTGCCACACTAACACTAAGCATGCAGCTTTTTAAACAATATACTTGATCATGTACTGTGTTTTAGTGCTGCTGCAGTGCTGTTAGGAAAGATTCACAGAGTTAGTGACATGATCACTTATAAAGGAAACCAGATTGAAAAGTAGAAGATAATACATAGTGTTTTGATTAGTGGCTTCATTTTTTGCTATTTGTTTTCATGTGTAGCAGTTAGCTACAGAAAAGAATACAATTTAAAAGACTGATCAGAATCCTGATGAATGTGACTGGTTTTGACCATATGTTAATCAGTGTTTGTTGTTTTATTAATTTCATTGTAAATGTTTACAGGCTGTTCAAGGAGTCACCCCATCCAGATGAGAAGCAAAGACAGCAGCTGAGCAAGCAGCTAGGCCTTGCTCCAAGGCAAGTCAAGTTTTGGTTCCAAAATCGCCGTACCCAAATCAAGGTAATTTTCTGTTTCAATTCTCTTAGTTTTACGTCGAATTGTGAAAACTGTACTGAAGATGTAATATCGGTGTTTATAGGCTATACAAGAGCGCCATGAAAACTCATTGTTGAAAGGAGAAATGGAGAAACTCCGAGATGAGAATAAGGCAATGAGGGAGCAAATTAACAAATCTTGTTGCCCCAACTGTGGCAGTGCCACCACTAGCAGAGATGCCACCTTGACTACCGAGGAGCAACAACTACGAATTGAAAATGCCAGGCTCAAATCTGAGGTAAATATGTTTACAAGAGCACACCTGATCAATGCTTCTGTAGATTGAGTAATGTAACGAGTCTTATATCCAGAGTTTGAAGTAATGCGGTACACGAACTTTATGTAGGTTGAAAAACTCCGAGCTGCTCTAGTAAAATACCCTCTTGGGACATCCTCTCCTTCCAGTTCTACTGGGCAGGACCAGGAGAACAGAAGCTCATTGGACTTCTACACCGGTATTTTTGGTCTTGAGAAGTCTAGGATTATGGAGATAGTTAACCAAGCAATGGAGGAGCTTCAAAAGATGGCTACAGCTGGAGAACCACTCTGGGTTCGAAGTGTTGAGACTGGCCGTGAAATACTTAACTATGATGAGTACATCAAAGAGTTCAACATTGAAGTTCCAGCCACTGGGCGGCCAAAGAGATCCATTGAGGCCTCAAGGGAGACAGGTGTTGTTTTTGTAGATCTCCCAAAACTAGTTCAGAGTTTCATGGATGTGGTAAAGACTAGAACATTTTTCCTACTATTGCCTTGTAGGTACAGAACCTAAGCTAATCTTATGTTTATTTTTGTTGTAGAATCAATGGAAGGAAATGTTTCCATCTATTATCTCAAAGGCTGCCACTGTTGATGTTATTAACAATGGCGAAGGAGACAATAGAAATGGTGCTGTACAATTGGTAAGCATTTTTTTGTTTTGTTTCTCCAAAGTACTTGCAACTAAAGATGTAGAAACTATCGCTTTTGATAAAAGAAAACTCAAAGTTGAGTTTGACTGCAGATGTTTGCAGAGCTGCAAATGCTTACACCTTTGGTGCCCACCAGAGAAGTTTACTTCGTTAGATGTAGCAAGCAACTGAGTGCTGAACAGTGGGCTGTCGTTGATGTTTCCATTGACAAAGTTGAAGATAACATCGATGCGTCGTTGGTGAAATGCAGAAAACGTCCCTCGGGTTGCATCATTGAAGACAAATCAAACGGCCATTGCAAGGTATGCAGATGTATTATACAAATTTGATCCAACCATTTATAATCTTAATGCATATTGATTAGTTTAAAAACAAGGGATGAAAAACTATACAAGCTGAGTTTGACTAGGGAATCGAAAGCTACTAAAAAAGAAATCAGAAACACAGAGAGAAGATAATGAAGGTATCATGCATACATTTCATATTCTGCTAACAAGGTTTAAATGATTTGTGGTTTACAGGTAATCTGGGTGGAGCACTTAGAGTGCCAGAAAAGCACAGTTCAGACCATGTACCGGAGTATTGTCAACAGTGGTCTGGCTTTTGGCGCAAGACATTGGGTAGCGATGCTGCAACTCCAATGCGAAAGGCTTGTTTTCTTCATGGCAACCAATGTTCCAATGAAGGATTCAACTGGTACGCCTACTTAAATAAGTTTCAGATATACATATTGCCTCATTTTAGATGAAATATACTGATAATTACTGCATATCAGGAGTAGCCACCTTGGCTGGGAGAAAAAGCATTTTGAAAATGGGACAAAGAATGACATCAAGTTTTTGTCGCGCAATTGGTGCATCAAGCTATCATACCTGGACCAAGATCACAAGCAAAACAGGTGATGACATTAGGATTGCCTCCAGGAAGAACTTGAACGATCCAGGAGAGCCTATTGGTGTGATCTTATGTGCAGTTTCTTCAGTATGGTTGCCTGTCCCTCCTTTCACCCTCTTTGATTTTTTGAGAGACGAGACTCGCAGGAACGAGGTTTGTATTAAGAGCCTTGTCTAACCTACAATTCTGCAGCTCTGCTAATCAATAATCCTGTTACTAGTACTATATTAGGATCTGACATTTTTTGTTCTTCAATTGTTAGTGGGACATTATGTTAAATGGAGGTCCAGCACAAACAATTGCAAACCTATCCAAAGGACAAGATCGTGGCAATGCTGTTACTATTCAAGTGAGCTCTCTTTCTTTATACATTATATGAATAAGCCTCATTCCTAATGCAAAATGGTCATAAAATTTTCTAATGTAGCCATGCATTTCAATCTTCCAGACAATGAAATCAAAAGAAAACAGCATGTGGATTCTACAAGATAGCTGCATAAATGCTTACGAGTCCATGGTGGTATATGCTCCGGTGGATATCACGGGCATGCAATCTGTGATGACAGGATGTGACTCGAGCAACATGGCAGTATTGTCTTCAGGGTTCTCTATTCTTCCAGATGGGTTGGAATCAAGGCCTATGGTTATCACTTCCAGGCAAGAAGACCGAGGCAGTGACAGTGAAGGAGGAACTTTGCTGACTGTAGCATTTCAAGTGTTGACTAATACCTCTCCTACTGCCAAACTAACAATGGAGTCTGTAGAGTCTGCCAACACTCTTATATCATGTACTTTGAGAAATATTAAGACGAGCTTGCAGTGCGAGGATGGCTGATCAGCTCAACTTTATTAAATAGCTAGGAATAGGTAGCTGAAACACAGGTTCTCATTTTTGACTGGATTATCAGTGGTTTTAGCTGATCAGGATTTGCAGTTTCATTCTTTTTTGGTCAGAATGGTGGACTAGGCTCGTAAGAAAGTCTACAGCAATTGTCTGGCAAGAACTTATTCACAATCTTTATAGCTATATAATTTTACCAATTTCCTTGTATATAACTCTATCAATTATTATTTTCTTGATCAATTGTTAATTTTATTGCTATCTGTTTGTTACCATTCGATGTTCAGATAAACATAAAGCCACCACTTTTAGCATCAAAAGCGTCTTCAGTGTATGAATTGTGACCAGCAACATTCGAGGCGTTTGTAGCTACAAAAGCAAATATACGCATCCTTTTCCAGATGAGTTCTTTTAAGTTGGAAGAGTTTAAATTAAAACAATATATACTTGCACCTATTTCAGTCTATCATCAAACCAAAAATAATCCAATTTTGGTTCCCAAGTTCCATGACCCCGCTGCCAAATTACAGTTTTATCATATAGATTGGTAGTGGAACTGAAATGTGGTGGAAAAATCATACACTCTGGGAAAGGTCCCAAACTCTCAGCAGGAATCTTTCTAACTTAACAAGAGTGCTTTATGAACAAGCTCATGGTAACTCAAGCACCAACAAGAATTCAATGGTAAAATTGTAGAACCATTCAAAAGCAATATTCCTTCCAGTTAAGAAAGCCAAAGACTGATAAGTTCTTATTGGAAAATTGTGATTCTTAGCAGACAACTGCTCAGCAATTCCTCCTAACAGCGAATGACATCAAGATAAATTCCAAACATAAGTTGCTCATGCCAAAAGTGCAGTCTGGTGGCATTACTTTGTTTATCAAAACTCAAAACTTGCAGCTAGTGGTGATAAAGTTAAAGTTCTTTTACTTTCAGGAGCATATATTTCCAACTCCATAGAATACAATACTCAACCTACAAAATTATGTAGCACATTTTCACATAACTTCAGCAAGCAAGCAACAGCCTTTTATAGTTTTCTAGCGAATTCAACCCACAATGACCACATTTAGGCCTTCTTTAGTTCAATTTCATCAACGTGTCACTCCACTTTTGTATCTATCAGACCAGATCCATTTCAAAGGCCAACAGTTCTACTTCTTCAAGCACTTATCACTACCTCCATTGGCCATCCAACAAATCTCAAATGTGAAACCTAAATAAATTCCTAATTTCAAACACTGACACAGGAGTTTCTAATGGCATATTGTGATCACTATCAAACAACAGTTTTCCACTTCCTCCTAACAAAACACGAGATGATCAACTCGCAGCATTAGATTAAATTGCTCATTAGTATCAATTACTAACCAATGGCAATAGTCTTTTATAGTTTTCCAGAGTATTTAACACACTTGATCACATTTAGGCTTCCTTCGTTCAATTGTCCACTCTAGAATTTACTAAATCCCATTAGCAATGCCTCAAATCTCAATCAAACCCAAAAATGCATACCATTTAGACTAAAGGCATAAAAAAATTCGCATAACCCATCAAAACTACACCCATTTCAAGCACGAAAACAGCTCAAGCATTGCATTACTTTCCACCAAATTACACTATATCCATAACAGCATCACCAACACTAAGCACAGTTTCATTTCCAAAAATCACAAAACCAACAATGAAACAAACAACATTGGGACCTCACTCTAAACCTGCTGAGACTCCAAAGGAATCCCCAGCTCGCTCGTGCCCTCTTCCTCCTTCTTCTTCACATTCTTGGGCGGAAGCGGCACGGCAATGAAAGTCTTGGTCTTGCTGATGGGTCTGCTCTTCTCAAGCTGCACCACGTCACCCACCTGGAACTGGTTATTCTCGTCATGGGCCTGGTACTTCTTCTTCTTCCTCACCCTCCTCTTGTATTTAGGGTGGGGGGCTAAGCGAGTGACCTCCACGGCGACGGTCTTGTCGTTGGTGGAGCAGACGACTCGGCCCTGAAGGTACTTGAGGGCCTTGATGGGTTGGAGGGAAATGTGGCGTAGTGGGGTTGGGAAGGAGAGAGAGGAAGTGGGTTTGGAGAGGAAGGAGAGAGGAGTTGAGCCATGGAGGAATTGGGTTGAGAGCTTGGTGGGGGAGAAGGGGAGGAGTGAAGCTGTGAGCGACATTGTGATGAATGAGTCTGGGATTTTTGGGTGGAAAAGGGTGGAAAAGATGAGAGAAATTGGGATGAGGTGAGCTGGTGAGGGTCTCTCTATCCCTTGGATTGGCATTTTTAGGAATATTTATACTTTAAAAAAAATAAAAAAATCATGAAGACCTATGAAACTAAACCAATGACGATTTTTATTTACATGAATTTACGAGTTTATATGGATGTGTCTATGCGTATTATGACATGAAACATTTTTCTTTTTCTTTTTAATAAAAGACGTCACTTCATTGGTGAACTAAAAGTAAGAGTAAATAAAACACGATGTCTCTTTTTAAGCTTGAAATAATTAAATCATACCAGAATAACGCAGAAAAGTTTAGACCTAAAACCTGAGACCGGATGACTGATTGGTTGGCTGATTAGCTAATATTAGTCGCTTTATCAATGCATCGAGGACTTACTGCCTGACTAATTTGTATGGCCCGCGTGAATAGTAATTGCCCAGGCAATTGAGTTGTTAAGGAGAATTATTTGGTGTACCTGGCACATATCAGACGTGGTGTTCCCCTTCTGTTTTATTGGTCTACAAATTTATATACTTAATTTTGATTGGTTCAATAATTTAAATTTTTTTTTTTTTCATTCCCTGCTGTTCCTCACATGATTCAAGCAATCTTGTTAGTTAAAACTAGTCAGGACCATTGACACGTGGTGTTCTTGGACCATATGCCTATAGTTTTGCCCGAGTGCCCGACCAATTTTGTGGGTTCCACAACTGCAGCCATGCTACGTAAGGAGAAGGTTTTTAAAGCATCTCTGACAGATTCTTTATTTTCTTAATTTTATCAATTTTAGAGATATTGAGTTGTTTTGTGGTCTTTCCTATCTCATTTTTTAAAATGAGGATGAAGAAGAAAGAGAATCACTCATTCCCTAAATTTGCAGCATAACCTTCGTTCCCCAAATATTAATTATTCACGTGCTTCAACGATAAGAACAAAAATCTAAAATATTTTATTAGGTAATTTATGTTACAATGAAATATATGATATATTTTTTTTTTGTTATTATTAATAATCATGTAACATTTTTTATTGTTCTAATAAATGCCGAAATATCCAAAATGGAGAAACCGTTGGAGTTGTAGCATAATTTTTTTTTAGAGATTTTGGCTTTTGTTTTCCCATTTTAGAGAAATTTTAGGGAAGCTGTTGGAGATGCTCTTATAAGCCGTGTGTTGTGCGACGGTAGGTTAATTATAGCTGTTTGATTGATATCTAATGGTTATGATTAAATTACAACGACAATTTTTTTTGAAAAATAAAATAATAATAGGAGCGCCCTATTCATACCTCTAAAAATGGCTACTTAGACCTTTTTTTTTATTAAACGAAATTTCATTCAATAAATTACAATTACAAAGCAATCACTGCACCCAACAAGAGATTACAACTATGAGCAAATAACTCTAACCTTAATCTACTTGTCCTCACTCTGAAGAAGAGAGACTGACATGTCAATAGATATGATAAAAACCGAATTGGGCAGTCACCCGAGTTAACTTGACCAACATAGGTAGCAATTACTGCGACATGATCTGACCACCATTGAGTGGGTCATCCCAGGATCTCCCAGCATGTTCAACACATGATGATAATATGCACGGCCAAAGACCGGCTGAAGTCTGGATTCTTGTAACAACGAACCAGCTGCCCAAATTTTAAATACCTATCAGAAACCATGACATATATCCAACAAACTCGATAGAGTATAGACTTATTTGAGATATGAAAATCAGACCCAAAAACTAACTCAAATAAAACTGCATCAATAGAAACATAAAATAAAATAAGACCAGCCCGGGACATAACTGCCCTAGCTAGTCTTATTTCCTCAAAACAGACCCAATTGGGCAAACCCAAATGGCAACCAAATCTCCCGGCCCAAACCTGAAGTAGCTTCACCCCATCACCCCACCACCGGCGAAACCCTACGCCTTTGTCGCCGTCCGACCAGCGGCGGCCAACTCTGATCGTATTAGTCCTCCTACCACCAACCATGATGCAGATCTGCACTTGGACTTGGATCAAACCTCGGAGCACCATCAACCGCACCAAGCCATCGTCAGTTGCCGGCCAACGAATCCGGTCATCCAATCGTTGCAGCGCACTAACACAACAATATCCTCTTTCCTCTCTGATCCCAACGCACCTCCATGAAACAACCATAGCCTTCAACTGAGAGAGATTGCCTTTTAAGCCAACTCTTCGAGCCCGAGGACCATCGCTATCAGTAAACACCCATCCAGCCACACCTACCATGAGCTTACTAGGCCAGAGGCCACGGCCGGCGGCGCTGCCGGACAGGTAAGAAGAAGAAGGGAGGCGGCAAGGCTTTTCGTAGGGTTTCTTTTTGGTGTCTTTTTTAACAAGGGCCACTTGGACCTCTTAACATTTTTGTAACTTTAGAAATCCATTTTTACTCTTGATTTATAGAATTAATTAAGACAAAAAAAAACTCAACTCATTTGCACATATTTTTTTTCCAGGGTTTGTTCATTTGCATCTTTTTTGTTGTCGAAAGAATTAAGATCTGAAATGCTGAAATACTATCTGGTTCTTGATCGATCTGGTCATGCCTTTCCTATTTATAATGGTAACAACAAAAAGTAGGTCGATGGTCCCAAATTTAATTTCATGTTTATCAGGTAATAAAACCAAGTTAAACTCTGGTGGATTCTTGATCAGATCATAATGTGATTTACAGGTGCGTTAAATCTTGAAACAATCTCAAATGAATCAATCTTGACTGATTCCATTATTTTTCTTGATTGGATGCAGTGAAGCAGAGACCACTTCCTTCTTCCTCTGCCTTGATCAAGGTTAGTACTAGTTCCATGTTCCGGTTTGATTTCCTTTCGTTGTTCTGATACAGTAAGAGTCAAAACTTGTTATCGGAACTTAAAATCTCTCTGCATGTTTTCAACCTAAACTGAAGTCCCAGTTTTATTTGTGTGTGATACAGAACAGTAGGTACGAATGAATAGATTCCCATTTTCTTCACTTTTCTATTTATGCTCAATTCCCATACTTTGTCCAGTAGGGTATAAATAATTTGAAGAAGATTAAGTAGAAAGAAAAGGACCAACATGAAACCATCAGTCCAAACAAAACAGAGGCCAGACAACAGTAATCAGAGGCCTAACTGTAGTGCATTAGAAAAAAAATTGTATGAAGATAAGTTGTGAACTCCCAAGCTAGCTAATCAGATCAATACTTAATTAGTTTAATGATTTTAATAGTATTACAAATATGGATTATGTGAAACGAAAGCAGAAGATGAAGAAAAACAAATAAAGAAAGTGCAGAGGACTTTGAAGGCTACATTGTGCAATCTTGATTAAGAGAGAAGTGAAAGTTACAAGAGTACGTGCATATAGGTGTAAGTTGAAATAATGAAATTTCAGAACTATCACTTCTCTAATATACTCCCACAATCCAAACAAGAAATGCCTCAAAACTTAAAACCATTTCAAAAATCCATCAAAACTAATTTAAATTAACTTTATCTATACAGTGAAGCAGAATCAGAGACTCGGAGCTCATTGTGTACCACCTTCTTCCTTCATAAAGATTGGTGAGACCTCATATGTTATCCAAATCCCAGCTTACTTCATTTCATTTTACTCAAGCGTCCGTATGTCAAAAGTTGATAAGAACACTTAAAAGTGATCCAGGAACTTCAAAAGTTTTCTACTTTGGTTACTTAATTACTGCATTCAAACGAAACAGAACTTACATGGTTCTTATATATGTAACAATATACAGTAGAAATTTTTATTATACTCATTTCTATTGGAAAAGAGGAAGTGAGCCTTCAATTAGTAGGAGTTCCATGGAGCAGATAGATCAATGTTAACTGAGGGACTTGTTGTTATATCTGGTCTATGCCCAGGTTAGGATAGCAGTTAGGCAGCTACACACACACACGTATACATATAGAAGTATAGAACAGATAGTACTCAAGAAAGTGTGAACCTTAATAATAGTTCACACCTGAGTCTGCAGACGATGTCTGTCTGCTCAAAACACAAACTAAGAAATAAATACACCATAACATATAACATAATGCATAAGAACAACTCCTGATTATTAGAACAGCAACAACTCCTGGCAGAACCACAAACAAATCAAGCTCTATTTGAAACCCAGAGTCTTGGCATTCCAGTTCTCTATGTAGTCGGAGGGCAACATACCTGAAAAGTCATTGCTTGATAAATCAACAATGGACAGCAAAGGGAACTCATGGCTACTTGCAGGCTTTCCAATTATGCCATGAAATGCATTAGACCGCAAACTGAGAACTTTTAATTGTTGAAGCACTCCTAACCAAGCTGGGAAGGTATCACTGATCTGATTATTTCCCACATTAAGTAACATCAAGTCAGAACAGTTGTCTTCTTGGTAGCTTCCCTTGTAGCTGATTATCACTCATGTCAATCCCTTCTACTAACCTGCTGCATCTGTTGGAACCTATTCGAGAATAGTTATTACACCCAAGTCTGCAGACCGTGTCGGTCTGCTCGAAACACAAACCTAAGAAAGAAATACACTAACGAGATCTTGTAGTACTTACCAATTGTTGATAAAAAAGAAAAAGAAAAAAAGAAGAAGAAAAGGATTACAAAAAAATAAATGATAATAATATTTCTTGTGTGCCACATACACAATGCTTTTGAGTTCAATTGTGACTTGCAAACAGCTGTGTCTGGACAGGAACACGATATGGACATCAAAGTTTAATAGCAACTCAATCATCATTTTAAAAGCGAGGAGGTAAACTATTCAGATGCTAAATACTACAAGTCAACAGATTTCCCCGGAGAGAAACTCACAAACCTGTGTTGGAAGCAAGAAAACCGAAAATGCCGAAGCCATCAAAACTCCGGGTCAGAGTAACTCCCCCGGCATTGTCTTCAAAAGAAAGGGCTCCAAGCTCAGAAGTATCAAAGCTGAAGATAGTCTTCAAGTATGTAAAAAAAGACCAATGAGAACCTAGGCAAAAAGCAATAACGCCTATCAAGGACATAATGGAGACGCTCATGACGAGCTATGCATGACCTCTTCATAAAATTGACCAATCTATCTCAAAGAGTGATATTGTGATCTCTACAACACTCGATAGTGGGCATAGTAGGTGTGCCAGATTGAGGAATGAACAGAAGCTAAGGCATGAGGAGGAGTGGAGGCACTCGACAAATTTAGCGGATAAAGACCATCTTGACAAGGACCCTGAAACAGAAGACGACCAGTACGTAAACAATAGATTTGATAATAATCTGGTGCAAAGAGAAAGAAAACAAGATTATCTTTAGTGAAGCGAGCAACAGACAAAAGATTTTTACGAATGGAGGGAATACGAAAGACATTCTGGAGAGAAAAATTAGAAGAACCTAATGACAACGGAAGGCTACCAGTATGAGAAACAGACATTGAGTCACCGTTACCCATATATACATTATGAGGGCCAACATAAGATTGAGGATTGTTGACGGGCAAGGCTGTCATATGATGAGTCGCACCAGTGTCAGGGTACCAAGTAGGCTCAGCTACAGAATGAAGGCCAGCAAACGGTGGGATCATGGTTGGGCACCATTGACCATGAAAGCCAGGACGCATTCCCCATGCAGGAGAAGGAAAAAATTGGGGTTGCCGTAATTGAGAGCTTATGGGATAAGTAGAATACATTGCTGAAGCCATATGATGGAGAAAAAGAAAATGATGTTGTGAAAGGAAAAATAGAATGAAGGAAGGATCGATTAAGACCTAAACTACTGATACCATGTAGAAAATGTATTTCCTCTTGAATTGATCATATACAGAATTTACAATATATAGGAGATTACAACTACAATATTGCAATCTACAATTACTATCATATCAAAACTGATCCTATAATACAGCTAAACACAATTATAACAAATATCAAAACTGATGCTAGAATTACAATCACAGATCCAAGATTTAAGCCATGACATTAGTGCTATTAGATTTGGAAGATTTTGGTTCATTAACAGTAGGCGTAAGCGGTTTGTTTCCTTCATAAGCAGAAATCAGAAGCTAGCATCGGTTCCTCTAAAGATCAACCTCAGGAGTAGAAAGACAGTTTCAAAGGCCACTCCCATAAAGGTCATAGTTAAGCAGGTAAATGGTATGCTTAAGGTAAAAGTTCCTGAGTTGGATTCCTCCGAGTTAGGTGTCCTTACAGATATTGAGAAGACTGTTTTGTGATGAAGACATGACACAAGAAGGTCTGCCTTGTGTTTCTGTGTTTCAATGCCTTGTGAAAGACCCCCAACCTTGAGTTTTAGTGTCTCAACGATTGGGCGAAATACATCCCAAACCATAAAAGAACGGAAAGTGGAAGCTCAAGGTTAAACAAGAAAGGGTGCTCATAGCTAAACAGGTGGACGAGAGCACAAAGAGATTTGCGTCAACAAACTGCATTTCCATCGAAGAAGATCAAGTTGAGGATGAAAAAGAATACGAAATCATCGATAGTGCTCAACCTGCCTAACCCCAGATGGAAGACGGAGGACAAGCGACTGTTGATGAACTCCAAGAAATAAATTTAGGCACCAATGAAGGCTCAAAACCCATATTTGTGAGTGCACTTTTAGCTCCGGAAGAACTTCAAGACTACAAGAATCTTCTAGAAGAATGTAAAGATGTGTTTGCATGAGGTTATCAAGACATGCCTGGCTTGGACCTTAATTTAGCAGTTCATAAGCTTGCAGCCTCAAAAGAAAAACCGTGGGTGAAACAAGCTCCCCGACGCTTCAGCTCAGAGCTTGCTGTTCAAATCGAATTTGAGGTCGACAAACTCATCGATGTCAGTTTCATTCGAGAAGTTAAATACCCCACATGACTCGCTAGTATCATACCTGTTAAAAAGAAAAGCGGACAAATTCGTATTTGTGTCGACTATAGGGATCTCAATGACGCTTGTCTAAAAGATGAGTTTCCGTTTCCAATCACGGAGTTATTAGTGGACGCCATAACAGGATACGACGCTTTGTCCTTCATGGGCGGTTTCTCAGGTTATAATCAAATCAAGATGGCACCTGAGGATGAGGAGCTGACAGCCTTTCGTACACCAAAAGGAGTATACTACTACACAGTAATGCCATTTGGCTTGAAAAATGCAGGTGCAACTTATCAAAGAGCAATGACTCACGTCTTCAACGATATGTTACATAACACCGTTGAATGTTATGTTGATGACTTAGTGGTCCAAACAAGAAAAAGGCAACACCATCTAGTTGATCTGAGGAGAGTTTTTGAAAGTCTTTGAAAATATCAACTGAAGATGAACCTGTTAAAATGTGCCTTTAGGGTCACATCTGGAAAATTTCTTGGCTTTGTTGTTAGGTACCGAGGAATCGAGGTAGACCCTACCAAAATCACGGCAATAAGGTAAATGCCAGCACCCAAAAATCTTCGAGAGTTGAGAGGGCTGCAAGGAAAACTCGCTTATATAAGAAGGTTTATATGAAATCTTTCTGGAAGGTGTCAGCCATTTTCAAGATTGATGAAGAAAGACGTACCTTTCATCTGGGATCAAGCATGTCAAAATGCATTCGATAACATCAAAGAATATTTGCTCAACTCACCAGTCTTAATGGCACCTATAAAAGGGAAACCTTTAATCCTCTACATAGCTCTTGATCACTCCTTGGGGGCATTGCTAGCATAAAATAATGATGAGGGGAAAGAAAACACTCTCTACTATTCAAGTCAGACATTGGTAGGAGCTGAACACAATTACACGCCAATAGAAAAGATTTGCTTGACTTTAGTCTTTCCCGTTCAAAAATTACGGCATTATATGCTCGCTCACAGTGTCACCTTGATATCCATTGAAGTATTTGATGACAAAGCCCATGCCCTCGGGTAGACTTGTGTTAGTACATAGCCAAAATACTTGGCTGAGCCGAGAATAAGGCGCAATTACCCGGTCACCGAAGATCATTCCAGGCGAGATAGCTCTGGCAAGCCCTTCACGGATATCCAAAGAGTGAAGGGTCGGTAACAACCCGCTTGCCAAACCCACTCTAGCAGCAAAACACCCCCAAAAGGGGAGACACTGCAAAGGTTAACAAATAGTCTCACATCGGAGACTGAGGCCACAATGTCTAACATTGACCTATAAAACAGGCACAAACTCCCAAAAAGGTAAGGACAATTCTCTTCTCACACTCTCGTACACCGCAAGTAGCAACCTAAAGCTAACTTAAGCATTGGAGAGTCGAAGACTGAGCCATCCTAGTCCCGACTTCCTGATGCCCTGTTACTTGTGTAGGTACCGAGTGCGGAACCAAAGATTCTACCTCATCACGACCCGCATCATCTTCCCGACTCGCAACCCTTTCCCGGCTCGTGGTATCGGGACGAGACATGTAGAAACAATTGGCCCTAGAAGGAGGGACCCTATTGTGGAACTCCCATTTAACTTGGCACAATGGTGGAAATCATTGATGACCCTACGGACCCTGGCACTCAGGTAGAGAAAGAACTTTTCCAATCTGGCAATGCAGCCCCCATTAGCCATCCCGACCCCGCCACAACCCTTGAAATTCTAAAGCGAGATTTCCATTCGTTCCTTGAGCAAGCGGCGAAAGAGCGGGCAGAAGCGGAAGCGTACCGAGTACGCATCGCCGAGTTGGAAAAAGAACAATTCTTGCTCCATGCCACGTTAGAACATCGTAACATGTACACCGACAGTTTAGACCGCGCGGCGCGAGTTGCTGGAACCCTGGACTCCACCTCTTCTCTTCCTAATCAAGGCCAGGCCAGTTCCATGTTCTCTTGAGGCCCTAACCAGATCATATATATGTCCCATCCCCATACCCACCCCTCATTTCCACTCCCAGCCCCCCAACCATCACTACTAGAAATTTCACTTTGGGCGACGAAAAAAAATCGTCGCCCTGTTAACAAATTTCGTCGGCCAAGACGTCGTTGCCAGAAGTGCGTCGGCCAAGAACTTGGGCGACGACAATTCATACCGTCGTCGCCTAAGAGTAATTCTTAGGCGACGATACGAATTTCGTCGCCTAAAATATACTTCTCGTCGCCCAAAAATATTCGTCGCCCAAGATTTAACACCTTGGCCGACGAAAAATTGTTTCGTCGCTTAAGATGTTAAAACCTGGGGCGACGAAATTTTTTTTCGTCGGCCAAGACGTCGTCGCCAGAAGTGCGTCGGCCAAGAACTTGGGCGACGATACTTTTTTTTCGTCGTCTTATATGGTAAGTCCTTGCCCGACGATTTAGCCATTTCGTCGCCTAAGATATATTTAAATTTTTTTTAAAATACTTAAATAATTTTTTTAAATATATAAATAATGTTTTTATAATTTTTGCTGAAATTTTTTTTTGACATTTTTTTAAATTTTTCTAGTACTAAAATTTAATTAAAAATAACACAAATTTATAAATTTATAAATAATTTATTACAAAAATTCAGTCCATCTGCCTACGGAATATCTCGAAATCTAACTCATCATTCTCGTTCGGAGGGTCCTGAGGCGGCGGCTGGTCAGGCTGAGGAGGCTGGGGCCACTGAGGTAATGGTATAGGCGTAGGCATGGGTGGAATATCAAGTCCGGCCGCATGTGCAGCGATGCAGGCAGTCATCCACTGTCCCATAGCCACCTGGTTGGCATTGGTGACTTCATTCACCCGCTCCATATGCGCAGCCACCGCCATGTCCCTCGCTCTTTGGGCTTCCAGCTCAGACTGTAGACATTCGAACTGATCATGTAGCCGACTGTTGCTGCTTGAGGCTCCGGCGGCTCCCTTGCGCTGAAATCCTGGCGTCGTCTTCAGGATCCCCTTTCTAGCGCCTCCCATACCCCGGCAGTAGTAGGTGTTGGAACGCTGCGCGAAGGCAGTGGCCATAATCCGCGCCCCAACGGTAGGATCTGAAGTGTCGATCCTGGACATGGCCTCTGACATGTCATCCTCTGCCGTGCCCAGCCATGTGTCGTTCACCATGCCTCTCATGACCTCTTGCTCCGCCTCCCTCACCCTCGCCTAATTGGATATATTAAAAAAAAATATTAATATACATTTAATAAAATGTAATTAAAATTAAAAATTAGAAAATATAAGGAACTTAAAAGATCCTCCTCAGAATGAGGATATGCCCTTTGAAAGGTCCCCACATAGGGGTTCTCCTCTGGCCGCTCTCGCCACACGTCGTCCATGATGGCCGAAAACGGCCTCGAACCGGCACGATGGTTGGTTGTGTTATGTTGCCGGTTCTCAGCGTTCACCCGGGCGAGGTGCTTCAAAAAAAAATTATCGTTAGTAAATATTTAAAAACATACAATTATAATTAATTCACTAATTAAATATTCAAATTTGTTTACGAATTACCTGTTTGTGAGGGTCGTTGAACTGCGTGACAAGAAGCCACCGCCACTCGTACTCCCGATACTCGAACTCCTTCGGGGTACCCGAACGGTCGCTCCCGTACTGCTTCCAGTGTAACCGGAGGTCGTGCTTCCACTCCTTAAACCTACATAACAAAAAAAATATTTAATATATTATTAAAATAAAAAATTTAATAAATTATTAAATAGAGGTACCTCTCCCTATGGGCCTTGTCCGCCCAGTCACGTCCCTCCTCGGGAACCACAAACCATTGCTGCATTACCACTTGTTAGTATTTTTTTCGATAATTAAATAATTTATTAGTTAAAAAAATAGTAATTGATCGAGTAAACTCACCGACATCGACTGATGGAGCATCTCCTTCACTCCATCAGGAACCTGGCTCCAGACTCCCCACAACATAGGGAGTCTGGAGCGGATGGTGCCTCCCGCGGCGCGCGTGTACCGGTTTCCCAACACGGCGTCCACCGGTTTCCCATTGGAAAACGGGATGGCGATCCGTCCAGCGGACTCGACCGCCCTATCGAGTCCCTTGTTGCTGACGGTGCCTCTCCTGTTCCGCCTTCTCGTTCCGGCGACTGTGAAATTGTGAATCAAATTTAATATTAATAATACATTTTTACAAAAAAAAAAATTAAAATCGACAAAAAAGTAATAATAAATTACCTGAGCATGAGGCTGAGCCGACGGATTCGTCTCCGTCCGCCTGCTCGGAGACCCTCACGGGATGAAGAGGCGTGAGAAACTCCCTGTAGATATAGGCCTCGTGCGGTGCCACATGCGGGAGTTGCTCCCGAATCGGTCGACCCTCCTCATCCACGCGAGGTATCGCCGGTATCGTCGGAGGAAGGAAGAGGCCGGATGGCACCGTAGGGACCCCGGATGACCCGCCATCACCGTCGGTCGGGGACGACTGTGTGGGGGCGGTGTTAGATCGCGACCGGAGAAGTATCTCTGGATGACGAGGGGCCGTCGCTGCGGGACCCGGCTGCCCAACAGAACGCGAGCCGCTCGCGCCACCCAGAAGCGCCGCATGTCGGGCCGTCAGCTGCCACGGAAACCCGACCGACGGTAATTCCGACGGGTTGTTTTAGGTACCGTCCGAGGAATATTGGCTCCTCGCACCCGAACGTTGTCCAGAAGTTCTCCTCATGCCCATCCTGTTTAAAATAACCATAAATTTAATAAAAATATTTTACCGTCTTATAATTAATTTAACAAAAAATAACCATAAATTTCGAAAAATTTATCAACAATAATAGCACAAATAAAAATTAATAGTTATTATAGGATTTATTTATTTTTTAATTCACATAACAAATTATTTACATTAATTCGCAATTAATACATCACAAAAATTAATTTACGAATATTTACATCCTTACTCAAAAATAATCCATTATTTTTTACAAAATTTCCACAATATATTTACAATTATAATTTATATTATTTAATTATTTAATCAAATATTATTTAATCATTTACAATATATTTACAAATTATTTCCACAAATCCTAAACCCTAAACCCTAAACCCTAAACCCTAATATTTTACAATTATCATTTACATCACAATTTACCATAATTTACCCTAAAATCCTACCATAATTTACACAAATTTACCCTAATTTACCATTAATTTCCTAAATTACAACAACAACAACAATAATTTCACCAACAATTTCACAACACAACAATAATATCACCAACAATTTCAAATAATTTCAAACAATTTAGGGTTTTAGGGTTATACCTTAAATTGTGGGTCGGGGTCGGGATCGGGGTCGGGGTCGAGGTCGGCGTCGGGGTCGGCGTCGGGTTGCGGGGTCGGGGTCGGAGAGAGGGCTTGGATTTTCGGAGAGAGAGAGAGAGGGCTGCGCGAATGGTTAGGGTTATGAATTTTTGCCTTTTATATTGGAGTTTTGGGGTGACGATTCTTTAAAAATCGTCGCCCTGTTTTTTGAAAATCGTCGGCCAAGTTAATATTGGGCGACGATTTTTTAATGTCGTCGCCTAAGATACTATACTTGGGCGACGATGTTCTTCACTGTAAATCTCGTCGCCCAAGATGAAGAAAATCGTCGGCCAAGATAATATTGGGCGACGATTTGTTAATGTCGTCGCCTAAGATACTATACTTGGGCGACGATGTTCTTCACTATAAATCTCGTCGCCCAAGATGAAGAAAATCGTCGGCCAAGAGTTCTATCATAAAATTCAGAATATCGTGATTTTGGTGATCGGAGAAGACGAACTGAAAACCTACCGTCAGATATGACCAACATAACTAATTACGTGGGTGGGAAAAAATTCAGCTCCATCGGACAACGATAAGGGCTCGATCCGTCCGGTCAATCGGCGCGGTCAAACCCCTAAACGGACGGAAACGGCTATTCGACCCTCCAAATCACGTAATCTGGCCGGACCTTCAACTAAGAATAGTTTCCAATCGACGAGACGCTTACGGGGCTATAAAAATTTGGTAAAAAATAAATACCCGGGATAGGGCTACCACTAGGTAGAAATAAGAGAAATTCGTTGACCGGAACAACCAGCACCGAAATTTTACCGGAATATCTTCATTTTTCACGGGTTGACGTATTTCACCATTCCGGTCATATCTTATTTCACGACTTTTTTGCATTTGAGGCTTCTACGTATACGTTGTCTTCAAAACGACACTTAAACTCAACACTTGTATAAGTTATACAACATTAGCACATATAACGTGAGTTTGGTGATCGGAGAAGACGAACTGAAAACCTACCGTCAGATATGACCAGCATAACTAATTACATGGGTGGGAAAAAATTCAGCTCCATCGGACAACGATAAGGGCTCGATCCGTCCGGTCAATCGGCGCGGTCAAACCCCTAAACGGACGGAAACGGCTATTCGACCCTCCAAATCACGTAATCTGGCCGGACCTTCAACTGAGAATAGTTTCCGCTGACGGGACTATAAAAATTTGGTAAAAAATAAATACCCGGGATAGGGCTACCACTAGGTAGAAATATGAGAAATTCGTTGACCAGAACAACCGGCACCGAAATTTTACCGGAATATCTTCATTTTTCACTGGTTGACGTATTTCACCGTTCCGGTCATATCTTATTTCACGACTTTTTTGCGTTTGAGGCTTCTACATATATGTTGTCTTCAAAACGACACTTAAACTCAACACTTACATAAAAAAGTTATACAACATTAGTACATATAACGTGAGTTTGGTGATCGGAGAAGAGGAATTGAAAACCTACCGTCAAATATGACCAGCATAACTAATTAGATAGGTGGGAAAAAATTCAGCTCCATCGGACAACGATAAGGGCTCGATCCGTCCGGTCAATCGGCGCGGTCAAACCCCTAAACGGACGGAAACGGCTATTCGATCCTCCAAATCACGTAATCTGGCCGGACCTTCAACTGAGAATAGTTTCCAATCGACGAGACGCTGACAGGACTATAAAAATAAAAACCATTACCTTACAATTTAAATGTGCTTTATTTATTTTAATTATTCTGATTATCTTGGCCGACGAAATTAGGGTAATTCGTCGGCCAATATATTATTTGGGCGACGATATTTGTTAAATTCGTCGCCTAAGAGTAAAATAAAAAATCATGTACAATGAAATTTAAATGTGTTTTATTTTTATTTTAATTATTTGGATTACTCTTGGCCGACGAAAGTAGGGTATTTTGTCGGCCAAGATAATACTTGGGCGATGATATTTGTTAAATTCGTCGCCCAAGAGTAAAAATAAAAAATCATGTACAATGAAATTTAAATGTGTTTTATTTTATTTTAATTATTCGGATTACTCTTGGCCGACGAAAATAGGGTAAGTCGTCGGCCAAGATAATACTTGGGCGACGATATGTGTTAAATTCGTCGCCCAAGAGTAAAAATAAAAAATCCTGTACAATGAAATTTAAATGTTTATATTAATTTGGACAACAATTACAAAGCTAAGGCTCAATTACAACTAAGCTAAGGCTCGTAATCTGAGTCATCCGATGAGTCTTCTTCGGTATCGGAATTAATATCTGGTAATCTATGCCTTAATTCGTCGTCAGAGTCGTCGTCTGTTTCTTCATTTGGATCAACATTAATAAAGGTTGAATCTTCGTCACGAATTCTGAGCACTCGACCATGTTTAACATTATTTTCGCGAATAGTAGCTACATCATGAATACCTACTGCGTTCGGCTCCTGATACGCATCAACCTCTGGCCCTGGAATGGTCACTCCAAGTGTAGCCGCCCGGTAAATGTTTCGAGGATGCACAATGTTCGCTATTTTCCACGCGTCACCCCTGGCAAGGTCATCAAGATAAAACACTTGTTTTACCGATGTCGCAAAAACAAACGGGTCATCTTCGTAGGCGCTTGTAGCAGTGTTGACCAATAAATTGCCGTACTGATCCATCTTCATGCTCTGTGCGCCTGTATCAAACCATCTACACTTGAACAGATGCACTTTCATGTCTTCCGCATAAACCAGTTCGACCACTGAATGGAGAACACCGTAATAGTCAAGGCCATGACCAAGCGCCATCACCCGGCCTCTCAATACATAGAAGAATCTTGGGCGACGAAATATTTGAGTTTCGTCGCCTAAGGATTAAAAATCTTGGGCGACGAAATATTTGAGTTTCGTCGCCTAAGAATTAAAAAATCTTGAGCGACGAAATATTTTAGTTTCGTCGTCTAAGGATAAAAAACTTAGGCGACGATATAAATATCTTAGGCGACGAAAAAAAAAATCGTCGCCTAAGTTTCCTCTTAGGCGACAAAAAAAAAATCGTCGCCCGGTTTTTTTTGTTTTGTCGCCCAAGTTGAAATTTCTAGTAGTGCATCTACAATCCCCAATGACCCCCCTGCCACATCTGCCCAACCTATCTCCACTTCTACCACTACCAACCCCCTTAACCCACCTCTTGACATGCCAACCCGCCTGCTGCTCCAACTCAGCCAGATTGTCACACAGTTGGCTTCGCGGGTTGAAGGCGTCGAGAGTCGTGAGGCCCAGCGACCCTTGTTCTCTGGCTATGGACATCGCCCAAGCTCCTTCACGCCTCGAGTGTAGATGGACAAGCAGCCTCCGAGAACCAAACCACTCAAGGTGGACAAGTATAAAGGCACGGGGGACCCCAATCTCCACCTCGAGACATTCTTCTCGCTATGTAGCTCCGTTGGCTACAATGACACCATAGCCTGCCACGCCTTCCAAGAGACCCTCTCTGACGAGGCCCTTAGTTGGTTCCTCAATCTGTCTGCCCAACTCCATTGACAACTTTGACCAACTCTTGGAACGCTTCCTCAGCCGTTTTATACTACATGCCAACATTTATCGTAGTGTAGATGCCCTGTTCCACATCAAGCAGAAGGACGACGAAGACCTCCATGAACAGCTGTCCCGATGGCAATCTGCCACCGAGAGATGCCACAACCTAGAACCTCGCGTGACGGAGCAGGCTTTCCTTCAGGCCCTGCTCCCCGAAAATTTTCTAATGGAGATCAATAGGAACCTTCCAGGATCATACGATGCCTTGATGGACCTGGCTGTACGATGGGCCCGTGTTGAATTTACCACTTTCGGACGTTCCGCCCCTACCATGTTAGCACTTTCTGCTCCGCCACCAAAGCAACAATCTCCGCCGAAGTATGAGCACTTTGACCACGGACAAGATAAAGGGAAGCCATGTGGCCCCTCCCGAGACCAGGGGCACGGCTCCGACCGTCGTCATGGGGTGTAGAGAAACCGCGACCACCCTTATAAGTCGAGGGACCAGAGCCCTCCGCAGCAACAACGTCGTTCCTCCCCGCCACCTCATTACGATGTCCACACTACTCTGCCCACCACATATGAGGACATATGGGCCAAGCACAAAGATCTCATATTCCCCCACCTCCCAAGAGCATGTATCCAAAAAAGCCCCGGCGAGCCACCGACAACAAGTACTGTGCTTATCATTATGATAATGGCCACACAACGGAACAATGCCATGGCCTCCGCAATGCAATTGAACATTTGGTCTGGAATGGGCAACTCCACCAATATTGTACTCCCGCCATTCAAATACATGGCCAGATTCTAAGCTTGCATGGTGGAACCCCACGATTCCCCCCACGCCAGCCTTCTATAAAACGGCAATGCACGACACCCTTGGAAATTCTAGACATCCAACGCGGTGTCACGATCACCCCATCAGCATAGGATCAAGTGACATTTCGCAGAAGGGAGGATACCATAAATTACCACCATTGTAAGCCATTCATAATCAATGTGCAGGTGGATTATTACAGGTGCCACATAGCCTTAGTGGACATAGGGGCCGCCGTAAGTGTCATGTTTTCTAATTTTTACAAAGGACTCCGGCAAGACCGAACTAAACTGTACAATAACCACGACCCCCTTGTTAGCTTCTCTGGCGAGATAGTACAACCGTTAGGCTCAGACCGCCTAACAGTGTCGGTGGGAACTGCTCCTTGTCGCTCTTCCATTACAACCCGCTTCCTCATAGTCGATTGTCCCTTATCCTATAACCTCATCTTAGGCCGGGACATCCTTTAGGGGCTGCAGTGCTTCATCGCCGGTCACATGCTTCTCATGAAAGTTCCTACCCCAGGTGGCATCCTGACAATTCAAGGGGATCGGGCAGCCATTAAGCATTGTCATCTTAACGTCATCTAACAAGGGCGCGGAGCCTATGAGATGTTGCCTCTCAGCCTCTCGGAGCCCATCAATGACCCGCAGGATGACCCAGATGGGAGCTGGAAAAAGAGAGCCTCGCGACCTAATCCAGCGGAAGACACGGAATGGGTGTCCTTGTCACCCACCGCCCTGAAAAAAAAAGTCCACATTGGCTCAAGTCTCGGCCCAAAACTCTGCCACAAGCTCATTGCCTTCCTTCAAGAAAAACAAGCAGTCTTCGCTTGGTCCTATGCCGACATGCCAGGAATCTCCCCTGATATTATTACCCACAAACTCGACATCCTCCAAGACCGGCCTGTCAGGCAAAAGAGACGTGCCTTTCACCCAGACAGGTATCGAGCTATCCAAGCCGAGGTCCAGTGGTTCAAGGAAATCAAGTTCATCCGTGAGGTTTCTTACCCGACATGGGTCTCCAACGTCGTCATGGTCCCCAAGCCTAACGACAAGTGGCGCATGTGTGTTGACTACACGAACCTTAACAAGGCGTGCCCCATGGATAACTTCCCTTTGCCACGAATCGACCAATTGGTTGATTCCACAGCTGGCTTCAAGACGCTCAGTTTCCTCGATGCCTACTCGGGCTACAACCAGATCAAAATGCACCCCGCAGACTAAGCTCACACAACCTTTGTCACCGACAAGGGACTGTATTGTTACGAAGTCATGCCCTTTTGGCCTCAAGAAGGCGGGGGAGACTTATCAACGGCTGGTCAATACCCTGTTCGAGGATGAAATTGGAGAGGCCATGGAAGTATATGTCAACGACATGTTGGTCAAGAGCAAGACAGAGGACGACCACATTGCCAACCTCAACAGAGTATTCACTAAGCTCCTAGAACACGGGATGCGCCTCAACCCTCAGAAATGCATCATTGCCGTGGGAGGTGGCAAATTCCTTGGCTTCATGGTTAGTGAAAGAGGCATTGAGGCCAACCCGAAAAAAGTCCAAGTCATTCTGGACATGATTACCTCGGAGCGAGGTCCAGTGCCTTACAAGACGCTTGGTAGCCCTGACACGTTTCATTTCCCGCGTCACAGACAGGTGCAATCCCTTGTTCCAACTGCTCAAGGCACAGCATAAAAAAGATATCACTTAGGGCCCGGAGCACGACGTTGATAGGAGCACTCTGTGCGACGTTCTTAATATGTTTTTACCCCCATTTACGCAATGTTTAGCCCTTACTATTGTAATATAGAGTCATTGAGTCATGTTAGGAGTCTTTGGCAGAGTTGGTTGTGAATTGAGCATAAAACGCAAAAATTATCTAAAAATGTGAAGAGTCCTAGTTTGAGTAGGAATCCTTGTAGACTAGGAAACCTGTTTGGATTAGGAATCTTTATTGTTCGTCGTTTCTGTAACATTTTAGGACAAGTTTATTAAATGATTTATTCCTCCATTATCCTAATTATTTCTTTTTGATTTTAGATGGAGATAAATCAAAGGAATTACCATGGGGAGTAATTGCCGAATTACCTTGGAAAAAGAAGATTTCGGTTGAAGATAAGGAGAGATTTATGGAGGAAGGAGATCAGCTAAAATCAAGGGAGAAAATATTGTGGAATTCGGCAAAGATAGGAGGAAAAGAAGAAAGATTAAATTCAAGCTTCAAGGGATTAAATTGCCGAAATTATTGAAGGAAGAAAGGAGGAGATAAATGCAAGATTATTCCAAGATAATTGAGAACCAATTTTAGAGGATTTCAAGGAGAAGTTAGGGCTGCCGACCTCCCTCTCCCTTACTCCCTATATATAGCTCGGCAACTTTGTAATCGATCATCTTGGGTCTCTCATATTTCACTAGCCAAAACTCTGTCAAAATCCGTACCAAAAATATTCAGTAAATTCACAAGCCACAACCATCCTCCATCACCATCAAGACGTCACTTTGTCAAGCCCTCTTCAAGGTTCAACAAAGCTTGATTCATCCTTTCTCATGGTTATGTATTTATTGATTGTTTTACTTTGTCTATGGAGTGTAAACAGATTTTTGTTGTTGGAATTTTGTGTAATAATTTGATATTAGATTTCCGAATTTGTTAATTGGTTATTTGATATCTTATTTCTTCATAGCATGAAACGAAATTGGTGAAGGAATAGGGCAGTAAAAATACATGAGTTCTTGTTTTATCTTGATTAATTTTCTGCATTCATATGCATAAAAATCGATGCATGAGGGTAGCCTTGATCATGGCTGTCCCTTGTGTACTGGTTTCAATTACCGAATTTAATATAAGGGAAAATATACACGAAGTTGTTTTTCCTTATGTTTATTCAAAGGGCTAGAGTAATACATAAAATTTACATAGAGAAAGGAGATGAGGTGACGCCATACTTCCTAATATGTTTTCAATTTAACTCATTGTGTGTATGTGTTTCTTGTTTCAGATTCTACACGAAGTGTTTCTGAAAAATATAACACTATGTCTAGAATTACGCACGAAGCTAGTTCTAGATAATTAAGGAGTTTTGCATAATTAGAATAACCACGAAGGCTCTAATTAAATTGGAATTAGGATGAAATTAGAATAATTGTCAAAAATTGCTGCCTTGTTTCTTTGTTGGTTTTGTTAAATAAGTTTTTGGTGACGTGTTGTGTGAAAGATGAAGATCATGTAAATAATAAAATTAGGTTTTGTTTTATTTTATTTTAGAAATTTTCAGTAGGATTTAATATATTTTTCAACCCCCAATTTGTCATGTGACACTTTGTGTAATTGAATACCGCAGGATTCCCCGGATAGAACGATCCTTATTTGTCTAATGCTACATGCGATACAAAATGGTTTTAATGTGATTGGAGTTTTATTGCAGGTACAATAACTTGGTTAATAACAATTTCGTCAGACGACGCCTTCAACAACATAAGGGCGTACCTTGCCACTGTCATCAGTGTGGCACTCACACGTCATGCTCATGATAACAAGCTCCCAGTTTACTATTGTGGCAAAGGACTTGCGGATCCAGAGACTCGCTATTCAGGTATAGAGAAACTTGCTCTCACCCTAATCACTGCCGCTAGCAAACTCAGGCCATATTTCCAAGCCCACACAATCCATGTACTCACCAACCAACCTTTATGGCAAATATTGCAGAAACCTGAAACCTCATACCGCAAGGTAAAATGGGCGGTTGAGATGGGAGAATTTGACTTGCATTATAAGCCACGAGTAGCCATCATAGGGCAAGCAGCTGCAGACTTTATTGCTGAATTTATCCCCTTAGCCGATAGCAGTCCCCACCCAAATGCCCCCACTGGGGATGCCATCTTGGAACTCCAAGTTGATGAATCCTCTAACAACAGACTCAGCGGAGTAGGAATCATAATCACGGACCTAGATGGTCACTTGTATGAGTATGCCCTCTTGTTTGAATTCAAAGCCTCCAATAACATCGCTGAATACGAAGCCCTTATCGCAGACATTCAACTTTGTCGAGAGCTTGGAGCTCGACACCATCACATCTTCAGTGATTCTCAGCTCGTAGTCAGTCAGGTGGCAGGGGACTTCAAGGCCAACCAGCACAACTTGGGATCCTATAAAAGTCTCGCGGGTGCTCTTCTGCAACATTTCAGTTCATACAAACTCACCCAAATCCCGCGAGCAAAAAACTCCAAGGCTGACGCCCTTGCGAGACTCGCCACGGCTCCTTCCGAGTCCACGCCACCTGATGTGCATACATCGAAACACTGGACAAGCCTAGCATCTCAAGAGCCTATTCAGAAATTTTTGCCCTTGAGCCCATGGAGCAGCCCTCATGGGTGGACCCATTCATCACTTTCCTTTCGGATGGAACCCTGCCCCGGGACAAGCATGAAGCATAGCGGCTACGCCATCAAGCCTCCTTTTACTTGCTCAGAAGTGGGAAGCTATATCGTCGGGGCTAGTCATGTCCCCTACTGCGATGCCTACTAACGGCAGAGGGGCACAAAGTGCTGAAATCGCTCCACAACGGCATTTGTGGGAACCACGCTGGGGCCCGAAACCTCATGTTCAAAAAGCTTCGCGCAGGGTATTATTGGCCAACCCTAGAGCGTGATGCCAGAGCAGTCGTCCAAACATGCATTCAATGCCATAAATTTGTAGATTTTGCACATCACCCCCTAGTGCCCCTCTCTGTCATCATCTCACCTGTCCCTTTCAGCCAGTGGGGACTCGATTTCATAGGACAGCTCCCCACAGCCCTGGGACAGTTCAAGTACGCCATTGTCATTGTGGATTACAACACAAAATGGATCGAGACAGAGCCCCTTGCCACAATCACCACTGAAAAAGTAATCAACTTCCTTTGACTAAATTTGTACTGTCGCTTTGGAGTACCCCAGGCCATCGTTACCGACAACGGAACCTAGTTTGACAATGACACATTCTGGGGATTCTTGTCGGATCAGGGCACATCAATCTTTTATGCCTCCCCAGCACATCAATCTTTTATGCCTCCCCAACACATCCCCAGACCAATGGCCAGGCGAAAGCGATAAACAAGCTCATCAAGCAAAACCTGAAGAAATGCCTGGAAGAGGCCAAGGGTTTGTGGGCAGCTAAACTCCCAGACGTTCTCTGGACACTCCACACCACCCCCACAAGGGCCACAAGGGAGTCCCCATGCCTCTTGGCTTACTGCACTGAGGCAGTGGTAACGGTGGAAATAGAGGTCCCGAGTGAAAGTGTCACAGCCTATGACCCCGAGACAAATGCAACAGGGTTACGACTTAACATGGACCTCTTAGAGGAGCGCCGAGACAAGGCATACCTCAGGACCATCAATAACAAACAGAAAATAGCCAGATACTACAACAAAAAGTCATCCCCCGCCCCCTAAAGGTAGGCGATTGGGTCATGAAAGAGGTCATCTCCCACCCTACTGGCCTCAAGGCAAAGTGGGATGGCCCACTCAAGATAGGTAACGCTCCTGGGCCTACCACATTCTATCTCCGAGATTGTGATGATCACGTGCTACCCCGCCCCTGGAACGCTTGCCACCTCCATCTCTACCCCAGTTAACCAATTTTAACCTTGGCTTCGTAGCCGTTACTTCATTATTTATGTACTTTAACCCAGTAGCGGCTCCAGCAATGTACACCTTGCCCGCTAGCAGTTAAATCTAAATGTAATGAAGTGTTTTGTCATTCCAACATGCTACACTTCGTCCCCGCATCGCAAGGCCACAAACCATACAAAATTAATCAACAGCAAGACAAACACACAAAGGCTACGCATAATGCCAAAACATCAACCTGGACTCCCAGGCAAATTAGTATAAACCAGTCACAATGGCTAACCACGCCATTTACATTGTTCCCAACAAAAATAAGCCCTACAACTATCAAAAAATCCAAGTACATCTCAGTTTTCCCCAACGGATGAGTCACCAGATTTATTAACACTCCCCCCGCTCTTCAACCCGCCACTACGACCACGGACCTGGCTAACGTTCACCGCCACCCTCTTTCCAAACGAATGCTTCGGCTGGTCCGGGAATAAGAATGAAGGCCTCACAGCTGCGGTAGGGTGCACAAGTGAACTGCCAGGTACTCCCTCAGGGCCAGGATGTCCCTTTACTGGAGACTTCTGAGCTTCGAGGCCCGCACGTGCCAGAAACCCCGAAGCCCGAGGGTCACGGGGTGGGACGACAAAAGAAGCCACCTGAGACACCACTACTTGGGTAGGTATGGACCCCTCGGGGCCGGTGGCTCTCACAGATGACGCATCTGCAGTTGCAAGAGGTCGCGGGTCACCCATAGCTGCAGTTCCCTTCTGCCCAACAAACGTTGCATGCCACGTCTCATGCTGCTTCACCAAAGACCGTGAGATCTCGACTTGTTTCCTCTGTTCAGGTGTCATGTGTTCCCACGCCACCTTTGCAGCATTTTTCTCCGCATACCACTTGCGCATAGCCAACTCATTAATCCAGCCCGCCTGACAGCCAATTCGGCTCAGATCATCTTGCCCTTTGCTATAGGCACCGTTTAGCTGCTGCTTGTACACATCGCCCTCCCAGAACAACCTCTCCCCTACCCTGGCAGCCCGCTCACACTTCGCCTTCCAGGACACCTCTAGCTCTGCAAGTGACTGCGTCAGCATCGCCACCTCACCTTTCAAAGATGCTACCTTGGCCACCGCCACTTTCCCAGCCTCCACTTGCTTATCCTTCCTCCTTATAGCTTCCTTCAGCTCCGCCACCTCTCTATCCGCAGCGACCGCCTGGGCCTGGAAGACAGCAGCGTTCTGCTCCGCCTACGCTAGCCGCTCTGCAAGGCCACGATTACATTCCTCTGCCTCCCTCAATTGCTGACACTTCGCCTCAACATCTCTCTGCTAGTGGGAAACCGCCCGTTCGCTCGCGACATACATCAACAATGTCGCCTGCAGTTACACAACAACAAATAAACCCCAAGCTCAAAATGGTGGAACACAAAAGTGTACAGCCACTTACCCGACTCAATTTCTCCTTGGCGAGAGCCATGCCAACCGGCGAATCCACCTCCTCCAACACATGCATATCCCAGGAGTGGTGACGCATGTCGTATGCCATCTGCGCTAAGTACGGCTGCGCTTCCCCCGTCCCTTCTAAAGCTTGGGCAATCTCAGCTAAGCTCCCAGATTCTCCGGCCTGACTTTCCCGCCGTGACCTCTTAGACTGACCCTCGCGATCCGGCTCGGCCCTCTCATTCCTCTTCTGAGTCCGTGCTGCGCCAATCTCGTCACCAAGATCTGCAACCTCCTCCAAGATAGGTTCCTCCCCTGCCCCTGATCGTGTTCACCCTCGCGATCACCCTCTGTCTGCGCCTCCTCCAACTCCACTTCTTGGATGCTCAAACCCATCACTTCCGCCACCAACGGAAGCACGTAGGCATAGTCCCATAGTCGCCCAACTCCACTTCCCTACCCTCCCCCGTCTCCAAGTCAATATCATACTGCTTGGCAACGTTCTGCAAACCTAAAACAGAGAACGTAACCACTAAAATACAGACCCGGCACCCGGGCATAGCCAAAATGGCTATATATGCCAAGGCAGCATATCCGATACGAGCTCCTACATTCGAATGCCCATATCACCCGGCGAATCCGACGCTCCATCAGCTCGGTCAGCTTATGCTCTTGCGGCACTGCACAAAGCTAGTTGTCAGCAGGGACAGGGCAACACAAAACAAAGAAACACAAGGCACAAGTATACGGTACCTATTTTCTGGAACCTCCCCAGAACCAGGAAAGGATGCCCGTGCCACTCTTGCCATTGCCCCCCAACAAGAAAACAATTACGTCTCTAGGTCTCACTTGTTGATGTGGGCAAGTCTTTCACCAAGACCTTAAACTTCCCCCGTGACTTCATCGTCACACAGCCCCGGCTGCCCTTCTTCGCGCACCACCTTATGTGCCAGCATGCGTTAAACTCCTCGCAATTAGGGAACTCCTGCTTCAGTAGGCGAAACAACACACCCGTTCCCAATATCTGCTTTAGCATATTGGGAGTAACTTGCCACGGGACGACATGCAGACACGCCAATGTGAACTGCACAAACGAGGGCAGCGGAAACATCAACCCGCATCTCAGTAGATACTCGTATACCAACGTAAAGTTACTCGGGGGATCCTAAAACTTCACTCCCCTGTTAAGCGGCCGCAACAAGACCTCATCCGGTATACTCCAATTCTACTGAAGCGCTTTAAGCTTCGACGAGGTCATACTCTCGCCAGGGGTTTCCCAAAACGAATTATCCTCCTCCCGAGATCTCGCCATGATAAACTCCTCTACCTCCTGCAAGAGAGGGTTAGACGCGGACACATGAGACCCGACATCCATTACAGGAATGTCTTCCCCTAAGTCAAGGGCAATTTCCATCATAAGATTATCCAATCCCTCCTCCATCCGGTGCAAAGTGTCCGAATCCAAACCAGGCGAACTAGAGACCACCCAATCTCTTCGCTGGACACCCACACCGGATATGTCATACCCAGCTACCTTAATCCTAACCAGCCCGACAACAAATCTCTTACCCTAGAATTCCTACCAACATAACAAACATGTGAACAATCCCACTCACCCCAAATAACCCAAAACAAAAACGCCACCACATACAAACCCAAAAACAAACAAACCGACAAATTCATACCTTGAAACAGCAGATTCGCGTAGTGGCAGTGAAGCTGGTTGCAAACAGCCGAGCGCTCGCACCCACTCGATCGAGGATGAAATTGGACATTTTCCAGACTGAAATTTGCAGATTCGCTAAAACCCTATACCGCAAATCACGGCTCACCCAATTTTCAGTTTCGAAAATCGCCAAACTGCTGACAATGAATCATGACGATCCGACGGCCAAGGACAACAGCGACTCATCCTCGACCATCCTCAATCTCATCAGCTGCCAACTCCACGACCTCAACTCGGTCGAGTTACCGTCGAGTCTCACCGAGCTAGACCTCACTGCCAACCGCCTTTCCTGTTTGGACACTTGCATTGCCACTTTCCAACCTCACCAACCTCTCCTTCTGCCAGAACCTCTTCGAAGACACCACCGTCAAGCCGATCTCCACTTGGATTGCGCTCTCCGGCCTCGAGGTTTGTGCTCAATCAAATTTTGTATACAACTTTTTGTGTGTGTAAGATGAATTTGAAATTGAGTGATGGAATTGTGTGCAGGAATTGGTGTAGAGATAATAGTTAATTTGGGTGCTTAATCAAAATTGTAGCAGGAATTGGTGCTCAATCAAAATTGTTGTGCAATTTTGGTGAATAGAAATAGTTAACAACATTGAAAATGGTTTGCATTGTCAATTTTAGAATTATATATGCCTTTTTCGAGCTTGATATATATTGGGGTTTATGGTGAGGTTTTGTACAATTATTATATGTACATCACTTCATCGTCTCTGATTCTCTATGATATGTAATTAGGGTGTAGATTTGAGCTATCCGGGATTAATTAGTATCATGTGCTTTTGGACTAGTCCTTTCATTATTCATGACATATTTCCAATAGATGGTTCTGATACCCATTCAAGGGTTGTGCACTTGATGTATGGTTCTGATACCCATTCATGACATATTTTCTGTCAATGTATAGTTGCTCCATTGTTCACTGACTCGAAAGCTTGGAAATGAAGTTCGACTCAAAATCAGAAATTTTTGCTTCATATATGTAATGATCGACAGGATTTGTGGCGTGAAATATGGATCCTGTCTAATTAACTAGTGCTAGCCTAGCTGCATGCATCATCTGTTTCAGTACATCTTCACGCTATCAGTTTTTGGTGTTCCAATAAGAAGACGCAGATGGAAGCGTATATTTGATTACCCTAGGTTAACTGTCCGGCTTGATGAACCAATTAGGTAGCTAGGTTAAAATAGTATGCGTCAGATTTCACTATATATATGCCAGAAATCCATGTATGTTTTAGAAGACAGTTTGCTTGCATTAATTAATTGATCTCATAATTTCATCAACAATAACCATAGAACGAGATTATTTATTTAGTAAACTGCATGAGGTGGATATCGATCATCAACGATAACCATACTTGATGACATATGGCTTGTAGTGTTGGCTACACAATGCCTCTTAAACATGATGAAGCAAGATTCGATCGCTTTCTATATAAATGGCCACCACAATGCGAACTTACAGACTTACTGGTCAGTTTCATCGACATAGATCGAGAACGATAAGTCCAAAAATGAAGTTAGGAGAGAGCTAGCTAGAGATCAGCGCAGTTTCAAACTTTGAATCGATCTAAAATGACGAAAGGGTACCGGTTGGGAGGGATTTCGATGGTTTTGGTTATGTGGACTTTGGGTTTCTTTTATGTAAGCTCTGTTAGTGGCGACGGATTGGAGCTCCATTTTTATAGAAATAGTTGTTCTAATGCTGAGATGATTGTGAAGGAGCTAATGAAACCGATTATACTCACCGATCCCACCACTTCTGCTGCGCTTCTGAGATTGCCTTTCCACGATTGCCAAGTTGATGTACTCGATCTCCTTCTGTCTCTCATTTCAATCTCATTCATTAGAACTTTGAATCATTAGTTTAATTATATTTTTGTTTTTACTTTGCAGGGTTGTGATGCTTCAATTCTTCTCAGGGATGTTGAAGGCAGCTCAAGAATGGAGACAGAGTCGGATAAGAACTTTGGGGTACGAAAGCTGGAAACGATCGATATGATCAAAACTAGACTTGAGGAACACTGTCCTCAAACTGTTTCCTGTGCTGATATAATCCAGTTGGCCGCAAGGGAAGCTATATATCTGGTATAGTTCTTTGTAGCTAGGCACCAGAGAACAATTAATTAATTAACTACTTGTTCATGCATGCAGAACAATTAAGCTTATGATGTTAACTATTATACTAACTAAGTTAAACCCTAATTGCTTAATATACTCTGGGTTCTAATGGGTTGTCTAAGACGTACATCATGAATTTGTTTCATACCTTATGCCCTATAATCTGTTTGCTTCATTTATAATTTTTTTGTGATTTGTGAATTGCAGACAGGAGGACCATATATTGAAGTTTTGACTGGAAGACGAGACTCTTACTCTGCAAGCCGGGAAAGAGCTGATAACCAACTCCCTTTGGCAAATATATCTATTGATGATTGTATTCAGATTTTTAGGCAGAAGAACATTAGTTTAGAACAAGGAGTTGCACTCTTAGGTATAGAGCTATGCATGCAATTGTGTTTCTGTTTTACTTTGCCTCTCATAATACTTGATTATTCATCTGTTTGCATATATATGTAGGAGCTCATACGCTAGGAATAACCCACTGCCGGAACATCAACGAAAGGCTTAGACCAGCAAGTGATCCGACGTTGTCACCTACCTACTCATTGGCACTACAAACTATTTGTAGCAATCCTTTACTCTCCGATACAACGTTTTCTGGAAATGATGCCACACCTATCTCATTTGACAACCACTATTTCACTGACATCCAAAATGGAAGAGGACTGCTCAAGATCGACTCTGAGATTGCTAGAGACCCGAGAACGATGCCTTTTGTGATTCATTTTGGGAGAGACAAGAAGTTGTTTTTTGATAGATTTTCCTCTGCCTTTTTGAAGCTCTCAAAAGCTTGAACGTCTTAGTTGGAGAAGATGGAGAGGTCAGGAGGGATTGCAAATATAGAAACAGCTAGCTTCAGAACATTAATCAGTTATTTTGGGATGAGCTAGCTGTGTATGGCATTTTCTATTCAAAAACACCTTAGGGGACATCCAGGAATATGTCAACATTTCTAGCTAATTGTATAATTTGCTATTTTCAGATTGAAAAATCTCTTTTCGATCAGTTTTTTCTTTTCAATTTTAGATATCGAAAATAAAAAACATGATCACGTCGTGAGAAGTAAAAAGATTATTCTGATTTGAAATGATCATTTGTTAATATTTAGATTCAATTCACTCGATCTATTATTGTACATTGATTATAAAAACTTGACATATGTTGCCAATTAACTTTTTGCACCATACCAAATAAGAACATCTCATCGATCAAAGTGATGAAAATGGTGGAGATAATATTAGGAGAAGTAGAAACTATTCAGCCAATAGAGGACTTCAAATATAATGTCTAATTTCTGGTCTTCTGAATATCAACAAGGATAGGGTTATCCAGCTTACACTCCACATGGCATCTCATAAGTGAAGCTCAATATCCTCCTAACAGAATCCACCATACAGGTGTCAAGCTAAGATCCATGTAAAAGATCAAAAACCCAAACATACTCGTCCTTCCCAACTGAAACAGAAAACACAACTATTACTTAGTCAGATAGAGTGAGTCGACCTCGAATTCGATAAACACCATGGCATCTTTGGCAACCTTGGCAGCTGTTCATCCGGCCACCATCAACGGCCTTGGAGGAAGCTCCCTCTCCGGGACTAAGCTCGTCATCAAGCCCACTCGCCAGACCCTCAGACCCAGAAATGTCAGGTACTGTAAATTACTACGTTTGTATTTCCATGCCATCATTGCCATCAATGCCATGTTGATGAAGAACGAAGCTTTACTTATCTTCTGGGTTTGAGCTTATTTGTTATGTGCTGTTGTGTGTGTGTTTGTGTAGGAGTGGTGCCGTGGTAGCCAAGTATGGTGACAAAAGTGTCTACTTTGACCTTGAGGACCTGGGCAACACCACTGGAAAATGGGACTTGTACGGCTCAGATGCACCCTCACCTTACAACCCTCTTCAGGTTTTCTTCCTCTTCACTCTCATTAGGGTTTAGAATCATTGCATAACATATGTGTGAAAGAGAAAGAACCAAAATCATGGAAAAATAAATATTAAAAAAAAAGGAAAATAAATGCTTTCATCGAGAGTTGAACTCAAGACATCCCGCCTACTAAACGGGTGCTCTAACCAACTGAGCTATGAAAGCTTTTGTTAGTATGCGCCGGATTTTCAGTACTTAATAAGTGATCTCACATTTTCTTACATCTAAGATGTCTGGGTTGATCATTGTTTACAGTAGAAATTTCTTATTAGTTACCAAGATTCATCGTATATTCCTTTGTAGTATTTAGCCGATTAAAGGCTATGAAATTGTAGAAATGGCTGAAATGCTAACATATATTTGCATATGTAGACCGAAGCTTCAATTATTACAAGTTACTAGACATTGGTTGAGTTAGTGTAACTTCATTGTAAACCATATGCGACTGCAGAGCAAGTTCTTCGAGACATTTGCTGCTCCATTCACCAAGAGAGGTCTGCTGCTCAAGTTCTTGATCTTGGGAGGGGCTTCCACCATTGCTTACCTTAGTGCCACTGCCCCAGATGATCTTCTACCCATCAAGAAGGGCCCACAACTTCCCCCAAAGTTGGGACCACGTGGCAAGATCTGATTTTACTTCTCTGGGATTTTCATCTTAATTTGAAACATTTTCAGTGTATGTAATGTAATTTCTTATTCTCTACTTTTGTACTTGTAAAGTTTGTCTGATGTGGGATTAAGACCCTTAATTGATTATCAAGTATATCCTTTCCTGTGCAATCTAGGGAACTCTTTCTGTTCTGCTATTAGATTATTGATTGACTATGATTCTATAAGGTCATTTGATACCAGATCTAAGGTTCTTGATCAATGAAGGAAGAATTTATCATCAGAATATTTTGCACTCTCATAGAATTTGGAGCAGAATGCCCCTGCTAGGGACCAAGTAGTCTTCAAAACTATAATTCATTCAGGCTACAAAGCCATTTCTCTACAGATCAAAGCATATGCAAAATGCTTGATATACACCCCCATTGGATTATCTCATTCGTTCCTATTTACAAAAGGAAGGAACAGAATGAAAGTATGCAAGTAATCATAGCTCAAAAAATGAACAAACAGGTATGAGTTTTACATTTAGAGGCCAGGAATGTTAGCTCTTTTATGTTTTTCCGTATCTGTTGTTTGCTCTTGAATGATTTTGGTTCTTTCTCCTTTCATCAATTCCTATAAGTTCTGTTAGTGGCGTGCCGTTGGACTTCTCATTCCACCCAATGTGTCTAGATATGACATCTTCTTCTTGGTCACAATGTTGGCTAGTTTCTGTATATGTGGATGCTTGACATCATTTTCATCTGCGGCTGCCTCTTGTTCCTTCTTTGCCTCACTATCACCTTGATCACATCCCCAACCCATGAAATCTGATAGTGTCATCGACGAGGGTGTCTCAGTTCCCCCATTATCATCTTTATGCAGGGACATATCCGGAGAAGTTGAAGGTGATGAGGGAGTTGTTTCTCCTAAACTATTCTTTTTACTTACTGCTGACGGATTCTGCACACAATAATCTGCATAGAGTACATCTTCAATTCGAGACAACACAGTGAAGGCCAAGCTCTCTAGGATTCTTGAATAACTTTCGAGAATAGCCTGCCCGACATCCTATGAAGCCAAGAAATAATCCTTGTTATAGGCTTATAAGCATAACTAAGTATCGCATGGGTAAAATAATTGACTACGTATAAACATGTCAAGAAGTCAAAGAAGTACTTACTCCATTGTATTGAATTTTACTTATGTCCAATGAAGATTGAGGGATCCCAGGGAACCTCTGCTTGAGAAGGAGTAAGATGGTCTCTGCTCTCTCTTCAAAGAGTTCTCTCTTTTCCAAACTCACAGCTGAACCCCAGCCAGATTTTCCATCTTTTTGGTTCATCTTTCTCTTCCATATGACCATGGAAGCCTCCATTTTGTTTTTTAAGTCAAGAATTTTGTGGTCAGAGGACAAGTCCATGGCACAAAGAAATTGGTCCGGATCAAAGAATTCGACTGTAATACTCCTATAGATTTGGTCACCAAGACTTGCCCTCCCATTCTACAAAAACCAAACAAACCGAAATAAGTTCAATAGAGAACCTATCAAGGGTCTAGAATTGCAAATTGTAGCATTCTAAAGAGACTACTTCTACTTCCCTCTTTCTTTACCTTGGGAAGGGCTTCAATGTAGTTTTCTGGAATCTCCATTTCTGTTAAAACTTGAGCATTTATGGCCATGGCTGCTTTAAGCACTTGGTTGACACAATCTTTTTGATACTGCAAGAATTTTCTTGCCGCTTCTGACAAACCATCTGGTGGAACTTTAGGTGTTGGTAGCCACCATTTGTCATTTCTCCTTCCGCTCCCTTTCTCCTTCTCATCAGCATCTTTAGATACATAGAAGAATTCCTGATCGCCTTCGAAGTTATCTAGACAATCCTGATTATGGTAAGCTTCTGTTAGAGAAATATTATCCATGGTAGATTAAACCACATGTTTACATTAACCACACGGCATTAAAGGGCATACAATAAGCATTGCATCAAGCTTTTTCAGGGCAGGAATGTTCATGAGGAGATCTGTCCGTTGCCGGGTCACCATTATCTATCAAGTCAAAAATCACAGGCTCTTATCAATATGATGTGAGATGTGTTGCATAATGTACGCGTTAGAAGAGATCAGATTGTACCTCCATATTGGATCCATCCTTATTCTTCTGTTGTGAAGCAACAAACTCAACAATGTAATCGGTGACACATAGCAACCAATCTATTTCTTTTCTCCATCTTGCTTTCCTCTCCGGAGACATAGGCTCTAAGCGAGTTTGCTCTCCAAAAACAGAAGCTGAATTGCAGATGGAACAGAAATTTACATGAGGGATAATGAATCAGAAACATGTATTTGGTCATTCCAATAGAAAAAAAAACGAACAATATGTATGGCAAAATGCTACTATCTGAGTTCTTATTTCATTCACTGAACTCTTAAGATTCACATTAAAACTATTTGTACCGCATTTACATACCGGCCAGGTTTGTAATGGCATTGGACAATGCCAAAGCCGAAGAAACACCCTTTCCTCCGCCGGACATATCTTCACCCAAAAGCAATTTAGCAAACCTCTCCTTCATCTGTTCTATATCTGAATCAAAATCCAAACACCGAATCACATAAAAACTCGACCATATACAACCCATTTGATCTCAGCTAGGCATTACATGAAACATCATGCTTGCATTGCAACATTTCAACTTCAACTCACCGGATTGCTGCTGCTTTTCTTTGGCTTCTTTGGCAGCCGCGGCGGCTTCCTCCATGGTCAACCTTGACTTTAGGCCTCTAGGGTTTGACTGAGTAGGCGTCTGAGTTTCATCCCCACCATCGTCATCCTGATACTCTAATGCTCTTGAAGCCTCAAGGCTCAAGCTCTTGGTATGCCTGCCTGCGGTCTCATGCATCTCCCTGAGATGGTGCAACCTGGTCTTGTGATTCTCTGGATTGTCCTCAATAGCCCGAACCATTTTCAGCCTTTTGAGAAAGACCTTTATAGAATGGACAAGGGAGAACAAGGCATGAGTGCTGTTCAACCTATTGGGATGGGCGGATGGAGACGGATCAATTTTGTCGGCTAAGCTGTAACTCTCTCTAAGGTTTACTTGCGTGACAAGGTAAAGAGAGAGGAAGGGTAAAATGATTGAGAAATTTCTCAATGATCAGGAAAAAGGGTTGTTGTTGTTCTTGTTATTGTTGGAATGGATGTGGGTAGTTGATGATCATTTTCTCGTTTGATTTTTTCTGAAAAAATTAGGGAAAGATGTGTGTTCTTTGGGTTTTGGGGGGATTAGTTTTTCTTTTTTTTGATCTCGGATCAGAACGTGGGGTGCATGTTGGATATTTTTTTTGATGTTGTGGGGGGTTTTTGGATGGTGGAGGTTTTGAAATGAGCTTGAATCCCGGAAAGACAGAGGTGCAAATTTCTAAATTTCCAGTCCTCTCTCGCCGAACTGGACGGTTCGGATAGGTCAATATATACCAGTTCCTCCTTTGGAAGTCATTTCTTTATATACGAGGAGCAAGAGAAATAGACAGAGATCTAGAAAAAGAGAGTGATTTTCTCTTATGATTTTTGGTCAAGGAAAGATGAAGAATTTAGTTCATCACTAGCTACTCACCCGACAACTTCATGATCCAGTACTCTCCAAGGTCTGGTACGTCATAGGTTGAGTAGGTTCTGCCTGCTTATACCACATAGTCATTTGGTTTTGAGAGTCGATCCAATTCATGAGCACACATGACATGATAGACAATACCAACCATTTGGTTTCGAGAGTTTATTCTAATGGGTGTGGCTAGTGTATGGATGCCTCACAAATCTGATCCGTCCATCACTCATTTACTATTCATTCAAATAAAGTAATTTTATTTTTACTGAAAGTAATGCCCTTACGTTGTTTTGTCTTTTTTTACATACTACAAACAAACAACTTAAGATGAAGACTTTGTACTGCTCCAGCTCATTCTGCTCCACCAGTTTTGCTCCACTAGGTGATAGTAATCTCCTCAAAATGCTCGTCTGTTCTAGTTAGGGCTGCCACTCGGTCGGTTCGAATCGGTAATGGGTGTTACCAACTTCAAAACCAAAGCTTTCAGTAATTAAATATGACTTTCAATTACCAAACCAAAAACTTCGGTATGAGATAAATCTTACCAACTTCGGATGTCGGTTTTTCGGTATTACCAAACTTCACAACAAATATATTTTCAAAATATAACAAAACAATAAAAAACTATAAAATTTAAATATCACTTGAGTTTCTAGAGTCTGATAATACATATACAAAAGATAGTCATTTCAGTACACATTATCGAGTATGGTTTAATTTTCTACCGAAATAGTCAGGATGTAAATGTTTCCAAATTTTTATATGAACAAGTTATGTGTCATCTATGTGAAAATATGTGTGTGGAAGAGTCGACCAAAATAAGTCACATAAGGGCAGTAAAAGCTTTTTCGTGTAATAAGTGACGTTAAATTATGGTTGACTGCTTTGATCAAGACCCGAGCATTATTGAGTACAATTGAATTTTCTATCATAATTGTATTATACTATAATGATCACATCAGACGGTCGAATTTTAATTTTGTGAATTGTAATAATTGGAACCACAACATGCCTGATAATGTGGTATAACTTATTTAGTAAGTTATATGCATATGTACATCTTTGTGAACCAACTACAAAGAGGAAGCAAAATTTTCAAAAACCTTGTGAACTATGATGTGATCAATATAGTGAAATACGACTATGGTAGAAAAATTATGTATTTTTGATAATGTTTTGGCCTTGATCAAGGCGACTAACCCTATTTACGCTTGTGTTTCCTATGGGGAGCCCTATCATCAAGAGAGGTAAAAACATTCCTAAATTTTTACATGCGCAGTTACATGTCATCTAAGTGGGTTTGTCTATGTGTGTGTGTGATGAATCGACTAAGACGGGTAGGTAAGAGCGTTTTTATATAACAAGTAACATTGAATTAAAGTTGATCGCTTTAATTGAGACCTGAATGCTACAAAGTATAGTTGAATTTTTCTATTCATTGTCTTGTTTTTTACTAAATGGTATATACAATTGAAAACGTGAGATAAGATTATTAATTTGTGTGTTTTTAGAAATATAAGTCTTTAAATAATTAGAATTTCGGTAAATTTGGTATTTACCAAAAACCAAACCAACTTTTTCGGTATTTCTCGGTTTCGGTTTTTTTGATTTCGATTACCAAAATTCGGTTTACCAAATCATAAATTTTCGGTCGATTTTCGATTGGTTTGGTATTTACCAAACCAAGTGGCAGCCCTAGTTCTAGTCTTTGTTTATTCACTCCCCGATTTTCATCTTTTCATCCGTCCATCAGATTTTCCTAATAGTCATTGTCTGCTTCCATAGTTGCCAACACCTCCAAGCCTTCTCTATGAAATTGCTCATAAACCTCTTATTGGTAGTTTGGTAGTCTTGCATTTCCTAACATTTGATTCTGGTTTAGGGCGGCTTAATCGGTTCTTGTTATAGAGCTTGGCATATTTGTCTTGATAAAGCAGATTGAGATGGCTATCATCCCAAATTTCATGGTGCACTATTTGGGCTCCTCTGTATTTCTGGATGTCTTCTATTGTAGGGCTGCTCTCTAGTATTGGCTCAGCTTCTGGTAAAGTATATCTCTTTTCATGATGGTGATGTTATCCCTTACTTGATCCGAATATATAAATGCTATTAGAGAATATTGCTGGAGGAATACTATTTACTTCTAAGACAAATTTGTTCACATTTCCTCTTAGATGTTGAACATGTTGCAAAATAGTGATCTTAAACTCATTTGGAAAGGAATAAATATGATAATCCTGCTGAAAATATATTTTGGTTAAAAATCCATGCTCTAGTAGTAACACAGGTGTTATTATCATGCTCAAAGTGCAAAGTCCTATGCACCATCATATTTATGTTTGCTACCAAGATTTTATAAGGGTAAATTATTGTATAGTCCTTGTGGTTTAAAGTCGATAAATGTTTAGTCCTTATAGTTTTATTTTAATCTGAGCAGTCCTTAAAGTCACGATTTTCATCCAAATAGTCTTCACTACCAGGACAAGTACTTTAGCCGACGAAAAATTTTCGTCGGCCTGTTAAAAAAATTCGTCGGCTAAGATCTTGGCCGACGAACCTTCGTCGGCTATAGTGTCGTCGGGAAAGGGTCGTCTGTGATGACTTTAGCCGACGACACACGTAGAAGTCGTCGGCTATAGTCCAGAGTTTAGCCGACGAAATAATGTCGTATGCTATAGTCCAGACTTTAGCCGACAACATTATTTCGTCGGCTATAGTCCATACTTTAGCCGACGAAATTTTTTGTCGGCTATAGTCCATACTTTAGCCGACGACATTTTTTGTCGTCAGTTATCTTCCAAACTTTAGCTGATGAATAATTTAAAATCTTCGTCGGCTAAAGTTTGTAATAAAAAAAAAAACATCTATGGCCGACGAAATATAATATATTTCATCGGCTTTATAGGGATTTAGTCGACGAATTAAAGCATATTTCGTCGGCTAAAACTTATTTAAAAAAAAAACTTTAGCCGACGAATTAAGGCTTTTTTCGTCTGCTATAAGTCCATTCCAGTAAAAAAAAACCCGAAATTTCTGAATTACCGTTCCAAGCAAGCTGCAAAATACACCAAAACAATTCCATATAACCAACAACAAGCACATAAAATTATATAATTCATCAAGTATAGAAAATCTATATCGTCTAAATTAATATCCGCTTCTGGGGGCTGCTGCGGAGGTTGCGGCGGCTGGGGTAGCGGCATGGGTGGAGGCATGGGCGGGGGCGGAGGCGGAAGTCTCTGAAGCTGGGCAGCTGTAAAGTCCTGCATGTACTGGAACATCTGCTGCTACTGGGCCTGCTGGATGACATGTATCTCGGCAACATAGGCTGCCTGCGCGGCATTATAGGCTGCCTGCGAGGCATTATAGGCAGCATGAGCAGCTTGCTGTTCTCGTAGTCTCTGAACTTCCGACTCTAGCTGAGTCGTCCTGGTGATCGTGGACGTGGTCCTGCTGCTGGTCGAGGCTGCCTTTCGTTGAAATCCTGGAGTGGTCTTCAGGACCCCCTCGTCTTTCTTTCCTAGACCCTAGCAGTAGAAGTTGTTTGCTCTCGGTGGGAAGGCTGTGCCCATGATCATCGCCCCAATCGTCGGATCCGAATTGTCGATCCGGGACATGGCTTCGGACATCTCTTCCTCCTGTGTGTCTGGCCATGTCTCCCTCACTAAGGCACTCATCACCTCGTCACTAGCCTCCCTCACCTTCGCCTATATGGATAGGAAAAAAATTATTAATTAACATTTTTACATAAATTTAAAAATTTAAAAACGTAAGATGACTTACAATATCCTCCTGAGAGTCAGGATATGCCCTCTCGTACGTATAGACGTACTGGTTGACCTCTGGATGTTCCCTGGCCTCCTCGTCCATGAAGACAGCGAACGGTCTAGAACTGGCATGATGGTTTCTTGTGTTGCGTTGCCGGTTCTGAGCGTTCACCAGGGAAACCGCCTTCAAAGAAAAAAGTAAACTATTAGTAAAATATTTTAAAACACACGTACTTAATGATAAATTAACTAACTAATTTATTTAAATACCTATTTACGAGGGTTGTTGAATTCTGATGTCAGAAGCCAATGCCACTCGTACTCCTTATACTGGAACTCAGCAGGGGTACAAGAACGTGCGTTCCCGTGCGTAGTCCAATGGGTCCGCAACTCGTTCTTCCACTCCTTGTACCTACATATACAACAAAAATATTAGAAATATTATTAATATCACATACAGTTTTGTTTTTCATTAACTTCCCAACGTACCTTCCCCCATGCACAACGTCGGCCCAGCTGTCCCTCAGGTGCTCGGGAACCTCAAACCACACCTGCATTTAACCGTTTATTAGTTTAGCTTTTCGAGAAATCAACAATGTAATACATAATATTATTTTGTAAACTCACTGACATCGCGTTGTGGACCATGTCCTTAACCTCCTGCGGGACCTCGCCCCAGTCTGACCACAACATAGGGACTCTATCCCTAATGAGAGCTCCCACGCGGCCAGAGTACGTCCTCGACTTCTCACCCGATACTATGTGGCCATCCCCGTCAGTATTGATGACGATCCTCCCCACGGTACCCATGATCTTCTCGAGAGCCTTCCCTGTGACGGGGCCTCTCTTCTTCTTTGTGCCTATCACATGATAAACCAAATTGATTATTCAAATCGGAGACCCTTTAAAAGTAATCATGCATCACTGATTACCTGAGGCGCTCGTGGCGGATTCCATCTCTGTCGCCGATGATGATACCCTCGCATAAATAAGAGGCGTATCAAAAGGCACGAACCGGTATGCCGTTGATGGAGCCACTGGCGGGGGCAGTGGATAAATCGGCGTCCCTGAGCCATCGATTACAGGTAAGGCCGGTATCATCCGCGGAAGGAGCAGAAGAGGCGGCGGCATCTGTACCCCAGATGACCAACTATCTGAAGAAGTAGGACCCGGTGTATCTCAAGTATACGGGGTGCAGACACCTCCGTCTGGTTCTGAGGCCACAGCTGCCTCGAGGAACGAGGGACGGCCGCCTGCCTCGATGAAAGGGGCACCTCTGGTGCCGTCTCCAGAAGGCTCGCACGTCTGGCTGTCATCTGGCCCTGAAACGTCGTTTGGGGGTTGCTAGAGGTTCCCTCAGACGATTCGGACCTTTGGCCCTTCGAACTCTTTTTCGATCGAAAAAAGCCGCTCATCCTATTTAAAATATTAATTTGAATCAAGGCTGAGGCAACATTGAAAAAGTAAAAATTCAAGCTTATCCTTCTCAAATCTAAGGCTTTAGATTATTTTGTCCTTATTGTATAAAAAATATTTTTGAAACCATATTTTTTCATTATGTTCATGCTTAAATTTAAACACTTAATATAATGTGAAATATATATATGTTTAAAATTATACTTATTCAAAAATATGAATTCAATAAAATATATATATATATATATAAAACATATATATGTTTAAAATTATACTTATTCAATAAACGTTAATTTATCTCCTAAACATAAATTAGGCAAATTAAACAGTACATAAAACATAAAACATAGCCTAAAAATAAATTCGAAATCAAAAGTAAAAAAGAAAAAAAACGCTAATCTTGGAGACCGGGAGAGCGAGGGAGGATGGAGGAGGTGGAGGTGGAGACCGGGAGAGGGAGGGAGGGAGGAGGGAGGAGGCGGAGACGGGAGAGGGAGGGAGGAGGGAGGGAGGGAAGAGGGAGGAAGGAGGAGGCGGAGACGGGAGGGAGGAGGGAGGAGGGAGGAGACCGGCCGGGAGAGGGAGAGGGAGGAGGGAGGAGACCGGGAGAGGGAGATAATTAGAAGGGAGGACGGAGGAGGCTAGGGTTTCGCAGTTAAACTCGAAAACTTTAGCCGACGAAATAATTTTTTCATCGGCTAAACCTTTGAAACTCGTCGGCTAAAACTTTGAAATTCGTCGGCTAAACTTTATAAATTCTTAGGCTAAACCTTTGAAACTCGTCGACTAAACTTTATAAATTCGTCGGCTAAATCTTTGAAATTCGTCGACTAAACCTTTATACATTTGGCATGTTGTGATTGTGATGATCACACTTAAGAAACAAAAATCCGGCCGTCAGATCTGACCATCATGATAAAATACATGTATGGGAAAAAATTCAACTTGATCCGAAAAGAACAAGGGCTCGATCCGGACGGTCAATCTCGTAAGTCAAACCCCTAAACGCACAGAAAAGGTCGTTCGACCGTCTAAATTTCGTATTTTGGCCGGACCTTCAACTGAAAATATTTTCAAATAGATGAGACACAATAAGTCATATAAAAATTTTACGCAAAATAACCACTGAAGATAGGGCTACCCATAGGGAGAAAGAATGGAAAATTGCATTGACCGCAACTATCGGCACCGAGACATAACCAGAATACCGTGATTTTTCAACCGTAAACGTATTTCACCATTCTGTTCATGTCTTATTTCATGACTTTTTTACGTTTGAAGGTTCTACGTATAATTTGTTTTTGAAACGGAACATTTACTTAACACTGTAAACAAGTTATACAACATTAGTACGCATGTTGTGATTGTGATGATCAAACTTGAGAAAAGAAAATCTGACGGTCAGATCTGACCATCATGATAAAATACATGTATGGGAAAAAATTCAACTTGATCTGACAAGGTTAAGTGCTCGATCCGGACGGTCAATCCCGTAAGTCAAACCCCTAAATGCATGGAAAAGGTCGTTGGACCGTCTAAATTTCGTATTTTGGCCGGACCTTCAATTGAAAATATTTTAAAATCGATAAGACACAATAAGTCGTATAAAAATTTTACGCAAAATAACCACCGAAGATATGGCTATAGTATGTAACATAAAAAGTTTTCGGTTTAGCCGACGAAATACCTTAATATTTCGTCGGCTATAGGTTCTTTTAGCCGATGCCTTTTCATATAACTGGTTTTTTTTTCGTCGGCTAAGGCCTTTCTTCTTGTAGTGCTTTATGGTTTTATTTTAATCTAAATAGTCCTTAAAGTCATGATTTTTCATCCAAATAGTCCTTATGGCCTTTAACTAAGAAAATTGTCGGAAAGACAATTTGGATGAAAAATCATGACTTTAAGGATTGTTCAAATTAAAATAAAACCATAAGGACTATTTTGATGAAAAATTGTGACTTTAAGGACTTCAGATTAAAATAAAATCATAAGAACTAAACAGATCGACTTCGAACCACAAGGACTAAACAAATTTCAATTCATTTTATAATTAACAACTTTATTAGGATGACAACGTAGTGCTTCACTATTAACATCGAATTCTAGTAGAGGATTCTTTAATAAATGAAAAAAGAATTGTTGTATAGCATGTTGCAGATTTTAAAGTTTCATTTGCTCGTGTTGATATATAGAAAATTGCTTTAACATCTGAATGCTGCGCAAAATTATCTCGAGTTAAAACTTGCAGAGTATATATGCTCACTTGCTCATTAAAATTAACAGGCCAATTTATATAATCATTCATGTAGTCCTCCCAAAGATTTTATGCGCCTGCTTCTGATCTATTATCTATCACTACTTTTTCTTGCTCAAAGTTCAATTGCTCTTGTAAGTTGCTCTTTTCAACATTAGTTATTCCATAGAGATTAACTAATCTTTCTTGCTTTTCTTCTAATTTATTGTATGTTTAAGGAATTATGCTTTGTACACAAACAATCTTAAACATAAATTGGTGGATGGAGATTACATAAACATATGCTCGAGTAGATATGTATATAGTTGATGAGGTATATATGCATATATAGCCGAGGGAATATGTTTATGGTCGAAGAGATATGAACATATATATGCTTGACGAAATCTAAACAGATAGTTGTTATGAACTGAGAAAGTTTTTTTGATACTGAAAATGTTATAAATTGAGACTACAAACTAAGAGACGAAGTTTACAAGAGAGAGAGGTAGTGAGATTTTTTCTTCTTTAAGTGTACATATCTTCTTTTCACTTTGCTTCTTATACTAGATGAAGCTTAGTTTTCATATTCCACTACGTATACATGGATGCAGCATGCAACCTCATGCAAACTCTCATGCTTGGTGAACAGATTCTCATGCTTAGGTACAAACTCTCACAATGATATTAAAATCCTTACAAACTCTTATGTAGAAGAGACAAAGCCCTTGGTCAACAGGTCATTTTCGTTATTTGGAGACTCACACAACTACCTCTTTTTGCCCCATTGTGCACTAACCAGTTTGTATGTTACACTGACTTGTATATAGCATAACTATCTTAATCCAATATATGAGCATTTCTTTAGCAAACTATAGAACTACTTTTAAGGCTAGCTTTGGTTTGGTGGGATTTGTCCCTCCTATTATATTGTGTAGGTATATGGCAGAGAGAGAAAAAGTCTGCAATATTCAAGCACAAAGATTTATCGGTCAAACTAGGAGAAGCAAAGCCCGGGGGAGAACTACTAATTTACCGAAGTCAAACTGATCCTAAATTACACAAAGAAATCTGCATTTCATGCATATCACATCCTTGTATTTCTTAAAATAAATCTTCTTCTTCATAAGGAGTTATATGTTATTAGATTTCCATAAAATATCTTTGTAATATCTTTTAGGAAAGCTGATATCATGGACGAAGTCAGGATTCCAAAATCACCTAGGCTAAAGTTCCTTTGATAAAAATATTAAAATGTATGAAAATAAATTAATAATGCTTGTATCTACATTAAGAGCATGTTTACTAATGTTAGTCATTTTATAATTAAATTTTAGTTGAATTAGCTAAAATGTCATTTTGGCTAGCAACTTACTTTAGGTAGTATTAAATTAATTTTATTCTTCAAATGAACATTAAATATTTTATGCATGTGTATTTATATATCACATAAAATATCTTAAAATGAATGCATTAAATTATAGAGAGCCTTATCTGGTTCTCTATATTTAGCTAGTAAAATTGCTAAAAGTCATAATAACTTAACTTTAGGTAGTCTGCTGAAGCTCTTAAAATACCCAAAAAGTTAAACACGCTCTTTAAGAGCATTTTAACAGACTCTCTATTTTGGATGTTTAACTATTTTAGAGAGTGTATTTAGTTTTTTTGGATGTTTTAGGAGCTCCAGCAGAATAGCTAAAGTTGAGCTATTATGACTTTTAGCTATCTCGTTAGCTAAATATAGAGAGCTAGATGACTTAGATAAGACTCTCTATAATTTAATACATTTATTTTAAGATATTTTATGTGATATATCAATACATTTAAACTATTTAATCTTCATTTGAAAAATAATATTAATTTAATGTCAGCTAAATTAAGAAGATTAATCTAGCTATAAGAGTATTTCGTTTAAAAAAAAATCTAGCTATATGAGTAGAAGTGATATCAAATTTCAGAAGATAATCAAATTCACATCTCCAAAATGCCAACATTGATTGATAGCACCCAACATGCTTGGAGAATCTAATAAAACTGAGGGAAAACTATGTTGGAAAACTCAAAAAAGAACCTAAAGTTTTGGAGCAAAAAACGATGTAGTTGAAAGAAATAAAAAGAAAAGAAGACAAGACTGACGTTTTGCAATATGGACCAATGACTTTTTTAATAAAATAAAAGGTGGAGGTGGCATGTAGAATATGATTTGTGTATATTCTAATCCTTTATTTAGTATAATAATAACAGGTTTTGATTTCTTTTAATTAAATTTTACCTGGGCTATTGGTTCATATACCTGCTTATCTACTATTCTATTTGAAATTTTGAGAAAAAAGTGTATGGTCTGTAACCCAAAGACAGTTGCACTATCCTTCGTCCCTGGCTGATATGCATCTAATATGAAAATGATTTTCTAAATCTTATCTTCTCTAATTGATTTGATTTTTAAATTAAGTTTCCTTCTGTATCTCAATCAGTGATCAATGAGATCCGATTGAAGAGGAGTTGTATCAGTATATATATGCATCAAAAATTTAGAATGCACTGAGTTTTTTACAACAGAAAAATCTATTATGTTATTTGCTACATAGTCTGCAAAACTGTTTTGTAAAACTCATTGATATATTTGTTCACTGCATCATTTATCATCTATGTGATTTAATATCAGTGTTCTTAAAGAAGCAATCAGAAGGCGTGTTGTTCCTTCACTTTGGATTCATTTTTGTTTAGAATAGATTCATCAGTTGTAAAATCAAGTTCGTTTGAAAGACTTATAAAAGTGATAATGATGTATGTCACTACTTGATCTGGTTGTAACTCTATTAAGCATTAGTGGATTTGTTTTAGCGTGGATTACTTTAAAAGTATCGCAGTAACGTTTTCTCGACAGAGGTTTACACTGGTGTCGACATAATCTGTGTACTTGTCTGTTGTTCTTGATAAAATTCTAAAAGTATTGAAAGTCTGGTTCAATCCTAATTCGTTTCATTCCATTTATATATTTTCATATTGTCATCATGTAATAGTGACCGTTTAGGTTTTCCGCAATATCTTTATTGATAGTTTGTTCGTGTATGCTTGTTACTACACAGATGGAGGCTTTGGTTTACCCCTCCCCCCCCCCCCCCCCCCCCCCCCCTTCTCTCTCTCTCATCTTTTACTTTTCTTCTAATAAATTTTGAAGGCTGTGTTTGCGTAAATGAAGATCAACCTCCTCAAAGGTATAAAATTTAGTAAATTGAAATATAAGCAAACTACATTTTAGTTACTAACCAAATTTTAGTTTACATATACATTCATTACACAATATCTTACACATCTAAGAACAAAAATTAACAAATAAGGACAAGTTGTTATGTTGTTGTCATGTGACAGTAGCACATTTACGATTGTACCTTTCAAACTTAAAAAAAGTAAATTATAACAAAAAAAAGTCGGTTAGAATTTATAAACACAGGTTCAGTGTCGTGTGCTGCCACTACTAAATAGAAAGCTGCTACACAGGTTCAGGTCAAGCATATTGTAACAAGTACTTGAATGGAGGATTTCTCTCAAGACTTCTTCGTCATGTGTACGAAATGAGTCTTCTCAAGACTTCGACCGATCAAGGGATACATATAGACATAACTTCATCGTCCTTTAGCTGACAGATGAATAAGCATCATCAATAACGGTCCTCACTTTCGAGACCAAGTATTCCCAAGATCCTTTCATTCTTAATTTTGGATCAGTGACATCTCTTAGTTTAATAAGAGTTCATCACTATTCATCCATAATTTACACGTAAATAGGCATAATTCTTCATATCTCTTCCCTAATCAAGTAGATACTTAGCAAATACCATGCAAATGTGCTCCGTGGTCAGGAGCCACTTAATTTGGGTGAAAACCGATCTATTCAAGATCTTTATGTACATCTCTTAGTTCCCAACAAAGATAAGTTGTGACCACAAGCTGCTTGTTCAGTTTTTCAAAAACTACCAAACTGACAAGGTAGTGGAGTGCAATGACATCCATTACGAGAGTGTATCTCATCGTAGTCGATTCCAGGGCAATTGTGAGAGACCTTGCGCCAGAAGGTGAGTCTAAACTTTTTTTCTCACTACGTTTTCTAACAAAGACATAATTGATAGAGTTTACACTAAAGGAGAATGAATTGTAATGGGATTGCACAACTCAAGCAGAGTTTGCATGGCCTTATATATACTCTCATCAGTGTACAAATATGGATACAAATCAATAACGTTAATGCTCTCTAAAGTCAGAGCCTAAACATATGCACAATCAAGCTAATGAGGAAATAGACAAGAGATCTGGAAATAACTCATGGGTGGTTAATTGCAGATTGATCAATGGCTGTCATGATTGAATCCTTGATTGATTAACTGAATCCTTGATTGAGAAAGAGTGATTACATTCCTTAACATTCCCCCGCAAGCTGATCGGGAGTTCTCGAACGGGAAGCTTGGAGACTAAAGATGAGAAGCGTGCAGATGCAAGACCTTTAGTGAAGAGGTCGGCAAGTTGGTCAGTTGAACAAAGGTAAGAAACTTGAAGCTCCCCACGAACAACCTTCTCACGAACATAGTGATAGTCAACCTCAACATGCCGAGTGCGAGTATGGAAAACCGGATTGGAGGCAAGAGAGATGGCACTTATGTTGTCACACCACAGTTTAGGACAACTCAGAGGAAGACAAAGATCCTTAAATAAGTGCCGAAACCATGAAATGGTAGCAACAATATAGGCAAGCTGACGATACTCGGCCTCTGTGCTTGAGCGAGACACTCCATGTTGCTTCTTAGAACTCCATGACACAAGATTAGGGCCCAAATAGATGCATGATCCACCCGTGGAGATTCGATCATCAGGGTCACCGGCATAGTCAGCATCGGAATATGCAGTGAGAGCAAAAGAACCAGGCTTATAAAACAGACCATGTGAGTAAGTATTTTTAACATACCGGAGAATCCTCTTAACAGCCCCAATGTGTAGAGGTAGGACGATGCATAAATTGGCAGACTTGGTTTACAGCAAATGCAATATCCGGGCGAGTGATTGTGAGATACTGGAGTGCGCCAACTACACTGCGATACGTGGTAGGATCAGAGAGAGGCTGCCCATCTTGAAGACTAAGCCGGCGACCAGAGATAGCAGGAGTAGAAACTGGTTTAGATTCCAGCATTTCAACTCTTTTTAATAAATCAAGTGCATACTTGCTTTGAGTGAGAGAGAGACCGGCGGGAGTACGAGCAGCTTGAATCCCGAGAAAATAATGCAAGTCACCCAAGTCTTTCATAGAAAATAGCTTGCCAAGTTGAGTAATCAAACTTGTAATATGCGAGACATGGCTGCCAGTAACCAAAATATCATCCACGTATATTAATAAATATATATGAATTGAACCATGATGAAAAGTAAAGAGGGAAGGGTCTGCCAAAGAAGCCACAAAGCCAAGTTCTTCAAGATATGAGGAGAAGCAAGAAAACCATGCCCTTGGTGCCTGTTTAAGGCCATAGAGTGAGCGCCTTAATTTACAGACATAGGTAGGATGAGTAGGATCAACAAAGCCAGTGGGTTGTTTCATGAAAACATCCTCAGTGAGATACCCATGTAAGAATGCATTTTGCACGTCAAGTTGACGAATAGGCCATCCAAAATTAATAGCAATAGCAAGAATGAGACGGATAGTAGAATGCTTAATAACTGGACTGAATGTCTCACCATAATCAATTCCCTCCTGTTGATGAAACCCATTGGCAACTAACCGAGCCTTATAACGTTCAACAGACCCATCAGATCGGCGCTTAATCTTGAAGACCCACTTGTTGGGTAGGATGTTCATGGATGGGTGAGAAGGAACAAGTGTCCAAGTGCCTGCACGTTGAAGAGCATTAAACTCTTCGCCCATAGCCTGGCGCCACTCAATTTTCTTCACTGCTTGACTGAAACAGCTGGGTTCATGAGAATTAGAGTCAACAGTAGCAAGAACAGCATATTTGGGATTAGGTTTCCTGATACCGCTCTTACCACGTGTACGCATATTATGAGAAGTGGTAGGAGCAGCCTGGGTATGATGTTGGGCTCCAGTAGATGGTAGTGAAGTTGTCAATGTGGATGTTACTGGAGGAGCCACTGGTGAGGTGGAAGGGTTGGATGGTCGGATGGAAGAATGGGAGAGATTAAGTGACATAGTATGTGATGGGGAATAAAACTCCAAGATCTCAGCCGGGGCGTCATGTGCAGGGGTAGCAACAATAGTCTCACGAAAAGGAAAACAATTTTCATTAAAGATGACATGTTTGGACAAATAGACTCGACCTGTGGACAACTCTAGACACCGATATCCATGATGATTGAGAGAATAACCAATAAAGACACACTGCTTGGACCGAAGAGCTAGCTTATGATTATTATACGGACGTAAGTAAGGAAAACAAGCACAACCAAATGTCCGCATATAATCATAAGTAGGAAGACGTTGAAACAATTTTTCATATGGGGAAGAAAAATTCAAGACACGAGTGGGCAACCTATTGATGACATAAAGAGCGGTGTTAAGAGCTTCAACCCAATATTGAGAAGGCACAGATGCATGAGCAAGTAAAGTGAGAGCAATATCAACAATGTGACGATGTTTTCTTTCTGCATGACCATTTTGTTCAGGATGGTGAGGACATGATATTCGATGAGTTATACCTTTGGCAAGTAAAAATTGTTTAAGGTTGCCATTAACATATTCACCCCCACCATCAGTTTGGAAAGACTTGATGGTACAATTGAATTGATTCTGAACATAAGCATAGAAGTTAACAAAGATGGAATAAACCTCATGCTTAAATTTCATTGGAAAAATCCATGAGTATCTAGAAAAATCATCCACAAACAAGACATAATATTTGAATCCTTGATTTGATAATTTTGAGGACGACCACACATCAGAATGAACTAACTGGAAAGGAAAATGAGAAACAGACTCAGACAAAGAAAAGGGCAGTTTAGTTGACTTGCCCAAAGGACATGAAGAACAAAATGACACAGTTGTAGACCCGAGTAGAGGTAACACCTCTTTATTTAATAGTTGCTTCAAAATAGGGTGAGACGGATGACCAAGTCTTGAGTGCCATACTTGAGCATTGACCCGATGACCTAGAAAAGCAAGAGGACGACCACTAGAAAAGCTGATAGGATAGAGACCATTGCTACATTTTCCCTGCAAAAGCGTCTTCCCCGTCGCGAGATCCTTCACACAAAAATGATTTGGATAGATTAGTACACAACAATTGTTGTCTTTAGGAAATCGGTGAGCAGAGAGAAGGTTAGAAGAGGCATTAGGGCAATGAAGAATATTATGAAGTTTAAAGGACGAGGAAGGAGTAGAGAAAGTAGAAGAACCAAAGTGTTTTATAGGCAAACCTGAACCATCAACTACTCCACCAACACTGTCAGAACCATTGTATGCTTGAGGATTTTCCAAGTTTCCCACATCTGTAGTGATATGAGAGTTGGCACCAGTGTCCAGCAACCAAGTGCTATTGTCAAAGTGATCAGTGAGTTGAGCAGCCATAGCAGAGAGACGTTTTGTAGGAACACGTCCTTCAAATGCCAAGTTCATGCGGTTATAGCAGTCTAAGGCAGAATGTCCGCCCTTACTACAAATCTGACATTGAATCCGATTCAGGGAGGAGTTAGAGGATGACATGCCAGTTGAAGGACCTGGACCAAGGATTGAGGATGTGCGAGGAACACCACGTCCACCATTAAAGGAGGAAGACGGATTGCGAGCAAAGGATGCACCACCTCGGGTAGACATGCCACGTCCTCCACTTGAATAGGTTCCTCGACCACGGCCACCACCTCGTGATCGGGAAGCATGAAGGGCTGTAGCACCAGTATCAACTCCAAGAACATTTTGATTTTGCAACCTGCGTTCGGCACTTAACAACAAGGCCTCCAGAGCATCATATGTAATAGGCGTATCTCTGGCTTGTGCGGAACTGACAGTAGTCTCATAAACAGAACTAACATTATTCATTATAATCGAAATCAAATCAGTGTCAGAGACAGGATTACCAGCAAGTGCAAGGTTGTCAGCAACACTATTGATTTTATCCAAGAAATCTGAGATAGAGAGATCACCACGCATAGTGCGGAGAAGTTCGCTTCGAAGTTGAAGGATGCGATTTTGGCATTGAGAAGCATAACGCTTCTCAAGAGCCTTCCATGTGGCTGCTGAAGAAGTAGAGCGAGAGACAGTAGCGAGGACTGAAGGTGTTAGGGATCCATTGATCCAACTCAACACCGTCTGATCTTGAAGTATCCAGGCTTCATATTCTGGGTTGATCTCATCAGTGATCTTCCCTTCTTTGTCCTTGAGGAAACACTCAGGACATTTGTTTGTGCCATCAACGAACGACATCAAGTTGCGACTACGCAACGTAGGAATGATCTGAGCAAGCCAAAGGGAGTAGTTGGTGCGATCCAACTTGATTGAAAGTAGGTTGGTAACAGTGGGGATAGAATTGGTGTTGGAGAAGGAAGAGGCCATTGTAGAAGCAGAGGAAGCAAAAAGGAAAAAAAAATGGGGATCTTTTGTAGAGTCGTTAGACTAAAGGCTCTGAAACCATAAAGGAGAATGAATTGTAATGGGATTGCACAACTCAAGCAGAGTTTGCATGGCCTTATATATACTCTCATCAGTGTACAAATATGGATACAAATCAATAACGTTAATGCTCTCTAAAGTCAGAGCCTAAACATATGCACAATCAAGCTAATGAGGAAATAGACAAGAGATCTGGAAATAACTCATGGGTGGTTAATTGCAGATTGATCAATGGCTGTCATGATTGAATCCTTGATTGATTAACTGAATCCTTGATTGAGAAAGAGTGATTACATTCCTTAACATACACTTGGGGTGTCGGCGTAACCTAACCAAAACACTATCTCTTTGTTTAAACTGGATCGCATCTTTCCATTTAGGTCAATCTACAACGTTGATATTTTCTCAACGAAGTATGGTTCGATATCAAACTCATTAAACCACGTCATCATGTACACCGGTATAATTTCTAAGTGTAGAGATATCTATATGGATTGATATTGGCATTGAGGCATCCCCTAATAATGACCATAATCTAGAAGTAACAGATGAATGAGTATCATTGATCAAATGATCAAGTTGTGCAAAACTCGCATTCTTTCTTGGCGAGTATGTATCGAACCAAGTGGCCTCCTCCTAAATCGTGGGAGCCACGGCCTAGTGACACCATCTACCACATTTGTGGTGTCACCATGCCACCATCTATGGGTGACAACATGTCCTCTTATCCGGACATCAACATGTCCTCTTATCTGAACCTCAACATATCCTTATCCGGACATCAATCCTTGCAGTCATGTTTGCAGCATATATATGTGATCTCATCACTTTAGGGAACTTGATGAGACACAATAGGGACAAACCACGATAATTCCAAGTTGTTCTACTTGAACATTTTTGTTCTTATCTCCCCCTAACGACGGAAAGACTGGCTCATCAAAGTGACATAAAAGAGATTGTCTATCAAGGTCCTTATATAAGTAGACTATAGTCGGAAGCTCATGTCTTATTCAAAGACAATATTCATCAAATAACCCATCATTTTGCGCTTGTGGAGGCGTAATTTGGCACATACAACATGTGGACGATATAGATTATAGAACGTTAGCTCAATTCGTTAACAAATATGCATACTGTTACAACCATAACATAAAGATTTGAATGATGGTGGGTAAAGATGAGTAAGTAAAGCTATGACCCTGCTACAACCTATAGACATTGGTCTTACAAGTCCAAAAAAAAACCACTGGCCTCACCGTCGGGACCGGTTGAACCAGCCGCTAGTATCACCAGACCTTTGTACACTTCCTTTAATGGTTCACTATTCACCAATGCTCCAAACGCTACCAAATTTTGTAAGCAGGTAGAAATGAAGTTAGGATTACAAAACTGCCAGCCTTAACGACAGAACCGGCCTAAAACCTGCCTAATCGTCCGTCGGAGTCGCTGGACATCCGTGAACACTTATATTGAGCGGTTCACCACCTTCCAATTTTCCAAATGCCACGAAATTTTGTACATTGGTAGATTTGAATGTTAGGAATCTGTGACAGCAAACCGAACCTCAAGAACCGGTCCAAAAGTTGTTGAACTGGATCTCACAATGACTAGTCCGCAAGTTGAAAAACTGGAAATTCTAGGTTTTTTTAACTTTTCAATTATTGTTAAGGTTCTCCATAAAAACTAATTGTTATGGCTTGAGTTAAACCATTGTGAACATCACCATAGTATTATTATGCCTCAAAGTGAACAATGAGAAGCCATTAAGCTAACATCTTATGTATCATTCTTGTAGAATCACTTACAGACATTGTAATGTCTTACTTAGTGAACAACAACGTAGCATTTTGTTTATCCTAGTCTATACATATCATTGTCTTTAGCATAGGAGGGCATCGCTCCTAATCTTTGCTAAAGAATAGGCTTTACGAAACAAGTAACGAGCATGACCAATGTGAGATCATAAGAGTTCTTTTGCGTCATATTCGCTTATGAAAACATGAGTAGTGTCTCTATTGTATAGGAGGATGACGTGAATGGCTTTAATGCCAACCATAGGCCGTGAGCATTGCTCATAGCTTCACCAAGTTGTATTTTGGTGATATTTGATCTCAATGGTTACTTTACTCAAAAGAAATTAAAGGATGTTCGTGAGAGTCTTTACTCTTTAGTATACGGATCATCAAAACACATCCAAAATTATCCCGGACGATTTATGTTAAAGCCTACATGAGTCAATGTCTTCATTCTCATCATTGGAGACAATAATCGATTCAATTAACCGAATCTTAGTGACTCATGAATGTTGCGCATTCATTATAATGATACATAAAAAATTCTTATCAATTATCACAATGTATTTCTAGGTGATAAATGTTGGCATGAATATCATTAAGTCATAACACGGTTGGATTGCTTCCTTATGCATGCATAAAGAGCATATGTGACTAGAATCATAACGTCATTAGCTAGGCATTGAAACTTGAGCATTAATCTGCTCTTTGATTATTTCTGATGATCTAGTCATCGTAGTCACAACGGATTTATATTGACTAAATCCATGAATAGTTGTCTATTCCTTGCAATAAGCTAAGCACTCTATCTCTCTACAAAACATTCATATACCAGAATGTGGAGACAACAGTCTTATGTCAAGACATAGAAACCAAAATATGTTAACAATTTTGATAGAGATTGAAAAAATTGGAATCCTTTAGAGTGCATTATATATATGACATGTAATACTACATAGATGGACGAAACACGACTTATAACATGCCAAAACTTGGCAAAATCAGTCATGAGCATCCACGACCCACTGTTGGATCTTGTAGAGAAAGAAGAGGATCTTTTAACATCCAATTTTGGATGACATTTAGCGTAACACAATTTTCTTTTTGCAATTGTATGAATTCGCTAAGGAGTGTAGAAAACGACTCTTGTTTGTAATGTCTTTGTAATTGTATAAGTATGCATTGTACCACACTTGACATTACAAATCCTCTTTTGATCCAAAACCGATATGCATTGCGCAACATCATGATATTTTAGCCTTTAGAAACGCCACCTTATAATAAATGGTGGTCCAATGTAGTGTCATGTTGTAATACGATATATTGCAATAACATATAACTTATGTAAATCGAACCATATGTGCCAGACAAAATATGAATAAATGTGCCAACAATTGTATCGAGGTCTTGACCATGAATTTAATTAAAAACATAACGACTAAATAACTTTAGTCAAATATGTGAGGTGTATGCCTTCACAAAACTTGGAAAAATAAACGGATTCACTTAGACTATTAAACCGAAATCATATGCTTCATATTTTCCGCAATGTACCTTTTGCTTTTAAAATCTGTAACTGAGACAATAATATTCTCATCTTCTTCCATATAGTGAGTTTCTTTGTGTCAGAACTCCTTATATTTTGAATACATTGATCATAATATTGTTTTCATTGTAATTAGTGAAATGATGTGAAACAACATCAATAACAAGATTTTTCTTGTACTAGCCCAATTTTTAATATGACATGTGGGGTTCGAAACGACGCCTCTCCTTTTTTTCAAAACTCGTGACATAAAATTTGTCACATTTTTCTTTTTGTCAAATTTAGTGCTCATGTTTCGGTCAAATATTTAAACAACAAGATGGAAGGTTGACTATTATCGATATACGATAATTAATTCCAAGTGATGAATTATCTCAAGACCAAAGTTTATGGTAACTCAATTCGATGTAAACCGTGACAAATTCTGTCACAAATCGATGTTAACCGTGACATTTCCGTCACAAATTGATATTAACCACGACAATTTCAGTCGCAAATTGATGTTTGTCCCTTTATTAACCACGACAATATTTCATCGTAATACTGTGACTTGTCAAACCATCACAAATTTCAACTTTGATATGGGGTCTCAATCCCTCAATATCGTCCCACGTTATAAAGAAATGTGGGATGTAGAAGAAGGCTACGAAGCCCGGCTATGAAATTAAAATTTCAAAAGCAGTAACGTTTATAAAAGTTTACGTGCTAGTTTGCCGTGTAAGAGAAGTTGCCCTTGTAATTTTTATATTTGCTTTCATGCTGCGAAGTTACTCTCGCAATTTCATCGTATTTGTGGGTAGCGGCGCCACAAGGCCGGGCGCTGGGTTGCAAGAGTGTGCCGGTGACAGGCTGAGATGGGGCTCGGCTAGTAAGGAGGTTGGTGCGCTTCGCCGTCGGTGTGAGTAGTCGGAGCTAGGCTACGGATCAGTGAAGGTGGGTGCCCAGAGCAATTTTCTTGGCGAATGAGGTGTCTCGATAAAGAGTATTAATCCGCCATTGAGGTACTCTTTCCAAGTAGAGAAGTAACCGAAAGGAATATATAACTCTAATGAGTTGAGGTCGGTTGTGGGCGTCGGCGGAGGAGTAGGAGCCCTTCTAGACTTGCTTGGAAGACGAGCACTCTTGGAATTTTCGGATTCTAGAGGCTGCCGAGAGGAGAAACAACTATTCGCCTACTTCTGCTTGAGTTTGGGGCTGAAAATTTGACAGAAGGAGCATCTCTAGATGGGCAAGCTACTATCAAAAATTTAGGTTGATCCGAGCAAGGGAAGGCGGTGAACCAGTGGTCGGTAGCGGCGGCGGTCTGGAATCTTCTAGCGGCTGGTTCGGAGACTTTCCGGCCACTTCTCTGGGTGAGGCCGGTGGCGTTGGATCTGGGACGGAGAGAGTTTTCTGAGGATATAAAATTTCGGCCAACGGCTGTCGAAATTTTGGTCAGAAATCGGGAAAAATAAGGCTGCCCAATTTTAGGGTTTAGGTTTTTTTTTTTTCAATAGAGGGGCTATTAGGAAAACTTGGTAAGAGCACCAAGTCTGATAACATGTTGAAAGAGAAAAGATGACGAGAATAACAGTCTACTCATTTATTGATAAGAAGACCTATTTATAAGCATTATATAGAGTCTCCCGAAAGATCTAGAAGTTCTATCAACTGTATATTTCAATAAGAAAACCAGATTAACCAATCTTACGTGTATCAAGACAAGACACATAACAGAAGGACGGAAACATAATTTCATTAAATAAGTTGAATTTATAAACACAGTGCCGTGTGTTACTACTACCTAATAGAAAGATGATACTGCCCATTAGAACACTCCTACTCTCAATTAAAAAGCTGCTCTGTGGAGTAAAAACTTTTTCTGCCGACTCGACCTTTATCTGTTAGCGTTTTGAGAGGGTGAAAATAATTTTTTTGTGTTATTTCTTGGAGATTGTGATTATTAAGGGATGAGCTCAGGTAAACGTTGAAAGATGTTGTTACTGTACCTTTATACCACTGCTACTGTTCAAAGCTGCTACTGTTCAAAGCTGCTACTGCTCAGCATAAAACAAAACAAAAAGCTGTTACTGCTCAGCTAATAATCCCTCTTCCATTCCCTAGTAATGAAGATTGAGAATGGGTGTTGCATCACTTTGCCAAAACCGGTGAATAAGATCCCTCGGCCATATCCTCTGTTCTTTTCTTCCTCTATTCCTCCTCCTCCTCCGCCGTCCCTTCCCATGAAAACTTCCTCTTTGCTGCCAACACCCACTCCAAAACCGGCAACCTAAAACTCTCTGTTATGCCGGCGTCGACCTCAATTCTTCGATTGCCACTCTTCCATTCGGGCCCAACCTCGATGCCTTTGCTCTAGTAGCACATCTCGCTGTGACGACTCTCCTCCAATCACCTTGATCGTGACGTCATCTCCGGCTTTCGAAGGCTATTCTTCAATCAACGAATGTTCGGGTCGACGAAATCCTGGACGACAGTCTTGATGGCTTCGTCTTTGAGACGACGATAGAGATTGATTTACTAGTTTGGGGCAGAAATTAGGGATTTGATAAATTGATATACGAATAAGCGAGGAGAGAGAGAGAGAGCCACCGGTGTAATTTTTTTTTAAGTTGGCATTTTGGTCATTTTACAAATAGAGAAAAGAGTGCTCGTTACTATTTCGTTTTCGGCTCGGGTCATTTCCTAATTTATATAAAAGTTACTAAATGTGAGTGTTTTATGTTTTTAAATTTAGTTATGTGGTATTATGTAATTTTCTCATTAAAATAAAGGACCACTAGAGCTGTGTTTGCTTCAAGCCAAATATGGTGCAACTTGGCAATACGAAATGCCTCGATAACTGTTAGAATTTCAACATCAATGCACTATTAACAGTAACATGATGAGCAAATGCACCCTTGAATATGTCATCTGAATCTCTAAATAGTTCCCCAAACCGTACTGCATCAAGCCTACGAAATAGCCAACCAGCAAGAGGAGTAGCGCAACTCATTAGAATAAATTTTAGATCTTTGAGCAAAAGAGGTGCCACAATACAAGCAACTGGAGAGCTGCAAAATAAAGAGAAGCAAAGTCCCCAAATGAAATGAGGAAAAAGTGCTAGTCGTTAGTTTTTCTGATTGAGATCACATTGTCTTTCTGTTGTTGGTATATATACCGTAAGCATAAGCAACGACCTCGTAGACTGTTTTCCGGCCATGAAGGACCCCGCTCCGACATATTTTCGGTAGACCGACATCCGGGCTACCTCGTCATGGTGAAATATTATCGGTACCACATCGGGAATGTGCTCCTCCAAGCTCCACAAAAAGGCACCATGATAAAATATATGTATAATTAGTCCCACATCGGAAACATAATATGTGAGGGAACCTTCTTTAGCTATAAAATAAATGCTTCCCATATGTAGAAACCTCTCTCTCTCTCTCTCTCTCTCTCTCTCTCTCTCTCTCTCTCTCTCTCTCTGAATCACTACTTACCCATCTTGGAGAGCTCTTGTAAGACCAAAGGCCTATTGGCCATGATAGTGAAATCTTAAGCAGACGTAGCTATGTCCTCTGATGACATGGTGAACCACTATATTCTCTTGCCCATGTTGTTTCTTGTTCATGTTCGTGTTCCACCGTGATTCTACATAGTCTCCCAGATTATGCAGAAACATTTAACGTCGTTTGTGGGAATCAAAACTAAAAGTCGTGTTGCTCTACCAGCAAGCTCATGCATAAAGGTAAGCCCATATATCCAATCTGCAGGCCCAACCCACCAAGGGGATTGCCTAACCCTCCCGGGTGCCTTTTATCACCGGGTCATCACCAAGAGCCCAACTAGCATTCAGCGACACTTCGACAACACTAGGAAATGATTCACCGAGACTTGGAGTTTAGTCCTGTCGAACGGGAGCTTCACCGGTGACGACCCACTTCTCCCGCTACCCGATCATCTTCTTATCCCGGTGACTTTAACGGTATTTGTCGTTTCCCCTCCTGGGATGAGAATTCGTCCGAAATAGTTCTTGTGGAAGAGGGGATCTCTGCCCAACATTATCGGGGTCCCGTTGGCAGCATTCATGTGATCTTATTCCAACTCATTGCCTTGAGATATGTCTACCCGGAGACTCCATCAACCATAACGTACCCAGTCCATATCATTGTTTCTCAACCGAGAAATTAATTCACCGGGAGCTCGCTGATATTGTTCACGATGGGAAGAGGAGCCGAGCATTCGTAAAGTACTCCGGGTAAGAGAATCAGTGGCTTCACCAGCAGCATGAAGTAGTCTCCGGGATAGCAAAATTCAAGGTTCATGCTCCGGATTCATCGAGTTTTTCAGGCGATAGATCTCGGGCAGGCATAGGGCAAGGGGCTCTTTTAGGATCACCGGTAGGATTGATGAAGCAACCAGTCGGGATCATGGTACCGCAGCTCACCGGAGTCCCTGAAAAAAAAATGTAGTTGGGGAGTTAGCTCTGTACACCCAGACAACAAACTTGGCCACCCAATGACAGCTTCCCCGTCCTCGAAACACAGTGCTCCCATCAGTATACTTCTATGAGCAAAGCAAGCCAAAGCTAAGTCCTCTTACTCTACCTCTTTAAACTATCGATGGTTAATTGATTTTGGATTACTGTGAAGGAATTTGGTGATTCATATGCGAGTGGGGTAGTGTGTTGATATATCATTTTGTGGAATTATTGTGTGATTTTATGCAAGCCTTAATGTTTATGCTCAACTGTTTATCAATGATAGTTTATATCAAATTGGGCAGTATGCATCTCTCTAACATAGAAGCAACTTGATGAAATTCCTGGGCCAGTTGATTGTGAAAGTGGGGTCTATGATCATTTGATGTGGAGTGAGTGGAGATCATGACATGGTTCTATGCACGTTCATAGATGATTTATGTATCTTTCAAGAATTCTGTGCGTGTAAATGTTGGTTTTGTTGCTGTGATTATCAAAATAGACTAATTAAATATAAATTTAACTAAATTATGTATATTATCTATATCATAATAGATATTATAATCTAGATAATATGCTATTTCTAACATTCCTATTTCTAATATTCTAATATATATATATATATATATAGATAATGATATAGAAAGAAACTGTATAGAAATATATTCGAATATGGGTTTTACTTATATTCTATATATATTGCACTTCCTGTTCTTTAAAGAGAAAACCCGAGGTGCGGTGAAAACGAGAGAGTCTTATTTGTATTAAGTTTGAAGTTAAGAGCAATCTACTTTTATTTATTATATATTTATTTTATCATTATTTTATCGAAATTATATCAAAAAAAGCAAAGGAATTAAAATAGAATTAATTCGAGCGGCTGAATCTTGAAACAAGACATGGACGGTAACAAGCGAAACTGGTATTAAAAGTTTCTTCGTATGGTCAATAAGAAAATTTTTGTCTGGTATTCTCAGTTGCTTTCGACCCCTTGCTCAAATTCTATATATAACTAGTCTTGGAAGCGTATATGAAGTATATATATAAGATGGATCAGATCAATTGTATGAGTTAAGTTTATTGGTTTAGAAGCTGTTCTGAACTCATCAGTACTATAATGCTGCTGTAGTATGATTCCAGTGATAGTATAATTTGGACATTAGTTCCTTGGAACACCGGTCTGATTTGGGAAATTGGTTTTGTAGTATCAATGATTTGGGATTTTAGATTACAGTGGAGGAGTTCGGTAATTCATATGTGAGTTGGACAGGGGGTGGTAATCGATGGTTTTAATAATTGTGGGATTTTGTGCTATAGCTTTTACGTAAAGGAAGGATAGAAATTTGGAAAATTCTCCAGAAACTGTTTAGTCACTTTGGAAATTCGTTTAGCTAACTTTAAAATGTCCAAATTTTCTGAAATTTTTACATGTTGCTTCCTTGTTAGCCTACAAGAGATCTGAAAAGTTTTAGCTTATTCTAATGTAAATTGAAAAGTCGGTGATTTTTCAAAGTTTACCCTGCAGTTGGTAAAGTCACAGAATTTTGAATATGCTTCCTTGTTTTCTGTTGAGCTAAGTATGTGTGTGTATAAGCATGTTGCTAGTGTATAGAGAACCATGCTACGTTCCAGAATTACGAGGATGATTTACTAGCCGCATTAGAAGCTTTCGTGGTGGGTGATAATACTATAGGTGTCCATAGTAGTTTGATGTTTGATTGTTATATTGTAAATGAAATTGGTTGTTTCATTGAGGCTACTATGACTTGAGGAATTAATAAATTAATTGAATCCTTGTTGGCTAGTACATTAAGGGCAGTTATGCTAAAAGGAAACTTGCTTATGACTATTGCTTGGAAATGAAGTGGAACTGACTGGTGTGGTTTTGGAATTCATGTAGCTGCTATATACGTGAGGGCCTTGATATGGTTCTTGTTTGCTTATATGATATGCTAGACCTATTTGTGGTATGATTCTAAAGTTGTATGTGAGGCCTTGAAATGGCCGTATGGACATGTTTGATTAAATGTGTGTGAAGTAGTAAGCATCCAAAAGATGGAATGTTTTTGTGAGTTGATTACTATAAATATGATATTGGTTAGGGTAGTGAATTGAGTATTGGATTCAACATTGGTATTGTGGTGTTAGGGTCTAAACAGTTTATGGGTGCCCAGAGTAATTAGCTAGGGCACACCCAATAAGAAATAAAAATCATGGGGGGAGTAACAGTTATGATTGGTCAATGAATTTATGATTGGTCAATATTAAGTTCATTTAATTAATGAATTGATTATGTCGGATGTTAGAGACTCCAGTGACCCGAGGAGCGGAATGCTCGAGATTCTCAGAGTTTATGAGGAAAGCCTCGGATTCCAGGATCATTTGAGAGCAGCAGGTCTTACAACTGCAATAAAGGGGGAGAAAGAAAGAAACAAAGGAGTGGGAAACCTATACAACACCAAGCAACATGATTTTACTCTATGGGATACTAACATGAAAGTCCATTCTACCGTACCTCCTATTGCGCGCACCTGTCAGCTTTCTTCAAAGATAAGTTTTTTATTTCGTCTCTTTATGGAAGTGCAAAGCATGCTAAACACTTGCATATCTCCCTGCTTGGATTCTTATAAGCATGCTTAAGTATATGACAGACTCATAGTTGTGAACAATGCTTCAGTGTTGATAAACATAGTTATTAGACAATGCATGCTTCCACCAAGAGATTGACATTCGACCGAGAGATTGGCATTCGACTGAGAGACTGACATTCGACTGAGAGAGTGGCATTCAACCCAGAGATTGACATTCGACCGAGAGATAGACATTCCACCAAGAGATTGGCATTCGACCGAAATTGACATTCGATCGAGATAGGCATTCCACTGAGAGATTGACATTCCACCGAGAGGCATAAGTTATTGAAATCCCGAGTAATACCAAGCGTGATAGGTATTCCACCGAGAGGCATAAGTCATTGAAACCCCGAGTAACACCGAGCATGATAGGTATTTCACTGAAAGACATAAGTCATTGAAATCCCGAGTAACACCAAGCGGGATAGGTATTCCATTAAGAGACATAAGTCATTGAAATCCCGAGTAATATCAAACAGAGGTAATCCACCGAAAGACATATGTTTTATATCATCTATTTAAAAACGGAGCAAGTGGCTAGCTTGATAAACCACATACGGCATTAACACCTCGTCACTTGAGTAGAAACACAGGATATGGAAATGGCTCGCTACCTTTGTCCATGGGAAAGTGTAACACCCGGATGGCCGTAGAAGGGGAACCAACAATACCTTGCTGTTGGAAACGTGAAAACACCTCACCCTGCCGAATAAGTTTTGAGGTCGAGGGTCGGGAGGGACATTTTTTGTCTTATCGGTGGACTTAAAGATTATGGGGTATATCAAGAAAAAGTAAGACCCGGAATAATATCTCACGTTGCAAGGAAAATATAACATCAATCGAGAGAAAGATTTAATGGGTAGCAAGTAAAGACAAGACTTGAGTAATACCCATGTGTAAAAAGGAGTAAGACCAGTGCATCAAAAGTAGAGAATATCAACAAGTAAGACCCGAGAATCACATTGAGCATTACCCGCCCGAGTACCAAATTCATCAGCAATTTAACAAAAAGAAAGAAACACCCGAGCAAGACTTGGGGGGACATAGTGAATCTTGTCACTCCCTTCAAAAAGAGAGAAGAAAATCGTGAGAAAGGGAGAGAGAGAAATAATTCCGAGTTAAGAGAACTTTCTTCCTCAAAGAGTTGGGGGAACAAGGGGTGTATGTCGTTACTCGGTTGTTACTTATGCATGGCGGCATACAATTTATTTGTAACTCTCCAAGTAAGATGATCCTCTTACTCGGGAGTTGGGGGGACATGTTGTTGGTATATATACCGCAAGCATAAGCAACGACCTCGTAGACAGTTTTCAGCCACAAAGGACCCCACCCCCGACATATTTCATGTAGATCGACATCCGGGCTACCTTGTCATGGTGAAAGATCATCGGTGCCACATCAGGAAGGTGCTCCTCCAAACTCCAAAAGAAGGCACTATGATAAAATATATGTGTAGTTAGTCCTACATCGGAAACATAATATGTGAGAGAACATTCCTTAACTATAAAAGGAAGACTTCCCATATGTAGAAACCTCTCTCTCTCTGAATCACTACTTAATCCATCTTGGAGAGCTCTTGTAAGACCAAAGGCCTATTGACCATGATAGTAGAATCTTAAGTAGATATAGCCATGTCATCCGATGACATGGTGAACTACTATATGTCCTTGTGTCTCTTGCTTATGTTGTTTCTTGTTCATGTTCGTGTTCCACCATGATTCTACATAGTCTTCGGGATTATACAGAAACACTTTCTTAAAGGTTTCTAGGTCAACAAACTAATTTGTGTCAGGAGTCACTTTCTTCTCTATGACCACAAAAAACAAATTTAGATCTAACTTCAATTAGCGTCATAGAATTTCGATCCTAGATATGAGAATTTCACGCCTACGCTTTTACCAACTTGACCGCTACTTGTTGACGATCACTGAAATTATTTTGTAAGTTAGTCCGAACTCGGTGGCATTAGTTTTAAAAAAATAATAATAATAATAATAATAAATAAATAAAAACTAATTTTATCGCAATTATTGTCCTCTCACTTCACACACGCGTCCACGACAGTTTTATCCAGCACATCAGGGCCAGTTTTACAAGAGTACAAACTCTTCTACTAATCACAATTCACAACCTTTCCGAGCGTCTGGTCTCTCTATTAGTCTCTACTGTGGGAGAGGCACAAAAACCAATCCCAACAGCCCCAAATGGACTCCATAGATGTCCTCTACCTCTCCCCCGTATTCTCCTATTTAGAACAAGAACTCGATAAGCGCTTCAATGTCCTCAAGCTCTGGACTGCCCCCAACAAAACCCAGTTCATCAAGGACAACTCCACCTCTATCCGCGCCATCGTCGGCCACGGCGGCGTCGGAGCAGATGCCGAGCTTATCGAGAGTCTACCCAAGTTGGAGATTATCTCCAGCTTCAGCGTTGGGATGGACAAAGTCGACTTGAAGAAATGCAAGGAGAAGGGTGTGAGGGTCACCAACACCCCCGACGTATTGACCGATGACGTGGCTGATATTGCTATTGGGTTGGCGCTGGCGGTGATGCGGAGGCTGTGCGAGAGTGATCGGTATGTGAGGAGTGGGTTGTGGAAGAAGGGTGACTACAAGTTGACCACAAAGGTTGCATTTTCTCTTTTCTTGATCACTGTTTTATTGCATTGTTGTTGGTTATGAGTTCAATTGGGTTGTTTGGTTTGCTTATTTGCTTGGTTTTTTAATTTGTTTTTCTTATAAGCAATTATTGAAGTCAACCCTGACACTACGCTGTTTAGTTTGGTTTATTTGAATTCCCAGTTTATGATTGTGGTAAAGTTTACCAATTGTTAACACAGAAAGGACGTTTACCCAAGATCTTGAATTTACATGGTATGGTTGGTGCTTGTTTCTCTGTTTTCTGTGCAAAGGCGAATCAATATTGGTTGAACTAGGCATTTCTCTAATTATCGTACTCTTATGCATGTGAACTGTTTTGTGTCATTCCTACTGTTGTGGAGTTTGTAGTGTTCAGTAGTTTGTGTAATTGCTTCTGCACTTCTACCTTTCATGTAGAAAATTGCCGCACGGTTGAGTTCAGGTCCTTTGGAGCTTTACTTCAGCTGGCTATGTGCTATATAGCCATGTCAAGCAAATGGAACCATAAGACGGAAAGTCTTTAAGAAGTACCATTTCTGGATGCCCAAGGTGTTATTAGGGCATTTTGATTGTGAGATGTTTCTGAAAAATATTAGTGGATATATTGTTAGTTTTCAATTACTAGCCTTTGATTTGGCCTGCCAGTTGAATATTTGAAGATCTTTTTAAATCGGACATAGTTGTAGCTGTAATATGAAATGTCAAGTTCATCAATTGACAGGAAAAAAAGAACATTTTTATCTGTTTTTTCTTTACCCTTTTGTCTTCCTCATCTAGATTGTTTCCCCATTAGTAATAATTTTCCTTTCATTTCAGTTCACTGGAAAAACAGTTGGTATCATCGGTTTGGGAAGAATTGGCAAAGCAATTGCCAAGAGAGCTGAGGCTTTCAGTTGCCCCATTGCCTACTTTTCCAGAACAAAAAAACCAGAATTGAAGTACAAGTATTATCCTACTGTTGTGGAATTGGCCTCCAAATGTGATGTTCTAGTTGTTGCATGTGCACTTACTGAAGAAACACGCCATATTATCAATCATGAAGTTATTGATGCTATGGGGCCAAAGGGTGTTCTCATTAACATTGGAAGGGGTCATCATGTTGATGAGCCTGAGTTGGTATCTGCACTGCTAGAAGGCCGATTAGGTGGTGCTGGCCTTGATGTGTATCAGAATGAACCAGAAGTACCGGAGCAGTTGTTTGGGCTTGAAAATGTGGTGCTCTTGCCTCATGCAGGAAGTGGCACTACAGAAACTCGTTGTGCAATGGCTGATATTGTTATTGCGAATCTTGAGGCTCACTTTTTGAACAAACCATTGCTGACACCTGTGGTTTAACAGTTTGTGCATCCATATATATAAAGTCCAATGGAGTCCAATGGAGGCATCATCTTGTTCTGGCACTACTGTATTTAATAGCTAAGATGATTGTTTCAGATTGGCTAACATGTTGAAACAGCTGAATAATACTAGTCCATTATTGAAATAATCTCCTGGCATCTTAAAATTAAAATACATACTTGGTTTCTTGGAGTGATCGGTTTGCATTATACCCACTCATCCATCTATTTCAATATAGTGCAGCAGGAGGCACTTTTAGATTCTATTGGAATTCCAGTCTTGAAACTATTTCTGAAGTATTGGGCATTTTCTAGCGTCCAAGCTTCGAGTGCAAGACTGCAAGGTTCAGTGATTGTTTGCGTTGCACCCTTTCATCCATCTATTTTTGTTTCTGTACAATCCTGGACAGCGTTGCAGAAGCCGAAGGCGGGTCTGATAGGTTGAATGGTCTATCCTTCCGCTTCTTTCCTGCAAATAAAAGGATGACCGGGTGCTTCTGGTCTTTCCTCCTCCGATGGTTAAGTCAGTATCTGTTGATTTAAATGTAATTAATAGGGTAGTTATTGATACATGACAAGTTGGTGGCTAGGCTGTTTTTATTGGCCCAACATGAGTTTACTCTGCTTGGAAACCGATGTGGGATACAACCGTGTTACAACCTTCTGCAGTCGTTCCAAACCCAGTGTTACAACCGTGGTTAAGCCCGGCCCATCCAGCTTATGGGCGGGATTCTTAAGACGACCACGGTTGTGATGGAATGCTTGTTGATTTACGGGCTTGGGAGATTGTTTTACGCACCACCGACAACAAATCCCCCCAAGTTCCCGTTCAAGACACATCTTGAGTGGGAACTTGCTAAAATAAGCTCGTAGTCCAATATACTTCAAATGGGCTCTCGCCCATAGTCCCCCCAAGTTGGGACTCATGACGTGGGTGGAATGGGTGTTACATTTTTCGTGGACAAAGGTTGCGAGCCCTTTCCGTATCCGGTGTTACCACTCGAGTGGTGGGGTGTTAGCGCCGTCTGTGGTTTATCAAGCCACTTGTTATGTTTTTAAAGGGAGGATGTCTTTCACTTGGGTGTTACGGTCTTGCTGAAACTCACCCGAGATAGGTCTTTTACTTGGGTGTTACGGTCTCGGTGACACTCACCCAAGATAGGTCTTTTACTTGGGTGTTACAGTCTCGGTGACACTCACCTGAGATGGGTCTTTCACTAAAGTGTTACGATCGCGGTGATACTCACCCGAGATGGGTCTTTCACTAGAGTGTTATGATCTCGGTGATACTCACCCGGGTTACTCACCCAAGATGGGCCTTTCACTAGTGTTATGATCTCGGTGACACTCACCCGAGATGGGTCTTTCACTAGAGTGTTAGTGCGTTGTTGTGGCAGGTACATTAAATGTATGTTCGCCAAGTGTCGCCATATTCGTGGTGATAACTGACGAGCAATTAATGCACGTCGCTTCATTCTTTCCTTCTTCAAGAAGCTATGTTGGTTTGAGCCACGTGAGATCATCCTGCGGTTTGATCCGACTGGTAGGGGTTCCTCGTTAATTGTTAATTGGTTTTTATTACACCATTTCGTGGATCGAGGCTTCCGTTCACTGTGCGGTATAAAACATTCCCCCCTTTTTCGTCCCCACTTCTCACTCTCTCTCGTTTCTCTTACTCTCTCAGCTTCTCTCACTATCTCTGGTTTCTCTTACTCTCTCTGGTTTTTCTCACTCTCTAGTTTTTCTCACTCTGCTTGGTTTCTCTTACTCTATATGGTTTTTCTCACTCTCTCTGGTTTCTCTCACTCTACTTGTCTGCTTTCTCCGTCGGTTTCTCTCGCTCTTCTGCTTTTTCTCTCTGTTATGCGTTCTTACGAGGCGCCGCCACCGATCTCTACGATTGCGAGGTGTTTTTGATCCTCTGAGTTTCCGGCGTTGCTATTGCGTCAAAAATCTGGTAAGTTTTGCTTTCCTCCATTGTTCTTGTTGTTGCTTTTTCTTTCTCTGCATTCTCTGCATTATGTTTCTGTTGTGGTTTAGGGTGAAAATTGGGGATTTCTAGGTTTAGGCTGTGTGAAGTTGTGCACTACGCGCTTGCTCCTGGCGACCCATACTGATAGATCTTAGGGTTTGTTATACTAGGGTAGATGGATTCCTGAAGTACAACCGACTTGAGTGGGGTTAGGACATCCTCTCGGCCAATAGTGGATGACGACAAGAGGACAAAGGAGTACATAAGCCGGCCATCCCGCCCGAGGGAACAATTATCTAGGTCAGCAGAGATACCTGTTATGGTGTGCCCGCTTGGGAGGTCGATTGGTCTACCAGGGTTTTTCATGGCGTCTCGATGACCAATGTCGTCAGCTCTTCAATGGCTAGACGGTACATCTTGGAGGATGGCACCCTGTGTGACAAATTTAAGAGCAGTATGACCCCGGCCAAGATAGAACAATTCTGGGAAGACTGAGGCATCCCACCTACGGTTTCCCTCCGTGGGCTATACAAAGGCGAGCTGGCATGCTGCCTGAGAGACGGCTTCGTCGCGGTGCACGACAACATGTTTAGGAACGGCTACTCCTTCCTGCTTCCTCAGTGCGTGCAGTACCTGCTGAGCATGCACCAGCTAGCGCCAAGGCAGATTTCCCCAAACTAGTGGTGCTAGTTGCTGTCCCTTTACAGCCTGTACTACTTGTTAGACATGGGATAGCCAACTATCACCGAGTTTCGGGCCTTATACCGCCTCTCGTACTTGAAGAAGCAGAATTGTGGAGGCTATGTCTCATTTGCCGCTCGAGATTACTTGCCTCCCGTTACCGACCTTCCAACGTCTGTTAACAACAACTGGCTTTCAAAGGTCGTGCTTGCCGGCGGTCGATGGCAAAGGAACTGCCCTACGTACATGGTGTCTAAATGTTTTAGGTATATCCAGGATCTGTCATTCTCACTTTCAGAGCTCGAGAAGTGACGTATCGCACATATATTTGCTGCCTGGACATCGGACGAGGACCATAGTTCTTACAATCTGATCCGGTAGAGCGTGCTAGTTCACTGTGAACTCGGCCGTATACCTGGTGGGGTTCTCGGCTAAATGCCTCTTGTGTTTTATACTTTCTGTTACACTTCTAATTGTTGTGCTTATTGGCAACTGAACTTCCCAAGCACAAACCCCGGCCTTCACACCCGCGCGACATGGACTCAGATTTTGATCTTCTGAGCGACCTCCTGGAGGTTGGAAAGGTTGCCGTGTGCACAGAGGTGAATGTCGCAGACTCTATCGCCCTCATCTCGGAGGACGCTATACTTCTTGAGATTCCCAACGAAGGATATAGGAAGCCACCGGTCAACAAAGAGGAGCCCGGGAGGACCGGTGACGTGGTCAACGTCAACCTAGGCGAGAAGAAGAAGAAGAATCTTCGTCCAAGAGGTCGAAGTCCTAGCGCGAGGAAGACGTGACGCTGACAGGCATGAGCGTGTCGGGCATGTCGCCAACCCAGAAGAGGCAGAAGGCGGCAGGGCCTTCGGCTGGCCACTCAGCGAGCTTAAGTGCTCTAACTCTTATTCTGCCCCAGATCCGAAAGACCCCCATCTGGCAGGTACTGGACGAGTATGGCTATGTTGATGAGAAGTTCGTCCACAGCATGGTGGGCGACATGAAGGGCATTGAGCTGGATCGGATCAAGGTCGGGTTCAACATTCCCCAACAGAACCGGAAATACGCTAGGGAAGCGATGATGAAGGTAAACTTCCTTGCTCCTGCCTGATGCCAATTTACTGTCCAGGACGCTGTATTTAATATATCGTTTCTTTGCAGGCTTTATTTGTTGTTTACGCTATTGACGCAAGCGAAGACACGAATGAGATGAAAGAGCGCTTGGCCAACCTGAATGACCAAATTAGCTATCTCTGGATCGAGAAGAAGATGATGGAGAAAGAGTTGGAGGCCGAGAAGAAGGAGAAGCTCTCATTGGCCAAACTCGGCCTCCATACCAAAGAGTTGGAGGGGAAGGCTGAACGGGTGGTCGCCTTGGAGTGCTACATAGAGGCGCTACAGTGGGAGAATGCCAAGCTGCAGTCGAAGCTGAAGGACAGAGACGACCAAATTTTTGATCTGCAGGGACATATTCCCGCTCAGAGTGAGGTCACCATCACCAAGTTCAAGGAGTCGGATGAGCTGAAGGCTACTCAAGGCAGCCTGAGAGGGCGACATCACTGAGAAGTTTGGTAAATGGAGCCGCCTTGGCTACTTGGACAAGGCGAAAATGACTGTAGACCTAATCGCTCCTCGGGAGGCCAAGGAGAGGGAGTCAAAATCCAAGGCGGCTGCCGATAGAGAGCCTAAGGGCACGGAGGGCAAGCCGTCCAAGAGGGTTACCGAGAAGGATGCCGATGGCAATGACAATTTGGCCGAGTCGTCCGAGGATGAGGAAAAGGATGGCCGCGGGGCGTAATTTGTAATTAGCCTTTCTTTTACTTTTGTAAGACAGGCAATGTGCTTTGTCCCGGTGATTATGATCCCGGGTGTTTTTGTAAATACCCATTGGTGGTACACCCCCGGCATTTTGGGCTTTAATATATTATGCCTTATCCAATTTTGTGCATCTCTTCAGTGTTATATACAAAATTTGCACTACGTCTATCCCGCTTGGTGTTGCTCGGGATTTAATTAACTTATATCTCCTGGTGGATTACCTATCCCGTTTGATATTACTCAAGATTTAATTAACTTATACCTCCTGGTGGATTATTCAAGCATTTGGAATTTTGAATTTAACTTCCCCATTCTTGTATTAAGTCTTTCAAGACCAATGGAGGTACCCTCCGAGACATGTTGTTCTCCCGGGGTCAGTAAGACTTTCAAATATACAAATTACAAAGATGGGTCTCATTTCCCTTTTTACATTGGGTAGAATTTTATGTGCTTTGTATTCCAATGGTGCTTGGTGACTATCCCATCCTGATTTCGTAGAAAGAACGTTGCTGGGCCGACCTCCTCAGCAATCTTGTACGACCCTTCCCATGTTGGATACAAGGCGACCGTCTTGGTCATGATTTTCTTCATTACCCAGTCCCCTAGTCCCAACGTCATTGTCCTGACCTTACTATTGTAATGGCGTGCAACTCGCTACTTATAAACTTGGTTGTGCAAGTCTGCTCTCTCCCGCCTTTCCTCGATGAGGTCAATATTCAATTGAAGGCCTTCTTCATTGGTTGCGGCATCAAAGTTCGTGACCCTACCCGAAGGTATTGACCTCTCGATCGGCAAGACATCCTCCGTGCCGAAGGCCATACAAAAAGGTGTTTCTTCCGTTGCTTCTGTTGCTGTGGTTCTGATTGCCCATAATACCTTCTGTAGCTTCTGTGCCCACATACCTTTGGCGTCATCCAGCTTATTCTTCAAAAGCTTTTTAATGATTTAGTTAACTGCCTCCACCTGACCATTGGTCTGTGGGTGTGCCACGGATGCAAATACCATCTTGGTGCCCATGTCCTTTGTGAACTGAATCAGATATGTATTGTTGAATTGCGTTCCGTTGTCCGTGACGATTGTCTCCAGGACCCCGAATTTGCAATATATATTTTTCATCAGGAAGTTCTTCACGCACTTGGTAGTTATCTTCCCAAGAGGCTCAACTTCCACCCACTTCGTGTAATAGTCAACGACCACTATCACATACTTGAATTACCCTGGTGCCATTGGCAATATCCCGATAAGGTCCAAGCCCCACTACGGAAAAGGCCAGGGCGACAATAGGATTGACAAAGTGATAGGAGGGGAATGCATCCCATTGGCGTGCAAATGACATTTACAGCACCGAGCCGACATCTTATCCGCCATGGCTCCCATGTTGGACTAGAAGAACCATGCGTGAAGAGCCTTGTGCGCCAACGACAGGGATCCAGAATGGTTCCCGCACACTCCCTCGTGTATTTCTCCTATGATCGTTTCTCCTTCCTCCTCTGTCACACACTTCAGGTTGGGGAAACTGTAACATCTGCGGTATATCTTTCAGTTCATGAGTGTACATTTGAAACAGTAACATGGGTAACTATCCCACATCGGTTTCCAAGCAGAGTAAATCCACGTTGGGCCATAAAAACAACCCAGCCACCAGCTTGTCAGGTATCAATAACTACCCTATTAATTACAATCAAATCAGTAGATACTGACTTAACCATCGGAGGAGGAAAGACCCGAAGCACCCGGTCATCCTTTTATTTGCAGGAAAGAAGCAGGAGGAAAGATCATTCAACCTATCAGACCCGCCTTCAACTTCTGCAACCCTGTTCAGGATTGTACATAAACATTTGGCGCTGTTTGTGAGAATCTTTACTAAAAAGCCAGTGTGACTCGATGGTTGAGTTAAGCGAGCATCAAGAACAGGATGCAAGAAGGGAAGAACAAAGAGAATTGATATTCGTCAGGACCCCGGAAGCAGCGGGGGGAAGTTCACGAATCACAGGAAGAGCTCTCCGAGAGGAGACGCCAGAGGGAGTGACACGAGATCTCAATCCTCAAGAGGTAGCAGAGATGTTGGAGGGGATGAGGGCCCAGATCACTCGGTTGTAGCAGCAGAGAATCTGGGATCAGGAGAGAGTCAAGGATTAGGAGGAAGTTTCCAGGAGGGAGCGCATATTAGAAAAAGAAAACGCCACGCTCATGAGCGCGCTAGCCCGAGGAATAGAGCGATCAGACCCGCCTTCAACTTCTGCAACCCTGTTCAGGATTGTACATAAACATTTGGCGCTGTTTGTGAGAATCTTTACTAAAAAGCCAGTGTGACTCGATGGTTGAGTTAAGCGAGCATCAAGAACAGGATGCAAGAAGGGAAGAACAAAGAGAATTGATATTCGTCAGGACCCCGGAAGCAGCGGGGGGAAGTTCACGAATCACAGGAAGAGCTCTCCGAGAGGAGACGCCAGAGGGAGTGACACGAGATCTCAATCCTCAAGAGGTAGCAGAGATGTTGGAGGGGACCGGGCGACCATGTCATGGCAAGCAGGCGCACGACAGGGAATGGGACGCAGGACCGTACATTTAAGAACGAGCCTATTCCTAGACGAGATAAGGGATGAGGGACTGCCGCCCTTGCCTGAGACGATCCTGGAAGTCCAAGAAAAGACGGGAGAAATGGAAGAACCCTGAGAGTTATCCAGGATAGCGTGGCGAGTTTAGCTGAAAGAGTCTCGGATGCCGAGAGAAGGGGCGTGTAATCCACCTGTGCTAGGTTCAAAGAAAGGGGGGACCATTCACAAGAGCGATCACCTAGACCGTCCGATCGAACACAGCTAAACCGCTGAAACTTAGCTATAATGGGGATCGTGACCCTCGTCTTTTCCTGGATAGTTTCAAGTCTCACACGAATGAGAAAGGGTACTCGGACGCGATATGCTGTAACATGTTCCAGGAAACCTTGGCGGGGGAAGCACTTAGTTGGTTTTACGAGCTCCTATCGAACTAGATTGATTGCTTTCGGCAATTGACTGATAGGTTTGTCAATAGGTTCATTTTGTGAACGGACAGGCAGAGTACCGGCCAATTATTCAAAGTTAAGCATGATAGGGGCGAGGAGTTGAAAGCTTTTGTGAACCGATGAAAAGGATCCACAACTAGGGTCAGGAACTTTCAAAAAAGGGTAGCAAAGGAGGCGTTCATTCAAGGGTTGCTTCCCAGAAAGTTTTTGTATGCGGTAAGAATTGAAAATCTACAAGGCTACGACGAGCTTATGGAAATAGCAATCAGGCATGCACCGGCAGACCATGATACTTATGGAGGCACCTTAGTCGGGAAGAGGAAGGTTGAAGGGAGAGAAGGAGGTTCACCAGTACAAGTGGTCCAGGAAGTTAAGGCCTAGAAGGGAGAGCAAGAGCCGAGCTCATACTCTAGAAAGAGGCATAAGGAAAGAAGTGGGAGGAAGGCAAGGAAGTAGTTTGACGCGCAAGTCCGAAGGACCCCTACCAAGACACCGGGTACGTAAGGGCTACGCCGGAAAGCAAAGAGCATTTCTTAACACTCAACGCCACTTACGAGGTGATATGTAATGAAAATAAGTCTGTCATTTCGCCTCCCTCGACCAAGAAGTTTCTTGTCTCTCGGCACACTAAGGAAGACACCGGGAAATTTTACGGGTACCATGGGGAGGCAAGTCACCATATAAATAACTGTATAGAGCTGAAGATAGCGGTACAGAACCGAGTGAAAGAGGAAAAATTGCAGCAGTATGTGCCCAGGCAAAGGCATGCGGGCGATCGAGGTGTTTGGGACGATCAACATCATCCATGGCGGCTCCCAAATAGATAATAGGAGTAACAAAGTCAAAAAGCAGTGTACGGGAAGAAGAGATGGCTGGGAAGTTTTCGCCTTTGGAAGTAGTAATAGTCAGCAAGTGACTACAATATGGAAATCTGTAACCTTCCTAGAAGAGGAAGAGGAGGGGATAAGGCTGCACGAAGACCCGTTCCTGATAACATTACAACTCGACCACTATATCACAAAGAAAATTATGGTTGACATGGGAGCTTCAGTCAACGTGTTATTCAGGAGAGCCTGGAATGGGCTTTATCGAGGACATAACAAGTTGATGCAAGACCATGAGCAATTAATCAGTTTCCGGGCGATGTAGTTCAGCCCCTCAGATCGGACAACCTTGGAGTGAGCATGAAGGGCCAAGAGGGGGTCGTTTGGGTGACAGTAGAATTCATCGTGGTAGATTGTGAGTCATCCTACAACGGGATCTTAGGAAGGCCCGCCTTATGGAAGCTGAAGTCATTTGTTACCGGCCACATGTTGATGATGAAGGTCCCAATCCCAACGAGAGTCATTACAATCCGAGGAGATTATGGGGCAGTAAGAAGTTGTTATGCAATAGACAACGGGAGGAAAAGGGTCGAAGGTCCTGACAGCAAGCCAGGTCATAGTTTCCCTTTCGAATCCATATGTGGATCCCAAGGATGATACTGACTCCGACGAAGAGCATCTCGGATTGGTAGGAGAAACGGAAATGATGTCAGTCTCAGATGAGTTCCCGGATTGACAAGTAACCATAGGGACGGGACATGCACCTGGTGTGCGAGCAACACTAGTGGCATTCCTAAGGAGGAATAGTAGGCCGTTCGCTTGGACGTACAAGGATATGTCTAGGATATCGAGTGGCATTGTGACTCATAAGCTTGGTATCGAGAAGGGATTCCCTCCCATGAGGCAAAAGCGAAAGATGTTTAAGCTAGAAAAGTATGAGGCAATGAGGGGGGAAGTAAAAAAATTGGTGGACATTAAGTTCATATGGGAGGTTAGATACCCCTAGTGGCAGACCAATGTAGTCATGGTTCCAAAGAAGTCAACGGGACAGTGGAGGATGCGTGTGGACTATTCAAATCTCAACATGGCGTGCCCCAAAGATAACTTCCCACTCCCACGCATAGACCAATTAGTGGACTCCATGTCCGGGTTTGAATTGTTAAGCTTCATGGACACCTACACGGGCTATAACCAGATACAGATGGACCCGGGGGATGAGGAGCATACTACCTTCATAACTGATAGGGGGTTATATTGCTACAAGGTCATGACTTTTGGATTGAAGAATGCAGGGGCCACTTACCAGCGGTTGATGAATGTCATGTTCGTCGAGTAACACGGGAAAATAATGGAGGTATATGTCGATGATATGCTGGTCAAAAGTTTAACGGTTGAGGAGCATGTGGGGAATCTAGCGAAAGTCTTCGAGGTGATACTGAGGTACGTGATGAGATTGAACCCTCAGAAATGCATATTTGGGGTGATCAAATGGAAATTCCTTGGCCACATAATCAGCAGGAGGGGAATAGAAGTCAACCCAAAGAAGATCAGAGCCATCTTGGATATAGAAAGGCCCAAGGAGCAGAATGAAATGCAGTCGTTGGCCAAGAAGATTGTCGCCCTAGCGAGATTCGTGTCGCGGCACATGAATAAATGTGCCCCCTTCTTTCGGCTGCTACAGGACCAGCGATGTAAAAAGATAGTCTGGGGACCTGAGCAGGAAGAGGCTTTTACCCAGATAAAGACATATCTCATGTCTGCGCTAGTTTTGTTGAAACCAATCCTGAGCGAGATGCTTTACCTATATATCGCAGCATTGCAGACGGCAGTCAGCTCGGTGCTAATAAGAAAAGAGTCTGATATCGAGCATGCTGTGTTTTACGCAGGGAAGGGATTCACCCCCGCCGAGAGCAGGTACTCGGACGTTGAAAAATTAGCATTAGCGCTTATCATGACAACATGAAGACTCAGACATTATATCTAAGCGCACTCAATAACTCTTTATACCAATCACCCCTTGAGGCAGATCATGCAAAAGCCGGAGATTAGCGGGAGGCTGGTAAAATAGGCAATAGAGCTTGGAGAGTTTGATATCCATTATTGGTCACGAGTAGCTATCAAGGGCAAGGCAGCATCCGACTTTATATCCGAGCTCACGCCCATAAAAGTTGTGGGTGAGTCTTCCGAGCTCGTGCCAATGGAATTGGTAAGAGAGTCATCCGCGGTCGTCCGGGAGGGAAACAAGGACCTACCATCCCCACATTGGAAGCTTTTTGTTGATGGCTCGGTGACGAGACATAAAAGTTTGGTGAAAATCATATTAGAGACCCCCGATGGATTCAAACATGAGTAGGTCTTGGAGTTCCAATTTAAGACATTAAACAATGCTACAGAGTATAAAACATTGATCGGTGGGTTACAGCTCGCCCGAGATATCGACGTAGAGAGAGTTGATGTGTTTAGCGATTCACAACTGGTCGTAAATCAGGTCAACGGGAGCTTCGATGCAAAAGAGCCTCAGTTGAACTCCTACCAAGCACTATCAAAAGCCTTCATGCAATGCTTTAAGTCGGCCTCTCTCTCTCTCACATCCCGTGGAAGAAAAATAGCAATGCGGATGCCCTTGCACGGCTAGCCACCGGAGAGCCTGGGAAAGGTCGAAAGAAGGCAAGGATTAAGGTGTTAGGAAAACCGAGTATAAGTAAAACCATCTCGGAGATATTCATAGTTGAAGCGGGACCCGAAGAGCCAACGTGGATGGATCCCATAGTTGAGTTCATGAAAGATGGTGTGCGCCCGAAGGACAGGCGGCAAGCACGAAAACTTCAATTGAGATGTGCCAGGTACAGACTTCTCCTACGTCTTTTGCAGTCGTTCCAAGCCTAGTGTTACGACCGTGGTTAAGTCCGGCCCATCCAACTTATGAGCGGAATCCTTAAGGCGGCCACGGTTGTTGTGGAATATCTGTTGGTTTACGGACTTTACGCAACCGACTACAATTTCAAAGCTAACAAACTTATAATTGATGAGCAAAGCTACCTATCATTTGTAGGGAGTGGTTTCATGTGGCATTTGGAGGAGCCAAACCCCAAAAGCAACCCAAACCCTTAGACCATCAATCCTCTTAGACCATCACAAAACACAACCTCCATTTCTTGCTAGTCACACTCTCCAAACTTTTTGGAGGAGCCAAACCCCAAAAACAACCCAAACCCTTTGAGAATCCCCCCAACAATGGAGTCCATAGGTGTCCTCCTACCAATCCCAATGTCCCCTTACTTAGAACAAGAGCTCCAAAAGCGCTTCAACCTCTTCAAGCTCTGGACCGTCCCTGACAAAACCCAGTTCATCAAAGACAACGCCACCTCCATCCGTGCCCTCATCGGCAACGCCTCTGCCGGCGCCGATGCCGAGTTGATCGACTCTCTGCCCAAGTTGGAGATCGTCGCCAGTTACAGCGTTGGGATCGACAAGGTCGACTTGAAGTACTGCAAGGAAAAGCGTGTGAGGGTCACTAACACCCCCGACGTGTTGACCGATGACGTGGCCGACATTGCTATTGGGTTGACGCTGGCGGTGATGCGCCGGCTTTGCGAGAGTGACCGGTATGTCAGGAGTGGGCTGTGGAAGAAGGGCGACTACAAGTTGACCACAAAGGTTACATTTTTCTCTTTTCTTGATCACTGTTTTATTGGTTGTGAACTTTTGGATATTGTCACTTTGCTTCAAATCAGTAGTCAGGGGTAGGAATAGTGTTTGTGCAAAATAGCTGTGGGTCAATGTTGCTCACCGAAGATGTCTGCATTGCTCATACTCATACCAATATGTGTGTTACTAGGCTTTTCAATTTCGTCCATGAACTATAACTGTTCTGATGTTAGGATGACATGAACCCAGCAGGCAGCAAGAAATATGATAGATAGCTGGTGTTGGTTGATATAGGGATGTATGATGTACATTTGGTTTGTGAAGAAATCTTCGTCTGTTTGGACTTGGAGGGTTCTGCATTTTTTTTTTCTTTTTTTTTTGAGAACGGAGTGGGTTCTGCATTGTTTTCTGTAATGAATGAAAAGGAGACTGCAAAGTATTTTCAGTGTTAACTGAGTTCTTGAAATTACATGCTACCGTTGGTGCTTGTTTCTCTGTATCCTCCGAACAGGGGATTGATATCGGTTGAACCGGGCATTTCTCTAATCATTGTACTCTTCTACATGCCGTTTTGTGTCATTGCTACTGTGTGGAGTTTTGAGTGATCAAGCGTTGGTGAATTACTTCTGCATTTCTACCTTTCATGTAGAAAAATGCGCATAGTTTGATTTAGGACTTTAGAGTTTTTCTTTTAGCTTCGTTTGTTCTATATAGCCATGTCAAGCAATTAGAACCATAAGATGGAAAGTCTTTAAGATTATGATTTCTAAATAATCAAGGTATTCTTAAGGTATTTGGTTGTAATATATTTCTGGTAGATATTAGTGTGACTTATTAATAGTTTCAAATTACTAGCCTTTGATTATGCCGGCCAGTTGAATATTTGCTAGAAGAACTTTCTAAGTTGGACATGGTTGTAGCTTTAATATGAATTATGAAGTTCATCAATGTCGTCCTGTTATAGATTGTTAACCCTTTTTCTTTTCATTTCAGTTCAGTGGAAAAACAGTTGGTATTCTTGGTTTGGGAAGAATTGGCAAAGCAGTTGCCAGGAGAGCTGAGGCTTTTGGCTGCGTCATTGCCTACTCTTCCAGAACAGAAAAACTAGAATTGAAGTTCAAGTATTATCCGACTGTTGCGGAATTGGCGTCCAAATCTGATGTTCTAGTTGTTGCGTGCGCACTTACTGAAGAGACCCGCCACATTATCAATCGTGAAGTCATTGATGCTTTGGGGCCAAAGGGTGTTCTCATTAACATTGGGAGGGGTCATCATATTGATGAGCCTGAGTTGTTATCTGCACTGCTAGAAGGCCGATTAGGTGGAGCTGGCCTCGATGTGTATCAGAATGAACCAGATGTACCGGAGCAGCTGTTTGGGCTTGAAAATGTGGTGCTCTTGCCTCACGCAGGAAGTGACACTACAGAAACTTGCAATGCAATGGCTGACCTTGTTATTGGGAATCTTGAGGCTCACTTCTTGAACAAACCATTGTTAACACCTGTGGTTTAACAGTTTGAGCATTTGTATATAAAGCCCATGGGAGGTATCATTTTGTGTTTCCTTATATAATTCTTACCACTTTATACTATATCGGTTTTCCTTTCTTCTGACTTCATTTGCCTTTTTTTTTCTTCCTTCTCATGGCATGTTGCATTACATTTGTGCAGTCATCTTTTCGTAGCTTCGTCGACTCCTATGCCGGTATTGCCCTGATGTAGAGAAGTTTGTTGTTTTTTCTTTTTTGGTTGGCTTAATACATTAGAAAACTGCAGCCATCATATAGTGATACCAACTATTAAACTATACCCGGTTATTAAGACAATTATATAGCAGAATAAACACTATGGTGGTAGTGTCAAACCAGTTATCCCCTGTGACTTAAAAAACATGGATGGATTTGCAACAATTCAAATTTCCCAGAACTTTCTGTTATTCTTTAGCAACAACTTCATTATGTAGTATAAGCATTCTATCGAGGATTTTCATGTAATCCTGACTGAGAGGATGAAGAGATTATTGAAGTATCACTAGTGATTTTTACTTGTTCTCTTTAAACTTGGCCTTCGGACACACCAAACACAAGCAAGAGAACTAGTACTTGAAACATTTACAATAAATAGACTAGCCCTCATTGTTGTTTTAGTCTCTCCAGCCTTTTTGTGAGAATTTTGCCTGAATGTGGAGAATCATGGAACGTATTTCAAAGAGTACGTGAACTGAGTTTTGAGTTCCAACTCACCTGAAAATCTCAAGACAAAGAACATGCACTGTCCAGTTCCATTTCAGCAATATATGTTTCATTTTGATAACAGCTAAGTCATCTTGTTTGAGGTTTATTAATCCTCATCTTTGAATAACTTGCTGTCAGAATGGTCGTTATTCACCTCTGCTCAGTAACAAGATGACTAGCTAACAGTCATGTTCCCACAAGTGTTAAAGTTAAACAGCTCTTTCATGTTCAGGTATACAATGGAAGAAAGGAACCATTAACACCCAATTTGGAATATATGCAATAGTATTATAGTATGAGTCCATCCACATCAATATAGTATGAGTCGATGGTTTAATGAACGGACTGAATTATGTCAAACATGTTTATAACAGAAAGACACAGTTATGAGTGTCTTTACAATTACTAAATTAGTTGAAATTTTACAGAGATAATTTACTCATATATACCTAGATACTGAACGGTTAAGATGAGAAAATGTGATCAAAAAGTGGGTCTATCCGCACCATAAAAATAAATAAAGATATTCTTATTTGATCTAATGGGTACTAATTTCCTTGTTTTAGTTCAAATAGTCATTACCCCTATATATAGATGTTGTATTTAAACTAGTATACTATCATAGCAAATAAAAACTATACATATATTTTGTCTTGCCTTAACTTTTATTTTTTAGGTTTAAATACATATATTTAAACCAGAATACATATATTCTGGGAATGGGAGCAATTTTAGGTGGCCCCTCCTTAAAGGATGTTTTTCATAAGTTAGGGTTCGAACCAAAAACCTTTTGTTATAAGAAGAATCTTTACGGTTTCCGCCTCACTGTAGTCTAACATGTTTCTACTAGTCCAACCTCATTGGGTATCTTTATCTAAACTTTACTTACATGTTTGGTTTGCTCATTATCTCCGTGGAATGTATCAAAATGATAAAGCATAAGCATGCCCATCAATACATGCATCTCCTCTTTTAAAGGCTGAATAACATTTTTCCTCCGGTGTGCCCTTCTTATAGTTGTGCAAGATAGAGTAGTAAAGTCTACAAGATTCCATATAAGTAAATTTAGGATAAAGTATACTTGTCAAATTTCAAATATTCAATATATAGATTATGAGTACAGGATGCATATTGGGTTCGTGTTTAGAGATGAAAATGGGAATCCGTTAATAGCTGCTATCAAGCCTATTGAAGATATTTAGGTGTCTGTGGGTGAAACTACTAGCTTTATAGAGTCATTACACACGACTTGGTTGCAACAGCTTCTTATAGACAATCTGAATGGAAAAACTACGACACTTTGGTGTATTCAATCTTTAATCCAAGATATCTAATGACTAGCATCCTGTACTCATTTTCAAGTTGTGTACTTTTGACATATTCACTATGAAGCAAACTTTGCGACAGTCTCCGTGAGAATTGCATCGTCGACTCTTGTAGTTTAGTTTTACTGCTTATCCTTTTTTACTGTTTAAATTTTTATTGTTCTGAAATAATTTTGTAAGTAATCAATAATTCAGCCGAGCTTTAATCCCTTTTATCCTACACGGCCGACGGCGACATTTGCATTTGTCGTTTCTAGCTGATCACCACAAACACACCTCCCATTATTAGTCAGAGTCTCTCTGCCACTTCACAATAAACTCCACCTTCACAAATCACAGCCTCTCCAAACCTTTAGGAGTCGCTGCAACCCAAAAGCAATCCCGACCCAGATTCCAAAACCACCCCCAACAATGGAGTCCTTAGGTGTCCTCCTACCAATCCCAATGTCCCCTTACTTAGAACAAGAGCTCGAGAAGCGCTTCAACCTCTTGAAGCTTTGGACCGCTCCCCACAAGACCCAGTTCATCAAGGACCACGCCTCCTCCATCCGCGCCATCGTCGGCAACGCCTCCGCCGGAGCCGACGCCGAGTTGATCGACTCTCTGCCCAAGTTGGAGATCGTCGCCAGTTACAGCGTTGGGATTGACAAGGTCGACTTGAAGTACTGCAAAGAAAAGGGTGTGAGGGTCACTAACACCCCCGACGTGTTGACTGATGACGTGGCCGACATTGCTATTGGGTTGACGCTGGCGGTGATGCGCCGGCTTTGCGAGAGTGACCGGTATGTCAGGAGTGGGCTGTGGAAGAAGGGTGACTACAAGTTGACCACAAAGGTTACATTTTTCTCTTTTCTTGATCACTGTTTTATTGGTTGTTGTTGGTTATGAGTTCAATTGGGTTGTTTGCTTTGCTTGTTTGGTTAGTGTACTTCTGTAGTATTATCGCTTTGCTGTTTAGTTGTTGGGTCTATTGGAATACCAAGATAATGATTCAGGTGAAAAGTTTACCGATTGTTGTCTCAAATCAGGACTCAGTGGCAAGTTTGCTCAGTGAATATGTGTCCGTTGCTATTCAGATGAGAGGATTGTGCATTCTTTTCTGTAGTGTATGAAGAAGAGAATGCAAAATCATAACAGGGTGGTGTTTTTGTTTTGTTTTGTTTTTTTTCCTGTTCTCTGTGCAAAGGTGGATCGATATTTGTTGAACGGTGCATTTCTCTAGTAATTGTGCTTTTCTGTGTGTTACTGTTATGGAGCTTTAGTGCTGAATAGTTTGTGTAAATGTTTCCGCACTTCTGTCTTTCATCGAGAAAAATGTTGCACATTCGGAATCTAGGACCTTCGGAACTTTTCTTTTAGCTGCTTTTGTGCTAAATAAGATGGAAATGGAACCATAAGATGGAAAGCTTTAAGATTAAAATTTCAGGATGCCCAAGGTGTTATTTGTATATTTTAAGTGTAATATCTTTCTGACAGATATTAGTATGATATCTTGATGGTTTCCGATTACTAGCCTTTGATTATGCCTGCCAGTTGAATATTTGCTATAGGAACTGACGTAATTCGACATAGTTGTAGCTTTAATATGAAATGTCAAGTTCATCATTTGACATGCATTTTTTTCTTTCTTTTTCTAAACCCTTCTGTATTCCTGGTATAGATTGTGGAGGCCCTTTTGTAATAGTTGTTCTTTTATTTCAGTTCACCGGAAAAACAGTCGGTATCATCGGTTTGGGAAGAATCGGCAAAGCTATTGCCAAGAGAGCTGAGGCTTTTAGCTGCCCTATTGCCTACTTTTCAAGAACAGAAAAAGCAGATTTAAAGTACAAGTATTATCCTACTGTTGTGGAATTGGCATCCCACTGTGATGTTCTAGTTGTTGCATGCCCACTTGCTGAAGAAACCCTCCACATTATCAATCGTGAAGTCATTGATGCTTTGGGCCCAAAGGGTGTTCTCATTAACATTGGGAGGGGTCCTCATGTTGATGAACCTGAGTTGGTATCTGCACTGCTAGAAGGCCGATTAGGTGGAGCTGGCCTTGATGTGTATCAGAATGAACCGAATGTACCGGATCAGCTGTTTGGACTTGAAAATGTGGTGCTCTTGCCTCATGTTGGAAGTGCCACTACAGAAACTCGCAATGCAATGGCTGACCTGGTTATTGGGAATCTTGAGGCTCATTTCTTGAACAAACCATTATTGACTCCTGTGGTTTAAAGTTTGAACATCCGTACTTGCAGACCATTGCAGGTATCATCCTGATCTGGCACTACGTACTCACTCTCTTCTTCAATAAGTAGGATCATTGTTTTTGGACTGGCAAACTCATGTCGAAACAGATGATTGATACTAGTCCATTATTGAAATTATCTCATGGCATATTTTGCTTCTTGGTTTATTGATAACCGCATTGTTCCCATTCATCCATCAATTTCAATTTTGGGTTTTCATTTATGACTTGACCAAATTTGTTTGCGGTATGCAGTGGCATGAACCTTTGCCAATGAATTTTAAGTAGCAAACACGATTGGGAGATTATCAGAAAAACGCACTAAAATATGGACACCCGATAAATAATAATATTTGGTTCATATGTGGTGGCCGCCGCATCAGGCTCTAGATTCAAGTGAAATTCCAGTCGTGAAAATATTTCATAAGTAGAATCCAAGGACATATTTTAGCGTCCAAGCTTCGAGTGAAAGGCGGGTTTCACCTGTATGAAAGTAGGCTTTAAATTGGAAGGCACATTGAGGAGAGACAATGTTATATGAGAAACCTATAAGACTAATGAGTAGCAAGTAGTGTCGAGATGATGCAGTGCACCATGGATTTGATGGACCTCCAATCTAGTTAGCTGCATATTTTGAGCTCATGTTAAGCTTAGCACCAGCCTTCCTGCAGAACTGACCAGTCGAGGATAGAGTCAATGAGAGGATGTCCTTTTGTTGGAAAGGAGAAAGGGCAAGATTTCTATTTCAACTCGACATAGACCGCAGAGCTAGCTCATTACCTGAATTATTGAGCTCATTACCTTTCTAGTGTATTCAGTGCAGTGCTATATTTGATTTAGCTATACTGAGCTACAGTGCTTCTGTTTTATAGCATGTACATTTTTTACAGGAACCTAAACTAGTACTAGGATTTAGTCTGAAAACACACCAAATAAATTTGAGGCTGGTGCAACAGCTTAATCATCTGCTTGGTTTAGTAGAATTAATCAGTCTTTATATCAATCTAAACTCTGAAGGCCCTGTTACAGGCTCCACGATGATTATAAATGTTGCGTAATGATTTCAATTTTCTGTATATTGAAATTGGAGTTGAGTCTTGTTAATACACTAATCAAATCATGAAAGGAATCAATCAAGCCAACGATATTCGAGGCCATCATCTTAAATCTGTTAGATCAATGCTCAACCAACACGAGAGCATACCAGCAACTGAGATTAAGTTTATTGCACGATAAATATGACAAATGTATCAGGTCACAAACCTAGCATGAATTCCTATTCCTATACACAATATTACAAATAGAGTGTAGAGAGAAAGAGAGATAACAAGAGATTCATCATCTTATTCATTGATATAAACTTTTTATATAGAGAATTACAAAGTAATAATAAGGAATACATAGTCATATTCCAACTACATATTCTGATGACATAAGGCCAAGACACATATATGAAATATCCTAGAACACTCTCCCTTGTACCACGCACCGGTATGCCGGTGGTGCTGATATGTCATCTTGTTAAAAACCTCGTCAAGTAACAAAAACCTTGTGAGAGAAAAACTAAACCTTGATCGTAGAAGAAAAAGAGTACGATGCACCCTTCACATTTGATAATGACATGTATGTATGTGTTAGACTCCTCCTGAAGTTCGCACATCCCCCTGAACTTTACATCAATCATAAGGCTCTTCCTGATTTAACTAATCACGGAAGTTTGAATAACTTAGCATGTCAATGCTCTTTAACATGCCTTCAAATGTGGCATTGGGCAATGATTAACTAGATCATGCCGTATTGTCCTCAAACATGGCATTGGGCAATTATTAACTAGATCATGTCGTATAGTCCTCAAACATGATCTTTTACACTTAGATTTTGAGGAGAAGGCCTCTTATGAACTCAAAATATAAGTTCGCGCTAGAAATCAGATTTCCGTGTAACATGACCTTCAGGTACTAGAACAGTCGTAACTTCCTCTAGGAAATACGTATGAACGGACCGTAAACGGTTTTGGAAACTAGACTCATTTAGCTTTCCAACTGTATATTACAAACATTCTGATTCATCAAGAGCTGTTCACAAAGTCTAGTCAAAGTTGACTGTTTTGGCAAAATCAGATTCTTGGACAGATCCGTCCTACTTTACGAAAATGCCCATAACTCACTGAATATGATAGATATAATAAAATGGTTAGTGTCTCTGGAAAGTAGACACATAGATATTTCCAATGGTACCAATTTCACAGATTTTCAGTGATTGAGCTTCCCTGTAGGTCCTGTGGAAGTTGACCTCAGAAACTTGGCAGATTCTGATTTCGCTTTTGATGTGTCTTTCTTATGTAGGGATAAAATAATCATCAACCTTTCATACCTTTAAGTATTGAAAAAATAGTTACTTCCATTAGATTGGAGTTGCGTGGGCGCATAGTTACACTTAGCTTTACAACTTTTCATAACGAATGAGATGTCAAGTCTTTCTTATTGTGTTAAGTACATTGATACGGCTTATTATACTTAAATGAGAACTTCATCTCTTAACACATGTTTGTCATATTTCTTTAGACAAAACAACGAATCTCTCTTTAGAGCAAAGACTTTGACTAATCATGGGAGTATATGTAAGCCTCACTAGTTATAAAGCGCCTAAACCGATTGATGGAAAATCATCATCAATATAGTCATTGAGTGCCTTATCGAGACTGTGTCTTCCCTAGATCTTTTTCATTCTAAATTTGGATGTTGATACATATCGGCATCTCTTGATCCATCAAGAATCCATGTAAATTTGGAAAGAACACGGAAAAGCATAATACACCATATCCTTTCCAAATCAAGTAGAGTGCATGTGCATTTCGATACCTTTAGCAAACACGTGCTCCTGTAGTCTGGAGCAACTTGATTCAGATGAATGAAGTCCATTTAAGATCTTCATGTATATCTCTGATCCCGTAGATATGTTATCAAGACCACATTTATAGGTTGCATGTTCAGTTATTCGGAAAGTACCAAAATGACAAAGTAGTGGAGTTCAATGACATCCATTACGAAAGCATATCTCATCGTAGTCGATCTCAATGCATGTTAGTGAGAGACCTTGTGCCATAAGGTGAGCCTAAGCTCTTGTTCTTACTACGCCATCTAACAAAAACATAGTTGATAGGGTTTAGCTTGTTGTGTCTGCATCACCTACCCATAGAATGCTGGATCACATCTTTCCATTAGACTAATCAACTAAGTTCATATCCATCAACAAATGGTGGTTCAATAGTAGACTCAGTATCCCACGTCCTCATTTACACTAGTGTAATACTTGTAAAGATCTCTATATGGATTGGATTTGACATTGAGACGTCCCCCAACGATAATCACAATTCAGACTTCATGAGATGGATTTGAGTATCACTGATCAATAGATCAGGTTGTACTAAGCTCGCTTTCTTCCTAGTGTGAGAAAGTATCGAACCTAAGGGCCTCCCTCTTTTTGGGGAGCCACACAGCCTTGTCTTCTTGATAAGACATCAATCCTTGCCGACATATTTGCAACATGTGATCTAGTCACTTTAACACTTGACTTAGTGGGGACAAACCATGACAATTCACGTCGTTCCACTTGAACTCTTGTGTTCTTATCTCCCCATAATGGCGAAAATATTGTCTCATCAAAGTGATAATCCGCAATTTAGCTATGAATAAGATCGCTTGATAAGGTTTCTACATATGCAGATTATAGGTGGAGGTTCATATCCAACCTAAACTTATTCATCTCAAATGACCCATCATTGTGCGCAGTGATATTGCGATTTGACACTTAGAAATAACATCTAGCCGAGCTCAAAGATTGGAGATCCATTTCAATCTTGTTTGAGCTCAAGGATTGCAATTTCGTGTTAATCCTAGTACACCGACACAAGCTATAGTACAACAATATTCAATGATAGTAGGTCGTAGATGAATAGTAAAATGACATGCAAATATTGCATAGCCCCAAGACGCAATAGAAAGATTGATGCGCATCAATAATGTTGCTTGGTCGTAGCCTCGGTGAGACCATATTGCTTGTGAACATGGGGTACATGACACTTCAACTTATATCCCGATGAACTTCTTTAAAGAGTGAGTAGTGAGCCTGTAGAAGTATAAGTAGCATAAGTAGTAGAAAATAGTGTAACATGTAACCAGTACGTTAACACTTCAACTAACACCATAAAGCATAAAAAGGTGTCCGCAAGTTGGTTGTATCTATCTACACAGTTTGATGTAAGAATGAAATGTTCACTTTTGTGTCATTTAGCGTAGGAGGGCTTACTCCTAATTTAGCTAAAAAATAGGTTTTCAAAACGAGCAATGAGCATTGCAGGGGGCTAATGAGACATCGAGGGAAGTCGGTGCACCTCAATTGCTTGAGGAATTGATCGGACGACCTCCGGGAAGCTAGAGCCGTGTTAGGGTGACGTCAATGTCCCTAGGGTGCCGCCATTTTCAACCATGACGTCACCATCATACTTCATGGAGAAGGTAGATCCTGAATGTCTTCGTTTTGAGCGGAAGAATGGATGTCTATGAGAATTTCTCAAAATTTGGACTATTATATCTCTTCCAAGATGACCGATGTGGTCAAACCAAAGCCTATATGAGTCAGTGTCCCAAAGATCATGTTTGGCGACAACATGTGATTCGATATTCAAATCATATTGACATACAGTCACTAATAGAAAAAAACCCTTAGGTGACGAAACTTATTCGTCACTTAAGTGCTCCAGTCGTCACCTTAGCGCTATGGTGACGAAATATTCGTCACCTAAGCCTCGTCATCTAACGCTGGTGGTTGGAGTAGTAAGGTGACGAAAAAAGGTGTTTCATCATCTAAATCGGTGCTAAGATAACGAAACTCTTTTCGTCTCAATGAGACTAAGCCAACGAAAGTTGACTAGTTAACATGATGAATCGTTTCGACACCATAGAACTACAATAACAAACTTTATATCGTGGTCTAAGTACTAGAGTGACGAATACTAGTCAACAGAAATTTAATTGTTTTGATTTAATTTGGAGACGAGGAGGAGGGAGGAGGGGAGGCGTTCATTTTCTTTAGGTTTCATTTTCCTTTTCTATTTAACTTCCTTTTCTTTTCTATTATTATTCTTTCTATCAAAAACCACCGCCACCCATCTATCAAACTCGCCCCACTGTCACAAACCACACCATTACAACCCAATCCATCAAACCACACGACAACAACCCATCAAGAACATTAGAAGAAGAAAAGGATCCAAATCGGAGAGGCGTATCACGATGGGTCTAGTTTAGGTTAGAGGGATTGGAGCTCCGAACGAGGTCTGATTAGGTGGAGGAGGAGGTGACGAGTCGGGGAAGGGATCGGAGAACCCATATTGATTCAAAGATGAGGGAGATGATGAAGTAGCGACGCCGATCTCGTTGGAGACGAGGAGGAGGGAGTCGGGGAGGCCTTCGACGTGGTCGAGGCGACAAAGGAGATCAGAGGGCTCATGGTAGACAAGGGTAGAAAAGGAGGACATGAGTTTGGAGATTGGTAGATCTGCGGTGGTGGTGTAGAGATGATAGATATTTGAGGGGTCTGAGAAAGAAATAGAGAGGGGTTTTTGTGTTGTGGTGGGGAAGAAGCTAGCTTTAAAAGAAAGAAAGCGAGGAAAGAGAGAGACGAATTTGGGCTCGTGCATTTGTGATCGTTAGATCAAGCAAAACTTGGTTCCCATCAACAACACAGAAGTCAATCCGCACCATTTTTTATTGTTGGAGTCCGTGCCTTGTAGTTTTATCAACATTTATATTTTTGAATTATCATATAATTATGGTATTATATTAATTTCAGCCATTAATCAGGCATTCATGATTTTCATCATCATTTATAGAATTAGAAAGTCAAATAATGCAGTAAATTAGACAATTAATCAGTTATTAAATTTAAGAGAAAATGCCCATATGATTAGAAGTTAGTAGAATTATAGGCATAATTAAAAATAACAATCTAAAATAGAAGTAACACCGTCTATATAATTTTTGTCAATATACTAAATTGAAGCAACATCCAATCACTTTGGTCAACTATCGATATTATTAGAGGTCACTTAAGGTAAAATCGCGTCATATAGGGATAGGTAATAGCGTTTTGTGTAATAAATGACATTAATTTAATGTTGACCGCGTGGATCGAGACCTAAACGTTTTTAAAAACTGGTGGATTTTTTTCCTTAGCCGTATTTAAGTACACTGATCATATGAGACGGTTGAATTTTTTATTTTGTGAAATTTAGCCATCGGAACCACAACATGTCTACTAATGTGGTATAATTAACTTGTTTAGTAGGTTATATAGAATTGTACATCTTTGTGAACCAACTATAGGGAGGAAGCAATATTTTCAAAAATCTTGTGAAATATGATGTGATTGGTATGGTGAAATGCGACTATGGTTGAAAAATCACATATTTCTGATAACGTTTGGTCCCTGTTAGAAGCGGTCAACCTTATTTAAACTTATACTTCCCTATAGGAAGCCATATCGTCGAGAGGTGAACGTTCCCAAATTTTAACATGGGTGGTTACATCTCATCAACGTGAGTGTTTTGTGTGTGGAAGAATTAACCAAACTAGGTCATATAGGGGTAGATAAGAGTGTTTTCGTGTAATAAGTGACGTTGTGTTAGTACATAGCCAAAATACTTGGCTGAGCCGAGAATAAGGTACAATTACCCGGTCGAGATAGCTCTGGCGAGCCCTTCACGGGCATCCAAAGAATGAAAGGCCGGTAACAACCACTTGCCAAAGTCATTCTAGCGGCAAAACACCTCCAAAAGGGGAGACACTCCAAAGGATAGCAAGCAGTCCCACATCGGAGACTAAGGCCAAAGTGCCCAAGCTTGGCCTATAAAACAAGCCCAAGCTACCAAAAAAATTACACACACTCTCTCTCTCTTTCACATTCCTCTACCGTGCAAGTGCTCACAGCTAACTTAAGCATTGGAGAGTCGAAGACTGGGCCACCCCAGTCTCGACCCCGTGACGCTGTCATTTGTGCAGGTTCCGTGTGAAGGACCCACGAATTCTACTTCGCTCCACCTCGCAACCCCTTCCCGGCTCGGGACGAAGCATGTAGAAACAATTGGGGCTAGAAGGAGGGTGTCCTCAAGTGGAGACCCTCACATCGCTCACCATGGCCATCATCTGCCCATAAATCCCGAGGAGAGAGAAAGTAGATCTGACTTTCTCTCTCTCCTTCGCTTGGGCGTACCACAGCAAGGTAGCTCACCTTCACAGCCATCATGCACACTGTCTTCCAATGAATCCAGCATGGCCACCCCAACCTCCGGCCAAGGCCCATGCGCCGGAGAGCAGCGCCCAGAAAGAACTGATCTAGACACCCAGCTTACCTCAGCCGAAGCGGGAAAGGGCTATTGGTCTCGCGACCCCAATCTCGGCACCCTCCCCCCCGGGACATGCCTTCGCTTTTGGCACCCCTTCCCGGATCGGGACCTCAGGACGAAGCAGGTAGAAACAATTGCCTTTGCTTTTGGCGCCCACTTGATATTTCTCTCCCGAGGATGCCCACCCAGGTCCCGCCATCCATTCGCGGACTCCGCAGGTCCTGCCATCCATTCGCGGACTCCGCTGTCCTCGCCAGTCCTCGCAGACTTCGCTGTCCTCGCCAGTCTTTGCGGACCCCGCTGTCCTCGCCAGTCCTCGCGGACCCCGTTGTCCTCGCCAGTCCTCGCGGACCCCGTTGTCTTCGCCAGTCCTCGCGGACCCCGCTGTCCTCGCCAGTCCTCGCGGACACCGCTGTCCCCGCCAGTCCTCGCGGACTCCTCTTGTCTCGCCATTCCTCGCAGACTCCACTGGTCTTGCCAGAGTCTACAATGAATATAGCGGCTCAACACGGCTCCAGATAAGTGTCACTTCACACTATTCAATTAAGTTGTTATCATACAAATAGCATGCCACATGCATCATAATATATTCTTATGTACATGCTAAACACATACTTGTAAACCATGTGCAAACCACATACACTTGCTTCACATGATTACAAACCAAACATTGTTGTACATCTATCTCTATCAATCACAGGCTACACACACAGCATGTGTAAACAGCCAGCATTCAAACATGCATTCTCTAGCTACACACGCTAACTAGCACGACCTGTCCCGCCACCCCTTCCCGGCTCGGGACCTCGGGACGAGACAGGAAGACCCCTTAACCCTAACCAACCCGACAACAAACCTCTCACCCTAGAATTCCTACCAACATCACAAACGTGTGAACAATCCCACCACCACATACAAATCCAAAGACAAAGAACGCCACCAATTCATACCGAGAATCAGTGGATTCGCATAGTGGCAATGAAGCTGGTTGCAAACAGCCAAGCGCTCGCGCCCACTCGATCGAGGGTGAAGTGGGACGCTTCCTTATTTGAGGTTTGTAGAACCACAGAAACCCTAAAACACAAATTGTAGCTCGCCCAATTTTCAGTTTCGAAAACACGAACTCCCCCTCCAGCTATCCCCAACCCTACGCAGCGGCTGCAACGCTCAATAGCGACAGTCTCGCCAACCAAGCGCGGACTGACTCACCAATGTCGCGGCCCACAACGCTCAATAGCGAATCTCCCGAACCAAGCGCGGACTGCCTCGCCACGCAGCGGCCAGAAAGTTCAATAGCGACAGTCCCCAGCCAAGCGCGGACTGGCTCGCCACATAGCGACAGTCGCCAGCCAAGCGCGCACTGACTCGCCACATAGCGACAGTCTCGCCAACCAAGCGCGGACTGACTCGCCACGCAGCGGCCGCAACGCTCAATAGCGACAGTCGCCAATCAAGCGCGCACTGACTCGCCACAAAGCGACAGTCCTAAATCAAGCGCGGACTGACTCGCCAGGGCAGCGGCCCGCAACGCTCAATAGCGAGTCTCCCCAACCAAGCGCGGACTGACTCGCCACGCAGCGGCCGCAACGCTCAATAGCGAGTCTCCCAAACCAAGCGCGCACTGACTCGCCACATAGCGACAGTCCCCAACCAAGCGATGACTGACTCGCCAGGGCAGCGGCCCGTAACGCTCAATAGTGAGTCTCCCCAACCAAACGTGGACTGACTCGCCACGTAGCGGCCGCAAAGCTCAATAGCGACAGTCCCCAGCCAAACGCTGACTGACTAGCCACATAACGACAGTCTCGCCAACCAAGCGCGGACTGACTCGCCACGCAGCGGCCGCAAAGCTCAATAGCGACAGTCGCCAATCAAGCGCGCACTAACTCGCCACATAGCGATAGTCCCCAACCAAGCGCAGACTGACTCGCCAGGGCAGCGCCTCGCAACGCTCAATAGCGACAGTCGCCAATCAAGTGCGCACTGACTCGCCACATAGCGACAGTCCCCAATCAAGCGCGGACTGACTCGCCAGGGCAGTGGCCACAAAGCTCAATAGGGACAGTCTCGCCAACCAAGCGCGGACTGACTCGCCAGGGCAGCGGCTCGCAACGCTCAATAGCGAGTCTCCCCAACCAAGCGCGGACTGACTCGCCACGCAGCGGCCGCAAAGCTCAATAGCGACAGTCGCCAATCAAGTGTGCACTGACTCGCCACATAGCGACAGTCCCCAACCAAGCACGGACTGACTCGCCAGGGCAGTGGCCCGTAACGCTCAATAGCGAGTCTCCCCAACCAAGCGCAGACTGACTCGCCATGCAACGACCGCAAAGCTCAATAGCGACAGTCCCCAACCAAGCGCGGACTGACTCGCCACATAGCGACAGTCTCCCCAACCAAGCTCAGACTGACTCGCCACGGCAGCGGCCCGCAACGCTCAATAGCGAGTCCCCCCAACCAAGCGCGGACTGACTCGCCACGCAGCGGCCGCAAAGCTCAATAGCGACAGTCGACAATCAAGCGCGCACTGACTTGCCACATAGCGACAGTCCCCAACCAAGCGCAGACTGACTTGCCAAGGTAGCAGCCCGCAACGCTCAATAGCGACAGTCGCCAATCAAGCGCGCACTGACTCGCCACATAGCGACAGTCCCCAATCAAGCGCGGACTGACTCGCCACGCAACGGCCACAAAGCTCAATAGCGACAGTCCCCAGCCAAGCGCGGACTGAATCGCTACATAGTGACAGTCTCGCCAACCAAACGCGGACTGACTCGCCAGGGCAGCGGACCGCAACGCTTAATAGCGAGTCTCCCCAACCAAGCGCGGACTGACTCGCCACGCAGCGGCCGCAAAGCTCAATAGCGACAGTCGCCAATCAAGCGCGCACTGACTCGCCACATAGCGACAGTCCCCATCCAAGCGCGGACTGACTTGCCAGGGCATCGGCCCGCAACGCTCAATAGTGACAGTCGCCAATCAAGCGCGCACTGACTCGCCACTTAGCGACAGTCCCCAATCAAGCGCAGACTGACTCGCCAGGGTAGCGGCCCGCAACGCTCAATAACGAGTCTCCCCAACTAAGCGCGGACTGACTCGCCACGCAGCGGACGCAACGCTCAATAGCGACAGTCGCCAATCAAGCGCGCACTGACTCGCCACATAGCGATAGTCCCCAACCAAGCGTGGACTGACTCGCCAAGGTAGCGGCCCGCAACGCTCAATAGCGAGTCTCCCCAACTAAGCGCGGACTTACTCGCCACGCAGCGGCCGCAACGCTCAATAGCGACAGTCCCCAACCAAGCGCGGACTGACTCGCCAGGGCAGCGGCAAACGTTTCTTCTCGCCAACCTATTTTCGGAACATCACCCCCGTCACCTCGCGACTCTCACATGGGGACTTGAGGACTTGGCACCATGCCTCCCGCACCCGGGTAAAACCTATTCTCGGCATCTCTAGAATAACTCCCCACCCAAGAACTCTCTCGAACTGGGGACTTGGGGACTTGTTAGTACATAGCCAAAATACTTAGCTGAGCCGAGAATAAGGTATAATTACCCGGTTGAGATAGCCCTGGCGAGCCCTTCACGGGCATCCAAAGAATGATAGCAAGCAGTCCCACATCGAAGACTAAGGCCAAAGTCCCCAAGCTTGGCCTATAAAACAAGCCCAAGCTACCATAAAAGGTACACACACTCTCTCTCTTTCACATTCCTCTACCGTGCAAGTGCTCGCAGCTAACTTAAGCATCAGAGAGTCGAAGACTGGGCCATCCCAGTCCCGACCCCGTGATGCTGTCATTTGTGCAGGTTCTGTGTGAAGGACCCAAGAATTCTACTTCGTTCCGCCTCGTGACCCCTTCCCGGCTCGGGACGAAGCAGGTAGAAACACGTTGTTTTAATGTTCACCGCATGGATCGAGACTTAAACGTTATCGAAAACATGTGAATTTTTTTTTCATAGTCGTATTTAAATACACTGATCATATTAGACGGTTGAATTTTCATTTTGTGATATTTAACCTTGACTACATTGGACGGTGAGATTATTATTTTCACACAACTTTATGTTTTGTCACCTAAGTAAAGGTGTTAGATGACGAATTTATTTTCGTTACAAAAGTAAGCCGTTAGACGACGAAATAAAGTTTCGTCACCTTTGTACTCCAAAATCTGGTGACGAAATTTGTTTTCGTTGCCTAGACTATAGTATTTTGTTACCTAAGTAAGCTCTTAGGTGACGAATATAGTATTTCGTCACCTTACCTTACTTAGATGACGAAAAAAATTACTTAGGTGACGAAAACTGTTTCGTCACTAAAGTGTTCTCCTAGATGACGAATTGAAAATATTTCGTCACCTAATTGCCTTTTTCTAGTTGTGAGTCGACTAGATTGACTCATAAACTTCTCTAAGATGCACTTCAGTCCGCATTCATGAGAAGGTATACACAAAAGAACTCTTGTTCATTCTCACAATATGTTTTCAAATGAAAACCATTAGTAGGAATGACTTTAAAGCTCAACATAGTTCGGTTGTCTCTCAATGCCTAAAGGGCATCTGTGACGTTGATCATGGTGCCATGAGGTATCAAGAATTAAGCTAAACCGCATCCCTGAATGACCGATATGATTCAATCATTGTAGTCACAGAAGATTTACAAGGCACAAAATCAATAGATAATTACCGGTTCCTTAGAATGTTATGGGATGTTCCACTATCTACGAGACATTCATTGTCTCTATGACACATATCTACAAAAAGGTAGATAGGCGAGTAAATAGTTCCACTTGAACCATTTAGAAAGATTGAAAGAAGCTACAAAAACCTGCAATCCTGAGAGTGCATAAAAATTTCTGCCCAAAATGACATTTGCACACTAAAACAGCCATAACTTCTTCGTTAAAATAGATATGGACAAACCGTAAAAATTTCTAAAAACTAGACTCGTAGAGTTTTCCAATAATATAAAGCTCACTATTTGGTTCATCTGTAGCTGTTTACAAAGCTCAAATGAAGTTGACTGTCTAGAAGGGACAGATTAATGTATTTCGCATAATTGGCGTGTGCGAAGCTGTGAAGCTTGCAGGTGGCATTTAGGCTTTTGTCTTAGCCAAAAGTGATGTGTTTATGATCAAAACCAAGTCCTTTCTGTCGTTCCAAGGTTATATACTCCATGACTATTTAGCAAAAGCTCCCTGACATGAACATAAAACTAACTCAAAGGACCTAGAGGATTCGATCATGATGATGATTGTCTGGTTTTGATAAGTTTTCAACGTCTTTTGCAAGACGGAAATTGGTTTAATAGCGTAGGGGATCCAAAATCAAAAGCTTTTGGATTGGATGACCAGTATGACCAGACATGTCCGTGGAGGGTCGGTAGCGCGAGGCACACTTGAAACAACTATCTCCTTAATTTCGGACAATTCTAAGACATCACACTGAGCTTGGATGAGCCTAGTTGAATAGTTGATGATGGAAAATCTGCTATAAGGTATCCCCTTTAAGGATGCGGTGCCATGAGTCACCTTCAAAGGAAGGGACCAAAATCGGCACAATATGCCATGTTTCTAAGCACGATGTAAGAATGTACATCTTTTTTGTAAATCAATATGAACCATTGTAATACCCTAGATTTTGATTTTACTTTCCTTATGTTATTTCCATATTTAATGAAGGATTATTTATCGAAATTCTCTAGTTTATGCGAAGTTGAAGTTTCGGAAGTATTTTTTAAGGTACTTTAACTTTTAAGAGGCCCAAAATTTGACTTTATTTTCCGTAAGTTATCTTCGAAAACTTCCTTCATGAAAGTTATAGAGCTCGTCGATACGAGTTTGTAGACATGTGGCACGCCCAAAACGGAGGTAGTATGAGAAAGTTATGGTCAGAAGAAGTTAGTTTTCGGGTTTAGAAACTGTATAAATAGAAAAATGTGGGGGAGTTATTTTTGGAAACCTAAAATCGGAAATCACTTTCTCTCTCCTCTCTCCCGACCTCCTCCCGCACTCTCATCTTCTCCAGCCGATTTCTCCGTCGTCCGGCCACCAAACCGGTCGCCACCGGTCCCGTTTGGACCGCACGGACCTCCTCTCCATTTTTGAAGCAGTCCCGCCCGCCGTTGTGCCGTCTGGAAGCTGCCACGGGGCGGCAGAGCTGTTGCGGTATCTCTGGAAAACCGACGATTTTGGCGGCGTTTCGGGAAAGAGTTAGGTGAGTCTTGCTCCTTTCCTTCCTCTAGTGATGTTTATACGTGTTTGGTGATCTGAAAATCAAGTTTTGGTGCCGGTTTTGCAACTTTTGTTTTTGATTCCGTTTTGAATTTTCGGAGCATTTTCCGGCCGATCCCGGCCGAACCAGTCAAAACCCCAGGTATTAAAGTTGTTCACCATACTTCAATCTACAAGTTTCATGTTGTGAGTTTCTCTAATTCAGAAGTTTTGGAGTGGCGCGTGGGGCTCACTCGCCGCCGCTTGTGGCGGCACGTCCAGCTGAGTTGTGGCCTTAGTTTCATGTGGTTAGCTAGTCCTTGCTGCTGTGATCATGTTGAGTGATAGTTTGGTTAAGTTTTGAGCAAGGTTTGCATGTTAGGACTTATGTTTATTTGTTTTGGCTTAGTTGATTTTGAGTTTAGGTTTTGAAGATTTGAGGCAGCTCAATTGTGTCGTTGAGTTCAATGACCTTGGGAAATTGTTCTCCCATGAGCTAAGGGTTAGTTAAAGGGTATTGTGTTATCCTTTAGTATTTTGGTTTATAAGGTTTTTAATTGTGCGATTTTAGGTGATTTATGATTTTGTGTTGGCTTTCCTTCATTGTGTTGGGGGCTTCGCAGCAGGATTTCAAGGTGAGTAAATCTCACCAAGGTTCATGTTTGAACCAAATTTTATTATGGTTATGTGATGATGATAATGATGATAATGTTTAAATTAATACTATGCTTTTAATTGTTTTAAAATATATGAGTTTGATCGTCAACGGCTCATAAGTAAGATAAAACAAGTTTTCCTAATTATTGTTAAGTTATTCCGGTGGAATAATATTTTTATTGTTCATATAATTATATCCTTGTGAATGATATAATCATAAGATGTGATCTTGTGTTATGATGATTGTTGGATAAATAGCCTAGCCGGGTTCCAATCCTTTAATTGGGTGATTGGTTATGGTTATGGTTATGATGTTATTTATCATTTTTATGTTTTGATATTAAATAGCCAAACCGGGTTCCAAGCCTTTAATATGGTGATTGGTTGCGGTTTTGATGCTATTTATTATTTTGTGTTTTGATATCAGACAGTCAAACCGGGTCCCAAGCATTTGACCGGGTGATTGGTTGCGGTTAGAAATAGAGCTCTAGTCCGTCTGTCAGTGTACGGCATGAGGGATACCTTATCGTATCTGGGTCCCATGAGTACACAATTGTGATGTTGTAGGTCATGAGAGGTATTACATCAATACTGAGACTCATGGGTACATGTTATTTGAAAAGTGTTGGAATTGTGGATATATTCATTGATGTAATTGCTTTTGTAAAATTTCTATATGTGAGAAATGTTGTTTTAATTTTGAGTTTACTCATACGGGCTTTTAGCTTACCGGGTTTGTTATTTTACAATCCCGGTACACCAATTATTGGTGTAGGGGTTAGACCTGCATGTGTTGATCAGCAGGGTTGAGGAGGAGACATAACACCAAGGTTCAATTTTGGCTTTTGTTGTACATACTCTGTATAATTTTGTAAATCGGGTAGATAATTTTAAGCTCATGAGGTTGTTCTCATGTTCTTGTATTTCAAGTTTATGTAATTATGGAAGTGTAATATTTAACTCAGTGATGAGTTGTATAATATTATTTTTCCGTTATTGAGTTCTAGTTGTTTGGTTTTGTTTTTAAAACCGGTTGGGTTATTTAATTAAGTTAGATCATGCCACAATTTTTGAAATTTATCTTTCTGAAATTGGGGTGTGACAACCATAAGAGGAGAATAGTTTCATAACTTTGAAAAAATTCTCAAGGCATTCTTTATTGCTAATGTTAGTATATATCGAGGTCTCGAATAAACAAAGGACATCGATATAACGTCTTATTACATATTACATATACCTTGAAAAGAAAATCAATGTCTAGCCAATGACGTCAAAGTCATGGGTAGCTAGAGCATGATCCAAATCTTTAAAATCCGCGATCATGAGGATGACGTTCTTGTCCTCATATTGATTTTTCGTACCTTTTTGTATGCGTTCACGATTTAAGGATGAACTTGACAATTTTGAACCAGTGATCCGGAGATCCACATCGATTGCATTGTCATGAGCTGACATGAGTAGTTTTGATAAATTAGTGTCTAGACCGAGAGTGTCGCCATTAGGGCCGTCGATACCTTTCCTTCTTTTCTTAGACATCGGCATGGCGTTTTCTGCCATTGCCGTGACCCATATTGTTGTCCCCACATTAGGGGACAATCCCAAATATGTTTATCGCATTAGCATATATACAATTCCCGTTTACAATTGTATGATCAAAATCAAGACTCGTTGGTAATTTCAAACCAACTTGGAGGGCTTAGAGAACTTGATGATGATCGAATCTGCTAAAGATTATGAATCAGGATGCCACGGAATTCATCGACGATATGCAGTCAATTAAGGTGGTAAGCAATCCACTTGACTTAATAACTCAACTTCTTGAGTTAAGTTGACGTTTCAAGAAACGCTCCATGAGTGCATCCCACAATACATTGTGGTAATTACTTTTTGCACAAATTGCCGTTGAAGGCTGTTCCATGTCGTTGTGGTGCGTCAAAACTTTGAGCGAGAGAGATGTGAAATCTCGGCATCTAGACTTGTTAGCCTAGGGGTTAAAACGTGTGATTTAATCCATTCCAATGTAGGGTTCCACAGATACCTAGCGAAGATTCGCCTTAAGCATTGAGTATGTCAAAACTCAAATGAGCAGAATGTTACATTGCTCTTGCATACAAAACCAGCAGTTATGAGACTCGATAGAGGTCATAAACAATGTTTTTAATGATTTATCCTACGGATTGATCACACACAATCCGGAAAAAGCCCCGAATTGATCAAACACAAATTCGTAAAAATGCCTCGGATTGATCAAACACAATCTAGAGAAAGGTCGGGGTGGATCACACACAACCCGGACAAGGAAACAAGAGTGATCAAACACACTCTTGACCCGCGAATAAAATTCTGGGATTTTTACCTGCACGCACAAAATCCCAAGTATAGAATGGAGATGGAGATGAGAGGAAAAAACTGTATCCACCCCGAGTTATTAAACTTGGAAAAGTTTAGGGTTTCAAAACATACATTTCGAAACTTCAAACACTTGAAGAAGTCGAAAATTGTAGTCGGAAGAAACCAAAAATCGTCGGTAGGCGGCGGCCAAGAGATTGGCAACCGGTGATGTCAGACAGCTGCCGAGAAAACGGGCGGTAGCGACGGTCAGACAAAGGAGCCAAAAAACTCTTTTTAGGGTTTCAGAAAACAAATAGTGGGCTATTAGTTCTAAGGTTAGAATAAAATGCATGATAACATGATCAAATATAAAATGTTGAGACAAAGAGAGATAACAAGAGAACCATTATCTCATTCATTGATATGAACCTTTTATATAGGGAATTACAAAGTACCAATATAATAATAATAAAAAATATATATCCTGACGACATAAGACCAAGACACGTATCAAATATCTTAAAACAAATATTTAATTTTAGTACACGATTTTATCAATTATGTATACACGATGTCCGTCATAATAAGGTTTATAACACATAAAAAACATCAACCACCCAAAGACAGTTTCAAACTCCCAATCTCTCGATCAAGTCCTTCCCTTCTCCACCAACCCTGGTCTCAAATTGTCTTCCTCTTCAAGGATCAGAGTCATTGCCTCTCAACATCCATCCCTACAAAACCCAGTCTCCTGCTAAAGCTCTGGAATCTCTTATCGCCACACTACAGCTCGTCAGGTCAGTCCTCTAATATTTCTCCGCAACTTTCTTCAGTACAACTCATCTGAAACATCGGGTGAGTTGTGCTGCTTCAGGGAATGCTTCTTTTTTTCTTTTTCTTTTCTGCGTTCTGTGGGTATTGCACAAGTTATGATTCTTATATTTGGGTTCGTAAAAGGAAGGTGATTTTGGGTTCTGTGATTGTGTTTTGGTTTTCTTAATTCATTCTCTTCTAATTGGATTGTATTTTTGTTTTGATTTTAGCAATATAATCAGTGGGATGTGCAAATCCTTTCCGCCTTTATATAGAGTTGTTGGAGTTGAACAGGTATTGTTTTGTTCTGCAATTGTTCATGGGGTTTGTACTTTATGGTTGTTGGTTATTACTGTCGCAGTCTGTTTCCTTAGTCCAACCAAGATGTTATTAGTGGCATTCAATATTAGTATGAATCAGAACAGAAATAAACGGATAAGAAGAAACGAACTTCAAAGACTTTGTATTTGTAAAAAAAAAAAGTCTGATGATGAGCTTCAAAAATGGTTGCTTTTGGTCGAGTATGGAGGCATAGCTCTTTTGCCTTCTAAATGGAGAAGCTTCATTACATTGTTAACAACGATTGCTACTATATTAAAAGGCAGACAACAGGCTGATTTTTCCGTCTTTAGATACGATTGGAGGACTTGCAGCTTTTATGAGGTTAAGAATTTAGGATTGCAATGTTGTATGCAATGTGATTAAATGAGTACTGTATGGATGGAGTCCTATTTTTATTTTTGATTTTGAGTGTGTTATTATTTATTCACATAATCAGTTGGATTTTGCATTGGGCCTCATGAATACTTTTTTTTTTGGCAGGTTCGGTGAAGGTTGCTGGGAGTCAATTCTGTATTGAAGGTCTGTTTTCTATTTATTTTACTATTCATATAGAGTGTGAATGCAGACCTTTTGATAATTCACATTACGATTTAGCTGTTCATCAGTAATGTATACATATAGATAAAATGCATGCAATGCAATACATCTTAAATTAATTGAAAATCCAAAAATGTACCCATTGAATGTGAGATTGAGTGAGGTATCTAAGACTTAGAGAGGCTTCAAATTTTTTTGTACAAACCTGAGATTTCTTTACGTTGGTCATCTTATCATCTGTTTAGTTTTCTTTTTTCTCAAGTATGCTTTTACAGTTTGGTTCTTTTCCTCTTTATAGATGTTCCCCATATTAGTTTTATTGTTTAGTTTTTCTTATTCTCTTCCTCTGCGCTGTAGTTTTAAAATTTTCAAATGTCTTAGGTACATTACCCATTTGCGGTTCTTAGGTATTTGTATCTTAACAAGATCATAGAAAGAAGTTTGGAGCTTTCTTTCCACAAAATTCGCAGCCCCACCTGCAATGGCTGCCATAGCATTTACACCCCAGGTTCAACGACCTCCCTTGCCCTTATTTTCCGCACCCAAATACCCAAAACCCAAAACCAGAGTCCCCCTCCAGCCTCTTTCTTCTTCTTCAACTTCACAGCTCTCCTACGACCCCTTCGTTCACCAACTCGCCGAGTCCCTTGACGACTCGCTCCCCTCCTCCTCTTCTACAGCTCTCCAAAACCTCCGAGACTCTTCTGTTCAAACTGTCCTATCAACGCCATGGCCCACGCGCAAAGACGAGCCCTTTCGCTTCACGGACACCTCCTTCATCAAAAGCTCTGAAATCACTCCAATCTCTTGCCCACCCAGCTTTTCAACCACACCGGAAGATACCAAGTATCCCCATTTGGATATTGTTGATGGTTTCCTTGTGAATTCGATAAATTTGAGTGAATTGCCGAGTGAGGTTTATGTTGGTAGCTTGATGAAGCTTTCAGACGAAACAATCATGAAAAGGGTGTCTGAGTTTCTGTCCAGTAGCTCTCAGGGAGACTTGTTTTGGTCCATTAATGGAATTGGGGCGCCGGACTTGACTGTGGTTTATGTTCCGGCAGGGTGCCGGGTAGAGAATCCTATATGCTTGCGCTACTTTGCCAATGAAGGAGGTGAGATTAGGTCACATAAGCTGCCGTTATCGAATCCGAGGGTGCTTGTGTTGGTGGAAGATGGAGGAGAGATTGGTGTGATTGAGGAGTTCCTAGGTGGTGATGGGGATAAGTGTTATTGGGTTAACTCTGTTTTGGAGGTTGGGATTGGAAAAGGAGGGAAAGTTAAGCATTCTTATGTTCAGAACCAGTCTGTAAATGCTGCCCACGTTAAGTGGAGTTCTGTTCGCCAGGTAATTTCTTCTGCTCTATTTTTTTTTTTGTTTTTTTTTGTTTTTTTTTTTGTTACTTGGTGAATTGGTTGTTAAATTTTGTGTATCCATACTTTGAGAAGACTCGAGTAATGGAGATTTGTTTATTTTTTATTTTTTATCTTGAACCAGGAATCTGCTAGTACGTATGAGCTTGTCGAAATTAGCACTGGTGGAAAGTTGAGCAGGCACAATCTTCATGTTCAACAATTGGGACCTGACACAATCACCCAGTTATCAACACTACATTTGTCTGCCAGGAATCAAACACAAGATTTACATAGTAGCATAGTCCTCGATCATCCACGAGGTTATTCCAGGCAACTACATAAGTGCATCGTGTCTCACTCTGAAGGAAAGGCTGTATTTGACGGGAACGTAAAGGTTAACAGGTAAAGTTCTTTTCATCCAATATCAGATTGTTCACATTTGCTGCTCAACAATACAGTTAGGCATTGTGCTTGTCCCTTACAAGTACGTCTTCACTATTTTCAGATATGCACAACAGACAGATGGTGGGCAACTAACAAGAAGTCTTCTTCTTGCACCCCGTGCCACTGTAAATGTTAAACCAAATCTTCAAATTATTGCCGATGATGTGAAATGTTCCCATGGAGCTGCAATTAGTGACCTAGAAGAAACCCAACTCTTCTATTTTCTGGCACGCGGGATCAGTTTAGAGGCAGCAAGAAAAGCTCTTGTCTATTCCTTTGGTGCTGAGGTAATTGAAGGATTACCTTATGCTTGGATAAAGAAAAAAGTAGAAACTCAAATGAAAGAATTGTTGGAAGGATCCTCATAATTGAGAGATAATAGGTCATTGTTTACAAAAATGTAATTGTCATTCAAATTAATTCAAATAAATTGTGTGTGATTTTAAATTTTGAAAAGCTTGATGCGCCAATTGTTTCCCAAGCAAAGTTAATCAAACCCGTTCTCTTATAGGGACAATGGCTTGCCTTGTGTTTTTCCTTTTGCCAATTACTTGGGCTGTGTTTTGCTTGACAATGTGGAAAGTAATAGTAAATACTAATGTTTTGTTCTTGTCTCTTCCTCGTTGGCTCGTTGCTCTTCCTCGTTGCTTGCAACTGGTAAAATCTGATCTCAGACTTCCATAGTTGTTCAGGGTGTCTAAATGACTAGATGGCTTTAAAATTTAAGCTACCATTGCTTTCATAGGATCCAAAAGAGATCTTGCATCGATTATCATAGTTCAATAGAACAATTTTTCTCTCCCTGAAAAAATTCTGACATCTCGACATAGTGTGCTGAACTGAGCTTAGTCGAGGATAGAGTCAGTGCGAGGGTCGCCTTTTGTTGGAAGGAGAATGGGCTATGATTTCTCTTTCAACTCGACATAGTCTGCTGCCTATTACTTGGAGAATCTCAAAAGGATTGCTGCCAATCACTTTGAGAATCTTTTTGCTCTCAATGCAGGTACACATAACAGAATGCATCTCCCTACGCTTTTTCCTAACATTGCAGGTTCTTCTATTTCTGACCTCGCAAGTGCCATTACGGTTGCTATGTTTATCATAGGTGGGTTGAACGCAAACTATAATGCTCTACTGCCAATTACTTTGAGAATCTTTTCGCTGTCATAGTCGGAAGTAGAGTTTTAATGGAACACAAACTATAATGGCCTACTGGTTACTAATTTGCAATGGATTGCCATGAAAACTCTCTTCAGCTTAAATGTAACATTAGCTTTTCAAAGTCACTGATCTCAGATACAAGAGATGAAACATCGACTCATTTGACTGTATTATAAAAAATTCCAACTTTTACTCCTTTCGAGGTTTTTATTGAAGCAAGGAAAGAAGATGCATCTGCTGGTTGTGTTGTGGTCTATCGAGATGGGAAGGCAGCTGGGCGTAACTGGACAGAGAGATAGTTCCCTAGTGTTCTTAGAAGATCTAATGTGATTAGAGTTGGGGTTAGTACAGTAATTGTGTAAAGGACCCTATTTCCGTTAGGGTTAGCCGTTTGTAACTCATATATTTACTGTAAGTATCGGCAATTGCCAAGCAATGAAGTGAAACAGTTTTCTCTTCCATTCAAACCTCTTTATGGTATCAGAGCACACAAAAGATCCTAGACCTTAACCCTAACCACCAAAACTCAATCAAACCTCTACCATGGCAGTAGGTGACGAAGACGTGAAGAGCACCAAATCGGACTCATCGTTGCGCACACCAGAACCTTGGGAGAACTCCAATCATGCTCTTTATTTGCATCATTTAGATCAACTTCAATGAATGGACATCATCCATGAGTATGGCCCTCAAAATTAAGAACAAACTTGGTTTTGTCCTCGGTACTCAAACCAAACCTCTTGTTAATCCTGAGGAATAACAACAATGGGAACGATGTGACACGCTTGTTAAAACTTGGATCATAGCTTCCATGTCAAAGGCACTCTTTGGTAGCGTCAAGAACTGTAAGACATCTCGTGATGTTTAGCTTGATCTTCAAGAAAGGTTCGGTCATATTAATACGGTTCAGCTTTTTAACGTTGAGAACTCTATTCATGTTTGCACTCAGGGTTCCGATACAGTCACCATGTTCTTCACCAAACTCAAAAGCCTATGGGACGAAAGAGACACCATATGTGACCTCCAAGCATGCAACTGTGCCGAAGGAGCCAAAGTTGGAGAGTACATAAAGAACTTAAAGACTATGCAGTTCCTCATGGGACTTAATGCAAACTATGATACTCTTCGAGGCAACATTGTATCTCTCGACCCTCTACCTAGCGTGAACAAAGTGTACTCAATGGAACTCCGTCATGAGAAGCGGGCTGCGGCAAGTGAATCATTGCCGAAAAAAGCTTGACTTTGTGGATGAGATCTAATATCCTTGACTTTGTTATCCTGATTTCATTGCCGAAAAAAGCTTGCACCACTGAATTATTATCCACAGGCTTTTTTGAATCTTCAAGTGTGGTCGGCACATTGAGCCCATTTTTTGGGTTTTGCAGCCCAAAAATATGCTCTACATCAGACACACTGATCTCAGCCACCTTTGTTTCCAAACTTGAACTTCTTCAATTTTGGCACGTATGAGTCAATCAATTGCTGAATTTCTCTATTTGACTTCTTTGTAGTGGATTTTGACACCAAACGTCTATCATATATTGATATGAAATCCCAGAATGGTGTCTTCATTGGCTCATTTCTCAGAATCTCCTTATCCTCACCTAAGTCCTTGTAAACCTTGGTGAATACTTCTTCAAATGCCAACATGTTGCATCTGAATTGACGAAATTTCTGCTCACACCTTGGCTTTTTAACCTTGTCTACTTCCTTGGCTTTTTGTTGTTGTTTACCCTTCCTTAGCAACTTTTTTCTACACGCTAGAGTCTTATACCGCTTCCCTTTCGGTTTGACATTCATATCATTTTGCACCTATGCACAATAGCAAGAAAATTAGAATTAAACAACTCATGTTACAACAGCACATATACTTCTTACTTTTTACAGTAGCATAAGCATGATCAAGTTAGCAGGAAACAATTAAAACAGTAGCAGTTTAAATTTTACTTTAGCAAGTGTAGTAGCAGACTTATTATTAGTCTAGTGTGTGTAGTAGCAGCTCTTTAGCATTAGTGTTTTTTTTTTTTTTTTTGTAATTCTTGTGGTTTAGCAAGTGTAGTAGCAGATACATAACTAATCCAGTCCGTGTAGTAGAAGCTCTTTAACATTAGCATTTTTTTTTGGATTTTTTGTGATTCTTAAGGTTCAGCAGGTGTAGTAGCAGACATATAACTAGTCTAGACAATTCAAGACATATTCTCACTTGTAAAACACCTAATACATAGACAACTCATGATACAAATACAGTAGCAGAGATATTACTTTAACAGTAGCATGAGCATGATCAAGTTAATAGGAAACAATATATTGAAGCAGTAGCAGTTTCAATTCTACTTTAGCAGGTGTATTAGCAGACATATAACTAGTCTAGACAATTCAAAACATATTCCCAATTGCAAAACACTCAATACATAGACAACTCATGATACAAATACAATAGCAGAGATATTGCAAATGAGCATGTGCATAGAAAATTACCTGGATATCGGTGACAGACCCCGGTTCCTCCATTAATCAAATCTATAAACGGCTACTGCCTCCAAAAAGCACTGTAAAATATGAATTTCGGATTCTTATAAACTCAGTGCTACTGCTCCATTATGAAATCGAAAAAATCATGATTTCAAGTTCAAATAACACCAAATCTAAACGAAATGCACAACCACAAAGCCAATCCATAAAAATCGAGTTCAAATTAATAGAAATCGATTACTCATTTCTGATTGCTATTATAAAATCGCGAAGCTAAAAACTTAATCTCAGACATGCAGAAGCCATAGAAGATTGAACAAGTACCTAAATCGTGAATCGTGAGAGACGTCGATCTGCTACTATGGAGAATCGGTGTCTCGAATGGAAATGGTGGAGAATTTTAGGACGAATCTTTCTGCTACTGTGATTTAGGGCTTGGGATTTTAAGAGAAAATCGTTGTTTTGAATGGAAATGGTGGAGAAGTGTGAGATTTAGGCGGAGGCAGTGTGATTTTAGGGGAGGCAACGGGATTTCGAACAAGGCAGTGACATGTTTGTAGTTATTTTAGGAAATATTGATTTTTTGGATATTTTGCATAAAAATTGCTGACAGGGTGTAAGACTATGGATTGTGGGCTTGGACTTATGTTCTTATTTGTTTAAATCTGTTGAAAGTTAATTTTTCTGTGTTTTGCAACTGTCTACGGTAGTAGTTTGTCATTTTCTCTTATTCTTTTGAGAAACTTCTTTTTACTACCGTGATCTTGCGCGTTACTCAAACAGCACCGTCCCTAAGAAAGTCATAACTCTAACACTTGTTTATACTGCATACTGCATATCAGTAAAATCCTTGTCAACTTGGTCCAAGTATTGTGAAGACAATGTCAAATATGGGTCACCAGCTAGAAAGCTACTTTTATGAGGAAAAGGGGCCAACAAGACTGCAGACTCCCACATGCTTGGTCAGCTTGGTTGAAAGTGAGGCCTTGACTAATTCCTCAGGTCTATTCTTCCAAAACTCTGGTTACAAATCACTAAGTAATCACTATCATATCCTATTAGAATCCTTGTAGACCAATCTGTATAGTATCTATAGTTCATCTTTAGCAACTTCGTATTTGGCTTTCACATGTTTGTTGATTGATGTCGCCAGGTCCTTCAAGCTGGTTTTTGTCGAAAGTTTGATCTGCATGTTGTAAAAGAAATTCATAGATAAGAATGGTCTTTTTTGGTCTGAAGAGTAAATATCTGCAAGAAAGAGATATGTCGTTATTACCGGATTCTCTTTATCATTGGCTGTGTAAAATAAGAGTGTTGGATAGTCATCTACCTGCAATGGCAAACAATCAAAACAACATAATCTTCTTAGAATCACCGCACTAGCATCTTATCATCTATAAAGTTCACTGCCATTTGATTTTCATCAATAACATGGGAGCAAATATTGAATTCCTAAGAAATATGAACTAACATAATGCCGTACTATTTAAGGGACCCAAACAAGGACTAACAGACTTCCCTGTACTATTCCAAATGATCCAAATAAGAACAGACAGCAATTATTGGATTGCACTGATCATTAAGCTTTTAAGGAAAAAAGATGAGAGGATCTATAACACTGGCAGAGCACAAGTAGACAACCTAAATTACTGAAACATGGTTTGTTCAGAGAGAGTCCTCACAACTATATCCTTGGAAAAGAAATCAGTTCACATCTTTCTCTCCATAATGCTTAACTGACATCCAATCTCCTAGATTCCATGAAATGCTAGGTTTTCAACTAAATGTTGTAAGCTAAAACTTGATGCCAAAAATAACACTTACTTTCAGTTTTGGATGTTCATTTACAGAAGCATCAATTTTTACGAAGAATAAATTCTCCAAGCTTTTGAAATGCTTAGCCAACTTCTCAACTCGCTTGCTAGTGGTCTCACATGTGATGCACCAGGGTGCGAACACCTGTTTCCCAACGGTGATGAGATTTATATGCAAATAGGCAATATAATCTGTCTATAGATAATTAGGAATTCTTTAAACCAATTAAGGTCGTTTCTTCTTTTTCTTCTATTTCTTTTTTCTTTGGCAAAATAAAGGGGAAGGACTCAAGTATATTCCGAAAATGTAAAGTATAATCCAAAACTGTATGTTATTTTGAACAACTCTCTATTTTGTTCCAAGTTGGTCATCTTTTGTTTCCAAACATACGTTGCTTCAGCTTAGATACTAATAGTAGAAGACTAGAAGAAGAAAAAAAAAAAACACATACCTCTAGTAGAACATTCTTGTTATTATTCAAAACCAAGTCATCAAATGTCTTTCCAACGGCAACATGGACTGTTTCATTTGTCTGCAAATTCCCAGCAGTAGAGTGGTATAAAATTTCTGATAAAATAATGTTTTTTTTTTTTTCAAAAATTGTCTAAGAAAGACATGACGATTCACAGCTTTTCTGTGACTTAGACCAACAATATGCATGTGATAAATCTATCAGATTATGAAATTAGCATTAAGATTATTCTTTGTTTCAGCTCTGCCATAAAATAAACTTTTTTCGAATGAAAGATTATGTAACACACAAAGAAGCAAATTATATAACTATTTTCAAATGAATAGACTAAATTTATCATCTTTGATCCAAAAAGCTCTAAGGAAAACTACTCACGTTATTAGGTATCGGTTGTGATTTGAAGTATGGAGACAGAGTGCCATGCAGAAGCCCCGAGCAGAACTCCTACAAAAGCCAAACCAGATGTTTTAGGTGCCGGCGTAGTTATTGTTTATAAGGAAAATAGGATACATGAGAAAATTTCACCTTTATATTGCTTGGTGTTGGATTTGATTCTAAGAGATATTTAGTGTTGACTCTGACATCAAAAGCAACCACCTGTGCAGAAAACAAACAAAGTTAGAGCCTAGGTAAATATCATCTAGCACAGAGCGAAACGTCATAGCCAACATGCATGCCGTTCACAAGTAGAAAACTAACCACAGTGCTCTCTGCTTCTTCTAGCCCAAATAATGTTAAGTAAGGCTTGGCAAGGTTTTCATCTGTGATGTCTATATAAATAAACATTATCTGGATCAAGAAAGTGATAACGTCATTAGTAGATTGACCCAATTCATTCAACAGTTTCAAACTCAGTCCATTCATATGCACCTCTGACTTGAACTGTCGAGCAACATCCTGAAGAGGCTCCAGAAGTTTCTTGAATTCATCTTCTTCTGCAAAGACAATGACCTAGCAGACAATGAAAAAGAGTTACCAGATCAATAACCTTGTAAGTATGTGTGATTGTTTTCCCATTTCCACGGATACTGAGCTTCAGAAAAATACAATTCTCAGCAGTTAATCTAAGCACACAAATATTAGTGGAGGTATAATCTGCTTGTTATCTGTTTTCAAAAGAAAATTAATCCAACATAATTTAGTGAAACAAAATACACGGACAACCTGCATATTGAATTACTTTATGAATGAATGGAGAGAAAAATATATATTAAAAGATGCACAGGATGTTAGAAAATCCTAAACTTAGATCTGAATTATCATTAGAAAATCCCATATTGATTCCAAGAAGGTCTGATTGCAGTTTACTTATGTTATATTCTGAGTCAGATTTATATAAGATCTTTTCTTTTTTGATACTGTTCCAGAACTACAAATTCCATTTGTGACAAGGTACATGATAAATAAAAAATAAATAAAGATACACATATTTATGTACATATCTACGTATTCCAGTAATAGAATGTTATAAGAGGTATGTATATCATAAGTATCAGAAACCTGAAGTTTAAGAGGGCTGGAGTAAACTGTGGCAGAATTTGATTCAGTCAGTCTGTTAACTAATGGAAACTTGTTATAGTCCAAGAACTTCAATATTTGCTCCATCTCAAAAGTCCCATCTGCAAACCAAACAAATTAACAATTACTTTCGTGAATTCTTGGTCACTGGCAAAACTTCAGAATATGTGATAACATAAAACAGTCAAATATGCAAGTCCACAATACCAAGATCAGGATTTATGGTTTCCTCAGCATATAAACTCTAGTTGACTACAGATAATATGCAAGGAAAAATCAATTATCCTCGCCTCTAAACTAAAAATAAAGAATTATGACAGAGCAACAAAAAAAAATAACAACAAAGTGAAGCTAGGCACAGCGAAAATCTGTGAAAAGAGCAGACAAATAAAGGTTCCTATTTGCCAACTCACCATATGCAGTGTATCTTTCAGCCTCACTTTTCACAATTCCAAGGAAAAGATTAGCTTGTTTTACATTTGGAAAGAGAACATTGGCAACATCGATGTTGCTTACTTCTACGAACTGGATTGCGTTATCAGCAGTTGCTGCTTTTACAAATTCTTTATAGTGAGGCCCCTGATTCCATAACAAAAGAAAAAGAAAACCCAAAATGTCAGTAATATGCAAACAAATCGACAATCAAAGCAAAGAAAACAAAGCATCCCAATACAAGAAACCAGCATGTACCTCAAACTTTTCAAACAAACCAACAACAAATATATTGTGCCTCTTGAGAAACCCCTCTGCTGCTGGCACCGAGCTTATCCTAATAACAGGCTCACCAGTCTTCTTCCTTGCCCATATCACTATTTCTTCCCTGAATAAAAATGTGCCTCACAAACACATCAATGGCATACACTATAAATCTTAGATATTCAGAAATTTGCTTCAATATATACCAACAAATGCAAATTGTTTGAAGACAAGTTGATAGTAGGCAGCAAAAACTGATATTCAGCCACTATTGATAAAGTTACTTGATTGAAGCTGAAGACATATATCCAATACAAGAGAAAACAACAATCACAAAGATTCGAGCAATGAAAAGAGACAGTGATATAATTGACCAGACTAATATTCAGATAGCTAATCCCAGTTAACATAACACAAACATATTCACAATTGAACAGTCTGACAAAGTTATAAGCCCACTTACGCAGAAAATCCACCAGTGTACACTTGAGACGTGCCATTGACAAACAGAAGCAGAGTAGGGAACCCTTTGATCTCAAGAAACGACGCCGTTTTCGGATACCTCTCTCCATCAAGCTTAGCCATCAGAAGAGGACTCCCCAATTCACTGAGTGAAGTTGCGGCCTCAGCAAATTGAGGCATGAGCTCAGCACTTCTGGCACACCAAGGAGCATACCCAAGAACCAGAACAAACTCATTCTTCTCAATCACCCTCTTGGTATTGTCATGGTTGAGCTCAAGAACAATCCTTTGGGCTTTGGTTAACACCTCTGCCTCTGAAGACCTCATATTTGAAGCCCCTCCTTGCTCTTCTTCTTGTTCCACTTCATCATCCAATGCTAGTAGCTCCTCCAATTCACTGTCTTCACTTTCAGTAGTGGCTGTGATTGAAGCTATGAAGTTGGCTAGTAGGAGAAACGTGAGGGCTAAAAGGATGAATCTTGATGTGGGTTTTGGTCTAAACATGGTGGTGGGCAATGTGGGATTGTGGGTTTGTGAGAATTGTGCAGGGGAAATGAGATCTATGGAGTGAAAGTTTGGATCTTTGTAGAACAGAGGAAGGGGGTGTGTGTGAAAATTAGAGCATATAAGTGGAGGTCTAGTATTAGTCAAAAGATTAGAAAGGTAATGCCATCCTGCCGCCTTTAATGCCTTGAATGATGCTATTGCCTAATATATATCTCTAGTTGTTTATTACCTCATTTCATACAGGTATTTGCAAATGAAAGAAGAAAAATCGACTGTCTATTTTTGCATAGAAAGATTGATGGTCGTGCGTATCATGGTAGCCACTACAACTTTGCCATAACTTTGCCATATATTTGGTCTTTTTTCTTTATTTTTTTGTTATTATTGTACTGGGATGATAATTGATTTTGTTATTAACTTAGGGGTGTTTTTGTGTTTGCTTAGGAAAAGAAAACCAAAGTGCAGTTTGGTTTCCACTGTCTTTGTGTTTGCTTGTTAAAGATGTGGGATTTGTAATAGTTAAACAGAACACAAAAGGTCTAATATATTGAACAAACACCAAGTCGGTTATATATACAAGCACAGTTCTAACCCTAAAAGGAAACTAATTACACTGAAAGATTTACATAATCCTAATTGATTACAGTTTATACATCTTCTCAATATACTAGGATTGAGACTCGTGTTAACACTACTCCTCAAGTTGGCGCATACAAATCTTGAATGCCTAACTTGTCAAGTGAATCACTGAATGCCCTGGACAACACAACTTTATTAAGGATGTCAGCTAGCTGCTCCTCCGAATGAACAAATGGGAACGAGATTATGCGAGCATCAAGCTTTTTCTTAATGAATTGCTTATCAATCTCTACATGTTTTGTCTGATCATGCTGAACAGGATTATGTGCAATTTCAACTGCAGCAGTATTGTCACAGTGAAGAGGCATTGATCATTCCTGCTTGAAACCCAAACTATTTAATAAATTTATCAACCATAACAACTCACAAATTCCTTGAGCCATACCTCTGTACTCAGCTTTTGTACTAGAATGGGCCACCACATTTTGTTTCTTGTTTCTCCAAGTGACTAAGTTTACACCAACAAATGTAAAATAGTTAGAAGTAGAACGCATGTCAGTGATGTTCCCTGCCTAGTCCGCATCAGTGTAACCACTAGTCCTCAAATGTCCATGCTTATGAAACACCAGGCCTTTTCCAGGAGCAGACTTTAAGTATCTCAAGATTCTCATCACAGCATTCATGTGATTTTCACTAGGATTGTGCATATACTGACTCACCACACTAACCGCATAAGCAAGATCAGGTCTAGTATGCAACAAGTAAACTAATCTTCCAACTAACCTTTGATATCGAGATATGTCAGTCGGAACTTGATCAGGATACTCTGCAATCCGATGGTTCTGTTCTATCGGTGTATCAACTGGTGTACAACCAAGCATACCAGTCTTTGCTAGCAAATCTAGAACATATTTTCTTTGACTAAGCTTGATACAGTCCTTGTTCCTGGCTACCTCAATTCTCAAAAAATACTTTAAATTCCCAAGGTCCTTCATCTCGAATTCAGAAGAATCTTCTAATTTCACCAATGTTATCATCTATCACTACCATGTCATCTACATAAATGATCAAGGCAGTAAGCTTACCTTGTCGGTGTTTTAGGAACATAGTATGATAAGAGTTACTTTGCCTATACCCAATCTTCTTCATGAAAGACGTGAACCTTCCAAACCAAGCTCTTGGAGATTTCTTCAATCCGTATATGGACTTTTTCAATCTGCACACCACATTCTCGCCGGTAGAAGTATTATATCCTAGAGGAAGATCCATGTAAATTTCTTCATTCAAATCTCCATGAAGAAATGCATTCTTCACATTAAACTATTGCAGGGACCAGTCCAGATTAGCTGCCAAAGATATGAGGACTCGAATGGTATTGATCTTTGCCACATGTGCAAACGTCTCATCATAATTCACCCCATATTTTTTAGTGTATCATTTTACAACCAACCTTGTCTTATATCTGTCAACTGAGTCATTTGCATTATGCTTCACAGTATAAACTCATCTACAACCAATAGTCTTCTTTCCAGGTGGTAATGGCACCAAATCCCAAGTACCATTCTTCTTGAGAGCATCCATCTCAATCTCCATTGCTTTGGCCCACTTCTCCTCCTTGATTGTAACCTACACTTTACTAGGAAGAGACACAACATACAATTGATTCACAAATGCTACATAAGGTTCAGACAATCTATGAGTTGACACGTAGTTGGCTATAGGATACTTGACTTCAGCTGACAAGAGAGGCTCATATTTTTTAGGAGGTTGACCATGGGTTAACCTAGCAAGCAAGACCCTACTAGATTCAGGGACATTGGAGGATGACAACGGAATAGTACTACATATCTCAGGTGATGACAAGCCAAGAGAGATCGTTGATGTAAGGGGAGAGACTGAACTTGCATATACATCTTCAACAACTTGCAGCTGATTACTATTCAATTCTCCAACTTTCGACGTGTCGGACAGTTGTTCGTTATGTCGAACACTTTCAGAACAGAGAATAGACACCTCAACTTGAGCAGGTTCAACAGATTGAACCACTTTTTGAGGTTCCAGAGTATTATCTCTCGAATTCTGGAAATGGTCAGTGACAGGCCGAAGATCCTTTTTAGCGAGGTTACTGTCAACAATTACACAATCTTCTAATTCTCCAAATTGATTTTCATAAAAAACATGCTTCTCCTCCTCACTCGGAGATACCGTAGGAGAAATATAGCACATGTCTTCACTAATTGTAACATTCATGGTGACATAGAATCGTTGAGACGGAGGATGGTAGCACTTATATCCTTTCTGATGGGATCCATATCCAACAAACACACACTTAAGGGAACGAGCCTCCAACTTAGATCTCTGATTTTTGTAAAAATGAACATAGGCCACAAAACCAAAGACACGAGCAGGAAGTTTGTTGAGAGATGAAATAGTAACATGTTCAGACAATACCTCAAAGGAAACCCGATTTTGAACAACTGCGGATGGTAGACAGTTGATAAGGTGAGAGACACACCACACAGCTTCACCCCATAGATATTTGGGTAGATTGGCACTGAGTAAGAGAGCTCTTCCAATATCCAAGAGGTGTTGATTTTTCCTCTTAGATACCTCATTATGTTCTGGTGTCAGAGGACAAGTAGTCTGATGAACAATTTCATGTTGCTGAAAATAGTCTCGGAAAGAGTGGTTAACAAACTTTCCTTCATTGTCAGATCGAAATATTTTCAAACAAGTATCATACTGAGTTCAGATGAGACTATGAAAAGCGATGAAAGCCGAAAACACATCATCCCTCTTTATCAATAACACAACCCAAGTTAATCTTGTAAAGTCATCAATAAACAAAACAAAATACTTCATTCCTATCAATATCAAATTCTTCGAAGGCCCTCATACATCACAATGAATCAATTCGAATGGTGCAGAACTAGAAGAAAAACTAGGAGAATAACTGGACTTATGACTCTTAGCAAAAACACAAGTTTCACAATGGAGACTTGACTCTTTTATTCCAAAAAACAAAGATGACATCGACTTCTTCATGACTCCAAAAGATGGATGACCCATTTAGCGATGCCATAGCCAAATTTCTTTTACTCGATTAGAATTCAATGTCAGGGCAACGGTTGGTGACGGTGCTCTTGCTTCCCCGCTGTACATGTAATCCATATGAAACAGTCTCCCCCGCATATCCCCCTTGCCTATTATCACCTGAGATGACAGGTCTCGGAAGATAATATACATAGGAAAAAAGGTTATAAAACATTTGTTTTGTGAAATCAATTCAGACACAGACAATAAGTGATATGATAAAACAGGAACATAAAAGACTTTGTTTAACACAATTATTAGAGTAACTTGAATTGACCCTATACCTAGGACCGGGAAAGACGCCTCATTTGTATTAGACACTTCAGGTGTGGGAGATGGGGACAAACTCGAAAAAAATGACTTATCAAATGTCATATTATTCAGAATCAATTATTCATGTATCACTACGAGTAAAGTTAGAAATTTTTAATGCAATACCAATTTTACCTCTTTTCTCCTGAGAACACATACCTGTGGTGAGGTCTCGTCATCCTACTCCATAGAAATCAGGATCACGGGAAACTTCAGGTTGATCACCAAAGATTGCAAGATCCATTGCAAAGAGGATTTGATGACAGAGGAACAGAACAAGTACGACAGAATTCAACCAAATCGAAAGCTTCCTCTTCGACACGTCGAACAGATCAAATTGGGACAAGTTTAAAACAAATTTACAGCAAAAAACATCAGTGTTAGATTACCAAGATTGCCAAGATGGACTTAGGGTCTGATGCCAAGTCAAACAGAACACAAAAGGTTGAGAATTTTCTAATATATTAAACAAACTCCAAGTCGGGTATATATACAAACACAGTTTTAACCCTAAAAGGAAACTAATTACACCGAAAGATTTACATAATCCTAGTTTATTACAGAATATAGATATTCTCAATATACTAGGATTCGACTCGCGTTAACAGTAGTTTCGTCCTCTTCTTGTTTTGATCAACGCTTGCCAAGCTTACGTTTGCTTTGCTGAAACATATTTTGTGCATGATGCGGTTGCTAACTTTGCCATATTTTTTGTCATAACCATTTTGGTCTCACATTCTATTGTGAGTCGTTTGATAGTTTGAACAAAGTATGTAGACCTCTGACAGATGAGAGCAGATACATAAATTCGGATTGTATAGAGGGTCCTCCATCTTTTCTATTGTTGTACATTATATGGTAGAAACAAAACCATCGCAATCATGTATCGAACATTTACACAAGTTCAACCTATTTACATTAATTTATTTGCACAAATGCATTACACAAAAGCATTTTATCAAAACTAGTCCTGCAGTATCTCAGAGTAGGATTCTTCCTTGAACAATGATGCTGCTCATTGAGCCAAGGACTATAGAGATATATCAGTTATAAGTGCATGCACTCTCTTTGAACTTGAGGGGTTTGGTGACAGTAGGATCTATAACCAAAGGACATGAGATTGCCCTTATGTGCTTGGTTTTCACTAGATGTCCAACAACGTACCCTCGAGACTTGATTTCAAAATTTAGGGTCAGTGGAACTGGAGCCAAAGCACCAGTTGAAGAGTACATCAAACCTGATCCGGCACCATACAGAGGAACCTTGGTCCCTGCCAAGATCACTGATACTGTTTGGGAGCTCTTTCTTGGCTGGTAGAATTTCATTAACTGCAATAGCAAAGTAAACAAAAATTTACTTACCATGATGAGCTTTGAACACGTTTAGTTCAAGATGCTTATTAATCATGAATGGTTCGGGAACAAATAAAGATTCAGGGGAGACAGATTTCCCAACCTGACCAGTTGCAACAGAAATGTCTGAATAGAGAAGATTGATGGGTGTGGAGCTAACATGAATGCCAAAAATTGAAGCAGGGTTGCGCACAGTGAATTTTAGTGAGCCATTCACTGTCAGCATCTTTGTTGGAACCCCTGAAAAATCTGAACCTTCGCCAACGTAGACATTGCTAACTGTCAAGCTCTGCACATTGAATCATCAATTCTTCATTTAGGGATTGGCTTGCAGCAGAGAGAAATAACAAGGAAGAAAGCAGTTTGTGCAAATAGGTAAAACCGCCCTAGGAGCTAGCTTCAAGGTGTTTGTGTCAAGTTTGGTGATATTGCTGTTCCAAACTCCCCAAATAGACCATCCAATCTTATCCTATTAGGAACATTGCACTAAATACTAAACCATAAACTCAATACCATTACTCAAATAGGCATAAGCCTAAAAACTGCAGTCTTGAGCATAAACTCAAAACCATTTTTCACAAAGGCATAAGCCTAGAAACTGCATAGTCTTGAGCATAAGCAAAATGTCAACGCATAAAAAATCAGAAAAGTGTCGTACTCGTTTACTTTTGAGCCAATTAGACCAACTGACAAGGATGTTAAAGAAAAAAAAAAAAACCTAAAATGACCAATTCTTTCAGGCACATCTTAGCATCATTATACAGACCTCAGACAAAATTAAGTAAGAACTTTTCATAATGACTTGAACCATTTGAGAAAAATTGAACTGCAAATTAGACAATAAGTTCTCAATTATCATACCTTGACTAAAACCTCAGCTTTGAAAGGCTTACTTGCTCCCCAAATGATCAAGCAGAAGACAGTGAACAACACCACAAAGCCAAATAGAGCCATCAAGATCTGCATACGCCTCGAAAACTCCTTATCAAGATCATCATAATCCCCTTCTTCCATAATTACTTTACACTCCGGCCACCCTTTGTCATTGTTCCTATGCTGCTTCCGGCCGCCCTTCCTCTCTGAGGAGGACCTGAAAATCCCCGAGAACCGGCTCGCAGAGGAGTTCCTCGAGTGCCTTCCAAAGGAGGGGTGGGAGGGTGACTCCATAGGGCTGTTATTGTAAATGGGAGTGGCCTGCATTGAGGAGGACTTGTCTCCATCATGTGAGACTTGTGAGTCCCTTGAAGGGCTTTGAACATAGTACACAGGAACCTTTGGAGACCTTGATGGTGATGATGCAGCTAAGCTAGTCATATCAGACTCGGATTTAGCTGAAAGCATGATTGCTTGTAATAACTGAATGCAGGAAAATCACCGAGTCTGAAAATAGTTGGAAAGGAACAAGAAGATACTAGTGAACCTGAGTTGAATATCACCAAAGGTCTTAGTATCTTAGCAGATTCTCTGATATCCTGAGAAAAAATTCAGAAAGATATCAACATTCCATGCAATACTGAGAAATTGAAGAACTAGACCAAAGCAGGGAACATAAATTGGAAATTCTATGAAACTTACAAAGCAAGCTTTGTGCAGAGATTGGTTCTGCAGAATCAAAAGCAACAAAATACAAAGTAGTGTGAGTGAAAATTCACACAAAGTTTCAAACTTTCAGCAGATTCTCAGAAACCCAGAAACTACGTTCAAAAGATAGTGAACTAAAGTTGAGTTCTGTACTATAGAAAAACTGGAAACTCCTCTGTACGAAACTCTTTGTCACAGTGAAAGGACTATAATCAAGAACTAGCTATCTGTTTTCCCTTGTCTTTGTCTGTCCCTATGTCTGCCAAGCAAAGAGAGCGAGTGAGGTGAAGCTTTCCCCTTCCTCTTAACAACCAATGAGAGGAGTCTAGGAAGTCCCACTTGACACTCACCAGTCACCACCCCTTGTTCTTTAGGCTTTAGCCAAGACACCAAGTTGTAAAATAGAGCCACAAGTGTCGGCAGCACTCAAATTCCATATAAAACCCATAATTGATAACTAATTTAAATGGGAAGAGATAATATAATCTGTGAATGTGTGACAATGATGCTTTCTAATGAGACTTATTTATTGGATGGAGGTTTTGACAAAGTACCTACCAAGATTCCAGCATGGTGGTGCTTGGTGTCTTCTTCTTCAACAAATCAACATGCTTTAATTTAATGGAAAAACTGGTTGGTTCTCTTGTATGTTTCACGTTTATGTCCTTTTCTGGGGTAGTACATCTGGAAATGTGAATTAATATTTGAATTCTGTGATAAATGTTAACGCGAGTCTCAATCTTAGTATATTGGAAAGATATATATTTTGTAATCAACTAGAATGTAATCTTTCAGTGTAATTAGTTTCCTTCTAATGTTATAATTGTGCTTGTATATATACCCGACTTGGGGTTTATTCAATATATTAGAAAATTCTCAACTTTTTGTGTTCTGTTTGACTTGGCATCAGAGCCTAAGTTGATCCTGGCAATCTTAGTAATCTGACCCTGTTGTTTTTCGTTGCAAATTTGTTCTAAACTTGTCTGTAGTCGGTAGTCGGTAGTCAGTAAACTACCTTCCACTCCCCCAGACTCTCTGACCCCGCGTGTAGCCATTGTGCGCAGAGTCATGTGTAGAAGGGAGATATCTGAGAGACTCCCCCCATTTGTAACACTCCACCCCGCGGGATGGATAGACTCCCCCCACTTCTAACACACCACCCCGCGGGATGGATATACTCCTCCATCCCTCCCTTACTCCACCCCGCGCTGGATGGATGCTCTTGTAACACCAAAGGCATGTAAGTTGATTCTAAGTGGATGTAGCCATGTCCTCCGAGGCATGGTGAACCACTATATGTCCTTGTCTCTCGCCCATGTTTATTATTTTTATTCATATTCCACCGTGATTCCGCAGAGCCTCCGGGTTTATGCAGAAACACTGTCCCAATTTGATCTGTTCGACGTGTCGAATGAAGCTTTCGATTTCGTCGAATTATGTCGTATTTGTTCTGTTCCTCTGTCATCAAATCCTCTTTGCAATGGATCTTGCAATCTTTGGTGATCAACCTGAAGTTTCCCGTGAACTTGATTTCTATGGAGTAAGAGGACAAGACCTCACCACATGTATGTGTTCTCAGGAGAAAAGAGGTAAAATTGGTATTGCATTAAAATTTCTGAATTTACTGGTAGTGATACATGAATAATTAATTCTGGTGTGTCTGATCATATGACATTTGATAAGTTCTTTTTTTCGAGTCTGTCCCCATCTCCCAGACCTGAAGTGACGTCTAATGCAAATAAGGTGTCATTCCCGATCCTAGGTATAGGGTCAATTCAAGTTACTCAAACATTGTGTTAAACAAAGTCCTTTATTTTCCTGCTCTATCACATAACTTATTGTCTGTTTCTGAATTGATTTCACAAAAAAAATGCTCTGTAACCTTTTTTCCTATGTATGTTATCTTCCAAGACCTGTCATCTCAAGCGATAATAGGCAAGGGGGATCTGTAGGGGAGACTATTTCACTTGGATTGCATGTACAATGGGGAAGCTAGAGCACCGTCACCAACTGTTGCCCTGACATTGAGTTCTATTTGAGTAAAAGAAATTTGGCTATGGCATCGCCGAATGGGTCATCCATCTTTTGGAGTCATGAAGAAATTGATGTCATCTTTGTTTTTTGGAATAAAAGAGTCAAGTCTCCATTGTGAAACTTGTGTTTTTGCTAAGAGTCATAAGTCTAGTTATTCTCCTAGTTTTTCTTCTAGTTATGCACCATTCGAGTTGATTCATTGTGATGTAGGGGGGGCTTTGAAGAATTTGACATTAACAGGAATGAAGTACTTTGTTTTGTTTATTGATGACTTAACAAGATTAACTTAGGTTGTGTTATTGAAAAAGAGGGATGCTGTGTTTTCGGCTTTCACCGATTTTCATAGTCTCATCCGAACTCAATATGATGCTTGTGTGAAAATATTTTGATCTAACAATGGAAGAGAGTTTGTCAACCACATGGACTTGTTCATCAGACTACTTGTCCTTAGACACCAGAACAGAATGGGGTATATGAGAGGAAAAATCGACACCTCTTAGATATTGGAAGAGCTCTCTTACTCAGTGTCAATCTACGTACCCAAATATCTATGGGGTGAAATTGTGTTGTGTATCTCTCATCTTATCAACCGTTTACCATCTGCAGCTGTTTAAAATCGGGGTTCCTTTGAGGTATTGTCTGAACATGTTACTATTTCATCTCTCAACAAATTTCCTGCTTGTGTCTTTGGTTATGTGGCCTATATTCATCTTTACAAAAATCAGAGATCTATGTTGGAGGCTCGTTCCCTTAAGTGTGTGTTTGTTGGATACATATCCCATCAGAAAAGATATAAGTGCTACCATCTTCTGTCTCAATGATTCTATGTCACCATGGATGTCACATTTGGTGAAGACTTGTATTATTTTTCTCCTACGATATCTCCGAGTGAGGAGGAAAAACATGTTTTTTATGAATATCAATTTGGAGAACTAGAAGATTGTGTAATTGTTGATAGTAACCCCGCTGAAAATTATCTTCAGCCTGTCACCAACCAGATTTAAAATCTGAGAGATAATACTCTGTGTTTGAACCAAAGGAGATTTTTGTCCAAGTAATAACTTTACTGGACTGTAAAATGTCCGAGTAAATGTTAATTACTTTCTTGGTCCACGTCATAACCGTCGAGCCCAATTTGTCCAAGTTTACAAGTGTTAGCCCATGTAGAATGCGCAAATTGGACATGTGTCATATGTTGATTAGTCCGCATGGGCTAAGCCTTGTCCTCGTGAGATTAGGGTTTCAAAGATTATCTTTCTTTTGCCGCAGTCGGGCTACTATATAAAGGACTAAAACTCTACAATCTATGGACAATCAAATCTTACAACTACAATACAAACAGAACCTTTCAACCTAGTTGAAACCCCCTTTTAAGCCTCTCGAAAACCCTAACCCTAAGCGCACCGCCGCCTAGGTTTTCTCAGAGCCCTTTCTGGACTCGCCGCTAATGTGTGCAAAAGCACCTACAAAGATACCCTATTATCAAACCAATTATATCGAGGTAGTAAATGGCAAATAGGGGTCATTACCCGCAGAGGATTGGTGAAACTAAGACTTAAAAACACAAGAAACACAAACAAACACGTAAACCAGAAATCTGACAGATTCGACTTAGGAGCAGAAACCGAATTAATTAACTAATCTAGACTCAACCAAAAATTATGAAATTAAATACACAGTAACTAGACACAGTGGTGGACTACCAAAAAAATTTTGAGGGTATTCGGAGTTGGTTTGACTGGTGAACAAACATAAATAATACAGGAGTATTGCTGAAAACAGAATACTAAAAGTGAATATGGATGTAAATATGAGAGAAACAATAGCTAGGAACTTCTCTTCACCACTAGATATGCTTCAATCACCCTAAAACAATGTCAAGGATTATAGATAAATGCACTCACAGTTAAGCCAATGTCGTTAGGTCATTAACCGTATTATGTTCTCTCACATGTCATGTTAAGTGAAATATCTTATCGACTTAACTATATTACCAATTAATTGATTTATGAAACGTCGGTATCTAAACCAAAATAACTGAAATCATGAAGTTCTAAGAATGTTTGAGTAACAACAAAGAATCTAAGGTCAATGTCGGTAGTCTTAGATTACCAAGGAATTACTTCACACAAGTACATGCAAAGAACTTGTTATCTCTCATAGAATATGCAATGATATGTCGGTCATATACACATTCAAAATAATAAACCCTAAAACATGCATCAAAGTGTCGACCCAATGAAACATGCAATAGAATTATCAATGAACAATCAGTGAAGAAATTGTCATCTAGAATTATATAAATCAATTGGGGTTCAAAATCGAAGACATATCTAGAGCTTTGATCAGCCCCTAACTATCAAGGAGTTTAGTTACACATAGTCTTGAATAAGAACATTAGAGAATCCATGGAAGATGAACTAAAGGTGGAGAAGAAAAACTTGATTGGCTCAAAGACCGGTTGAATTCTCCCTGGTTCCTCTTTTCTTCTCTCCCTCTTTTCTTTTTCTTTTCTTCTCTCCTCTATGCTCTCATCCGTTCCTCCCTTCTGTTCTCAGCCTCTTTTCTTTTTAAATAGGTCCATTCACCCTAGGTCTCCCGTCCATCCCCATATCCAACTAGGATTTAGGAATCCTTATTAAGCCCAATTATCTCATTTTCTTTGTTTGACTTCAAAATACCTAAAAACAAATAAAGTCAATTAAAAACAAGAAAACATAACAAAATAACTAAGTAATATGAATAATTAGCATGATAAAAGTCACACAAATATGCGACTATCAGCCGCCAATCACCTTTGATTTCCCTATAATTGCTCTGCTCGCGTCCTGCCGTGTATATCGACTTGCTTGTGCGTGTAAATCATCATCAGAGGTCGCACCTGGAAATCCCTCCTCGCCTAATCAAGAAGTCGAGCGCACCTTTAGACCTTTTCCTCGTCCGCGAGATGGCACGCCCGCAAAAAACCCCACTTTTGTTCGCTATCTACCTCTGCTTCGCGCGCTGAGGATCGTGGCCAAAACATTGGCACGCCTAGTGGGATAGGGAGTGCAAGTGATTCACCATAGGGAAGTCGGGAGAATCACTATACGTGAAACCTCGGATTTTTTTGTCTCAAGCACAGATCACCACGGTACAAGCCCCATAACAGCGCGGCTTGTCGTTCCTTCACTCAAGAGTAGGTTCTCGCTCAGTTTGGTGTCCCAGACTTCAGCGAAGTTGCCATGGTAGGCTCTCAGCCGACCCAAGACACAGACTCTACTCTGTCTATGGAGCAAGTCTTCCAGATGTTCGCACAACTCACGGGGAAGATCCAGGTTTTGACAAACCAGACCTCCGCCACCCAACAAAGCGTTGTTGACCTAACTGAACAGGTCAAGCAAGACAGAGCCCTTTTGAGGGCTACCCATGACAAACTCACCACGTTCAGTGAGGATTACAGCCACCTTGATGCCAAGTTCACTAAAACTAAGGGCTTGGTTGAAAGTAGCCTTCAACAGATCCGGTCGGACCTAGACCAGAACAGGGAGACCGTGAAGTAGCATGCAGAGATCTTGTCGCTCACCCGCACGATAGTAGATGAACAAACTCACCGCTTGGACGACCATGACACTAAGCTGCATAACTAGTAGAGTGTTTCTTTCTTTGGAAGCAAGAACAATTTAGAAAAGCTAGACAAGTTCAAGGAGAAACATAACCAGCTGAGTCTGCGGGTCCTTGAAGTTGAAGACTGGATGAGGTCGTAAGAACCAAAGAACTTTACCCTAGATCCTCTTGGCACAAACGTGAACGAGGGGACATCCAAATATATCCCGCCGAATGAGCGCGCTAGGGCAAACCCTAAGGTTGGAGGCCAAAAGACTCTGCACTTCACATCAGGAGAAGGAACTTCCAAGAGTCCGCCCCCGCATGGCTCTGTTGCTCCCTTCAAGGGAGCTAACAATTCACTACGCCAGGGAGTTGAGACACTGGCTGAGCCAGTTCTAATCTACTCCAGCCCCGCTCCCAAGAGTAATAGATAGGTCGCTAGCTTCTCTGCATGGCTGAACCATGAAAAGGGAGCAGAGCCTACACCTGTGATGGCAGCCAACTAGCGCCAACTTATCTCCACCATAGTCAAGGAGCAAACCGAAAAAATGTGATGCTGACTTGCGCTATCGCGGCCCCTACCCTGATAGTGTGCGTAATACCCTTTCCCCCAAGGATTCAAGAACATAGTCTTCACTACCTTCTCTGGGGAAACAAGGGAGGATGCAGCAATCCATATGGCCCATTTCAAAGTCCAGTGCGGCCAATATGGGAATAATAATATTCTCAAGCTCAAGCTCTTCGGGACTTCTCTGTCCGGAGCTGCCTTCAGTTGGTACTCCAGGTTGAAGCCGAGGTCCATTGCGAACTGGCCTACCATGGAGACACTATTTCGGGAAACCTACGGTACCATTGAGCCAGAGGTCGGCCTTAACTCCCTCACCCAGATGAGCCAGCAAAACATGGAGTCTAGAGTTTCTTTTCTCCAACGTTTCAAGATCCAACAGGCCAAATGTGATTACTTGCTACCTGAGTAGGAGGCTATTAAGTTGGCCATCTGTGGTCTTGAACATCGCCAACGGCTGAAGCACCATGGGGAACACTTCACATCCATAGGCGACCTGATCAACAAGGTCGGTAGTTACGAGCTAATTCTCAATGAAATTGATGAGAAGACAAATGCTTCCAAGGGGACTTATGTTTCAGGGAGAAACATGACAGTGGGGGTACTAAACCTCCAATCCCCTTCATTTGATTCCTATTACCAGAGGCAGGAGGAAACTGAGGCCGCGCGGGAGTATGATGATGTTGGAGCGGTCGAACTGACTGGGAAACCGTTGGCTCATAAACTGAAGAATCTCAAAATAACTTGCGAGCCAATCACAATCCAATCTTTTGCATGGACCAAGGCCGAATACGAGTCTTACACGTATGACGCGAAAAATGCTCATCGTGTCTTTAATGACTTGATTGAGGCAAAGTGCATCCACTTGGACCACAAGATCCCGCCAAAGGAGGGGCTAAAAGACAAGAAGTACTGTAGCTTCCACAACGTCTACAATCACCTCACCAAAGACTGTGTCAAGCTCCGCGACTAGCTACAGACTTGGCTAAACTCTGGAGCTTTGAAAATGAAAACGCCAGAGGGAACAACCTCTCTAGTGGACGTGGACCCCTTCCCCGCCGTGGTCGGCATGGTTGAGGTGAATTGGAACGACCAGCCGAAGGAGAACAGCCGCCGCCGCGTGCTGAAGCCAGGCCAGCGGAGAGTCACCTTAGACTTGTCGGACCACCCAAAAGATGACAATCCACGCCGTGCGTCTAAAAGAGGCCGCGAGGAGGACAATGTTGGTGCAGTTCGGCCATCCCGCCAGTACACCTATAACGTCAACCTCGCACACGAGGTTCTAGACGACCTTAATGATGACGGACTCATCATAGTGTCAAGAGCCTTGCCCTAAATCGAGTATAAGGAATGTCGCATACACTGCCAGTTCCATGATAGTTGGGGACACAGAACTCGCGATTGCTACTAGCTTTGCGAGCAAGTGAAAGACTGGCTCGAACTCAAGTACATTCACTTTGAAAACAAAGGCGACTTCATGATTGCAACGACTGGCATTGCTTGGCCTCGCATCGGCTAGCGCGCGATCAAGTTGGACCTATCTCCAAATGCAGGTCCGCGTGAGCCGCCAGGTCGAAACCGTAAGAGACTAACGAATGACTATACCTTGCTGGCGAACCAAAATGGAAACCAAAAACCAGCAAGGCGGTTAGCCACCAGATTACAGCCCTATCATCCTTCAAGGAAAGATAAGGGCAAAGCTATCATGCGGGACGATACACCGTCCCTCGTGGAGAACTTCCAACCCATGAGTCCAAGAACTCCCGACGAGCTGGATCAAAGGATCAAGCGCCTCGAGACATTCGTCTAATCACATTGGACAGAAGAAGTACCTTCATCTCCAGCCTCAAGCGAGATGGATATATCTGATTCCAGCAGCGGGTATCAAGGAAACGAGGCTTCAAGCCCTAGCCAAGGTATCTTAACCGACCCATACATTCCCCCAACATCCAAGTCAGCAATCAAGGAGGGGGTATGGTACACGCAGCAAGGGGGCAAGCCAGTCACCATCTCTAGATCCAAGTAGCGGAAGCTCCAGAAGAAATATGGCAGCATCCAACGTGCCCTCCGAGCTGTCGATGATGGCTTCATACGATCTTCGCAGCTCACGCATGCACCTGAGAGGATGTGGAGAGAAGCCGAAGGTTTGTGCGCTCTACTCCAAAGGTCACATGTCACGCCTCCACGAGTGTGTGCGTAAGTAGCAGATGACCCCGCTCCAAAAATGAATGTCTTCTGTCGCCTTACCGTACCACCAAAATAGGACGCTCAACCTTCTAGGAAAAGACCATCTCTAGAGCCGGAAAGGAGAAGGGATCCACAGCCCTTTCGGTGCAAGCCTTCACCAATGACAACTCTAAGGTTCCTCTAACTGTGGACAATTAGTCGGCAAAGGATGAACAACCCTTGACTAAACTCATGTGGTGACCATGGCGGATGGAGAGTAACGCATCGCCAAGTGCTAAAAGCGCTACCTCTAGCCCTAATCTTGCAGTGCTGATGGCTCAACATTTCTGGGAGAATTCGTTGAATGACGAGGCTCATTCTGAGCCTCGCATTGACTTAGGTGAAGACCAAGCAGAAGAGCAAGGGGAGTCACTAACTTGTAACATGCTTGAAGTCTCTGCATGGCCTGCAAACCAGGAAGTCAACCCTGCGGAGAGTGCCTTCGCTGTGCTCGAAGGCGAGCTTGGGGTGATTGAGGACCAGCTGGTCCCAGTCCGCGAGCAGTTTTCCTTTCAGGTTGGCATGGTATTTTTCATATCCGAAAATATGCTCTCCCGCCAAACACAACGTGCAACACGGCAGATATTCCAGACACTAGCAATAATGTCTGCGACATGTCCCCACCTTGCAGCAGCGAGATGGTTCCTGCCTTGGCGGAACCCGCGACCGCTCCACCAATGAAAGCCACGAGCCGTGTCACACACATGTCAACTCTAACTTTCTCCACACCAACCCTAGACATGGCCACTCACATAAGGCCATTGTATATTTCAGCTGAAGTTGAGGGGATCACAATTAACAAGATCATGGTTGACACTGGAGCTGCGGTGAACGTCGTTACCACCCGTACTATGGGACTCCTCGGTACCCCGCGCTCATCCAGACCACGTCCTTCACAGTCAAGAATTTCACTAGACAAGTCTCCAGAACTCTGGGCTTGTTATTCCTAAGAGTCAAGATTGGACCGACATCAAGGGTTTATACTTTCTTCGCGGCCGAGTGCGCTTCTTCATACAACATGATCCTAGGCCACGACTGGATCCATAGAAGTTTCTACATGCCTTCTTCTATGCACCAAGAACTCATGATCTGGGACACTGAGACATGCGAAACTTTCATGATTAAGGCCGACCCGCGTCCTTTCTCCATCTCTGCCAACTTCAATGATGCCCGTTATTACAATACTGATTTGGGCCCGTTGGATATCCAAGATGTTGAATTTAAAGGCCACCCCTATGGGGTCACGGCCTCTAACTTAACGCGATGAGGGCTCACCCAAGCGAGGGATAACTTACAACGTCCTCACACCATCACGGATCCCCTTCAACCCTCTGATGATTAGTGCTTCCTCAGAAGAAGCGCGTGAGGCTAGCCAGTCCTTGTGTGAGAGCCTCCTCTCATACTGGGCAGAACGTGAAGCCTATGACAAGGTCGCGACTATGGAGTATGTGGAAGAAATAGTGGATCACAACGATACCAAAGAGGAAGTTATTCAGTTAGCTTCCGTCGCTTTGGACAATACACCACCTCAAGTCTGCGACCCCATCACACAAGTTGACGTAGGGATTTCAAAGAAGCCCCTGCTCATCTCCATCAGTGCCAAGTTAATGGCGGATGAACGGGAAGCTCTTTTAACTCTCCTGCACAAGTATAGGTATTGCTTCACCGAGAAGTACGAAGACATGCCGGGCTTGTCTCCGGATTCAGTTTGTCACTGGTTGCCTACTCATCCTGAAAGACGTCCAGTCCACCAACACGGCAGGTTCATGCGAACTGAGACACAGATCGCGGTCAAGGAAGAAATTGAGAACATGCACCGCTCAGGTATCATTTGTGTGGTCAAATACAATGAATGGCTCTCCAATGTCATTCATGTTCGCAAGAAGAACGGCAAAATGCGCGTATGTGTTGACTACCGAGATCTCAACAACACAACGTCTAAGGATATATACCCCATGCATGTTGCCGACCTCCTCATTGATGCGGGTTCAGGGCATGAAGTGCTATCCTTTATGGATGGAACAACTGGATATCATCAAATTCCTGTTGCTAAAGAAGATCGCCACAAGACCGCCTTTCGCTGCCCGTGGTTTGCAGGTGTGTTTGAATATGTTGTCATGTCATTCGGACTCAAGAACGCAGGGACAACTTATCAGCGCGCCATGAACCTCATTTTCCATGACATCCTAGGCAAACTGATTAAAATTTACATAGACGACGTGGTGGTTAAAACCAAGACTTGGGCCACACACATTGAAGACCTCTGGCAGGTTTTCATGCGGATGCGGAAGCATAACCTAAAGATGAATCTCGCCAAGTGTGTTTTCTTCACGGAAGCAGGCGACTTCCTAGGGTTGCTAGTCCATCAGAAGGGTATCGAGATCCTTAAAGACAAGGCGCATGCGGTAATAAACACCTCTCCTCCTACAACTAAAAAGGAGTTCCAACAGCCGATCGGGCCGATCAACTTCCTCCACCGTTTCATTTCAAACGCGGCACGGAAAGTTCAGCCTTTTTCTCCTCTCTTAAAGCTCCAGGGGCAACCGAGTTCGTTTGGGAGTCACAACATCAAGAGGCTTTTGATCGTATCAAGGACTACCTCACGAACCTGCCTGTCTTGGTTCCACCTCGCCCTGACATTCCGCTTAAACTCTACATCGCTACTGCTGACTTGTCCATTGGTGGATTCTTGGCACAAGATGATGAGAACAGGGTGGAGCATGCCGTTTATTACATTAGCCGGGTACTAATAGATTGTGAAATGCGCTACTCTCCAATGGAGAAGTTGTGTCTCGCCCTATTCTTTGCAGGATGTAAACTCCGCCACTATATGTTGGCCTTCACCACGGTGGTGATCGCTCAGTCTGATCTCGTCAAATATATGTTTTCCCGCCCTATCCTACGGGGTCGTATAGGAAAATGGATATTGGCTTTGCCTGAACTCTCCTTGCAATATGTTCCATAAAAGGCAGTTAAAGGACATGCCATTGCGGACTTCCTCGCTCATCACCCACCAACTGAGCTTATAGAGTTCCACAAGTTGGAATTCGCTGCTGCTTCCCTCACCTCGTGGACTCTTTACTTTGATGGATTGCGTACTGAACTCGCTGCAGGTGCTGGAATTGTCATTGAAAACCCTGTAGGAGACCGTTTCTCCTATTCCTTCCAGCTAGACTTCAAATGTACAAATAACCAGGCGGAATATGAGGCGCTCATCATCAGACTGGAAATCTTGTTAGACTTAGGAGTCCACGAGGTCCAAGTCTTTGGTGATTCCTTATTGGTTATCAACCAGCTCGTGGCGAAGTTTAAGTGCTTAAGCTCGTCCATTGAGCCCTACTTGCGAAAAGTTTTTGACGTCCTGGATAGCTTCGATGACGTCCACATTGAGCATATTCCACGCGAATACAACTTCACGGAAAATGAGCTCGCACAGATTGCATCCGGTCTTAGCTTGCGCGATTGAGTGCGCGAACGACTACTCAAGGTTGAGCGACGCACTCTTCCTTCTTTTATCGCAAGGGGGAAATATCAAGTTGATCTTCTTGACGTTGCTGCTTTAGACCCTATTGACGAGGATTGGTGGCTGCCATTTATCGCCTACCTCAAGAACCCTCATGATGCTACTCATTCCTGGAAAATGCAGATTCTCGCCCTTAACTTTGTGCTTCGCAACGGCGAGCTTCGCCGGCGTGGCGAGGACGGTAACGACTTCCGCTGCGTATATGGTAACGAGGCTAAGCGACTTATGCGCAAGGTTCATTCCGGAGTTTGTGGTTCACACCAGGCAGGACCAAAGATGTGTTGGCTAATCCGTCGCCACGGCTACTACTGGCCTACTATTCTCAAGGACTATATTACTTTCGCCAAAGGTTGTTAGGATTTCTAAGCTCACGGATCAGTGCAACATATTCCTAATATTTCGTTGCAGCCGATCATTAAGACGTGGTCGGGTTGAGGATGGGCGATAGACTTCATCGGGATCATTCATCCCCATTCCTCGGAGCAGCACAAGTTCCTCATCGTGGCTACCAATTTCTTTACCAAGTGGGTTAAAGCCAAGCCACTCAAGGTCGCCTCCGCGAGCTCGGTTCGTAACTTTATCTTCTGCAACATTATTTCCTGCTTTGGTATTCAGGAATGCATCGTGACGGACTGGGGGGTAGCTTTCATGGCTGATTCTGTAGTCACATTCCTTGTCGGCTATTGTATCAAGCTCTTGCATTCAACCCCCTATTATGCACAATCTAATGGTCAGGCGGAGGTGAGCAATAAGGTTATCCTCAGTATCCTGCGCAAGATGCTAGAATTGAACCCTTGCGTTTGGCATTTGGAACTTTACCATACTTTATGGGCCTACCGCACTTCCAAGTGCGGTCCAACGTCCACTACCCCTTATGCTCTCATGTTTGGTCATGATGTTGTCCTCCCTCTCGAGGTTCATGTCGCATCACTTCGCGTCCAGGAACAGCACCAATTGCTTGGCGATGATTACGTACAAGCAATGTGGAAAGAGCTCGAAGACCTTGACGAACACCGCATCACTACCTTCAACAATCTCATCCTTGAGAAACAGAGCATTACTCGGTCCTATGATCGAGTTACCCACGGACAGAGCTTTGTCGAGGGCTAAGTAGTGTGGTGAGCCGTGTTACCATTAGGCGAGAAGACCGAAGGTCAAGGTAAGTGGTCCGCGCGGGGGAAGGACCCTTTATTATTCATCATATATTGACTAAGGGGGCATACCACTTGCGCGACTTTGATGGTTCACTCCATCCCAATCCTATTAATGATCGTTTCTTAAAATGTCATATCACCGGTATTTGGGAGCACGCAGATCCTCCGCCTCCTGAGCTCGCAACCGTTGTTCATAGTGCTCCACGCCTTCACGATAGCACTCCATCGCCTCCCACTAGGAGGCAACCAGAGAGAGAAGAATAATTAGTTCATTCCTTTGTAAATGTACGCGGTCTACCAACAGACTAGTACATGATTGGGGCCTATTCCAGAGGCCCTAAATTTCTAAAAATTTAAATTTTACATGCAGTTAATATGTAGTTTAGTTGTGCTAATTTTTTCTTTATTTCTCTCTTCCATTTCATTATAAACGTGCAAAGTCTAACCACAGACTAGTACATGATTGGGGTCTATTCTAAAGGCCTTAAATAAAACATTACATTTTTCTTCCTCTTTCCGAGCAGGCGAATGCGGAAGTAGAACAGGCAAACGAGGTCTGTTTCCCTCGTTGGTTCACCTCATCATTCTTTTGTTCACTAGCGAGGCAATACAGTCCGTGTCACCAACTTTACACCAGGATACATACCTACTCGCTACGCAATGAGCAGGGAACCCCTTTGACATAACCAAGTTATCTCACTAGTTGGTTGGGGACGTACATTTCAAAACTTTGGTTCCCCTCAGCGAGATGAAGGTCGCGATGGCGCCAGAACGTTAACATCCTCAAACTTTTGAATTTTCACGACATATTCAATAAGGTCTTTTCACTTAGATAATCCAAAGCTCAAGGCCTAGGGGGCAATGTTTGAGCCAAAGAGCCAAAGGGGATTTTTGTCCAAGTAATAATACTTACTGGACTGTAAAATGTCCGAGTAAATGTTAATTACTTTCTTGGTCCACGTCATAACCGGCGAGCCCAATTTATCCAAGTTTACAAGTGTTAGCTCGCCAGTAAGGCCATGTAAGCTGGAATACAAAGCCCGTGCACAATTATTACTTCGCGCGGACAACAGATCTCGCGTGCGTAGTGACTTCGCACGTAGGCGAGGCGGAGGACATCAAGGCAAGCGAGCGAGCTGGTTTGCGGGCAAGACTTCGCGAGGAAGCCACAGGCGGAATCTGCGCGCACCCCTTTAATCGTTGAAGACTTTTACAAGTCTTTTACATGTTTCGGGCCAATCCATGTGGCCCGTTCAATATAAAAGTCCTTCAAAAGCCCACGAGCTAGAAAAGCCCGCGGGATGAAGTCAGTAGCCCATGCAGAATGAGTGATTTGGACATGTGTCATATGTTGATTAGTCCACATGGGCTAAGCCTTATCCTCATGGGATTAGGGTTTCAAAGATTATCTTTCTTTTGCCACAGTCGGGCTACTATATAAAGGACTAAAACTCTACAGTCTACGGACAATCAAATCTTACAACTACAATACAAACAGAACCATTCAAACTAGTTGAAACCCCCTTTTGAGCCTCTTAAAAACCCTAACCCTAAGCGCACCTGTCAAGACCCGCCCCGAATTTCACCCTGAAACCCGAGGTGAGTCCAGCGGGGACCACCTCCAAGGAAAACTTACCGAAGAACTCGGCAAACCTCCCTTGAAAATGGACAACCATAACCCGAAAAAATTAAAGAACACTTTTAACCAATAATATAAATTCTTCAACTTAATCCAAATAACCAAATAAAATAATACACAGTTATTTTTCCGAAAGTATTCAGAGCTACTACAAGAAATACAGCGGAAGCTACTAGAAATCCTAGTGGGTTAAACATATGACCTACTGGTGAATAGTAGTGGAGAAATGAGTGACTATGCCTCGTCGCCTCCTTCTAGACCCCACCCGAACTCTGCAGACTGGGCATTTAAAAACGAAGGAAAAGCCCAGGGGAAAATATTTCATCACGTCAGAGTGAGTGGACAAAATAATCTAAACAACAATAATATTTCCCCAAGAAATTTAACAATGCAAACGATTAGTTCTGGCTAGTCTCCAAATCATAAACAAAACAGCCTCTCAGGCTCAAATTATAAATATATATCAGTATGTATTAACCACTCGTCTACTCCATGTATGCTATCTATGAATAAGCTTTAAAATTGATAGTCACACCAGGCTAATACGATCGCGTCTAACGCTCACGTCGCCCCATACTGGCATTTTTCCTCAGAATGGGGGTAATGACCGAGTGGATATAAATATGTGCTTACTCCTTGTACGATTTCTATGAATGAATGTAAAACATAGAATAATCTCAAAAAGTAGAAAATCGTACAAGGCTACTACGCTCGTGTCTAACGCTCACGTCACCCCATATTGGCATTCGTCCTCAGAACGGGGGCTGCCACGTATAGCTAGCTAGCATTCTCTCTCATACATACTATTCTCGAAAACGTCAACAAATGAGTATAAACTCCAAAATTCTCAATTTTCGGATAAAAAATCCAACCAAGGAAATTACTCAACAATAAAACAATTCAAACACATTATTTAAATCAAAGGTCCACTCACAACTTAGGCCTAAGCCTGACGTCGGTCGGAGGTCTCCTCTGCTCGAGCCTCCTCGCGTCCTGTTCCAAACATAAATAATTCCTTAAAATAAAACACCGACGCTTAAATAAAATAGGCAAAATTAACTATGAGCTTCTAGCGCTCAACCATGCCTATCGTCCAAAATCTTAACTTCACTGCTAACCACAAATCTCCATAAAAAAAAACAACTTCCTCAAAACCACATTCCACCAAATAAAATCCAATGGCCGGATTATAAATTAATAATCCGCCAAATATACCAAACTTCAACAAATCTCAAACCTATCCAAAACTCCTCCAAAAATTCTAAAACTTATTCCATTAAACTCCTCACATTTTTCTCCACCAAAAACATTTTCTCAGCGGCGGCCGGCGACCAACTCCAGCGACCTCCGATGGTCACCAAAATTTGGCAGAATCTTCCCCTCAACCTCCTTTACAACATTCCTAACTACCACAAACTCTAATTCTAAGCCTAAGCACATCAATCGAACGCACAAACACAATAAGCCTTAGAAAATTCAAATTTCGATTTCTCCTTACCTAGCTCGCGATCGAGACGGAGCGAGCCCTTTGGAGGGATTGAAGCACAGGAGGAGGGCTTCCTTTTGAGCCAAGGCTCGCCGGCTATGGCGGCTGGAGGAAGGAGTTCCGGCGAAGAATGGCTTTCGGCAATCGGACCTTCCGGCGAGCTTTTCTCCCTCACGGCGGCGCTAGGGAGGCTGCCACCGGTCTAGGATTGCAGCTGGGTCGGAGACTGACCGTTTGGGAGCGGTGCGGCGGGCTGGAGTGGCCGGACAGCGGCGAACGGCGTCGGGAAAAATTCTAGCAGTGAGGGGGTCGGGAGCGGGAGAGAACCGGGAGGAAGAGAGAGAAAAGAGAGAAAAAGAGAATGGGCCTTTAGCTCAACACGGCCACAACACCTCTATAAACCCAATCCAAAAATATTCAACACCCCAAAATAATACCCCAATAAAAATTATCTTTTACTAGCTAAAATTTACAATTTTTACCGTCGTCACATTTTCTTCCTTCAAATAATTCCTTCAAAAAAATTTGTCCCTCAACACCCTCTGGGGACTAGTTAAATTACCTACTTAGTGACGAACACGGTAAAAACTCTTATTACCACTATGCTAGTAATTAAGGTAAAAATTAAGGTTCGGGGCGTGACAGCACCGCCGCCTAGGTTTTATCAGAGCCCTTCCTGGACTCACCGTCGATCACCTTTGATTTCCCTATAATTGCTCTGCTCGAGTCATGTCGTGAGTATCGACTTGCTTGTGCTTGTAAATCCTCATCAGAGGTGGCACCTGGAATCCCCCCTCGCCTGATCAAGAAGTCGAGCGCACCTTCAGACCTTTTCCTCGTTTGCGAGGTGGCACGCCCGTAAAAACTCCCACTTTTGTTCGCTATCTACCTCTGCTCCGCGCGCTATGGATCGTGGCCAAAACACTCTGGAACCTCAAAAAGTGCTTCCATCTGTTGAACCTACCCAAGTTGAGGTGTCTGTTCCCTGTTTAGAAAGTGTTCGACATGACAAACAATTGTCCGACACGTCAAAAGGAGAATTGAATAGTAATTAGCCGTCAGTTGTTGAAGATGTACATGCATGTTCAGTCTCTCCCCCTACATCAACAATATCTCCTGGCTTGTCATCACCTGAGATATGTAGTACAATTCCGTTGTCATCCTCCAATGTCTCTGAATCTAATAGGGTCTTGCCTGCTAGGTCAACCCATGGTCAACCTCCTAAAAATATGAGCCTCTCTTGTCAGCTAAAGTCAAGTATGCTACATCCAACTACATGTCAACTCATAGATTGTCTAAGCCTTATGTAGCCTTTGTGAATCAATTGTCGGTTGCGTCTCTTCCTAGTAAAGTGCAGGATGCAATCAAGGATGAGAAGTGGGCCAAAGCAATGGAGGTTGAGATGGATGCTCTCAAGAAGAATGGTACTTGGGATTTGGTACCATTACCACCTGGAAAGAAGACTATTGGTTGTAGATGAGTTTATACTGTGAAGCATAATGCAAATGACTCAGTTGACAAATATAAGGCAAGGTTGGTTGCAAAAGGATACACTCGAAAATATGGGGTGGATTATGATGAGACGTTCGCACCTGTGGCAAAGATCAATACCATTCAAGTCCTCATGTCTTTGGCCGCTAATCTGGATTGGCCCCTGCAGCAGTTTGATGTGAAGAATGCATTTCTTCATGGAGATTTGAATGAAGAAATTTACATGGATCTTCCTCTAGGATATAATACTTCTACGAGCGAGAATGTGGTGTGCAGATTGAAAAAGTCCATGCACGGATTGAAGAAATCTCCAAAAGCTTGGTTTGGAAGGTTCACGTCTTTCATGAAGAAGATTGGGTATAGGCAGAGTAACTCAAATTATACTTTGTTCCTGAAACATCGACATGGTAAGCTTACTGCCTTGATCATTTATGTAGATGACATGGTAGTGACAAGTGATGACATTGGTGAAATTAGAAGATTGAAAGATCAGTTGTCTTCTGAATTCGAGATGGACCTTGGGAATTTAAAGTATTTCTTGGGAATTGAGGTAGCCAGGAACAAGGACTGTATCATGCTGAGTCAAAGAAAATATGTTCTAGATTTGCTAGCAGAGACTGGTGTGCTTGATTATACACCAGTTGATACACCGATAGAACAGAACCATCGGATTGCAGAGTATCCTGATCAAGTTTCGACTAAAAAATCTTGATATCAAAGGTTAGTTGGAAGATTAATTTACTTGTCGTATACTAGACATGATATTGCTTATGCGGTTAGTGTGGTGAGTCAGTATATGCACAATCCTAGTGCAGATCACATGAATGCTGTGATGAGAATCTTGAGATACTTAAAGTCTGGTCCTGGAAAAGGCTTGGTGTTTCATAAGCATGGACATTTGAGGACTAGTGGTTACACTGATGCGGACTAGGCAGGGAACATCATTGACAGGCGTTCTACTTCTGGCTATTTTACATTTGTTTGTGGAAACTTAGTCACTTGGAGAAGGAATAAACAGAATGTGGTGGCCCGTTCTTGTGCAGAAGTTGAGTACAGAGGTATGGCTCAAGGAGTCTGTGAGTTGTTATGGTTGAGAAGTTTATTAAAGAGTTTAGGTTTCAAGCAGGAATGGTCAATGCCTCTACACTATGACAATACTGCTGCGATTGAAATTGCACATAATCATGTTCAACATGATCGGACAAAGCATGTAGAGATTGACAAACACTTGATCAAGGAAAAGATAGATGCTCGCATAATCTGGTTCCCATTTGTTCATTCGGAGGAGCAACTAGCTGAGATCCTTACCAAAGTTGTGTCGTCTAGGGCGTTCGGTGACTCACTTGACAAGTTGGGAATTCAAGATTTGTATGCACCAACTTGAGGAGGAGTGTTAATACGAGTCTCAATCCTAGTATATTGGGAAGATGTATATTATGTAATCAATTAGGATTATGTAAATCTTTCGGTGTAATTAGTTTCCTTTTAGGGTTAGAACTATGCTTGTATATATACCCGATCGACTTGGGATTTGTTTAATATATTAGAAAATTCTCAATCTTTTGTGTTATGTTTAACTGTAAATTTTTAAGTCATGACATAGAACTCTAGCTTATAATGATCCCTGTCATGACATAAGAGATATCAGACTTTATGAACCACACAAGCTGATACGCTATGCAAATGTCAAGTACCTACTCTTTGGCACGTGTGATGTGACACGCTTTAATTGAAGCCAAAAATTAGAATGAACAATATTGCAACTTCTAGAATATAGATTTTGAAATAGAATCTTTTGTAATGCAAGGAAAATTGTCGGTCAAAGGTAGAGAGACAAAGAGGTAGAGTTCGCATACATGAGAGAGTAATGATCGATCATCTCAGTCTCTTGCTAGCAATGACGTCCTCAAAAGTAATTATGAGGGCCAAGGACAATAAAGCTACATATGCACTAGTTTTCAACAAATTGAGGTGTTTGGGTTCACATGTCAATGTTAAATCGCAATGTACTTTGCAGTTGTTCTACACAAATAAAATGACGATAAACTATATATAGTTTATCAGTCATGTTCATCTAGTCAGTTAATGAACAAGAGATTCGTGATTAGTCACCACTAGATTTTAATCTAAGGGTGAGGAGCATTTTTTTTAGTAGAGATTTGTTTTCAACTCTTAGATGTTAATCTAATGATGATTGACTATGAATATCTGTGAACACTACTCGTATAGTATACCGTATTTGGTTTGAAATGCTCATAAACAACTCCGATCTCTTTAAAAAGTAGCTCAAATATGTAGGAAAGTGACTAGATCTAGTTTGTTAATACCCTTAATAGATGAGAGGAGGACCTGTTGGAAGGGGATCGTGACTCGTGCTGTGAGATTGTAAGCATATTCATTCTATCCATATTCGAACATTTTCACTGAAGCAAATGGTGTTGCAGACGGGATGACTCACCTTACTAGAGTCATGTTGGATGAGACTCATGTCAATTGTAGCTTGAGCTTCTACAATTGAGCCAAATTGAACTAATTTAAGCTTGAGCATAGTAGTTTTCAACTCAACTTGGCTTGTTCACATCCTATGTTCGAAAATAATAACTCTAGTTGGTAAAAATATGGTGGTATGCAATCGCTTGCCTTTATATAGGTTTTGTATTATAAGAATAGGTAAACCAAGACCTTAATGTATTCTTCTTCTTTTTTATTAATAAATTTTCGGGTTAAGACGAGTTAGTCATACTCCCCCTTACCAAAAAAAGAAGAAGACTTTAATGTATGTCCAAATCAATTTGTTGAATCATAACTAAATATAACTATGAAGTGATTTGAAATCTGAAAAATGGACAACCAATTGATTAGAACATTGTTGAAACTTTCATACCTCCCTCATAAAGGAACAAAAATAAAATAAATATAAAAGCAGATCGAGAGAAAGGAACAAATGGAACAAATTATAAAAATATTTAAAAAAATAAATATAAAAGAAAAACAGTGGAAGCCTCAAGCCTTTCTCTTCTATCAGAGCCAGGTTTCGATCCTGGGACCTGTGGGTTATGGGCCCACCACGCTTCCGCTGCGCCACTCTGATTTGGTGATTTTATGTTGTATTTAGCGCTATTTATATTATAGATTGATATGCCTCACTGCCTCAGCTAAATGCCCAAATCTTAGTTTTAGACAATAGAGTATAGCCGGTGCTCTCTCAGGGTCGATGTCTCTGCTTCAAAACCCTCCAACATCACACCTTCTCACAACATATTTGTATTAAAGATCATCTAAACTGAACTTATATAGTTTGTAGAGAACAAATTAACATTACTTATCATCAGTCAACTACTACAACATGCATCCTTCAAGCATCCGGATCAAATATTCAATAGTTTAAGCCATATATCAAGCACCTAATGACTTGAATACTAAGACAAAATTCTTATTGAAAATTATATCTCATATCTAAAGCAGTGATCTGTTGGGGAGGTTCTCTGTGACCCAGTGAGTGAGGTTGATGAATAGGGCAACTGAAAATATGAAATTTGTTTATACTATAATGGGTCATTCCCTCATTGTTCAACACTTCAACGCCATTTTTTCTCAATATGAGTTCTTATCGTACAGGGAATCTAGCATGAGCACACGATGAAGATCATTTGATCCATGTATACGACGAAGCAGTATGATTATGCTCAAAACAAACATTTATCAATTTTCCAACAGGAATACAAAATAATTATGAGTAAAATACAGCACCGATACCTTAACTTTTGTGACACGGTCAAAATAGTATCCAGACTTTAAAAACTATCAATGTGGTACCCAAACTTCTATTTCTCTACCAAGGAAAGGCCTGAGGCTAATTTCCATAACTGTGTCGTTAGTTTGTTTACGTGGTCGGCATAGGGCCCACCAAAAAAAGATGCAATGATAAAAATAACCTTCTAACTTTCACCATAACTATTTTCTCTCCAAAAGCTCTAAATTTGAATTTTCTTAGGTATTACATTGATCAGTTCAGCAGAGTTTAGACACTACTGCTGTGTTTATCTGCTGACAATAAATATTTTGCAATAGCTGGAAATGTAACATAAAAGTTCAAACATATAACAAAAAAAGGTTACCAATATCACTGAATTAAAACTAACATCAACATGAGAAACATACTATGTATCATAATTCAAGCTTAATTGGTTTCCAAAAACTTAAGGAACCACATTGTTTGCAAAAAATTGAATCCAAACCATGAAGAAGTACACATTATGTTTCTCTAATTTAAAAACCAACACATTCATTTTGTAGAACCCTCTGCTGCATGATTTTGGCTGTTTTGAGTATGAGGCTGTGTTGAAGCTGGTGCACTACCATTTCCAACAGAACTACCCTCCATTGCCAACTTCATTTTCTTCCATCCATTTTTAGATTTTATGACCCGGTCCATGATAGGTCTTGATTCCTTAGACCTGTGGAATATAAACAAGACATTTTCAACACAATTCAACAACTACAATTCAAAAAAAAAAAAAAAAAAATTGTTGACAGCCACTGCCGAGTACATCTTCAATTAACACAAAAACCCACAACTCACAATTATACAATCATTCATGTTTTACTTAAACTCCTTTGATAAACAAAACCAAGATATCTGCAGCAACCTGCTCTCAAATACCAAAGCCAATATAAACCAAACATCTTAGAATTGCTAAGGTATGAAAGATGATGCTTTACAGCCTTTATCTTTTCCAGTATAGAAATGACAAAAGGTATGAGAGATCACCTGCTATTTTACTGTATTGGAATTTAGAAGATAATCTTACAAACTATTTTGGTACCAAGCAAACAGATAATTAGCCTAATTATGATAAACTATTACGGAAGTCACATAATTACACAAATAAGCAAGTTTATCATACTTCATGTGGAATGATCTAATGAGTGAGATCATAACCAGAACTGGACAAACATTCTCAAGTGGTAAATGATCAAATAAAGACCGGTAAAGAGTACATGATGAACGTCAAAGACATACTTTGAGTATAAAGACTTTTAGGTTATGACTATTCCTCTCCACAAAAGGTAACCAAATATTTACCTGGTAACCAAAAATGACCAGTTTTAATTCTATTACCATTGGATTCCAAATCTTACAATATCAGAATTTGATAAACAAACATTTCAACCTTTAAATGCAAACTCCCTCCATTAGTCTTTGCTTGACTCACTTCTCATTTGTCAAAACACAAATCACAGAAGAACACAAACCCAATAGAAATCAGCAGAAGAACCCAGTAAGCATTTTTGATGAGAATCGACCCAGTAATGAGACCCAAATCCCAAAGCATTTTTACTTCCATCGATCCTCTCTCATTCTATAGTACACCCAAAGTTTGTTTCCAACTTTCCATCGATCCTCTACTGATCAAACCAACTTTCCAGCAAAAGAAATTAAACAGAAACCTTCCGATCATCTACCCTCTCACAAAAAAGAAAGTTCCCAAATTTATAATGATTTCTAGATTGTAATAAGCCTAAGAGAGTGCAAACAGTACCAGGAACAAGGTACAAGTTGTAAAACACTTCCATGTCGATTTTGTAAGGTCCAACACCATCACCATAAATCCCAAATCAGAATAGATCAAAGTAAAAAACAACAATGAGAGATTAGTGCAAGTCTCTCATGCAGCATACCAGGATTGCTTCTTAAACCAAATTTATGTTAACTTCAGACTAATAAATTGCAAATATATCTTATATCACATCCTGACTCTTAAATTTTTACCTTATTTACTAGCCTGGTTTTAATAAGAGTTTTTAGCGTCTTTATAAATGAGTATATAGTATCAAAGATCCCTAGAGGGGTGTTTAGGGACGATTATTATGGAGGAATTATTCATAGTGGAAATAATTATCGACGGTAAAAATAGTAATTATAGCTAGTAAAAAGGTAAGTTTTATTAGGGTATTATTTTGGGATGTTAAATTTTGAAGTTTGCTTTATATGTTGGTGTTGGACCAGTTGGCCAAGCCCAAATCTTTTTCTCTTCTCTCTCTTTTCTCTCCTCCCTCCAAATTCTCTCCCCCTCTCCCTCTGCCCAGAAAACTTCCCGAGCCCGACCGTTGCCGTCTGGTCACCGTAGACCGCTGCACCGGTCCCAATCGGTCGGTCGTCAACCCAGCCATCTTCTTGAACTGGTGGCAGCTTCCCTAATGCTACCGTGAAGAAGCAGTCGCGCCTGGAAGCTCCAGTTGCCCATAGCTCTCTGTCGTCGGAACTCCCTCCTCCGGCCACTATAGCTAGCAATCTTTAGCTCGTTTGGGAGCTCTCCTCCCGTGCTTCAATCCCTCGAAAGGTTTCATTCGATTCGGCCTAGGTAGAAATCATGGATTGAAATTCTAGGGCTTTAATTACAATTTTAAGTCGATTGTCTTAGTTAAGCTCGAAATTGGACTTTGTGTTAGTTAGAAAAGTTGTAGAGGAGACTGAGGGGAAGATGCTGTTAAAATTTGGTAGGCATTAGAGGCAGCCGGAGTCGGCCGCTGGCCGCCGCTATTAAGGGGATTTTTATGGTTTTAGATGTGTTTTCTTGAGAGGAGTTTAATGATGTATAGTTTGGAATTTTTGGAGGAGTTTTGGATAGGTTTTGGATTTTTCTAGGATTTGTGAATTATGGTGGTTAATGAATTAAAAGGCAGTCGTGGGTTAAATATTGTTAGGATTGTAGAGGATGATTTTAAGGATGTCAGAAATTGTGGTAAAGTATGACTTGAAGCGAAGTTGAGAATTAAGATGTTAGGCATGGATGAATGTACAAAGCTCATAATTAATTTTGTCTAATTTTATATAAAGTGTTGGGTTATAGTTGATGATTTAATTATGTTTTTGGAACAGGATGTGAGGAGGCTCTAGCAGAGGAGGTCTTGGACCGACATCAGGCTTAAGCCTAATTTGTGAGTGGACATTTGTTTTAAATAATATATATACATGCAAAAGATTTATTGATGAATATTTTCTTTTGTTGAAGAATAACCGAAATTGAGAATTTCGGTGATTATATATTCATATATGGATGATTATGAGGATAGTATGTATATAAATAAATGTTATCTAGTTATACGTGTTTTTCTGCCATAATAGGATAAAATTCCATTATGGTGTGAAGTGAGCTTTAGACGTAATCGTCGTAGCTCTATATAAATATAATAAGTTATATAGGGAATATGCACGTATATATACACTTGTGCTTTTCCGTCATAATAAGGTAAAATTCTATTATGGCGTGACGTGAGCGTTAGACGCAAGCGTAGTAGCCATGTATGAATTCTTATTTTTTTTTATAGTTCTTCATAAGAAATCATACAAGGAGTATGACGAGTGTAAATACATCCTTATATATATATATATATATATATAATTTAGCCTGAGAGGCATTTTTATTAAGTTTGGGAGACTAGCAAGGCTAGTCACGTGTTAGTCAAATTTTTGAGTTAAAACTTTTGAGCTGTTACATGCAACATGTTTTCTATGAAAATTAAATTGGGAAAGCAATAAGAATTTTTTCCTTTTAAATTTATTTTTGTCCACTCACTCTAACAGTTTCAAATGTTTTCCCCTGGGTCATTCGTTTTTAAAATGCTCAGTTTGCAGAGTGCGGGTCGGTACTAGTAGGAGGAGACGTGACATAGTTACCCATCTATCAGTCACTTTTCACCAGTAAGTTACCTGCTTAACCTACTAGGTTATTTTCTTGTTTTCGTTGATTTTAATATCTCTGAATACTCTTGGGATTATTGTATAATATTTTCGGTGGTGTGCTAAGACCTATATTATTTTATCTGAATAATTATGGGTTGAATTGGAGAATGGTTAACTTGTTATAAGAGGGTAGTGCTTTAATTTTCCGGGTTAGGGTTGTCTATTTTCAAGAGAGGTTTGCCGAGTTTTTCTGTAAATTTTTCTTGGAGGTGGTCTCCGCAAGACTTATTTCGGGTTTTAGGGTGAAATTCGAGGTGGGTCTTGACATCTTAAACCAAATCGTTAAGATTTAAAGTAAGGTACAAAATTTCACTAATATAAAGGGCATGCCCTCGACAACAAGGCTTTAACAGCTAGTAATTTATATAAAGAAAGTTCCTTCATTCTCTCCATGTTTTCTTGTTCATCAATCTACAGATAAAGGCGTGAAGGACTGTGGTGCGAAGCAATTTATCTAAGAGCAAACTGAAACTTGGGCTAATCTTCCAAATGTACAAATAGAAAGATACGAAGATGTCACAACACCAAGATCGACCTAATGGCAGCAAACAACAACACCACAGGATAAGAAATATAAAAACGAACCCACACTACCAGAAAATAGATCTTGGGCGACGATTGCCCTGTTAAAAAATTTCGTCGCCTAAGTACTTAGGCGACGACATGTCGTCGGCCAAGACGTCGTCACCAGAACTGCGTCGGTCAAGAACTTGGGCGACGAAAATTCATTACGTCGTCGCCTAAGATCTTATAACCTTGGGCGACGAAAATAAATATTTCGTCGCCTAAGATCACTACATCTTAGGCGACGATATTTTTTTTCGTCGCCTAAGATGGTAAGTCCTTGACCGACGATTTAGAAATTTCGTCGCCTAAGATATATTTAAATTTTTTTTTAAAATAATTAAATAATTTTTTTAAATATATAAATAATGTTTTTTTAATTTTTGCTGGAATTTTTTTTTCGGCATTTCTTTAAATTTTTCTAATACTAAAATTTAATTAAAAATAACACAAATTTATAAATTTATAAATAATTTATTACAAAAATTCAGTCCATCTGCCTATGGATCGAGAAACTCGAAATCTAACTCATCATTCCCGTTCGGAGGGTCCTGAGGCTAAGGCGGCGGCTGGTCAGGCTGAGGAGGCTGCTGCTGAGGCTGGGGCCACTGAGGTAATGGTATAGGCGTAGGCATGGGCGGAAACGGCTGTCCGGCCGCATGTGCAGCGATGCAGGCAGTCATCCACTGTCCCATAGCCGCCTGGTTGGCATTGGTGACTTCATTCACCCGCTCCATATGCGCAGCCCTGGAAGCCGCATATGATTCCGCCATCGCCGCCATCTCCCTCGCTCTTTGGGCTTCCAGCTCAGACTCCCTCGCTCTTTGGGCTTCCAGCTCAGACTGTAGACTTGCGAACTGATCATGTAGCCGAGTGGTCTGGCTGTTGCTGCTTGAGGCTCCGGCGGCTCCCTTGCGCTGAAATCCTGGCGTCGTCTTCAGGATCCCCTTTTCAGCGTCTCCCATACCCCGGCAATAGTAGGTGTTGGAACGCTGCGCGAAGGCAGTGGCCATAATCCGCGCCCCAACGGTAGGATCTGAAGTGTCGATCCTGGACATGGCCTCTGACATGTCATCCTCTGCCGTGCCCGGCCATGTGTCGTTCACCATGCCTCTCATGACCTCTTGCTCCGCCTCCCTCACCCTCGCCTAATTGGATATATTATAAAAATATATTAATATACATTTAATAAAATGTAATTAAAATTAAAAATTAGAAAATATAAGGAACTTACAAGATCCTCCTCAGAATGAGGATATGCCCTCTGAAAGGTCCCCACATAGGGGTTCTCATCTGGCCGCTCTCGCCGCACGTCGTCCATGATGGCCGAAAACGGCCTCGAACCGGCACGATGGTTGGTTGTGTTCTGTTGCCGGTTCTCAGCGTTCACCCGGGCGAGGTGCTTCAAAAAAAATTATCGTTAGTAAATATTTAAAAACATACAATTATAATTAATTCACTAATTAAATATTCAAATTTGTTTACGAATTACCTGTTTGTGAGGGTCGTTGAACTGCGTGACAAGAAGCCACCGCCACTCGTACTCCCGATACTCGAACTCCTTCGGGGTACCCGAACGGTCGCTCCCGTACTTCTTCCAGTGTTCCCGGAGGTCGTGCTTCCACTCCTTGAACCTACATATACAAAAAAAATATTAAATATATTATTAAAAAAATAAAATTTAATAAATTATTAAATAGAGGTACCTCTCCCTATGGGCCTTGTCCGCCCAGTCACGTCCCTCCTCGGGAACCACAAACCATTGCTGCATTACCACTTGTTAGTATTATTTCGATAATTAAATAATTTATTAGTTAAAAAAATAGTAATTGATCGAGTAAACTCACCGACATCGACTGATGGAGCATCTCCTTCACTCCATCAGGAACCTGGCTCCAGACTCCCCACAACATAGGGAGTCTGGAGCGGATGGTGCCTCCCGCGGCGCGCGTGTACCGGTTTCCCGTTGGAAAACAGGATGGCGATCCGTCCAGCGGACTCGACCGCCCTATCGAGTCCCTTGTTGCTGACGGTGCCTCTCCTGTTCCGCCTTCTCGTTCCGGCGGCTGTGACATTGTGAATCAAATTTAATATTAATAATAAATTTTTACAAAAAAAAAAAAATCGACAAAAAAGTAATAATAAATTACCTGAGGATGAGGCTGAGCCGACGGATTCGTCTCCGTTCGCCTGCTCGGAGACCCTCACGGGATGAAGAGGTGTGGGAAACTCCCGGTAGATATAGGCCTCGTGCGGTGCCACATGCGGGAGCTGCTCCCGAATCGGTCGACCCTCCTCATCGACGCGAGGTATCGCCGGTATCGTCGGAGGAAGGAAGAGGCCGGACGGCACCATAGGGACCCCGGATGACCCGCCATCACCGTCGGTCGGGGACGACTGTGTGGGGGCGTCGCTGCGGGATCGCGACCGGCGAAGTATGGGTGGATGACGAGGACCCGTCGCTGCGGGACCCGACTGCCCAGCAGAACCCGAGCCGCTCGCGCCACCCCTAAGCGCCGCATGTCGGGCCGTCAACTGCCACGGAAACCCGATCGACGGTGATTCCGACGGGTTGTTTGAGGTACCGTCCGTCTTGGCTCCTCGCACCCGAACGTTGTCCAGAAGTTCTCCTCATGGCCATCCTGTTTAAAATAACCATAAATTTATTAAAAATATTTTACCGTCTTATAATTAAGTTCACAAAAAATAACCATAAATTTCGAAAAATTTATCAACAATAATAGCACAAATAAAAATTAATAGTTATTATAGGATTTATTATTTTTTTTATTCACATAACAAATTATTTACATTAATTCGCAATTATTACATCACAAAAATTAATTTACGAATATTTACATCCTTACTCAAAAATAATCCATTATTTTTTACAAAATTTCCACAATATATTTACAATTATAATTTATATTATTTAATTATTTAATCAAAAATTATTTAATCATTTACAATATATTTACAAATTATTTAATCATTTACAATCCTAAACCCTAAACCCTAATATTTTACAATTATCATTTACATCACAATTTACAATTATCACAACAACAACCATTTACAATTATCACAACAACAATTTACAATTATCACAACAACAACAACAATTTACAATTTACAATTATCACAACAACAACAACAATTTACAATTATCACAACAACAACAACAATTAAAACCAATTTAGGGTTTTAGGGTTATACCTTAAATTGTGGGTCGGCGTCGGGGTCGGGGTTCCGAATTGGGGTCGGGGTCGGAGAGAGGGAGAGAGAGAGGGCAGAGAGAGGATTTTCGGGGAGAGAGAGAGAGAGAGAGGGCTTGGCGGCTGAAGAAATGGTTAGGGTTCCGAATTTTTGCCTTTTATACTGGCGTTCTTGGGCGACGATTCTGTAAAAATCGTCGCCCTGTTTTTTGAAAATCGTCGGCCAAGATAGTCTACTTGGGCGACGATGTTCTTCACTATAAATCGCGTCGCCCAAGATGAAGAAAATCGTCGGCCAAGAGTTATATCATAAAATTCAGACTATTCGACCATCCAAATCACGTAATCTGGCCGGACCTTCAACTGAGAATAGTTTCCAATCGACGAGACTCTTACGGGGCTATAAAAATTTGGTAAAAAATAAATACCCGGGATAGGGCTACCACTAGGTAGAAATAAGAGAAAAATTTAAATGTGCTTTATTTATTTTAATTATTCGGATTACTCTTGGCCGACGAAATTAGGCTAATTCGTCGGCCAACATAATACTTGGGCGACAATATTTGTTAAAATCGTCGCCCAAGAGTAAAAATAAAAAATCTTGTACAATGAAATTTAAATGTGTTTTATTTTATTTTAATTATTCGAATTACTCTTGGCCGACGAAATTAGGCTAATTCGTCGGCCAAGATAATACTTGGGCGACGATATTTGTTAAAATCGTCGCCCAAAAGTAAAAATAAAAAATCCTGTACAATGAAATTTAAATGTGTTTTATTTTATTTTAATTATTCGGATTACTCTTGGCCGACGAAATTAGGCTAATTCGTCGGCCAAGATAATACTTGGGCGACGATATTTGTTAAAATCGTCGCCCAAGAGTAAAAATAAAAAATCCTGTACAATGAAATTTAAATGTCCTTTATTTATTTTAGTACAAACATATTCTTTTAGTACAAACAATTACAAAGCTAAGGCTCAATTATAACTAAGATAAGGCTCGTAATCTGAGTCATCCGATGAGTATTCTTCGGTATCGGAATTAATATCTGGTAATCTATGCCTTAATTCGTCGTCAGAGTCGTCGTCTGTTTCTTCATTTGGATCAACATCAATAAAGGTTGAATCTTCGTCACGAATTCTGAGCACTCGACCATGTTTAACATTATTTTCACGAACAGTAGCTACATCATGAATACCTACTGCGTTCGGCTCCTGATACGCATCAGCCTCTGGCCCTGGAATGGTCACTCCAAATGTAGCCGCCCGGTAAATGTTTCGAGGATGCACAATGTTCGCTATTTTCCACGCGTCACCCCTGGCAAGGTCATCAAGATAAAACACTTGTTTTACCGATGTAGCAAAAACAAACGGGTCATCTTCGTAGGCGCTTGTAGCAGTGTTGACCGATAAATTGCCGTACTGATCCATCTTCATGCTCTGTGCGCCTATATCAAACCATCTACACTTGAACAGATGCACTTTCATGCCTTCCGCATAAACCAGTTCGACCACTGAATGGAGAACACCGTAATAGTCAAGGCCATGACCTTTCGCCATCACCCCAGAATTCTGTGTTCTTCGTCTGCTGTCTCTCTCTTCAGATACAAATTTGACGCCATTCACTGTGCAAGTGGGATAAACTCTAGCCCGTTGCGGTTGCATCGCAAGAAGTAATAGTTCGTGCGACCAGTTTGGATTATCATCAGATTTAATCATGTCCATCTATAACGGATATTGAACTGTAAATATCCAAAAATATATGCAATAGAAAATAATTAGATATATATATATATAACAGGGAAGATTAAATTACGTACCCAGGTGCGAAAATAATTTGCGAACGTCATATTGTGGTACTCGAGATCACCATCAACTTACGGAAAATTTAGGTGCAACTCTTTCCAATATTTAACTTCTTCACAATTGATTAGTACCCACCAGTGCGCTATGGCTATCTCTTCATCCGACAATGCATACTCGGCGGACAGTCGTGCTCCACCAACTTCGACATCACTGGAAACTATAGAGAGATTGAACCGCGACGCATGTTCCTCCATGGCTTGCGGAGCTCCCAACGACGCTCCTAAATACAACTTCATGTAGGTGACGCATTCATGCGCAATATATGTTTCAGCTATACATCCTTCAGGCGCGGATTTATTAGTGACATAATCTTTGTACTCACCAAGTTGCCTGTAAATATAAGATTGCAAACTATACGTTATGGTTATTGAACATGTACGTACATATATGTATTCTAGAGATGTAAGTGAATAAAACATACCTTTCCATGGGATACATCCAAGTGAAGTGTACTGGACCGGTAAGCAACAATTGCTGGGGAAGATTGATCATCAGGTGAGGCATGATATCGAAAAAATTTGGCGGAAAGATCCTCTCGAATTTACACATGATGTATATGATGTCTGCCTGCATTTCCCGGAGATCGGATTTTCTCACTTCCCTTGTGCATAACTTCATGAAGAATCTTGACAGCGCTACTAACGGCTCCACAACCTGGCCAACCACACATCACAAATTTAATATAAAATCCAACAACGACAGGTTAACCGTAATTTTAACCACAAATTTACCTGACGGTGAAGGAACGGTCGAATGAAAACAGGGAAGAGACGTTGTAGCAAAATATGACAGTCATGACTCTTCAAGCCGTATATCTTATTCTCCCGCAAGTTCACACACCAGGCTATATTTCCTGCAACGCCTGAGGGATACGTCACACAACTCATCCACCTGAAGATCTGGGTCTTCTGATCAGGCTTCACGGTGTAAGGAGCCCAAGGCATCTTTTTCTTCCCCTCTTTTAGCCAAAGATGTTTTCTGATTCCCATTTTCTTAAGATCAACGCGTGCCTTAGGACCGTCTTTCGTCTTCCCCTCCAAGTTGAGCATTGTACCTACCACACTGTCGCAGACATTCTTCTCTATGTGCATCACATCTAGGTAGTGCCTGATCAACAGCGTACTCCAGTACGGGAGTTCCCAAAATATGCTCTTATGTGTCCAGAATTTGTACCTGTCTGGTCTTTCAGGTATTCTGGCCACAATATCGGGATGATTGCTGAGCTGCCCAAAATCATACTCATCCAGCACTGCTAAAATCTCTTCCCCCGACCATCTATGCGGCTCCACACCTCTCTCTTCGGTCCCATCAAATGCCCCGGTATCTATCCGCCAGGGGTGATCATGTGGTAGGTAAGCACGGTGACCCATCCGGACTATCTTGTTGCAATGATTGTTGCACCCCTGGGAGCTAAGGCACTCAGGACAAGCCTTGTATCCCCTAACAACGTTGCTGGACAACATCCCACGTGCAGGAAAATCACTGATGGTACCAACAATCATGGCATGCATCTGGAACATCTCCTTTTTGTGGGAGTCATAAGTGGGATGACCAACCTCCCAAAGCAATTTACACTCTTCAATCAGCGGTCTCATATACACATCGAGACACTTCCCTGGATAACAACAACAACAACAACCACAACAAATTCAGATAACGACTATATATGACCAACAATATAGAACAAAAACAATAAATGGAGAGGTGTTGAACCAACAGCAATATATACAATATGAAGGGAAAGAGATACCTGGATAACCGGGCCCCGGAATCAACAAGGTCAACATGTTGTATTCCTTCTTCATGCACATCTATGGAGGAAGGTTGTAAGGCACCAAAATGACCGCCCATATACTGTACGAAAGACTCATGGTCCCAAAAGGGTTGAACCCGTCGGATGACAGCCCGAGCCTCACATTCCTCACCTCTGAAGCAAAATGAGGAAACTCCCTGTCTATATGCTTCCACGCCTCCCCGTCAGCAGGGTGTACCATGAGGTCTTCATCATGCACCTCCCTCACAGCGTGCCATCTCATAGCTTCGGCCGTCTTTGAAGACATGTACAACCGCTCCAGCCTATCCCTCAACGGAAAATAGCGAAGTACCTTAACAGGTTTCCTGTTGCCTGCGGGAGTCCGCTTATACCTGTCGGTCCCACATACCGGACAACGATGAAGGCCTTCAAGGTCATTACCGTCTGCATCTTTACCCCAGAATAGAACGCAGTCATATCTGGATGCATGGATCTTGATGTAGGAAAGCCCGAGATCTCTCAAGATACGACAGACCTTATGATGCGTGGTGGGATGACGATGACCGTCGGGCAGGAGCGAAGCAGCGTACTGTAGATACCTATCAACAGCCGTCACGGTCGATTTTGTGTCAACCTTGATATGCATCACCTCCATCACACACTGAAGAACGGTCTTCTCATGACCTGGGCACAGAGGGGTCTGTTGGAAAACAATAAGTCTGTTGTACTTGGCTATACCGGCAGTGTTGACACCTCTAGGGACGGCCTGCATCGGCGCCTGCGGAATGTGCTGTCGTTCAGGGCATACACCGCTGTCATGAGGAAACATGTCGTTGATGAAGGCCGTTGTTGGATCGTTGGATGTACTGCCCGTCTCATAAAACTGTCCATGATCATGCGGGCGTGATGAGGTTTCACCGTGATATATCCAACATGTGTAACGTTCCCAGAATCCGTTACTCTTCAGGTGGTCCCATACCGTCCCCAACGGAAATCGATGCATATCACTGCGACACTTACACATCTTGCACGGGCAATAGAACATGCCACTCCCGTCAGCATTGGCCTGCGCATATTGCATAAAATCCCAAACTCCTTCAGCATATTTTCTGTGATATCTTGGAAGAGAAATCCAACTCTTATCCATATCCTGAAAATAACACATATATATATCAATATTTAATGAACATATCTTTTATATATATATATATATATTAATGTAATACAACATACTAATTATTAATTATATATATCTAGTTCGAGCGGATTCTGTGGTTTCAGAAGGCAAGTGTCAATGTCACGGAGGGCGAACCCCCTACAGGAACCAGGCAGGACTCGTTTGTGATCACAGAGGCGAACCCCTATCGACCCCTTCACCGAGAAGAGTGGTCAGTTTGTGATCTTGAGATCCAGTTAAACAAATCTGTGAACTATATCTATGACAGAACGGCCCCTTACTCAGCTTGGAACAAACTCTATGCATATATATATATATATATCATTAATTCAACTCAAATAAAACTGAAAATCAATATATATATATATGCATATATATATATATATGTGCATATATATGCATATGTACGTACCTGGGAGTAGCTCCACAAACTATGTATGGACAGATTTCCACAACACCGAACGATTTGAAGAACTAGAGAAATTTATGTTTCAAATTTTCAAAGTTCTCATTCTTCTATCCCAGCCTCTCAATATATAGAAGAATCTTGGGCGACGAAATATTTGAGTTTCGTCGCCTAAGAATTAAAAATCTTGGGCGACGAAATATCTCAGTTTCGTCGCCTAAGGATAAAAAACTTAGGCGACGAAAGAAATATCTTAGGCGACGAAAGAAATATCTTAGGCGACGACATATTGTTTCGTCGCCCTAGTTTCTATCTTGGTCGACGAAATTTATTTTTAGGCGACGATTTTTTTTTCGTCGCCTAAGAGGAAACTTAGGCGACGATTTTTTTTACTTAGGCGACGAAAAAAAAAATCGTCGCCCGGTTTTTTTTGTTTCGTCGCCCAAGACCCATTTTCTGGTAGTGCCATGAGACAAGCAATAGCAATCCAATCCTCAGCTTTGTAATTCAATACATCTAACAATCAATATCATGCTCAGAGATTTACTTAAATTGGAAATCACCAAACAAAGATCAAAACATCACCACCTCCGCCGTACACTGTAGAACTCACGGTGGTGCCCACTGTCTAAAATCCCAACCCCTCCAACACTCAATCCATACTCAAATTCGATTATACAAAGATATAGAGTTTGAAGAATAGATCAACTTTAATACCTGAGTCGAACCTCGATTCGCCGTAAAATACAGAAACTCACCGGAAAACTCATTAGGCGTCACTCAATCGATTCTCACTCATGGAGGCTCACCCGAAGAAACTGACATCACATACAAAACGGGGATGACAAGACGAAGCAACCACACCAGTTTCGCTTGCCGCTGTGACCGGAACCTAAAACCTGATCGGAGAGGCAGCCACCTTCTCTCCTTCTTGTCTCTGACCTTCCACCACATGTTCGATTAAGGGAGGAGGGGATCGGAGAGGCAGCCACCTTCTCTCCTTGTTTTCTCTGACCATCCATCATAGGTTTATATTAATTTAGTCGATTAAGGGAGAGGAGGGAGGGAAAGGGGGAGGTCGAGTTTTGACTCGATTAGGGTGTCTGTGTAAAATGTAATTTTTGTACTTTTTTTGGTGGACCCGATTACATAATAAAATGTAACTTTAAGATAAAATTAAAGTTACTGTAAAAAAAATAAAGAATATAGATTGTAAAAAGAAGAGTGCAAATTTCAATCCCTATAAAACCTTTTTATTTTTTACCTTTTAGTGTGTTTTGTCTTTACCTATATCGAGTCTCCAACGCCGGATGGTAGAGGCATAAATCAGCTAAAAGGGAGGGTAAAATGGTAATTTTAGCGGCTTATGAACAGTATCCACTGACCACTGGCAAATAATATATTGTAAATATATGTAGTGAGTGGTTTTTGGGGAGTGAAAAAAGGGTTTGGCCGACATACAAACTACTAGGGCAGACTTGCATGATTTTTAGTTTTCCGATAACATGACAAATTTGACCTTCACCATACCACGCGCTATCAGTGAATTTTCAGTTAAGGTGGACTGCATTCACTCCCTCCTCTCCTTGTTATTACTCTACTAGCCTCTTACCCGAAGATGTTTTTTTTTGTAGATAGCTGTTCCATCAAGTATGGGATGAAACTTCTTTTTTTTCTCCTCGTCCTTTTTTCTTTTTCTTTGAATTTCCCATAGTAATTTTATTTTTTATTTCTTAAAGATCTTGTTGCTATCTTGATTTTGTGAGCAATTAAAAAAAAAGCTTCACCAAGAACACCAAACCTGACTTTCTAATAGTAAAGTCTAATAGTAAAGGTGTGATGCAAGCGAAAAATAGGAGGGTTTTGCTACCCTTTTTGAGGCCACCGACTCTCATTTTGGAGAGCCAGCTTGTCGTCCCTCCCTGCTCAAGAAAGACAGTCCAAGCCCTCTGTGTAGACTCCATCGTTTTCAGGAGGACCTGCAGCATTCCCAGATTGGGGTGTACTTTTTTCTGTCCCAGAAATTTGGGTTTCCAGGAAATGATGAAAACGGCAATAGTAAATTAATTCGGTAAGATAAGGTAAGGTTGGCTAGTAAATAAAATTGACGTGGCAGTGACTCATCCTAAAAATCACATTAAAAATAAAAATAAAGAATAGAGATAAAAAGAAGCCCATAAAGTGAGGAGAAAAAACATTATTTATTGGATTCTGTGCCAGCATGGAATTTACCTATTTAAACCCCTTGTGTCTCCTGGTCATCTATTGTCCTTTCTTCCATTTCCTTCTTCTACTTAAACAGAAAACTAATCTTCCTCTCGTTCTCTTGGGAATAAGAAGGAAATCAACCCTGCAAATCCCAACTGGGTTTTCTTCAACAGCCACACATACACTGAGAGAGAATGTTGGAAGGCAAAGCTTTGATAGAAGACACAGACATGCCAGTGAAGATGCAGATTCAAGCCATGGCTTCTGCTTCTCAAGCTCTGGATCTCTATGATGTCTTTGATTGCAGATCCATATCTGCCCACATTAAAAAGGTACAATCTTCCCCTTTCATTTCATCAAATTTTCAAATTTAGCCTTCTGGGTGTGTCTTAAAGTACTTAAATTTATAGTTTTGACACCAATGTCTTGTAGGAGTTTGATAAGAGATATGGATGTGGCTGGCAATGTGTGGTGGGTTCCAATTTTGGATGCTTCTTCACTCATTCCAAAGGCACTTTTATCTACTTCACTCTTGAAACTCTCAGTTTCCTTATCTTTAGAGGGGCTTCTTCTTCCTGATCTTAGTTAAGACAGTGTTTGGCAGAAATGAACAATCAAGTACTAGAAGAAATCATAGAATCATTAGAATGAACCCACAAAGCATGTACATTATCCTTTTACTTTTTACCCTGAACTGGAGGAACTGGGTTGTATGTTGAAATGAACCCAGGTGCCCAGCTTTGTAAGGCCTTTTCTATGTATTGGATTAGCTCAGCTTAGCATTTTAGTCAATCTTGGGGTCGGCTTGTTTGAAAGTGACGATGATTTCTGTGACATTTTCTATGATTCTGGGTTTAAAGGAAAGTAGACCCAGAACAGAGGAAATGGACTTTGGATTTGTTTGTCCATTTTTTACTAGTTTGAGTTTATCTTTTTCCTTTCTGATAAGATGGTTTGCATTTATCTTGATGATGTCAAGCTCTTATTCAAATGCATTGGCGCATTAAAGAGAACGGAGTATGTCCTAGAAGGCTAGACCGCTTGAACAGTGAGCAACAATAGGAAGTTGGCATTTTCCAAAAGACTTGTCTCAAATCCTTATCCACCGAATCCTTAGAACATGATAGAACTTGCTGCATTATTAATACGTTAATGATGCCCCATTAAACTTCTGACAAATTCTATCTACTTGAGAAATGGTGGTTCAGTTTTCTCTCTACTCTTGGAATGTTCATCTGTTTTAACCAGAAGTTGCTGTAAACTTCGGATGTTGTCCTTTTAGTGGGAAGACAACGAATTGTTCTATCTTTTTTGCTCATACATTACCGAAATTCAAAGTATTGCACAACTTTCAATCGGAAGTTGCGTTCCAACGAAAAGTTTGAAGTATTGCACAACTTTCATATCTGCAGCATCACACCAAGCAATTGCATACATTCCTCATCGTATAACATTGTGATATTCGCTAAAAATGGTTTAGTCTGAGTATGAGTGTCTTAATATGGTGTTGTAACCTAATTAGTATTTGTTCATTACAGATCATCCGTCGATTTAGCTACATAGAATGTGGTTCGATTGTGCTTCTGTATCTGCAGAGGCATACTAACTTCTGATTATACTTCATTAATTTTGACGACAAGCAGTGAAGCAGGGAAGAGACTATGAAACTAAAAGTTGTGTGCAGACTCTAGAAGATCATATGCGCAATATAACAGCTAAAAGTGTTCATCCTGAGCTTCTCATAATAATTTTAACCGAGGTTTGGGATATTCACATATGGCTCAAGTCTTCAGACGTTTCAAATTCACCATTTTCTTTTGGACAATCATCTCCATCATTTGCAGCAAAAAGGAATAGTCGTTTTCTTATATCACTAAAAGCTTATGCATGTGATATAAGAGAAATATATGTTTACTAACTTCACTACTTAAGAACAAAATCAACAATACAAAAGTAGCAGTGGTGTTCTATGCGAAGTACCAATAGAACACTATACAAAGTCAGATCCTAGAACTTGAATTTAGTATTTGAGAGTAGGCGTTGCATTCTTCTCATGCCTAACTTCAAAACTTGTATATGACTTCAAGAGTAGGAAGAAATCCGAAGAATGTTGATGCTTGGGGCGGGAAGGAAGTCATTAAGCGAAGAGTTAGAAGATTAGGATTTATGAGCGCACATTTTCTCAAACCCCAAATACTCCTCGTGCTCAATCTTCTTTACCATGTGTTCTATGCCTACCCCTCCTGTTCAGAAACAAAATGCATGTAAATAAAAATCTATATCTTGGTCTTGAAATGAAATTCAGAAGAGAAAAAGCAAAAGTGATCCACATACCTAATGTGAGTGTACTCACAAATATTGTGAAAGCTAGAATGAAGATGATCAGAGATGCTCTTCCTAATGCTTTGATTACTTTCCCTACTACATGTTGTCCTATGATTGCAGAAACAGTAGCCACACCAGCAAAATAGAGAGCTGCAGAGAAATCAGAACCAAAGAAGTCGATATTAGTTTGAAAACACAAAGCTGTATGAAAACTTTACTCCTCAGTTTATTAACAGAAATGTGAAGGCTTGGCTAGGAAAGTTACCATAAGGAACTGGAAATCGATTTAGGAGATAGTATTCTACCACAGACATGGATGAAGAGAATGCCATGATAAATGTGGATGTGGCACTCGACACCTACATAAGTTCTTACCCAGTTACTTGGTGTAAATTTGAGCATCATACCCAAAAGTCCAAAACCAATCAGTAATAGGTTTTGTCAACACAGACAGTACTATAGTAATATAGATAACTTAATCCTGCTTCTCATCAGTATTACATAATGGAAAAGGTACCTGAGGAGGGATCCCCATTTCCAAAAACAATGGACCCATAATAAACCCTCCACCAAGACCAAGCAGTCCACCAACTAATCCAGCTGCCAGGCCACAGGCACAATAAGAAACAAGCTTGTACACTTTCCACTTTTCACCTATTTCTGATCCCTTTGATGCAAGTATTCTCTTCCCCTGGGAAAGTTTAATTACCTCATATGAAGTTACTGCAACAGTCACAGGAATCTGATTGATACAAGACAGAGTTAAGAAAGGAATATCTTAACACTTCAATAGTTTTCTCAGCAAGGAAGAAGATCGTTTCTTGTTACATGAAACTATAAGAGTTACCTGTAAGAGATTTAGTGACCAGTATGCCACTGAACATTTTGTCACATAATTCTGTTCCAACAATCAAGTAATTCCTATCAATTTGATTTCTTAATGCATAAAAGTTAAGAGTAATTTCAAATTAAAAGCTTGTAAGGAAAATGAACCACAGAAGTACTAGTTGGGTAAAATAGACCTTAGCAATCTGCAATCCAAGAATTATGACCCACACAGTAGCAATAATTCCAAGTTGCTTCCAGCAAACATTTTCAAGAATAGAAACCTGTTGGAAGGGTCAAAGAAGTCACTCACTGAAATTATTCTAACAGAAAAATTGAGCTGCAGAATTGTTACCTCTCTTCTTTTAACTTGCTTGGTTTGTGTTGGGTCATTGCTTTCACCACTTGGACTATGTCTGTCTTCAACGTCTGAGATACTAACACCAAGTTAAGGAGCTTGTCAGAGGAAGATTGATAACCTCACCCTAACCCTATACCTAAACCTCTACGAGATATGTTTGAGTTATAGAATAGGTGACATAGATTTTCAACAATTAAATGAAGAATGACTTGTAACCTCTCAACCTCACCTTTTGATTCGAAGCATTTGGAAGCATCCAGTAAAATCTAAGGTAATGAGAAAAAGGATCAGTATTAGATGGATTGAGTAATGCAGAAGACAAATGAACCTAATATTAATTTGGGAAGATCACCTTTTTGGTTTTAGTTTCTTTCTTCCATGTCTCTACGCCTTTGAAGAAAGACTTGGTCGATAAACCTAAATAACACAAGATTGTTGTCCAAGTGTCAACGTGGAAGATTTCACTAGTATAGGAAGGAGAAAAGTAGTGTTACGTACCTAAGAGAATGATAATTAGTAAGATGGTGATCATCCATTCAGCAAGAACAACATTCAGAGAAACTCCAATACTGATCCCCAGTACTAACATTGGTTGGAATAGCAGTGCTAGATCGTAATCGATGAGTGGCAACTCTAATGTAGGATGCCTTTTCCTTAGATTGTACAAGACAGTGGCAGCTGCTCCGCCGGTAATCATACCTAGAAAGTTATTCAGATATAAACATGTTGTTAACGTTGTTCATTCTGTCCTGAAATAATTTGGAATCGATCGCAGATGCTATAAACTTTGCAGCAAACAAGAACACTTATAAGCAGCAACATGCAATAACTAGACAATACTTACACTTTGATAGTGCAGTTGATGATTTCTGGTCAAAGCCAATAATCAGAGTGAGCATTGGCACAAAAAAGCCACCCCCTCCAACACCTCCAACACTTCCGAATGCTGATCCAAGAAAACCAATTACTGTACCAACCACAATTTTCCAGCCAAATCTTATATCCTGAGACCAAAATCCAATTAGTACTAGACTTCCCCACCTAGGTATTAAAACGAAATGTTTGATAAGCAAATAATTGGATTCTCCAGATTTTAATTCTTATTCAACAAATATTATGTGAAATTGGACTTACAGGCCAGACATGCTTATAGCCAGCAACTCCACTGGTCTGTGATTTTGAAACGTTGGTTAAGTAATTAGATTCAACCTCCTTCCCTTGATTCTGACTAGAAGAAGTTTGTTGCTCCAAACTTTCTGAAACAGACGCCAAGGCTAGAACAAGACAATAACAAATCCCAACCTTTGCAATCAACCTCAGCCTGCACCAATTTGATGATCTGCTCCATGCCATCTGATACCTAAGATTCACTTCCACGAATTCCTCCACAACCCCGAAATCGAAGTTTCACGCACGTCTATCAAGAACTTAGGGTTGAAGACAAAACCATGTTCTTCGTTCTTTCTATATAAGGTTCTGGAGAATGTAAAAAGTGGTGCGAGTGGAATAATATCTACGCTTAATGAATCAATAGTCATGCATGTTATAGCTTCCTTGGGAATACAGCATTCAGCTAGAATGTACTTTAGCTAATTGTCACTATCATATGAAAGAGTGTGTCTATACAATTTCATTTGTAAACTGTACCAAAGGTGCGGTACTTTCTCAGTTCTCACTACGTCAAAAGTTTAAACAGAACGGGAGCCTATCCCCAGCCAGGACGACTAGTCTCTCTCAAACACCATAGTCAAGAACACAAAAATCTATGTTCAGATGCAATATCTTCATAGTAGTTGCATACAAAAACTGCATATATATGTTGTCATCGATATGTTACAAAGAAAGATAGGTTGAGCTGAGTTGAACAAAGGAATGAATAACATGAGCCTTACTATTCAAGAGAGTTGAAACCAAGTCATGAAATCTGTCTGACAAATTTAGCCAAGACAAAATCTTGAAATTCTTTGTGCTGGAAGCCCTTTACTATTGTTTAGAACCAAATAGCCATGGCCAATAGATGGAATTGCCCTCCTAATATTTACTGAAAACCCTCTAGTGTAAAATAGGGTTGATTGCAAAAATAGAGAATAAAAATCTATGACTCTTGAGTGGTTTGAATTAAAAGCCTTCTATGTAGTCTTCCTACTTTCTCAATCATAACTCTAATGTCTCTCTCATATCCCTCTCATTCATTGAAACTCTTGTGTGGTTTGATTTAACGGTGATGGTTTAGTTTTGTTGGTATATATCTTTCTGGTCCTGCTGGGTTTTTGGTCTATGTCCGGATGTCCCCCTCTTCCATCTTGTATCTTCTGTTTCTTTCTTGTTCATTGCGGATCATCCTTCGATTTAACTTCACAGAATATTGATCGTTTGATTGCGCTTCTGTATCTGCAGGCATACTAACTTTTGATTGTTCTTTCATATATTTGATGACAATCAGGTATGGGACTATGGAATTAAAAGTTGTGTGCAGACTCGATCTAGAAGGCCATTTGCACTATGCTACCCTGATCCTCCCATAATTATTACAAATTCTTAGGCTTGGCATATTCACATAAGTCTTCAGATGTTTCATCTTTATCATTTTATTTTGGATGATTATTTCCCCCATTTACATCGCACAGGTATAGTAACCATAGTATTGCTTCATTTTTTTATCAATAGCCTTCTACCCTTGCAAATTTGCACAATGTCAAAAAATCACCCAAAATTAATGAGCAGTTAATCCACTTTCTCTAAATTATCTCTTTAGTTGATTTATTTTGTTTTTTTATTTTACAATTTACCATAGTAGCAATTTCTCTTAAAATCTGAATAAAACTTAATAAGGGTAATTTTTGCAAAACACAATTTGGTAATTTAGTGAATGCTCGCGTTATATATAGTAGAGATATACCAACAATACAGAAGTAGCAGTGTTGTTCTTATGAAGAGTACCGACGACATAACACTACTTAATTAAAAGTCTAATCCTAAAAATTGAATTTAGTACTTGAGAGCATGCATGATATTCTTCTCATGCCTAAAATTACAACTTGTATATTTTGAAGTGCAGGATAAATTTTGATGCTTGGGTCGTGAAGGAAGTCATTAGGCATAGAGTTCGGAGACTAGGATTAATGTTCTCAAAACCCAAGGACTCCTTGTGTTGAATCTTTTTAACTAGGTTTGCTATGCCCCTCCTGTTCAGAAACAAAATGCATTTAATTAAAATTTATAATTTGGCCTTGTAGTCGGTAATCATGAAACTACATTCCCCGCCTATAGACCAGTAAAGAAACTTGTAGACCGACATTCGGGCTACCTTGTCATGGTGAAAGATCATCGGTACCACACCGGTAAGGTGCCTCTCCAAGCTCTACAAGAAGACACCATGATAAGATAAATATATAGTTAGTCTCACATCAGAAATATGTAAAAAGAAGGAATTTTCTTTAGCTATAAAAGGAAAGCTTCCCCTATGTAGAATAGAGATCTCTGGGATATATCTGATCGATCCCCCAGACTCCCCCACATGTAACACTCCACCCCGCGAGATGGATAGACTCCCCTATGTGATACTCCCCTATTTCCAACACTCCACCTCGCGGGATGGATAGACTCCCCCATCCCTCCCTTACTCCATCAGGCGGGATGGATGCTCTTGTAACACCAAAGGCCCAAATGCATGATAGTTGATTCTAAGTGGACGTAGCCATGTCTCCCGAGGCATGGTGAACCACTATATGTAGTCATTGTCTCTTGATCATTAATTTTGTTCCACCGTGAGACCCCCCCTCCCCCAATTTCTAACACTCCATCCCGCGGGGTGAAGTGACTCCCTCATCCCTCCCTTACTCCATCAGGCGGGATGGATGCTCTTGTAACACCAAAGACCCAAATGCATGATAGTTGATTCTAAGCGGACGTAGCCATGTCCCCCGAGGCATGGTGAACCACTATATGTCCTTGTCTCTTGATCATTAATTTTGTTCCACCGTGATTCCGCATAGCTTACGGGATTATGCAGAAACATTTGGCGCCGTCTGTAGGAATCATTACTAAAAGTCATGTTTTACCGCCCAAGAGGCATTACACCGAGAGGCAGTATGGAAGCAAGGCGAGATAGCTCATATGGAAGCGAGGCGAGATAGCTCATATGGAAGCGAGGCGAGATAGCTCGCATGGAAACGAGGCAAGATGGCTCGCAGGGGAGCGAAGCGAGATGACCCGCCCGGGATGAGAGGCGAGATAGCTCGCATGGATGCGAGGCGAGATGACTTCACACGGGAGCGAAGCGAGATGACCCGCCCGGGTTCTTTTTATCATCGAGATTTTACCAAGAGTAGAGCCACAACGGCGCGCTTCTAATTATATTGTTCAATTAATCAGTTGATTCGATGTTCCTTTGTTGTCAGGTTCTGTTTCTGTGAGCTTTTACTTCAACTTGTTTAGGAAGCCAATCTGCACAGCATTGTTCTATGTACAACAGAGGGGCATTCTGCTCTATCTGCTTATTCATAAGCACAGAAACTGAGTGGAGCTTCTTTTTACCAGCAGCAGCATTGCTTATTCATATAGAATCCTCTTGGGAGAGGGTTCGGAGTTTACTTGGTCGATAAGTAGTAATGATTATGTGTAAGATGGAGTCCGAGGTAGACTAAAATTCGTACTCCACGTACGTATATACGGACTACTTATCAGTCAAGTAAATATGGGCCAAAAAACCAGTATATATACGCAAAAATTCTATACCAAAATAAACCCTAATAGTTTTACCTTACTTCGTCTCTAGCTGCTTTCCCAAGCTTAAAGCTTGATCTCTACTTTCACATTGATGATGAACTATCTGGTGCTATATATTCTGACCCTATCTTCAATTTTGATTCGGGTGATGCTAGTGAACAGCAAGACCTTCTCGAAGAACATGGCCGTGGGAAGGCTGCTCTACTTGGTGGACATTTTGTTTGTCGCTACGATCATCTTCAAGCCTCAGAACTATGCGACAGTTTTTATCGATTTCCTTCTGCTAGGTAATCTCTATCTTTTCTATGCATCCTTAAGGCTTCTCTATTAATTAAAACCCTAATTCCATTCATATACTTCTTAGGACTTCTATGTAAATATGTCCTATAAAAAAAATTTAAAAAAATAAAATAAAAAATAAAAAACCCTATGTAAATATGTCTCCAGATTATCTGCTTAATAATACAATGTGAGTTGCACTTGCAGGATTGTACTCCTCCATTGCTTTTAAGATGAAAGGATTTAGCCAGAAAATCAGGAACCTCGAATCTGAACTTGAATCCAACGCAAGAGACATTAGATCTGCAGAAGCCAAGACAATTTCTGTGAGGAAGCAATTTGAAGAATTGGTTCTTGAGCGTGATCGTTTACTTGAGTCATCAGGCACCAGACTCAAACAACTAGAATCTGAACTCGGAACCAAGACGAGAGACATCAATGTTGCAGAAGCCAATGCTACTACTTTAAAGAAACAGCTCGAAGAGCTCCTTGAATATGATGTTTTACTCGAGACAAACCAAATTTTAGAGAATCGATCCGAGTCATTGCAAAGGATCAAAGAGCTGGAGTCTGAACTCGAGATTAGGACGAAAGATGTTAATGTTGCAGAAGCCAATAACATTACTCTAAGGAAGCAATTTGAAGAGAGTCTCCTTGAGAATGAGCGTCTATCTGAATGGCAACAAGTTTTGAACAACCAGCTGCAGTCATCGGGCAAGAGACTGCAGCATCTGGAATCTGAACTTCAGACCAAGAGGAATGAAGCTAATGCTGCAGAGGCCAAAGTTGTTGCTCTAAGGAAGGAAAAGCAAGATATAGATATCGAGTTGCAAACAGCCAGCTCCAGTCTTAGACATAAAGAGTATGAACTCGAGATCAAGAGAAATCATGTCACTACAACTGAAGCAAGCAATTCAGAATTAAGGAGGCTCTATCTGAATTTGAAGAACCAGTTGGACTCCATGAGCACACTATCTGAAGAAGCTTCATCTCTAAGGATTGAAAACCAAAGTTTGAAGAAAAAGTTGCAGTCATCAAGCACAAGACTGAGAGAACTAGAATCCGCAGAAGACAATGATGCTCTAAGGATGGAAATCCAAATCTTGAAGGACCAATTACAGTCATCAGAAAAAAAACTCAAGCGAGTAGGATCTGCAGAAGCAACCACTATGGCCCTAAAGAAGGAAATCCGAAGTCTAGAGAAGGAGTTGTTTTCACTGAAAAGAAAACTCAAACAAGTAGAAACTGCAGAAGCCACTTTAAAGGAACAATATCAAATCTTAAAGAACCAAGTGCAGTCATCAGCAACAAAAAGCAGAAATGAAGCAAAAGCCGGTAGTAGTGCCGCTGAAAAATATGGAAGATTCCTTTTTGACCAGTTTTAGAGTACCAACCTCCATCCTATATTCCTATTTAGGAATAACATTTTCTAAGACCTTTTTTTGTTCTTGTTTTTAATTTTTATTCGGGAGTTCTAATTTGGGTGTATTCAATAAATTGCTCATGAATATTTATTTCAACTTCAATAGGCTGTCCAATCATACTAAATTTTTTACCTTCATGCACAACATTCATGTACACTATGAACTAACACACATCTACAGTATATGGATGTCATACAAAGGCCTCCTAAACTGTTCTATGAAGCATGCAATGACTGCTAGGTGATATACAATTGCTAGCCATCAACGTTATAAAAAGAATCAGCACAAACTGTATTCAGCCAAACTGAAACTACTATAGTAAATACTCGACAGCAAACACAATCAGTAAATATAAATAGTATCAATACAGAATAAACAAATTGATTTTTACCATCCACTTATCATACAAATGAAATTTAAATTTGTATCTGTTCTATATAATGCCTGTTTAAGATTACTGACTTTTAGTTCACCAAATGTCACTGGTAATAGTTGGAATCTGCAATCCACAGGAACAAGCCCATTCATCCACTCTTTCAGCATTCACAGCCAGTAGATCTTTGCTGCCTCCCTCCACCCGCAACATCAATTGTGTCAGGAAGGTATCTTTAGTCATTGACAAACATGCAAAAAATTTAGTCAGTATTCCATGAGAATTGGGTATCCGTACCAATGGAAAAAGGTGGAGCTTCAAACAAGTTCATCACGTGTACTAACTGTTGTCAACAACGGGAGGTTCCTCTATTAGTAAGGTTACTGAAATAACTTTAGACAATGAGAAAACTATTGCGAAGTGAACAGACAACAGAAAATGATATTGAAAGAATTGTAACTACTACTTTTCTACTTTTACGAAGCCTTTCAAAATCTGCCAACACAAAATGAAACTGCATGCGACCTATCACTTTTGACACAGCCAAGTCTATGGTATGATAGAAACTGGTCTAGAACATACCATGTCATCATGCAGATGAGGAAACCTAACCACTCAAAAGAAGTCATTGTTATGTTACAAGGTTTCCAAATCAATATTGCATTGGAAATGAAGAGCAACAGTTCATTTTTAACAGGTGACATTCTTTGAGTGGTTAGGCACTTAGGGCCACTATGTCAGCACAGTGACGACATGGTATCAACCACAAGTGTTTCTATTGGAAAGGCTTCCTATTTTTCTACAATAGCTGTCACATCAAAACCAAACTATTCTGCACTGAACTTCAAGACATGCATTTTTGTGTAAGCAACTGTGTCTCCTATTAAAAAGGCTTCCAGTTTTCACAAATAACTTTGAAATCAAAACCAAACCAATTTTTCAAGACACATGTTTGAGTAAAGGTTATAAGCTCTGTTAAACTTTTTCAAGGGCAATAGCTTTGAATAACATCGCTATGATCAGAACTATTCCTTGCGCCACCATAGACAAAGAATAAAATAGTCAACTACAAAACCTAAACCCCATAATACTTACATTTCTTCTTCAGGTTCATTCTTCAGTGCATTTTTGGCTATACATTGGAAGGCATCATCCACGTTAAAGCCCTCTTTTGCAGAGGTCTCAAAGTATGGTATGTTTCCCTTGGAAGCACACCATGCCTTCGCTTTCTTTTCAGAAACCTACAACCAACAAGCAAAACCTGACATTATAAGAAAAGAGCATATGCATGTACATCCCTAGAACAGCAAAGCAAAGCCTCCATACTTGGATGACTTACCACTCGACTATTTCCACCATCAACATCAATCTTGTTCCCCAACACAACAAAAGGAAAGTTCTCGGGATCGGATGGACTGGCCTAAACATCAGATCCAAAACACAAGACTTCAATAATGATTCACTGTCATTTTTAAAGTATCTAGGAAGTTGATCTATAGGTAATCACCTGAATCAGAAATTCTTCCCTCCAGTTGTTAAGATTATCAAATGATTTCATGACATTCACATCATACACCAGCACACAACAATCTGCACCACGATAGAAAGCCACACCAAGACTTTGAAACCTTTCTTGCCCAGCAGTATCCCAAATCTGTAACAATGAGAAAACAGTGGTAACCGTCTAATTTACAAGTGAAAGTATTTCAGATTTCTCTGTCAAAAGATAATACGATTATCAAAATCTGCATCATTTTCCAAGTACAAAGTTATGAAAAACCAAGGAAACAACTCAAGACTGTTTCCCATGTCACAACACATTACTTGTTGACTCTGCTAGAGTAGGATGTAAACACTAAACACTACAAAAAGGCATTAATAAAAATTAATATTTTCTAATAAACATGGTTGCATAAGGAACAAACAGATTCCAGAACTAATAGAAGGACAAACTTTGCCTCCCAATTAACTTTTTCGGTTCTCTCTCAAAGCAATCTTCTACTTAATTAGGTGATGTATCTAAGTCAGTCTTTCCCTTCTAACATAAATGACAAAAAATGTATAGTGGAAACTATTGTCATGAGCATGTGAACCCCACAATACTCCCACTGTTGAAAAAAATCTTGATCTTTAAAAAAGTAAAACTCAAGTTTACATAAAAACTTGGAAGGTTTCATCCTAAGAGACCATTAAAGTGTAACTAAACCACATTTGGAAAGTCCCTATGTCTCAATAATAACATAATGTAACCAATGTGGACTTAATCACAGCCAACAGGTGCACAGTAACAATCGCTATAGCTGAAATATCCATTTGATTCATTCAACCGATAAACGCAACAAATGCTGAGAGCTCTCTCACCTGCAATGTGAACAACCTATCTTCAAACTGAACCTCCTTGGTCAGAAAATCCGCTCCGATTGTCGCCTTGTACTGATTACTAAACTTGCGATTCACATACCTAAAATCCACACAATGAGTCAACAAATGAAGGAAGAGGACAAATCACTACAAAGATCCATGATCTAGATTCCGAAACGTACTGATTCATCAGCGATGTCTTCCCCACCCTGCCAATTAATACCAAAACAGATATATCAGAATTAAGCTAAAATTTAGAGGGGAAGTTTTCAATTGAATGAAATCTAGACCAGAGAATCAGAACATTATCGTTTCCATTTCATCTAAATTCCATAAAGATTCCTAAGAAACAAACAAGAAATTTGGAAATTTAATTAAAAGGTAAACTATAATTATTGATGTGACTCAGAGCAGACTGACCCGCTGTCGCCGAGGATAATGACCTTGAGGAGCATGCGCCTCCGAGAAGCCATGGATCCAAAGCTTTCGAGGAATTGAAATTAGGGTTTCGCTTTGGGGAGCTTTTTCGAAATTTAGGATTTCAAAGTTTCAGAGAAAGGGGAATATTCTGGAGAGCGGAGCTAAGTGTACAGTTTTTGTACGAATTGGACAGCGTGGACACGCTTCCACTGGAACACAGACTCTTTCATCTCCCAAAACTGCCCATGACTAGAATAACAATTGCGTAGAAAATAATCACATGCGTAAATTATGTATTATGAAATCATTCACTTCATTTTTGTTTAGTTTCAATTTTCATGTTGATTTATTATTATTATTAATAAAAGTAGAAATTTCAAACCAATCTAGAGGTTCATGTAAAAGAATCGAAGCTTTGAAGGGCATCACAACGAGGTGGCACAAAATGGTCGGTCAATAGAGCATTTGAATTTGGTCAGAGGTATGTTTCTATCCATACCATATACACATAAAAAGCTTTATCCCAAAGAAAAATATCTATAAAAAGCTACGAATGCAGAGGTAGTCTCTTTCTCTACATGTGAGGCTCATATTCTCCGACTAATAATCACCCATCACAGAGACCCTTCCGGTTTCATGCAGATGATACAACCAGATAGGTTCCAGCAAGCTCTTGGCCTTTTCCAGTTTTTCCCTTCCATCTTCATCACAATCTTCTTCAATTTCTTTCTCAATCTGAGGGTAAATATCTTGTAGAAATCCCAGCATCAAATCACCCCACTCTTTGTCATCATGCTTGAATACCTTCAGGCATACAAACCGTACAAGTCCGAGAACCAGCCCAAAATTTTTCTTCTCCAGCCCAACCACAGCGCCAATCATGAAGATCGCCCCAAACACACCCTGCATGCTGGCATTTGCTTTCAACAATGTGACAATCATTGTCAGAAGTTTCTTCAAGGCAGGAAACTCTTCAATTTCAGAACCTCCTTCATCTTCTGGCGGGACTTCACTAGCTTCAGAGAGATCAGTCTTGGCTAAAATTAAGAGCCATGATGGAAAGTGGACTCTGATGTGATCAGCTGGACTCGTTTGTGTCTCTTCTCCCATAATCTGTTTCATAATGTGCCCAGATCCTAATCCCAAAATCAAGTCAGGAACCCAAGGCTTCACTGCTGCCACCAAATGTCCAGCATAGGTCGAGCCCAAGTATAATTCAATCGAGATGATTAAATCAAGCATATCGTTGGCAAGATCGGAAGCTTCTACTGGAGGTGGTGAAGCTTCAGTAGCATTGTTAAGAGCTAGATTGAGTAATTTTGCTGCATAGGTGAAGGAGCTTTTCAAACAGACAATTACATCCTTCAAATCTTCCTCCTCAAAATCAATTTGCTCACGAGGTTGTTGCTCCAAAGTAGATATGACACATCGTATATAACCTGATGTGGATCTTAAGCATCTTTCCTGAGTTTGAGGAGAAAAACCTATTGTAGCAGCATCAACCATGAACCTTTGAACAGCAGTAAGCATCTTCACCTTGTTGGCCAACTTCTTTGGTTCAGTATATACATTTCCTGCGTAATTATGAGGAAGGCAGAAGCTTCTATTAAACACCACTTGCATGAAGCAATGAAACATATTTAGAAAAAAGTGGATATGCTTTGAACCATCATTGTTTAATTTTTAAACCAAATCCAGGGAAAAAGGTTGTAACATCTAACAAATAAATGCTCAAATTAATGTAGAAAGTGCCTACTTGATCGCTGAAGACTGAAAGCTCACCATTCAACTTCAGTGATCTTGAATCTATAATTGTGCATCTGTTCCCTAACTACTTACCACTATCACTTGGAATGGAGACATGTGTTTGAGGTTCTCTGTGCCTTTTTTCACGACGACTCACAGACTCATCACTAGTATGCTTAGATTCTGTATGAACTCTGCTAGACTGTCCAGAATCGCCTACTCCACATAGCTTCGCTGTACAATTAAGCACATGATCCAATGCCTGTTCCAACTCGATCTGCCAGAAAAGAGAACGGAAGAAAAACTTAGAAGTGAATCATGGCAGATGGATTACTTTGTTTTCAAGGTAATGCTAGTCAGAAATTACAAAAAGATGGAGGACAAGACTCAGTATGAATATCAAGTATGTGATACCAGTTAAGCCCTATAGTACCATGAGAATATCTCCGAATCAAACTCAGAAGTCAGAATTCAAAATATATCAGAATCAGTTCTCAAACACAGAATACAAAATAATAACTGGTGCGAGAAGAATCTTGAATGAGAAAATTACTAGAAAGATGGAATGACATGAACGAGTTTGACATAATTTTCTCAATGTTTAACAGCTTGCAATGAGCATCAACACAATATGCGCAGGGTCTTATTTGTTTGTCTATGCCCTATTATTTCCAAACATTCTGCCAGAAGTCTCACAAAATTCGGTATATTTGAAAGCTCTACACTTGAACTAATTCAAGAAAATAAGATTAACTGTTCAGTTCTGGTTAGTTACCTATCATACCACAATAGAGGAATTTACAAAATTCAATTCATGGCTCTGAAAATTAACATTATGAATGCAAAAACAATTTCAAATAGGAGAAAATGTAGATAAGACAATGAACAGCAAGGGCGTTGAATAAAAGTTACTGTAAACAAAAAAATTCTACAAGAGCAGTAACACATGGGAGAGAAACTCTAAATTAGATATGTTGAACCATTAAAAGACAAACAGAATCACTGCTGACAGATATGTCAATTACCTGCAAAGTAGACCCTGATGAATCAGTCCTATCATTCTTATTGGACGAGACATTTTGAAGGGACATATGCAGCGCAAGAATTGTATATGCTGAAACAGGAAATGTGTCCATACATTCATATTGCATACACTGCAGAATGCTGACTTCGGAAATGACCTTTAGACATATAAGTAAGGATTCTAGAGTTTGAGATCCCAATACAGCCTTCCGCGTATTGACAGATACAAGCAAGTCCCTGATTTGCCAAGCTATTCCTGCCGCAACTGAGTAATCCTCCTCAAAACTGGTGACTTTTTTTCCGCCGACATTTTTCCGTTGAGCTGACATTTTGCCAGAGGACTTAGATTTCTTTCTTTTTGCAGAGAAAACACTCAAGTTCGGAATTTCACTGCCATATTTAATATGGCAACGATAGGCTGATTTTTGCAGAAGTGCTGTTAGAGCTTCCAGCATACCATCAACAGCACCACAAGACAGCAACATATTGTGAGCAGATCTCACTTCGGCTTGCTTCTCCACATTTTTGGATAAACCACTACAATCAGTAACCAGGTGCATACATTCATCAAGAAGTCCAGCCACGTCATCAGGAGAGACAGTTGATACAATGTTGAATACACAAGACTGAGCAGGCCCGGTAGGTGCGGCAGCAATCAAGCACTTCAACTTTTCACCATCCAAGAATTCTTTAAGTGCCTTCTTGAAAACTGGCTCACTAACTAGAGTGTTGCAAAGATTGGAAGAAGAACGAAGTAAACCCTCAACTTGTTGTTCATCCAGATTATTAGGTGGCAAGACCAAAGTAATCATTACCCTAACAAGTTCCATCAGAGACTTAAGAGATGCCCCTTGGGACGCAGCAAATTCACAAAACCTTGCTCCAGCCATTGGAGACCTTTTTACAAGTGTAGTACAACGATTGCATGCTGTTTGAACAGTTTCTTTCGAGGGAAAGTATGATGGCATAAGCAACCTTGTAATTTTCTGAGCAACTTGAGGTTGATCATTTTCAAGGGTCGATAATAGTACATCTAACTTCACAACCTGTGGAAAGAAGGAACGAAGTAAACAAACCAACAATACTAAGAAAGGCATCAGATGTAACAAAAGCACTTATACAAAGCATAATTCAAAGAGCGCTTTGTACCTTATGGAACTGGAAATTTTGAATATCCCTTATGAGAAGGAGGAGATCGGCCATGGCAACTCTTACTGATAGGACATTGTCCATCATCAAATGGCCCAATCTGGGTAGAACCACATTGAGAAACTGATGACAAAGGGGGTTGCCAAACAAATACATAGTGCCATTCAGTGTGGAAAGCCTCACCTCATGACTTGTATCACTTGACATATCATCGAAAATTTTGGTAACTAACTTTGTGATGGTAGGGGAAGGGATTACTTCCCAAAACAGATGAAGAATTCGACAAGAACCTTCCACCGCAACCACTCTAACCTCAGGACAATCATCTACAAGTAATTTCCCCAATAAAAAGAACTGCTTCTCAAGCAATGAATCTTTGACCTCTTTAGTCGAATCAGGATCTTCAAGAGGGAACAAGTCCAAAAGTAAATGCAGCGCATTTTGACGAACATTAGAATTTGCAACCTACCATAGGTCCATAGCAAACCAACCATTCAATATACAGACCAAAACAATAGTCTCTGATTAAAATCATTAACAAGAAAGTTACCTGCAAAGAGCGAAATATGACAGGCTCGGAGAGCCGGAAAAGAAGCTTTTCAACACCAGCAGTGGTCCTCTGGTTTATAAACCCTCCCAAAACCCTTCTAATAGAAGCAGCAAATGCACCAGAGCTAGCATGTACAGCTCCCTCAATCAAAACCTGCAAGAATCCATTCTCAATCTCACTCCTCAACTCCTCTTCGGCCACTTTCCAACCCCGAAACACAACATCACCATAAGCCTCCAGCATCGACTTCCTCCCAAATGGAATCTGAGACTTGATCACAGCCAAAACCTCCTTCAAAAGCTGCGAACTCAGCCCGAACAGAAACGCCAGAAACTTCCTCCCCTCCTCTGTCTTCAGAAACAGCGGCGAAATCACACACCGAATCAGCAACAGCTTCAAGTCCTCAATGCTCTCGTCTTCGAAATCGAAGCAGGTGAAAGCCTCGCGAAGGGCGTAGACTCTGTGGACGTCGGCCTTCTTGTTCAGCATCAGAGACCTCGAAACCAAGAACGGAAGCGACTGCGCTATCAGCAATTCCCGGCCAGGAAACTCCTCCTTCCACCAATGCTCGCACAGATTCGCAATCAACGAAACCAGCGTCGAATCCGAATCCAGAACAATCAGATTGTCGTGAAGCGCTTGAACTCCGGGTAACAAATCCTCCGGCCAGAAAGCCTTCGCCGGATGCGCGGCGCATAGCTGCGCGATACAGGCGAGAATCTGAAGCTTCACGAGAATCTGATGCTTCTCCTCTTCGGGATTCGGGTCTGGTTCGGGTCGGGTCTTGGAGCTGCGGCGGGACCTACGGGGGCGCTTGGTGGGGGGGGAGCGAGGGGATCTAGGGTTGGGGTTGGGTTGGAGGAGAGTGTGGAAGGAGTGGATGGCATCGGAAATGGAGAGGGAGAGGGAGGTGGGGAGAGAGGAGGAGAGGTCGGAGGAGGGCGTGATTTTGTGGATTAGGGATTTGAGGGAGGGCTTTGAGGATTTGAGGGAGAGCTTGGTGGCGGAGCTGAGAAACTCTTCGGCGGAGGATTGGAGAGAGGAGCGGAGCCGCTTCTCCATGACGGCGGTAAATTGTGTGTTGTTTTTCAAAAAAAATGAAACCGTTGCGTTTGGGAGATATTTTTCTTCTTTGGCGAAGGGATATTAAAACGAAAGAGAACAGAACAAGAGGGACAAACCCCCAAAAAAACAAACAAAATGAGCCAAGGAAGACCTGGAGACTCATCTGCCACTAGAACATTCATGAGAGAAACTGGGGGATTAACTATCCAATTCGCAGGACAAGAATCACACAAGGCAAGGGCAGCAAGATGATCTGCTGCACGGTTCGCCTTCCTGCTGGTCCAAAGCCAGCTGATTTGCCGGGTTGAAGAAAGATACCGGCCTTGCGAGAACAGGTTTGCAATTTTTCAATCCTCTGGGGGAATGTTTAACTTGAAGGTGTCGATTAGGATTTTTGAATCAGATGCGAAGATTACCAGAGTTGAAGGAAGAGAGCTGAGGCGGATGAGGCCATCACAAATTGCAATCAATTCCGCTGCAAGAGTAGAACAAGCATAAGTTTTTTCGGTGTGCCCCGAGATGATGGAACCCTGTGCTATCTCTCACTAGTACTGCAATTCCTCCAAGATTAGAGTCGGCTTTCCAGGCTGCATCCGAGTTGATTTTGATGTTGTTCAGTGGAGGGGGATCCAGCTCGTTACATGAAGGCGAGAGGGGGGCTGATGAAGTTTTGTATTGATGGGTTGTGATTGAATGAATTCATGGGCAGAGGAATGTGCATGTAAGGCCGTCTGAACTGGGTCAGGGTTCTTGTGATTGAAAACATATTTGCAGCGATTAATCCAGATTGACCAGAGTAAGAAGGAAACTTGGGTGAGGAGGAACTCTTGAGGAGCAAGAAGAGCTTGAACAGTTTCCAGCCAGCCGAGAAGAGAGGACAAACACTGAAAAGGAACCTGGTACCCAAACGGGTGAGAAAACCAAGTTGTTGTTGCCCATGTGCAAGAGAAAAGGACATGATCAATAGTTTCTGGAAATAAGTTGCAGATGGGGCAAGTAGGACTTCTGGCAATATATCTTTCATGTTCAGATGAACTGATACGTTTGAGATATAGAGATACTGTATACAGAGAGAGATAACAGTACCTGCCTGTGACGGAGATAGCCTAACAATCGAATCAAGGAAGAGCCCAGTCCCCAATAATTTGTCTGTTATATGTAGAAGGAAAAATTTTTGAAACATTACATCAAGTTTGGTTCATTATGCATTTTTGTACATTAAATTCAAAAATATAAATTTTCGATCATTACTAACTTTTAAAGCTCATCAACCTAATACGTACACCGCACGTTTTGTACACCAAATTTCGAGCTCAACCTAATATATGCACACGACGTCATTAAGTCTTATGTTATTATTACTTTTTTTTTAAAAGATAATCTAGTACTTGTAAAAGTAAATTATAAATAGAGAACGAGTCTACTCTTATTATTATAGATTCTCCTTTATATAGAAGATGGATTACAAGGTATAACAATAGTAACTTACAACATAATAGAATCTAATAATGTCTGATTGATAAGTTACATCTAATTTCATGATTCTCTCTTGTCAGTTACTTTGACGAAGGCACAAATGTATTTTTTCTCTGACAGTACTTTTATTTTATTTTTGTAAAGTATTCAAGAAGTTAATCCTGCAGATCAGCTGACATTCGTCATCAACTAGTGGCATTACTGCAAAAGTGAAGGCGTAGATGTGGTTGTCAAACCCCCACCACTAAGAAAGTTAAAAACCAGATTTAGATTCCCCCTTGATTATTTTCCTAGCATTTACCTAGGAAGAACGAAAGCTTGCCTTAGCACAATTCTGAACAAAGGGTGTTTTGGAAGCGTTATGGAAGCGCGCGTTTCCAACTTAAGGTAAAAGGAAGCACGGGCATATTATTCATTTTGATTAAAACCTAAATTGATACCTAAACCCACTTTGCTTCTGACTTCAAAGTCTCATTCTGCATAGCCAACATCTCGTTTTGCATATCCTCTTAGGCCAAAATCTCCCATAGTCGCACTTTCACCTTCCTTCCTTCAATCCTCCTCTCCATCTCGACCTCTCCACCATGTCGACTCCATTTATAGGTTTGTGTTTCTCTTCTCTTTAATTCTTCTTCGATTTCATGTATTGCAGATTTTTGTAAGGTAATTTAATCGAACAAATATATAGATAAAGCAAAAGGTTTGTCTTTCATGTATTGCAGATTTGTAGTAGTAAGAATGGTTGGGTTGTGGGCATGCTAGAACTCTAGAAGGCTAGCTAAATAGGCAAAAGAGCAACTAAAAGCAAAGTGCAGGTACAGACCTTGCCCATGCTTTGATCTCACATATTCCTTTTTGGTTGATGAAATTATACATTGCTAGCTTAGCTCAAGGTCTGTTGATCAAATTATTGACATTGTTTTTTTTTCTTTAGGAATATGAGTCAGGCACCAAGTAGTATTAGTTCTGGTTCTGCTGCAAGTGTTAATGCCGGGTCACTTCTGGTTGAATCCAATGTTGTGGATGACAAAACTCCTTTGTGGATTTATACAAATAAGATTGAAAAGATTCCCGGGTGAGGATCTTGGAGGTTTGAATGTACATTTTGCAACACCACATATATTGGAGCTCATAATAGAGTTGTTCACATTTGTTGAAGGATGGTGGAAAAGGTGTCAAAGCTTGCTCGAAGGTCACTCCTCAACAACTAGTTAATATGAGCAAGTTACTGAATGATTGCAAAAAAATAGTCAAAAATGCAGCCCCAAAATCAATTCCATTGCCTTCATCATCGAGGAATGCAACAACTTCTTCACCTGATTATGATATGAGTTTTACTTACAGTAATCCAACATCAAGTGAAGTGGCCCCAAAGAAGAGGAAAGAAATGGGTATGGCTTTGGAAGAAGCATTTCAAAATAATTCTATAGAGCAATGTGATGGTGAGATAGCTAAAATGTTTTACACAGGTGACTTGTCTTTCAACCTTGCAAGAAATCCACAATATCGTAGGTCGTATGTGCGTGCTTCCAACATTCCAGGATATGTTCCACCCGGTTACAATGCATTGAGGCCTAAACTTCTTCAAAACGAAAGGAAGAACATTGAACTTCATTTACAGTCGATCAAGGACTCATGGAAAGCTAAAAGAGTGAGTATATGTAGTGACGGTTGGTCTGATCCGCAAAGGAGACCCATCATTAACTTGATTGCTGCAAATACAAATGGTCTGATGATGTTGATGGCAGTAAATAGTCAAGGTGAAGTGAAAAGTGGTGAGATGATTGCTGAGTTTATTATAGAATGCATAAAGGAGGTTGGTCATGAAAATGTGGTTTAAGTAATCACCGATAATGCTTCTAATTGTGTGAAGGCCGGTGCACTTATTTCAGCCAAGTATCCTACTATCTTCTGGACACCATGTGTAGTACATACCTTGAACCTTGCTGTGAAGAATATATGTGCACCTTCGCTGCATACAAGAAACAATGATGATGTGTATAACGCTTGTAAATGGATAGGGCCTCTTGCGGATGATGGCATGTTTCGTTCATCAAAAATTTCATAATGAACCATGGGATGAGATTGGTGATGTGAACTGAGCACTGCGACCTTAAGCTCCTTACGGTTGCTTCAACCAGGTTTGCCTCCACACTTGTGATGTTTAAGAGATTTAAGAAAATAAATTCTGGTTTGCAACAAATGGTAATCAGTAATAAATAGGATGATTATAAAGAAGATGATATGAGAAGGGCTGCTGCAGTGAAACAGAAGATATTGGATGAGATATTTTGGGATGAGCTTGATTATGTTTTATCTTTCACTATATAGTATGATTAAACGTTCAGACACTGATAAGCCGTCTCTTCATTAGTATATGAATGGTGGGAAGATATGATTCAGAACATGAAGAAAGCTATATATAGGAAAGAAATGAAGCAACTACATGAGTATTCAAACTTTTGGAATGCCGTGCATAAAGTATTGATGTCTCGTTGGAGAAAGAGTAGCACACCCCTGCAATATATGGCGCATTCATTAAATCCCAAGTAAGTTTTCCTATGTGAATTGATTATAGTTTTCCCATGTGAATGTTATAAGCTAATTTTACTAGACATGTGAATATGTTGAGGATTGAGTTGATAACTTATATTTCATTAGTAATATGAAATGTCTAGTGATATGTTAATGTTCATCAATTTCATACTTCACATATTGTTACTGGACATGTGAATTCATTAGTAATATATATGGAGTTGATAACTTATATTTGAGTATTAAAAGCAAATGAATATTTACAGAGAATATAACTTTTCAATATGGTATGGATTACCAATGATTTTGTCATTTTATTTATTTAGGTATTACAGTCCGAAATGGCTTGCAGAAGATAGTACCTGAAAAGCTCCTCATCAAGATATTGATATTACTAGAGAAAGAAAAAATTGCATTTGAAGTATTATGATGATGCAAATCAACATAGAGATGTTAATGTGGGTTTTCCTTGTGTATGGATGATTTTTGTAATGTTGATGCAATGCATGATACGTCCATTCTACACCCTTTGAAATGTTAGGCAGTTCATTGAGCTTCAGCCCCAAGGCTTCAAGCCTTAGCATTCAAGTTGCTTGGGCAACCATCTTCATCCTCACGTTGCGAAAGGAATTGGAGTACTTATAAGTTCATACATTCCGCAATAAGAAACAAGATTACTCCACAAAAAGCGGAAGATTTGATATTTGTACATACCAATCTTCGCCTTTTATCTAGAAGTAACGACTCTTACAAACAAGTCCGACTCAAATGTGGGATGTTGGAGGTGATCAGTTTGATTCATTAGATGAAACTAATCTTGGGAGACTCGAGTTTGAGGATCTTTCTCTTAATGAACCATTGTTGAAAGCTATTTTGTTTGATCATGTTCATGAGAATGAGGATGATGTTCTTGTTGATAAAGTGGACTGGTGTTTATTTTAATTTTAGTTATTTGATTGTAGAACAACAACTCTAAATTTGCTATGAATTTGACAATGACTTTGAATTTGCTATTTATTTATTTTTATATAATCAAATATATATAATATTTTATTCCGGCGCTTCTAAAACGCTTCGCTTCCGATTCCATGCAACGTAGGCATTTACTACATATTTGCAAACAGTAACGAGTCATTCTCCGCATCTCTAACATTGTAATGCATGTCTCACGGAAGAAACTTCCCCCGTCGAATGTTCCTTTATTATCAGATAAAGTTGTCAAGATTGCCAACAAATGCATACACTGATATTTTCACCATTATCGCAACAAATTAGAGCATCATCCCTTGGCTGAAGTTCAACTTTGCTAAATAACTTTATCTAACCAACCAATATAAGAGTTTATTGCGCATAAATTTGGCTGACTAATAGTATAGGTTGAATAATTATTTTTTTTATAATCCAAAACCTTCATAAAACTTGAGCTATTGTCGAATAAAGTAGGTCACCCTTTATTTGTTTGGTTATATATACCGCATGAACTTAAAATTGTCCTCATGCTAGCTTTCTTTAAAAGAAAAAACTATTTTTGAAGTGTAAGAGTTTATCAATCTAGCTTAACAATTATCAAAAGCCTTTGAAGCAGTTAAATCAATCAAAAAGTCGCTCCACAATCCACAGAGTTGAGAATCCCAAAACCCAAATTCTAGGGTTTTGGTGCTAGACGGAGGAGCAATCCGGTTGCAGGGTTCGTCAACGACATCTCATCGAGGTGAGATGTTCGGTAGAAGTGTTGTCCTCGTGAAGGGCAATTCAAATTGGGTTTTAGGAGTTGTTGGGAGGCTTGGTGGTTGAGGTAGTCATATCGTCTTTGACAATCCAAGCGGAGGTGATAGGTGGGAGAAGGTGGAGTGTGTCTGCTTCGGAAGGAGCGGCGACAAACTTTGGGCGGCGGCAGTAGGGTGTGGTGACACTGAGAGTGCCTCTGTGGGATTTTGTTTAGATCAAAAATGGTTTGCAGCGGCAGCAAGAGTAGGTCGGCTGTGCGAGTTGGGCAACGGCGCTGAATTGATATTCTTGAAAGCAAGAAGGTTAGGTTTGGCTTGAAGGCAAGAAGTTTGTTTTTGCCTGCCACCCGAAAGAGGAACCAGAGACTGGTTGTCATGTCATCTAGACGGAGAAGGCCACGATGATGGCTGCTCTGCAACCCTAACTAAGGTACTGATGCAGTCAGGTTTGCTGCGGTGGGAGGAAGTTGTGGGCTGGGTTTCCCTTTGGCCAATTGGTCCTCCTTTTTCAATTGTAGATATTATTTGGATTGGACTTCTGTTAGGAAAAGATCCTTCTAAATTTTAGCAATCCCTCTCTTTCTTTTCAATTCGATGAAAGGTACATCATTGTATCTTAAGCCTGATTCGATTGAAAGTTGAGTCGTTGTTAAAGTTTAAAAGGTTGTATGCTTTTTAATCTTTCATATCCATCTTTTTGATGTAGTTTTGAGGTTGTTCTTTCAATTCTTAGATGTAGCTCATATTTAGTTTTTTTAGCTATGTTGTTGTATAGTCTTCAGACTATTCATGTTTGACATTCTGATGGTCACGATCTATGATCAATGAAACTATCTTTTTTCCCCTCAAAAAAATCTAGCTTAACAATTGCATTTTTAGGGTGGTCCCATCACTTATAATATGATTCATGTTGGTTGCTTAATTTAACGTGTGATATATTCAACGCTTATATAAGTACCTAGAGAAGTATGTGTGTATTTGATTTGCATGATTATAATTGCTCTTATTCTTTATTTTTTATTTTTTAGAAGAATAATAATTGCTCTTATTCTTGTAATCGCAAAGCATATAGGTCTAGGTAGTAAGTAGTAGTTTTTGGTTGATGATATTGTTGTGTGACACATATACATCGATACATGTATGTCGTAATAACATTTACTACTGTGGTTATTTGCCATGTACAACTTTATGAGACAGTAGATTGAATATTTGAATGGCCTACAATCAATGGTAGCTATAACGCTAGGAAATGAGTCTCATCTAGTACTCTTCCAATATTTTCAACCCATGTCTATGGTGTTATTTGATGTTTGTATATAGTATGATCTCACTTTTCAGCTATTCAGTGATGGATATTAGGGCACTAAAAAAACTTAGTTAACGGCATTATATTTCGAAGGGATTCAAACCCAAACTCAAAAGGGTGTCTTTAAGAGGAAGTTGAATAAAACATTTTTAAATTATCACATATATAATGTTTGTATCACAACCCGAACGATAAGTAACCTGACATCTTGACAAGCAAGAATGCTCCGACTTTCATGGAGCATTTTAGGTTTTCGAAACAAAACTTTTCCAGCGACGGTGTTGTACTTTGTGCTTCCCGACCAACCAATGGCCGGGTTTTGACTATGGCTATTTAGAGAGGAGGAATCTTCTCACGAGACGGCATCAAACCCCAGACCAATCTAGTGCCTTAGTCATGGCGTTTCGTCGAGGTTGGGAGAGGTTTTAAAAGGGAGCTAAACTGGTGTATGGGACATCGACAAAGAGGGCCAGTAGTATTGGTGTTAGATCGATGGCTCTTGGCGCGTCGATAGCAAAATCTGTTGGCTAGAATATGGCAATTTAGTTTCTAGCTAGGCTAGATTCAGATTGGGATGTCACGACCCAATCTCTTATCAGTTTTCCGACTCGAATTCAAATTAGCGTGTTGCTGGTCTCTGCCTCCAAATGCTAGACTCAGGCTAGGATCTGGACTCAGATCTTTGGACCTGCGTCTGGACTTTAGCCAAGAGAATTGAGATTGATGATGATGTTGGTGTTGTTCAAAGCGTTGATGGCAGGGCCGGAGTCACTAGTAACGTTGGTGAAGATCGTTAACAAGGAAAGAGACGGATGTGGTAGGGTTTGGGACTGGGCTTGGGTTCTTGGACCTAAGTCTAGCCTCAAGCCCAAAACATGTCAGATTTGGCAATGGGCCGTTGTGCCTGATTTCACAACACCAAAACAGGTATCAAATGACCTAACAAAAGATGTTTTGAGCATGCTCTGCTCTAGCATTCCACCAAGCCTTTATCAAAAGGGCAAAATTAAAATGTAGCAAGTGTCTGTGTGGTTTGACATTTGGCAGACTATGAGAATTAGATGTATCTAGATGGTTACACATGGCTTGGTGTACCGTAATTGAGCGTCTTGGCTCCAGTCTTATGATTCCCTGATATTTTTTTGTATCTAGTTTTATCTTTTGCTAAGCTCACGAATAAGTGAGTTAAATGTCTACTGTAATGACACTATTGTGATCCTTATGGTTATTGTACTCTGGTCATTCTAGCTTTTGATTATATATAATGATTACTTTAAAAAAAATTGGTTACTCTTGTCATAATTATTTTGATATTGCATATAAGTATATAACAACTAACATAATTTTTGGTTTCAAGACCACTTCAAAGGCGTTATATGATTCATTACTTGACGCCAAACATTTTGTCAACAAATGTTAAACAATCTGTCACCGAACATTAAACAATTTATCAAGAGACGTTAGTCACTGAACGTTAAACAATTCATCACCGGACGTTAAATGATTCAAAGTCCACAAGAAATTAAATGATTCATCTAATCTTATTTCACTTGTTGTTGTTGTTATTTATTTATTCTCATAGAGAGACGATTGATTTCTATGTGTTTTTCTTTTTCTATCAACAGATTTTCATTCCCCTCTTCCCACTGGAAACGAAGTAAAGATCTAATCTTTAAAGTGACAGATTTTGGAAAAAAACAAAAACAAAATTGGTTGTTTGTGAATTACTAAAACACCCATCACGCCAAAAGGAACCGAGCAGAAAAGATTATATCTTGAAAGGGTAGATCTAGAAACAGTGAAATAGGCAGCCTTATATAGAAAACTAAAGCGTTCAGACAATCACACATGACCAAGGAAAAGAATCTAATAATTGGACTCAGTTTTATGATTTAACTAGCATTGTTTGTGAAATAAAATAAGAGAGTTGGTTATGTTTTCATTCTTTCTAGTTTAGTAGAGACTTACTCCCTAAAGGTTTAGAGTATTTTTAACCGTTTTTTTTTAAACTTTAATTATAAGAAAATAAAGAACATAATATTCAAGACATTTTTGCTCTGACTCCAAAATAGTCTATTTTGCAAATTTTATCAATTTTTTCCTAAATTCTTCTTGAAACGTTTATGGCCTTTTACGTACTTACTTAAAATGAAAATGGAATGAGAGAAGAAATGAATCAGTATTGCTTCCAAATGGTTGATTCATAAATTTATCTCATTCCCCCCCCCCCTTCCTTAAAACTCCTGAGTATTCATGCGTTTATCAAATTCTAATATATTTTGTAATTAAAATTCAACACTTTAAATGTGATTAAGTTTGAACAATATCGGTACAATGATAATTCATATGTCACGCATGTCAATGTTGAACACTTTCTTGTTGCCGAAATAAAATGTATGCGCTCAGTTTTAAATCGACGTTGTATAGGGTCTTGTCCGTCCATGTGCCTAGCACATAGTACATGTATGTGTTTATTGACGGCACTCGACCTAGATCAATATATTGTCTATTACTCTATTATGGTGGGATTTAATTTGATGGTTTCTTGTCACCTCCTTGTTCAATGGATTTTGATGATGATTTTAGATAGGTGTTGTTAGTGGTACCTAGTGTAGCCTGACCAACTTTGAAATGGCTCAACGTTTGTGAGTTTCGAGTTGGGGGTGAGAAGTAAAAATGAAAAATCAAACGCACATGAATTAAAGAATCTCAAACTATCCAAATTCATACCATCATTTTGCACTAAAAAATGAACTTCCAGTCCAATTATTTAGACAAGTAATATTTACTATTCATTGAAAGTCTTTGATTACCTTAAAAATTTAGCACTCTAAACATGGATTAATGTTCAAAGCACATGTAGCTTGTAAGGACTATAGTGTACGAGTTTTAGCTGATAAAGGGAAAACACATAGAACACAAGAAAATAAACAAAAGAAGCGGCCAATATATGTGTATGTGTATGTGTATGTGTATGTGTATGTGTATGTGTGATGAGGCAAACCTATTTTTTAGTGGGAACTGGTTTTGATTTCAACAACGCAACGGACAAAAGACAACGGACCCTTAAACGGACAAAAGGAAAAGGAGACTGGGAGAGTGAGAGACGTGGACTAATGAGCTTCGAACAAAAATTAAAAATTTAAAGGTTGAGAGGAAAGTTGGTAATTCTACGGTGGGTTTTGGGACCCTCCATTTGTACTACACAAGGACCCATTCCTAACCCTATTATTATTATTCTTCTTCTTCCATTTATCCCTCTCGATCATATTTCCCAAACTTCTTTACTCTTTGGTCTTTTGAGTATGTTTCCTTTTCTGTTGTCTTGTCTTGAATTGAAAACAATTCGATACTTGTGAATGAGTTAAAGTTTGTGTGAATTTGGTCATTGTTTAGGAGATGGCCACCTCGAAGTGGTGTAGATAATCATGTATGAAATAAGAATGATACGAGGTCTTCCATTGGTAAAATAATTGTTGCATGGTTCTACAAGCCTTAATTTTGTTTAGAAATTAGGTGATAACTATGCTTGTGTGACAGCCTAACCTAACTAGTTAACCATAGGTGACAAAAATCAGCGGTAGGTTAAGGGTCAATGTGAGGAGCGTATAATGCCATTCCTTATCTAACTTCCTACAAAAACCCCTCACATTACTCTCCCTCCTCATTCATCTCTCCCTCTCTCTCTCTATAAAGAAGAAGGTACAAGTTGCATAGTGTCAGCGCATTCAATTCAGTGTCATCCTTATAGAATGGCAGCAGAACCAACAATTTCAGAAGCTGAAAGCACCATCACGAGCAACTCGTCATCTCTCTGTTCAGTAGCCTCTTCACCATGTTTATCTGGGTTGTTGCAGACTGCTACTCATCCCAACTCACCTTCCAACATTACCAAGAATCCCAAAACAAGTCAGAAAGGTGACTCAAGCTCACTTCAGCAGAAGACCTCGCTTAAAAGAGCAAGAGAGCCTACAGATAATAACAACAACAGCAAACACCCGGTTTACAGAGGAGTTCGAATGCGCAACTGGGGCAAATGGGTGTCCGAAATTCGCGAGCCCCGCAAGAAGTCACGTATCTGGCTAGGCACATTTTTCACACCGGAAATGGCAGCGCGTGCCCACGACGTGGCTGCGCTGAGCATTAAGGGCAACTCGGCCATTCTGAACTTTCCAGAACTGGCCGAGTTGCTGCCTCGTCCGGAGTCACTCCAACCTCCGGACATTCAAGCTGCAGCGGCTAAAGCAGCAGCCATGGTTCATCTGGATTCCACCACCACAACATCGTCGTTGTCCACATCCTCATCCTATTCCTCATCAGAGGGTTTGGAATCGGGAGAGGATGAGCTAGGCGAGATTGTGGAGCTACCCAACATAGAAGACAGCTTCAACTCAGGCGAGTCAAGAAGAGAGTTCATATTGGTGAACGACACGGTGGACATAGGTTGGCTGTATGATCATCCGCCATTTATGGGGCTCGATCACTTCGAAGAAGATCTAGTGTCTTGGGATATTCAAATGATTACTTGAAATCTTCATCAATCAGTGTGTGTCTGCGTCTTCCTTTTTCCTTCTGTTTTACAGTTTTGCAAGTTTCTTGGTTTGTCTTGCTCCTTTTGCTAACTGGTCTGCGGTCGAAACTATCACTGTTATATAATTAATCCAGACAACTAGTATTTATGTTTGCCTTTTGTATGATGCAGACAATTTTCTTCCAGTGTGTCTGGAATTGTATTTCGTTGTCCAGATAGCTCTAAAGAGTTCACCAAACTTTGTACTGGTAGCTCCACAGTATATCCCACCCCATTTTATGTGCATATATATATATATATATATATATATAATGCCATATATTAAAGGTTTTTGTCTCAAAATGTAAGAGATTCTGGGATTTTAGCACTTTTATGCGGGATATTCTGCCGCACCAAGTTACCGTAACTCCGACGACTCATTATTTATGTAATGGTCGTCATAATTAGTCACATATATAATTGATAGTGGCTCTAATCATGACAATAATCATGTTAATTATCGCCAACGATCATCGATCAATGAGATAATCTCCCTCTATCAAATCTAACTCTCACATGATTGGCAAGGATACGAGCACCTCTATTAGTGAATAGACTCTTGTGCTCCTTATAGAATTGTATGTGGCACACTTTCCCTTATTTACCGAAAGTTCTTGTATGCACCATGGTGCATGTGAACCAATCATGACTGACCAATCACTATCATTCATTTAATGCAGTCAACTATATAACACTAACACCAACACTAACACCGTTAAAGAGAATTGAAACAAAAAAAAATTAAATGAACATGGTAAAAGTAAGGCTAAGGTAAATATTAATTGGCAATTAATTCCAAATCGCAATTAATATGATTTTTAAATATTTTAGCGAGATTTTTTATCCTTCTTTATTTATTATGTTAAAACGTATTAAATATAAAAGTTACCTATTAACCCATTCTTAATAATGTAGATTCCATGTGATCTTATAAGGGGCAGATGAGTAAAATTTGCTATTAGAATTATGATTATGTATGATTATCTATTTATTATTTTTATTGTTGTATTTGTAATAAATAATTTATTTTTAATTAAAATTAACCTAATTAATCGAATATTCAAATTACATTAAAGGGAATAAACGTAAATGAGTCAACTAAGTTGAATCAAAATTATCTCTTGAGATTATTTTCATCTTGTCGGATTGAGCCAACTCCATTTCGTTCTATAGTTATTTTTCAAATGAGCTATATTATCTAAATAAAATGTTATGTGATGATATCAAAACATATGATAATTCCGATCCATTACTCATGCTCATCAACCTTGTATATTTTTTTTTTAGTTTTAGAATCCTACATTATTTAGATAAAGTTTGGTTATGAGTATCGTTATTTAATATAGTACATTTGATCATGTCGATTGTGACACAAACGAATATCATAAGGACAATTATTTTGCATAGCTATTTTATCCTAAATTGCATTATGTGAGAAACAAAAAAGACTCGAATCACTCGACATTGCCTATAGATACTTGAACAAGGACAAGTGTGGTATGTAGATCACTATTGTACTGATACTGTCTCAATTTAACCATCTTTAAAAAGTTGGGTTTTAACTATAAAAAACTTCGGTACAATTAGGTATATTAATCCATCTACTTATAAGTTATATTTTTCTTTGTCCATTTTCTGATGTGAGATCTTTCCTCTCTAACATATATATGGCTGCTTGGTAATATGGATCATGTGAAAAAAGTAGTTATGTCTATCATTGTTTAGGTTTGAATTAAGACAACGAATTGTTAATTTTTTATTTTTCTAAAATGAAATAAATAACATTTAAATCCGATATCCAAATTTTGGTGACTATAAGCTTTGATGATCGATTGCTGAACTTCAACAATTATTGTACAAATTTTCGATATCTTACCTAATTAATCGTGTATTTTCTCTGTAGTTAATTATCATGCTTATTTAAAAATAAAAAAAAATTGGCCTAACTTGTAAATCGTCATTCTCATATAAATACGGTTAATACTTATTTAAGTTAATTACAGACATGTTTTTAAACTTGCCTACACCTATAATATATATATATACACACATTAATGTAAACCTCCATAAATTAAGGGTTTTTTCCCGTCCGCCGGTTTGTAAGGGATTTTTTCCATTGACTCCCACTAGCTAAATATTTAATTTTTCTCAATTTTTCTAACAAAACTGCCGTTCCTTCTCAATCTCTCATCTCTCTCTCCCCATCTGGATTTCTTCCAGATCTAATCCCTCTCTCTCTAGTCTCTCCCATACCAGTCTCCCACATCGACGACCAATGCTGGCGGCGCTGCTAGACCCGAAAGCCGCTGATACCATAGCCTCTAGTCGGAGCTTCCGACGACGTGCGACGACGACAACCACCACCAACACCTCTCAATGACTCCTCCTTCCACTCCCCAACCCTCGCCGTCAAATTCCTTCGCATCGAGATCGTCCTCAAAGTCTATTGTCGAGATTAGCTTCGGCGGTCGACGTGTATTGTTTTCTGGAGGCTGGGTTCTTGTGGAGAGTGAAAGAGGCTAGGTGGTATTGTTTTCTGGTTTTTACTGCCGTATTGATTTTTTTTGTCGTTAACCGTCGTTAACGAGTCTGTTAGTACAATTGACTGGTTCAAGTGCACCAGGTGCACTGAATCCGCTCCGCTTATTTACTACGACCGATCAATAAAAATTATTCCTAAACTTAGTCTTGCATGAGTGGGTGAGCCATCTTCATGGAATCATGGACTAGTCTGAGTTGTACAATGACATTTCAACAATACCTACGCTAATTGTGCAAATACTCATCTAATTATCCGTGACTTATATTTTATGATTTAAGGAGTGAATCTAAACAGTCATCTTTACTATGATCGTCTGAGATATATAATGATTGTCTAAGGGTGCGTTTATTGTCACCCCATAAACCACTTTATTTACCCCACATGTTGTCGATTTATTGAAATACGAAAATATACTGATGTAGTTACAAATTATAATAAAATAAAATAATCTTTTTGTTTTAGATGAACATAAACTTCATAAACTCTAACCCAGATTTATCATTAATCGTGAGTCTAAAGATACAAATATTTAACCTGAAGATGAGGTAAACTATGTGTTTTTTTTCCTATGTTGGTGATTTGTCTATCCATTTACTCATTATTTCTCATGTCGACTTTATATTTAAATTCTCATAAACAACTATTGTACTTATTTATGAACAACACATAGATTAGTTCAAGAACTCAAAAGTATGGAAGACGTTACTACTAGAGATACATTTACAGACATTGTGCATCATGATATCGACTGATATCATTGAGTTGTGAGAGTTTTTTATTGTTCTTAACTGAGATTTATATTTTAATGTGATTTTTTTGTTCAGCTGATGATTTTTTTTTACCTTGAGCTAATCTGAATTTGACAAAATATATCAAAATATGTGTAGGGTGAGGAAAAAATGTAGGATCGATGAAGAAAATATAATTGGGGTATTTTAGCTATTATTAATGGGTGAACAAAGTAGATTTGCAATTAAAATTATATGAATTGGGTGTGAAAATAATATGAGGTGAGCAAAATCGTTTGTAGGGTGACAATAGACGCACCCTTGTTTAATATATATATATATATACACACACACACATAGTTACGAGATTTAATCAATTTAAATTAGAGAAAATTATATAAAAACCTAAAATACTATGTCTCTTTTAAAATAAACGCGTACATATTTTTCTTTCATTTTACACCCACTCCACATAAGCAAACTTACCGTATATAGCAAATGTCTATAATTAATAATTTTCTTCATTTTTCGGTTTCTCTAATTTGCCCTTCAGACAGTAGAAAACTAAATTTGGTATCTTTCTCAATTTTAGCATCAACTTGAAACTCAAATATTGAGCTAAAATTTAGTTGAATTTAACTTTGTCATAATCAATTACATTCTTTAATTTTTTACCTTGTTATTACTAATTTGAGTGTGTGTGTGTGTATGCTATATACAGAAGTATGTCATTTGTAATAGAATGAAACTTTTCATTTCTAAGCTCACATTTGATGTCTCTCTATATAGTTGAAAAATGTCTAATTGTAAGGTACACGTTCTTGTTCTTTGATTAATTTTTTTCTTTTTAAGTATATTATTATATCATTTCCCATCTTAATTGAGAGAACATTTTCTACTACTTACGTTTCTAATGTACCTATTAAGTAGGGCATGATATGATAATATACCTAAAAAAAACCCAAAATTAGGTTTAGGCTATAGGGTTTAAGGTATAGAGTTAATTAGGGTATAGGTTCAGGGTATAGAGTTTAGGGTTTAGGGTATAGGGTTTAGGTTCAGGGTATAAGGTTTAGGATTTAGATCATATATTTTATTCATATTATATTGAATTAAATTCAGTTTACCCCCCAAATCTTTGGTGTCAAAATCAGTTCAGTCCTGTAACTTTTTTTAAAATCAGTTCGCCCCCTCAACTTTCATAAACACATCAGTTTGGTCCAGTTTATTTAGATCATAAAATATATGATCTAAATCCTAAACCTTACCCTGAAAATATGGACATTATTTTCTAGGAGAAAATTAAACAATAAGAAACATATATAGATGGTGATTACATTTTCAGGATCATTGTAGAAGACAATTTCAACTTTTCAATGATATATATATATATATATATATATATATATATATATATATATATATATATATATATATAGCCCCCGCATTGTCTTCCAAATTACCAGCAAACTTCTTTAAATGGGCATTTGTCTATTTCTTATTAGTTATTGTCAGAATTAAGGTCTCTTCCTCCTAATTAAGGTCTTGACTCTTGAGTTTGAATTTTTCATATCTAACTATCACGTACGCAACTATTAAAGTTTTTTTTTTTGGGAATTACACAACTATTAACCTAACCTAAACATAATACAAATGACTTTAACCACCCACGTACGCACGCATACTTTTAGAGTAGGTAGTTTCTTAAACAAGGACAAGTAAATTATACACGCACGCGATTAATTGATGAAATAGTCTCAACTACACATACACATTATAAACCTAATTAATTAATTAATTAAGAAGCTAGCTAGATCCTTTCTTCTTCGTCTTCGTCTTCGTCTATTTTTTTTTGGACAGCCTTATGAAGTATATAAGAAGCTAGTTAACCTGTCAATTTCATAGTTCATCACTTTAGGGGGACAGGAAGGAATATTAGAAATTGAGGTACAATGAGATTCATTATTTTTCTTCTTCTTAGATTATTGCCTCTTGTTTGGTCAAGTTCTTCTTACATTATAGAATTGAAATTTGTTCAGTTTTTGTGGTTTGAAGTCGACATCTGTTTAGTCCTTATGATTTTATTTTAATCTGAATAGTTCTTCAAGTCATAATTTTTCATCCAAATAGTCCTTATAGTTTTTTTTTAATAATTTGAATAGTCCTTAAAGTCATAAGTTTTCATCCAAGAGGACATTAATATATCCTATCTTACGATACTTGAAAAAATTACAGCTTGCAACATCTGAGAATCACTTTTGAACAGCTGAATAGCATGAGATCAAAAAATTCACCATGTAGCATCTATATATAAACTATCACTGGTTAACTATGGCCTAAGGATGACAACAAAGAGGAATAACGTAGAGCAAAAATGGGAAAGGAAACAAAAGGAGAAAAAAAAAAATTATACAAGATGACATGGGTATTCTTCAAGTGTAGACTGATATAGAACTTACATGTATTTCCTCAAAGATATCCACCCCAGTTGCAACAAAACAAATAACAAATGAATTTGCATCTAATTAATATTATAACTGTAGACAACGACATAAGAACAGAAAATTGTCATACTTCTCTTCTGTAAAATTGTTACTGCGGTACAGCTCCATGAATGAATCAGAAAGCTTCAATGCCTTGAGTGCTAAGACTCCCTGATTGGCTAATTAAGTGAGATATATCCCGTACGTAAAAGTTAATTATTCATAATTATCTTGTTAATTAGTGAATGAAGTCCATGCATGAGGCAATTGAGACAACGGCCTAAAGATCGAAGTAGTACTAGTACGTAGATCAACTTGTACGGAACTGCGTACTCGATCACGTTTGAACGGGGCAAAATGAGTAAAGTAACTCTTAGATATAAGTAAAAATATGAAAACAATATATGGATGTGGAAAGATGTTGAGAAGGGTTAATTGACTTCCCTACTCGCAATGTAGCTACGCCCCTCTGGGCATAATTGTTAAGTTAACCGGTCGATATTAAGCTGTACGTAGATAGTCGAGTCTCGAGAAACTCTGCATAATTGTACTCATTTACAGAATGTACCTAGCTACGTAGACAGGTCGACTGAACAAGATCAATAATTAAACGAATTGGCATCGTAAATTTCAAGTATACGAGCGGCAAGATGATCAAACTGCCGGAACTGGCTTACATGTACAAAATTACTCTTTCATCCTAAACTCTCGAGATCGGGACTTATATACTCTTTTGCATATACAACAACATCTCGAAACTTAATTAATTAGAGTTTTTGATTGAATTCTACGATAAGATGCGTTTACTACAAGGAATGAGAATATTCCTATTCTTTTTTTTTTTTTTTTAGTAAACGCACCCTAACACTCACTACCAGAACAGGCAGTTTAGCCGATGAAAAATTTTCGTCGGCCTGTTAAAAAAATTCGTCGGCTGCAACCTTAGCCGACGAAGGTTCGTCGGCTATAGTGTCGTCGGGAAAGGGTCGTCTGTAATGACTTTAGCCGACGAGACAAATAATTTCGTCGGCTATAGTATGACTATAGCCGACGAAATAATATCGTCTGCTATAGTCCAACCTTTAGCCGACGACATTATTTCGTCTGCTAAAGTATGAACTATAGCCGACGAATAATGTCGTCGGTTATCTTCCAAACTTTAGCCGACGAATAATTTAAACTATTCGTCGGCTAAAGTTTGTAATAAAAAAAATATAAAACATCTATGGCCGACGAAATATTGTATTTTTCGTCGGCCTTATAGACATTTAGCCGACGAATGAAAGCTTATTTCGTCGGCTAAACTTTTTTTTTTTTTTAAAAAAAAAAACTTTAGCCGACGAATTATGGCTTTTTTCGTCGGCTATAAGCGCATTCCAGTAAAAAAAAAACCCCGAAATTTCTGAATTACCATTCCATGCAAGCTGCAAAAGACATATTTAACAATTTCATATAACCAACAACAAACACATAAAAGAATATATGAACTACATAAAAGTATCAATTTACATAAAAATATATTATCAACTACGTAAAGTCTATATCGTCTAAATTGAAGTCATCTTCTGGGGGCTGCTGCGGAGGTTGCGGCGGCTGGGGTAGCGTCATGGGCGGAGGCATGGGCGGAGGCGGAAGTCCCTGACTCTGGGCAGCTGCAAAGTCCTGCATGTACTGCAACATCTGCTGCTGCTGGGCCTGCTGGATGGCATATATCTCGGCAACATAGGCTGCCTGCGCGGTATTAAAGGCTGCCAACGAGGCAATATAGGCTTGCTGCGAGGCAGCCTGCGAGGCAGCCTGAGCAGCTTGAGCAGCTTGAGCAGCTTGTTGTTCTCGTAGTCTCTGAACTTCCGACTCTAGCTGAGTCGTCCTGTTGATCGTGGACGTGGTGCAGCTACTCGTCGAGGTTGCCTTTCGTTGAAATCCTGGAGTGGTCTTCAGGACCCCCTCGCCTCTCTTTCCTAGACCTCGGCAGTAGAAGTTGTTTTCTCTCGGTGGGAAGGCTCTGCCCATGATCCTCGCCCCAATCGTCGGATCCGAATTGTCGATCCGGGACATGGCTTCGGACATCTCGGAATCCTGCGTCTCCGGCCATGCCTCCCTCACTAAGGTACTCAGGACCTCGTCACTAGCCTCCCTCACCCTCGCCTATATGGATAGGAAAAAAATTATTAATTAAAATTTTTACATAAATTGAAAAATTTAAAAACGTAAAGTGACTTACAATATCCTCCTGGGAGTCAGGATATGCCTTCTCGTACGTATAGACGTAGGGGTTGACTTCTAGATGTTCCTTGGCCGCCTCGTCCATGAAGACACCGAACGGTCTAGAACCGGCATGATGGTTCCTTGTGTTGCGTTGCCGGTTCTGAGCGTTCACCCGGGAAACCGCCTTCAAAGAAAAAAGTAAACTATTAGTAGAATATTTTAAAACGCACGTACTTATTTTTAAATTAACTAACTAATTTATTTAAATACCTGTTTACGAGGGTTGTTGAATTCTAATGTCAGAAGCCAACGCCACTCGTACTCCCTGTACTGGAACTCAGTAGGGGTACCAGAACGTGCGTTCCCGTGCTTAGTCCAATGGGTCCGCAGCTCGTTCTTCCACTCCTTGTACCTACAGATACAACAAAAATATTAGAAATATTATTAATATCACATACAAAATTGTTTTTCATTAACTTCCCAACGTACCTTCCCCCATGCACAACGTCGGCCCAGCTGTCCCTCAAGTGCTCGGGAATCTCAAACCACACCTGCATTTAACCGATTATTATTAGTTTAGCTTTTCGAGAAATCAACAATTTAATACATAATATTATTTTGTAAACTCACCGACATCGCGTTGTGGACCATGTCCTTAACCTCCTGCGGGACCTCGCCCCAGTCGGACCACAACATACGGACTCTATCCCTAATGAGAGCACCCACGCGGCCGGAGTACATCCTCGACTTCCCGCCCGATACTGCGTGGCCATCCCCGTCAGTATCGATGGGGATCCTCCCCATGGTACTCACCATCTTCTCGAGAGCTTTCCCTGTGACGGGGTCTCTCTTCTTCTTTGTGCCTATGACATGATTCGGCCAAATTGATTATTAAAATATATATATATATATATATATATGACCCTTTAAAAGTAATCAAGTTGCCTGACTGATTACCTGAGGAGATCGCGACGGATTCCGGCTCTGTCGCCGATGATGATACCCTCGCATAAATAAGAGGCGTATCAAAAGGCAGGAACCGGTACGCCGCTGATGGAGCCACTGGCGGGGGCAGTGGATAAATCGGCGTCCCTGAGTCATCGACTACAGGTATCGCCGGTATCATCCGCGGAAGGAACAGATGAGGTGGCGGCATCTGTACCCCAGATGACCCACTATCCGAAGAAGTAGGACCCGGAGTGGGCGCCCGGTGTATCTCGGGCATACGAGGTGCAGACACCTCCGTCAAGGGCCTCGGGGAACGAGGGACGGCCGCCTGCCTCGATGAAACGGGCACCTCCGGCGCCGTCTCCAGAAGGCTCGCACGTCTGGCTGTCATGTGGCCCTGAAACGTCGTTTGAGGGTTGCTAGAGGTTCCCTTAGACGATTCGGACCTTTGGCCCTTCGAACTCTTCTTCGATCGAAAAAAGCCGCTCATCCTATTTATAATATTAATTAAAGGCTTTAGATTATTTTGTCTTTGTTTTATAAAAAATTATACATTTTTAAAATTATACTTATTCAATAAATATATACACGCACATACCAATATATATATAGATATATATATATATTTTACTTACATAACAATATTATATATATCAACATGGATAAATTAACTAACATATCGTAAAACTAAATTCGAAATCAAAAATAAATTAACACATATATTCAAAAATAAACACATAAACTAACATAATTAAATTAACATAAATTAAATTAACACAAATTAAATTAACACCAATTTAATTAAGACAAATTTAATTAACACAAATTAAATTAATAAAAATTAAATTACAAGTTTTATTCCTTTCTTCAACTTCGCGTTTTCATCCCGATTCTCTAGTTAATCTAGTGTTAAATTATTAATAGGATGAACTGGTAGCTTTGGCATATTTGCTACTCTAGGTCTATGTATCGTTGTAGGTCAAGCTGCCATTTTCTTTTTTGCTTGTTTTGTGTAGTTGTTCCTTTTGAATACGTTGTGTTAACTGTTAACCAGAAAATGATAACTCAGGTGCTTTTAAGATCGTTATATACAACAAACTTACACAACAACGTTCAATTTAAAGAGCTGTAATAAAGAGGCATTTCTTACAGTTGAGCAAAACTTACCACTAAATTTTAGTTTGTGAGTAAATATCACCAACAGGTCTCAAATTTTAAGTCCATCAACACTTGGATACACGAGTACACAACATTCTAAAACCAAAACTATTTCGAAAAGACAAAATTATCACTTTGGTAACTCAAGATTCATCTTCAACATATTTTTAGTATCATCCGTTAATAACAGCATTAACTTCTCCTTTGAGCTAGAGGCATTTTCATCACTCTAACTCTATATTAAAACGATTTACCCGAATTAATGTACAATGGATGAAGTTCTAGTTTATTTTTTATTTTTTGAAAAGGAAGTTCTAGTTTATACTATTAAAATGAAAAAGGTAATAATCAAAAGAACATCAAAACTTTCATCTAATCTACATTTTGACATTTAGGCCCAGTTTGTAATTGGTAGACATTGAATTAAAAGTAATTTGTTCTGTTTAATTACCAAAAAGAACCCAAATTCAAAATGTGTATATAAAAAACCTACCCATGTGAATAAACTGGTACCTTGCAGGGAGGAGGGAGGAGCCGGCGACGGGACGGGAGAGGGAGGGAGGAGGGAGGAGACCGGGAGGGAGGAGGGAGGAGACCGGGAGGGAGGAGCGGATGTTGAAAAACTGCAGAAATGAGGGAGGAGGCTAGGGTTCGCAATTAAAATCCGAGGACTTTAGCCGACGAAATAATTTGTTCGTCGGCTAAAGATTAAAATTTCGTCGGCTATACATATATTCGTCGGCTAAACCTTTGAAATTCGTCGGCTAAACCTTTGAAATTCGTCGGCTAAACCTTTGAAATTCGTCGGCTAACCTTTGAAATTCGTCGGCTAAACCTTTGAAATTCGTTGGCTAAACCTTTGAAATTCGTCGGCTAACATTTGAAATTCGTCGGCTAAACCTTTGAAATTCGTCGGCTAAACCTTTGAAATTCGTCGGCTAAACCTTTATACATTTGGCATGTTGTTCTGGTGATGACCAAACTTGAGAAACACAAATCCAACCGTCAGATCTTACCATCATGATAAAATATATGTATGGGAAAAAATTCAACTTGATCCGAAAAGAATAAGGGCTCGATCCGGACGGTCAATCTCATAAGTCAAACCCCTAAACGCACGGAAAAGGTCGTTCGACCGTCTAAATTACGTATTTTGGCCGGACCTCCAACTGAAAATAGTTTCAAACCGATGACACGCAACAAGTCGTATAAAAATTTTACGCAAAATAACCACCGAAACCGGGGCTACCCATAGGGAGAAAGAATGGAAAATTGAATTGACCGCAACTATCGGCACCGAGACATGACCGGAATACCGTGATTTTTCAACCGTAGACTTATTTCACCATTCTAGTCATGTCTTATTTCACGACTTTTTTACGTTTGAAGGATCTACGTATAGTTTGTTTTTGAAACGGAACATTTACATAACACTCGGTAAACAAGTTATACAACATTAGTACACATGTTGTGATCGTGATGATCAAACTTGAGAAACACAAATCCAGCCGTCAGATCTGACCATCATGATAAAATACATGTATGAGAAAAAATTCAACTTGATCCGAAAAGAATAAGGGCTCGATCCGGACGGTCAATCTCGTAAGTCAAACCCCTAAACGCACGGAAAAGGTCGTTCGACCGTCTAAATTACGTATTTTGGCCGGACCTCCAACTGAAAATAGTTTCAAACCGATGACACGCAACAAGTCGTAAAAAAATTTACGCAAAATAACCACCGAACATAGGGCTATAGTAGGTAATAGAAATATTTTAGGGTTTAGCCGACGAATACCCTAACATATTCGTCGGCTATAGTATGTAATTAAAAAATAAAAAAAAATAACTATAGCCGACGAATTATTAGGTTATTCGTCGGCAAAAACCATATTAGCCGACGAATTACAGAGTATTTCGTCGGCTAAAGTGAGTAATTAAAAAAAATAAAAAACAAGTTTAGCCGACGAAATTAAGTCTTTTTTCGTCGGCTAAGGTAGTTTAGCCGACGAATTACAGTTTATTTCGTCGGATAAAGTGTGTAATAAAAATAAATAAAAAACATCTATGGCCGACGAATTAAGGCTTTTTTCGTCGGCAAAAAACATCTTAGCCGACGAATTATAGTATATTTCGTCGGCTAAAGTAAAAAAACAGGGAAAAAAAAACTTCTGGATATTCATAAACCATACATTTAAAAAACCCTGTTCATCATGTATCACCAAAATCTCATATATTCATAACTGAAATATGAATTTAACATTTGTAAACTATAAAGGAAAAAGTCTTTGAAAAATTATACAAATTAATCGGAATCATACATTAAAACTAAGGCTCGTAATCGGAATCATCCGATGAGTCTTCTTCGGTGTCAGAATTAATGTCTGGTAATATATGTATTTCCTCATCGCCAGAGTCTTCGCCTGACTCTTGATTTGGATCAACATCAACAAGCCTTGGCTCTTCATCACGAATTCGCACCGAACGACCCGCTTTAAAATTATTAAGGCGAATGGTAGAGGAGTTAGGAATACCTATTGCGTTGGGCTCTTGATACGCAACATCTTCTTCCTCGTCTTCGGCCTCTCCAAGTGTAGCCGCCCGATAAATGTTTCGAGGGTGCACAAGGTTGACTACTTTCCACGCGTCACCCTTAGCAAGGTCATCAAGATAAAACACTTGTTTTACCGATGTGGCAAAAACGAAGGGGTCATCCTGGTAAGAACTTGTAGCAGTGTTCACCGATAATATTCCGTACTGATCGGTCTTCATGCTCTGCGGCCTAGTATCAAACCATCTACACTTGAAGAGGTGCACTGTCATGCCTTCACCGTAAACGAGTTCCACCACTGAATCAAGAACACCGTAATAGTCAACTCCATTCCGCCCACCATGTGCCATGACCCCAGAATTCTGTGTTCTCTTTCTGCTGTCTCTTTGGTCGCATATAAATTGCACGCCATTCACCTTGCACATCGGATAAACTCTTGAGACTATCGGCTTCATGGCTAGAAGTCTTAGTTCGTGCGACCAATTTGGGTGACCATCAGATTGAATATGGTTCATCTGCAACCAACCATCTCAACTGTAAATATGGATAATTATGCAATAAACATAAACCCGTAGAGAAAAATTAAATTACGTACCCAACCGCCAAAATAATCTGCGAACTCCCTGTTGTGGTACTCGAGATCACCTTGAATGTTGGGATGATTGAGATGGATGTCTTTCCAGTATTCAACTTCTGGACAGTTAATCAATACCCACCAGTGGGCAATGACTAGCTCATGCGGTTGCAACTTGTAGGAGTCTGGCAAAATTCCATACACTTCAACATCACTGGAGACTATGGAAAGATTGAACTTCGGTACATCTACCGGCATGGTTTGCGGAGTTTACTTCAACGCTCCTAAATACAACTTCATGTAGCTGACGCACTAGTGCGCAATATATGCTTCAGCTATACATCCTTCAGGAGCGGATTTATTAGCCACATAATCTTTGTAGTCTCCAAGTTGCCTGTAAATCAAGTTGCAAAATGTTATGATTATTGAACATGTATATGTATTGAGGAATTCATGAAAGTAAAAAACGTACATTTCCATGGGATACATCCAAGTGTAGTGTACTGGACCGGTAAGCAACAATTGCTCGGGAAGATGGATCATCAGGTGAGGCATGATGTCAAAAAAATTTGGAGGAAATATCCTCTCAAATTTACACATGATATAAATGATGTCCATTTGCATTTCCCGGAGGTCACATCGAGACACTTCCCGTGTGCATAACTTCTGGAAAAACCTTCCCAACGCTACTAACGGCTCCACCACCTGACGGGGAAGGAACGGTCGAATGAAAACAGGGAAGAGACGTTGCAGCAGGATATGACAGTCATGACTCTTCAACCCGTACATCTTATTGTCCCGGAAGTTCACACACCGGGCAATATTTCCTGCATAGCCTGAAGGATACTTCACACAACTCATCCACCTGAAAATTAGGTTCTTCTGGTCAGGCTTCACGGTGTAAGGAGCTTGAGGCATTTTTTTCTTCCCTTCTTTCAACCACAAATGTCTTCTTATTCCGCATTTTTTTAGATCAATGCGTGCCTTAGGACCGTCTTTCGTCTTCCCCTCCAAATTCAGCACTGTGCCCACCACACTGTCGCACACATTCTTTTCTATGTGCATCACATCCAGGTAGTGCCTGATCAACAACTTACTCCAGTATGGGAGTTCCCAGAATATGCTCTTATGTGTCCAGAATTTGTACCTGTCGGGTCTTTCAAGTATAGCCGCCACAATGTTGGGATGATTGCTGAGCTGCCCAAAATCGTATTCATTAAGCACCACTAAAATGTCTTCCCCCGTCCATCTTCTGGGAGGCACGCCGTGTTCTACGGTCCCATCAAATGCTTTTTCATCGAACCGCCATTCGTGATCATATGGAAGGAAAGCACGGTGACCCAATCTGCATATCTTGTTGCAATGACTGCTGCTCCCCTCATCGCTAAGGCACTCTGGACAAGCCTTGTATCCCCTAACAACGTTGCCCGACAACATCCCACGGGCAGGAAAATCACTGATGGTGCCAACAACCATGACATGCATCTGGAACATCTCGTGCGTGTACTTGTCATAAGTGGGATGACCAACGTCCCACAAAAATTTAAGCTCTTCAATCAAAGGTCTCAAGTACACATCGAGACACTTCCCCGGATAACCGGGCCCCGGAATCAACAAACTCAACATATTGTACTCCTTCTTCATGCACATCCATGGGGGAAGGTTGTACGGTACCAAAATCACCGGCCATATACTGTATTGCAGACTCATGTTCCCAAAAGGGTTGAACCCGTCGGATGAGAGCCCGAGCCTCACATTTCGGACCTCTGACGCAAATTGAGGAAACTCCCTGTCTATATGCTTCCAAGCCTCCCCGTCAGCAGGGTGTATAAGGGTATCTTCGTCATGCAATTCCCTATCAGCGTGCCATCTCATCGCTTCGGCCGTGTGTGAAGACATGTACAACCGCTCCAACCTATCCGTCAAAGGGAAACACCGAAGTACCTTTACAGGTTTCCTGTTGCCTGCAGGAGTCAGCTTATATCTGTCAGTGTGACATACCGGACATGCGTCAAGGCCACCAAGGTCATTCCCTTCTGGATCTTTACCCCAAAAGAGAACGCAGTCATATCTGCATGCATGGATCTTGATGTAGGAAAGCCCAAGATCTTTCAGGATACATCGGACCTTCCGATGAGTGGTAGGAAGACGATGACCGTTGGGCAGCATCGAAGCAGTGTACTGTAGATACTCATCAACAGCCTTCACGGTCGATTTTGTCTCAACTTTAATCCTCATTACGTCCATCACACTTTCAAGAACGGTCTTCTGACAACCGGGGTACACAGGGGTCTGTTGGAAAGCAAGCAGTTTGTTGTACTTTTCAATACCAGCAGTGTTCACAGCTCTAGGGAAGGGCTGCACCGGGTCAGGCATATACTGTCCTTGAGCGCATACACCGCTCTCATAAGGAAACATGTCGTTGATGAATGTCGTTGTTGGATCGTTGGATGTACTAGCACTGCCCGTCTCGGAAAATTGGCCATGATCATGCGGACCCCCTGATGATGTTTCACCGTGATATAACCAACATGTGTACTTCTCCCAAAACCCGTTACTCCTCAGGTGCTGCCATACTTTGTCAATGGGAAATCGATACATATCGCTGCGACACTGACATTTCGTGCACGGGCAATAGAAAATTGTATTCCCGTTAGCATTATCCATCGCATATTCTAGAAAACTCATAACTCCTGCACCGTATCTTTTGTCCCATTTTGGAAGCGAAATCCAACTCTTATCCATATCCTGAAAATATAACAAAATATATATATATATATATATATATATATATTTATAACGATGCTAGCTAATTATTAATAAAATTTCATGCCATATATAAAATCTCAATTCATTTAGTATATATATATTCTACGTACGTACGTACTACAACTAATTAATTACAAAATTATCATTATGAACTCATATATATCATCAACAACTTCATACCATATCAACACAATAATATTATAAATTAATATTAACATATATATATATATTTACTATTTATTAACAACAAATTAATTCATATATATTATCAATTCAAATCATCAACCAAATCGATCAACACATATATATATACATCCAACGTACTCAAAATTAATCAACTCAATCACAATCAAAATCAATAAACTCAATTAATCACACTAATTAAAATCGATCAACTCAAATAAAACTCAATTAATCAACATATATATACATATACGTACCTATATATATATGGCTCCACAAACTGATTATGGACAGATTTCGACAACACCCAAACTTTTTCTCCCCTTTTTTCTTCTCCCGTTTTTTTTTCCGTTTTTTTCGAAATGAGCTGCTGCTGCCCAGATCTGCAAATATAAAGCACTTTAACCGACGACTATGAATTTCGTCGGCTAAACCTTTAAATATTTCGTCGGCCATGGTTTGTGCACTTTAGCCGACGACATAAATTCTTTAGCCGACGAAATTGTTTTTCGTCGGCTAAAGTGTGTCATAGCCGACGAAAATTTAAAATAGCCGGCGAAATAAAATTTCGTCGGCTAAAGTGGACATCATAGCCGACGAAAATTTACCTTAGCCGACGAAAGAAATTTTCGTCGGCTAAAGCCCACTAAAGCCGACGAAAAAATACTTCGTCGGCCTGGTTTTTTTTTTTTCGTCGGCTATAACCTTTCTTCTGGTAGTGACTTTCCCATACTACATGCAATTAATCCATAAGAAAAAAGAAAAAAGAGGATATATATTTTTTGTCAATTAAAAGGTTTAATTGTTGCGCATGCACAAACACGTTGCTATTGATGGAAATATATAAACAACTCTGCAACAATTGGTTCAATTATACAATGTCAGCCATCCACCAACACGTTTTGATGCAACATCACTCCGTAACAGATCCATCTGTTTTTTCACCAGAAGAGAAAAACAAATCTAAATATATATATATATATGAAGCTCCGACCCATCTGCATTTGGTGGATCATATATTATATATACGCATATAGATATATTGATCACATGCCCAACTGTAAGTTATGAGTGTTCCTTAAAAAAATTGAGTATGAGAATCAAACTCTTGGAGTGCTGAGATCTTTTATGTGCCCACCCAGCACCCGGAAATTTGGAGTTATCGAGCGGTGGGTCTTCGAGCATGTTAGCTTTCCAATTCATGTTTCTGAACACTAATTTTCAAAAGATATACGGTTGAGCTAGTAAAACTGGGAACCGGACCCTCTTCTTCCACTAGCATATAATTCTTGTTATTGGAGATTCATGATCACAACATTGAAGATTATATATATATTGAATTATTATTCATTCTCACACTTACATATATACAAGTCAACTGGATATCTAATTATCTGTCTCATAATTGCAGAATTGCCCCGCTGGTAGTTCACTCCTAATTAATCAATTGGCCGATTTAGATAATAATTAGCATAATGTGGTTGATTTAGTTGGTATAATGCTTCAATCGATCTTGCAGCTAGCTAGCTCGGACCAATCTCTACTACTGTTGCTTACGCAGATCGACGTACGGTTGCATAATTAGGGTTTGCATCGATCAATATTGCTTAATTATTTACTTGCACATACATATGTGGTTGCTGATTAATGTGCTTAATTTGGTGCAATGAAGGGAGAGTGATGATATCTCATGGTTAATTAGCATTAATTCACGGCCTTAATTAACTTATGTGGTTGTGCTTCAATTGGGTCTGATTTAGCTGTAGCATGCATGCACTGTTGGTTCATAAAACATAACCGAGCATTTCGTACTTGGATCAGTGAATGCGAGGTGTAAACATGCATTGAAAAGAGAAAACCATCGGTTATATTATATAATGGAGCATTTGTTACCAATTAACCGGCGCCCATGGCCTAATGGATAAGGCGCTTGACTTTTAATCAAGCGATTGTGGGTTCGAGTCCCACTGGACGTGCTGACATTTCTGATTTTTTTTTTTCCGATGCTTGTCGCTTTGTCTTGTGTTTTTATGCGTTTTTTTTTTTGGGGTTTGGTTTTTATGCGTTCACTTTTTCGGTTTTATTTTCCGAATACTATCTTCCCCTTTGGATATTACATACTAGCCACATTTGTGATCAGAGTAGTCTTCTTGAACGCTTTGCATAGGCCACATCACGAGTCGGGCTAGGATCGGCCATACCTTAAATTTTAAGGCTTAGGATAAGGTTGGGTAAGGCTTTGACTTGATTAACAAAATTTATAGCTAGATAGGGTCAGACCGGGACTCAAATAAGCAAGCCCTTACACGCCCTTAAAGCCTATGACGTTATTTTGTTTAACAAAATAAATTCATGATTTTTAATTTATTTTTTCTTTAAATATTACCTAAAGGGATATATGTGATATAAGACCTTATTTTTAGTCATATTTAACATACATATACATTATATTTAACTTAAGATATCTAGAATTATTAATCTAAGTAGTTATATTCATATATTTCATTAACTATCTCTTTAAATCACTAAAAATCAATCGTTATTTAACAAAGAAAAATACAAATTAAAGAAATAAAACTTACGAGATTAGTTATATTGTATTAAAAATAAGAAACATATTAAAAATCATAGAAAATAAGTAATTATTAAGGCCTAAAGACCGGGCTTTTAGGGTTAGGATAGGGCCGGGCAGGGTTTGACCCTAAATGGCTTAATAGAGTAGGGTCGTAGGGTAGGGCCGGGTTTCATTTAGTTGACCCTTGTCCTACCCTAATTGAAAAGGGACAGGGCTGGCCTGCCCTAACGGAGGGCCGGGTAGGTCTTCGGCCCTATAGGGTAGGGCGGGCTAGGGCCGAATGACCAAATGATGAGGCCTACGTTTGCATATCTTTTAGCTACTATTATAAAGCTAGACCCTCAAAAGCTTTATTAAATTGTAAACTTTCATAATTTCTTTTAATGAACCAACTAACACATATAAAAACAAGAGATGTTATAATAAAATAAAAATAAAAATAAATTAAATAAATAAATAATCATAAAATCTACCAGCTGATAGGACCATGGCCAGTCCTTGCCCAGTGCACATAGTGCGCTTGCACTAGGCCTAAAATCAAAGGGGGACATCTAATCATCTCTTGTTTATCTCTTGATTATATAATTATGTATATATATTAATTGATTACACATAGGAAAAAAATATTGAGAACAAACTATTCTTAATTTTCTTTGGATCTTCTAGATTCTCTTCTTGTACGTACCTTAATCTTCTCTCAAATTCGTATACTCGTTGCATCAGTTATGGAGAAGATTTATTACAATAATAAAAGAGGCCCATTGGCGATTGGATCTTCTTCATAATAAAAGAATTTTTTATAAATTGCTCAAAGTTATTAAATTTTTTTATATAAGGGGCACTTTTTTTTCCGCACGGTGCCTTAAATATCTTAGGACCGGCCTTGGGTAGGACGAATAACTGTATACGGTAAACTTATTTAACCGCTCACGTTTATTCTTAGGTGATCGTGATTCCGTGCAAATATGCACGAGTAAAACACTAGTGTGTAGATAATGCTATTAATATCGTTTATTTGCATTTTTTTTTGAAAAACTGGTAAGTTAATGTAATAAATAAATTTACGATTAATTAGATAATTGAATATTGAATTATTCATTGTCACACTTCCTAGTGCATGTCCGGTACCCTAATTATGATTGAAAGGATTGGGGATGTCTGTATGAGGACATAGATGTGGTATAATGACTATAATCATTCAAGAATCTATGTGACGACATAGACTAATGGACATCTAAACAATTATTTGTCTTGCTTCAACGACAAGTACAAGTAACAAGTGTTAAGGCCTCTGACATCTAGTGATTACGATGAAATAGTTACTTTCCCTCTATTATCGGAAAGCTAGGAGCTAGCTAACTTGAAGAATCGAAACAAATTTTGCAAGTTCATTAGAAATCATGTCACTACCCTTCATGAATTGAATGCCAGTCGATCAGATTTTTGGGTACTTTGTCTTGATAAGATAGTTCTATAAAGTATCTTTCATTTTAACTTTTAAGCATTTTCTCATACTTTCTTTTTCCCTCAAGTTTCTTTCGTTCAACATTTACTAGGCTCTAAGAAACGATAGGGGAGAAGAGAGCTCTCACACCCAAAGACTGGCGGCGCCGTTTTGCCAATTCACCTCGTTCGGCGGCGTCCAGGTCTATTTTGGTCTCCGGCCTCACTGAATCATAGATATGCTGCCGGACGGGTATCTATTTTAGGGATACTAGGCTCGAGGTGAGGCAGGTTCTAGTCTCTAGGAGGCTTTGACATGCTTATGGTTTCCATCTTGTTATCGGCGACACACTATGCTTCTTAGATTAGGCGACGACGATGGTACGATTCAATAAAGGTATGGTGGGTACGACGCTCGACAATGGCGAGGTTGATTTGGATATGTGCGGAGAGTTGTGGCGGTGTGATTGTGAAGACTTGGGTCGCGGAGGAACACAGCTCGACTAGTGGTGCTTAGAGACGCCGGCACACGACATGTTTCGGCTGCAAGAAGGGCTGTTTAAGGTCAACCAAATGGGCTTGGCGATCATCTCATTCTTTGGCCCAGTCCATTTTTATTTTATTTTATATTTAGATTATTTTCTCTAATTTCTCCTAAGCCCATATTTTTTGGGCCTCTTAAGGAATAAATTAGTTTATTCCAAATAATCTCCATTGTGTTTGGAGAATTATGGTACTTTTGTGAACCCTAGGTGCACCTCCGGCGTGGTACCAAAGGAGGGTCTCCGGTACCTCTACTAATCTTCAAAGCTGTAATGATTAGATCCAGTAAGTCTGCCACTGTGGGTACGTACAACAACAAACTCTTTATCTACCTGTAGTTGATAGAGCGAGGGTGATCTTTTCTGGCTTGAGTTTAATATATCATCAATATCTTTTAAAAGAAAAAAAAAGAATAAGATAAAGATAATTTTTTAAAGTATCTTTCATTTTAGTTTTTAAGCCTTTTCTCATAATTTCTTTTCCATCAAGTTTCTTAGAAAACATTTACCGTAAAAAAATTTCACTTCAATTAATTTGTCTCAACAATCAAAGTCAATTGAGTGGCCCGAGCGTACTACATGCATCACACAATGATGGAGAGGATGCACTCCATGATTCATTTTCTTGAAGTATTATCTCTGTGTTTGTCTTCTTTCCAAGAAGCCGGTGGCTAGCTTTTCCATCGCTCTCGGTAGAAATCTCCAATATCTGGAATTTAAAGGTAAGGGTTTTGATCTGACATGCGGAGGAGGACGTTCTGGTGTTTCAATTCAACGACATGGAGGTGAAGAATCAGGTCCTTGACGGGGGTCTGTACGTGGTTCTACAACGACTTCATGCATGTTGTTGTTGGAAGATTATGAAGACGTTTCAGATCTTAGCACTATGCCGCAACATTTCCCAGACGTATGGGTGATAGTGCGCAGCTTGAAGATTGCAATGCACATTAAGAAGACGCTAATGTCGATTGGATGAGCCTTAGGTTAGTTTGTTTGATTTGATCCGGTGGCGGTGCAACGAAAGGAGTCGGTGTAGAGAGTCAAGACGCGATTGTAAGATTGCCGACTAATTTTAGAGCATCAAAGATTTGAATTTTCATCGGATCTATCAGTGCTGGTTGTTATGAACCTTTCCAGTTATACCTAGTTTGACTAGGGTTATTTTGGTCTTGTAGTTAAACGCGTTGTTTTGGTTAAGTGTGGCGCACAGGTGCATTGCATGAGCTAGGAGAGCTGTTTGGCGTTTAGTCCTAGTCTTAGATGTTTGACACGTGGTCAGATCACATACGTCAACATGAGATATAAATGTAAACATGTAACCCTAATTCGGGTAACATGAATGAAAACCTATCTTTCTTTTGTCGTTTTTGCTTTCCTTTCCTAGCTTAGACCTTAGTTTGTTAATTTAAGGATCCAGATCCCTGTTATTGGTGGAGCTTTAATATGAAAAGTGTCATGGGCATTGTTCAGCTTGTGGCTTCTTCGACCATGGCGGTCGCATCTGCTACAGGAAGGTTGAGATGGAGGTGGAGTGGTTGTTGTGTCTAAAACCAGATTGTTGCATGACGAATGTTTTACAGGAGGCCATATATGGAGGTTGGTGTGGGTTTGGGCACAACTTTGATGCCGATGCTCGGTGGCTGGCTTGTTGACTCGGACGAAGGTAATGGACGCTGAACAATGTTCGAAGTCAACTATACTAGGATGCATGGCTGCGGTTGGGTTGAAGGTTATCAGGGTTCTCCCGAGAATTTCGAGGAAATCTTAGGTTCTAACTAACGTTGATTGGGATTGAGAGAGGGCTGGTTCCTAAGATGGTTGGATTTGTTTCAAAAGGGACTGGGCCACTGACTTCTCATGGGCAAGAGTTATCTGGCCTGGTATGGGGCTGAGATGACAGGCGATGATCTTGGTAAGGAGGGTGCTATGCTTTGACACCCCCTCTTGTCACTTAGTTCATGAGTCGGTGACTTCGGCCTAAAGAGCTGGACCTTCTTGGGTTATTAAGTTTTTTTTTACAGTTCATGTCCTATCGTTTCGGGTCATAGCTTCTAACGGAGTAGGTAAGTATCTGAAATATGTTAGGTCTTTTCAAGCGATTTGTCCGTAAGGATTTGCTCATATATGTTGAACAGGAAGTAACTTGCCATTGAGTAACACAATTGCTTGTTTCTCTAATAAGGAGTCAAAAGATGATTTTTCCTTGGAAGACTCAAAAATATTTTTCTTTATCTATAGTCGTTTCTTTAGTGAGTTCATCATGGATCTGCACTAAATTTTGTTTTAGCTCAAAATAGGTCAGGTTTTTTACCGATTATTCTGTTGTAAGTGCTAACTCTAGTTTTTTATTTTTATTTTTTTATCAAATATTATAACTACGTGAGTCGAACTCACAACCTCTCACTTACTATATGGAGACTATGCCGCTAGACCAAATATTAGGCGCTCAACTCTAGCTTTTGATAGAATACTAACCATTAAAGTTTCAAAAAGGAAGAAGAATTACTATTAACTTATTAAGATGAATGCAATCAATTTCTATAAAAAAGGATTAATTTCAGTTTACACCCGTCAACTTTAGGTCGATCATCATGTTAGTCCCATTTTTTTCAATTTCATCAAAAACATCCATTGACTTCGGTTTTCCATCCAGTTCCTCCGTCATGTGATGATGTGGTATTAAGAAGAAAACTAAATTTGAAGTCGCTGGGCCTACATAAAAAAAACAAAATAGACAAATTGCATTCAATCTTACTAAGGTTAGGGGGTTGTGATGAGAAAAAGATTGTATCGAGATGAGGAAAAATGGTAAGAAAGATTATTTTTGAAATTTAACTTTTTTTTATGTCACGTCATCACTTGACGAAAGAATAAGATGAATAATAGAGGTTTGGACACGACTGATGAAAATTGAGAGTCGAGGAGTGCTTTTGATGAAATTGAAAGAAGAAAGACTAACATGATAATCGACCTAAAGTTGACGGGGTAAACTGAAATTAATTAAAAAAAAAACACTTACCCGAAAAAGAAACTGAGACCAGAACCATCGATTCCGGTCGGGTTCGGGTTTACACTTTACGGTAAAACTAAAACGGCGACGTTGCACGATGCTATAAATTATGTCTGTGCTGATTTTTACTCTGAAACCCAGAAAGTCTGGGTGCTGACTGCTGAATTAGAAGACGCTTCAGTCCTCACCGGCACACCCACGACAGGTTCTTGATCCCAATCTCAATCATTTCTATTAAACTTCTGTGAAATCAATTGTATAGGGTTTGTGATTAACTGCATTTTCTATTATATTAGAAATTGGGCAAGGCAATTCCTGAGGGTTTGAGTTTGCAATTTAGCCACTAAATGTAACTTTTAAGTAATCACTGATAAAAAGATGGCTTAAATTTAATAAATTGACTGAATGAGATGCCTTTTACATTCTTGAATTCATTGCACTAGAAGCTGATACTCCAATGGTGAGGCTTTTATTTTTTATTTTATTTTATTATTTTCATTTTCTTGATTGTTAAACTATTCTGGAGGCATATGATCAGTGACCCTAAAGTTATTAAAAACATGATAAAAATGCACTCTTTCGGATTGAATAAGTTTGTAGCTAGTGTTGGTAGTTGGTAGGAAATCCTCAACCATCCATGAAATTATTGGTTTTGCAATGAAGCCATTGTAAATTTGTATAATTTTTTCCAGAGTGAAGCAAAGCTTGAGACAGAATGCATCGATTTGCAGACCTATTGGATGTCGTTGCGAAGGCTTGAATATTTGTTTAGCAACGGAAGTACTCGAATTCAGTGCATTGGGGAGAAGAGTAGACTAAATAAGAGAGATCTTCCTGATTTCATGGTTGTGGATACTTTCTGGAGAGGGGAGGTCTCTTAAAGGTGTTTGTCGACAAGGTGTCTTCCAACGCTCTGTGTCGTGGGCATGGTTGTTAGCAGCTATATATAGTCTGTGGTACATATTGTCTTTATTGAACACTAGTATGAGAAGAACTGAAAAACGGCGGTCGCTAGCCCAAATTACTTCTTGTTCACAATCTCAGATGAAAGGTAAGGCAGGGCCATATATCTCATGGAACAAACAAATGGATGCTGCATTGGTTAAAGCTTTGACTGGCCAAATGAAGCAAGGTAACAGGGCTGATGGACAATGGACAAGACATGCCATTGAAGTAGTTGTGCATCAGTTAAATATGACTTTAGAACTTGATTTGACAAAAGACAATGTGAAGAATAGACTGAAGGCTTGGAAGAGATGTTATGCCATTATATCTGATATCAAGAATCAAAATCATCTTATGTGGGATGAAGGTAGGAAGATGGTTGTAATCACACCACAAAATCTGGAAGCTTGGAATGATTATGTAGAGGTATAATAAACATATTCTGTTTAATTGTTTTTGTATATATGCATATGTGTGGATGTTTACTACGGTAAATACATGTCCATGCAATTCATTATCATATTTTTTTTTTTTGCAGTCACAACCCCTTGCACGTCGCTATCAAAACAAATTCATTGATAATTGGGATGACCTTGCATTGCTATGTGGGAATGATACGACAATAGTTGAAGGTCCTGAAAATATTGAAGATGTTGAAGGAGCAATGGGAGTTGAAGAGGAAAATGGAGTCAATTTCATCTCTAATTCCCGTAGTGTTACACATCCTTCAGCTTCAACTTCAGATTCACAGCCACTGATGAACAAAGCCGAGAAACATCCGTTGAGAGTTGAAGAAGAAAATGAAGTTAATTCAATTTCTAATTCACATAGCTCAACTCATCCTTCAGCATCAACTTCTAACTTGCATCAAAAGAAGAAAGCAAAGAAAGACCTCCTGGCAGATGCAGTTGGTGAGATGACATCTTCGCTAAAGGAGTATTTGGCAAGTAAGATGGACCTGAACAGAACCCAACCCAAAGGTGAAGAAGTATATGAGGTGGTTTCAAAGGTACCAGGGCTCAATAAATTGCAGATTTTTAAGGCCATACGAGTATTACTGAATGGTAACCAGGAAGAGTTCTTTCTATTGAAATATCTTCCTGATGCTGAGAAGACAGAGTGGATACTATATCTTATTACTCACTCTTAAGGTACTTATCTTGACAATTTTTTTTTCTGTTGCGGTCCTTTCTGTTAACAGAGTATATTGGTTGGTTTTCAGGCCTTTATATATTGAATGACCGTTTAATAGTTGTTTAGCTTCTTTTCTGCAGCACATATACTCCTGTTTACTAAAATTACTCGGACATTATTCTAGCCTAGCTATTAGCGATCCAAATAGAACATAATATTTTATTTTGATTGAAAAGACATTAATACTTCAGAGAATATTTAGGAAAAAAACAATTTTGTATGATTAAGTTGGTCAAAGCATAGGCATGGTCAGGTTTTACTGTTTTAGAGGCACCTTCGCCGACTAAATGCAATTATATGAGATCTCATGTTCAGTTTCCGGTATTGCATCTGCTACTACATTAGCTCCTGTTTTGATGTGCTTACTGTAACAGAGTTAAAGAAGCTGGAGGAATGATGAATGCTCGTTACATTTGTTAATGCTTACCATGGAGTTTTGGAGTGTCTGCTGATGCAGCTAATCGAAGCTTAGAATTTCATTCAACCTGGATGTTCTTGTAGTTTTCCTGACTGCTGCGTTTTGCCTTGCTAGAAGCCAACTCATTCAGTTTGTAATACATTGTTACTGACACACTACTTAGCATAACAAGCGGGATGCCATCTTCCTCTCTGATTGTAAAATTGGACACTGCAATATTATTCTGCTTAACCTAGCAAGCCATCTGAGTTCAGTTAGGCAAAGTTTGAGGTTGGTTATCTTCATTTGATTACCCTTGGAGTATTTGCAGTAGATGTGGCTTTGCTTTTGGAGCTGGCACCCCATAATTCTCTGCCAACATGAGTTTCAACACGTAGGACTTTTGAGGCTTGATTTTTTTTTTTGGCCAAAAACTGGATCTCTGATGGGGTGATCCTGGCTAAAGCTTTAGTATTTCAATTTTAGGCAGGCTTCCATTGCCGATATATGCTTAACGTCTCAGAGAAGGAATTGATCTTCTTTTGATAGTTTCCAGACCCCTGAAGCTGATGTGCTGGCAGTGAAAAGATGTTCCTGTGTTGCATGGTCATTCCTACAAAGGGGGCAAGTAGGATCCATGGCTCCTATGATTCTGTGAATTATGTTTCTTGTTTATACTCTACACTGTCCTGGATTAGTTGCCTAGCAAGATTTTTAACCTTGCCACTTTGGCAGGGATGTTCAGTTCCCAAATTTTGTTTAAGAAACTAGACATCCCTTTTTGCAGCCAAGCTGCTTGCATTCTTTGGCAGTAGTCGCGGTACTATTTTACTGCTGGTGGTAAAGGGATTGACATTCACATTGTCCATCGGAAGACTATTAATAATTCCCATTTTCCTGTTGTTTTGATACCCAGGTCTTGTAATCAAAGCAATAAACTGTGAGACTATAAGCAATAGCAATTTTTTTTTTTTTTTTTTTTTCTGATACCAGACTATGTAGAGCAAATGGAAAATTCAAATAAAGGTTCGAAATTCAGACCTGAACTTCGGAAAACCCGAACGGAGGGAGACAAACTCCACTTGTACGAGTATTATGGGGAGTCTTCGGGTTCCTAACAAAGTCAAGTTTTTCTTATGGAGGGCTTGCCACTCTTTTCTTCCTTGTGCGAGCGTTTGTTTGAACGCAAAGTTGCTTCCCATCCTGGTTTAAGTAGGTACGGAGAGTTAGCAGAGACGGTGCTGCATAGCTTATGGGGCTATCCTTCGGCTGTGAGGGTTTGGAAACTTTAGCGAAGTTCACAAAAAGTGGCAAGAACCTGAAGTTTTAGCTTTATTTCATCACACACATGTGGCTATTACCTGTCATCGTAGAACTAGAATTGTTTGGTTTATTGGCTTGGTGGATTTGGAAAGATAGAACTGATGTTGTACATGGGAAGGATGGTTTGGAGCTGGCACTCTTATTTCACAGATGTTTGGAGTGGCAGAAGGAATTTGAAGACGCAGGGGAAGGTAAAAGGAGGAAGAAGTCTGAGCAGTGATCAAGGTCGGATTGGTATGGGGGGCAGTAATTAGAAATGCAGCAGAACTTATGGGGGCTTTGGCTGTGCCAATGCGCAGTGACTGAAGCAGATTGACATAGGCAAAATAGAAGTTGAAGGTGATGCACCCAATTATTAGAAGGCTTTAGATCTGAACACAAGGGATCGAAGTGACATAGGTGCCGTCCTGGATGAAGTTCATGTGTTGATGAGAGAATTTGATTGTATCTTATGGAAACATGTTAGGAAGCGAGCCGATCAGGTTGCTCATGGATTGGCTCGTTGAGGCGTTGGAGTCGGTTCAAGCCATGTTCCGCAAGGAGGTCGGTCTTCCATGCTTGCATGAACTAAATCAACTAATTGATAAGAGAATGTTGCTATTAGAAGCAAGTTAAAGTTCTGGGAGCTCCATTTAGAAGCAATATGTTCCCAGACTTTGATATTTGTTTTGATATGAATAAAGTGATGCTTCGAATTAAAAAAAAAAAAAAAAACTTAAGAAAACCCTATAATATGATCGAATTGATAGAAAGAAATCGATTCAATATACATTGCTTGCACATCAGAAAGGATGCATTGCCAATTTGCCAGTACCATTTCCTAGTATTGGCAATGTGCCTCAAAAATCTCTGGAATGTGCTATTCTGGCGCTTAAAATCTTTAATATTCTGAGAATCAGCACATCTAAAAGGCTAGATCTAGTCAATTGGTTACATTGCCATATCGAAAGTCCGAAACTATGGATCTCAGCCATAGATAACAAGCATGCTTATGAACCAAAGACAGTATGCAAAGATGTAATACATGTGGAATGATCGGTGGATTTCAAACTGTTCACAATACTCAATTCACAAGCCGGAAACATGTGACCTTCAGAATTTTTAAGACATAACTGGTATGCAAACTCGACGATCGATTCCTTCCAATGTTAACATGCTCTTTGTGCCTGAAGCGGTTGGTCGTAGGGTGATGGAGGGTAAGCTCTGTTGGAGCTTGGAGAAGAATGACTATTACACCGCAAAGTAGGCTTATTGGATTGCCGGAACAAAGGTATTAGAGAATGTGCTTGCATCTTCTTCACAAGGAGACCCTTATAATTAAGGACATGTGGAGACATCTATGGAGGGCTAAGGTTCCAGACTTCCAGGGAAGGTACAAATATGTATTTGGCGAGCTATTGTGTATCATCAATATGAAGACAGTGCATATGTTCGCCCCACTGCCTCCACTGTTTTAGGTTATTTTTCTTTCAAGTTCATATACAGCTCAGTTGATGACCATTCTTTGCACTTGAAGCAAGATGTGTTTGAAAAGTTGCTGATGCTACTCTGGGTTTTGTGGAAAAAACGGAACAACGATATTGTGATTAGCTCATTAGCTTGGTTGGAGGAGTTTAGACTTCAGAGCTCGGGGCATTAACAGGAAGCCAAAGAATTCAAAAGAAAGCAGTATGGAAGCATGCTGAGAATGGGGGTTAGAAACTAAACGTGGATGGCAGTTTCTTGCAAAACACTAATGGTGAAACTCGTGGAATCTCGAGAGATGAATTGGGGCAATTTCGTGCTGCCTTTGCAGTACCTGTTGCAAATGTTACTTCTCCAAAGCAGGTGGAACTCCTGGTCATTAAGGTGGAATTGTAATGTAATAGTTGAATCAGACTGCCTCCATTGTACACTCGATATTGTTAATGATAATCATGTGTAACAGATGGAGGCCTTTGATGGCATTAAGTGTTGTTGAACACTACCAAATGCAACTATATGCCACGCTCCAAGAACTTGAGGGGCATGCAGACTAGCTAGTACCACAGCTCTTATTGGTTTGATCGTACTCCAGATTGCATTCTGGACGTCCTACAAACAGATTGTAATCTACCCCAGTTGGGGAGTTAATTAATCCCAGTTGGCCAGTTCCTTTGATTCAAAAAAGTTAGTACTGTTTTGATACAGTTTTTATAGGAAGGGGTAAAAATACCAAAACAAGCAGTTGGCAAGCAAAATCCCAGTCTGTGAATGCTTTTCTGTAACCTAAACTAAAAATGTACATCAAGCGATTCAAGCCTATTTCAGCCATGTATGCCTCATTGCCTCCACACCGGTTTTTAACCAGTTCATCAACATCAGTTTTTGTATTTGCTGATGTAGAGCAGAAACCCCATCTAGAGACTAAAAAGAATTTCCTGGGTTTATATTAGAAATAACGAGTCTTTGAAATTTTCCAGATAGCTCTTGATAAAACTGAGTTTTTGTTGGCTTGACTTGTCTAATCGCAGTCTCTAAATGTTGCATTTTAATTTCTAAGGCATCAAGGCTCTCCTTACGGCATAAACTCTCCTGATGGCAAAACAAAATCATGGATTGATGAAGATATTCAAAAACAGAAAACAAACCTTTAAGTAATATTTTAGCACTACATCGAACCTCAATAGCTGCAAGACCTGCTTCCCGACAGATTAATCTTATATCAGCACCTGTGTAGCCTTCTGTCTGACGAGCAAGATCACGTCTGTTGATATAGCTGCATTTCATATTGTTCAAATGGATACGAAATATCTCTTCTCGATCAGTCTCATCCGGGGGTCCCACATATAGCAACCGATCAAACCGTCCTGTCCAAAACAAGTTTATATTGTTAGGAACTGTACCCTGTGTGAGAGAGAGAGGGCGAAAGAGTGAGAGAGAAAGAACCTGGTCTTAGAAGCGCACTATCAATTTTGTCGGGCCTAAACGATGCAAATATATTGTCAACACAAAGACCTTCTGAAGGAGAAAAAGGAAATAAATGCGGATTCAATAATAAATTTGCAACCAACCATCCATTTCGACAAGAAGTTGACTTATGACCCTATCTGAAACAGAAACTCCATCATTTTCCTTCCCACGAATGGCAGCAAGACCGTCAATTTCATCAAAGAATATGATTGCTGGGGCATTAGCCCTTGCCTTTGCGAACACTGATCTCACAGCCTTCTCAGATTCGCCAACCCATTTGCTATAAAGTTCTGGACCCTTCACAGAAAGGAAATTGAGGTGTGCCTCAGAAGCTACTGCACGAGCCATGAGGGTTTTGCTGCAACCAGGAGGACCAAACATACGGACCCCTGTGGGGGGAGAAATCCCTATACGCTTGAATTCGTCCTGGTGCATTTGGGGCCACATTACAGCTTCTATCAATAGATTCTTCACCTCCATTTGACCACCAACATCTTCCCAATTAACCTTTGGGACTTCAACGATTACCTATTAGTTAAAGGAATGAATTAAGAGCACGATAGTTACAGCAGTCTCCATAATACACAATCAATGCTATCAGTAGCCACTTACATCACCATTAGTCAAACACATAGTATCACATGATTATGTCAACAACCCAATGAAATGTTCAGATTCAGATAAGTCTTGGCAAGGTTAATCCAAAGAGGAAAAAACAAAACAATTTATGTTGTCTTGTATAATAGCAACGGATTCAATTATTTTTAGTAACAAATAGCCAAATTGGTCTGTGCTGGTATGTTGTCTGATGGCATAGAGAGAACACAAGATATTTATTTTTGTTTTGTGTTTTTTTTTTTTTTGGAAAAGGAACACAGGATATTTAACATCATTAAACTATTTAAGGGATATTGAACCTCGTACACCAACATAGACTAACCATAAATGCTTGGTAGATAAGTAATTGCCCATACATCTCGCATAGCACTAGGTCTCACTTTCATCCTGGCACTTTCAAAATCTTCAAAGGCCACTTTTAATTCTTCTTCATCATCATCTTGATTTGTCCCTTTAGAATGCAGAGACAAACAATTCTCTAAAGTAAACGCCAAGAGTGTGATAGATGAAGATGTGGTATCTGAGTAATTCTTTGACATGTCTGTTGAAGCTTCTAAGCAATCAGGAGTCATTAGACTGTTAGAACAATCTTCATAAGAACTGGATGCTCTGTGCAAATAATCATGTGGGTATCTACAACTGACATAATGCCTAAGAGAACTGAAAGCTGCCACGTTGCAAAGGGCAGCTAGATCAGAGCCTACAAAACCATGTGTAGCATTAGCAAGCTGTTGGACTTGCACATCTGAAAGACAGTGCTCCATTTCACCGACAAGAACATGTAGAATCTCAAGCCGTTGCTTGGGAGATGGCACCCCTGAATATCAGTTTCCAAAAGACAGAGATTAACTTGAGGTACAAAATGAAGAAAACAAGTTCTGATTACCAGTCTCAATCAACTGACAGAAATCTTCATGAATTCATCGAACTACTCATAACAAATTCCATGTGAATAAGTTTAACATGTAGAATATTAGATGGCTACATAATGTTCATCCCTAGTGTACAAACAAGAGTATTGGAAGTTTTGGCTATTACCCAAAAGCAAACAAATAAATACTACAGGAAAAAAAATAAAAAATTCTCATGTTACCTAGTTCAATTTCCCTGTCAAGTCTTCCAGGTCGTCTGAGTGCAGGTTCAATACTATCAGGCTTGTTGGTAGCAGCAATTACAAGTACTCTTTCAGTTGTAGTAATCCCATCCATCAAATTCAGCAGTGTAGCAACCATTCTCAGGGATAGCTCCTCACCTCCCTCTTTCCTTGCAGGTGCAATTGCATCCAATTCATCAATGAATACCTGCAGACAGAATCCATTAGGGAGAAGGCATACTAAATTTGCGAATGAAACAGCTAGTTTCTCAAAGGAAAAGCATTTGGTAATATAATCCAATTACATAATTCAGTCATGATTAATACTCTTTTTCCAATTCCAAAAACAAAAAGAAATATAAAAAAAGAAAAATAAAATTACTGATATGTTGACATTATAAATCCAATAAACATCACAGTAGCTTTTCTTTTATTATTTTTGAAAAGAAACATATCTTTATTTTTTTTATCAAATCATAAAAATAGAGGAAAAATTGGACAAGATAGAGTAATAAGTAGGCTACTGAACAAAGAACCCTAAAATACAATGGCTATCCAATCTAAAAGAATAGAGGAAAGTGCCCAGAAACAGAGGCCCATACAGATGCCCACACCAAACATTACCACACCACGATATGCTTCAGTGTTAGTGTGAAAATTTGGATATAAGGGCATCAATAACAAATAACTTTACACCATGCATCGTCACCAGCATATGCATCACCACTAAGGCATAATTCCATGTTTGCATAGGTCAAATTAACTTTACCGGCATATTCATCACCACTAGGTCTACCCAGAACAGAATAATGATCCTTAAAATAAAGGGCATGAAAACAAAAAGGGAGAAGAAACCTAACCACAGAAGGCGCAGCTTGGCTAGCTGAGTCAAAAACTTCACGTAGAGCTTGCTCACTTTTTCCATAGTACTGACTCACAATTTCAGGTCCATTGACAGAGAAAAAGTTGACACCAGCATCACGGGCACATAATCAAGCCAAAGAAGTCTTTCCCGTACCAGGTGGACCATGAAGAAGCACTCCCTTTGTAGGCCGTAAACCAAGACTAATTATAAGAAAGATATGCATGAATGAATGTAATAAGAAAAAATGACAAAGTAATGAGAAATCAAAACCATGTTTTTCCACCAGGTGAAATGTGTTAACTGAACACAACAATTATAGTTTTTTAAAATCAGCTATATTTCTTCTATACAAATCGTATGATTAATGCATCAGAGGATATTGTATTACAATTTTTTTTTTGTTTTGATCTTTTTATACTTAGAAAGTTGTAATCCCTCATTGTATAAATATTCTAGTTACTTTATTACAGTGTTGACGGGAAATTTCATCATTGGTGGTTGACATACACTGCTTACAGTAACAAGTCATCTAGATTCAAGGATGTACTTATTTAGCAAGGGAAGCGCACCAGCAACTATTAGACATATTCATATACACCTAACATGTTAATTGTTTTATAACAAATGATTATTCCCACTAAAAGAAGCGGCTATAGGGTTTAATGATAATAGACTGTAGATAGCGCCCAAGGGCCAAGTTTAGTATGACAAGAAAAAAAATTAGATTTACACCACTACAAAGCATAAGGGGTCATATGAGTATCACATACCGTGACAAGGTGTCCATAGATGATGATATTATGATGTCCTTCAAAACTGCATATTCTTTTGACAGACCACCCAATTTTGATAATTCATCTCCTGCATTAGCTATAGCATCCTTGTATTGCACTGTAGAAAGATCTCTTCTTTTAGATTCCAGGTTTGATGGCAAATGAAAGCGCACTTTTGTCTCCCGCTTCACTAGAAAAGCATCATTTACTTCGTTCACTAACTGAGAGGACTCATGAAGCAAATCATGATTAGCTTTATCATCTGATAACTTCTTAGCACCAATGACTCGAAGTAAACAATGCTGTGTAAGTACAGGAATAGTCACTAGATTTCCATGAAGTAAACAACGAGAATACAGCCATGTAGTAGCACACGTCTGAAGAAGTCTTTTTGACGTGTCATCCCCAAACACCTCTTCAACATCAAAAGGTTCAACAAATGACTCATCTGGAGTGATTACACTTGATGCTGACTCCTCTCGTCGAGGTGAAGCTAATGGGCTGCTATTAGAATAGCTAAGCTTCGATTGATTCAATGGTGTCTTAGGGGACACAAGCACTCCATTCTCAGGCCGGTATAATGATTTTTCAGCAGATAGGTTTGTAGAGGTACTGTTCATAGTCAATCTACTGTTGGAATGGACTAGCTCCAAATTTAACTCCTTACAATCGAACACTAAGAGGCAATCTTTGGTACTTTGTGGTTTTTCTGTACCACTGAAAAGACCAGCTCGGACTGTATTTTGTACAGAGTGGACAAATATGGTCCTGCCTGATGCAGGACAACCCATGGTGTTTGAAAGATTTGATGACAACCGTACCCCATTCTTTAAAACCTGAGATGAATACAACAACATAAGAAAAGAAACTGTCTTCTGATAATGTGGATCCTGATTATTTCCATTCTCCAAAGTCCTAAAGGCATCACCTATTCCATAAGTTCAATTTTTTAATAAGAAATTCCATAAGTTAATGAACAAAGTTTTTTTATCCATGTTGCCTGGCTAATTAAATACTAAGACTGTTCGATCCTGATTGCAATATATTGTTCAAAAGTTCAAATCTTACACGGTACAAGTGAAGGTTGGACTGATTCCTCTTACAATCACAAATACATAGTGGAGACCCCATTGGGAAACGGTTACACCACAGAAAAACAGTAACTCATAGCATATCAATGCATCAGGACTTTGTCATTTCTAATTCTTTTGGTAAACTGCATATCCTGATTGTCATATCAACTATAATTCTAGAGCAGAGAGATAGAACATGAAGCAAAACAATAATTAGTTGTAACTCAAACCTTAGCCCCACGGAAATATAGTTGCAAGAGCAAAGTAGTTCCCTGGTTCATCGTCATCCAACTGTTGGCAAGCCCCAACCCCGAAACGTCTAGCACATTCATCTGCTAATGAGCTGAGAGGAAAGCTCTCCGAATATCTACTCTTCAAACACGGTAGCGACACCTGTGAATCAAAACAGTTCACAAAAACAAAGCTCACTTAACCAAGATTGCTCCTAAAAGCTAAACAACAACAAACAAACACAGCAGCCAATAACATTACCGAAACAATGGAGCCAGGAGTGAAGGAATGGGAAACCATGGAAGGCTCAGAAAGCCAAACTTTACAGCCTTTGGGGGAGTCATCGACATCGGTGAGTTGGGCAATGAAGGCAGATTTGGCAATGAGAGATGGGTACTTGGTGGAAACTTGTTCAAGACAGGAGGCAAAATTGACTTCACTGGGTTCGAAATCGAGAGACCCAGAAGAGGCAAAGCAGTCAGAGTTGGACAGCCTCGATTGGGGCTTTGAGTTCTTCTTGCCTTTTGAAGGCATCTCTGGTAGTAATAGAAGCAAATGAAATATAGTTTATAGAGTCGAAAATAGATAAGAGAACCCAGAAAAAGCAATCAACTTTGGGATTGAGATTGGATTAAAAGTAGAGTAACGAATGAAGAAGGAGAGTATAGAAGTTACCCAGGAGCTTGGGGGAAGGACGCAGAGGGTTTCAGAGTTTGGACGCTGGGGTTTTAGGGGTCTCTCGGTTCAAAAGAGGAAAGGGTTTAGGGTCTTTATATAAATAAGGAAATAATAAAATTAAATATGTTACAAAGCATATTAACATGGAATAAATTCCGAACTAGTCAGTGTGCGTTCAAACTCTCAACATATGTGTGTGTTTAAACTCTCATATTTTCATTCTTTTTGTAATGTAAATTCATGAATTTAACTCTTAAAAGTTGAGTTAATCGATAAAGTTCATTTATGTAAAAAGTAAATGAAAAGAAAGATTGACTTTGATTCCAGCCATCTAGCATGATATGTGGGAAAAACACAATGCAATGTGCAATGATGATTTTATGGAAAATTCCATTATATTACTGTGAATTGTGAAAGCTAGCCAACGGACTGAGCAACCAAATATGTTTTGCAAATCAATTTCATAATTATTCAATAATGATAACAACTGAACGGTAGAGTTTTGTAACGGCCTTCAAATGAAAGAACCATGTCCATAGGCACAAGGAGGGATCATGGAACCATGACATCCATTAATCTCAGCGAACTTTCTCTCAGAAAGATGATGATCAAGATTCATCACAGAGAATGGTACTGAAAATATGGCAGGGCCATTCATTTTGTGGACTTGTTCTGTCACGTTCCTTTTGAGCTCCTCCATTGCAGCCTTCAACATCTGCAGCTCATCCAATCCAAGTTCCTCAATTGGCTTCTCCCACCAACAATCACTCGACCGCTCGCTATGTTTACTCATCTTGTCAAGATCTTCTCCTTGCCTTTTCTCAGCCTCTAGTCGACCTTCAGTCGCGATTAGCTGCATGTTGAGCTCATGTTCAATACTAGCCTTCTTGGGGTACAATGTTTGATGAGTATTAATGGGAAATGATGAAGGGCCTTAACGCTAGGATGGCCGAAAGAGAAGGGCTTGGAGTAAAAAAGCGGCCAATGAGGGCCTTAACGCTAGGATGGCCGAAAGAGAAGGGCTTGTGGGAAGGAGAAAAGACTACTATTGCAATCTCAACTCCACAAAGTGTGCAGAGTTCACTAGCCTTCTTGAAGAGTCCTGCACAACGCTTTGAGAATGTGACTTGTAAATTAGAACTTATGTTGGGCATAGTATGGTGCAATTTAGGTCTTAATGCTCAATCACATTATATGATTATAACAGAAGATCTTTTGGAAGTTTCTTTTTTGCCAAGGAGATCTTTGGGAAGTTACAAATTCGTATTCACTTGGTAGATAATTACAGTGAAAACTAATAACCCCATTATGATCGGCAAAATACAGACTCATAGAGTTAATATTAGAAGTCAATGTGAACCACCTGCAAACACCCTTGTGCTAGCTTGCAACTAACTGAAACAAAGAGCCTATTGTCTTTCAGGTTAATCTCCTGCTGGTTCTTCTCATTTGTCAAAAGTAAAAGGCAACGAGGTTCATTTCATGTCGATCTTTATTCCATATATATTTCTTTAAAGCATTATCAACCACGCACGCACACAAATGACACAATCTATTTAGTGGCATAGTTCATACAGTATGAATAAATTCAGGCGTATCATCCCAAATCCTCATGCTGTAAGACAAAATTGCAAAGATAATCTATCTCGGAAAAACCATCCTTGTCTTCCGAATTACTATAGAATTGCATTGTCAATGACCAAGAGAAGCAACAAGATGTAGTGCGAATATTGATTCTAGAAAGAAGAGACACTACCAGGACAAGTACTTTAGCCGACGAAAAATTTTCGTCGGCCTGTTAAAAAAATTCGTCAGCTATAGTGTCGTCGGGAAAGGGTCGTCTGTGATGACTTTAGCCGACGACACACGTAGAAGTCGTCGGCTATAGTCCAGAGTTTAGCCGACGAAATAATGTCGTCTGCTATAGTCCAGACTTTAGCCGACGACATTATTTCGTCGGCTAAAGTATGTACTTTAGCCGACGAATTTTTTGTCGGCTATAGTCCATACCTTAGCCGACGACATTTTGTGTCGTCGGTTATCTTCCAAACTTTAGCCGACGAATAATTTAAAATATTCGTCGGCTAAAGGTTGTAATAAAAAAATATAAAACACCTATGACCGACGAAATATAGTATATTTCGTCGGCTTTATAGGGATTTAGCCGACGAATTAAAGCATATTTCGTCGGCTAAAACTTATTTAAAAAAAAAAAAAACTTTAGCCGACGAATTAAAGCATATTTCCTCGGCTATAAGTCCATTCCAGTAAAAAAAAACCCCGAAATTTCTGAATTACCATTCCAAGCAAGCTGTAAAATACACCAAAACAATTCCATATAACCAACAACAAACACATAAAAGTATATATCAACTACATAAAAGTATCAATTACATAAAAGTATCAAACACATAAAAGTATATATCAACTACATAAATTCTATAATGTCTAAATTAATATCCGCTTCTGGGGGCTGCTGCGGAGGTTGCGGCGGCTGGGGTAGCGGCATGAGCGGAGGCATGGGCGGAGGCGGAAGTCCGTGAATCTGGGCAGCTGTAAAGTCCTGCATGTATTGGAACATCTGCTACTGCTGGGCCTGCTGGATGGCATGTATCTCGGCAACATAGGCTGCCTGCGCGGCATTAAAGGCAGCCTGAGCAGCTTGCTGTTCTCGTAGTCTCTGAACTTCCGACTCTAGCTGAGTCGTCCTGCTGATCGTGGACGTGGTCCTGCTGCTGGTCGAGGCTGCCTTTCGTTGAAATCCTGGAGTGGTCTTCAGGACCCCCTCGCCTTTCTTTCCTAGACCCCGGCAGTAGAAGTTGTTTGCTCTCGGTGGGAAGGCTGTGCCCATGATCCTCGCCCCAATCGTCGGATCCGAAGTGTCGATCCGGGACATGGCTTCGGACATCTCTTCCTCCTGCATGTCCGGCCATGTCTCCCTCACTAAGGCACTCATGACCTCGTCACTAGCCTCCCTCACCTTTGCCTATATGGATAGGAAAAAAATTATTAATTAACATTTTTACATAAATTTAAAAATTTAAAAACGTAAGGTGACTTACAATATCCTCTTGGGAGTCAGGATATGCCCTCTCGTACGTATAGACGTACTGGTTGACTTCTGGATGTTCCCTGGCCGCCTCGTCTATGAAGACAGCGAACGGTCTAGAACCGGCATGATGGTTCCTTGTGTTGCGTTGCCGGTTCTGAGCGTTCACCCGGGAAACCGCCTTCAAAGAAAAAAGTAAACTATTAGTAAAATATTTTGAAACGCACGTACTTAATGATAAATTAACTAACTAATTTATTTAAATACCTGTTTACGAGGGTTGTTGAATTTTGATGTCAGAAGCCAACGCCACTCGTACTCCCTGTACTGGAACTCAGCAGGGGTACCAGAACGTGCGTTCCCGTGCGTAGTCCAATGGATCCGCAACTCGTTCTTCCACTCCTTGTACCTACAGATACAACAAAAATATTAGAAATATTATTAATATCACATACAATTTTGTTTTTCATTAACTGCCCAACGTACATTCCCCCATGCACAACGTCGGCCCAGCTGTCCCTCAGGTGCTCGGGAACCTCAAACCACACCTGCATTTAACCGTTTATTAGTTTAGCTTTTCGAGAAATGAACAATGTAATACATGATATTATTTTGTAAACTCACCGACATCGCGTTGTGGACCATGTCCTTAACCTCCTGCGGGACCTCACTCTAGTTTGACCACAACATAGGGACTCTATCCCTAATGAGAGCTCCCACGCGGCCGGAGTACGTCCTCGACTTCCCGCCCGATACTATGTGGCCATCCCCGTCAGTATCGATGACGATCCTCCCCACGGTACCCACGATCTTCTCGAGAGCCTTCCCTGTGACGGGGCCTCTCTTCTTCTTTGTGCCTATCACATGATAAACCAAATTGATTATTAAAATATATATGACCCTTTAAAAATAATCATGCATCACTGATTACCTGAGGAGCTCGCGGCGGATTCCGTCTCTGTCGCCGATGATGATACCCTCGCAGAAATAAGAGGCGTATCAAAAGGCATGAACCGGTACGCTGCCTCAGGAGCCACTGGCGGGGGCAGTGGATAAATCGGCGTCCCTGAGCCATCGACTACAGGTAAGGCCGGTATAATCCGCGGAAGGAACAGATGAGGCGGCGGCATCTGTACCCCAGATGACCCACTATCCGAAGAAGTAGGACCCGGAGTGGGCGCCCGGTGTATCTCAGGCATACGGGGTGCAGACACCTCCGTCTGGGTCTGAGGCCACAGCTGGCTCGAGGAACGAGGGACGGCCGCCTGCCTCGATGAAAGGGGCACCTCCGGCGCCGTCTCCAGAAGGCTCGCACGCCTGGCTGTCATCTGGCCCTGAAACGTCGTTTGGGTTTGCTAGAGGTTCCCTCAGACGATTCAGACCTTTGGCCATTCGAACTCTTCTTCGATCGAAAAAAGCCGCTCATCTTATTTAAAATATTAATTTGAATCAAGGCTGAGGCAACATTGAAAAAGTAAAAATTCAAGATTATCCTTCTCAAATCTAAGACTTTAGATTATTTTGTCTTTATTGTATAAAAAATTATACATGTTTAAAATTATACTTATTCAATAAATAGATATACATAATTAATAATTACATAACAATATATATAGATATACTTAATTAACATAGCATAAAAATAAATTCGAAATCAAAAATAACTTCATACCAATATATATATATATATATATATACTTAATTAATAATTACATAACAATATTATATATATCAACATCATCATAAAAATATAGCATAAAACTAAATTCGAAATCAAAAATAAATTAACACATATATATTGACACATATATAAATTAACACATATATATTAACACATATATAAATTAACACATATATAAATTAACACATATAGCATAAAACTAAATTCGAAATAAAAAATAAATTAACAATTATATATATTGACACATATATAAATTAACACATATAAATTAACTAACATAGCATAAAACTAAATTCGAAATCAAAAATAAATTAACACATATATTCAAAAATAAACACATAAATTAACACATATATTCAAAACTAAATTCAAAAATAAACCTTGGAGACCGGGAGAGCGAGGGAGGAGGGAGGAGGGAGGAGGCGGAGAGCGAGAGGGAGGGAGGCAGGGAGGAGGGAGGAGGTGGCGACGGGAGAGGGAGGGAGGAGGGAGGAGACCGGCCGGCCGGGAGAGGGAGAGGGAGGAGGGAGGAGGGAAAAAATTGCGGAAATGAGAAGGGGAGGCTAGGGTTTCGCAGTTAAACCTGAAAACTTTAGCCGACGAAATAATTTGTTCGTCGGCTAAAGGTACCAATTTCGTCGGCTATACACCAATTCGTCGGCTAAACCTTTTAAACTCGTCGGCTAAAACTTTGAAATTCGTCGGCTAAACATTATAAATTTGTCGGCTAAACCTTTGAAATTCGTCGGCTAAACCTTTAAAACTCCTCGGCTAAACCTTTGAAATTCGTCGGCTAAACTTTATAAATTTGTCGGCTAAACCTTTGAAATTCGTCGGCTAAACCTTTAAAATTCGTCTGCTAAACCTTTATACATTTGGCATGTTGTGATTGTGATGATCAAACTTGAGAAACAGAAATCCAACCGTCAGATCTGACCATCATGATAAAATACATGTATGGGAAAAAATGAAACTAGATCCGAAAAGAATAAGGGCTCGATCCGGACGGTCAATCTCGTAAGTCAAACCCCTAAACGCACGGAAAAGGTCGTTCGACTGTCTAAATTACGTATTTTGGCCGGACCTCCAACTGAAAATAGTTTTAAACCGATGACACGCAACAAGTCGTATAAAAATTTTACGCAAAATAACCACCGAACATAGGGCTACCCATAGGGAGAAAGAATGGAAAATTACATTAACCGCAACTATCGGCACCGAGACATGACCGGAATACCGTGATTTTTCAACCGTAGACGTATTTCACCATTCTGGTCATGTCTTATTTCACGACTTTTTCACGGTTGAAGGATCTACGTATAATTTGTTTTTGAAACGGAACATTTACTTAACACTTGGTAACCAAGTTATACAACATTAGTACGCATGTTGTGATTGTGATGATCAAACATGAGAAAAGGAAATCCGACGGTCAGATTTGACCATCATGATAAAATACATGTATGGGAAAAATGAAACTTGATCCGAAAAGAATAAGGGCTCGATCCGGACGGTCAATCTCGTAAGTCAAACCCCTAAACGCACGGAAAAGGTCGTTCGACCGTCTAAATTACGTATTTTGGCCGGACCTCCAACTGAAAATAGTTTTAAACCGATGACACGCAACAAGTCGTATAAAAATTGTATGCAAAATAACCACCGAATATAAGGCTACCCATAGGGAGAAAGAATGAAAAATTGCATTGACCGCAACTATCAGCACCGAGACATGACCGGAATAATAATGATTTTTCAACCGTAGACGTATTTCACCATTCTGGTCATGTCTTATTTCACGACTTTTTGGCGTTTGAAGGTTTTACGTATAGTTTGTTTTTGAAACGGAACATTTTACATAACACTTGGTAAACAAGTTATACAACATTAGTATGCATGTTGTGATTGTGATGATCAAACTTGAGAAACAGAAATCCGGCCGTCAGATCTGACCATCATGATAAAATACATGTATGGGAAAAAATTCAACTTGATCCGAAAAGAATAAGGGCTCGATCCGGACGGTCAATCTCGTAAGTCAAACACCTAAACGCACGGAAAAGGTCGTTCGACCGTCTAAATTTCGTATTTTGGCCGGACCTTCAATTGAAAATATTTTCAAATTGATGAGACACAATAAGTCGTCTAAAAATTTTACGCAAAATAACCACCGAAGATAAGGCTATAATATGTAACAGAAAAAGTTTTCGGTTTAGCCGACGAAATACCCTAATATTTCGTCGGCTGTAGGTTCTTTTAGCCGACGACTTTTCATATAATTTCTTCGGCTAAAGTTCTTTGAAAATTTTGGTTGACCGCCAAAAAATTTTGGTTGAAAATTTTGAATTTTTCGACTTTAGCCGACGACTTTTCATAAATATTCGTCGGCTAAAGTCCTTTGAAAATTTCGTCGGCTAAAGATATCAAATTCGTCGGCTATACACCAATTCGTCGGCTAAACCTTTGAAATTCGTCGGCTAAAAGTATTTTATACATTTGGCATGTTGTGGTTGTGATTATCAAACTTGAGAAACAGAAATCCAACCGTCAGATCTGACCATCATGATAAAATACATGTATGGGAAAAAATTTAACTTGATCCGAAAAGAATAAGGGCTCGATCCGGACGGTCAATCTCGTAAGTCAAACCCCTAAACGCACGGAAAAGGTCGTTCGACCGTCTAAATTACGTATTTTGGCCGGACCTCCAACTGAAAATAGTTTTAAACCGATGACACGCAACAAGTCGTATAAAAATTGTACGCAAAATAACCACCGAACATAGGGCTACCCATAGGGAGAAAGAATGTAAAATTACATTGACCGCAACTATCGGCACCGAGACATGACCGGAATACCGTAATTTTTCAACCGTAGACGTATTTCACCATTCTGGTCATGTCTTATTTCACGACTTTTTCACGGTTGAAGGATCTACGTATAATTTGTTTTTGAAACGGAACATTTACATAACACTTGGTAAACAAGTTATACAACATTAGTATGCATATTGTGATTGTGATGATCAAACTTGAGAAACAGAAATCCGGCCGTCAGATCTGACCATCATGATAAAATACATGTATGGGAAAAAATTCAACTTGATCCGAAAAGAATAAGGGGTCGATCCGGACGGTCAATCTCGTAAGTCAAACCCCTAAACGCACGGAAAAGGTCGTTCGACCGTCTAAATTACGTATTTTGGCCGGACCTCCAACTGAAAATAGTTTTAAACCGATGACACGCAACAAGTCGTATAAAAATTGTACGCAAAATAGCCACCGAATATAAGGCTACCCATAGGGAGAAAGAATGAAAAATTGCATTGACCGCAACTATCAGCACCGAGACATGACCGGAATAATAATGATTTTTCAACCGTAGACGTATTTCACCATTCTGGTCATGTCTTATTTCACGACTTTTTGGCGTTTGAAGGTTTTACGTATAGTTTGTTTTTGAAACGGAACATTTTACATAACACTTGGTAAACAAGTTATACAACATTAGTATGCATGTTGTGATTGTGATGATCAAACTTGAGAAACAGAAATCCGGCCGTCAGATCTGACCATCATGATAAAATACATGTATGGGAAAAAATTCAACTTGATCCGAAAAGAATAAGGGCTCGATCCGGACGGTCAATCTCGTAAGTCAAACACCTAAACGCACGGAAAAGGTCGTTCGACCGTCTAAATTTCGTATTTTGGCCGGACCTTCAATTGAAAATATTTTCAAATTGATGAGACACAATAAGTCGTCTAAAAATTTTACGCAAAATAACCACCGAAGATAAGGCTATAATATGTAACAGAAAAAGTTTTCGGTTTAGCCGACGAAATACCCTAATATTTCGTCGGCTGTAGGTTCTTTTAGCCGACGACTTTTCATATAATTTCTTCGGCTAAAGTCCTTTGAAAATTTTGGTTGACCGCCAAAAAATTTTGGTTGAAAATTTTGAATTTTTCGACTTTAGCCGACGACTTTTCATATATATTCGTCGGCTAAAGTCCTTTGAAAATTTCGTCGGCTAAAGATATCAAATTCGTCGGCTATACACCAATTCGTCGGCTAAACCTTTGAAATTCGTCGGCTAAAAGTATTTTATACATTTGGCATGTTGTGGTTGTGATGATCAAACTTGAGAAACAGAAATCCAACCGTCAGATCTGACCATCATGATAAAATACATGTATGGGAAAAAATTTAACTTGATCCGAAAAGAATAAGGGCTCGATCCGGACGGTCAATCTCGTAAGTCAAACCCCTAAACGCACGGAAAAGGTCGTTCGACCGTCTAAATTACGTATTTTGGCCGGACCTCCAACTAAAAATAGTTTTAAACCGATGACACGCAACAAGTCGTATAAAAATTGTTCGCAAAATAACCACCGAATATAGGGCTACCCATAGGGAGAAAGAATGGAAAATTGCATTGACCGCAACTATCGGCACCGAGACATGACCGGAATACCGTGATTTTTCAACCGTAGACGTATTTCACCATTCTGGTCATGTCTTATTTCACGACTTTTTTACGTTTGAAGGTTCTACGTATAGTTTGTTTTTGAAACGGAACATTTACATAACACTTGGTAAACAAGTTATACAACATTAGTATGCATATTGTGATTGTGATGATCAAACTTGAGAAACAGAAATCCGGCCGTCAGATCTGACCATCATGATAAAATACATGTATGGTAAAAATTCAACTTGATCCGAAAAGAATAAGGGCTCGATCCGGACGGTCAATCTCGTAAGTCAAACCCCTAAACACACGGAAAAGGTCGTTCGACCGTCTAAATTACGTATTTTGGCCGGACCTCCAACTGAAAATAGTTTTAAACCGATGACACGCAACAAGTCGTATAAAAATTGTTCGCAAAATAACCACCGAATATAGGGCTACCCATAGGGAGAAAGAATGGAAAATTGCATTGACCGCAACTATCGGCACCGAGACATGACCGGAATACCGTGATTTTTCAACCGTAGACGTATTTCACCATTCTGGTCATGTCTTATTTCACGACTTTTTTACGTTTGAAGGTTCTACGTATAGTTTGTTTTTGAAACGGAACATTTACATAACACTTGGTAAACAAGTTATACAACATTAGTATGGATATTGTGATTGTGATGATCAAACTTGAGAAACAGAAATCCGGCCGTCAGATCTGACCATCATGATAAAATACATGTATGGTAAAAATTCAACTTGATCCGAAAAGAATAAGGGCTCGATCCGGACGGTCAATCTCGTAAGTCAAACCCCTAAACGCACGGAAAAGGTCGTTCGACCGTCTAAATTACGTATTTTGGCCGGACCTCCAACTGAAAATAGTTTTAAACCGATGACACGCAACAAGTCGTATAAAAATTGTACGCAAAATAACCACCGAATATAGAGCTACCCATAGGGAGAAAGAATGAAAAATTGCATTGACCGCAACTATCAGCACCGAGACATGACCGGAATACCGTGATTTTTCAACCGTAGACGTATATCACCATTCTGGTCATGTCTTATTTCACGACTTTTTGGCGTTTGAAGGTTTTACGTATAGTTTGTTTTTGAAACGGAACATTTTACATAACACTTGGTAAACAAGTTATACAACATTAGTATGCATGTTGTGATTGTGATGATTAAACTTGAGAAACAGAAATCCGGCCGTCAGATCTGACCATCATGATAAAATACATGTATGGGAAAAAATTCAACTTGATCCGAAAATAATAAGGGCTCGATCCGGACGGTCAATCTCGTAAGTCAAACCCCTAAACGCACGGAAAAGGTCGTTCGACCGTCTAAATTTCGTATTTTTGCCGGACCTTCAACTGAAAATATTTTCAAATTGATGAGACACAATAAGTCGTCTAAAAATTTTACGCAAAATAACCACCGAAGATAGGGCTATAATATGTAACAGAAAAAGTTTTCGGTTTAGCCGACGAAATACCCTAATATTTCGTCGGCTGTAGGTTCTTTTAGCCGACGACTTTTCATATAATTTCTTCGGCTAAAGTCCTTTGAAAATTTTGGTTGACCGCCAAAAAATTTTGGATGAAAATTTTGAATTTTTCGACTTTAGCCGACGACTTTTCATATATATATTCGTCGGCTAAAGTCCTTTGAAAATTTCGTCGGCTAAAGATATCAAATTCGTCGGCTATATACCAATTCGTCGGCTAAACCTTTGAAATTCGTCGGCTAAAAGTATTTTATACATTTGGCATGTTGTGGTTGTGATGATCAAACTTGAGAAACAGAAATCCAACCGTCAGATCTGACCATCATGATAAAATACATGTATGGGAAAAAATTTAACTTGATCCGAAAAGAATAAGGGCTCGATCCGGACGGTCAATCTCGTAAGTCAAACCCCTAAACGCACGGAAAAGGTCGTTCGACCGTCTAAATTACGTATTTTGGCCGGACCTCCAACTGAAAATAGTTTTAAACCAATGACACGCAACAAGTCGTATAAAAATTGTACGCAAAATAACCACCGAATATAGGGCTACCCATAGGGAGAAAGAATGGAAAATTGCATTGACCGCAACTATCGGCACCGAGACATGACCGGAATACCGTGATTTTTCAACCGTAGACGTATTTCACCATTCTGGTCATGTCTTATTTCACGACTTTTTTACGTTTGAAGGTTCTACGTATAGTTTGTTTTTGAAACGGAACATTTACATAACACTTGGTAAACAAGTTATACAACATTAGTATGCATATTGTGATTGTGATGATCAAACTTGAGAAACAGAAATCCGGTCGTCAGATCTGACCATCATGATAAAATACATGTATGGTAAAAATTCAACTTGATCCGAAAAGAATAAGGGCTCGATCCGGACGGTCAATCTCGTAAGTCAAACCCCTAAACGCACGGAAAAGGTCGTTCGACCGTCTAAATTACATATTTTAGCCGGACCTCCAACTGAAAATAGTTTTAAACCGATGACACGCAACAAGTCGTATAAAAATTTTACGCAAAATAACTACTGAATATAGGGCTATAGTAGGTAATAGAAAATTTTTAGGGTTTAGCCGACGAATACCCTAACGTATTCGTCGGCTATAGTATGTAATTAAAAAATTAAAAAATAACTATAGCAGACGAAATATTAGGTTATTCGTCGGCAAAAACCATCTTAGCCGACGAATTATAGTGTATTTCGTCGGCTAAATGAAAAAAATACATTAAAAAAACAGACGATATTAGTAAACCATACTAACTTCTTGTCATCTTTAGCCGACGAAATTATAGTTTCGTCGGCTAAAGTCTGTGACTATAGGCGACGAAAATATAATGTCGTCGGTTAAAGAAGGTTTAAAGTCGTCGGTTAAAGTCACAGACTTTAGCCGACGAAAATAAATTCTTTAGCCGACGACATTTTATTTTCGTCGGCTAAAGATGACTATAGCCGACGACAATATAATTTAGCCGACGAAGGAAAATTTCGTCGGCTAAAGTAACTTTAGCCGATGAAAAATTGATTCGTCGGCCTGGTTTTTTTTTTCGTCGGCTAAGGCCTTTCTTCTTGTAGTGAGAACTGCACATGCCTGGAAATGTTTGAGATGTTGTATAGTACAACCTTTCTTTTATAACTCAGCAGTATCACAAAATTTCTGAACAGCTCAACTTAAACAGACAAATCACAAAGTTTAAGATGAGATATTGTGAAATTTACCATCACAGATAATCGGTTTGACACGCAAATAAGGATTTAAATGTCATCATACTTTGCAGGCTAAGTGGCTAACTTAAACATGTAGCTAGAAGATAGAACATGGACACCGCATGCAATGAGGTACTTCAATGAAGTTACGAAGTAGATTGCTCAACTAAATCCAGTTGACTATGGTAACCATACACTAAACCGCCAAATTTTGTCCATGGAATTTCAAATGAAGTGAAGAAATACTAAGAAAGTAACACTGCACTTTCCAGGTTCCACACATTTTGCAGCATTGATTTCGCAGCAGACAACTTTTGAGTAAAGGGCATGCTAGTTCTATACTAACTAGGATTTCATTGGGCGAGCTAGAGGCCTCCAAAGTCCCAGCCTATACTTGTGGGTGTATTTCAAGATCAGCTTCCTCTGCCAACCGAAACAAGATAACAAAGTATAATAAGTTTCATGTTGGACAATTGAAGCAAAACGTACTCATGAAATTAAACCACCAAACGTACTCTTGGAATTTTCGTTCCCAAAAGGGAACAGTTTGCATTCATCCCAATGATAAAGAATGCATAAAAGATTACTGAATCTGATCCAAAGCAAACAAGAATGAGCATACCAAAGCTCTATCTTGGTTACAGATACCATAGCCCAAGTATAGCTTCAATCGTATACCATCCTAATGTAATAACTACTGTTAAGGGAAAACAAAATTCAATGAGCTAGCACGAAAGATGGTGTGTTTGTGCGCATAAAGTAAGTGACATAGAGTTGAGAGGGATTACTTGTTTGACAGGGATGCCAAGTTTCTTCAGTCTGAGAGTACGGGTGACGAGCAGCTTTTGAATGTCACCAATCTCAGATTCAATTTTGGCCACATGAGCTTCCACCCCTTTGCCTATTCCATTTAAAAACTCCGGTATCCCAACTTTCTCTGAAAGAAAACAACCAGCAAACCACAAATTCAGATTTCCCATCGACTTGAACCATTCTTTAGATGTATCATTTCTAACAGAACTTTACTTCTACGAGAAGCTCATTAATTTGACACCCCCCATTTCAAGTCTAAAACAACTAAGCTGTGCACAAAGCTATAACTTTCTGGATACCAGATCACATTTCTTTCTAAATAGGAACAGAATGCTCAAAGAGAACCCAAACGTGTTAGGTACAAAATTCATGATTGAGCCGTTATATCCCAAACATCCTCAGCAACCAAAGGTGAAAGGACATAAGCATGACAAACCTCATTCACATTTCTCATTCTCTATTTGGGTCTCTGGCCTATAAATTACGCTACCTCTATCAAATCCTAAGTAAAGAGCACCACAAAATCCCATTTTCTAAGCATCCAAAACAATATCTCCACTGTCATCAAATAACTGCCTCACCTACACACACCCATAATGTCTTTTTATTTCTGAATAAATGCGAATCTGGAAAATCCTAAAGCCCAGAATTTTATTTCCAATCATTCTGGCAACGTTATATGAAAGACAAAGAAGCAATACATTGGTACTAAACCCAGAACGTGAAAACACAACAAAAAAACAAGATCCTTAGCTTACCCAAGTAAGGAGTTGATTTGGTGGAGAATCTGGCGAGCCCAGTTGTTGAATGCGGAGTCAAAATTGCTCTGGTGTGGAACAGTATTTGCCTCCAAGCCATCTTTCTGTTAGAGTACAATGACAAAATCTCTGAACTCAATTTATCGAAACACAAAGAGACTAAAAATTCAAAACCTTGCGAACAGAGAAATGGATGAAGACCCATATTTCTTAGACAACCATGAATCAATCACAAGTGAGATGTAGCTCAATGAGAACATACCTGATAAGCTGCCGAAAGAGGAACAGTCGAGACTGCGAACTGAAAGACTCTCGGGGGCTTTGGCTGGGTTTTACCACCTCAACCCTTTTTCATTTGCGCAATAAAAAATACAAATAAAAAATAAAAAAGCCTTTGTAATGACGTAAATAACTTTATATTTTTATTTTTATTTCCAGTCGAAAAAACTTAATTTTTTTATTTTATATTTTTTCATTGAGTAGATGTATTTATCTATAGTTCGATACTAGCTAGATTAAGAACATTTTTAACAAAATCTCTACTTTAACTCTTTAACTATTTTAGAGTGTGTGTTTAACTATTTTAGAGTGTGTGTTTAACTTTTTTAGATGTTTTAAGAGCTCCACCAGACTAGCTAAATTTGAGCTATTATGACTTTTAGCTATCTCGCTAGCTATGTTTAGCTAGCGAGATGACTCAGATGAGGCTAGTTATAATTTAATACATTTCTTGTAAACTATTTTATATGATATATAAATATATTTTAAACTATTTAATTTCTATTTGAAGAATAATGTTGATGTAATGTTAGCTAAAATAGAGAGTATTGATGCAACCATATTTCTAAAGTGGCTAGCTGTCACACCCCAATTTTTAGAACGATAATTTTTAAAAAATTTGGGCATGATATATCCCTAAATATTAAAATCCCAAAACCTGTTCCAAACAAACTTCATGGAAAATTAAACTCAATGCGGAAATGTAAATGTCACAAAACTCAACACTGAGTTAAATATTACATTTCCTTATTTATATAAACTAGAAAGTCAAGAAAATGAAAACACTCACATGAGTTTAATACAGTCTACCCAAATATAAAAATATACAGGGTACGACAAACCCAACAAAAACTCCTCCACTAAGCCTTCGCTTCAACTCTGCTAATCCTCACCTGCAGGTCTAACCCCTACACTAAGAAATGGTGCACCGGGTTGTAAACAACAAACTCGTTAAGCTAAAAAGCCAGTATGAGTAACTCTCAAAATAACACAACACCCCTAACATTCATTTATCTCACAAGAGCAAATTAGATTAATAATTAAATCTACAAATCCAACACATTTACAATACATGTACCTATGAGTCCCAAATATTAATAAATACCTCTCATGACCTATAATAACAATCTGTGTATCCATGGGTCCCAGATACCACAAGTTATCTCCCATGGCCTACACTAACAGACAGATTAGAGCTCTATCCCTAACCGTAACCAATCACCCGACCAAAGGCTTGAAACCCGGTTTGACTGTCCAATAAAAATCACAAAATAATCATTGCATCATAACCGTAACCAATCACCTGATTAAAGACTTGAAACCCGGTTTGACTATTTAATAAAAATCACAAAATAATCATTGTATCAGAACTGTAACCAATCACGCTATTAAAGGCTTGGAACCCAGTTTGACTATTTAACAACAATTCACAATATAACATCATCATCATTAACAACACAAGATCCCATCATAAAATCATATCCTTCCACATAATCGATATTTTTATATGAACAATATAGATATTCCACAATAATAAACTATCAATAATCAATAAAATTATGATCACAAGAACCTCAAAATTAACATATAAGGAAAACTTGTTTTATCTTACCTATGAGCCATTGGCGATCAAGCTCATATATTTTAAAACAAATAATTGCATTTTATTAAGTTCAACATCAACATCAAATGACCATAATAAAATTTGGTCCAAAAGTGGACCATGGTGAGATTTACTCACCTAAATATCTCGCTGCGTTCTTTCGCAACACAAGAGCCAAGGAAAACCACAACCTCACAAATCACCTAAAATCACACAATTAATAGCCTTAGTAACCAAAGTATTATAAGATATCATCATAACACCCTTAAACTAACCTTTAGCTCAAGGGAGGACAACTTTCCAAAGTCGTTGAACTCAAAGACACAATAAAGCTGTCTCTAATTCTCAAAACATAAACTCAAACCTCAACCAAACCAAGTATTAAACCTAAGGTCCTAACCATGAAATCCTTGCTCAAAACCTATAAATTCTAACTCTCAACAAGCTCACAACAACAAGAGCTAGCTAAAACAGAAAACTAAGGCCTCAACACAGCCGGACGAGCTGCCACAAGGCGCAGCGAGTGAGCCCCACGCGCCACCTCAAAATTTTCGAGTTTGGAAAAACTCATAACATGAAACTTGACGATCACAGCATAAGAAACACTTTTTATACCTGAGGTTTCAATCAGTTCGGTAGGAATCGGCCAGAAAACACCACGAAACACCAACCCGAATTCAAAAACCAAACCTGCAAATCCATCACGCAAACTTGATTTTTAGGTCACTAATTAAAGAGGTATAAACATCTCTAGAGGAAGGAGAGGAGCAAGACTCACCTAACTCTCACCGAAATTGCCATCGAAATGGCCGATTTTCTGGCGAGACAACCACTGCTCCGCCGTTCCGTGGTGGCTTCTAGGCGACGAGATGGCGAGCGGGACTGCTCAAGAAATGGAAAGGACGTCTGTGGGAGTCGAATGGAACCGGCGGCGCCCAAAACGGTAGCCGGACGGAGGAGAAAACAGCCAGAGAAGAAAGAGAGCGTGGGAGGGTCGGGAGAGAGGAGAGAGAAACCGAAACTGGGCTGCTGCAATTTAGGGTTCCCAAAAAATAACTCCCACACATTTTCTACTTAAACACTTTTCAAAACCGAAAACTAATTTCCTATGACCATAACTTCTTATACGATATCTGATTTACACGTGTCACTTGTTTACGAACTCGTATCGCGAAACTCTATAACTTTCATGAAGGAATTTTTCACAAATAATTAGCAGAAAATAAAGTCAATTTTTGGCCCTTTAAAAGTCAAAGCACCTTAAAATAAACTTCTGAAACTTCAACTAAGAATTTCCACAAATAATCTTTCATTAAATTCGGAAATAATACAAGGAAAATAATATGAAAATTTAGGGTATTACACTATAGCTAAAATGATATTTTAGCTAATTTGACTAAAATTTAACTTAAAAATAGATAGCATTGTTAAAAATGCTCTAACTACTTGAACATACGGTACAATTACCCGGTCGAGATAGCCCTGGTAGGCCCTTCACAGACATCCAAGGAAGAAAGAGCCGGCAACAAACCGCTTGCCAAAGTCACTCTAGCGACAAAACACTCCCAAAAGGGGAGAAACTCCAAAGGAGGGCAAAGAGTCCCACATTGGAAACAATTGCAAGCTCAAGGTACACAAGCTTAGCCTATAAAACAAGCTCAAGGTACACACATACTCTCACACACATAGATTCACACTCCCTTACTTTCATTCCTCTATCCGTACAAGTGCATATAGCTCACTTAAGTATCGGAGAGTCGAAGACTGGTCCACCACAGTCCTGACCCCGTGACGCTGTTACTTGTGCAAGTACCAAGTGAAACCCCCTCAGGAATTCTACTTCGTTCCGCCCCGCGACCCCTTCCCGGCTCGGGACGTAACAGGTAGAAACACATATTATATATCATCTCCTCAAAAAGAGCAGATGATTGATAATGTCCTCCAACCAGCCATGAAAGGTTACAAATGAAAATCCCGGTCGTCTTTGGTTAGACAATTACCCTCTACTGATCATACTCATCGCTCTATAGTTAGTTACAAGGAGACAACAAAAATCCATGAATACTAATATCAATGATCTCCCCGATGATACATTGGTTGAAATCTTTTATATACTTGATCGCTACAAATCTGTAGCTCAACGCAAGTGTGTCTCCAAGCGTTGGTGCAATCTCATGTCTCATCCTTCTTTCGTTGGCGCCTTTTTGAGTCGACTCAATGGTGATAAGCATTCACCAATATTTCATCTACATTCTCTCCTCGACATTAGTGGAGTCGAATTCCTTGGTAGGTTGTCATCTTCAACCGAACCGCTAACTCCATTGTTCGAAAGAATCATGAGTTGTCATGGTTTGGAAACAAAGCCAGATATTCTAGGCAGTTACAATGACCTGATTCTGTGCAGCGTTAGCATCTTGGATCAACATGACTGCTACTTCATTTGCAATCCATGCATCCACAGTCCATTGTGTTCCTATATTCCACCACCTCCTCAAGTCTACAAGCACAAGTACACGCCAGTAGGATCCATGTGCGATCTTCCCTACTGTAACTTCAGGCCAACAGGCGATCAGGGAGGAAGTACCTTCCATCTTAATGCTGAGTATAGGTGCAGGGTGGTGAGATTACTTTGTCTTGATGATCAGATGCTCACACTTATGAACGAATTTAAAGCACAGATCTTCACTTCTGAGACAGGTGAATGGATAGAGACACTTATGGTGTGGAGAATTTTCTCATCGGATTAAATCCTTTCACAATCAACAAAAGCAACAACACTAGTTTGTCTGGTACTAATATTATTGATCAGATCAACTCTTGTTTCATAGCATTAGGGCAGAATGCAAATCAGGGTTTTCGGTTTTGACCTTTAGGAATGTACAAAGGGTGGTTGCGGATGTACCAGTATGATAGTGGAACACGTAATCTATATGTGGTGGACTTGAATGATGAACAAGTGCGTTTGGATCAGATTTGGGTTTATACACTGATGGAAGAGATCATTCCAAGTCCTGATACGGTGGTCAAAATTAAAGGATTCGACCCAGATAATGATGATGATATCTTGTATCTGGTCAGAAGAATTCGTAGAAAGAAAGAGATTCTTAAGTGCAGTATTGGTACATGGTCGACGGTTGCTGGAACGACTAGAGTTAGTGGTGGCTTGTACCCAATTGCTGTTCCATGGTGGCCAACACCGGTTCCTACACTAGCACAACACTGACTCACCTTCTCTACGTCCCCAGTTTTAAGCTCCAGGCCACAAGCTTGCTCAAACATATGAATTTTGAGCTCATTTTTGAAATAACTTCAGTGCATTATATGGAATTGCTGTTTTTAGCATATTTGCTTGTCTTGATTTATTGCTAGAACCTTATATATGAATAAATAGCCATCTGATTTTAGCTTTTTGCATTCAAAGTTTTCTTTCTTAGAGTAAAGAATAGCCCGTTATGGGCAGATGAGCTTGTTTTGAAGTAAACAGTGTTGATGGAACCCCCAAACACACAGATTTGGAAATGATTAAATTCACTCGGGAGAACCACTATATAAGACATAAGGTATCACATGAAGGAAAACTTTCTCATAGAAATTTTTTGCTTCAGAGACCCTCTGACTTCTGTGAATAATTTTTTCACTTCAGGTTGAAGCACAAGGCAACACCAACTATTATGATCTCTGATATCAAATTTAGCTAAGGAGAGGCCTTACCAGCCATACTAACATAGGCATGAAGCATAATACTTTAGCCTCTGAGCAATGGCATTCCAAAATGGCATGCCCTCTTGGAGCTTTTACAATCAATGTCTCAGATATTGGCATCCTCCTATGTGGGATAGACAATCTGCCAATGAGAGGCATTTGTACTTTGAACGGCACCTCCCTACTCTCTCAAGTGAGACACAAGACCTCCATATCAAGTACTTGAAAGCTTAATTAAGTTACTGCAACTCTTCCAGATCATTATAGAACAGTTAGAACTTAGAAGATTAGGACGAGAGAGTAGTATATTCGGTCCTCTCATAATTATAGCATTATTTGTATCCATTTGTTAAAGATATTATAATTTGGTCAAGTGAAATTTGATTGTGCAAGTCACTTTTGATAGGATTGATCATTGATGTAACTGGTACGGTTATGGTTGAATCTGTTCATCACTATCACTAGTATCATTATTCATATTTTCATCATAGATAATCGTATCAAATGTACAAGGAAAACCTGGTTTCAGGAATGTTTAGATCCAGAATACTCGACTTATATTTTGACGAAACTCCAGTAAATCATAATGATTGATATGGTTGGTTATATATGCTTAAGATTATATCACAAATCAAACAAATTTATTTTTTCCTTCATTTGAGTCTGTTGAATGAGAATGAGACAAGGAACTGATTGCTGGAACAATTTCCTTACCTCTGGGGTCATCATATGCGGCAAAATAGAAGCATAACTCCGCTCTTTGTCTGTCCTGTTCGACCGTGAAAAGAGTTGGCTGGACCGGCAGAGCACCAAGGCTGGGTAGGTTGAGCAGAGGAGATCAGAAAGAGATGAAAATTTTGCAGTAAGAGAAATTATAGCACTTCTATAAAAAAGAAAAAAAATGGACTCAGTCATTCATATAGAGGAGAAACGTAAAAGAGCCATTGCCATACCATTCTTGTTCTGATTTCTGAAGTCCAACTACAGTTTGGTCTTTTGTATAAATATGTATAGGTTCATCAAGTTCTCTGGTATCGAAGCCGGGGCGATCCATCTTTATTGTACAATGTTAATAATTTGGTGATTCAAAACTCAAGATTCACAGTTACTTTGTGGACAGTCATCTAACTTAACAAAGCAAAAGGCTAGTGGAATCGTCACAACCCCAAAGTGGATCATCACACTCAACAAAGGCAACAAAATGAACCAGCTTTGCTTATTTCTTATTTCTGGAAACAAAATATATAGTTTCAGAAACATGCTGTTGCATTTTGAATGAAAACGATGTTTCAAAATGAACTTGATGAAAAAGTTAAAAAGACAGAGAAGAATAGATAAGGAAAACACAAGTCTCCCTGTTATCTCACCAATGTTTTTTTTTTGAATAATAAGAATGGTGTCAACAGACCTTTGCTAGCTGCATGCATTAGCTCCATATCTGGTGTTATCTGAAAACACAGGTAATATATTAATTCAAGCCCCAACTAGCAAATTATTAATATCGTAGACTAACGTTACTGCCTGGAAAAAGTATCAGTTCAGAGGGAAAACCACTGATTACAAGCAAGCACTACACATGTTCTAATCAATCAAATGTAAACTCGGAATAGAAATTTCTTCAAGGCCACCACAGAAAATACTGATAACTGGAAATGAATTTAGTGATTAATGAATCCTATATAGAAAACAAAGTCAAAACCAACCTAGTGTCAGCCAAGGAAGGAGGAAAAAGCAAAAAAAGAATAGAAAAAAAAAAAATCTAACTTAGCAGATATAGGAGATTCAATTGAACTCAAATGAAAGCCCTACCTCACTCATAAAGATGTACTATATATTGCACACACCACAGACTCGCCAGGGATGCTATTTAAAATTTTAAATATGACATATGTGCATGCAGTGATACAGATGACAAATGATAATGGCCAATTGAGAAAAAATGTCACCAAAAGTCCCCACAGGAGCAAAGCCCATCTCTAAAATGATGGAACCTGCTCGAGTCTCTAACTGTTATTTCCCTCCCAACAATCTTCGTGATCACTTTGATTGCAGCATGGCAATCTGTGCAAGCTCGTAAATTCTTCATCACCACTATAGGTGAACCTTCTGGTGTGCTGATCAATGCAAATGCAATCGCTAAGCGTTCGCTGTGATATTTGAGAGACTCCAGTTTTCTATCCTCATCTTCATTGTGAAGGGCACAACTTGCGTCAGCTTTGTATCCTTCCTTTTCCATCTCCTTCGCCAACTCATCAATTTTTGACATAATTTTTCCACTCTCTGGATGGCTATTATCATTCACTGTAAATACATGAATCTTGTGTTTGATTTCTACCCAACTATATGCTGTAACCTTTCTCATTCCCCTCTCCCTCATCGCCTTCTTCACGTCCCTCAAACTCTCCCACTCACCTGTTTCTGCATAAATGTTTGACATGTTGACATAAGCAGCTGCGTCCCTAAGCTCGGCCATATTGAAAAGTCTGTTTGCGGCTCTCTCTGCCAACTCTTGATTCTTATGAATTCTGCATGAGTTTAGTATCGGGCTCAAATGGCATTCCAGCCATTAATTTCTCTGCTTCATGAAATCTCCCACTTCGACACAGCACATCCACCATTGCTGCATAGTGTTCTCTCTTTGGAACAATGTTAGTGTTATGCATCAAGGAGTTGAAGTAATGAAGTCCTTCTTCAACAAGCCCACAGTGGCTACAAGCAACTAAAGTGCTCAAGAAGCTAACCGAGTCTGGTGCAAAACCCGACTGAACCATCCATTCAAATGATCTAAGAGTCCCTTTTCCGTCACCATTTTGTGCATAAGCTGAGATCAGGGCATTCCAACATACAACATTTCTCTTTGGCATCTCTTGAAATGTCTGAAGAGCATCTTTCATGGACCCACATTTCGCATACATATCTAGAAGTGCACTTGCAGGAAACACGTTGCAAATGAATCCTAATGTGATGACTGATGAGTGTAACTGCTTTCCTAGTGAGAGTGAAGCCAAATTTGCTGAGGCTCTTAAGATGCTTGCGAAAGTGGCCTGGTCAGGACTAATATTTTCTCTGCGCATCTCATTGTACAGTTCCAGGCCATCTTCATGAAGTCCCTTCTGAACATATGCTGAGATGAGAGCAGTCCATAGAACCGTACTTCTGTCAGCCATACTTGCAAATATTCTTCTGGCTTCGGTAAATTTGCCACATTTGCCATACATGTCAACCAAAGAATTTCCAACCTGAGATTCTGAGTCAGCTGTTGCTACAATGGACTGGGAATGGATCTGTCGGCCCACATTTATGTTCATAGTATTCGCTGCAATGCTCAACAGGGTTGCAAAAGGGAATTGCTTGCGGTCATGTTTGGTAATCTGCAATTTACGGAAAAAACCAAGAGCCTCTTTAAATTGCCCATTCCATACATAGGAGGAGATGATTATATTGTAAGAAACACAATCTAACTCTGGCATCTCATAAAAAAGTTTCCTTGCTTCAACCACATAGTCATGCTTTGAGTAGAAATCGAGCAATGCATTTCCCACAAAAACATTCCAAATAAAATTAGTCTTAATCACAGAACCATGAATCTGTTGCCCAAGCACAATATCATCTAAACCGATACCGGCACAAAGTACTGCTGCAAATGTAAATTCAGAAGGCTTGTATCCCAGATTTTGCATTTCAGCAAAGAGCTTAATAGCAACTTCATTCAAGCCAACTTTTGAGTACCCTGTTATCAAGGCATTGAATGTAATAGCATCTCTCTCAGGCATTTCCTTGAAAAGCCGAAAAGCAAAATCCAGGCAATGTGATTTGCAGTAGGAATCAACCAAAGAATTGCAGACCATGAGTGTAGAATGGTATCCCAACTTTATGATATGAGAATGAACCTGAACTACTTCCTTTGTAGCATCCATGTTGCTGCATCCAGATAAGAGAGTAGCAAAAGTCACATAATCCGGCTCAGTTCCCCACCTATGCATCTTGGCGTAAAGTTTAAATGCTCCACGGTATTGACCAGCTTGCAAATACCCACCTATCAATATCGTCCATGTTACAGCTGTACGCTCAACCATGCTATCAAGCAACTCTCTAGCCTTAGAAAGACTGCCACAGTTGACATAACTGGAAATCATCAGGTTTACTGAGAAAGTGTTTTTCTGAGGCATTTGCTCAAACACCTGTCGTGCTCGAGATACCTCGCCACGTTTGAACAAGTTCTGGAGCTGAAAATTAGAGCGGTAAGTATTGGGATCAAAGCCCGTCTTGATGATGTGGGCATCTACGAAACTTGGGGGGTTAAGGTGGAAACTGAGGAGTCCTATCGGTTTTGGGGATTCAGTAACTCTCAAACTTGCACAATGTTTGATCAGGTTCAATCTAAATGCTGTCATAGGCTAAACTGCGGACAAAATCAATCACATTTTAGCAAACAGATTGTAAAGCACAACTCTTTTATTGCAATGAAATTCAAAACAATAAGCATTGACAAGATAAGTGTAGATTACATAGACACCAAATTCTCAGCAACCAAAAGGGCATAACAAACTAAATTCAGTTCTCTTTATTATATTTCGAATCAGTGTGGCCTATAAAGTTTGAGGCACTACAAAGTGCATAACCCCGAATCTAATTTCGTTGTTTAGTTCCATCCAAACAAAACCTCCAATCCAAAAGAGCTACTTAACTACATAAACAATGTCTCTGAAGAAATGCATAAAACCCGGAACTTTGTTTTCAATCATTTCAAGAACTGGAACAAAGACGAAAATCCATAAAGTGATAGTGCTTAAACCGTAAAAGGAAGAATCTATGCTTACATAATAATGGGTTTGATTGGGTGGAGAATCTGAGGAGCTCAGTTGTTGAATAGGGTGAGAACAGAACTTGGCTCCGAACTATGTTTCTGTGCGAACACCCATATTAGGTGTGGCTCCATGTATTTACCTTATGAGCTGCCCAGTTGAGACTTGAGACTGATCGAGGGAGAGAAAGTTGCGACTGGCTTTAACCACCCAAAAGGCCAAAACCCTTTAAATTTGGAAAAGGAAAAACAAAACAAGGACAGCTCATTAGGTAAATACCAAATTGAAGGCACCTATACGGCCATGTCTGCACGACTAACGGGTTGTAGGCTTTTGAAGTTTCATTCAGTTGTCTGTACCGGTAAGATTAGGGAAAAAATGGACAAGACATTTGCAGATTTGAGGAGCAAACATGAAGCAATGTCGGACTACTAATAGAAAACATCCTGCTGAGGTTGCCCACCAAGTGTTTGCTTGTCATGGATGTCTCTCATCTAGTCCTCCACCTTCATTCAGACCCACCGCGGAGGGCAAGTCCTACTCTCTGCTACGGCAGGGGGGACGTCTTTTTATGTATGACTTGTTGTATTGCACCAGTGAAGAAATCGTGTTTACGAGATGTGATGGAAAGTTGCATTCTCTGGATTGTAGGACTGGTCAAGTAAAAGAATTTGGAATTCTTGCAGAATACTACTTCATGGATTCTTTTGTAGAGAGCATTCACTTACTTGACAATGCCGATGCTGTTTCGTACTGAGGAAGAAATCTAGTCTAGTTATTAGTAAGGAAACTTTAGTGACTACTGGTCTGAATCACAATGTAACTCCCATTTGCAGTTTGCTACTGCAGATTTAGGATACTAAGCCAGTGATCATGAGTAACATCCTTGATCTGCATTGGCTTTGTTATTTTTGGGCATGGTATTGGTCATCAGGTTGGAGGTGCTTAATTTTTATTATGCATATTATAGATCTCTTGCTAGTTTCTACACCACCATCCTATTTTTGACATCTGTGGTGGCATATGCACGCACATATTCCTATGTAGATTGAGTAGTTCTTTTCTTCTTCACTATTGTAAACTGATTTCAGCATGTGAACAGTTTGAATTAGTGGTGCTTCCTAGTTACAGATCAGTTGGTGTTGTGGTTTATAACTACTTAAAAATACTATGTGCTGGTCAGACTTTTGATGTGAATTTTTCGAATTCTCATGATAGATTTTATGGGTCTGGATCCATTAGTTCAGAGGTTCTCTTCTTCCCCTGGATCTGGGAGGACTATGAATCAACGCAGTGTGCGTTATGTCTACTCAAACTATGTGTACCAGTACGGCAGTACATCAACTAGTGAGTGCCTGTTTATCTTGGCTTCTTTGCCAGATATGTGTATTGTGTTTTGCTGCAACTTTACAGGGAAGTGACAATGAGTAACTATTTTCCTGTCGATCTTCCTAGCTATGCTTCGTATATACTGAAACTATGCACAGAACTTTTCATCTGAACAGCTGATTTTGCTCATTGCACTAGCCGTCTTTGGAGATCTAAGTATTGTTTAAAAAACTTGTATGTGTCTTACTCTCTTAACATAGATCCATGTCTTTAGTTGTCTTTTGCAGCTACACATACCTTAATGATGATGTCCCGTTTGGTGTTAGGAGAAGAGATTTGAGTTGAGACTGAGAAAGAAGTGAGCTGCAAGTTTGGAGTGACTTTACTTGGGTTATAATTCAGTGGTTCTAGTTGGTTACTTGGTTTGGAGTTTTGGGGAGATCACGTTTTTGCCAAAACTTTTTGGTCACCAGTTTGGATCCAAACATGTTCATATCAGAAACAAATTTCAATTTGTGAAAGTAGAGCCAGCAAACAAGTTATATGAATATGCACGGAAGATACATTTTTGAAATATTTACTCGATCAGTTTTGGCAAATGGTTTGAGGTATTTACTGCTTCAGTAGGTTTAGTCTCTATTCAGCACCATATAAAGATCGATAGGAGTGGCCTCTTCCAATTCACTCTTGCTATCATTGTTTCAAACTTCAAAGTATGCAAATCTCCTCCTAATTGCATCGAGTTATTCATTTGAAGTTCTGGACTTCTGGGTTGGCAAATACTGAATTTGCTTCCTTCCTTACGTGTTTGCCTGCGTTTACATACTGTTCACAAATCATATGTTTCTAAACTGACGCGTTTTGTGATCTAAACTAAAGTTTCCCAATGGACTTGTGTATGTGTTGGGTCCCTATATGTCGTTTCCTGAAACCCCATTTTGCAAAGCTTCATTTTCAGTTGTGTTTCCTCCCATTTGCTGCAAAAGCTTTTCTTCTTCTATGAGACTGTAGCAACTATGCTTCCAGGAAAGAATGCCATTGTGGAGAAATCGCTTTACGACATTTTCGAACCAACAGCTACCCCCAAGCCATATATAGTAGCTTCTTTTCTGGGCACTATTTTTCTTGTCCATGGCTTGTCTTTTGGTTCCTGGTTTTCTATTCTATTGCTGATATACATAGAGGATAAAACAAGGTTTCTTTGTCAACATGTAATTTCTTTGAGGATTCTATGAACACGTCTCTTACACTACAAAGTCGAGCATTTCCATAGAGCAGGTGCATAGACTTTCATGTTAGACTTTATTTGTTCGTCAACGTTTACTTTCCTAGCAACTTCCAGTTCATAGCTACTTATAGTTGTTTGGAAGTGGTCTGTGTACTTATTGTCCTCTACAGTATAACTAAAGTAGAGTCTTAGGAAATTTTTCTATGGATTCTACACTTTTAGTGGCAATTAAGAGAAATGACATGCCCACATTTAGCCGGTTAGTCAAGAAAAACAAAGGAATTCTCGTGCAGAGAGAAGCTCATACTTGGAACACACCATTACATCTTGTGTCAAAGTTTGGTCATGCTGACATGGTGTCTGAAATTGTCACGTCACGCCCTGATATGGTTTCTGCTGAGAATAAGGGCCTGGAGACTCCTGTCCATGAAGCTTGTCGAACAGGGAATGCCGAGATCTTGAAGCTGTTGCTAAAGGCCAATCCTGGCGCAGCTCATAAGCTTAACAATGAAAGGAAGAGTGCCCTTTTCTTGGCTTGTAGTTATGGCCATGTTCATGTGGTGAATGTCCTACTGAATGAGCCTGGGATGCTGGATTTGGTTGAAGATGGGATTGATCAAACTTGCATCCATGCAGCTGTGTCTGGTGGACACATGAGTAAGTAGTATAACTCTCTTCTCTCATGTACTAATTCTAACATGAATAGATGCAAATTATTTAGGTTGTTTGGTTTATATACTCAAATTTTGTTATGTGTATAGTGAAATTATTATTGTTGATGCAGATGTTGTTAGAGAGTTGTTAAATGTTTGTCCTGGCCTTGCAAGTAGGATTGATGAGAATGGAAACTTGCCATTGCACTCTGCATCTGAAAAAGGACACAGGGAGATTACATGGGCACTTTTAAGGCTCGATCCAAAACTTGCTCAGCAATACAATAACAATGGTTACACACCGTTGCACTTGGCAACAATAAATTACAGAGCTTCAGTGATTGAAGGATTTGTCTTCATGGCGCCATCATCTTTTCATTTAGCCACAAAAGATGGAGAGACAGTGTTTCACTTGGCTGTGAAATTTGGCCTATATGATGCTTTAGTTTTCTTGATCCTTGTCTGCAACGGTATGAATCTCTTTTGTTGTGGAGATCGTTATGGAAACACCATATTACATCATGCAGTTTCTGGAGAACAACATCAGGTGAAACTTTACTGTGTTTTAAAGATTATTGTTTGGTTTTTGACCTGGAATTTAGAAAATAAGTTAATGGAAAAAATTGATATTTTGTGTTCTTTAGGGTGTGTACTTTTGTTAAATTAGTTACTTTGGCTTGCATGTCAGCGCTGTAGTGCTAGTCTTAGTCTTGTACACTGCAGTTTCTTCATGGAGTTTTCTATTGGCTACAACATGATGCTGATAAGATTGAGAGAATTTTGTGCCTTCTTCTAAGTACTATTTTTTAGTATTTTGGAGTTTATGCATATCCAAGCATGGATTTTGACTGTATATATTCACCTTTGTTCCAGATAGCAGAGTACATCCTCAACAAAACACGAGTGGAGATCGACTCTCGAAATTCCAGAGGACTCACAGCACTTGACATTCTTGACCAGGCAAAGGACAGTCCAGAAAATCGCCATCTTGCAGCCATATTCATGAAAGCAGGAGGTAAAAGGAGCACTGAGTTGTTATCTCAAACAGAAAATGCTGGTAGAGTCAGTGCAGTGACTCTCCTTGATAACATGCCAAAAAGAGCCCAATTTGTTAAAAAGCATGAGTTGCAGGTGACCACTAAAAATCATGAAATAGGTTCTTCCCCTGCATCCAATACCCCATCTACTTTTTCATCACTGATGTCTAGAAACTCATCTAGTTTTCCATCACCTCATTCTAGCCTGTCATCGCCTAATCCGCCATCACCCCAGACTAACAACCCATCACCTCAACATCCAGTAAGGGAGGTGTTTGACAATAATACAACCATGGTGACACAACACAAGCCTCCTAGTGACAATGAACCCCGAAGGAAGCAGCAGAAGGCACATAGAGAAGCATTACAAAATGCCAGGAGTACTATAATACTAGTTGCCAGTTTGATTGCCACAGTTACATTTGCTGCTGGTATCAACCCCCCGGGTGGTGTTTATCAGGAGGGACTAATGAAAGGGAAGTCAATTGCAGGCAAAACAACAGCTTTCAAGTTATTTGCAATAAGCAATCATGTTGCGCTGTTCACATCACTCTCCATAGTTATTGTTGTTGTCAGTATCATCCCCTATCAGAGAAAGCCATTGATACGACTACTGGTGGTTGCTCACAAGGTGATGTGGGTAGCTGTTGCATTCATGGCTACAAGTTATGTTACAGCAACATGGGTGATCTTGCCACATAGTGAGCGTACAGAACTGGTGTTTGTAGCTTTATTGGCTGTGAGCATTGGTAGTCTGGGAACTGCTTTTATTGGTCTTAGTGTGATGCTAGTTAATCACTGGCTGAGGAAATCGAAGTGGAGAAAGGAAAGAAGAGAAAGCGGAGAAGCTAATGCAGACATTGAAATGGGAAGCCAAAATTCAGACATGGAGAGCACATACAATCAGGGATATTACTCATACTGAATGTATTCATCTGCTTGATAGGCATATCTTGGTTTCCAAGTAAGGAGGCTTTTGATTTCAGTAGTATACTAATTTGAAATAATTTGATAGATTTAGTTTTCTTATTCTTTATTTGAACCAATGGTCATTATGGAGCTGTATATGAGGCCTACTGTAGTGCATATATCTCCCCAATTGGATGATGTTTTGCATTTCATATGCTTCGGAAGCTTAATGCTTTAAAGCAGTCATGCATATTCATGTACTTACTATTCTTTTATATATTGAATATAAGATTATTTACAAAAAAAGTCTATCTCCCATTCGAGAGTTGTGAGTATTCGATTTTCCATGTATGTTTATACTCTATCACTTCTTTACGTAATCTTGTCTTCACCCCAGTTTGATCTGGCAATAAAATGAACTTCTGTTCGGTCAGAATTTTAGACAGGAAACCCCAGAAGATGACTCTAGCTAAAATATTGAAGATGTTAAAATGGTTGGAAGGAGATAGGAAAATAAGATAAAATGAATCTCTTTGAGTTTGTTAAATTTATGTGAATGAATGATTATGCTGCTAATTGTATGGACATAATAATTTATGGAACAGACTTGTGATTATACAAGTATATATATATGGAAGACTTTGATAGTTTTCATTTCATTACTTTCAATTTTAATCAATGGTTATAGTTAGGCTTGCTTTAGTACTGCCTTAATGTTTGATTTTCCAGATGTTCTTACTGTTCAGTTAAAGAGTGTTGAGAATCTTGAGAATTGAACTGTGTGATAGTCTAGAAGTGTGGTTGACTTCTGTTCATTTCTTTCAGACAAAACTTGACAAGAGCTTGCTGTACATAAGTCAAAGTTGACATTTACCTGCATTTGCATATACTTTGTTCAACTTTATGTGGTTGTTTGATTCATCCAGAACGATGCCGTAAATGTCAAACGAAGTTTCCCAGCACACTTGCATGGATTTGGGTCCCAAGCCTGGCTTCCAGGAATCGATCACCGCCACCTCCATCAGCTTTCATTTTCAGGTCTTTTAATTTTCTGAAAACTCATTATTTTATGGTCTTCAAGATTATATTGCCATCTTGAACTTTCTTTGAAGATGCTTCATGGGAGGACTTTTTGCACACAACCAGTATTTTTGGTGGTTTGTCAATGTGAACTAATTTCTCTGTGACACCCGAGTAATTGTAGCAAACTTTCAAAGCACCTTCCTTTTGCATATATAGTTGTTTGGATATGGTGACAAACATTGCAGTAAACTTTTCTAGAACCAAAGAAGCTGCAATGGATTTCAGGGTTTTAGAGGCAATTGAGAGGAAGGATATAGTCACATTTGCTAGCTTAGTCCGAGAAAATGAAGGAATTCTGGAGCAAAGAGAAGCTGATACTCTGAACACTCCATTACACCTTGTGTCAAAGTTTGGATACCTTGAAATGGCATCTGAAATTGTTTCTTTGTGCCCGGACATGGTTGCTGCTGAGAATAAGAACCAGGAGACTCCAGTCCATGAAGCTTGCCGAACAGGGAATCTCCAGATTTTGAAGATACTACTGGAAGCGAATCCTGAGGTAGTCAGTAAGCTTAACAGTAAAGGGAAGATCAGTGCACTTTCTCTGGTTTGTAGCCATGGTCATCTTGATGTGGTGAAGCTCTTACTGAAAGAGCCTGGGAAGCTGGGCTTAGGGAAAGAAGGGTTTGATCAAACATGTATACACTTGGCCGTGTCTAATGGACACATAGGTGAGTATCAAAGTTAAACCTCATTTCAGTTTAAATTCATATGCAACTGCATTTCAGTTCTATATTTGGACATTTTCTTTATGCTGTTAGACCTGTAGCTTGAATGCTTGATTGATGTTTACATATGTATAAATGGTATCTTTATTGGTGGTGCAGATGTTGTTAGAGAGTTGCTAAGAGTGCGTCCTGGCCTTGCTTATGTGGTTGATGAGAAAGGAGACTATCCATTGCACTATGCAACGAGCAAAGGAAACCGGGAGATAACTTGGACACTCCTCAAGCTTGATCCCAAGCTTGCTCAGCAGCACAATCTCAGTGGTCACACACCCTTGCACTTGGCAGCAATAAACTACAAAGTCTCAGTCCTTCAAGTGTTTGTCTCGATGGCTAAACCAGCTTTTCAGATTGTAACAAAAGCTGGAGAGACGGTGTTCCACTTGGCTGTGAAATATAGGCGATATGATGCTTTAGTATACTTGACATATGTCTGTGATCATATGGATTACTTTGACTGTAGAGACCGTTACAGTAACACCATCCTACATCTTGCAGTTTCTGAAGCACAACATAAGGTGAGATTTTCAGGTGTTTAAAGATATTAATAACGGTCATTTACAGATTTTGATTTTTGACCAGAATTTAGAGCTTGAGAGTATGTAACTTGCCCAAATGTATTCATCTGTCGGTTAAGGAACCTCGCTAAATGTTATTACCTGCATCTTGTAGTCATGATAAACAGATTTATCTTGCAAAAAAAGAGAATTGCAACATCTCATGCCATTTATATCAAGTTTCTGCTAATGTTCTTACAACAATAGCGAAAAAAGAGTGCCAATAATGCCTGGCTGAACATTGATTAACTTTATCGTCTTCATGTCCCAGATAGCGGAGTATCTGATCAGCAAAAAGAAAGTGGAGATAAATTCTCGAAACAATGATGGATTCACTGCCCTTGACCTCCTCAAACAGAAGAAGGACAGTGTAGACGATCAGCGCCTTGAAGCAATGCTATTGAAAGCAGGAGGTAAAACAAGGATTGAGCTGTTATCTACTTCACCAAAAGCAGATAAAGCCACTGTTCAGCCAGTAACACTTCTAGAGAACATTTCGAAACGAGCTAAATTCCTTGAAGAGTATGAGCTGCAGTTGTCCATCATAAATGAAGTAGCTTCTGCTCCATCCAAGTCTCCATCAAGCTCATCAGCACCTATGTCCATGATGTCATCTCCTTTTCCATCACCCCAGTCCAGCAAGTCTTGGCCTAAGCTTCCATCACCCCAGTCCAGCAAGTCTTCGCCTAAGCTTCCATCACCGCAATCCAGCAAGTCTTCGCCTAAGCTTCCATCACCGCAATCCAGCAAGTCATCACCTAAGCTACCATCACCACCATCTAGCAGGTCATCACCTCAGATTCAGGTAGGGGAAGGCTCATCACGTCAGCTGCAAGTTGGATCAGCATTTGAAGTTGAGGGGCTCGATTATGAAGGACAAAAGAAGCAAGAGTTTCTTTTGCCAACCTTTGCAAGACAACACAAGCATCCTAGCAAATGGAACCAACTAGAAATGAATACTGAGATTTTCTGCAACCGGAGAAGGAAGCATGAAAAGGTGTACACTGAGGCACTACAGAATGCCAGGAACACCATAATACTAGTTGCCATTTTGATCGCAACGGTTACTTTTGCTGCTGGCATTAGTCCTCCAGGTGGTGTTTATCAGAATGGAGCTACGGAAGGGAAGTCAACAGCAGGCACCACAACTGCTTTCAAGGTGTTTGAAATAAGCAATTACATAGCCCTATTCACATCACTCTCGATAGTTGTTGTTCTTGTGAGTATCATTCCATACCGGAGAAAGCCACTGATGAGATTGTTGAGGTATGCACACAAGGTACTGTGGATAGCTGTGGCATTCATGGCAACAGGATATGCTGCAGCCACATGGGTTATCATGCCACAAAATCAGAAGAACGACTTGTTGTTTATAGTCTTTTTGACTATAAGCATTGGAATTCTGGGAACAGTTTTTATTTGGCTAGGTGTTATGCTAGTGGTTCATTGGCTGCGAAAGTCGAAGTGGAGGAAAGAAAGAAGAGAAATTGGGGAGGCTGATTTGGACCCTGATATGGAGAGCCGAAACTCAGATGTTGATAGCACCTTCAATCAAGGATATCATTCATATTAAGAGCCTTCACTTCGAAATGATAGTTAGTTTCCACTTTCCATTCTCTTTATTTGAATTAATTATGGGGAAATCCATATGTTGGTAGGGCTTAATTTTGTTTATCTTTTTATCAAAGAAATATTTTCATAAAAATGTGATCATTTTAACCAAGAGGCTAAATGAGGCATATTCATAAACCTTAGAGCTACCGCTGGAATCCTTTCAACTTCTACTTTTCTAGTTCGAATGATAGATAGAATGATAGATAAAGACTCTCGAGCAGCTCTATTGTAATGTCTTGCTTCAGATATATAAGTTCATGACATACGGACCGCCCATGCTTAGATCTAATTCAGAGTTGTTGAGCTGAGATGACATTCATGGCAACACTTTCGACCTGATGGTTGGAATAACATTTACTCAAGCAAGACCTTGTTCCATACAAAACCGCCAAGGCTTCAGTAGCATGAGGTGGGAGACTGCTTGTGCAAGAACTTTGCTACTATGCAGATTTCAACTTTTCTTCCCCATCCCTCACAACTTCTCCTATACCAACTCTTCATTAAATAGCATCACAAGCTCAATCTTTCAATTCAACCTCTTGAATGGCTCTGTGGTATCCAGCCAATTGGCTGTGTAGCAGCTACCCTATTGTAGGTGATTGTGATGCTGCATACATCTCAAGGATAATACAAGATGGCCTGAATATTCTAGGAACACCACTGAGCTGTTCATTTCCTCCACAATGCACCTTCTGTAACGTAGTACATGATGCACATCACATCCTCTGTATCGCTTTCATTGCCTTATGACAATCCGTTTCAGAGCAATTTTTCCATCAACAGTTAATTCCATGCCCCTGTGCTATGGCAGACAGATAAAGCTCCTACTCCACATAAATCAGAATTGCCCATACGTAGCTCCACATCTATTTACCTTTAAGCACACCAGCAGGAGGCGGTCTCCATGTTTGAGGCCAATTCTCACAACGCATATGCAACCATCCCTAAAGCATCCAACAAAAAAGTTATTACATAACTAAGCTTCTGAGTTTAATTGATTAACAAATGATAAAGCACAACAAAACCACTGCCGAAAACCTTTAAATAATTTTTTTTTTTAATAATGCTTGGTTATAAATCTATGTTTATTATGTTGCAGCCGCATTATTTGACAGCTAGAAATGGAAATTCGAACCTGAGAAGTGATAATTATTATTTCATTGTACAAGGACAACTTACAAATGACATATTCCTAGCTAGTTTAGTAAGGACCTCATTATCTCCGTCGAACAAGAGCCAAATTATCACTGTTTCCAATCCTCCTGCACAGTATATAACTATCAATTAGATGGAATTTGGTTTTTCTAGCTGGAGGTTAAGCTATCGTTTCATCATTCCAAGAAAATGATTACCTACTCACGTACATCAGTACTAGTCGAAACTTCGAATGCAGATTCAATTATGCGATGTTTGGCAACTGTACTTCTGTTGTACAATAACCAACAAGTTTCGATGACTGAAGCAGGAGAGTATGTAGGCCCGCCATGCCATTTCATCTTGGCAAGTTCCACACAGATTTGTATCCGTCTTTCTTCTTTGGGTCTGAAACACAGTTGCAGAGACTGACATATAAAAATAAAGAAATAGGTAAGGAACCAGATTAATATTGAAATCTTCTAAAACATAATTTAGCTTACAACCTGCAGAAGACATCAAGGATATACGTATAACAGTCCACAGTCCACACCATAGCAATCCGTTGCAAGCTTAACTGGCAGGCCCTTCCATCATGCTACATACACAAGAGAGAAAAAGGGTCTGAGGCCCTGACTCCAAATGCTGTAAACACACGGTAAACTATGTAATTATGGCATAGAGGTCTGCAGTCACTCACTCTGTTCATCTATAATAATTATTTTTGTTCCTAGGACAACCAAAGGAAAATTTACTTCCATACTACCTGCATCTTTGAGGTTTGATCGAGAACCCCAAAATGCCACATGCAATAAATGTAATATAATTTCATATCCAGAATAGTGGTTGCTTTCTTTCTGCATGCAATTTTAAAATTTAATCAAAGATCGAAGAGCTCAATTACCAGAAGAAGAGAGGATGAGATTTGGTGAAGGTCCTCTGTTACGGAACATCAAAGAGACTGAAAGTGAATCTTCAACACAAAATAGGAATGTCGTGTCTCAGGTGAGGCTTACAACCTGTAGAGCATTAATTAATAAGTAAAACACATAGAATTGATACACATATATAAAACCATGAATACGTAAATAAGAGCTAGCTTAACTGCCAGAAGAGGCTGTTGGACTATATTGGCAGACCAGTCATCGACTCTTTGAAAAGATAAGCGGCCCTTATAGCCTGTGTGTGATTATATTGCACCCGGTCACAATGTATCCAGCACAAATTGAGGTGTGGTCTATTCTGCAGGAAGTCCGGCAGTTGTTTTAGGCTGGCTGACTGAATCTCTAGGTGAGATTGTAACTTGTTCCATGCAACCTTGCACTCCTTCCCACTCTTTCCACCCTTGTGTCCTTTGAAAGAAGAATTTTTCCAATTTTGGGAAAGCAGTAACAGGTGATGTTTGAGTTTCTTCCATACCCAAAAATTCAATTCCAACCTTTTCCACATCTGTGCCATATATTTTCAGAACTTCAAGAGATGGCAATCTCCCAAGAGGAGGCAAACACTCAAGAGTAAGAAGTCTCAAATGGTGTAAGGACATCAACCATTTCGGAGACACCGTGGTGCCTCTATAGCTAACGATCCTCAAATATTCCAAATTTTCATGTGGTTACAAGGCATTCAGTATCTCTACATCGCTTTTTCTCCGTCGCTCCTCTTCTTCCCAAAATTTAATTCCAAAACAAGGAGGTGTTTCTTCTTCTCCAGTTGTGCTTTCTGAGCCTCACTAGCATCAATCGCTTTCCCCAACTTGCTAATTACAATCTTCCCCTGAAGCTGGTCAAACATTCCCAGATCTCCCAACTCCAGTATTTCGTTGCCATTGTCACCATGTTCACCACAGACCACCTTGTACTCATCTAGCTTACGTAGACCTCTTATTCTATCAATCCCTTTCGGCAAGTATTTTATTTTACAACCTCGAACATAAAGATGCTTCAAGTTGATCAGCTTTCCCATAGCCTTGGGAAGTTTTTCGAGTGCACGAGGTCAAGGTGCAAGGTTTCTAGATTGAACAAATTACAAATGGCGTCAGGTAATTCCTTCAGAGATCGAGTACCAGACAAATCAATATACCTCAAATGGAACAGTTCACCAATCTCCTTAGGAACTTCTTTGAACCAATCACTCAATTTTAATGTCCTAAGACATTTCAATTGCAAAACTAGATCCCCATCTATTGTTGTGTTTCTTGAAGCAAAAGTTGTGAGGGTTCGAAGATTTGTGCGTTTGTGAAATGAAATAGGAACTGAAAGCCAATCCCTTGCTGACACTAGAGATAAATGGCATACCTTATCACTTGAGAGCTCTATTGCTCGGTTAGCACCATCAGAAATATCAATAATTAAAGATTCATTCCCAGCAAGAAACTTTACAACTCATGCACAATATCATGCATCATGCAAGTTTCAATGTTCCCTTTATCATCTAATTCAAAGTCTTGAAAGATAGACCGCGCTACCAAGACATCAAAATAATTTTGACCTATGGTTCTTCTCTCCTTGTGTTTTTTTTTTGAATTGAGATAATTTTGTGACATCCACAGCTAAATTAATGTGTCTTTATAGAACTGATGATCTTGTGGAAAACATGCACAAAACAAGAGATAACGCTTGATTTCTAATGCCAAATCATGATATCTTAGTAATAACAGCTGAAAAACTTTCTGCTCAACCACTTCTAGATCCCATATCTCCCTATTCAAAACATCAAACCACTCTTTTAATGTTTTCTTATTAATTCCACATAAGACTACCTAAAGTCTTTGCAGCAAGAGGTGAACCCTTACACTTCTTAACAATTTTCTGACCAATACCTTCAAACAAATCAGACTTCTCTTTTTCCCTATTAAGAAATGCAAGGTGATAGAATAATGAGAAACAATGCTGATCACTCAACTTTTCCAAATGGATAATCTGAGTGGTTGCTCCCATCATTCAAGCAACTGCTTCATTCCGTGTGGTCACTAACATTCTACTGCCTTCAGCACCAGACATTAAAGCCAACCTTAATGGTTCCCACTTTGTATCATCTTCGGTCCACATGTCATCTAGGACCAAAAGAAACCTCTTTCCCTCTACAGATTCAAACACAACTTGCATGAAAACATCTAACTCATCTGAATTTGGAGTTTTTTTTTCCTCATCAATAATGATGGTTTTAGCAATCTTTATCCCGTCAAAATGATATGAGACACAAATCCTAATTCTCTTCTCAAAATGGGCTCTAACATCTTCATTGTTGTAGGCTAGTTGTGAAAGGGTTATCTTTCCCATGCCCCCATCCCTACAACAGGGATCACTAGTAGCCCCATCTTTTCTTTACCACTACTCTTACCTAACAACATGTTTATCAAATATCAAATATCAAATAATACTTTTCATCCTCCCTACCAAATATCTTAGATACATCGACCAAAGTTGTTGTGGATTGAAATTGGTACCTTTGTCTTTCCTCAGCAATCAAAGTTAGCCTGCTATTCAGATCTTTTATTTTCAGAGCAATGTCACGACGAACAATAACCCGACGGACTTGGCCAAAGCAAAAGCAAGGAGAGGGAATGGAGAAACACCTTTTTCTCCTTATTAACAAGACTGTTCTCTTGAAAATAAAGAGTGGAGTTGCAAAGGAATGTGATGGTGATGTTACAAGGGAAGATGCAAGGGATGCCGGATTTGCTGGAACTGACACCAGGGATGGTTGTTAGGAAAGAGACGACAACGGCGCATTCGGATGTGGTAGAGTTGCAGATGGAACAAAGGATGATGGAGTGGGATCGGAGTATGGTGGTGGTGGGTTGGTGGTATGTCATTGGTAGACGCACAAGGAGGGCGGGGCAAGAAGTGGTGGGGGATCGGGGATGGTGGTTTCTAGTGGAGGTGGAGTGGTGGTCTGTGTTTAGGTGAGAAGAAGAGGCGAGGAATCAAGGTTAGTGTTTTCGGCAATTAAGAGAGTGTGTAGGTGAAGGATTGGGCTGATGTAGAGGTTGACTGGGTCTGGAAAAAATTTAAATGGAAAATTTGTTTTGTTAAAAATAACATTACGAGATATATAGACGTGACCAGAGGAAGTATTATGACACTCGTAGCCTTTATGATGAGGACTATAGCCGATGAAGACACATTCAAGGCTACGACTCGACAATTTGTTTGACACATAATCATCTAGGTAAGGAAAACATGAACAACCAAATACACGAAGAGGTGAATAGGAAGGAGAACGTTGATAAAGATGAGAGTAAGGAATGTCCCGATCAAGTGTGGATGTAGGAATGAGATTAATAAGAAACACAACAGTGAGGGCATCTTCCACCCAAAGATACTGTGGAGAGTTAGAAGTGAGGAGAAGAGTATGGATTGTAGAAACAACATGATGATGCTTAAGCTCAGTCAGACCATTTTGTTAGGGACTGTGAGGACAAGAGAAGCGTTGTTGGATGCCTTTTATAGAAATAAAATTGCAGAAAGCTTTATTAACATATTCTGTACCATTGTCACTTTGGAGATATTTTATAAACCCCTAAAATCGAGTTTGAATTAGAGCAACAAGGTTTTGAAAATGTGTCAGTTCTTCATTTTTACGGCACATGGGGTAAATGCAAGTATAACAAGAGTACTCATATGTGAAAATGACATTATATTTAAATCCACTAGTAGACAGAACAGAGGACATTCAAACATCTCTATGTATGATAAAGAAAAGAGAACATGCACATTCTTTATTAGATGGAAAAGGTAATTGGTGTGACTAACTAAGTGTACATTCATTACAAAAATAAGTGATTAAAGACTTTGAACCAAGAGACGACGAAAGACGGGATAAGACCAACGACGAAGGGTGACCAAGACGATTGTGCCAAAGAGAGGACGACACTGTAGCTAGAGCATGAGGAGCCTTAGAAGAAGTACTGAAAACTGGAAGAGGATAAAGACCATTTTTACAAGAGCCTTGAAACAATAAACGACCTGAGCATAAGCAACATATTTGATAAAGATTAGGAGTAAAAAGGAAGAACATAAGGTTATCTTTAGTAAATTGGGCTACAGAAGTAAGATTTTATAGAATATAAGGAATTTGGAAGACATTATTGAGAGAAAATTGGGAATCCCCCAAAGAAAAAGATAAAGTACCCGTATGAGAAACATTCATAGAGTCACCATTACCCATATAGACATTGTTTGGACCTCTATAATTTTATGGATTGTGAATCGGCATAGAAGTCATGTGTTAAGTAGCACCGGTGTCGGAGTACCAAAAAGAATCATCGGGTTAAGCAAAATGAGTGCTGGAAAATAGTCGAATTGTGTTAGGCCCTTGAAACCGATAAGAGCTTTGAGTAGTCCCATGAAGAGAGGACATGCATGTAGGACACCATGGTTGACCTGGAGCAGATCCAAGAATGCCAAGTTGGGAGGCAGGCCTGAATTGCTGCTGGGCCCAAGGATTGGGTGGAGAGTAGCCCATATAAGGTTGGAATTGAGGTTGATATGCCTGTGGAGAATAGGTGCCAAATCGATAAGAGGCCTACCTATTATTCCCATTGTTTCGGCGATTCTTGCCAGAATGTCGGCCAACACTGTCGTTACCAGCATACAGACGATGACCAGATCAATTAGAGGAAGGACCACCGTTGTTGACAAGAGTAGTGGCGGTTGGTAAAGCTGCTGACGGTGGTTGCTGCGCATCGAAAGTTAAGATTCGGGCATGAAGATCAGAGAAACTAGGGAGAGTTTTCTGTGACAAGGTTGTGCGAAGCATTATATAATCAGAACCAAGACCATGAAGAGTAGCAATTACCAGATTGACGTCAGAGACGGGATGATTAATGGAGGTAAGAGCATCAGCAATCGACTTGGCATGTTGCTGGTAAGCATCAACAGATTGGTTCCCTTTTTGAAGCTCATATAGTTGAAGTTTCAAGTTTGTGGCATTTGCAGTAGATTTTTGGTTGAAGAAATTGGCAAGGCAGTCCCAAATTCCTTTGGATGTTGTCTTTCCAAAACAGATCCGAGCAACGGGTTCGATGAGAGAGGTTGTGAAAATGCTAACAATCTTTTGATCTTCGATGTGCCAGGTTTTGTACGCAGGATTGGGTGTGGTGGATGCTGGAGTATTGCACTGGCCGGAACAGTGACAGCGCGAGAGGGTTCCAGGATTGAGCCATCTACGTATCCCCATAGATCAGCACCATTGAGGTAGGACTGGATGGGGACAATCCAAACCAAATAGTTGGATTCTGTGAGTTTTGGAAAAGAAGAAGTGTTTTGGTTGATGGAGGAGGAAGAGGAAGCCATTGAAGAATAGAGAGGAGAAAGGAAAACAAAGAAGAGGAGACGCAGAAAAAAAAAAAGGAAGAAGAGAAAGACACAGGTATGGATCTTAAGACTAAACTGATACCATGTAAAATTGTATTTACCCTTACACCATGATGAAGTAGTATGAGATTCGTATCTAAAACCAATTGACAATGGGTGAAGTGACCCAAACCCTTATAAACCACATGCAATGTCTCATTTTCCTGATGTGAGATTTATATCTCAACACGCCCCTGCACGTGACAAATTTTCAAGCCTAACACATGGACAACATTTGGGGTGACTTGGAGTTTGTGTGGCCGTTACGCATTCACACGTGGATGTGGGTAACCCGCTCTGATACCATGTAGAATTGTATTTTCATTGATCAAAACTGATTACATTGTGTACATAATATATGTTGGAATGATTAACAAATACAGAAGGGAATAATGAATAAAAAAGCCTATAATTACATATTTAAAACTATCCAAAACTATACATCAGTTAGGAAATCTATTTTGAATAATGGATGAAATCACTCTTGTGTTTGAATCTGGGATTGAGTAAATCACTCTCCTAATTGAGGCTATGAATGCTCTCCAATATAAAAAAAACATAATTGTTACATTATTTGATCAAGATTTCGCCTTCTCATAATAATAATGATTATAGGATCTAAATTTGTTTACATTGATAGCATTGATAGCCTGCCAAGAATAACTTATCTCTTCCTTGTATATACCATTGATCTTGTGTAATTGGGAATTAACAAGTTTAATACAATCAGATTACTAATTTGTTTATGGTATCAGAGCGGGTTACCCACATCTACATGTGAAGTCCAATGGCTACACAAACTCCACGTCATCTAAATGTTGTCCACGTGTTAGGTTTGAAAATTCGCCACACGTGCGGGGGCGTGTTGAGATATAAATCTCACATTAGGATTATGAGACATTTACCTGTGAGTTTATAAGAGTTTGCTCCACCTATTACCAACTGGTTTTGGATGTGAACTCCATACCACTTTATCATGGTATCAGAGCCACTCCACCTATTCTGGGTTGTCCACTGCTTATCGTTCATTTGTGCATGTAGAACCAGCTACTCACAGGCCAATCATGATCCTCAATGGGTTGACGTGATGAATTCTGAAATTTGATCTCTTGAAGACAATCACACATCGTCTATGGTTCCTCTGCCTGCTGGTCAATGTCCCATTGGGTGCAAATGTGTCTTCAAGATTAAGTACCATGCTGACCACACCATCGAGCGTTACAAAACGCACCTTATTACCAAAAGGTTCACCCAATGCGTATGTATCGACTATAAAGATATGTTTGCTCCAGTTGCAAAGCTAATCACAGTCCGTTGCTTACTAGCCGTTGTTGTAGTTCGGAATTGGTCCCTACACCAGATGGATGTGTAAAATACCTTCCTCCGTGGTTAACTCCTTGAGGAAGTGTATATGCTCCCTCCTCTAGGTTATCGTTGACAGGGGGAGAACCTTGTTTGTCGACTCCACAAGTCCCTCTATAGCCTTAAATAGGCATCACACAGTTGGTTCTGGCATTTCTCTTCTACTATTCAACAAATTGACTTTGAACAATCCCGAGCCGATTACTCGTTATTCACACAGGTCCGTGGGGACTTTATTACTGTGGTGTTACTTTATGTTGACGATATGGTTATAACATGGAATGATGAGAAGGCCATCAATGATCTCAAGGCGTTTCTCAACAGTTGTTTCAAGATTAAAGACCTTGGACTGCTCACATACTTTCTTGGCATTGAAGTTACATGTTTTAAGGCTGGGATTACAATTTGTCAATGTAAGTACACATTAGACATCTTGGAGGAAGTCAGATTACTTGGAGCAACACTAGCAAAGGTGCCCATGGAACCTGATATGGTACTAACTGAAAAAGGGAGTGATACCTTGAAAGATCCTACACGATACCAACGGTTAATTGGGAAGTTGATTTACCAAACAATTACCCGGCCGGATATCACCTATTATGTCAAGACCCACCCCGGATCTCACCCTGAAATCCGAAATGAATCATACGGGGACCACCTCCAAATGAGATGTTACCGGAAATTAGGCATAACCTCCCTTGAAAATGGACAACCCTTCCTAAAAACACCTGCAAACACACTTCTAAAATCATAATCCAACCTTGTACTCCTGGAGCCTTCCTGCTCCCCAAATTCGTCACATCTCTTAAAATATCAAATACTAATCTAAAAGAATCCCACTTCCAACAACAATGACATTCAACAATTTACTAACTGAATTATCATAGCAAGTCTAACAATGAAAGAAAAATAATGAACAAAGATTAAGCAGAAGCAACATTTGACTATGCCTTAACTCTATGTACGCTCGACCTCGAACAAACTTAGCCTACAAACTAGGCATTTGAAAACGAAGGGCCCAGGGGAATGTAATTTAAAACGTTAGAGTGAGTGGACAAAAATAAATTGAATAATTTAACAAAAAACGTAACTTAAATACTTTCCCACGTTTAAACTTTAAAAACTTAGTTGCACGAAACTTTGATCATCCATAAAACTTTAAATCCATAATCACGTAAGAATGAACAAACCGTTGGTTAATCAAATACTGAAATCTCATAAGAAGAGACAAACCAGCCCCACTGGTTAATCAATTACATAAATGAGAAAATAAAACAAGAGGAAGAGATATCATCATGTAAGAGGAGCCGCTCAGGCTCGAGTTGGACCCTTCCAGGCTCTAGTAGCGTCTCACGCTAAGCTCTCAACTCACCTATGGTGAGGACTGCTAATAAAGGTTAGCTAGCAATGAATAATAACTGATTGGTGCCTCCCAAGCCAAATGCAATGGCAAAAACCCATTGTTGTCAATCTTCCACGCATATCGGGGACAAGCATATTGGGAACATGCTTCCAAAATAGTCCTAACAATATCTACAGGATTCATTGAAATACTAGTTCAGATCGATTATGGACACATAGCAATGTTCATGAAATAAACATAGATAGAATGAACCCCATAGCTTACGCTGCTTACCAACATAGCCTTCTGCTATTTTCTGGTTTTCTCTCGATGACGTCACTGAGCCTAATGATTCAACTGTGCCTGATGACGAAGGAGGCGACAGAGGGCACAACGGAGACGACGAGACCTTGACCTTTGGGTCTTGGTCGAGGATGGGTGATGTAGTGTACGAAGTCGGGGGAGTCGAGGTCCTCGCCGAAGATGGGTGCTGATGGCGGCGGACGAGTCTCCATTTTTTTGGTCTTTATTTTTATTTTTTTTGAGTAAATTTTTTTGGGTCTTTATTCACTACAAAAAATAATTACATTAGACACCCCAGATTGCCACGGTGTAGATTTGCCATCGTCATTAATCTAAATTTTGCGACGGCATCACTTCTATCGCTAAATTAAAACTATTTTGCAATGGCAACTTCATATCATGGTAAAAAAATGAAAATTTTGCAACGACGATGTTTGCTGTGACATAAAAATTGCAAATTTTATGATTACATACATCACGGTGGTAAAAAAAAATGTAAATTTTACAAGCTGTGGCAAACTTTAAAATCACCGACTTCTGATTTTGTTTCCCTCTTTTAATTTCGGCCGTAGATTTTATATCTTGACCCTACTTTTAACTTTTAATTTTGGTCGTTGCTTGAGTATAGAACTAAAAAACTAGGTATCTCTATCCTCATTTTGTCGAGAGAGAAGAGAGAGACTGAAACTGAGCTGCCCAGCTGCCATTCTTTGAGCGGCCGCCGGCCGAATGAAGATCACAGCCGAATCCCATCTCTACTATCTTCCTCCTCCTACCTTCCATTTCAATATGCATCCACCCATTTGGCAGATCGGAATCTAAACCCTAAAATCCCCAATTCCAATTCCGGCGCAATTCATGTCTCTCTGGCGAAGCCTTTGCTTCTTCAAAGTAATATATTCTCTCCTTCTTCAATTTCGAGCTTCATTGAGCTTCAATTCGCAGCTTTGGTACCTAATTCTTCTTTTTCCCATTTTTGGGTTTTGCGAAGTACTGATCCGGCATGGCCTGCAAATCCGGCGATTTACCTAACGTTCCAGGCTTCTTTCAGGGTTGAGGACGACGAGATAATTGAACTTGACACGTCTGGGTAAGTGGCCTAGCTTATCGGTTTAGTTTAGGGATTTTGTTCGTGTTTTGGAGTTTGAATGGTTATTGTTTTTGCTAGAGGTGACGACCGAGAAGGTCTGGTGGTCTGTTGCGTCTCGGCAGAGTATTGAAGGAGGTTTGGGTCTGCCTTGGTCGGATTTGGTAAAGGTAAGGATGTTTTTGCATTAGAGCCTTTAAATTTGTAATTTTGGTGATGCTGTAGATGTTTGATGGGGTTATTGGTTTATTTGAGGAGAAAGGAGGGAGCTTGCTGAATATGTATCTCTTTGGACATACAGAAACAAAATCAGTTATTAATTAAAATGTGTTTGGATCATAGTAGAGTCTTTTGTGTTGGTTGAATCAGTGGGAGCTTGATTTTATCTAAGAGCTGAGTTTTAAAGACAATCTTTGTATTTTTGGTTCAATTGGATGATGTCAAATTCAGTGATGTTATATTACAGTTCAAGATTTTGAGTTGATGTTATATTATAGTGATGTTATATTCCTGGAGTTTACTGATATATATATATATATATATATATATAGAGAGAGAGAGAGAGAGAGAGAGAGATTGGTGTCGTAGGAATATAGGAAGAACAATTCAGGTCTACATCTTTTATGTTCTTGATCAATTGGTTATTCCTTTGTGAACCATGTTACTCACTTAGTCAATTCTTGCAGAAAAGATGAGTTGCTAGGTATTTGTTTCTGATATGATAAGTTGTTGTGTTTGTCAACGTATATGTTGTGTTTATTAGGTATATTGTAATAGTATATATAGATGATTCTTTATGACTTTCTGCTGTCAATGTTAGGTTGTAACTTCAGTATTTATGCTTCTTGTTATGGAGGATCATCTTGGTAGGAAGTTAAGCATTAGGATGGATTTTTCTTTGTTGTTAGTTGTTACCTATTCGGAATCATCTTTAAAAGGGGAAACTTGATTTGAGTCAAAATCAGTGATTTTCCTGATGCAGGTCTTCAACTTCGAAAAATCATAAGTAATTGTAGGAAAAAAAAAATTTGTGCGATTCCAGTTCCAGATTGATATTTAGGATGTCTATTTCAAATGTCATGAAGACACCAAGCTTTAATTCCCAGTTGAACCATATCGTTTTTAACCAAAGTCTTTTCTGGTCAGAATTTGAGTTAGGGACTTTTCTGATTCTGTACCTTTGCTTTTAGTCACAGTGTTTGCCTATGATTCATACTCTTTTTGGTATGATATTATATAGATATATAGATTAGACTATAAGGTTCTTATACATGTAATTTGTTTCTCAAATTGAAGTTAGAGATCAAGGTTTTAGTATGCTTAAAGTTGGCTGAACATTAGAAGTGTAGAACTATATTTACTTGTTATCTTCTGTTAGCTGTCGTTGTGGTAATCTAATTTAGCTACTTAAGTTGCAAGTTTTGTGTGTTTCCTTTTTGAAACATTGGAGTGGTTATGTTCAGTTGCTAGAATTTTAGTATCACATAGAGTTTCTTATTTGCTTTTAAATTCTAAGTTTAGGCACATAGCAGGAAATTTTCAGAAAAACCTGAAACTGATGCTGAACTTTGAATCCATAACTAATTTAAGAAAAATTGTTTTAAGGTGATTTCAAGTCTGAGAGTTTCTTTTGTGTATCTGCTACAAGTCATTAGAAGAAATCGAAGTCAAATTCCTTACGGATTTCTACAGTTTTTGAAGTTAAGGTGACTGGTTCAGAAAGCTAAATTGTGTAGTGTTATTGTGTGAAACTGTTTTGGCTTACTATTGTATCTTCTGTTTAGCATCTGAGCTAAGTCTTAAATTGAGTTCTAAATGAAATAGAGATTGCATATTATTGCTTAAACTAATGGTGCTATCTTTTTATTAGGAGCTTCATACTTCATGTGAAAGTCAGCAAAGGTAGGGGGAAAATTAGGGAGCCTCTATGTTTGCTTTATATGTTGTTTCTATTTGCTTGTGTGAGATGCTTGTTTCTTTGCTGCTGATCATTTATATGTTTGTTTCGATTTATAAAGGTGATGTTATCATCTAAGGTATATGAGGGATGCTAGTGCTATGCATAAAGGACTTTGGGTAAAGAATGATTAGAGATAGATTCTTACTGGAGTGTACCTCCATTTTGGGCTGGCAAATTCAATTCATTGTATTCTTTCTGACTATGCTCTCATGTTAGTTATCTTATGCATCACCTCTAACTTTATATATACTTGTGCATAGACTGAGAGAGTATATTTGATGTCATATAGGAAGGAGCAGTTGACTTTGAAATTCAACCATGGCTTTCATTATCAGATGGTGCCAAAGATTAATTTGAAAGATGCTGAGACAAGCAAATTGCACAGAGGATATGTGGATATGTTGCTGTAGCAAGAATGTTATCACTTGGCTGGGCACTTGCTAGCTTGGAGAAGAGACAATTATTTTTTTTGAGAGACAGATAACTACCATGAAACTAAAATCTTGTAAATTTGCTTCGTTTTCTTGTGAACTTGTTAGGTTTAAGATTCCTAAAACGTGCCATTTCTAACATTAGGCTTATTCCTTGTATGTTTTTCATGCAAATAAAAATAAAAATTTGCAGTGTATATTTTTATGTCAATTTTTTATATTCATAAATAACTCCTTTGCCACGGCGTTGCTACCGTCGCAAAAGCTTTGGTTGCAAATGGTGGCGTCACTAATGGTATTGGCGACGGCAATTACACCGTTGTATCTTCTTGCGACGACAAACCAACTCGCAAATAGCATTGACGATGTCACTATTTACGACGGACATTTTGTCGTTGCAACCCCGTCATGCATACTGTAGGCAAAAAGGCTATTGGCGACGGTTTTGTGCCGTGGCCGTTCTACTTTTTTTTATATTTTTTATAGTGATTTGACTATACGGTTATGTCAACGTCTGTTAATGCACGTGGGGCGGTTCAAGTGCACCACGGTGCACTAAATCTGCTCCGCATCAACACTCTATAGACCAACATCCTCCTATCTGATTTTCGCTAGTACATCATGAATGTTAGAAAAGTAAAGACTAAATAAAAACGACATCATTGTGGTATTGGAGTCAAAATTTTATCAAGATTTTGCTAAATCTACCTATCAAATAACTGAGTAGATTGTAGACCCAACATTGTTTTCAAACCCACTAAAACTTTGTAATTTCCAATTATACCTTTACTTTGATGAAACCCAGCAAACCCAGCGATACATCCTAATGAAAAAAAAAAAAAAAAAACCAGCAATACATCTCCAACGAAACCCAGCAAAGAAATAGGATTAATAACTCCAATGAAACCCAGCAAAGTAAACAGATTAGTTCCTTAATTGAGTCGTAGTAAAGCTTTCACATTCATGCATATTGACATTTCAGTTGGAATCTTGAAACTAGACATACAAGTTGACATGCCCTTTGTTGATACCCTAATCCACCAAGCTCCAGCCTTATACTTTCTGGGCACCAATATACATACATAAAGTCGGGTTTGTGTCGATCTTCAATTAATCAACAATGAGGAGTTTAGATTCGGAACTTTTCCTTTATAAGAGCTAATTCTGGCTTCCGTCTTTGCAACCACCACGACAGCCGCTCTGTGCCAAAATCGAGTTTGGAACCCAACTCGAGTAAGTTGGGTTTATGAACTGAATGGTAATATTGGCATGGATGATTTTGCTGGGTGTATAAAGTTTGCCGGGTCTACTTAAGTATTTGGGGATACATTTAGCATCACTGAATTGAAATATCGAATTAGAAATGTAAATCCAAGCTATGGAAGTCGAGTTTTATATTATATTATAAAACTCCTCATTGGGTCTACTTAAGTATTTACCTCTTTATATTATATTATGAACTCAACTTTTGTTTGCCAATCACAATCTCATCGTTAATATATAAGGATCTGACAAACATGGAAGTCGAGTTTGATGATAGACTAACAGGCTAATGCCTAAACTTGAACCGGGAAGAACACAATTTCTCCACTTCTTTTGTTCAATTAGTATGTATGATATCCCAGTTTTACAAAACTCTCAGCATCGGAGTTTGTGGATACTGACGAGCTATATTCTGGTGTTTCCTCTGTTCTTCTTCTCTGTGCCCTTTTATGTGTTTCCTCTATTCTTTTCTGGGCCCTTCTATGTGCTCGTTGGTTTGCTCGTGCTGCTTGTCTTTGTGCTCTTTGCTCTGCAATCCTACATATCTGTTTCCTCCATTTCAATTTCATCAACAAGTGTCTAGTCCAAGTGACACCAAGAAAGAAGAAAACAGATCCCACAGTCCCTGCGCAAATAGATATCAAAACTTCAAGGGTCCAATCGTTTCCTTCACCGTGTCTGTGTGGCATGATTATCCATGAGGCTGCAACGAAAGCTGTGGCCATGAGTGACACTGCCACCCACAAGACTTTGTGAGCAACCATTAGTAGTGTCATCAGTGATTTTCGCCGGAAGGGGATGATGCTCACCAACACAATGACAATGCACATAGATATGAACAATGCCGTTGTGTTGCTTATAGTGAAGACCTTAAAGGCCGCAGTTTTGCCTACTGTTGACTGTCCTCTAAGCCATCCGTCTTGGAAGACACCACCAGGTGGGTTTATGCCAGCAGTAAAAGTAACTGAGGCAATCAAAACAGAAACTATTGTGATAGTGTTCCTAGTATTTTGCAGTGCTTCTCTATATATCTCATATTGCCTAATCTTATGATTTTTATCCACTTTCCCTCTTGGCTTTCGGAGCTGCTGTGGATTCAAGATTGGGGAGCTCATACTTGTTCTATGCGATTCTGACCTAAAGGGAACATCAGAATTTATCACACCTTCATGGCCGAGATTCATCTTTGCTCGTAATGTAGCAAAGTTTTCCATTTGTTGATTGTTTCGAGCCATACGCCCCATGCCAATTTCTGAATCAGATTGATCACTTCCTGGACGCGTGTTACATTCAAAAAGCATTTCAAATTCTTGCTCCAGAACAGCTCTAGGACTTTCCAATGTTGTGGTAGTCCCAGAATCTCTCTCATCAACCATTGGGGTTAAAGAGCACAGCTCAGTACTGGTCCTGCCACCAAAACTCTTCGATGTATGTCTAAAATCCGACGATCTTCTTAGTTGATCAAGGATGTCCAATGCTGTTTGACCTCTTTGATTCATACAATTGACATCAACTGTAGTATTACTGATGATGTACTCTGATAGCTGTAAATTTTAACATGGTTTTGGATCAAGCAATTTTGAACGAATGAGCTAAGACGACTGATCAATACTTAAAAAGTAGAATAGGAAACCTACTTTAGTGTTCCCTGCAGAGACAGCAAGATGTAAGACTGTGTTACCATGCTTGTCAGCCTGGTTGAGCCGATTGGTGTTGTTATAATTCTTCACCAAAGAGGTAAACACATCATATCTGTTGAATCTTACAGAAAGATGAAACACAGTTTCTCCATCCCCTGTGAGTAGTTCCAAGGATCTGGGAGAGCTCGAAAGAAGTTCCTCAAGGATTTGGATATGACCATTCATTGCAGCTATGTGCACTGGTGTGTAATGGTAGTGATTGCGTTCAAGAGAAAGGTTTGGATCGATCATCAAGAGTGTTTTTGTTATCTCTACCTGACCTTTCTCGCAAGCCAAATGCAGTGGCAAAAACCCATGGTTGTCAATCTTCCAAGCAAATCGGGGACATGCTTTCAAAATAGTGTTAACAATATCTGCAGGATTAATTGAATACTAGTTTCAGATTATGGACACAGAAGAGTAAGGTTCATGTAATAAACATATAGAGAATGTACCCCACCGCTTACCAACATAGCCTTCTGCTATACAAAGGTGAAGAGGACTGAAAGCTTCATGTCGTTCAAATTCTAACACCCCTGGTTGGTTTGCCTTGAACTTGACAACATCAGCATTCCCATAACTGCAATCCATGAAGAAAGCAGCTTGCTCATGGGTAAGACTACAAGTCACATATGGATTGGCCTCTAACAACAGCTTCACAACACTAGTATTCCCTTGGCGACAAGCTTCGTGTAACGCAGTTTCTCCCTTAACGTTCCTAACAGAAACCAAGTCGGGAAGCAGCTTAATGATGTAGGCAACCAGCTCAACATGCCCGAATCTTGCAGCAAGGTGTAAAACTGAGTTTCCTGTTTCCTCGGTTTTCTGCAAGAGAGATTCTCCATTGTATTGAACCAAGTTCGTGAAAGTCCGGATGTCATTTCTTGCAATCGCTTCAAATAGCCCTGGAATCATTTCTTCAAACTTCCAATTTTTTCTGTATGGGAAAATTTAGGGTACGTAGAATGTCACAACCATAAATCAGATATATAACTCTTGTGCATAAGTCATCTGCTAACTGCCAAGAAGAGAAGACTTGAAAATGTCCAAGTCAAGGTCTTCACACTACTCCCATTCTATTCCCTTCCACCATTTACGGACCACAAAATGAGTCAATCATTTCTGTTCAAGTCAATGAACATCAATAATTTCTCAGCAATGGCTAGGAAATGTCCTAGTTCTACTTCGTATGTCCAGGAACTTGTCTAAGAAATACTTGAGAAGCTGCCGAGAAATGCCGTAACCAATCTACCATTGTCTCACTATCTCACCGTTTTACATCTTCTCTTTCCAACCGCACCCAAATAGCGTTTTGCATTCCATAGGCATATGTTTGCAATAAACAAGACCGTTTTGTGTGTGCAATTAAAGGTGAACGGGTCTCCAAGATTATGAAGCAATCCTAACAAATGAATGTATTATGAAGCCGGTCATATACTGTGTGCATTATGAAGCATGAGCCTAATGATGTGTTGTAGGTACTTTTGTCATGAGATATCATATATGTTGTTCTTGGTTATCTTATTTATTTACTAGTTACACTTGTATTAGCCAGCAATATTAAGAATAGAGACCATGTATTTCCCATTTTAACCGCTAGTTTATGTTTCATATCTTATCATTAACTGCTAATGAAATAACGGAGGAAACTAAAATTGAAGTTTTGTTAAGACATTAGAATTCTATATTAGACTAGTCTCATGTTTTCGTATAACTTAGTAAACGGTTCAAACTAGATCATAAATTTCTCTGTTTTTGTTTAAACTTAATCCCCAGACTAGACGCTATAAAAATTTGTATAAAAATTTCTCAAAGTATAATTACCAATGTAAGTACTGGTCTCAAGTCATCAGCGAAATTAACGCCTACCCTTATAATATCTCTAGCCAATGTTCTTGAACAAAAACATGTGAAAAAATGAAATCCAAAAAAAAAAATGTATTTGAGTATTTTTGAGAAAGAGTAAACTTTTCACATCTAAACGAAGGAGTTGTAAGCTTATAAATTTTAAATTATAAGTATTTTCTTGGTTACATGTTAGATTGTCTTTGTAATATATATATATATATATATATATATATATATATCTTAGATTTGAACCAAACGATGTGAAATCCACACTCCTCAAATTGTAATCCATACTCTCGCTTTCTATTTTTAGTCATCATTTACAATTTTAGTTAAAAAGGTAAAAGTTAAGTCATTAAGGATAAAATTTTAGTTACTACAAATAGAAAGTGGGAATGTGAATTACAATTTAAGAAGTGTGGATTTCACTTTTCTTGAACCAATTATACATTTATACGGATAACCGGATGTTATATTTTGTTCTAGCCCTGTCTTGATGTTATATCTTGTCGTAGTCCGGTATAGCCGTATAGATGAGTATAGGTATAGGTATAGACGTATATATAGTACGTTGTTTCTATTAACTTTTTTCTGCTTTATTAATTTTGTTTTATTGAGTAAACCGGTGTGGTTATGACGTATAGACGTATAGTACGTATAGGTAATATTTTTTGTTTCTATAGAAGAACTGGCACTTCAACTTAGATTTCGTCACCAAAATCAATGGAAGGTGGAGGCCGGGCAAAGGGGGCGCTCAGAATGGGTGATCGGTAAAGGTTGCCTATTCACTGCCAAGAGTCCAAAGCTGCCTCCGACGTACCCAGCTGAATGATGAATCCCGGATCCAATGGAGAGTGCTGGTATTCCAGATAAAGAAGCTGATGATGGTAAGAGCCCAAACTTGATCCTCCTTTAGTCTGAAAATTGTGTTGATATATAGTAGCCAAAGCAGCAATTGTTGTGCAATTTTGCTTGTTGATTTTAAGTTCAAACCACACAGGTTCAACCCATGTTGCCACCGATTCCTCACCTACACCACACACTACGCACAAAGGAGATTGATTCATTAATCTTTCTCCTAAATAAACATAGAAAGGAGGGAATGGCTGAGTTCATACCCTCCGTATAACTTTTTTGATTTTAGGCAGGGTGGGCAATTTCTAACCCGAGACTCTATATCAGTAATGTGAGAGGTCCCAGGAGTAGTGCTGGTAGGAAGAGCCTTTTTCTGATGGTACCCATGCTTCGTTTCCGGAATATTATGTCTTCTCTGCAGCTCTTGTGGTTGTACAAGATGGCAGATGCTATCACGGTTCCATGATCGACTCACTCAATTAACTCCTCCACTATAACAGGGGCAGTATTAGGTATGAGGCCAGTAGTTTCAAGTTGTGGCCACAGGCTCACGAATATCATTTGGCTGCAGTCTGCCCCAAATATTCACAGTAGTTTCAACTGTTACCGGTAATGAGCCTCCAATAAATTAGACCACCGGTACCCCTTTGTGGCCTCTGCAAAACTACAGTTTGGGTAGTATTTTGCCTTTAGGACCCTTGCATAAAGGGACTCATGTTCGGTAGTTAGTCTTCAAGCTTGCTTAGCAATCAAGTGAATCAACGCTAAGTTAAGGTGATGTAAATCTTAGGACCCCGTTACACTAGGTAATCCCAAGGCTAGGTAATCCCAAATTTTGCCAGCCTTTCCAATGGACTCGACTCCCATTCTCATTCGTCCCCCACCAGAAGTTCCCCAAAGGCGGCATTCATGTCATCACAAATACCCTTTGGAATACCAAAACAAGACATAGGGTAGGTAGGCACAGCAAGGGCCACTGACTTTATCGGAATTTCCTTTGCTGGCTTGTGATTGCAACTTCTGTTTCCATCCATCCAACATGTTAACCTGCTTCTCTTTGATATAAGCCAAAACCTCATTTTCAGACCTTCCCCAAATGGTTGGCAGGCCAAGATAAACCCCTGGCTGATCAGTTCCCGTGATGCCCAGCAAGAGGCACATGAGCCACTTCATTTGGTCCGGGGTGTTTGGGGCAAAGTGTGTTCTTGATTTCTCATGAGTCATGACCGATAAGTTGAGCCACAGCACCATCTATGTGTGCCACTTCATAAACAGATCAACTCAACTGGCTCAGAAAGAACACCAGTCCCTAAATGAACAAAATCCTTAGCCAATTCTTCATTATCAGCCTTGGATAATGAAGACACCAGTAATTAATCATAAGGAAAATAGTCCTTGGGTTAATAATTCCAACCTGATTTTTGCAAGGAGTGCATTTCAAAGGAATTTAGGACTAATGGATTCTGTTGAGTACAATTACCAAATTTCATTCTGTCAATGATGTATTGCTGATTGATTACACCAAGTCTTGTCAAACAAGCTAAACCAATTGATAACCATTTTGCATTTTTATTATAATGTAGCATAGAAATGTAAAACCAAGTTAGTTAAACAGACTTATCTTATATTCTCTTACAGTGCTCAACTTTTGTTCCAGTAAGTCTGATCTCGAATGATAAGATATTAAAAAAAAGCCAAGTCTAGCAAAAGCCTGGCCTAACCGTGAGTTAGGCCCCGAGTAAATTTCACAGTAAACTCCATCTTCATGTTCCATTGGGAAGAACACAATTTCTCCACTTCACTTTGTTCAGTACGTATGATATCCTAGTTCTTCGAAACTCCCATCAATGGAGTTGGTGGAAAATGACGAGTTGTATTCTGGTGTATCCTCTGTTCTTTTCTGTGCTTTTATATGTGCTCGTAAAGCTTTTTGTTGAGCTCTTTCCTCTGTAGTTTTACCTCTGCTTCCTCCACTTTTAACTTCATCAACCATTGTCCGGTCCATGTGACACCAAGAAATAAGAAAACAGATCCCATAGTCCCTGCACACACATATCATTACTTCAAGGGTCCAATTTACACCTTCACCGTGAGGCATGATCATCCACATGGCTACAATATAAGCTGTGGCCATCAGTGACACCGCTACCCACATGACCTTGTGAGCAACCACAAGTAGCTTCATTAGTGGTTTTCGCTGGAAAGGAATGATGCTGACCAAGAAAATGACAATGCTTATAGATATGAAAAATGCTGCTGTGTTGAATATTGCAGAGACCTTAAAAGCTTTTGTTCTGCCAACTGTTGACTGTCCTTTAAGCCGGCCAACCTGGTTGACACGTCCAGGAGGGTTTATGCCAGTAGCAAATGTTGTAACGAAAGTAAGAAAGAACACAGATTCACGTGGTTTACTAACGATGTGTTAGCTACGTCCACGGGCAGAAGGAGAACAGTTTTATTATCTTGAGGAAAACACTGGTACCCCCGGATGGCTGGTTCAAGGCATATATTAGCAGCAAAAGTACCCGAGGCAATCAGAACGGCGACTAATGTTATTGTGTTCCTAGTATTTTGCAGTGCCTCTCTGTATGTCTCATGCTGCCTAGTTTTTCCCCTTTTAGTTTTTCCTCAGCTTTGGAAGCCGCTGGTCATTCAAGGCTGGGGAGCTCAATCTTGTTTTGAAACAATTGGGGCCAAAAAGATTGCCAGAGTTCATCTCATGTTGATGACATGGGTTCATCTTTGCTTTTACTGCAGTGAAATCTTCCATTGGTTGATCATCTCTAGCCGTACGCCCCATACCAATTTCAGTCATATTCATCACTTCCCGGATGCATGATACCTTCGAAAAGCATTTCAAATTCTTGCTCAAGTACAACTCTAGGACTTTCTGATGTTGTAGTCACAGAATATATCTCATCAATATTTGGTGACAACAGCTCAGTGCTCGTCCTGCCGCCGAAACTCTTCAACATGTTTCTGATATCCGAGCCTCTTCTTTGCTGGCATAAGATGTCCATTGCCGTTTGACCTCTTTGATTTCGACAATTGACATCAACTGTAGTATTCTTGATGATGTGCTCCGACAACTAACAATTTGACACAGTTTAGGATCATACACAGTAGAGTACAGAGTTCAAAAAGCTTAAGGCAACCAACCAATAACTTTAAGATAGAATAGGCAACAACTTACTGTAATGTTCCCCTGCAGAGACGGCAAGATGTAAGACCCCTGCAGAGACGGCAAGATGTAAGACTGTGTTACCATGCTTATCAGCCTGGTTGAGGAGATAGGTGTTATAGTTCTTTACCAAAGAGGTAAACACACCGTATCTGTTGAATCTTACTGAAAGATGAAACACAGTTTCTCCATCTCCTGTGAGACTTTCTAAACATTTGGGAGAGCACAAAAGAAGTTCCTCAAGGATTTTGATCTGACCATTCATAGCAGCCAAGTGTACTGGTGTATAACGATAATGGTCAAATTCGAGAGCAAAGTTTGGATCAATCATCAACAGTGTTCTTGCTATCTCCAAGTGACCTTTTTCGCAAGCTATATGAAGCGGTAGACACCCATTAGTGTCAACCTTCCAAGCAAACCTGGGGCAACCTTTCAGAATAGTCCCAACAATATCTGCAGTATTAGTTGAAACAATAGTTCAAGCAGAGAAGAGCAAGCTTCAGGTTAAGAAAATGTAACGAGAACTAAGAACCTCTTAGCTCACCAAAGTAGCCTTCAGCTATAGACACATGAAGAGGACTTAAAGCTTCCTGTTCTTCAGAGTAACACTCCTGGTTGGTCTGCCATGTACTTAACGACATCTACATGCCCATAACTGCAGGCTACGTAAAAAGCAGTTTGCATTTCATGGTTAAGAGTACCAACCACATATGGATTGGCCTCTAGCAGCAGCTTTACGACATTGGTATTCCCTTGGCGACAAGTTTCGTGTAACGCAGTCTCGATGTTTCCGACAGAAACCAAGTCAGGAAGTAGCTCAATGTGACAAACCTTGCGGCAAGGTGCAACACTGAGTTCTTTGTTTCCCCAGTTTTCTGCATAAGAAATCCTTCATCGTTTTGAATCAGGTCCTTGAAAGCCTGTATGTCACTTCTTGCAATTGCCTCAAACAGCCCTGGACTCATTTCCTCAAACTTCTAGTGTTTTGTTCAGGAGTACACTAAAAATACAAATACTCATATGGAGGATCACATATTTATATGGTACACTAAACTTCAGTCTAATCCTATTTCAGCCCTTTATCTACTATTCTACATTTCTACTCCATTGTTTACTCTGAGCTAGAATATCGAAAAGGAAGACAGCAGTCTATTATTTCTGTTTACAAATTCGAAGAGACTCAACTTCTTAGACGCTTCTTGCAATATCTTAGTTCTGAAATGTCATTCCCAATCTATACAAAATAGTCTGTTCCTTTAAAGATCACTACACTACTACAAATACCAATACCATGACAAAAGCCTCAGACCTCCTTTGTCTTCATCTACATTGCACTAGAGAATCCATCACTATTTTTTAGGTGAAATATCTAGCATTTGTTATCATTATTTTTAGGATTAAATTTAGTTTATCCCCTAGGCTTGGGTTAACATCATTTCACTCCTCATACTCTTAATTTTAAAAATTTACCTTCAAAAGTTTCTAATTTTCATAAATAATGTCAAATGACTGAAATCCGTTTAATTCAGATGTTAATTTTGACTTCATAACTCACTAAAAATGCTAAAATAGTCATATAACAACATAAATCTTCTTTTATAACTTTTTTTTTTAAGATTCATGCTAGCATTTAACCTCCCAATTAGACGGCATTTTAGCAATTAGGTCTGATTTATGAAAATTATAAACTTTAGAGGGTAAATTTTCAAAATTAAAAATATGGGCAGTAAAATGATGTTAAACTCAAATCTCAGAAGGGTAAACTGAAATTAATTCTTATTTTTATAACCTAGACCGTTTCGATTCACACCCTTAGCTTTCATCCTCCTGCAACTTGTGATTTTTCGATCTTCTGTCTTGTATTCAGCTTCAGCATAAGGCAAGTCTTTTAAGCAGATTGCAAAAAGTGATTTCTTTGAGGATAGTCATGCAAGCAAGGAAACACTTCCTGTTTAGTATCAAAATCTCACACACAAGGGAATGATTTTCATACCGTTCACTTCTTTCGAGTTTCTTTCTTGAGATGATGTTGTCTGTCCCTCCTGCTTGACATAAAATGGATAAACCCTTTCCTGCAGGGTGCTCAGACAGTAGTGTATTTTCTCAGTTTTGCGTTTGGATAATGACATTGACAACGATCAACCACCAGCATTTATAGACAAATTGGTGAGTACATAATACCGAAGGAATTGTTGTTCGCACACTGTTGAAGCAAAATTGATCAATGCATACACTAATGGAAAATCTAAACTAAACACTAGGTTCAAATTAGCACCCACGTACAATCCTCCCAAAATCTGTCTTCTCTCAACTCTACATGTTTGCTTTATATTACGTTCCAGCTTCCAACATTACAAGTATCGTCAAGGTAGAAGCAACAAGCAAGCAACCATTACCTCTGTAACAACTGTCATCAAACTCAATATAATGCACCTGGTGTAGAGCCAACCTGCTGAGTTCATGATATCCAACTAAAGCAACACACAAAAGTTGCCAATATTTCCATGTTGGGGAAAACCCCCAGTGCACCATCAGACACACTCAACATTCAAAGCCTTTAACCACTCGAAGACTTGGTGTGTCATCCGGAGCATTCAAGTAACTTATCAGCTTGAAGTTTTTTGTTTCTAATGGTTAGGCAACATCTGTCTTGGGACATTTCTTCAAATTGGGTCTTCAACAAGATGTTATCGTCTTGAACTCTCTGACCAACGGCTTTGTTCTCGAGAATCAAGTGGCTGAGGCTGCAGGGAATACTGGACGAAGATCGTTGTAACCCCAGTGTGGTTGCTTTCACCACACTTATGAAGGGCTTGTGGAACAACGGAGCTTTCATTTTTCAGTGTCTTCGTGCAATAATGGCTCATATGCGGGCGCGAGGTTTGAAGGCCAAATATGCTCGTGCATGGGATAATAGGGGTATCAGCTACCCCTTTAATTATGATTGTTGTACTAAATAGATTGTAAAATAGAGCTATTTTTGTTTTTTCTTACTTAAACAATGAGGCTGAGGTCTAGTTGATAAATAGATACTTAACAAACTTGGTTCATGTGATTGCATTGGTTTCTTAAATCCAGATTTGTTATTACACATTCTTTACAATTCATTTATTAGGTGAGAACGATATTCAGTACGAGTGATAGCCTTGATGGAATGAGCTCTCGATATCAGAATTTTGGCTCTCAATTTCATCTGCACCACCCCAGATTCCCCTTTTGAGTTTTCTCCAATTCAGCTTTCTTAGCCAATGATCCACCAGCATCACTCCTAAACCAATGAAGATTGTACCCAGAGTGCCACCACCGACAGCCAATAGAGCCACAAACACAAAGGCCGTCCCTTGATTTCTCGGCATGATCACCCATGTCGCTGCAACATAACCTGTTGCCATGAAAGCCACAGCTACCCACATGATCTTGTGGGAAAACACCAACAGTCTCATCTGCGGTTTTCGTCTAAAGGGTATGATACTGACAAGAACAACAACTATTGACAGTGATGAAAAGAGAGCAATGTCATTGCTTACTGCAAACACCTTGAAAGCTGTTGTTGTGCCTGCTATCGACTTCCCTTTCATCGCTCCATCCTGATAAACACCGCCAGGAGGGGTGATTCCAGCAGCAAAAGTGACTGTTGCAATTAAAATGGCAACCAGTGTTATGGTGTTCCTGGCATTCTGGATCGCCTCTCTGTACATCTTGTGCTGCTTATGATCTTCACGGTGCCTTTTGCTCAAAGACTTGCTACGTTGATGATGCGATTTGGTAGAGGGGGAGGACTTCAGTTTGTATGCTTCATTGTCAAATCTCCCGTGAACGTGATTGTGGAGTGATGACTGTCTTGACTTGTATTGGTTTTCTGGCTGAATGCAGGTTATTTCTTGCAAAGAGGGTAAAGCATTTTCGATTGTAATAGACACGTCTGATTCGAATATGTAACTCTGCCATGCAGAAGATGTTTCTGGTAAACAAGTAGCACTTGTCACAGTAGAGCATCTTTCACCACCGGCTTTATGGAATATTGTCTGAAGATGACGAGCCTCTGCACTGTCTCTGGCCTGACAGAGGAGGTCAAATGCAGTAAGTCCTTTACTGTTCCGCGAATTGATCTCCATCTTTGCTTTGTTGATCAAGTACTCAGCAATCTGAATAGAATGAAAATGAAAAAAAAAAAAACCTTCTAAGAAAAATATATGGCATCAATACTGACATTTACGTTGTATCCATTACATATATGGTGCATCTACTAGGCAAAAGATGTAAGAACCATGCTTGGATATGTAGCTCATAAAGCTGTGGTATTCGTCTATAATATACTACAATTCCACATTCTGCTACATTAATAACTTCATGATTTATTTACTTAAGCTAACATAGACATGTTATTTCTCACCTCATAACGTGCTCCAGAAACTGCAAGGTGCAAGATGGTGTTACCGTAGCGATCTTGACAGTGAAGGAGATTAGTACTGTTAGCAACATTCACCAAGAATAACAAAGCTTGATATTTTCCGTATCTCACGGTCAGATGAAATATCGACTCCTCTTCTTTTGTGAGATAATGAAAAGCCGCTGGAGCTTTCAGTGCGAAGTCTTCAAGGACTGATATGTTTCCATTTATTGCTGCCAAGTGCAAAGGTGTATAACCATTGTTGTTATACTGCAAGGCCAGATTGACATCTCGCCTTAGGAGTAACCAGGTTATTTCCCGGTGCCCTTTGTTGCAAGCAAAGTGCAAAGGTGAATTCCCATTGTCATCAGCCTTTTGAGCATAGTTAGGGCAGATGTTTAGCATTTCTCTAACAATATCTGCACCACCAGATCATGTTAAACATTGAATCTAATCGTGCATATACTGAAAACATTGGATCTCATTAGAATAACATGCTAGTATCATATGATATTGTTTTGGCCCACGTCCTCAGCTGGGAGCGGAGGTGGTCAGCGAACAAAGAGAAGAGAGCCTCTCAGTCCCACCGGGTGTGCCAATGTTTTGGCCCACGTCCTCAGCAAGGGTAGAGAAGGAACAAAAGTAAAACGGTGTGTGCGGGGCGTGTCACCTCACGGATGAGGAAAGAGAACGATGCGCGTTCTGACTTCTAACCAGGTGAAAGAGAGCTCCGGTGTCACCTCACGGATGAGGAAATATTTACGAGCTTAATCTTCTAGTCACATGTCGATCGATACTCACTGTTGGAGCGAGCAGAGCAACAATAGGGAAATCGGAGACGAGTCCTGACGGGCTCTGGGATCTAAGGCGGGGTGCGCTTAGAACGTAAGGGTTTTCGAGGAGGCTCGAAGGTTTCGACTGTGTTCGTCTGTTTGAGAGAGTTGTTGATTGATTGATTGTGTGTCTTTTGAAAGCCATGGAGCTTCCTTATATATTCATCCGTAAGCACACCGCGGAAACCTAATCACAACCCACTCGGACTCTTGCAATTAGAATCCCACAAGGATACGGTTAACTCGCCAGTCGTGCGCTCCATGCAACACGTGTCAAACCTATCTCGCTTAGGTCTTGTTCACCGCTTTGCATCACTTCATTTGTCGTATCGTACGCGAACTCAAACACTAAGCGACTTTATCCTGAAGGCGTTATCGTTCACTTCCAACTCACCCTCGCCAGGCACTGTAGAGTCCCATGCGAACTGGAGATAAGGATCCCGCGAGGACACCGAATCTCGCGAGGTATCAGAATCTTTTGACAAAGTCTTCGTCACGTGCTGCCAGACCTCGCCACCCTTCATGGGCTAAAAAGGCCACAGGCGTTGGCCCAAATGATATCCAAAGCCTTTCTCGAGTCTTGGACCGAAAATGCCCACTGGGCTCAAACATTGCCCCCTAGGCCTTGAGCTTAATCTATTTCGCAACGGTTAAGCGAAAAGGCCTAATTAAACTTTTATGGGAACTCGTATTTCAAAAGGTGCTGACGTTTCAGCGTCATCGCCTCCCTTCATCATCACGGCTTTTTGAATTTTGAAACGCGCTGACGTTTCGGTCGTCATTGCGTCTTTTCGTTGCGGCTACTGACTGAAAGGGACGTTACGGTTCGTCTCCTTTATAAACCTCGATGCGGGTCCCCACATCTCACCATCACTTTCAAATCAGCCTCTGCCTTCTGCAACCAGCCAAACTCCAACACTGACCTTACTTCGACCGGAAACAATGGCTCCCAAACCTTTTGCCAATGACCCGAACCTCAGCCTTACGGCGGCGACCTCCTAGTCGACCAGCCTTGCTCGCCGTTTCGCCGCCAACCCGCCTCAAGGAACACCTATTTACTTCCTTGACACAGGGGCGGCCTTGCTCGGCCCGACTCCTTCAAAGCCTCTATCCGCCGTCGATCTCAATCATTACAACGCCTCCGTGCGTCGACCAATCTTGGCCCAACGACGCGAACCAGGAAACTTCTCCACCTGGCAAGCCCGTTCTCATATAAATGTCCGGGTCGGGGAGTGGCCCAGCGCCCCTGCAGAGGATCGAGCGTGGTACGCGGAGCGCCTCCGGACTGACCAAACGATCTGGGAAGCGACCGGCATCCGTGAAGCCATTGCCCTGAGTTTTTCACTGCCCCCTCACATCGAACGAGCGCCTATCGCTGCCGTGGCCTGTTTGTGAAACAGTGCCACCAATACCTTAGACTTCCCTTTCGGGCAGATGGGCATCACTCTGCTGGACATCCTCGCCATCACCGGACTGCCAATTCACGCAAAGACGTATGCGCCAGGCGACTTTGCGTCGACCGAGTTCACATACGCCTACAACTTGGGGGCCCGCCGCGCCTTGAGAAGTTCATATGGGGCGTGGAGGAAATTTTACATAGGCCACGCGGAGCCGCATGAAGGAGGCATCGCCTTTTTGGAGTACTGGCTCGACAAATTTGTCTTCTGTGGCAGTGCTCACAAACCCACCGGGAAATGGACCCGGCTGGCCGAAGCACTGTATAACGGAGTTGAAGTAGGGTTAGGGCAACCCGTACTGGGTGCGCTCTACCGGACCTTGCACCTGCTGTCCCTGCGACCCTTCCACCTTTCTGGCGGCCCTCTGTGGATCCTGGACCTGTGGACGCAGCTATACTTTCCGCTCTTCCGGCGAGCCCCGGTGGAATTCCTGCCCGAGGACCAGCTGGTTGGCTTTGTGGTGTACAGGAACGCCGCAAATCGGACTCCTCTGTCCTTCTTCGCCAGCCTTTCCATCCTCTACAACCATCTTGAGCCGCCTCCTACCATGGATATGATGGTTCACCGGCGCCACCCTGAGGTCCTATCAACGGGCTTCTTCCCCTACCATGGTTCGGACAACGATGCCAGAACTGCCTTCGTGAGAGCGACTTCGTGCTGCGACCTTCAGCTCGCCGAGGATGAACAAGGCTTCGAGCTGTATGCCCCCAATCACTTCGCGAGGCAACTTGGCTTTCATCAAGGGATTCCTTATCCGCTTCTCCATTCGGTCAACAAGTACACCTCGTGGAGGAAAGTTGGCGAGTCCGACTAGGTCACCCCGCTACAAAACATCTACCCTCTTTCTCCCAACTTGCTAGAGATCGAGCCTTCGCAGGGCATTGACCCCGCCTACCTCGCTTGGTGGCGGTCCTTGTCTGACAACCATTGGGAGTTCCCAGACGATGTTGTCTTTGCCACCATCTTTCGTCCTCTATACGACACTCTAGGCGAATCAGACCGCGTCATCCTCGACGCCCAGCGCGACTGTGCGGAAGGGGGTTCAGGGGCCGCGATGGGAACTAGATTTGCGCTTCCGCCAGTTCCTGCTGCTCGTCGCCCGACGGGGATCGTCATTCGAGAACGCGATCCCGCACCCGAGGTATGCCACTAAGTGTGTAAATTTCAAACCTCCTTTGCCATATTGACAAAGTGCTTCTTCCTAACCCTCATGTTTACTTTTTCAGTCTGCCCCCCGCCGAAGAACAGTCATCAGCTCTGAGGGTGCCAGAGGAAAAGCACCTGCCTAAAGGGAATCTGTGGCGGGCCGCGACAGTGAGACTGCTCCCGTCGTTCCCCGGTCGACGAGCGGTGAAAGCTCGCGGAAACGTCCCATTGAGGATGAAGAGGACTTGCTAGAGGATGTGCGGTACCAGCGAGAGTATGGCTTGGTAAGCAACCCGGTAAGCAGACCATTTAGGATTAAATTTTCCTAAGCCAGTCAACAACTCGCTAACTTTGCCTTTGACAGGTTCGCCGCACCCGACCTCGCCTCGCTGTCGTTGAAGAGGCGCCAGTGATAGCGGAAGTCCCGTCTCCAGAACCACTCTTTGGAGAAATGAACTTGGCCCTCGAAAGGGTTACCGTGGCAAGCGCGGAGCCGGTCATCGAGGAAATTACTGAAGTCAGAGAGGAGGTGGCTCTCGAAGAAGCTGCTGAAACCAGTGAGGAGATGATCTTCGAAGAAACTGTTGAAGCCAGCGGGGGAATGGTCATGGAGGAAACCAGTGAAACCAGAGGGAAACTGATTATCGAGGAGGTTGGTGCGGCCGCGGAGGAGATCACCAAGGCCAACGAGGGGGCTGGCATGGCTACTGAGGAAGTCACTGTGCAACCGTCTTCTCCAGCCGCCGTTTCAACCGAACCTGGTCCAAACTCAGAGTCTTCCTCAACATTTCCGCTAGAGGGCCTCCAATTGGTGCTTTAGGTTCCTCCTCTGCGATTGGGCCGAGCGGGTCAGACCAAAGAAGTGCCTCCGACGGTTCTAACAGAGGATCCCCAGCCGCTGCTTGAGCTTTCTCCACTGCAACCAGACCCTACGACTCAGGCCAAAGAAATGGAGACAAAAACCGCTTGTGGCACTCTGCCACCCACTCTAGAGATTGAGGCGGCTGTCGAGGTTGAACCAACCACTCCGGCCCCAACGAGAACACCTGGCGAGGAGTCTTCTTCCTTGGGTACCCGGGCCGCTCGTCTTCGGGCCCGGACTACCCCGCCTGTTGCTCCAGAGCCCATTCGCTTAGCTCGGTCTTTCCTTCATGGGTTGCTGCACCACGGCTCTCGCTCAAACGTATTTGACTTGGTAGGACGTGTTCGCGTGGTTCATGAAGCTCTGGATCAACATCTCACTGGCGGTAATCCTGTTCTGGACCAAGCGTTGGAGTTGGCCGATGCTGTCGAGTCGCAGGCTCGCCGAGTCCTGGATATCAGTGCTCAATCTGCTTCCCATGAGCAAGCTCGCCGAAACTTAGACAATCAGATGGCAAACCTCTTGGCCGAGCTTGGTGACGTTGGCATCCCGGGAGCGTCTTCAGAGAATCCAAGTGCTGGCCATGCTCGACGAGCGGAGGCCCTGGAGGCTCAGATAGCAGAACTGCAGACTCAACTCGCTTAAGCTCGCCAAGACTTGGCTCGCGCTGTGGAAGTGGAAACTCGTTTGCAGGCCGCAGAGGAGGCCCAAGAAGCTTTGGACTCGGCCGTTGCTGTTGCCGAAGAAGTTCAAGCCCAGGCCTATGATGAAGAATTAGCCTTAGAAGGTATGCTCTTAGAATTGTATAGGGTTTGTAGGCGTGCTTAATGATTTCCCCCCTTTGTACAATCTTTTTATGATAATGTCGCCTGATTGAATTTTTCCCGCTCTTTGCCAACTGTTACGTGCAATAACTGTCAGGAAACAATCTTTTTCCCAGATTTGGTGATGGTTTCCAATGTAACTACTTGCTCGGAACGCGGGTAGTCATTATTGAAAAACGCGTCTGACCTTATCTCCAAAGCCTGTATCTCGGAGCAAACATTGTGTGGAGGACAACTGTCGAACGTACAATCGCCCTCTCTGTCTATAAAAAGAAACGCTTGGCCGGGGTGAAGTATCAGTGAAGTCTTTTCCCCCTCGCCATGATTTCTTATTCCCTTATGTTCATCCTTTTGTCCCTGCTTAGAGCAATGCCCCCAACCATACATTCTCACTCTTTGCCCTTGCTGATTCTGAAAATCTACTCTCAGGCCAAGAGTGATTCTGGAAATCTACTCTCAGCTCAAGCCTTTGTTCGGCCTGACCAAAGGTTGGGTACCCTCTGCCTTGCGCCTGCTGTTCTATCAGCGCGTGAGGCTCTGTCGGCCCTCCAAACGAAGACCGGTGGTAGCATGAGGGATCCTTGACCCACTGGACCTCTAGCTTCCCAACAATTTGTCTTAGGTCCAGGCCGGTGTCAAGGCTCGTGCTAGTCTAAAGAAGCGAGACGCTTGTCAATTTTGGGTGAAGGACGCAACGGTAGCCCTTTCTTTAGCCTTGCGAAACATGCGGGACGAGGCTTCCAGTATTTGTAGATCTATGCTTTTGAAATGTAAACATAGTCTAAGTTAAACTTTCTGTCAATGTAATTGCTTCGGCCGCAAAGCCACAGTTTGAAACATGTATTGAACAAAGTCAGAAAGGCAAAATAAATGAATTTATTTTTTTAGGCCTCTGGAATAGGCCCTAATCTTGTACTAGTCTTTGTGTAGACTTTGCACGTTTACAGAGAATGAAGAAAACAAAAGAACTTTTTAGGGCCTCTGGAATAAGCCCCAATCTAATACTGGCCTTTTTAGGCTGGTACGTTACAATGTACTCTATTAGTCTTCTGTCCCAGGTTGCCCCCTAGTGGTAGGCGGCTGAGCGAGTACGCGATGGCGCGTAGCACTATTGACTGTGGTGGCGGGATCTGGTGGAGGTGGAGGATCCTCGAGCTCCCAGACTCCTGCAATGTGGCTCTTGAGGAAGCGGCCATTAATCGGGTTGCGATGAATAGTGCCGTCCAAATCGCGCAGGTGGTATGCACCCTTGGGAAGTATACGATGAATAATAAAGGGTCTATCCCAGCGAGCGGACCACTTGCCTCGACCGTTAGTTTTGTCCCTAAGTGGGAGCACTGCACGCCACACCTTCTGGCCCTCAGCATAGCTCTGTCCGCGCGTGATTTTATCATAAGAGCGGGCGATGCGTTGTTTCTCGAGGACTAGATTGTTGAAAGCGGCGACGCGGTGCTCGTCGAGATCTTCAAGCTCCTGCCACATGGCTTGGACGTAATCCTCGCCAAGTAGTTGATGTTGTTCCTGAACGCGGAGCGAAGCGATATTGATCTCAAGGGGAAGGACGGCATCGTGACCGTACATGAGAGCGTATGGGGTGGTATCCGTCGGGCCTCGCTTTGAGGTGCGGTAGGCCCACAATGGGGTGGTAGACGCGTGGGTTCAATTCCAACATCTTGCGGAGGATGCCAAGGATAACCTTATTACTAGCCTCCGCTTAGCCGTTTGACTGGGCATAATATGGCGTAGAGTGAAGAAGCTTGATGCCGTAATCATTTAAGTACGTAACAACTGAATCGGCCATTAAAGCTGCCCCCCTGTCCGTAATGATGCACTCCGGGATACCAAAGCGTGAGATGATATTACGGAAAATAAAGTTGCGCACCGAGTTGGCGAAGGCGACCTTGAGTGGTTCGGCCTCGACCCATTTGGTAAAGAAATCGGTGGCAACGATAATGAACTTATGTTGCTCAGAGGAATGGGGATGAATGATGCCCACGAAATCCATTGCCCATCCGCGATACGGCCACGGTTTAATGATAGGCTGCAACGAGATGTTGGGAATATGTTGCACTGGTCCATGAGCCTGGCAGTCTTGGCAACCTCTGGCGAAGGCAATACAGTTTTTCAGAATGGTTGGCCAGTAATACCTATGGCGGGGGATCAGCCATCGCATTTTGGGCCCGGCCTGGTGCGAGCAGCAAACTCCGCAATGGACTTCGCGCATGAGACGTTTAGCTTCGTTCCCGTATATACAGCGGAGGTCGTTGCCATCTTCCCCACACCGCTGGAGTTCGCCATTGCGTAGAACAAAGTTTAAGGCAAGGAAGCGGACTTGCCTGGAATGAGCGGCGTCATTGGGATTCTGGAGGTAGGCGATAAATGGTATCCGCCAATCCTCTTCGATAGGGTCCAAGGCTGCAACTTATGGGATGGCGTCCCGAAATTACCCCCTGACGATGAAAAAGGGAAGAGTACGGCGTTCGACCTTGAGCAGGCGTTCGCGCACTCCGTCTCTCAGGCTGAGGCCAGACGCTATCTAGGCGAGCTCGTTGGCGGCGAAGTTAAATTCACGTGGTATGTGCTCGATGTAAACGTCGTCAAATCGACCCAACACCTCGAATGCCTTGCGCAGGTATGGCTCAATTGACAAGCTTAAACATTTGAACTTTTCCACAAGCTGGTTAACGACCAACAAAGAATCGCCAAAGATCTGGACCTCGCGGACTCCTAAGTCCAACAAGATTTCTAGGCCGATGATCAGTGCCTCGTATTCGGCCTGGTTGTTGGTGCATTTGAAATCGAGCTGAAACGAGTAGGAGAAGCGATCTCCAGCGGGATTGGCTACGGCTATCCCGGCTCCGGCTGCGGTATTAGTGCGTGAACCATCAAAGTACAGGGTCCAGGGAGCGAGTGTCATTGTGGCGAAGTCCAACTCGCGAAACGCCTTAAGCTCTGATGGTGGGTGATGGGCGAGAAAATCCGCTATCGCCTGTCTTTTTACTGCCTTTTGCGGAACATATTGCAACGAGAACTCGGACATGGCGAGGATCCACTTGCCGATGCGTCCCCGCAAGATAGGGCGAGAAAGCATGTATTTGACCAGGTCGGATTGAGCGATGACGACCGTGGTAAAGGCAAGCATGTAATGGCGCAGCTTGCACCCTGCAAAGTATAGGGCGAGACATAACTTCTCCATGGGCGAGTAGCGTGTCTCACAGTCCGTTAGAACCTTGCTAAGGTAATAGACGACATGTTCTACCCCGTTCTCATCATCCTGGGCCAGGAGTCCGCCGATGGACAAATCGGCAGCGGCGATATAAAGTTTAAGCGGGGCGCCGTCGCGAGGCGGGATCAGGACTGGTGGGTTCGTAAGGTAGTCCTTGATTCGATCGAAGGCATGTTGATGTTGTGGTTCCCATACGAACTCGGTTGCCCCCTGGAGCTTAAGGAGGGGTGAAAAAGGTTGGACATTCCCTGCCGCGTTTGATATGAAGCGGCGGAGAAAGTTGATTCGCCCTAGTAGCTATTGGAGCTCCTTCTTGGTAGTAGGTGGCGAAGTGGTGATTACCGCCTGTGCTTTGTCCTTTGGGATTTCGATGCCTCATTGGTGCACTAAGAAACCAAGGAAGTCACCGGCCTCCGTGAAGAAAACACACTTGACGGGGTTCATCTTGAGGTTATGCCTGCGCATCTGTGTGAACACCTGCCGCAAGTCTTCCACGTGGGTTGCTCGCGATTTGGTTTTGACAACCATATCGTCGATGTAGACTTCGATCAACTTGCCCAAGATGTCGTGGAAGATGAGGTTCATGGCGCGCTGGTACGTTGCCCCCGAGTTTTTAAGGCCGAAGGACATGACAACGTACTCGAACGCGCCAGCAAAGCCAGGACAGCGGAAAGCGGTCTTGTGTCGATCCTCCTCAGCGACGGGAATCTGATGGTACCCGGCCGTGCCGTCTATAAAGGATAACACCTTGTGCCCCGCGGCGGCATCAATAAGTAGGTCAGCCACGGGCATGGGGTATATGTCCTTCGGTGTTGCGTTGTTTAGATCTCGGTAATCAACACAGACACGCATCTTGCCATTTTTCTTGCGGACGGGGACGACGTTGGACAACCACTCGTTATATTTAGCCACGCGAATGATACCCGATCGGTGCATGCTTTCGATTTCTTTCTTAACTACGATCTGAGTCTCAGTTCGCATGAATCGGCCGTCTTGCCGTACTGGACGCCGGTCGGGGTAAGTCGGTAACCGGTGGCAGACCAAGTCCGGGGACAAGCCGGGCATATCCTCGTATTTATCGGCGAAGCAGTCCCTGTACTTGCGTAATAGGGCAAGTAGGGCTTCCTTTTCGTCTTCCGCCAACTTTGTGCTGATGGAAATGAGTAAGGGCTTTTCTGCAGTCCCTACGTCAACTTGTAAAATGGGGTCACGGACTTGAGGTGGAGTGTCGTCCAAGGCGGCAGGAGCTAACTGAATAACTTCCTCCTTGGTATCAGAATAATCCACCACTTCATCGACATATTCCATAGTCGCGACCTTGTCGTAGGCTTCGCGTTCCTCCCAGTACGAAAGGAGTCTTTTGCACAAGGACTCGCCAGCCTCACGTGCCTCCTCGGAAAAGACACTATCCATCAAAATGGGGTGTGAGAGTCGCGATGGTGTGAGGACGTTGCAAATCGTCTTTCGCCTGGGTGAGTCCCCATCGCGTTAGATTGGAGGCCGTTACTCCGTATGGGCGGCCCTTATGATCGACGCCTTGAACGTCCAACGGGCCCAAGTCCGTAGTATAGTATCGGGCATCGTTGAAGTTGGCGGAAATAGAGAAAGGCCGCGGGTCGGCTTTGACAATGACTGCCTCACGTTTCTCGGTGTCCCAAATCATGAGTTCTTGGTGCATTGAGGAAGGCACGCAAAAACTTCTGTGGATCCAGTCTCGGCCAAGAATCATGCTGTAAGAGGAAACGCACTCGGCGACAAAAAAGGTGTAAACCCGCGATGCCGGCCCGACCTTGACCCGTAGAAACAGTAAGCCCAGGGTTCTGGACACCTGTCCTGTGAAGTTCTTCACTGTTAAGGACGTGGTTTGGATCATCGAGCGCGGGATGTCGAGGAGTCCCATGGTACGGGCTGTGACAACATTAACCGCGGCACCGGTGTCGATCATGACCTTGTTGATCAGTTTCCCTTGGACCTCTGCCGTGATATACAGTGGCCGCATGTGAGTGGCCATGTCCAGAGTTGGCGTGGAGAAGGTTAGAGTTGGCCTTTGTGTGAGGCTGCTCGTACCTTCCATTTGTGGGGCGTCAAAGGCTGGGGCCTGAACTGGGCCCATTTCGCTGCTGCATGGCGGGGGTAGGCTGTCATCCTCGCTGCTGATGGTGATATCCGCTGCGCTGCAGGTTGTGTTTGGTGGAAGAGCGTATCGTTCCGAAATGAAGAACACCATCCCGACCTGAAAAGAGAATGGTTCAGGAACTGGGACCAAAGGTGTGTCAATGATCCCGTGTTCCCCTTCGAGTACTGTGAAGGCGTCTGCTTCGCGGCTAAACCCTTCTTCAGCATCCCATCCGGAGACCTCTACCATATTGCAGGTGAATGATTCTGCCTGCTCTTCGTCCTGGTCTTCCTCTAGGTTGAGTTGAGGTTCTCAGTGCGCCTCGTCGGCTTCCTCATTCTCGTGGAAACGTTGGGTCATTTGTTCGGCGAGGTTAGGACTGGAGGGTGCCGGTGTCGCTGCCGGTGGTTCTGGAGCCTCGGGTTGCCGGGGACGCCAGACTGGCTTGGTTGGAGGCTGTTGGTCCTTGGCTGGCTGTTTGTCTACTGCCGCGGGAGCCTTATCGTTGTCTTCTTTGGACAACCGTTGCAGGGCAGATACTCTGGGAACCATCCTAGTCTCGGGTTCCGGGGTGCGCCGTGGCCGAGGTTGTTGTGGCGGTGGCGGCTCCCTTCTGGCGTCAGCCTCTGGATTTCGACGTTCTAGTCGTCGTGAGGGCTGAGACGGTTCACGTTTAGACTCCGCATCCGGAGTCATGAACAACTTACGCCTAGGGCCAGTAGGCGGAGCCTTGCTTTGTTCGGGCTCCGGTGTCGGCCTATGCCTAGAAAGCCGCTGATCCCTCCTGTTAGGCTCTGGTGACGGATTGGGCCTAGCAGGCTGTGGATCCCTCCTCCTATCAGGTAAGGGTGACGGCCTGCGTCTGGAAGGTTACGGGTCCCTTCTCCTTTCAGGTGTTGGGGATGGCCTACGCCTGGAAGGCTGTGGATCCCTTCTTTGTTCAGGTGGCGGTGATTGCCTGCGCCTGGAAGGCTGCGAGTCCGGCTTTGGTGGGACCGTGAGTCGGCAGAAAACGTTTGGCTTGGGTGCAGGTTCGTCACTGAACTGCTCGCAGATCCTCGCAGGTGTGACTGGCGGCATTTGAAGGATTGCGCGCAGACCTTCTGCTTCTCGCCACATCCGCTCAGGCGTTTGTGCGAGTTGTGAGGGGCGTACAGCGCCCTCGTCGACAGCCCGTAAGGCGCGTAGTATGCTGCCGTATCGCTTCTGGAGCTTTCTTTTCTTGGACCTGCTGATGGTCACTGTCTTGCCCCCTTGCTGCGTGTACCAGACACCTTCCTTGATCGCCGATTTGGACGTCGGGGGAATATAGGGGTCGGTTAAGACGCCTTCACGAGGGCTCGGGGCGCCGCTGCTGCGACTCTCACTGCTGGAGTCTGACATGTCCATCTCGCTTGCGGCAGGGGATGGAGGTATCGCTATTGCCCAATGTGCGGCGACGTACGTCTCGAGGCGCGCTATCCTTTTCTCCAGCTCTTCACGAGTCCTAGGGCTCGTAGGCTGGGAACCTTTGACGGGGAACGGTCTATCGTCCCTCATGATTGCTTTGCCCTTATCTTTGTAGGAAGGGCGGTCTGGTTCGAGCTTAGCGACCAACTGTCGAGCTGGGTCGTCTGTGCTCCTCATCTGGTTGTCTGGGAGCATGTAATTATTCGCCGGCCGTTTGCGATTTCGGCCCGACGGTTCGGGTGGTCCTGCATTTGGTAACAGGTCTAAAGTAATCATTCGCTGGCCAACACGAGGCCAAGCGAAACCAGCAGTTGCGATAGTAAAGCCGCCCTCGTCCTTAAAGCGAATGTATCCGAGGTCAAGCCAGTCTTCAATTTGGTCTCGGAGCTGACGGCATTCGCTGGTCCTGTGCCCCCAGCTATCATGGAACTTACAATGAACGCGTCCCTCCCTGTACTCGCTGTAGGGTAAGGAACATGCTACTATATTAAGCCCGGCCTCTCTGAGATCTTCTAAGACCTCATGTGCCAGACTCTCGTTGTAGGTGTATTGGCGACGTGGCTGGCGGGAACCGTCGTCTCCTTCCTCACGGCCCCTTTTGGGCGCCCGACGTCGTTCGTCATCCTGGGCCTGATCAGCCCAATTGACTTCGACCATGCCCACTACGGGCGGGAAAGGGTCTATATCGACCAATGAGGCCGTACTACCCGGTGCCTTCATCCTCAGCTCGCCTGAGTTTAACCAAGTCTGCAGTTGGTCTCGGAGCTTGACACAATCTTTGGTGTCATGATTGTACACGTTATGATTGTACACGTTGTGGAAGGCACAGTATTTCTTGTCCTTCAACTCCTCCTTAGGCGGTATCTTGTGGTCCAGGCGCACATACTTCGCCTCGATTAGGTCATTAAAGACCAAATGGGCGTTTTTGGCGTCGTAAGTGTACGACTCGTATTTTGGCTTGGTCCAGGCAAAGGACTGGATGGTGATCGGCTCGCGGGTCATCTTCAGATTCTTCAGCTTGTGAGCTACCTGCTTGCCAGTCAGCTCTACCGCGCCAATGTCGTCCAAATCCTGATCTGCGTGAACTGGCTCCGGCCTTTGATAGTAGGGATCATGAGCAGGGGTTTGCATGCCGAGTGCCCCCACTATCCGATTCTTCCCTGGTACATAGGTTCCCTTAGAAGCGTTAGCCTTGTCGTCCAACTCGTTCAGGATGAGCTCGTAGCTGCCGACCTTGTTGATCAGGTCACCCATGGAACTGAAGCGCTCTCCATGATGCTTCAGCCGCTGACGATGCTCCAAACCTCGAATAGCCAACTTAATGGCTTCCTGCTCAGGCAGCAGGTAGTCACATTTGGCCTGCTGGATCTTGAAGCGTTGGAGGAAGGACACCCCGGATTCCATGCTCTGCTGGCTCATCTGTGTGAGAGAGTCGAGGCCAACTTCGGGCTCAATTGTGCCATATGTCTCCCGGAAGATACGTTCCATGGTGGGCCAGTCTGCTATTGACCCTGGCTTCAATCTGGAGTACCAGGTGAAAGCGGCTCCGGACAGAGAAGTCCCGAAGAGCTTGAGCTTGAGCATGTCATCATTCCCGTATTGGCCGCATTGGACCTTGAAACGGGCCATGTGAGTTGCTGCGTCTTCCCTGGTCTCCCCAGAGAATGTGGTGAAGACGATGTTCTTAAATCCATAGGGGAAGAGATATTGTGCCACGCTATCTGGATATGGGTCACGATAGTGCAGGCTAGCATCACCCTTTCCGGTGTGCTCCTTGACGATGCTTGAGATGAGTTGGCGCCAGTCGGCCGCCGTTACTGGTGCAGATTCTGCCCCCTGGTCATGGCCATGCCATGCAGAGAGGCTAGGGGCCTGTCCGACGTTCTTAGGGGTCGAACTGGAATAGGCTACGATTGGATCATCTGGTGTCCCAATTCCTTGCGAGGGGGAAACACCAGCGCCCCTGATTGTGACCCCAGGGCTGCATGGCGAGGGTAGACGGGGTGGCGTCCTTGATGAACTGGCCCCCAATGTGAATTGGGGAGCTTTCTGAGCCCCGACCCTTGGATTTGCTCGAGGGCGCTCGTTAGGCGGGATGTACCTTGAGCCCTCAGCTGCGCTTGAACTGGCATAGTTCATAGCGTGATTTTTTGGCGCCTGGGCCCGAATCCAGTCTTCCATCTGCAGGACCCTTGTATTCAGGGTATCATGGCGCTCTTTGTAGTCTTCGAGCTTTTCCATACTGTTCTTGCTCCCGAAGAAGGAAGCGTCCTGCTGTTGCTGCAACTTGGTATCATAGTCGTTCAGGTGATGGGTTTGGACCTCCAAAGCCTTTGTAAAGGCCACCTTGCTCTGATCCAGTTCTGTCTGGATCCTTTGCAGAGAGCCGGTCATTATGTCCTTGTCCTCCCTGATCGTGCCAACCACATAGTTGAACTCCTCGCTGAGCCTAGCGTGGTTCTCCTGGTTAGCGAGCCAGATCTCCTTGTGCTTAGCGACCTACGCAGAGAGGTCCTGGACAGTTTGCTGAGTTTCTTCGACTTTTAAGCCGAGCTCACTCCAGAGCGCGCCGATCTCATTCTTGAGATCACTCCTTAGTTCTTCGAACATCTTGCGAACTTCCTCTGTGGACATAGTAGGTCCTGCTTCCGAGGTTAGTTGTGAGTTTGCCATTGTGGACTTAGTATGGTCGGGATTACCGAACCGAGCGAGAATCTCTTCTTTAGTGAGAGATCTGCAAGCCGCGCTGTTATGGGGCTTGTATTGCGGAGCCTTATGTTTCAAACAAGAAATCGATGGTCTCCGGTATGGGGAGTCGTCGGACTTCCCAATGATTGCTAGAAAAGTAAACTCCCGGTCCCACTGGGCGTGCCAATGTTTTGGCCCACGTCCTCAGCAAGGGTAGAGAAGGAACAAAAGTAAAACGGTGTGTGCGGGGCGTGCCACCTTAAGGATGAGGAAAGAGAACGATGCGCGTTCTGACTTCTAACCAGGCGAAAGAGAGCTCCGGTGTCACCTCACGGATGAGGAAATATTTACGAGCTTAATCTTCTAGTCACATGTCGATCGATACTCACTGTTGGAGCGAGCAGAGCAACAATAGGGAAATCGGAGACGAGTCCTGACGGGCTCTGGGATCTAAGGCGGGGTGCGCTTAGAACGTAAGGGTTTTCGAGGAGGCTCGAAGGTTTCGACTGTGTTCGTCTGTTTGAGAGAGTTGTTGATTGATTGATTGTGTGTCTTTTGAAAGCCATGGAGCTTCCTTATATATTCATTCGTAAGCACACCGCGGAAACCTAATCACAACCCACTCGGACTCTTGCAATTAGAATCCCACAAGGATACGGTTAACTCGCCAGTCGTGCGCTCCATGCAACACGTGTCAAACATATCTCGCTTAGGTCTTGTTCACCGCTTTGCATCACTTCATTTGTCGTATCGTACGCGAACTCAAACACTAAGCGACCTTATCCTGAAGGCGTTATCGTTCACTTCCAACTCACCCTCGCCAGGCACTGTAGAGTCTCATGCGAACTGGAGATAAGGATCTCGCGAGGACACCAAATCTCGCGAGGTATCAGAATCTTTTGACAAAGTCTTCGTCACGTGCTGCCAGACCTCGCCACCCTTCATGGGCTAAAAAGGCCACAGGCGTTGGCCCAAATGATATCCAAAGCCTGTCTCGAGTCTTGGACCGAAAATGCCCACTGGGCTCAAACAGATATTTTGCAAGACAAGGTAAAAAATCGACGAGAACAATAAATAGTTTCATGCAAAAATACAAGTAAACTTAGGGATGCATAGAATAAGCTACATGCGATTTTCCAACTATACCTGTGTGTCCGTTGGATGCAGCAACATGAATACATGTTTGATCAAGTCCAACATTCTCTAAGCTCTCCATCCAAGGTTGTTTCAATAGGAGATTGACTGCATCAAGATGGCCCAGACTGCAAGCTAGAAACAAAGCACTCTTTTTCTGAACATTGAGCTTACATGCTGCTTGAGGATTGGCTTCTAATAGCAGCTTCAAGATGTTAGCATTTCCAAGGCGACAAGCTTCATGTACTGGAGTCTCGAGGTACTTGTTTTCAGCAGCAACCAATTCAGGGCATAACTTAATAGTTTCCAGGACCATGCCAACGTGTCCCAGTTTTGAAGCAAGGTGTAAAACTGTGCTGAAGGAATCAGCTGTTCTTTGCAAAATAATTCCTTCATTTTCATGAAGTAAGTCGACAAATTCAGGTACGTTGTTGCTGCTAATGCACACTATAAGCCTTGGATCCATTTAAGGCTTCAAAGTTGGAACACACTTTGTTGTCTGTTATTTTGACTAGGCTTCAGAATTAGTAGGGGGAAGGACTAAATGCAGCATTGTACGGTGACTATATAGTAAAGGACACTGGAGTACCTAGCCTTCAAAACGTATATTGCACGTTGTTGAAAGCACTATACATGTACTGCAAGTTTCTTGGAAATTTTGATAGGATTTGAAATATACAGGAATATTTGACTGAAATAGGAATACCTGCATGATGCACGTAACTGTGAATATTCAGGGGAATATTCACCACCAATTACTAGGCATTTTCAAGGTATAAGGCAATCAAGTATCTCCAAGGAATATTGGTATGGACTTGGAATCTGTATGGTTTTATTGATTAGAAAATGGAGCCAAGTAATTTTCTAGTTCTTGCCTCAACCAATAGGGAACCTGGTTTACTATGTGGTGATGACTGGGACAAAAAAACTACTGAAAATTAGTGAATAATCCTGGTGTTAATGAACCAGAATCTTCCACATCTAATAGCACTAATGTCATGGCTTAAATCTTGGATCTGTGATTGTAATTCTAGCATCAGTTTTGATATTTGTTATAATTGTGTTTAGCTGTATTATAGGATCAGTTTTTGATATGATAGTAATTGTAGATTGCAATATTGTAGTTGTAATCTCCTATATATTGTAAACTCTGTATATGATCAATTCAAGAGGAAATACATTTTCTACATGGTATCAGTAGTTTAGGTCTTAATCGATCCTTCGTTCATTCTATTTTTCCTTTCACAACATCATTTTCTTTTTCTCCATCATATGGCTTCAGCAATGTATTCTACTTATCCCATAAGCTCTCAATTACGGCAACCCCAATTTTTTCCTTCTCCTGCATGGGGAATGCGTCCTGGCTTTCATGGTCAATGGTGCCCAACCATGATCCCACCGTTTGCTGGCCTTCATTCTGTAGCTGAGCCTACTTGGTACCCTGACACTGGTGCGACTCATCATATGACAGCCTTGCCTGTCAACAATCCTCAATCTTATGTTGGCCCTCATAATGTATATATGGGTAACGGTGACTCAATGTCTGTTTCTCATACTGGTAGCCTTCCGTTGTCATTAGGTTCTTCTAATTTTTCTCTCCAGAATGTCTTTCGTATTCCCTCCATTCGTAAAAATCTTTTGTCTGTTGCTCGCTTCACTAAAGATAATCTTGTTTTCTTTCTCTTTGCACCAGATTATTATCAAATCTATTGTTTACGTACTGGTCGTCTTCTGTTTCAGGGTCCTTGTCAAGATGGTCTTTATCCGCTAAATTTGTCGAGTGCCTCCACTCCTCCTCATGCCTTAGCTTCTGTTCATTCCTCAATCTGGCACAATCGTTTAGGTCACCCGTCTTCCTCTGTTTCCGCTCGTTTAGGGTCCATTATTGGGTCTAAAATTTCTCCTGATTCATTCTGTAATCATTGTGCCCTTAGCAAGTCCCATAAATTGTCTTTTCCTTCTCGTAATAGTTATGTTTCCTCTCTCTTTGCTATTATTCATAGTGATGTGTGGCAGTCCCCTACTGTATCTGTCACTGGATTTAAATATTATGTTCTATTTACAGATGAGTACTCTCGTTATACATGGCTTTATCCTATGCGTCGAAAGAATGAAGTCCTCACCCACTTTCAGACTTTGGTTGCCATGATCAGGAATATTTTCAATGGTTCTGTCAAATATCTCCAGAGTGATAACGGCACTGAATATGTTAATCAAGCTTTTTCTCACTTTTGTGCTTCCCTAGGCATCCAACAACGGTTTTCTTGTCCATATACTCCTGAACAAAATGGGCTTGCCGAAAGAAAACATCGCCATATTGCCACAGTGGCTCGTTCCTTACTCCTTACCTCTGGTGTTCCTCCAAATCTTTGGGTTGAGGCTATTTTGACCTCTGTGTACCTCATTAATCTTCTCCCCACTTCCACTTTAAACTGGGACACTCCACATTTTCGTGTGTATGGTCATTCTCCCTCTTATTCCTCTCTTCGCGTTTTTGGTTGTCTATGTTTTCCTCATTTAGGTTGTTCTCCTTCCAATAAGTTGTCTAATCGGAGTCTTGAGTGTGTCTTCCTTGGGTATAGTCCTCACCACAAAGGTTATCGATGTCTAGATCCCAAAACAAATCGTGTGTATGTGTCGCGTCATGTTTTATTTAACGAAACAAGTTTTCCCTATCAAGGGCTGCAGGTCCCATCACCTTCATCTTGGGTTGATATTGAATTCACCTCGTTGCACAATCCTCGTCCACTTGCACCTCCGCAGGTCCTGCCGAGCCAAGGTTTACCATCGGGCCCAAGCCCACATGTTATTACTCTCCCTCCTTCCACGACGTCTCCAGCATCAATCTCATCCCCATGTCTCCCCGACACCAGCTGCCCTCAGCCTTCCGCCTCTGTTCCTCCGACCACCGCCGCAGCAGAGTCAGACCCGCCATCATCCCAGGCCGTTGTTGGTGTTTCCCTTCGTAATCCGCCGGCCGCATCTTCCGCAGATCCATCCAGCTCCGATTCGCCTCCTTCACTGGTCGCAGCCTCTCTGCCTATTCTCCAATACTCACGGCGTCGTCCACCGCCGTCGCTCATTCCCAATCCGCCGGTGGCCTCCGATCCTATTGGTCCTCCCTCTCCAGTTGTCCAATCGGAGTCTCCTCCAGCATCACCGGTTGCGTCTCCTTCCCCTCTCACCACCCCACAGGCCGTGGCTCTTCCTCCGGCCGCCGCAGCTGCCCACCAACATCCCATGATCACTCGTTTGAAAGATGGGATTGTTAAACCTTTCCAACGAACAGATGGTACTGTCAAATATCCTATTCCTCGTGCTCTGCTCACTTTGGTGGATACAGTCGAACCGACTTGCTACTCTCAAGCATCCCAGAAACCTGAATGGCGTGCTGCCATGACCGAAGAGATTAATGCTCTGCTCAAAAACCACACATGGACTTTGGTACCTCCTACTTCCACACAGAATCCTGTCGGCTGCAAATGGGTTTTCCGGATCAAACGGAAGTCTGATGGCTCAATAGAGAGGTACAAAGCTCGTCTTGTTGCTAAAGGTTTTCATCAACAGCAAGGTATTGACTATACTGAAACTTTTAGTCCAGTCATCAAGCCTGCTACTATTCGTACAGTCATTACTATTGATGTGTCTCGTGGTTGGTCTCTTAGGCAGTTGGATGTTACAAATGCTTTTCTTCATGGTTTCCTTCAAGAGGATGTTTACATGGTCCAGCCCCCAAGTTTCATTGATCAGTCTAGGCCTAATCATGTTTGCAAGTTGAACAAAGCACTTTATGGCTTGAAACAAGCACCTCGTGCCTGGTTCCAGCGCATGTGCTCATTCCTCTTATCTGTTGGGTTTCTTCAGAGTCTTGCAGATTCATCCTTATTTATCTATCGTCATGGGTCACATCAGATATATTTTCTGCTCTACGTTGATGACATTATTGTTACCAGTAGTGATGATCAGTTGCTTCACCAGTTTATTGATGTGCTAGGTCGTGGTTTTGATATTAAGGATCTTGGTCCCTTGCATTATTTTTTGGGCTTACAAGTTACTCAACAGTCTAATGGGTTGCATCTCAGCCAGGTGAAGTATGCTCATGATATTCTTTCCAAATATGATCTCGTGCATAGTAAGCCGGTGTCTTCACCCATGTCTGCCAAGTCTGATCTTCATTCTACTACTGGAGTTGTTCTTGCCAATCCTACCTTGTACAGAGAACTCGTTGGGTCTTTACAGTATCTTACACTCACCCGTCCTGACATAGCCTTTGCTGTTAATCAAGTCTCTCAGTTTATGAGTCAGCCTCGTGATCATCATTTAGTTGCTGTCAAGCGCATTCTTCATTATGTCAAGGGTTCTCTTGGTCATGGCTTGTTGTTTACCCCTCAGTGTCAACCTGTTCGTCTGTCTGCATATTCTGATGCCGATTGGGCTGGTTGTCCGGAGTCTCGTAGGTCCATCTCTGGTTACCTTGTATATCTCGGTTCTAATCTTATCTCATGGTGCTCCAAAAAGCAGCCTACGGTAGCTCGTTCTAGTGCTGAGTCTGAATATAGGTCTCTTGCTCATGCTAGTGCAGAGACGACATGGTTGGGTTACTTATTACATGAACTTGGTGCTAATATCCATTTTCCAATTCTACTACACTGTGATAATATGAGCACCACGTACATGGCCTCAAATCCGGTCTTCCATGCCCGCACTAAACATATTGAGCTTGACTACCACTACGTTCGTGAGAAAGTTGCTTGTGGTAGTCACAGAGTCTGCTTTATTCCCTCCAAAGACCAGCCTGCAGATCTACTTACCAAGCCGCTTCACAAGACTCGCCATCTTCTTTTCACAACCAAACTTGTCCATCCAGGACGGCCAAGTTTGAGGGGGGATGTTAATGAACCAGAATCTTCCACATCTAATAGCACTAATGTCATGGCTTAAATCTTGGATCTGTGATTGTAATTCTAGCATCAGTTTTGATATTTGTTATAATTGTGTTTAGCTGTATTATAGGATCAGTTTTTGATATGATAGTAATTGTAGATTGCAATATTGTAGTTGTAATCTCCTATATATTGTAAACTCTGTATATGATCAATTCAAGAGGAAATACATTTTCTACACCTGGTTTATTATGTGGTGATGACTGGAACAAAACTTGAAAAAGGAGCTACTGGAAATGAGGATTAAACCTGGTCTGCTATGACTTATTCCTGCCCTGTACTCAGTTAGTCAAGTCTTTCCATCATCTACTCTAGGAAACTTCCAGATTATATAGTACTGTAATCAATCATGCTAGTTTAGAACACAGGTCTTTGTCAAAATATCCCCTCTTTGTACCAAACCTTGATGAACATGTTCTGCAGGCAAAATTGCTTAAGAAATTGAAGGAACCATATGTATATGCCATGTAAAATGTAAATGGCATGTTAAAAAATTTTATGATGCTTACTTTAACCTAATTAAATTCAGGATTTCTGGATGGATAGGATTCAGGCTAAGCTTATTTTGACATATAAATGTTGAACCTGAAGACACATTTAAATTCTATCAAGTGTGCAGTTTTACCTTGAAGGGGGATGTACACACCCGTTCTACAATTTTTGGGTATTGTTTTGTCTTAGATCGATCGATCATTATGTATATTATATGGTTTGTTCTTAAGCTCATATCAGTCTAGGATAGACATTTCAGAAAATGTATAACAGTGGAAATTCTGCAGCTGATGGATTGATTGACTTTGTCAAACCTTGTAGCTTACTCCATCAATACTTTTTCGCTTGCAAAATTACACAAGTTCCTATTCTCTAACTGATAACTGTTTCGACGTGTGTTTACATACATGACTCTAGTCTTGGTGTATAACCAATCTCCCTTTAGGAGACTTAAGATCACCAAGTCCAAGCTACAACTTGGGAATCAGCTGACCAACCTAACTTTGATCAATACTGCTTTCTAAATAGCATAATGTCACACCCCGCCAAATTAACAAGGAGTTTCCTTGAGCATTTTGATGCAAGCATGACTCAAGGAAGGTTTTGAAGAACACATGAGCATTGTAGAAGCATCTGGAATATTATGGAAGGTCTTGGAAACTTCCGGAAGAATCAAGAAGCATTCGAGCAACTCTAGAACTCTCTAGAACCTTAGAGAGTCTCTAGGACACTCCGAAACTCTCTAAAACCCTAGAGAGGCTCAAGGCTCAAGACTACTCCGGAAGTCTCTAGAATACTCAAGGTAACACTTATAGTTGTATAGAAAACTTTAGAAACACATATACTTGAAAATGTCATAGAATTGTCTAGAACTTAAGCAAGGGGAGAGGATGCCTATAAATATGGAGGCACCCCTCCTATTTGGGACATAAAGAGTTGGATAGCATTCAACCTCACTTGTAAAGCTTTGTAAAGTTCTTTTAAATCTTAATACAAGTTCTCTCTTTCAAAGATCTTCTCCCTTCGTTCGGGTGTTCTAGCCATCACATTTGCGTGAGGAAGACTGATTTAGCATAAGGGAAGTGCTAAGGCCGCACGAGAAGCTTAGGAAAAAGGAACCTCGTGACAATAAGCTTTGGAAGTTTAAGACTGAGAAACACATATACTTGTAAATGTCCTAGAATTGTCTAGAACTTAGGCAAGGGGAGAGGATGCTTATAAATAGGAAGACACCCCTCCTATTTGGGACATAAAGAGTTGGATAGCATTCAAGCTCACTTGTAAAGCTTTGTAAAGTTCTCTTAAAGCTTAATACAAGTTCTCTCTTTCAAAGATCTTCTCTCTTTGTTCGGGTGTTCTAGCCATAACATTTGCGTGAGGAAGGCTGACTTAGCATAAGGGAAGTGCTAAGGCCGCACGAGAAGCTTAGGAAAAAGGAACCTCGTGACAATAAGCTTTGGAAGTTAAGACTGAGAACGTACAATACAAAAACAAACCAACTGGAAAAGTGTTCAACACTATGACTTTTCAAGACAACCTCAAGTACCAACAATAAGTAGTTACTCAAATAAAAATACAGAAGTCATTTGAATTCTTACCAATATAATGGAAGGTGAAAAAACCTCAAGATGCATAATTTTAGTATCCCAGACTATTGCTGCCATCATCATCTTAGTCTATGCTTCCCATCTCAGATCCTGTATTAACCTGCATTTCTTTTCTTCACTTTGATTTCGCAGCCAATGATTAAATACTGAACATATAACACAAAAGGGAAATGATAATAACTACAGAAGAAAAAGAAAAAGAAGTTACTTGAAAAGAACTTCACTTATTCATGCTATTATGTAAATAACAAATGATCTGTCAAAATGAGTTCTGAGTTTTTACTTTGTAGCTAGCTTGTTCTGCATTGCAAGATACATCAGTCTATCATAATGACATAAAACTATATCCATTTGTATCTTTCCTATATTCCTGGTCAAAATTCACCAAAGCTTCTGTTGTAGCAATACCATGCCAAGAAATCCATTTCTACTTCACCAGCATCAATCACATTTATGTTGTCCCCGTCAAGCCCGAACTTCTTGCAATCAACCGAAACAATCTATCAAGAGAGTTGTTGTCAAATTCATGATTCTTAAGAAGAGCCTTCTGTGATGTAAAATCCAACAGCAATGCGTAAACTCTTGAAGCCATCATAACAATTGACGGGTCCTCATGTGTGCTCTCTGTCCAATATGCCAATGCTTTTAATAGATTAACAGCAGTTGAGTCATCCAATGGCACTGCACTTGCTCTTTGTTTGAAAAAAGATTCAAGATGGTCTCCCATGCAAAGTAGACGCAACCATTATCCTCGCCCATATAACAGTCATGATGCCAAATCAATCTTGCAAGGCAATTGACAACAGTGTTATGACCTTCACAAGATATCAACGATATACATCCTCCAATGTCTACAGTCATCTGGGACAGCATCACTAGAACAGGGACAAGCATGGCCCATGAATCACTATTGTACCGATATTATCCCAACTTAACCACCTTTAAGGTGTTGGGTTTTAACCACAAAATGCCTCGGTACAATTGGATATGATTTTATTTGGGTTTTAACCACTTATAAGTTGTATTTTATTTGTCCATTTTCTGATGTGGGATCTTTCCTCTCCAACACTCCCCCTCACGTGCAACCTAATTTTTAGGTCTGCACGTGGAATTCATTCAGTCCAATTCCCACATCGGAAATCGGTAATGCTTCAGTCCAAGGCCCATTGCAGGCACTTGGTATGGTATGGGCCAATCAGAATTTTTCCGATGGCAATTCGATGAACCCAAATCTGGGCTCATTATGCTGGGAGATTTTCTCCCGTTACGCTGGGAGACGTAATTGAAGAGGGACCCGCTCTGATACCAACTAGAACAGGGACAAGCATGGCCCATGGATCATTATTGTACCGATATTATCTCAACTTAACCACCTTTATGGTGTTGGGTTTTAACCACAAAAGGCCTCGGTACAATTGGATATGATCCATCCACTTATATGTTGTATTTTATTTGTCCATTTTCTGATGTGAGATCTTTCCTCTCCAATAGGAAGCAAATAGCACACCGAGTAAAAGGGTCATCTTGGTTCATCTTCACCCTCAATCGAGAGCATATACCCTAAAAGCTCTCCAACCTTGTCTTCGCATGAAAGGGGGTTTCTGCTACATATCTCCCAATTATCCTCACGGAAGCGAGAAGATCATTTCCCTTCCTCTCTCCATGTTCATTTGCATCCCTTAAATACTCCAGAACCACACCAATAGTCTCATTGAGGCCGTTAATCATCTTCACACAAGTATATTCATCATCAACAAGTACTTCCTTTTTTTTTTTTGGGAGAAAAATGAAATACTTCATTAATCGAGGGACAAACTCAATTACAACACTTGCAAACGCAAAGCCATAAAAAATTACAAACAAAGAACATGTGTCTCCAACTCGATCACACAAGAAAGAGATAGAGGAAACCAATAGCTCGCTAATTTATGGGCCAAAGACCCTACAAGCAAAAAAGAAAATGCAATAATACCAATTAATCTACCACACCCATCACTCATGCAAGCTAACATTGTCGTCGTCATTGCCGCTAGCAACCGTGAGATAATGAGGAGTGATAAATCAGAGCACTGATGCCCGAATAACTGATGTCAAACAAATGCCAAAGCACAAATCATATGGAAATTTACAACCCAGAGGAATAGTTTCCTCAAAACAACACCATACAAACCATCATTGACACCCAAGTCATGAGAGAGAAGTGGCTGATGAGAGAGGACAAAGAACCGTATCCAAGAGTCAAATCCAACGAAAATAGGGGGTGATAAACCCACGTGTGAGCACCCATAATCTAATAGGTAAGTGTGAAGCTGCACTTTAGATGTACAACCACAAAAGCTCACATGAAGGTATACAATGGTAGTATATGGGTTGTACGTTTTGGTGTTGAATGACCAATAATATGTGAAAAGTTAGGATCGATTGACACCGGATTGAGGAACCGAGTCCTCCCATGCTGGACCAAGCCAGAATAATCCACAAAGGGTGATAAATGAGAAATTTTTCCATCCTACCAGAGAATCATGTGGCTATGCCTAGTAGTCCTCTGCACCTGTAGAATGTCGCCATGTGAATATTTTTACACGTCAGTTAATTACACATAAGCAATCAGATAAACACTTGAGGCGGACGTTGCCGTCAAACTGCGAAGGCATATATCAATCTGTATTCATCCTTTCATCCATAATCAGCAAGACAAAAATTTGCAGGTTAAAATTCTTCAGTCCAATTGCTTTACATTTTTTTTTTCAAAAAGAATAACGGTGATAATAAATCACAACAAGTTTCTGTGTTTGAATACAAGATGAAGAAATTTCATCTGGATTTTGCTCGTCCTCTGAAATCTGAAATGGATACACCACCGTCCATATGCCTGTATGAGTCTCCAACCTTAAGAATTAATGGAGGTGGGATTAATTCTGTGTCATTTGATTTATAAATTCATCATGAGTTTATATATATATCAATTGGGGATAACTCATCACCACATGTTCAATCAATTTCTTGTTCTTTGATTTATATCAAAGAATAAAAGATTATGAGAAGTCAAGAAGATGAGGATAGAAAAGAAGAAAAGAAAAAAAGAAAAAAAAAAGGTGCAGATCTGGGTATCAAAGAATAAGGTCTGTAAATAGGGGTATCTATATACCTGCTCTGCAACTTTTTTGTTTACCTAGAGCTATGAAAGCAAGGCGGAAGACGATCAGATCAGTTACAATCTCCGAGTTTCTAACGGCAAAACACAGAGGTTTAGAGCTCTTGTGCTTATGTTGGTTTGTGGTAGTATGTCGCGTAAAAATAGACATTTTACATGTGCGGAGGACAACCAACCATTTCTCGTGATAAAGGCCCAATAGCTGAGGCCAGAAATAACATAAAACAGTAAATAACAATGAAATTTAAGATAGATACCACATGTGGGCCGAAAGCCCAGGCCCAGGCCCATTGAACATGAGGTGTCAGCCCAGTACCCAGCAGATCACACAGCCCAGGCCCATGAAGCCTATTGTGTGAGTTCTTGTACGCTGCCCTCCCAGATTGAAACCTCTGCTGCAAGGGAGACTCCTCACCACCGCCGTACTTCGCGCCGCCCCGTCGGGATCGGACGAGCGAGACGCCGCCAAGCCACGCCCTCCGAACTCCTGCTGAATCGAGCTCCTTCTCCAATGCAGCAAACTCCCAAATCTGTGAAAGACAAGCACAAAACCAACTTGATTCCCTCCTCCGAGCAACGAATACAGGCAACCCTTCACCCGTGCTCGCCGGTGATCTGATAGGCACAGATCGAGGTCGATCTGCCCAACCCGATCTAGAGAACCACTACCATAAAATAGATCTTGGGCGACGAAAAAAAATCGTCGCCCTGTTAAAAAATTTCGTCGCCTAAGTATTTAGGCGACGACATGTCGTCGGCCAAAACGTCGTCGCCAGAACCGCGTCGGTCAAGAACTTGGGCGACGAAAATTCATTCCGTCGTCGCCTAAGAGTAATTTTTAGGCGACGAAACGAATTTCGTCACCTAAAATATACTTTTCGTCGCCCAAAAAATATTCGTCGCTCAAGATTTAACACCTTGGCCGACGAAAAAAAATTTCGTCGCTTAAGATCTTATAACCTTGGGCGACGAAAATAAATATTTTGTCGCCTAAGATCACTACATCTTAGGCGACGATATTTTTTTTTCGTCGTCTTATATGGTAAGTCCTTGACCGACGATTTAGAAATTTCGTCGCCTAAGATATATTTAATTTTTTTTTAAAATAATTAAATAATTTTTTTAAATATATAAATAATGTTTTTTTAATTTTTGCTGGAAATTTTTTTTTCGGCATTTCTTTAAATTTTTCTAATACAAAAATTTAATTAAAAATAACACAAATTTATAAATTTATAAATAATTTATTACAAAAATTCAGTCCATCTGCCTATGGAGGAGAAACTCGAAATCTAACTCATCATTCCCGTTCGGAGGGTCCTGAGGCTGAGGCGGCGGCTGGTCAGGCTGAGGAGGCTGCTGCTAAGGCTGGGGCCACTGAGGGTGGGGCCACTGAGGTAATGGTATAGGCGTAGGCATGGGCGGAAAATCAAGTCCGGCCGCATGTGCAGCGATGCAGGCAGTCATCCACTGTCCCATAGCCGCCTGGTTGGCATTGGTGACTTCATTCAGCCGCTCCATATGCGCAGCCGTGGAAGCCGCATATGATTCCGCCATCACCGCCATCTCCCTCGCTCTTTGGGCTTCCAGCTCAGACTCCCTCGCTCTTTGGGCTTCCAGCTCAGACTATAGACTTTCGAACTGATCCTGTAGCCGACTGTTGCTGCTTGAGGCTCCGGCGGCTCCCTTGCGTTGAAATCCTGGCGTCGTCTTCAGGATCCCCTTTCCAGCGTCTCCCATACCCCGGCAGTAGTAGGTGTTGGAACGCTGCGCGAAGGCAGTAGCCATAATCCGCGCCCCAACGGTAGGATCTGAAGTGTCGATCCTGGACATGGCCTCTGACATGTCATCCTCTGCCGTGCCCGGCCATGTGTCGTTCACCATGCCTCTCATGACCTCTTGCTCCGCCTCCCTCACCCTCGCCTAATTGGATATATTATAAAAATATATTAATATACATTTAATAAAATGTAATTAAAATTAAAAATTAGAAAATATAAGGAACTTACAAGATCCTCCTCAGAATGAGGATATGCCCTCTGAAAGGTCCCCACATAGGGGTTCTCCTCTGGCCGCTCTCGCCGCACGTCGTCCATGATGGCCGAAAACGGCCTCGAACCGGCACGATGGTTGGTTGTGTTCTGTTGCCAGTTCTCAGCGTTCACCCGGGCGAGGTGCTTCAAAAAAATTATCGTTAGTAAATATTTAAAAACATATAATTATAATTAATTCACTAATTAAATTAATTCAAATTTGTTTACGAATTACCTGTTTGTGAGGGTCATTCAACTGCGTGACAAGAAGCCACCGCCACTCGTACTCCTGATACTCGAACTCCTTCGGGGTACCCGAACGGTCGCTCCCGTAATGCTTCCAGTGTAACCGGAGGTCGTGCTTCCACTCCTTGAACCTACATATACAAAAAAATATTAAATATATTATTAAAAAAATAAAATTTAATAAATTATTAAATAGAGGTACCTCTCCCTATGGGCCTTGTCCGCCCAGTCACGTCCCTCCTCGGGAACCACAAACCATTGCTGCATTACCACTTGTTAGTATTTTTTTCGATAATTAAATAATTTATTAGTTAAAAAAATAGTAATTGATCGAGTAAACTCACCGACATCGACTGATGGAGCATCTCCTTCACTCCATCAGGAACCTGGCTCCAGACTCCCCACAACATAGGGAGTCTGGAGCGGATGGTGCCTCCCGCGGCGCGCGTGTACCGGTTTCCCAACGCGGCGTCCACCGGTTTCCCGTTGGAAAACGGCATGGCGATCCGTCCAGCGGACTCGACCGCCCTATCGAGTCCCTTGTTGCTGACGGTGCCTCTCCTGTTCCGCCTTCTCGTTCCGGCGGCTGTGACATTGTGAATCAAATTTAATATTAATAATACATTTTTACAAAAAAAAAAATTAAAATCGACAAAAAAGTAATAATAAATTACCTGACGATGAGGCTGAGCCGACGGATTCGTCTCCGTCCGCCTGCTCGGAGACCCTCACGGGATGAAGAGGCGTGGGAAACTCCCTGTAGATATAGGCCTCGTGCGGTGCCACATGCGGGAGCTGCTCCCGAATAGGTCGACCCTCCTCATCGACGCGAGGTATCGCCGGTATCGTCGGAGGAAGGAAGAGGCCGGACGGCACCATAGGGACCCCGGATGACCCGCCATCACCGTCGGTCGGGGACGACTGTGTGGGGGCATCGCTGCGGGATCGCGACCGGTGAAGTATCTCTGGATGACGAGGAGCCGTCGCTGCGGGACCCGACTGCCCAGCAGAACCCGAGCCGCTCGCGCCACCCCTAAGCGCCGCATATCGGGACATCAACTGCCACGGAAACCCGATCGACGGTGATTCCGACGGGTTGTTTGAGGTACCGTCCGAGTCGTCTTGGCTCCTCGCACCCGAACGTTGTCCAGAAGTTCTCCTCATGGCCATCCTGTTTAAAATAACCATAAATTTATTAAAAATATTTTACCGTCTTATAATTAATTTAACAAAAAATAACCATAAATTTCGAAAAATTATCAACAATAATAGCACAAATAAAAATTAATAGATGTTATAGGATTTATTATTTTTTTATTCACATAACAAATTATTTACATTAATTCGCAATTATTACATCACAAAAATTAATTTACGAATATTTACATCCTTACTCAAAAATAATCCATTATTTTTTACAAAATGCCCACAATATATTTACAATTATAATTTATTTTATTTAATTATTTAATCAAAAATTATTTAATCATTTACAATATATTTACAAATTATTTCCACAAATCCTAAACCCTAAACCGTAAACCCTAATATTTTACAATTATCATTTACATCACAATTTACCATAATTTACATCACAATTTACAATTATCACAACAACAACAATTTACAATTATCACAACAACAATTTACAATTATCACAACAACAATTTACAATTTACTATTATCACAACAACAATTTACAATTATCACAACAACAACAACAACAACAATTTACAATTTACAATTTACAATTATCACAACAACAACAACAACAATTTACAATTATCACAACAACAACAACAATTAAAACCAATTTAGGGTTTTAGGGTTATACCTTAAATTGTGGGTCGGCGTCGGGGTCGGGGTCGGGGTTCCGAATTGGGGTCGGGGTCGGGGTCGGGGTCGGGGTCGGAGAGAGGGAGAGAGAGAGGGCAGAGAGAGGATTTTCAGAGAGAGAGAGAGAGAGGGCTTGGCGGCTGAAGAAATGGTTAGGTTTCCGAATTTTTGCCTTTTATACTGGCGTTCTTGGGCGACGATTCTGTAAAAATCGTCGCCCTGTTTTTTTAAAAATCGTCGGCCAAGATTATCTTGGCCGACGAATTCAAAAATCGTCGCCCTGTTTTTTGAAAATCGTCGGCCAAGATAGTCTACTTGGGCGACGATGTTCTTCATTATAAATCTCGTCGCCCAAGATGAAGAAAATCGTCGGCCAAGAGTCTACTTGGGCGACGATGTTCTTCACTATAAATCTCGTCGCCCAAGATGAATAAAATCGTCGGCCAAGAGTTCTATCACTTGTATAAAAAAGTTATACAACATTAGTACATATAACGTGAGTTTGGTGATCAGAGAAGAGGAATTGAAAACCTACCGTCAGATATGACCCGCATAATGAATTACGTAGGTGGGAAAATATTCAGCTCCATCTGACAAAGATAAGGGCTCGATCCGTCCGGTCAATCGGCGCGGTCAAACCCCTAAACGGACGGAAACGGCTATTCGACCCTCCAAATCACGTAATCTGGCCGGACCTTCAACTGAGAATAGTTTCCAATCGACGAGAATCTTACGGGGCTATAAAAATTTGGTAAAAAATAAATACCCGGGATAGGGTTACCACTAGGTAGAAATAAGAGAATTTCGTTGACCGGAACAACCGGCACCGAAATTTTACCGGAATATCTTAATTTTTCACGGGTTGACGTATTTCACCGTTATGGTCATATCTTATTTCACAACTTTTTTGCGTTTGAGGCCTCTACGTATACGTTGTCTTCAAAACGACACTTAAACTCAACACTTATATGAAAAAGTTATACAACATTAGTACATATAACGTGAGTTTGGTGATCGGAGAAGAGGAACTGAAAACCTACCGTCAGATATGACCCGCATAACGAATTACGTAGGTGGGAAAATATTCAGCTCCATCTGACAAAGATAAGGGCTCGATCCGTCCGGTCAATCGGCGCGGTCAAACCCCTAAACGGACAGAAACGGCTATTCGACCCTCCAAATCACGTAATCTGGCCGGACCTTCAACTGAGAATAGTTTCCAATCGACGAGACTCTTACGGGGCTATAAAAATTTGGTAAAAAATAAATACCCGGGATAGGGCTACCACTAGGTAGAAATAAGAGAATTTCGTTGACCGAAACAACCGGCACCGAAATTTTACCGGAATATCTTAATTTTTCACGGGTTGACGTATTTCACCATTCCGGTCATATCTTATTTCACGACTTTTTTGCGTTTGAGGCCTCTACGTATACGTTGTCTTCAAAACGACACTTAAACTCAACACTTGTATAAAAAAGTTATACAACATTAGTACATATAACGTGAGTTTGGTGATCGGAGAAGAGGAACTGAAAACCTACCGTCAGATATGACCAGCATAACGAATTACGTAGTTGGGAAAAAATTTATCTCCATCGGACAAAGATAAGGGCTCGATCCGTCCGGTCAATCGGCGCGGTCAAACCCCTAAACGGACGGAAACGGCTATTCGACCCTCCAAATCATGTAATTTGGCCGGACCTTCAACTGAGAATAGTTTCCAATCGACGAGACTCTTATGGGGCTATAAAAATTTGGTAAAAAATAAATACCCGGGATAGGGCTACCACTAGGTAGAAATAAGAGAATTTCGTTGACCGGAACAACCGGCACCGAAATTTTACCGGAATATCTTAATTTTTCACGGGTTGATGTATTTCACCGTTCCGGTCATATCTTATTTCACGATTTTTTTGCGTTTGAGGCATCTACGTATACGTTGTCTTCAAAACGACACTTAAACTCAACACTTGTATAAAAAAGTTATACAACATTAGTACATATAACGTGAGTTTGGTGATCGGAGAAGAGGAACTAAAAACGTACCGTCAGATATGACCAGCGTAACGAATTACGTAGGTGGGAAAAAATTTAGCTCCATCGGACAAAGATAAGGGCTCGATCTGTCCGGTCAATCGGCGCAGTCAAACCCCTAAACGGACAGAAACGGCTATTCGACCCTCCAAATCATGTAATCTGGCCGGACCTTCAATTGAGAATAGTTTCCAATCGACGAGACGCTGACGGGACTATAAAAATAAAAAATATTACCTTACAATTTAAATGTGTTTTATTTTATTTTAATTATTCGGATTACTCTTGGCCGACAAAATTAGTGTAATTCGTCGGCCAAGATAATACTTGGGCGACGATATATGTTAAATTCGTCGCCCAAGAGTAAAATAAAAAATCCTGTATAATGAAATTTAAATGTGTTTTATTTTATTTTAATTATTCGGATTACTCTTGGCCGACGAAATTAGTGTAATTCGTCGGCCAAGTAAAAATAAAAAAATAAAATACTTAGGCGACGATATAAATATCTTAGGCGACGAAATATTGTTTCGTCGCCCTAGTTTCTATATTAGGCGACGAAATTTAGCCTTAGGCGACGATTTTATTTTCGTCGCCTAAAGTTGAACTTTAGGCGACGATTTTTTTTCCTTGGGCGACGATTTTTTTTTCGTCGGCCAAGTTTTCTATTAGGCGACGAAAAAAAAAATTGTTGCCCGTTTTTTTCATTTCGTCACCCAAAACTCATTTTCTGGTAGTGAACCACTTCACGTGCCCAAGACCACGCTTCTGCTGCATGTGTAGTCACACCACTATCTTGAGAACAAACCTCTTTAGAGAGGGAACTAGAGAGAGGAGAGGAGAAGAGAGAGAGAGAGAGAGAGAGAGAGAGAACAAACCTCTGCACTAGCAACAGCATTGGACATCAAGTTAATAATCTTTTCAACTAACGAAAACAACACAGCCACATTCCTTTGCTTTGAACAAACTGTCTCACTAGTTAGAGAAGATCCCAAATTCTTATTTGCTTCATTTCTCAAATAAGCAAGTGTTGGGCAAAAATTGTAAACAACTGTATATACCCAACATAACTTCACCCTGTCTTATCGACTAAGATAGGGTTTTGATTTTTTATCTGGTTCGACCCATTCAGAATAAAATAAATTAAATTCCTTAATTACAACCCCTGTATTTCAGGGGAAAACCCTTTGATTCGATTACAAAGTACCAACGAGAACTGTGTATGTTTGAGGGTGTTTGGACTGGAAGAATCTAACTGGTGGTGTCAGGGATTATGTTTGGAATTTTGGTTGCATCTAGTGGTTTGCTAGACTGCCTACGTACCCCTTTGTGAGATCAAACCGACCGTAGTTCAAAAGAGGTTTGTAGGCTTATTGGCTTAATGCCGGCTTTTGGTTTAACAGACGTATTTGTGAGTCTGTTGTCTTGTGTTTTTTGTAGACACTCAATTTGGTAGAGTATCTGTTAATAATGGCACCCAGAAAAGGTGAGGCAGTGGCGTGACAAAAGGCTTGAATGGCTTTGGGCTCAGTCTTTGATAATGGCGCAGGCGATCTCTGTGTGCAGGCGAACTACTCCTTCATGCGGACTCCGCGTGTGTGTCAGCAACTCTGCGTGTATGTCTGAGAGTGGACTCCGCGTATGTGTCTGTGAGCGGACTCTGCGTGTATATATGTAGGCGGACTCCGCGTGTTCACTTGTGGGCGGACTCCGTGTGCATGTCTCCGCGACTTGCTTCATCTTTTGCATGAATGGATCTCGCCCCGCTTGCGTCATCATCTCGCCTCGCCTGGGCTTAACTCGTCATCCATTATATTTTTGTCTTTGCTTGAATATCAGCTCGCCACCCCTCAAGGTTCCTGCCTTGGCTTGGATGTTGGTTCGCCACCCCTTAGGGTTCCTGCCTTGGCCCGAATGTTGGTTCGCCACCCCTTAGGGTTCCTGCCTTGGCGCGAATGTTGGCTCGCCACCCCTTAGGGTTAAGTAACATCGTCACCCCTTAGGGTTAAGTCGCCTCGCCACCCCTTAGGGTAAAAGTCACGTCGCCACCCCTTAGGGTTAAGTAACCTCGCCACCCCTTAGGGTTAAGTAACCTCATCACCCCTTAGGGTAAAAGTCACGTCGCCACTCCTTAGGGTTAAGTAACATGTTTCTGCTTTGGCGGGGTGTAAGTTCGCCTCTGCCTTAGGGCTTTGGACCCGTCTCGCGAGGGCGCGCGGACTTTGGTTTGCAGGACTCTATCATCTTTTCTTTGATTGAGTCGTCTTTTCCTTGATGAAGTTGATGAGATTGCGCGAACCACATAACTCCAGACGCCTATCCCTGTTTGGTTGGAAGTTGGACTTGAGGAAACTGCTCTTGTAAATTGAGGTGTCGTCTCCTTCTTTTTGATCTGGTCAAAGACTTGTTAAGACATCAAAGGTGAATTCCTGCTCTTCGAACCCGCGTTGATTATTTGTTTCCTTCCCCTTGCATGGCTTGTTATGCGAGCTGCATGGTCATATGTTTGTTGTAACAAGGGAGGAAGGGGGCGATGTCGCCTCGCCTTTAGACTTGAAGACTACCTCGCGGGGTCATCACGCTAGGGGAGATGGCGTCGCCCTCGGGCTTCCGGCGGAGTGATACAGAAAGATAAAGGCAGCTGCAAAAAAGAAAAGAAAGTTAGAATGGGACTCCACCTTTTGTATGGCTCGCCGCTTGTTTTCTGTTTTTCCTTCTTCTGCGCTTCGCCTTCTTCTCTCTGTTTCCGCGTGTGGTCCTCTCGTCTGTCTCTGTGTCTTTTTTTTTCTCTTCTCCTTGTGCCTCTTTATATAGAGTGCACGGTTTGGAAGATGAGTTTGTATTTGACTTTTGTTGTCCAGCCGTTTGCAAGAGTTGTATTTGAACTCTGAATCATTGTGCATGTAGCAAAAAAAATAAGTATTTATGCATTTATATATTTTTTAAATACTTTTTTTTATTTTTTATTTATGCATATTTTTTTGCCGATCAACAGCAAGTGCATTCAATACAACACCACCCTCAACTCTCAGTCAGCCGGAACATGCTCTTCCTTCCCATCAAGTTCACCTACATTATCTACCTCCCCTATCAACCACCCCTCCCCGAAAATCCTCACCATAGCCAAGCGCCTCCATCTTCTCAGCGGCTCCAACACAGTTTTGCAAACATCCACAACACCATCACGCATATAATTCTGCCACTTTCTATCCGAAAGCACACGAAGCGAGTCATGAAGCCGCGGAGAATTCATTTTCCATGATGACAAAATACCAGAAAGCAGACGAAGAGCATCAAACTTGGCAGCATTGTGCAACAAAGCAAAGTGCCTTGCCAATGTAGCCTCAATCACTGCCAGCTCCGCCGCGTACACATCAAGAAACACCACTTTACTAAGTAAACCTTGCACAAGCTTAATGGCAACAAGTTCAGGTAAAATTTGTATATAAGAAGCCAGCGATTTGATGAAGCCAGCAGAATTGAACAATGTAGTGGCGCCCTTATCGGAAGCTGTAGAGACCAAGTAGAGAAACTCATAGCATTCTTGGAGAATTGGGTCTGATTCTTTGGACGTTGAGACGAGTTTGAGTACGAGTGGGATCTTGGAGATGATGTCGTTTGCGGCGGCGATTTCGGAATGCGGCAGAAGGAGGCGAGGGCGGTGGCGGAGCGGAGGAGTTGATGGAGGAAGTGGGGAGGGAGGGCGTGGTAGATGGTGTGGAGAGAGGAGAGGTCGTTGGCTTTGCGAAATTGGGTGACGAGGTCAAGGCCGGCAAGGCGCTGGTGGTTTGTGGCGGACTTTAATAGTTTCAAGCAGTCGTGAACCCGCGGCGGCAGAGATTGAGTGTCTTGCTGTGAAGCCATGGGTGGTTTGAGAGCTGATGAGTGTTCCGATCGAAGAGATTGAAAGAGAGAGTGTCTTGGAGGGTTTCTTTTTTCTTTGGTTTTACTAAACTTGTTTATGTTTGTTTCGCTATCGTACTTGGAATGGTGTTGTTTAGGAATAGGAAAGGGATCGATATATATGTATCTTTGAATTTGTGACCAAAACATCATATTTTCTTTAGAGAAATATTCTTTAATCGACCTTATGATAAATATTTTATGGGAAAATTCTTATTCTTTGTTTGTGGATTTGGAAGACAATAAATGACACTGACAATGGAGATATAATAGTCAAAACCTATAAAGTTGTGACCAAAAGGAAGCTTTGCTTATTGATGATGTTGTTGAGGAATCAACCGAAACCACTCCTATACCACCATAAAGTTGTCTCCTCCTCTCAACTTACACATCAAGATCAATATTGATGAGTTAGTTCAATGGAATTCAGCTGCAGGAGAATACGATTTGAGGAACCATTAAGGCAATATTAGGGAAGGCAACTATATGTCTATACCAACTGCTGAAGTTATGGTATTCAATCATTGTTTAGTCAAAGCAAAGGAATAAGGTTACAGAACATCTAAGTGGAAAAGCGACTCAAAACAAGCAATACCATGTTCGACACTGCTTAATATCAATCATACAATATATTAAAAGTATTGCAAGATCGTTCTCTTTCATTTCTTTCAAGCATGTGTTTAGAGAAACCAACTTTGTGGCAGATGTCTTTGCTCATGAAGGACACCAACTCATGAGTGGCACATATAGAGTAATAAAATTCTCAGCACGGCTACTAGAACCATATTAATCTCAGCACGGCCATATTAATCTTAATATGGTATTATTTTTAGGGTGTTTTGGAGTTGGGTATTAAGATAGTGGATCGGGAGAAACCGGTTTGGAAAAGCCCCAACCCTTTCTCTTTTCTCTCTCTTCTTCCCCGAGCTTCTTTCACCTTGCCGGATTTCTCCACCTCCATCCGACGCCGTTCGGCCAACCTAGGCCGCCTCACTGGTCCGGATCGAACCACCGTCTCCTCCTCCCTTCTTGGGCTGGTGACCGGGCGTGTAGCGCCGCCATGAGAGAGATAACTCAGCTAAAAGCCCCTACTGCCCGTAGTGTTCCGTTGCAAGAACTCCCTCCTTCGGCCGCCATAGCCGGCGTATTTTGGCTCTTCTTGGAGCTCTCATCTAGGGTAGCAATCCCTCAAAGGAAATTGGCTCAATTCGATCTTGGTAAGGAGAAATGTATAATTGAAGTTCTATGGCTCAATTTAATATTTTGGTTCGATTAGCCTAGTTAAGCTCGAAATTAGACTTTGTGCTAGTTAAGAAAGTTGTAGAGCGGGTTGAGAAGAAGATGCTGTTAAAATTTGGTAGGCATTGGAGGTCGCCTGAGTCGGTCGCCGGCCACCGTTGCCGTGAAGTGGATTGTCAGGGTTTTAAATGTGTAATATTAAGGGGAGTTTAATGATATGAAGTTTAGAACTTTTGGAGAAGTTTTGAATAGGTTTTGGATTTTTGAAAGATTGGTGAAGGCGCTTAATTGGTTAGAAATCCGGTCGTTGGATTAATGTTGTTTAGGGTGTAGAAGGTCGGTTTAATCGATTTAGGAATGGCGAAGTTGGGCAAAGATAAGCGTGGATAAAGCTCATATTTAATTTTACCTATTTTGTTTAAGTATTGAATTTTAGTGGGAATTTAATTATATATTTAGAAATAGGACGTGAGGAGGTTTAAGCAGAAGAGACCTTAGATCGATGTCAAGTTTATGCCTAAAGTTGTGAGTGGACTTTTATTTTAATTAAAATGCATACAATTGTTTACTGTTGAGTAATTTATTTTGTTGGAGCTTTTGAAGTCATTTTATTTGACGATTTTATTTATTTTGTAGAGTTACAGAAAATGAGATTTTGGGTAAATTATAAATGTTTTTATGAGGAGAGTATGTATATAAATGCTAACTAGCCATATGTGTCTGTCCACCTTAATGACGTAGTATATATCCGCATTATGGTGTGACGTGAGCGTTGGACGCAAGTGTATTAGCCATATATGAGTGTCTAATTCATATAGAGGGTATGAACACATATTTATACTAACCGTCTGTCCACCTTAATAGCGTAGTGTATCACCGTATTAAGGCGTGACGTGAGCGTTGGACGCGAGCGTAGTAGCCCTATATAAATTATTTTAAATATATTAATTTATATAGGGAGTATGAGTGAGTGTAAATACATACATATATTGATATATAGTTTTGAGGTGAAGATGCTTGATATTTATGAGATAAAGGATTTCTTACTAGAAACACGCATTCGATTTTCTTTAGGAAAGCATAAATGTTGATAATTATTTTATTTATTTTTGTCCACTCACTAACATTTGCAAATGTTTTTCCATGTGTCATTCGGGCGTACATAGAGAAGAGGCATAGTCAATAGTATAGTTTCCGCTCATTTTTATATTTATAGTTCATTTCCTCTCAAATAGAGTTGCTCTGAACTATGATTATTGGTTCCGAGATTATTCTTATTAAAGTTAGTAAATATTTTTAGAAGATGTTGTGATTTTGGGGAGCGCGAAGGCTCCATGAGTTTAAGGTTGGATTTGGATTTTTCAGAAGTGTTTGCAGGTATTATTATTAGGAAATATTGTTCATTTTCAAAGAGGGTTATATCGAATTTTTGATAAATTTTCTTTGAAGGTGGTCCCCGTAAGATTTACTTCGGGTTTTATGATAAAATTTAGGATGAATTCTGACATTTGTACTGTCTTATTGATAAATGTTGATTACTTGATTTATAGATTAGATGAGTTAACGCCAACAAACGAACCAAATACCTTATTCTCGTTGTCCTTGCAATCTCCAGTAAGACTTTTTGGGGGAGGAAATGAACTGTTTCTGAATCAAATTTGTTGAAGAAGAGAAATAGGACTATAGGGTTCTTTTCTTTCTTTTTCTTTGGGTACAAATCAATAAATGCCGGGGATGATCCGTATATGCATGATGATGAAAGAAGCAGGAAGATACTTGGATTATTGTGGGTCACGGTGATGTAGAAAGAAAGCTTGCATTATTGCTAAAGGGCGGGCCTATATTGTTCCCGAACCAATAATGTGATGTGCACTGTCAAGTTAAAGTTGATAACATTATCATGGCAATAGTACCCTTAATTCGAGTGGCTAGAACGATATAAAACTCATGGGGTAGAACATGTAAGTGTTAAGATGATAGAGCTCAGTGAGTTAGGTAAAAATGCCGACAGCTGTCTTGGTAAACAAGAAACTGATGCTATTAGTGGTAAAAACTCATCAGCTTGATTTTAGCCAAAAGGCACATGAGTCTCAACCAAATAAGATGGTCTTAAGTTACTGGTGTTGTTGCCATCTTTTACCATCCTACAACAGGAGTAGCAGCTCTCAAGAATATATATTTTGCAATTGCAACTCCACTCTCTTTATTTTCTTGTCTTATATACATGTGGTGCATCTTCCCTTGTAACATCACCATCACTGCTCCACTCTCTTGTAACATATTGTCACTCCTTTGGTTTGGCTTCACTACATGCCCCTTCTTTGTCCCAAGTGTTCCATCTAGATGAGCTGGGTGAAGATGTTCATAGAGGGTTTGTTTTGTAGTTTGTGTAGTTTTTTATTGAAATCGAAAAGAAAAAAAAAACCTGTAAACATAAAAAGGTATGAATTGGCATATATGTAATTGATGTAAGTCCATAAAATCTGAGGCGCAGAGTATTGTCCTTGTTTAAAAATCACAAACTCACAACTGAAACTCTTTTTTTAATCTTCGTCTTCCTCATAACTAAAGTGCAAAAGTTCAAACCTAGCTAATATATAAGGCCATCTCCAATCGATGTGCTACAGTGCACGACCACCAATCCTTCCGTCACTATATTTTGGAAGTTCAATCATTGCTACATCAAGGCACTTCTTACAAGTGTGGTCGGAGAAACGTCACCGGCCGGTGCATTGAGGCATTGAGCCACCATAGATGGTCTTCTAGATTGTTCCATTCTCTCTCAGTCCATATCTTTCCGTGAGCAACCAATGGGGAATCCTCATTGGAAAGAATTCACTATGATCAAAAGGATGGTAATGAAGATTGAAGAATAGCTAGGAACGTATTGGACCAAATAACAAATAATCAAACATAGATCCCAACATATTATAATTAAGTAACAAGAGGTTCAATACTGGATGATGAATAATCAAAGGAAGATCCGCAACAAATTTAAACAGCCAAGATCAATAATGTAAGAAAACAACTGATGATCATTTGACATGACTATGGCGCTGAACACACTAAAACTAAACTTGTGACAACAAGTGCAATAACAAGTGAACAAGGTGCAATTGAGATCACAACTCCTAAACTTGTTGAGGATGCAGCAGGAGAGTCTGCTGCCGAAGGGGCTTCTGGTGAGTCGGCACTGGACTGTGGAGATTGCGAAATCGGGTGAGGTTCCATCACTTCAACCACCAGTCGCTGGCCATTCTTGCAGTGATCTGGGACTCCACTGATGAAGTAGAAGGGGCCAGACCTATCAAGCTTCATTATGCTCTTCCCGTTATCAAATGCGATTATCGGATTCCTTGTGTCGCAGTGGTAATATCCCCATTTGTCTACCTCAAGAACTGAATCATTCTTGTACTTGAAAGCTGTACGTAAAACAAAACAACAGTATCAAATTAGAAGCCAAAGTTTGCAAACAGTTACAGATTCAACCAACAGTTACATTAAGAAGTCACATACTCCCAGTATACTATTCAGTTAGAGAGAGAGTAAAGATAGAACTCACAGAGTGAATCTCCAACATGAAACCTGTTCTTGGTAGCCCAGTCGGAGTAGACAGCGGAGTTGTTTGAGCCAGGCTGCTGCCAACCAAAATCATCACCAACTTGGAATTCCGTAGCAGAAGAGTTTACAACAACAAGCGCCAAGAAAAGCATCATCAAGAAAGACCCCATGAAAGAAGCAGCCATGTTTTGTTCTCAGAAGATTAGGGAAGCAATGGAAATGGAACTGAAAACTGGCCTGAAGAAGAGAAGATGTAAGTATATATAACGGTTGCTTGGAGATCGTGTGGAGAATATGGAACACGTTGCAGTCTCTTGGTCATTGTGTGCCTTTCGGCGGTTAACTTTCAGTTCAAATACGAATACTGGACTGGGTGCTTCAGAATTCTGTTTTTTTTTACTTCCATGCTGATGATATTAATTAATGTCGTCACGTTTTTTGCTTTGTTTCTTTACGTTAATTTTATTGAAAATTTTGAAATTCCATCATTAAAAAAAAATGGGCATACCTTTTTGGTATACAGGATGGGAATATTTTTTCTGTGACTCCTTCATATGTCTTGTTCCTCTTTTTTGTATAAGAACACCATGCTTCTGGAACTCATTTTCATTTACCAAACTAATTCATTGTTCCATCACTAATTTTAGCCACTAAGATAATGGAGAAAAGTAATACTCATAGATTTTCACTCGGAGGTTAATGTTGATGTTTTAGTGTTTAAAAGTTATGTAGGAATGTAAAAGTAATTTAGATTTGAAATTAGTATTATAAACTCAATAGTTAGCAACAATGAACAAAGTCAACTTATATTTCAGCATGAACACCTGTATATCATTTCTTGAACTTGATTAGTCCTGGCTTACTGACGACTAAGTGACGAGATAATAAACTCAAAGATTTGTAGAGAAGTTAACATAGAATTCGTTCAAGACATATTACCTCATTTATGCAAATGTTCTTCACCTTTTCCCATGTATGAATTTAAACTTACTTAATGAATACTTGTTTTAGATTAATTTGGCATGCACCCAATTTAGAAGTGCTATAGATTTTTCCAGGTATCTGACTATAGGATAGGTACGAGAGACCAATATGAGGCAAACTCTATTTGAGGCAAAAGAGGGAACTAATATACATGCTGCAACTGCTTTGATGTCCGTGTTATGCTGCAACTGCTTTGTTGTTATTTGAAATCATAGAAATAGTTACAAAAACAATCAACAGTGAGATACCTCATAATGCAGTAGCCTGTCTAAGTTTACTTGTGAATTTTTTTTGTTCACCTTTAAAGGTTAAATAGATTCAAATGGTCCTATCAAGATTCAAATAGGTTAAAATGAAAATCATACCATTGAAAAATTATAGATTTCAAAATCAAACAAAAGAATTTTTAAGGGTTTCCCCTCATGAGGTTGTCATGTTGCTATACTTGACCATCCGTTTTATATCTGCTCCTAATCTGCATTACACATCTACATTCGATCCTCAGGGCATGATATACATGCTCTCAAAATCAATGACCAATACATGTACCAAAAGCAGCTCATGTATTGCTTGCTTCCACGTCAAAGATCAAGGAATGTGCTGTACGATTTTCTCCACATCTAGCTCATAAGTTACTACCTGAAACTAATTCCTTTTGCTTCATCATTTCCTGGAACTGCTTTCTTTTAGCAGCCCGGATGTCAAGTAAACTAGGTGGTACAGGTTTGAGTGAACCATGTAACTCAACGAGGTTAAAGAAATCTTGTTTGGTCAGACTCTTCTTCTTAACAAGTTCATCGACCACAGCATCCATGAGCTTTCGGTTTTGCTCCAGAATCTGCAATGCAAAACAATGGCATGTTCCCTTTATTACGATAAGGATGATGGGAAACCTCAGTAAAGAGACTGATTGTCCGGCATACCTCTTTTGCACGTTCATAACACATGTTGACAATCTGCAATGCCTGCACGTCGAGGTCCTGAAACAAAATTCATTACGATAGATTAAGAGTACATTCAGTCTTCTAGCATTCACTTCTTAGTTAAGGAGCATGGACAGATACAGAAATTGGTACTCACAGGGCCAAAGACCAATGACCATGTTTCAAATTGATCAGTAATATGACAAACACCAAAACCAAACTCAGAAAATGATAAGTGAATAAAGATTGTATTACATTGAGACGATCTGCCACCCAGAAATTAGATAGACCATAATTTTTCTCAGAAAGGCCACTAAGAACATACGTCCGTGCAGCTGACCTAGCATTGTCTGCTGTTTCAGCCCATATTGTACTTAACTGGAGCAATCAAAAGTACAAGAAAGATATTTTAGTTATTCTAGTTTGAAAGATAATTTACAGCAGAGTTCTTACATCAAGCCCCATAATTTACCATACAAGAACCTAACTGTGCATAAATTGAAGATTTTCTTTACCTGACCCTCACCAAACCAAAGTTCATCAGCTGCACGCGGTGCTAGTTGAACAGTAATATGATCCAGTAGGGATTGCCGACTTCACAACATTGGAGATATGAGAAGTGTTAGAAGGAAAAAAGAAAATAAAACAATGAACATGAGTGTCTAATGCACTTTCAACAATAAGGAACACAAATGATCTAACAGAACTGAAGCAACATCTACTTGGACTTGCATATTTCAGTAACCAAGCAGATTTGTTGTATTTTAAACATTTTAGATCCTTTTGTTGACATGCTCTGATTGTACCCCTAATATCTGTACTATATACAAAAAGTGAGAATGCGGGTAAACAGTAAACCTACTCGCTCCTTTTTCTTTTTATCAATAAACGGTAAACCTTCAGAAAAGAGACACTTTACTTGTACGCTGAGCCATATTCAGGAATAAGGTCTCTCTTTCCCTTTATTTCTAATAAACAAAAGAAAGTCGTCAAATCTATTCTGATATTTGTACTCCTGCTATCATCATTCATCTCATAAGTAGAGCCTACTTCCAATTTAAGCTTCAATCAACTTGAATCAAGAAGAACATAACAGATTTCTGTGGTAACGATTTAAAAATCCAAATTACTTTATGCCCTTAATATGAATATGAGGAAATCTCTATCGTCAGTTTGAATTAATACTTTCCATATGATTAATAGACATGTTATCAACTACCTCTTCCTTTCTCTACATAACTATTCTGAACTCTGATTATTATAGTCAATAGTTATTGTGCATTCCACATGTCAATGAGCTACTTGTCTTTTAAATCAAGACAAAGAATTGGGGATCAGTATGTCTTACGTAAGCGTTCCCTCTTTGAAGTTGATAGGATCCATCTTCATCCTAACATAACCCAATTCCCTACCAGCTCTAGGAGCAATTGTGACCTGCACCGTATGAGAAACTATCATAAGATATACACTTCATATTTTCTTTTCCTTTCTACTCATTGTTACCATAAATGTACATTTAGAAGAGGACAAGTGAAACTAGGGAATAATACTTGTGAAAATCTTAAAAGAAAACATTTGGTTAAGTTTAAAATTTTAAGTCAATGAATCCAATGACAAAGAACAAGAAATTTAAGAAAGACATTGGAACAAAAAATTTATCAGGTAAAGACTATTCTAATCTTTAACTCACATTTGAGAAACAGGGACGACCAACAAACACCAAACATTTGTGTGGACTAAGTTGCCCAACATGTAAAGGTAGTGCAGAATAGAAACAATTAATTATCTTATGCTATGAAAAGGTAAGACAAAAGATGCTACGAGTTTTCAGACAAAATATGAAAAGGTAAAACAAAAGATGCTTTGAGTTTTCAGACCAAAAAATAAAGGAAGAAACGCTTGAGCTAGGGGACCATACAAACTCAATGTTTTTTAGATCAGGAAAGTTTGCAGCAACAACAGCCATCGCTGCTTCATTAATCGCTACTTGCTTCCATGTATCAATGCTTCTGTCCTTCCTATCTAGCATTCCTCTTTCTTCCATTTGTGCAGCTTGTAATAGGTCATCGGTAGTAATCTGCATATATCACAACCGCAGGCATTCAAAAAAAGGGACACAAGATGTGGCATAAATAACTAAATCAGATGTGACACAACATCTGAAATCTCCCTAATCAACACCCAAAAAAAAAAGCATCTGAAATCTTCAAAACATTAGCTGCTAATAGAGCTCATAGTACATAACCATGCGAGCAAGGGAATATACAGAAGTATAATAGCTACATGACTTTCACACCAATGGATGTAACATAATGTTGCAAACTAAGCCTTCAAAAGTGTTTGTTTTCTTTTGCTCCTTTTTCTCTTCTTCTGCCTCTTTAATTAGAGTTTAGAGGTATAGGTTCTTTGGTTAATTAAGGGGAGGTAATACCTCAGTTCTTCCATCACGCATCATGTTGATTGCAGCAACCTCGACTATATTAGCTAGCTCCGCACCAACCATTCCATCACTCATACTTGCAATAGCCATATAGTCCACGTCTTCAGCCATTGGTTTCTTGCGCGCATGGACCTATAATCAGGACACAGAAAGAAACTGGAAAATTATAAGCCGGTCATGGAAACAATAAGAATTAAGAGCAATGCCAGATATAAAGCCAACTACCTTCAAAATTTCAATGCGACCTATAAGACCAGGCTTAGGGATAAATATCTTCCGATCAAATCGTCCAGGTCTGACAAGGGCCGGATCTAGAATGTCTGGTCTATTTGTGGAAGCAATAGTGATCACTTCCCCTCTTCCTTCAAACCCATCCAAGCAAACAAGAAGCTGGAGTATAAAGAAAACATTGAACAACTTTTAGCTTTTTAGTTATAAAATAAAAATATAAATAATAAAACAAATGCCTAAAAGGTTCAAGCATTCATCCACAACCAACCTGGTTAAGAGTTGCGTCACGTTCTTGTCCACCAGAACCCTTGATCAAACCACGCTCCCTTCCAACAGCATCCAACTCATCAATGAAGACAACTGATGGAGCCTGTGCACACAAACACAACAATGAAATGCAATGTGCAACTACACTACATCCAATACTAAACAGGATGAACAAGAAAGGCTTAGCATTTTCAAATATGGTATAAAACCTCAATAATAATACTGAAATGCATTAGCCAGAACATATCAATGACAGGTAATAAGAGGAATGAGAGAAGGAACAAAAAGTGAGTACAACTGAATAGCTAATGTCCCCTTACGTTATCCTTTGCTTCCTGGTAAAGTGCTCGGACACGAGAAGCACCCACACCAACATATATCTCCACAAACTGAGAGGCCGAAATGGAAAAGAAGTTGACTCCTGCCTCACCAGCAACAGCTTTTGCAAGCAAAGTCTTCCCCACTCCAGGAGGGCCACAAAGAAGTATCCCACCTGATTAACAAAACAATCACCCTAAATATATAAGCCATATATGAAGAAAATACTTACTATTTTTTTCTATCTCATCGGTCCTTATTTATGATTTCAGCATATCGATTTACCCTTAGCCTATTTTTTTTTTTTTCAAGTTTATGGACAAATTCTGCCTATTTTTACATTTAGGATTTACATATACAACATATATCACTGTCAAGAGTGAATTTCTTATTATTTAGATATTTCGATTTTAAAAAGAAACACAAAAGTAAAATATTTTGAGAAACAGAACAAGTCAATTTACTTTCACCGGAATCACGCATAACCACTCCGATCAGGACACGATAAAAGGAACATTTTAGTCAATAATCACTCGCGGAAGTTAGAAATTAGAACACAAGGGCAAATCATAAATGTGATCCAATGCAATACACACATAAGCTCACATAAGAAAAAGCTATCTCATAACGCCAATAAGAATGCAGCATTGCTGCAGAAACCAACCTGGAATTTTAACTCCTCGTCTCCTATACATTTCTCCATGGGTGAAGAACTTGACAATCTCCTCAAGCTCGAGCCTGATCTTCCCAAGCCCCGCAACATCCGTAAACTTGACATCCACACCTCTCTCCAAATACTGAGGCATCCTCTTATTATGCGCTCGTCTCACACGAGCCCCAGACCTCATGAACTGCATTGCCATCTTCATATAAGGATTCTGCTCCCCTTTCCCCGGCTCCCCCTCCTCATCCTCCTCGCCACCCTCAATCCCCTCCATCCTCTCCAAATCCCTCATCTTCTTCCTCTCCTCGGCCTCGGCCTGCTCAATCTTCAACCTATCCTCATAATCCTTCTTCTGCCTCCTGTAACTAAACACCACAGTCCTGTAAAATATGTAAAAGAACACCAACCCAAGCGCGGTGGCCACATTCGAGTCCTGAGCCAAATTGGCCCACACATTGGCCATCTCCAAGTAATTCCGGCGAGCCTCCCTCAACGACTCGTCGTGCTTCTTCTTCCTCGCCTCTCTCCTCAACCTCCTCTCCTCCTCCTTCTTCTGCGCCTTCATTGCCCTATCAATCATCTCCCTCTCACTCCTCATCCTCTCCAGCTCCTCCTTCCTCTGCATCTTGAACGCCTCCCTCGCCTGCCTCAGCTCCGCCGCTCTCTTGCTCTCCTTCTTCGCCGGCTTCCTCGTCCTCGTTAACCACGCCACCACCGCCGGCATTTTCGCCAGGAAACTCAAATAAGGCAGCGGCACCTCCGGCGGCTTCACCGGCGGCGTGTAGGCGTTGACGCACAAAGACTCCAAGCTCAGCTTCTCCCATTCCTCCCAGAACCTCCTGTCCGCCTCCGCCGGCGGCAGAACGGTGCGCAGCACTCTCGAATCTTCGAGAACAACCAAGACCGGCTCGGCCTTCTGCCGCAATTCGATCCCCGGCGGCTTGATGACGTGCTTGAGCTTCGATTCGCGGCTGAGCTCGAGTAACTGAGTGTAGGGGATGCGGTTGGAGACGACGGGGAGTCCCTGGGACCAGGACTTGAGCTCCTGAGGAGACAAGGCTTCGGATTTTCTGGAGGCGGAGGATTTCTTGGAGGCGCCTGGCTTTTTGTCCTTGACGGCGGCGCGTGAGGTTGGGGTTTGGGGGAGGGAGGCGGAGATGACGGTTAGAGTGACGGAGAGCTTGAGGAAGTCGAAATTGGGCTTTTTGGTCATTTCGTCGTCGTCGTTGTCGTTATCGGGAGCGGTGGAGAGGTGGGAGGAAATGGAGGATTTGGGTGGGGGTTTTGGGGTCTTGGGGATGGGATTTGGGGGTAGGGATGAGGATGAGTAAGAGCCCAGAAGGCACTGCAAGGCCATTGTGGAGGGTTTGTTATATGAGGAAAGCTGGTGTATGCTACATTTGAGAAGCGAAGGTGGGTTTTGGGATGAAGGTGAGTTTTTTGAGCTGGGTTTTTGCAGAGCTCACTACTCTGGGTTTTTGCAGAGACGACATGCGAACGTCGTCGTTTTGGTGTAATTTTATTGCCTTCAAAACGGAGCGTTTCAACGTCAATGGCTCACAGCATGAAAGAAAAGAGTAATTTTAAATAAACACTTTTAATCTCTTAATACACACGTTTATTAATTTATGTTTCACATCAAATATTTTAAGTATGTTTAATGATCAAAACATATATACATCAATTATTAAAAAAAATTTAAAAAATCAGAATTAGAAGTCTCATCTCCTACCCTAAAACCATCGAAACAACTACTTCTTCCCTAAACTATAAAAATTTGACTATTCTCCACCATTCATAGTTTTAAACAAACACAAAAACAAAAAACAAAAAATCTTTTAGAATTCATGACCCGAATTTCGACTACTACCAACTAATCATATGTATTGTTCAATTAACATCAGTTCATTTGAGTTCTGTCTTTTTTTTCTTTGTTCTTTTTTGTATCAGTTTTAGTTTTGATCTTACAGACCATTTTGAAGTACTACATGTTCATCTTGACATGTTGTATTGAAAAAAGTATGTATATATGTTTAATAGCTATCACTACACGAAATCTCGTCCTTAGGATCTTGGAAGACGAATTATTCGTAGTCTAAGTTTCGTCGCCTAAGTGTCGTGAGGTAGACACTTAGGCGACGGAACTAAAGTTAGTCGTCGACTAAGAGAAATCATACCCGACGGATCTTTTCATGCCTTGTCGACAAACTCGTTCGTCGATACGAATCTCTGTCGACGGAATGTTTCTGTCGGAAGGATTTTTAGCCGACAAATATGAGATTTTTCTTAGCTGACGACTTAGTCGTCGGTATGTATGTCTACTGACGAATATTACATCGTTCTTAGATGACGGAATATTTGTCGGCAGAGTTTTAAACCGGCGAACTCGTATAAGTTCTTAGTCGAAGATCGAGTTTTGTATTCGTTGGATAGGTATTATCTTAGGTGACGAATGTTACTGTTTCCGTCACCTAAGTGATTTTTTTTTAAATTGTAATTTTTTTTTACCTTATTCACTGTTTCTAAAAAATACAAATCAGTAACAATAATCAGGCAGGAAGTACTGGATTTGGAAAACATATTCATATATTAATTGATCATGATAACTAGCTAGATATGGACAAATAATATATATATATGGTTCATATATAAAAAATAATGAAGTAGGTAGAAAATTATTCATATAATAACTAAACTATGAATGAAGTACTACAAAATCACCAATGTCAATGCCCATTCTTGTCCAATCCTTGGTTGTCGCCCAAGTGTTCATCATTGTTTTGTGGGGCTTATGGAGGAGGAGAAGATTGTGGAGGAGGAGGAGGAGGAGGAGGAAATTGTGGAGAAGGAGAAGGTGGCATACCTAGGTGCTCATATATGGCTGCAATTTGGGACTGCACAGTACTATACATAGACTCCGCACGCAGGGCAAGTTGTTTGACCTATTGGATTTGTTTATGGGCACGCTCCTCTGATTCTTTTAGTCTCTACTCATAACGCTCCTACACCTCTTGGAGTTGTTGCTCATCAACTCTAGGAGGACGACTACGTGAAGTGGAACCATTTGAAGAATGACTCAAGTCTCGCTCGCCTCCTCGTCCCATCCCCCTGATCTCCTTTCCTTTCCGAGTTTTAAGCACCGTACCCAACACCTCAATTTGTTGGGACTGAACACTTTCCATAATCTCCTCCTCCATCGTGTCAGGATGTTGTTCCTTAAATGCATCCTTTTGTTTATTGACTTCATCAACCATGTCATTCTGGATTTAAAATACATCAATTAATAAACAAACTTGTATGTAAGAGCAATGTAACATTCTGCTCCTTTGAGTTTTGACGTACTCAATACCTAAGGCGGATCTTCGCTAGGTATTTGTGGAACCTTTCTTTGGAAAACATTAAACCATATATTTTGACCCTAAGGCTAACAAGCCTACATGCCAAGATTTCACATCTCATGTGCTCAAAGTTTTGAAGTGTCACATTGACAAAAGTCTTCAATGACAATCTGTGTAAAAATTAATGACCACAAAGTACTGTGGAATGCACTAATGGAGCGTTTCTTAAATGTCCATCTAACTCAACTTGTTGAGTTATTAAATTAAGTGGATAGCTTATCACCTTATTTGACTACAAATCGTCGATGATATTTTGTGGCATCCTGATCTATAATCTTTAGAGGATTCGATCATCATTAAGTTCTTTAAGTCCTCCAAGTTGGTTTGGAATTACCAACGAGACTTGATTTTGATCATACAATACAATTGCAAACGGGAATTGTATATACACTAATGTGATAAACGTATTTGGGATTGTCCCTTAATGTAGAGAAAAAAATATGGGTCATGGAAATCACAAAAAACGTCATGCCGATGTCTAGAAAAGAGGGGGAGGTGCTGCTGGCCTTAATGGTGACACTCCCGATCTAGACACCAATATGTCAAAACTACTCACACCCACTTAGGACAATGCAACCATTTGGATCTTTGGTTTAAGATTGTCAAGCTCATCCTCAAATTGTGCATGCAAACAAAAAGGTACGGAAAATCAAAAATGGGGACAAGAACGTTATTCTCATGATCGCTGATTTCAAAGATTCGGATTTAGCTCTAGATGCCCTTGATTTTGACGTCATCGGCTAAATTCTGATATTTTTTTTCCAAGCTGTAGTCAGTAGTCAGGAAACTACCTTCCTTGCCCATAAACAAGTCATGAAACTTGTAGACCGACTTCCAGGCTACCTCGCCATGGTGAAAGATCATCGGTACCACACCAGGAAGGTGCTTCTCCAAGCTCCACAAGAAGGCACCATGAGAATATAAATGTATAGTTAGTCCCACATCGAAAATATGTAAAAAGAGGGAACATTCCTTAGTTATAAAAGGAAGGTTTCCCCCTGTGTAGAAGGGATAGATATAGATATCTGAGATACACTCCACCCCGCGAGATATATCTGAGAAGAGACCCTCCACCCCGCGGGATGGATACACTCCCCTATCACTCCCTTACTCCACCCCGCGTGGGGGTGCTCTTGTACCCCGCGGGATGGATGCTCTTGTAACACCAATGGCCTAAAGAAGGCATGATAGTTGATTCTAAGTGGACATAGCCATGTCCCCCGAGGCATGGTGAACCACTATATGTCATTGTCTCTCACTCCCATGATTGTCTCTTGATCATTAATTCTGTTCCATCGTGATTCCGCATAGCCTCCGGGTTTATGCAGAAACATTTGGCGCTGTCTATGGGAAATGTTACTAAAAGTCATGTTGTTCTACCGCCCGAGAGGCAGTATGAAAGCGAGGTGAGATGACCCGCCCAGGATAAGGGGCGAGATAGCTCGCATGGATGCGAGGTGAGGTAGCTCGCAGGGGATCGACGCGAGATAACCCGTCCAGGGTGAGAGGCGAGATAGCCCACAGGGTAGCGAGGTGAGATGACCCTCCCGGGATGAGACGAGGTAGCCCACATAGATGCAAGGCGAGATAGCCCGCCCGGGATGAGAGGCGAGGTAGCTCGTATGGATGCGAGGCGAGATAACCCACCCGGGATGAGAGGCGAGGTAGCCCGTCTGGGAGCGAGGCGAGATGACCCGCCCGGGGTTATTTTTGTCATCAGGATTTCACCAACAGCAAAATCCCACCCGTTGTTCTTTTTGCAACAGCAGAATCCCGCCCGGGTTCTTTTTGTCCGCGAGATAGGTAGTCCAACAGCAGAATCCCGCCCAGGTTCTTTTTGTCAGCGGGATAGTCCAAGAGCAGACCCACAATGGCTCATGTCCGATGCCACCCGCCCGTTGTTCTTTTTGTCCCGGCCGAGATGAAAATTCGTCCAAAATAGCAAAGGAATCCGCCAAGCATACTCGGGGTCCCGTTGATACCTGATCTGCCGGCGCAGTGGTCATTGGATCCGAGATACGTTTCCCGGTAGCTACCACCGACATCTTGTTGATTTGTCTGGTGCACAGCCGAAAATTGCTATGGACACCCGGTATGAGAGGTATGGGGTGAAGAAACTGAAGAAGTTTACAAATCTTGTAGGCAGCCCGACCATGCTGGCAATAAAGATTCATCGTCCGGGATTAGTACGGGCATGAATCTGCACCTTCTGTGTGCACCCATTCGGCAACTATTTTCACAGGTAAGTCCCTCATTTGATTGTCATTGAAAACACAAATCAAGATATGAAAGTCTAAGTCTTCATGATTAGATTGTGAAACCACCAAGAGATAGGCATTCCACCGAGAGATTAGCTTCATGTAGGAGATAGAGGCTAGTATGGAAGTGAAGCAAGATGACTTCGCCAAGAAACAAGAGGCCTTCACGTACAAGGATGACTGAAATTATCATGCGAAGGGATGAGTTCGCACATATCAAAACAGTGACATGAGTTGCATGCGAGCTGGATGCATGTGAAGATGTGTTACACGAAGTGATGACTTCATGCAGGGGACTCCGCACGAGAGAAGGACCTTGTGAAGCATTGACAACTCTACTACATTCCGCTTCCGCGAGGTGGCGCACCCCGCATCCCTAAAAGCAGGGTCCCGGTCATCCCCCTGCTGAGGGTTATGGCCAAAACAATGTGCACGGGTCCCGTTGGCAGGAGTACTTTGAAACTTCAAATCTCGATCAAGAAGCAAGGTCCCGGTCGTTCAGTTCGGTTATCACTTCCCTCTGGCAACGCCTGCTCTATGAGATACCGATGGAACCAATCTGATCTGCAAGCAGCGGGTCCTGGTGCAAAAAGAAGAAAAAATTGCTATGGACACTCGGAGTTTAGTCATGTCGAACGGAAGCTTCGCCGGAGACAATCTTTTCAACCCGCAGCCGGATTATCTTCTTATCCCGGTGGCTCCAGCGTCCAGTTCGGCTCAAAAAGTCAGTGGCCTTAAACTATGGAAGCAGTCTCCAGGATAGCAAAGTCCAAGGTTCATGCTCCGGATTCATCGAGCTTTTCAATCGATAGATCTCGGGCAAGCCCTACCGATTGGCCGGAATGGCGACAGAAAGAACAAAGGGCTCTTGTAGGGTCACCAGGAGGATTGATAAAACATCGGTGATTTGGGTCGAATATAATCGGTATGATCCAGGAGTAGATCCCGCCCAAGATAAGAATTCGTCCGGAATGGTACTTGAGGAAGAGGGGATCTGCCCAACATTAGTAGGCGGACCCGTTGGCAGCACACAGAGGCATTGCACCTGAGAGGCACTCCACCGAGAGACAGGCATTGCACTCGAGAGGCATTCCACCGAGAGGCATGTCATTGAGATCTCGTGTAACACCTAGCGGGATGGGTAATCCACATTAAAATCTCTTGTAAGACCAGGCGGGATGGATAATACATTAAAATCCAGAGTAACATCAAGCGGGATAGGCATTCGATCGAGAGGCATAAGTCATTGAGATCCCGAGTAACACCAAACGGGATAGGCATTCGACCGTAAGTCATAAAACTTATATCTTCCCTTTAAAAATGGAGCAAGTGGCTTGATAACCCCAGACGGCGTTAACACCCCGTCGCTCGAGTAGTAACACAAGAGGTAACACCCAGGTACAAGACCCATCTCGCGTGTCACCGAGTTGATAATGCATAATTCGCCAGGTACAAGATCCACCTCGCGTGTATTGTCGACTTTCAAGACCCATCTCGCACGGTAGTGCGCGGAGCGAGATCTTCAGCCCTCGTGGTAGCCCGTGTGTGCAGAGCGAGATCCTTATCTCGTGACCGAGAGAAGATTAGCATTTCACCGAGAGAGTGGCATTCAACATTCAGTATTACAATTGCATGAACAATTTTGCTTTTCGATAATTATTATGCCATAACCATACTTGGTTGGCCCCATAATTGTGTTGATCCAATGCTTATCGATCATTTGTTCATTGTGAAGGTACAACAATCCTCACCCGTCCGAATAAGTTTTGAGGCCGGGGATCGGGAGGGGCATTTCTTATCTTATAGGTGGACTCCACAACTCGCCCGGTAATGTAGTCCTGTGCGAAGCGAACTCCAAAAAAGCGACACGCAAACTCAGCTCGCGCATAGTCCTTGTGCGCGGAGTGAACTCCTAAGCTTGCATATATTCCTTGAGCACGTACGATCTCAGCTCGCGTGTACTCATTGCCCGCAGAGCGAACTCCTCAGCTCGCGTGTACTCATTGTGTGCGCACTACTCAGCTCGCGTGTAGTCCTTGTGCGCAGAGCGATCTTAGCTCGCGCGAACTCATTGCCCGCGAAGTGAACTCCTCAGCTCGCACGTAGTCCTTGTAACGCACGCCTCAGCTCGCGTGTTGTCTTTATGCACGGAGCGGTCTCCTCAGCTCGCATGTAATCATTGTGCGCAGAGCGAACTCCTCACCTCACCAGAGTGTCAGCCCTTCTATGCTAGACGGACCCCACTGCTCACCCGGTAACCTCAGTCCTATGCGAGGTGACCTCCTACAAAGCTCGCACGCGAATATAAGACCTCGTCGAGTCAGTTTTGAGGCTGGGGGTTGGGAGGGACCAGGCGAACTTCAAGATATCAAGACAAGTAAGACCCGTTATCCACACGTCTTAAGTGCGGACTTGGGGGAACTAGGACTAGTAGCCATGACTGGTCTATGGACATTTTGTATATTAAGTCCCCACTCAAGATGTGTCTTGAACGGGAACTTGGGGGGACTTGTAGCAATAGTCAGGAAACTACTTTCCCCGCCCATAGACTAGTCATGAAACTTGTAGACCGACGTCCAGGCTACCTCGCCATGGTGAAAGATCATTGGTACCACACCGGGAAGGTGCTTCTCCAAGCCCCACAAGAATGCACCATGAGAATATAAATGTATAGTTAGTCCCACATTGAAAATATGTAAAAAGAGGGAACATTCCTTAGTTATAAAAGGAAGGCTTCCCCTGTGTAGAAGGGATAGATATAGATATCTGAGATACACTCCACCCCAAGAGATATATCTGAGAAGAGACCCTCCACCCCGCGGGATAGGTAGACTTCCCCCCCGCCTCCCATTTGTAACACTCCACCCCGCAGGATGGGTAGACTCCCCCATTTGTAACACTCCACCCCGCGGGATGGATACACTCCCCTATCACTCCCTTACTCCACCCCGCGTGGGGATGCTCTTGTACCCCGCGAGATGGATGCTCTTGTAATACCAATGGCCTAAAGGCATGATAGTTGATTCTAAGTGGACGTAGCCATGTCCCCCGAGGCATGGTGAACCACTATATGTCTTTGTCTCTCGCTCCCATGATTGTCTCTTGATCATTAATTCTGTTCCACCATGATTTCACATAGCATCCGGGTTTATGCATCAACACAAGCTATATGTAATAAGGCGTCGTATCGATGTTCTTCGTCTATTCGAGACCTCGATGTACTCACATTAGCAATAATGAATGCCTTGAGAATTTTTCGAAGTTATGAAAATATTCTCATCTTATGGTTCGTATTGAATTACAATCAAAATGTACACTTACATCATCCATGGCATATTATGCCAATTTTGGTCCCTTCCTTTAAAGGTGATGCACGGTACCGCATCTTTAAGAGGATTGCAAACGTGTTTCTTGTCAAGTCTTCTACCCTATAGCAGATTTTTCATCAATTGTTGAACTAGGCTCATCCAAGCTCAGTGTGAAGTCTTAGAATTATCTAAAATTAACGACATAATGGTTTCAAGTGTGCCTCGCACTACTGACCCTCTACGGACATGCCTGGTCATACTGACTTGGAGTTACTAAAGCTTTTGATTTTGGATCCCCATACACTATTAAACTAATTTCCGTCTTGTAAAAGACGTTGAAGACTTATCAAAACCGGACAATTATCATCATGATCCAATCCTCCAAGTCCTTTGAGTTAGTTTTCGCTAACTAGTCATAGAGTTTACGACCATGGAAAGACCAAAAAGACTTGATTTTGATCATATACACGTCATCTTAGCTTTGGCTTATAGCCACATTCCATCCGTAAGCTTCATTACTTTGCATATGTCAAATCTGCGAAAAACAGCAATCTATCACTTTTAGATAATCAACTTCATTTGAACTTTGTGAACAGCTCCGGAATAATCAGATAGTGAGTTTTATATCATTGGAACGCTCTACGAGTCTAGTTTTCAAAACTTTTCGTGATTTTTCCATATCTATTTTAGCGAATAAGTTATGGTTGTTTTAGTGCACAAATGTCATTCTACACTGAAATTTTTATGCACTCTCGGGATTGCAGCTTTTCGTAGCTTCTTTCAATCCTTCAAAATGATTCAAGTGGAACTATTTACTTGTCTACCTACTCCTTTTTGTAGATATGTCTCATAGAGATATTGAGTGCCTCATAGATAGTGGAACTACCCATAACATTCTAAGGAACCGATAACTATCTTTGGATTGTGTGCCTATGTAAACTTCTGTGACTACAAAATTGAATCATACCGGTCATTTAGGGATTGATAGGAGCACAAAGTGTTACGTTTATAATGTATTTCTAACCCTATTTAGCTATGTAATTCCTTTAATAATATTTATATTAACTAAGTTTGTGTTTTTGGGTCATGAATAAAGCGGAGGAGCCCAAAAGAGACGAAAGAAAAGAAATCTTGAAGGAAAATGAATCCATGTTGTGCAAGGAAAGAAATCAGAAAATATGTCAGAAATCGGCAGTTAACTTCGACAGAAGATTGTGATTATTTCAAAAAGATCCAGGTGATGTTCCATATATCAACAGAAAGCTACAAGAGTCTACTTTTCAAAACTTTTTACAGATCGTCAATACCTATTTTGCAAAATAAGTTATGACCGTTTGAGTGGCCGAATGTCAGTCTACCCAAATTTCTAATTTAGACCAAAACTTCTATTTCGAGGCCCAGACCACATTAGCAAGCTTATGGACGAGTTTTGAGGGTTTCATAACCCTAATCACAGTAGAAAAGAAGGGAGGATGTGAAGAATAGAAGAGGCCAGCAATCTAACATCATCAGAACCTTCAGAGTTGCGAACTCGCATAAGGAAGCCGCCAATCCATCATTGATCTCTCCATCATCCACTATTTACCTTTCTTTTGTCATCTTTTATTCTCCTTGTGTGATTTTGCAGCCATGTGTGGCTGAATTTTCTTAGTTAGGGGCAAGGTTTGAAGCCCCAAGAATGTTTTAGATATTGTTTTGAACCTTGGTTTCGAATTATTAAGTCTTTCAAATTTTTTATTTGGTTTTAGTTTATAGAGAACTCTTGCATGTTTATGTTCATGTATGCGTAACATAAAACATTATGAACTTGTGAGTGGGGCTAGAATTAGGTTGTTTAATCTCTTAAACAATTAATACAACTTAATTCAAGGTAGTAAAACCTACAGGACAATAGGTGAAACCAAATAGAGAAACTTACATGCTAGGTAGGCGTTCCACACTAGTTTTGCATACTTATTCAATCAAACTTTCATTGATCTTAATGCTTAGAATGATTTGTTGATATGATAACGTCTATACCTTGATTGGTTATTCTAAAGGTTTGGTAACGGTATGTTCATCTTACTTAAGTAATTAAGGGAAGTAATAAGGACTTACGTAGAGCGTTCACAGTTTGTTCTTGATTGATACCGATTTGCGACTTAATGATTGAAACTTTGGTTGTTAACATGTCTTGAAACATACTTGGTGGTTGATTTCCAAGTCTCTAACGTCTCATCCATCTGATCTTTTTTGCTTTATTTTGTTTCTTTATTTTCTCTTATTTATAATTACAAAACCCCATATCTCTAATATTATTATCTTTTGTTTTCTCTTGTTTTGTAAATTGTAAATGTACCATCAATCTCCTGCGTGCATCTTGATTCCTTTTGGCACCATAATCAACATCACAGATGCTCTCTATGCATTGAGAGGTAACTTAACCATGTTGAGCTTTAAAGACATTCACGCTAATAGTTTTCATTTGAAAACACATTGTGAGAATGAACAAGAGTTCTTTTGTGTATACCTTCTCATGAATGTGGTATGAAGCACATCTTGGAAAAATTCATGAGTCAATCTATTGGATTGTATGTCACTACGATTCGAATATCGACTCTTATGTTGTCGTCAAACATGATATTTGGGACACCGACTTATTTAGACTTTGGTTTGACCAAATCGGTCATCCTAGAAGAGACATAATGGTCTAAATTTTGAGAAATTCTTATAAACATCCATTCTTCTGCTAAAAAAAAGACATTCAGGATCTAGCTTCTTCATGATGGTGACGCCATGGTTGTAAATGGCGGCAGCCGGGGGACAATGACGTCACCCAAACACGGCTCCAACTTCCCAGAGACCGTCCGGTCAATTTCTCAAGAAATTAAGGTGCATCGGCCTTTCCTCGATGTCTCATTAGCCCCCTGTAATGCTCATTACTCGTTTTGAAAGCCTATTTTTTAGCGAAATTAGGAGCGAGGCCCTCCTACGCTAAATGACACAAAAGAGAATATTTCATTCTTTCATCGAACTATGTAGATTGATACAACCAAATTACGGACATTTTTTTATGTTTTATGGTGTTGATTGAAGTGTTAACACTATCTACTGCTTATGCTACTTATACTTCTACGGGCTCATTACCCATTCTTTAAAGAATTTTATAGGGATATAAGTTGAAGTGTCATGTACCCCATGTTCACACACAATATGGTCTCACCGAGGCTACGACCAAGCAACTTTAGCTTGTCGCTCAAACATTATTGATGCGCACCAATCTTTCTATTGTGTCTTGGGGCTATGCAATATTCGCATGCAACTTTACTATTCGTCTACAACCCACCATAATTGAATATTTTTGAACTATAGCTCGTGACTGGATGTGTACGAGTATTGACATGAAATTGCAATCCTTTAGCTCAAACGGGATTGAAACGGATCTCCAATCTTTGGTACTTTGTAATTCCCTATATAAAATAGCTCTTATTAATGAATAAGATGATGATTCTCTATTCTCTTAATATCTCTCTTTGTCTCTATTGTTTATACTTCATCATACAACTCATTATAGATCAATATTTACACAAGGTTTTCTTTTCAAATATAGTAGACAGTAGACAAAACAAATATCTCTCAAAGTTTCATTAAAAATTTCCTTATTTTTCTTCAAATTTTCGTCAATTTTCACAATTTTTAACTCCAATAGATATTTTTCCGAAATTTCCGTCAAAATTTCCATATTTTGGAGGGTCAAAATTTCCATAATCACCGAAATTTTAGTCCTTGCTATTAACACACCATTTTCAACAATTTTGTTTTCAACTTCCCAAACTACCCTTCCTTGAATCCCTTTCTTTTTCTTTTTGACAACTTCTGATCTTTTTCATTAAAAACTCAAAAGCCATAGACGGAGACAGCAACCACCACCACCACCAGTCGCCAGTTTCAACCATCGAGTCGACGAAGCTTCATCAGCTGCAACTCGACACGATTCTCAAACCCGACCCAGCCCCTTTTGAAACCCTAATCTCCCCACATGATGGCTTCCGCCAATGAGCAGCGATCCCAGGCCGCATAACTAATAGTCGTAGCTTCTTCGGTTCATGTTCCACGTCTCCTCTGATTCCCTCAAGCTTTAAGAATCGGCGATTACCTATACCATTATTATTGCAAAGGAGGGACTGATGCCAGCGATGATCAGGACTTTGATGGAGTTTTTAAACAACGAGACTGAGGCCACGATGTAGGAGGCACTTGAGTTGTTCATCGAATTGGGTAAGACTGAACCCAAGTTCCTTAATTAAAAGGTAGATTGTGTAGGTCGTTGGTTCTATGTTGCAGATTGCAGTTAAGTAAGGTCAAACCTATTTTGAAGAACATTAGTTTTGTACTTTTGTTCCTTTTGACTCGAGGATGTACCAAATATATTAAGAAAAAAAGAAAGAATCAAGGGTAGTTTAGGTAGGTAAAAACAAAATTGTTTGAAAGGGTGTGTTAACAGTAAAATAAAAAGGTGCGTTAACAACACCACCCAAAAACTATTGTAGGAAATAACGGTGGGACGTGTTAATGAAGCCCTGAAAGTCTAAACATCAAGCATTAAGCATCTCATCACATAGAAGAAAGGTATTTGGAAATATATAGGAAGTACACGACGGCTTAAGACAAAAAATGCTTAATGTTATATGAATTATGATATAGCTAGAAAGCGGGTGATAAGGCTGCATTTGGTGCAGCTTATAAGCACACCAGCTTTTGGTGTTTGGTAAGTTAAAAATAAGCTACTTTTTAAAAAGTAGAAGGTGTTTTTAAGGGAAAAGGAGAAGCTGGTATCCCCCTCATTTTCCTTATAAGCCAGCGCGTTTTCTTTCGGGGGTTTTAATGAATTTTTTGTAACGACGTTGGTACCTTTTAGAATCTTAACAAATTACATTGTTGAACCATCAAACAAAAACCCAAACTGATATGTGCCTCCATTCTCCTCCATCGCTGCTGCACCTTCGATCTAAGAAATACACTGCGGCTGCGCCTCCATTCTCCTCCATCGATGTGGATCACCTGTGCCTCCATTCTCCTCCGATCTGAGAAATACACTGCGCCTTCGCCTCCATTCTCTTCCATCGCTGCGGATCGTTTTGCATCTGTTGGGGCCTTTGCTTGGGTTTTCGTTGCCTTTCATGCGCCTCCATCGTTTTTTGTTCATCTCTAAGCATGGAATTTAGCAATATTTGTATGCCTTCTTGTATCGTTTTTCTGGGTAAAAGCCTTGCCAATCCAAAATCTGCAATTCTTGGCTGAAAATCATCATCCAAAAGAATGTTGCTGGGTTTTATATCTCTATGTATGATACATACATGGAATTCTTCGTGTAGATAGGCTAGACCCCTAGCTATACCGAGGATTATATCATTCTGTTGCTCAAAAAAGGTATAAAACCCTTTATTTAATTTGGCTAAGTTATGTTCATTATTCAGCTTATTTAGTGTATCTTATTGCAGGTTGAGAAGCAATGTTGTCACTTCTATTCAGTCGAAATATCTGAAAGCGAAGCACGAGTTGGATTGGTTTGCCAAGTGCATTCATCTAACAGAAGCAAGTTCAAGGTTCAATCTTAGATTCCTTAGTATATAATGTGGGATTTTATGAATTTTGTCTTGATTTGTGTATGTATCTTTATTCTAGTATCTTCTTGTTAATTCTTTTCTTGTTATCCACCAGTCTTGTAAAGTGTAGCTTTAAGTCTAAGCGACCCTTTAAAATTTAAATGCATTTGGGTATTTTCCCTTTAATTAAATGCATTGAACTGTAATTTTTAGCCTGTGGTTTGGGGGAATTGTGCATTTTTCAGATGGTCTTAGTTTAAGTTTTTTATTTTACTCATACTGTGCAATGCATTATATTGATTTTATGTTTGATATATCATATTACGGTTACTAGAATTGGAGTTCATATCTTATTACTAAGAAGTTCTGCATATTCTGTTTCTTCACTTCCGATCATGGATAATCAGAAGTTAATATGTTGTCCTTTTGCAGTTGTTATATTTTGATCGGGAAGACAATGGTGGATTGGGCCTTTGCCTACAGGTACAAAAGTTGTTGCCTTCAGTTCTATTTACAGTTATGATATATTGGGTATTCAGGAATCATATAACGAGTTCCTTAACCCTTCCTCTGAGCTTTCATCTATACTTGTCTGTGTCTGTCTAGCAAATGAGAATCAAAGAATCAAAGAATAGCAGATGAGAATCAAAGAATAGGACAATTTTCTGAATCTGAATTCGACCTGTCTGTGTCTGTCTGAATTTTGTTTATATGTGAAGAGACTAGAGAGGATCATTTCTTTTTCATCTTTCATAATATACTTTGCTTTGGAGAGGGGTGGGGAGTGTCTAAGTAAGGATAAAAAGGGGCTTACAGTGTTGATCCTTTCTTTTAGTAATGGACCCCTTACATGTACATAAATTGTGGTTGATTATAGCATTCTTTTCACTTATAGATCATATGGTCCAGTCACCACGCTTTCTTGTCAGTATAGTTGTTTTGGGAATGTGCCTTCATTGTGTTTGGTTTATGCTACTCATTTGTGATTATTATTGATATACGAGAACAGTGGAAAAACAGCGTTTGCTCTTTGGTTTTCCTCAGATTGATGAGCTTCTCAAGCAGAGGAATGAAATACATGCGTTGTATACAACTGCTCCTCCAATAAAGCGGAGTTCAAGCAGGAGTAGAAATAGGGGTCATTCTAAGGAGGAAAAAGAAGATGCTCCAGTGAGAGAGAAGAAATCTACATTCAAAGATCGAACTAAGAAGAAGAAATGGTTCAACATTCACTTAAAGGTTGACAAAAGAAAACCTTACTGACACAGTAAGTCATAACATTTTCTATTTACATTGCAGTCTTTCCACATTGACTTGTAGGTTAGTTGCCTTAAGATTTCCATGTGTTGCAGAGAAGTCCAGTCAGGCAGTGAAGTACTCAATTTTTGGTTGTGGTGGTCTGGCATCCATTGAAGCAAAGTACAAGTCTGAGCTTTTGGTACAACAGAGTGTTGAACAACGATTTGGCTTCATTACTGTGGCATGGCAAAGTTTACAATAGCTCATTGATATTGTAAAATTCTTTATTTATATCGGTATGCCCCTTGTCATTCTTTTTTGATCAAGTATGCCCCGTTTATTTCCACTTATTTCTTTACCTCCTTGCCCCATGTATATGTAAATTAGAAAGATTTATCTGAAGAAACCATGAAGATTTTCTCTTATTTACTCGGTTCTTGCTTCTTTGCATGAAAATTGCTTGCAAGACCTGTAAATATCTTGAATATACATTTTGTTTCTTTAATCCTTACAACAACAGTAATTACACGTCCATGATCTTTAACGCCACCTCTGTTCATGGCCAGTTTTATCTATGATTTTCTCATTCTTCCTCAGTTTTGACTAGAGATTGTTGCCGGACCTCCCCTTCCTTCCTGTCTTAACATTTCGAACCACCTGATCTGGTTCGCCGCGTAGAGGTCCACGATCGGCCTCGTCCACCGGTCTACCGCCATGGCCTGGTCGGAAGGCAACAACCCTAGCATCCTCTCCATCCTCACATGGAAGGTTTTTCATTTAAGAAGTAAGTGAAGATTGTTATTGCAACCATGACTCTTCATAATTATATACGAAGACATGCGAATCATGATATGCATTTTGACATTGATGAAAATTCGGTTGGCATATCAAGTGATGAGATGGAGATGGATGATGCAGAAGAAGAAAATCATGGTCATGTTGCACAAGAAATGGAAGCAATAAGAAAAGAAATTGCTCAAAGTTTGATAAGAGCACGTGGCACCGCAAATTTTTAAATGTGTCAAGATATTTTTGTTGATACATATGAACAAAGTATTTTGATATGTTCATATCATGAATGTGTTTTGATGTGTTAAACAATCTTTTGTTGCTACTTCATGATATTTTAAGACATGGTTTGCAGGTTATTAATGTTATTATCGACAATGTTTTGATGTGTTAAGATATTTTTTGTTGATACTTCATGTCAAATTATTCAATATTTATCATATAATCATCATGATTAATAAAAACAGTTAGCAAATATTGATTTATATAAACAAAGTTAAACAAACCATAGATAAATTATAGTATAAGAAGTTAGTTTTAGTTTTATGTCCAAAATGGTCATTCTGCAAATTAGAAGCACTTTTAGTTTCGAGTTTACCAAACACCTTCCACTGCTTTTAACACTAACAGCACATATTAAAAGTCAGTTTACCAAACACTCAGACAGACTTGCTTTTCAATCACTTATTCTCAGGACAGCTTATAAGCTAGCTTTTCTTATAAGCCCAGCTGCACCAAACACACCCTAAGTAAACCAAGTACTGCGTAGAAACAAATAAGCAAGGTAGCTCAATTGTTGGAGAGCCAGATGACGCTCTGAACAGCAGATGTGGCCAGCAAGAGGCAGCTTAAGAAAGTGAAGGCTATGGAGATGGCAATGTGGTCGCAGAAGATATTTAGCGGTTTACAAAAATTTGGGAGTGGTGTGTGCCGGATTCCTGTGCGGTTCAGGTTGCTTACTCCAGATGCAGCTGACCCTGCGCTCATCAGTGCATATGCAAATACCTGCGAGAGGGAAACATTGACACTTCAGTTGCACTAGGAAAGTAAATGTATACTTTAGAGCTACCAAGTAGGACATTAAAATTTGGGTTAAATGCACCAACAGTGTCTGAACTCTTGGAGGACTGTCAATATGGTACCCGAACTTTTAAATGTATCAAAGTGATACCTGGACTTGTATTTTTGTACCAACGTCGTACCTGTCGTCATTTTCCGTCACAGCTCTGTTAGTTCATGTCACATGTGACGCACGTGACTGAAAAAAAGAGTGACGGAAAATGACGTGAACTAACAGAGCTGTGACGGAAAATGACGACAGGTACGACGTTGGTACAAAAATATAAGTCCAGGTATCACTTTGATACATTTAAAAGTTCGGGTACCATATTGACAGTCCTTCAAAAGTTCAGACACTGTTGGTGCATTTAACCCTTAAAATTTTGTAGTACGTAGGATTTAGGAAGGCTCTTGCACTAAGCTATACCATGAGGATGAAAACACATGCTGGTTTCACTGGTTTTAATTTATAGAATCATTTGGTCTATTATGATCCAGTACTTGATTCACATGACATTTTCTATATCGTTTTCATGCTGAACTTTAAGTAAAGTGAGAATCTTTTGAATCTTGTCTTGTAATTCAACTTCAGTAAAAACAGACAGATGAACCTGTCTATTATATACTAGCAAGAGAACATCTAACTAGAAAACAAGCTACATTAATACTACAAACTTTGCTTACAACCTAAGAAGAATGAACTACGCACATACCCTGTTATGAAAAATTCAAGTAATCATTAAATCACAGATCTTAATTATATGACGAATGTAACTGAATTTCCGCAAGGCCGGTTAACAAGTTACCTGATCCCCAGCAAAGCTAACCCAGGCATGATTCCTTGAGGGAATCATCGGAGACTTCCTCACCAGCCTAGATCCACTTATCAGTAGTTGCAGCAATGAATAAACCGTGACAGCTGCCGCAACTCCAACCACGTATCTGCTCACCAAAGACTCAGAAACTTCAGTACCTATAAATCATTCCAAATCGTCCTTCTAAGTTCTAACTACACCTTGGTTGTTACATTTGCTAGATGCCCTCATCATTATAACTAACCTTGTCAATTGTAAACCTCACAACTTTTCAAGTTTAGTTTCCTAATGTCAAATTCATGCGCTTCAAATGATCAATGCTACATTGCTAAAACATGAAGAATCGCACACAATTTTAACTTCCCTACAATCCCAATAGCCGGTAAATCATGATATTTGATCCTGTGATTATTTCCTAATGAATCGGTTCCTCCACAAAACCTGAAGTATTTACATAACTAAAAGTTCAAAACCACAAAAGGGTAAATGAGAAGTATAATACATAGCAGCCAAAGGGGCCTAAAATGAGCAGCAAAATGTTCTTCAACTAGTTTTGTAGATTAGTCATAGAGAAACAGTTGATTGTGACGTTATATTCTCAATCAAGATTACTAGATAACAAGATTCCACCAAATAATTTGATCTGACATTTGTTGTCTAATAATTTCCAGGTTATATCAAACTAGAAGACAAATAGTTTTACACTTTAAAGGAGACATCAAACAAAAAAAGGGTGAAAAGCAAGTAGAAATTTAAAATCCATTTAAAATCCATCACGGGTCTGATCCTGTTCATCGAAAATGGAATGAAGCTGGGAATGGGTTCAAACAATCAAACTAGTCACTTCGAAGTGACAAACAGAAGGCTAGTTTCGTCGACACGAAACCTCATCTCAAGAAAAAATGACAAAACAAACCAATACACCTGCCCCTTTTTCCGGCCAGTTTGGGAGAAAACCGAGCAGTAAATAAAGCAAAAAACCAAGCATATGATATTCTGGGAAGCTAGAAAGAAGTGAAGAAGCAGCCGGAATATGGTAACTTCCGGCAGAAGGGCATTTGAGTAATTTACTTACACGAAGGACTGGGCGAAAGACCACTTGGAGTAAACGGGGAGGTGGAAACCGTAGATGGTGACGGTGCTGGCTTGCCGGGCGGTGAGCATGGACGACAGCGCCGTGACGGAGGACGCCATGCAGAGCAGCCTCAGGCACACGTGAGCCACGTCAGCTTTACGGAGCAAGGCGCCGAGTTGAGATGATGATGACTTGGCCTGCGGCACACTCGTGGTGGTTCCGTTCTCCACCACCTTGGACTCGGCCACCTCTTCGTTGCACGCCGTCGTTTTCCTGCCGCCCAACATTGTCTTCCTTTTTCTGCTCTGTCTTGTGTGTTGCTCAATAGAGAGAGAGAGAGAGAGAGAGAGAGAGAGAGAGGGAGGGAGGGTTGGAATGTAGAACTGGGTGAGCGAACTGCGAGGTAGAGACTAGTAGTAGTGACTAGTGATGCATATACTGTAGTTACTTTGGCGGTTTTTATATATGGGCCATCCGGTTACTGTTCCATGTGGTTTTTCTCCCTATGTCAATTACCATTTTTCTTTCTTTTATCGCATAACACGCTCACCCAATCAATATTAAAATTAAAATCAACACTAATCATCTTTTTCTTTTATCGTAGTAACATGTTCACTCAATCAGTATTAAAATCAAGATCAACAAGACTAATCATCTTGTTGTATGTATAAGTTCACGAAGGTTGCTTGAGGTTTTTCATAAACAAGTGACAATTAGGACTCGAACTCTAAACATGAGGTTCCACGCTGACAGCACAACCAATTTGATCATATTAATTTAATGGTCAGAATTTCTTTTCATCATCCAAGAATAATTTTTTTTGGTAAGGCTTTGTCTTCAAGTTATAAAATAAGTCCTTAAAGTAATAATATTAATCCTCAAGTTGTAATATGAGTCTTTAAAATTGAAAAAAATTAGTTACAACATTAATCTTCATTTGTTTTTAAAGTAGTAATTAAGTTCTCAAAATTATAATATGAATCCTCAAAATTCTACTTCAAAAAAATTCAAACCTTATCTTTCTATTCTTTCCATTACCTTGCTTCCTTGGCTAGGTCCAAACTCAATTTACTTTCAGCCAAATACTCAAATGCAACATTGCCTACTCGACAGTTTATGTTAAGTCTTTGATATAATACCACAAAACTCATTTTACAAATCTAGTCCGGGTTTGCCATTTGAAAACATTACGCATGTAAAACGAAGCTTTAGGTTTTTTGTATATGGATGAGATTGGAATCTGCAGAGCAACAGGTGGAAAGAACTTAGAGGAGCAGATCGATATGATCATGATCAGTTCTGCCCCCGTGAGTCTGCATATCGCCATGGAAGTGATAGCTTTGTTTTGTTATACACTATTTCAGTTCTACCACACGTACACTTGTTGGACTCTTCACTCGAATCACCACTGCGATGACATAATAATGATCCAGGACCTCTAATTCCCATGAGTCATGACCTGATGGGAACTTTCGAACCCTTTTTCCTGATTATTTTAAAAATGTCATTCGATCTCGATAAATAGAAGTATGAATAATCTGCTATTGTTTGATTGGCAGTGTTGTTTTTCTTGGAGAAACTGCCGGTCATATTTGTTTTATGAAAATAAATAATTTATTAATAAAATGGACGAACCCAATTACAAAATATGCAAATACAAGATCGAAAAAAAAAACCAAGAGTATGAGATTTTAACTCGATCAATTTAAAAAGAGTTTCGTACACTGATAATTTGCTAAACTATGAATCAAAGACCCTACATCAGAATACATTAATAATGAAACCAAGTATCAAAGAAGGCAACCCGTACAGACACCAAACTCAAGTTCCTTGGCTCAATGCCTCAATCTATATGCCAACTTTGGAACTTCAAATAGAACGAAAAAAGAAACAATAACCACTACTCTAAGATGATATAACTGCCCTAGAAAACATGAACCTTTATGGTAATAATAACTAGAACAATAACCAGAACATGTAAACAGCCATCAAAGTGCGGATGCAACACACAATCCGCCATTAATTAAGTAAAAGCGTCGAAAACTAAGGTGCAATTGAATATCAGGATTGCAAGAAACACCAAAGCCAGGAAGGACAACAAGATGAGCGCTTGAGTTCTTAGTTTTTGCGTTAACGTCTTTTCTCTTCTCCTTTTTGGTTGAAGTGCTGCTCTTTCTCTACGAGTTGACATGGTTCGGGGTCAAAAGTAATTGCTCCTGCAAGATGTGATATGAGTCTAAATCACACTAAACTCGTCATTTATACAGTAAAAAATGATCGTAGGAATCTTTTTCTGGACAAGAGTAGTAGTTCGCTACCAGAAAAAAGGTTTTAGCCGACGAAAAAAAAAAAACCAGGCCGACGAAGCATTTTTTCGTCGGCTAAAGTGGGCTTTAGCCGACGAAATTTTCTTTCGTTAGCTAAGATAAATTTTCGTCGGCAATGAAGTCCACTTTAGCCGACGAAATTTTATTTCGTCCGCTATTTTAAATTTTCGTCGGCTATGGTAAATTTTAGCCGACGAAATAATTTTTCGTCGGCTAAAGAATTTACTTCGTCGGCTAAAGTTCACAAACTATGGCCGACGAAATATTTAAAAGTTTAGCCGACGAAATTCATAGTCGTCGGCTAAAGTGCTTTATATTTGCAGATCTGGGCAGCAGCAGCTCATTTCGAAAAAAACGAGAAAAAAAACGGGAGAAGAAAAAAGGGAAGAAAAAGTTTGGGTGTTGTTGAAATCTGTCCATAATCAGTTTGTGGAGCCATATATAGGTACGTATATGTATATATATGTTGATTAATTGAGTTTTATTTGAGTTGATCGATTTTAATTAGTGTGATTAAATGAGTTTATTGATTTTGATTTTGATTGAGTTGATTAATTTTGAGTACGTTGGATGTATATATATATATGTATTGATCGATTTGGATGATGATTTGAATTGATAATATATATGAATTAATTTGTTGTTAATAAATAGTAGATATATATATATGTTAATATTAATTTATAATATTATTGTGTTGATATGGTATGAAGTTGTTGATGATATATATGAGTTCATGATGATAATTTTGTAATTAATTAGTTGTAGTACGTACGTAGAATATATATATACTAAATAAATTGAGATTTTATATATGACATGAAATTTTATTAATAATTAGCTAGCAGCGTTATAAATATATATATATTTTGTTATATTTTCAGGATATGGATAAGAGTTGGATTTCGCTTCCAAAATGGGACAAAAGATACGGTGCAGGAGTTATGAGTTTTATAGAAAATGCGCTGGATAATGCTAACGGGAATACAATTTTCTATTGCCCGTGCACGAAATGTCAGTGTCGCAGCGATATGTATCGATTTCCCATTGACAAAGTATGGCAGCACCTGAGGAGTAACGGGTTTTGGGAGAAGTACACATGTTGGTTATATCACGGTGAAACATCATCAGGGGGTCCGCATGATCATGGCCAATTTTCCGAGACGGGCAGTGCTAGTACATCCAACGATCCAACAACGACATTCATCAACGACATGTTTCCTTATGAGAGCGGTGTATGCGCTCAAGGACAGTATATGCCTGACCCGGTGCAGCCCTTCCCTAGAGCTGTGAACACTGCTGGTATTGAAAAGTACAACAAACTGCTTGCTTTCCAACAGACCCCTGTATACCCCGGTTGTCAGAAGACCGTTCTTGAAAGTGTGATGGACGTAATGAAGATTAAAGTTGAGACAAAATTGACCGTGAAGGCTGTTGATAAGTATCTACAGTACACTGCTTCGATGCTGCCCAACGGTCATCGTCTTCCTACCACTCATCGGAAGGTCCGATGTATCCTGAAAGATCTTGGGCTTTCCTACATCAAGATCCATGCATGCAGATATGACTGCGTTCCTACATCAAGATCCATGCATGTTTTTTTTTCCCTGTTTTTTTACTTTAGCTCACGAAATACACTATAATTCGTCGGCTAAGATGTTTTTTGCCGACGAAAAAAGACTTAATTCGTCGGCCATAGATGTTTTAGCCGACGAAAAAAGCCTTAAGTCGTCGGCCATAGATGTTTTTTATTTGTTTTATTACACACTTTAGCCGACGAAATACACTGTCATTCGTCGGCTAAGAGAGTTTAGCCGACGAAAAAAGTCTTAATTTCGTCGGTCATAGATGTTTTTTATTTTTTTTATTTCACACTTTAGCCGACGAAATACACTGTCATTCGTCGGCTAATATGGTTTTTGCCGACGAATAACCTAATATTTCGTCGGCTATAGTTATTTTTTTAATTTTTTAATTACATACTATAGCCGACGAATACGTTAGGGTATTCGTCGGCTAAACCCTAAAATATTTCTATTACCTACTATAGCCCTATGTTCGGTGGTTATTTTGCGTAAAATTTTTATCGACTTGTTGCGTGTCATCGGTTTAAAACTATTTTCAGTTGGAGGTCCGGCCAAAATACATAATTTAGACGGTCGAACGATCTTTTCCGTGCGTTTAGGGGTTTGACTTACGAGATTGACCGTCCGGATCGAGCCCTTATTCTTTTCGGATCAAGTTGAATTTTTTCCCATACATGTATTTTATCATGATGGTCAGATCTGACGGCCGGATTTGTGTTTCTTAAGTTTGATCATCACGATCACAACATGCGTACTAATGTTGTATAACTTGTTTACAAAGTGTTATGTAAATGTTCCGTTTCAAAAACAAACTATATGTAGAACCTTCAAACGTAAAAAAGTCGTGAAATAAGACATGACTAGAATGGTGAAATACATCTACGGTTGAAAAATCACGGTATTCCGGTCATGTCTCGGTGCCGATAGTTGCGGTCAATTCAATTTTCAATTCTTTCTCCCTATGGGTAGCCCCGGGTTCGGTGGTTATTTTGCGTAAAATTTTTATACGAATTGTTGCGTGTCATCGGTTTAAAACTATTTTCATTTGGAGGTCCGGCCAAAATACATAATTTAGACGGTGGAACGACCTTTTCCGTGCGTTTAGGTGTTTGACTTACGAGATTGACCATCCGGATCGAGCTCTTATTCTTTTCGGATCAAGTTGAATTTTTTCCCATACATGTATTTTATCATGATGGTCAGATCTGACGGCCGGATTTGTGTTTCTCAAGTTTGATCATCACGATCACAACATGCCAAATGTATAAAGGTTTAGCCGACGAATTTCAAAGGTTTAGCCGACGAATTTCAAAGGTTTAGCCGACGAGTTGCAAAGGTTTAGCCGACGAATTTCAAAGTTTTAGCCGACGAGTTTATGTATAGCCGACGAAATTTTAATCTTTAGCCGACGAACAAATTATTTCGTCGGCTAAAGTCTTCGGGTTTTAATTGCGAAACCCTAGCCTCCTCCCTCATTTCTGCAGTTTTTCCCTCCTCCCTCCTCCCTCCTCCCTCCCTCTCCCGTCGCCGCCTCCTCCCTCCTCCCTGCCTCCCGGTCTCCTCCCTCCCTCCTCCCTGCCCTCCGCCCTCCTCCCTGCCCTCCGCCCTCCGCCCTCATCCTTGCCTCCCGCCCTCCTCCCTGCCTCCCGCCCTCCTCCCTGCCCTCAGCCCTCCTCCCTGCCTCCCGCCCTCCTCCCTGCCTTCCGCCCTATTCTCAGGTTCGGTGCTTAATTTTGTTGTTGTTGCTTAATTTTGTTGTTGTTGATATATTGGTGCTTAATTTTGTTGTTGTTGATAAATTGATGCTCATTGTTATCGTTTGGTTTAATTTGTCTTAATTAAATTTATGTTAATTTAAATTATGTTAATTTAATTTGTGTTAATTTAATTTGAGTTAATTTAATTATGTTAGTTTATGTGTTTATTTTTTAATATATGTGTTAATTTATTTTTGATTTCGAATTTAGTTTTATGATATGTTAGTTAATTTATGATGATGTTGATATATATAATATTGTTATGTAAGTAAAATATATATATATATATATCTCTATATATATATTGGTATGTGTATCTATTTATTGAATAAGTATAATTTTAAACATGTATAATTTTTTATAAAATAAAGACAAAATAATCTAAAGCCTTAGATTAATATTTTAAATAGGATGAGCGGCTTTTTTCGATCGAAGAAGAATTCGAAGGGCCAAAGGTCCGAATCGTCTGAGGGAACCTCTAGCAACCCTCAAACGACGTTTCAGGGCCAGATGACAGCCAGACGTGCGAGCCTTCTGGAGACGGCCCCGGAGGTGCCCCTTTCATCAAGGCAGGCGGCCGTCCCTCGTTCCCCGAGGCCCTTGTGGCCTCAGACGGAGGTGTCTGCACCTCGTATGCCCGAGATACACCGAGCGCCCACTCCGGGTCCTACTTCTTCGGATAGTGGGTCATCTGGGGTACAGATGCCGCCACCTCATCTGTTCCTTCCGCGGATGATACCGGCGTTACCTGTAGTCGATGGCTCAGGGACGCCGATTTATCCACTGCCCCCGCCAGTGGCTCTATCAGCGGCGTACCTGTTCATACCTTTTGATACGCCTCTTATTTCTGCGAGGGTATCATCATCGGCGACAGAGCCGGAATCCGTCGCGAGCTCCTCAAGTAATCACTGATGCATGATTACTTTTAAAGGGTCATATATATTTTAATAATCAATTTGGCCGAATCATGTCATAGACACAAAGAAGAAGAGAGGCCCCGTCACAGGGAAAGCTCTCGAGAAGATGGTGAGTACCGTGGGGAGGATCCCCATCGATACTGACGGGGATGGCCACGCTGTATCGGGCGGGAAGTCGAGGACGTACTCCGGCCGCGTGGGTGCTCTCATTAGGGATAGAGTCCCTATGTTGTGGTCCGACTGGGGCGAGGTCCCGCAGGAGGTTAAGGACATGGTCCACAACGCGATGTCGGTGAGTTTACAAAATAATATTATGTATTAAATTGTTGATTTCTCGAAAAGCTAAACTAATAATAAACGATTAAATGCAGGTGTGGTTTGAGGTTCCCGAGCACCTGAGGGACAGTTGGGCCGACGTTGTGCATGGGGGAAGGTACGTTGGGAAGTTAATGAAAAACAAAATTGTATGTGATATTAATAATATTTCTAATATTTTTGTTGTATCTGTAGGTACAAGGAGTGGAAGAACGAGCTGCGGACCCATTGGACTACGCACGGGAACGCACGTTCTGGTACCCCTGCTGAGTTCCAGTACAGGGAGTACGAGTGGCGTTGGCTTCTGACATCAGAATTCAACAACCCTCGTAAACAGGTATTTAAATAAATTAGTTAGTTAATTTAAAAATAAGTACGTGCGTTTTAAAATATTCTACTAATAGTTTACTTTTTTCTTTGAAGGCGGTTTCCCGGGTGAACGCTCAGAACCGGCAACGCAACACAAGGAACCATCATGCCGGTTCTAGACCGTTCGGTGTCTTCATGGACGAGGCGGCCAAGGAACATTCAGAAGTCAACCCGTACGTCTATACGTACGAGAAGGCATATCCTGACTCCCAGGAGGATATTGTAAGTCACCTTACGTTTTTAAATTTTTAAATTTATGTAAAAATTTTAATTAATAATTTTTTTTCCTATCCATATAGGCGAGGGTGAAGGAGGCTACTGACGAGGTCATGAGTACCGTAGTGAGGGAGACATGGCCGGACACGCAAGAGGAAGAGATGTCTGAAGCCATGTCCCGGATCGACACTTCGGATCCGACGATTGGGGCGAGGATCATGGGCACAGCCTTCCCACCGAGAGGAAACAACTTCTACTGCCGAGGTTTAGGAAAGAGAGGCGAGGGGGTCCTGAAGACCACTCCAGGATTTCAACGAAAGGCAGCCTCAACCAGCAGCAGGACCACGTCCACGATGAACAGGACGACTCAGTTAGAGTCGGAAGTTCAGAGACTACGAGATTTCCGTGCTGCTCAGGCTGCCTATAATGCCTCGCAGGCAGCCTTTAATGCCGCGCAGACAGCCTATGCTGCCGAGTTACAGGCCCAGCTGTTCCAGTACATGCAGGACTTTACAGCTGCTCAGATTCAGGGACTTCCGCCTCCGCCCATGCCTTCGCCCATGACGCTACCCCAGCCGCCGCAACCTCCGCAGCAGCCCCCAGAGGAGGACTTTAATTTAGACGATATAGACTTTACGTAGTTGATATATACTTTTATGTAATTGATACTTTTATGTAGTTCATATATTCTTTTATGTGTTTGTTGTTGGTTATATGAAATTGTTAATTATGTTTTTTGCAGCTTGCTTGGAATGGTAATTCAGAAATTTCGGAGTTTTTTTTACTGGAATGCACTTATAGCCGATGAAAAAAGCCTTAATTCGTCTGCTAAAGTTTTTTTTTTTTTTTAAAAAAAAGTTTAACCGACGAAATATGCTTTAATTCGTCGGCTAAATGCCTATAAAGCCGACGAAAAATACTATATTTCGTCGGCCATAGATGTTTTATATATTTTTTTATTACAAACTTTAGCCGACGAATATTTTAAATTATTCGTCGGCTAAAGTTTGGAAGATAACCGACGACACAAAATGTCGTCGGCTAAGGTATGGACTATAGCCGACAACAAATTCGTCGGCTAAAGTATGGCTATAGCAGACGAAATAATGTCGTTGGCTATAGTTCATACTTTAGCAGACGAAATAATGTCGTCGGCTATAGTATGACTATAGCCGACGAAATAATGTCATCGGCTAAAGGTTGGACTATAGCAGACGATATTATTTCGTCGGCTATAGTATGACTATAGCCGACGAAATTTTTTGTCTCGTCGGCTAAAGTCATCACATACGACCCTTTCCCGACGACACTATAGCCGACAAACCTTCGTCGGCTTAGACCTTAGCCGACGAATTTTTTTAACAGGCCGACGAAAATTTTTCGTCGGCTAAAGTACTTGTCCTGGTAGTGGTTCCAATTTCAATCAGATTAAGATTTTGGAAGAAAATAAACCCATTTGGTCTAGGATTCGACTTTGGGAAATTAATGTTTGGCATGAGGAAAATGGCACCGTCAGTTCTTTACATCCATACATGATAATGAATCCTACATAAAATAGAGTGATGTGTTGCGTCCAAAATGTCAGATACGAGATCAAAACGTTCAGAAGAAATTTATGGGAGCTTTTAAATCGTCATGTTATTATTGCAGAAGCAACTGGATTTGAGTACGGGACAAACGATGGTATTCAACTTCCCTATGTTCTAAACATCTAAACTGACGACTACCATTCAATCCCATGTAACTCACATAAGTGATTACAAGACTTGTGATCTCAGAGTATCATATGTAGAACATAGATGTATGGAACAATATGATCTCCATAATTTGGATGAAATTCGGAATGCATTTGTTTACCTCTTTCCCCGATTCAGCAGAGGGGGGAGGGTTGGAGTCGAAATCTGACTACGGGTTGGATTAAATGTTATATACTATTGGAGCCATAAACCTGCATGGCACTCGAAAAAATATCATTACAGCAATGAACCTCTTAAAATCTTCGACATGAGAACTATCATTGATCTCCGCTCTCCACAGTATCAACCATTTGTTGCACGAGAAAACTAAAACAAACCAACCACTAGTCTCACTCTTACCTCGACCTCAAGAACTATAGCCACCTCTTCAAGTTTGGATGGTAAACCAAATTTCCGCAACAATTACATCTACACGCAAAAATCCCACAGTACCTGTTGGCTAAGCACAGAAGCTAGACACCAAACATCAAATCCATGACCTTGGACACCAATGACTTCGTTGGGGAAGCAATTGTGCCTCCAGATTGCCGGGCACTGGTATTACCATTTTGAAGATAATAAGAGCGAGAAGGCGCTCTTGAAGCATTTAGGTCTGCATGTCTCGTGGATGATGGAGGGGGTAAAGTCATGAAACCCTGGTTGTTGATGAGCCTTTCATTTAAGGTATGGCATTGCATTGGATCCAGTGGCTTCACACCTATGATTAATGCCCCATTAATTTGCATCCCATTCTTACTGAGAGCCTTCTGAGCATCAGAGGAACTCTGCACCACCAAGAAAGTGAACATTCAAACTCAAATTCATATTTATCTTCAGTGCAGTTGCAGAAAAAGTAGTTTAGATCATCAGCCAGGTAAATCACAAATTCACAATGGGAAAATGAAGGCAAGTTTTTGAAAACAAAGGCAAACCCATATTACGTATGCTAGCAACTACAGAAATATCCTGTAGAATGGGCGGATCATGACAACAAAAAGAGGCCAAACACAAGATAGATAAGATCAAAAATTAACCAGAATGATGGTCTACATCAAGTTATGTCTAAACTGGCATTATTTGAACTAAACACGATGTCATAATTTCCTTTCCATTTCATATATAACCACGAATTTTTTTAGTCATAGCCTAGCAGCGGTATAAACCAAACATAATAACTTGATCTTGCAATTTCTTAGACAGGATGACCTAGGAGTGATCAACGTACGTAAGTTGCCTCCATGTTGAACCAATTGCAAATAACTGAACAAGTGATAATGATCTTGCAGTAATACATATCACTAAATATGCCAAAGTGGATCAAGGAAAGTGTACCACGGATCATAAAATAAATAACAAGCCAAGACGAAATACATTTTGATTTTAGGTCCTGCTTTGAATTCCATAGAGAGCATCTACTCGACAACCAAACACCAATTCAAACAGAAAGTATTCTACCAAAGAAATTTAAGTACAATATTTTTCAATACAAGATAAGCAATAATGGATGCAGGTTCAGCTATTTCAACCAGTGTAATCTTTTAATCCAGGATTCTTTCTTAGTTCATAATCAAATTTTCATCCTCCATCTGGCATGTATTTCTTATAGTGAGCCTAATTGTAACATCTAGAAACAAATAGGTCCACATAAAGAATGCAAAAGCTAAATCAATGCATGGTATAAATATTTGATTCACTACTGGGAAAGACAAGAACCTGATATAGAATGTGCATCCAGTTGGCATCTCTTGGGCCAGGAACATGTTTCAAAATGACACCACATTTCTCCAACTCACGTAAAACTAAATTTGTATCAGCTGCAGAAAATCTGGAAAGAACAAACACTACAAGAGGCCAGAATGTGGATAAGCAAGCAAAAATAAAAACAGTTTAAAACATAAACAAAGATAGGCAGGTAATCAAATGCATGTAACTTTAGGCAAATAAGCTTTATTCGCTCAAAACGTAGGTTTTTAAAGGAAACAATCCTGAGACACAAAAGCACAAGAAAGATAAGAATAACAGAGAGAGAGAGAGAGAGAGAGAGAGATCCTTCTACATTTCTCTAGAGTAGTGCATAAGAAAACTATGTTTGGTCTAGCATTTCCTTTGAACTAATCCTACTTAATTTCATGGGGATATATTAATTCATTACGGAACATTTTAAGTTATGTTGAGCCTTCTCTTCTTTAGTTTCCATCTGACTTGGGAATACTGATTCAAGTTGCAACCATTTTACAATCAGAGATTGATTAAGATCTGTCTTCTTCTGTTTGATTTACTGATCCAGGTCCTTTAAAATGTTCCAAAAGACAATGAACTCAAATTACTTCAGCAAAACCAATGACAGAGGAGCAGAAGGTAGGAGAGGGAAAATGCTGTTTGTGAAGAATTAATTGACAAAAAACTTGTGAACTACTAAGGTGGCAACAAGGTAACAGACTAGAATCACAATGCAGATTACAGTTTACGACAAATTTCTTTTATATTATAACTTAAATACCGAAACAGCTTTTGCCTTCACAATAGGCTCTTATTCTCTTTCTACGCGCTAATGATCACTTGCATCTTTCTACTTTTCTTTGGGGAAATTACTTCAAAACAGGTGTAGCTATAAGAGAGTAAACTCCTTTACTTCCGTACCAGGAAATGAAGAACACCCACCACAGAATAAGGCAGAGCCTGTTTTTTTTTGGCCCCTCCACAAGAAAAATAGCAACATCTAATGTCACTGAGGAAGGGGTAGAATAAGATGATAGAGTTTCAAATGGCTTGAACCCGAATAGTGCCAAAGAAAGATTCATTTTGAAAATTCACATTATGTATACAAGTCACTAACTCACTATGCAATCCTACCACCATAAAACATGGAATTTACCTAAAGAATCCCTCAACGATATTTGTGATTGTTGTTTAGCAGGATTAGGCATCTCTACTAGACATTTGGAAACCATAACACAATACAAGCAAAGATTGATTATACATAGAAGTTAACTAGCAAAGATATGCATACTTATAAACTAAAGATGTAAGCATGTATCACGATAAAAAGAAAAAGGCAAAGGTGTGGCCAAATCATTACCCATAAACAGTAACCCATTCTTCCTCTTGGGGATTTGCAGCAGGCATGGTACTCCTTTGCATTTCTGGCCTGGCAACTTCCCTTGGAGGTGGAAGAGTGATCAGAGCACCAGGCTGAACAACACCCTCCACTGGTGAACTCCTTCCCTTGTCATCTTGCTCACTGCCACTCTTCGAGGATGACCACCAGTTCATACTTGCTGAACCCTGTTGGCCATTCTGTCCACTTGAGAGAGCATAAGAGGTGCTGGCCTCTGATTTGTTTTTCACAGGAGTTGAGTAATCATATCCAGAACTTTGGAACGGAGTTCTAGGATCTGATTTGACTTCTGGGGATATTGGGTAATCTGGGATTCCAGATTCCGGGGAGAAGTCTGAAAGGTCTTCCAAAGTGTAAAGAGGAGGAGGGGGAAGGTCTGACCGATCACTACAACTGTCACGCCATAGAGCAGATACTGCAGCCACCTGTCCTGGAGTTGAGATTTTTCCTCTCCGGGACGAGATAGGTGAAGCTAAATCTTGGTAAAACAATGTCGGCCTACCAGATTTAGGAGTTCTATTTGCAGTGGCACTCATCCTGTGAATTCTTCAAGGACAGATTGCCTTTGAAAATCAACACCATGAGATAGCACTGGAATTAGTCTCCATTAAAACAAGAAAACTAGTATTCATCCAGGGTAATTAAAAAGTTCAAAACAAACTCATTACAACATCTTGGAGAATGTTCAATCCTCACACACTACTTAACAAAATACAATCCCGAAAAAGATCACAACTTTTATCAATTTACCTCTTGCAAACTTTCTCGCCAACCAAATGACAGATTAATCTATAATAAAGAAAAGTTTTCAAACTAATCTCAACACGGCAAATTCATCTTCATAAGTAAAGCAAATGTAGAATCAAAACTTCAAGTGACTTTGATTCCACATTGTAAAATACACCGCACTAAATCGCATAGCTTGCGGTTGAAATAGACTCTATAGGATTCTATGTGCAGTTCAAAATTATTGGAACCCACTTAAAAAATACTAATAATAATTGAAAAAATCAACCCAAACTCTCTTTTATTCTCTTGTCATGAACCAAATGACAAAACAATCAAACCATAAACATAAAGATCAGACTTTTTTCATAGTTAGAATAGAAAAGAGCCGACTCATTTTCCTATGGTGTTTAGATTTTGATTCCACAAAATATGAAAACCGCAGTAAATCGCATGGTTTGCAGTTGAAATTTTCGATTTAACAGTGAAAAATTGAATACTGAATCGGCTGCGCTAAAAAGAAAGAACTGCGATGAGGTTAGAGAGATGGAGTTACCTGGGAATTGAAGAATTGAAGTTAGGGATTCGAAATAGGAGGACTTTTGTTCTGGGTTTCACTGCTCCTCCTCCTCCTGGTTATAGAGAGCTATGCATTCCTTTCCCAATATGAAACCCTAAACCCTCTTCCTACATTTTCAAATTTGCTTTAGATTCGTTGTTTTTGTTTTAAATTACCACTTTCTCCTCCTCCATTATTGTCTTATTTTCTTTCGAAACTTTTATCTTGCACACGCTCCACATTATTCCTTTTTCTTTTTTCTTTTTTCTTTTTCCTGGAAATGGATGCAAGTTTTTCGTGCTAATTAAAGTGTTTCTAGAATTATTTTTGGTTAGCTTTCTAATTAACATCATTTTCTGTAAAGCACATGATCGCTTCTATTCATACCTCCAAAATTGTCATTTAGATCTCCATACTTTTTTTTATACCTCCAACTTTTTTTCTTCAAATAAGCAATATGTTAAGTATACATTCCTAATAGGGTGTGTCGTCTTTGTATTGTTTGCTTTGATTTAAATATAATGATTTACTGTTTAAAAGAAAAAAATAGTATACCTCCCTAATGTTTCTAAAATGCTCTTATCTTTTATATAAATCTTAGAGTAAATTTCAATTTATTACCCTGAACTTTTGGTCTAAAATCAGTCTGATACATCATTTTTTTTAATCAGTTTCATCCATAAATTTTTAAAATGACATCAATCTCAACCAAAATGACTAAAATAACTCTTGTTATGGTTTTACTTAATCTTTTTACTCTCTCTCTCTCTCTCTTCCAAGCCTTCCCCAATCCCAAACCCCACTCCTCCTTATTCCGCGCCCCCTTCTCCGCTCCCAACCGCCGCTCTCCTACCGCCTTCCCTTCCCTCTTCGTCAAAGCCTCCGCCGCCGGTTCTGATCAAACTCCCTCCGTCCTTGTCTCCGCCAACGACACCTCCTCCGGCGTCGTCCTCTCCCCTTCTCCCGATTACTCCTCCTCCACCTCCATCGAGGTTGATGCCATCACCGAGGCCAAGCTCAGGGAGAATGGATTCCGCACCAAACTCATATGAACCATCGGCCCCGCCTCTGCAGGGTCCGACTAGCTCGATGGGCTCGCCACCGGCGGCATGAACGTTGCGAGGCTTAACATGTGCCACGGCACATGTGACTGGCGCCGCGACGTCATCCATTGCTGATGGTAGGGGTGGATGAAGACCGGTGATGAAGATGGTGTGGACCTCGTGTAGAAAATCCATTACAGGCGGCGCCGAGAGACGAGCGGGTAAGGGCTGGGCTAGGAGGCGCCGGTCCAGTGGGCTTTGATACTCCTAGATTGGACGACACAGGTCCACTTGTGTTTCCAGACAGGCGCGCGTGGAGGCGGTGTTGTCGGTGCGGCAGCGACGGAGTAGTGTTGCCAGATCAGTGGTTCAGTCCTTGGGTTGGAGGCGATGTCACCGATCTCAGTCCAGGTCGAGCAAAGAAAGAGAGAGAGGAGGAGGGTATCTCATTCCAGGTCGAGCAGAGAGAGAAGGGATTCTGCTCCGCAAGAGAGCTCTTGCACAATTTGTTGTCTGGTGAAAAATCAGGATTTGAGAGAAATTGATATCATTTCGGGTGGGTCAATGAAGATAGTGAGGGAGAGTCCCAAGTGGGCTGTAGTTAGGTTTAAGGCCGGCAGCGTAGAGCCGGCGCACCACCACACATTCGGCCACGATTTGGTGGTGATTGAGGGAGGCGGAGGGTATCTCAGTCCAAATCGAGCAGAGAGAGAGAGTAAACAGAGAGTATAAAGATTAAGTAAAACCGTAACAAGGGCTATTTTAGTTATTTTGGTCGAGATTGATATTATTTTAAGAGTTTAGGGATGAAACTGATTTAAAAAAATGATGAGGTATCGAACTGATTTTAGACCAAAAGTTCAGGGTAGTAAACTTAATTTATCTCTAAATCTTAAGTTAGAATTCTTCTAAGAACATGAATAAGTAAACAATCGTCATTCATGCTTCTTCTTAAGATAAACTATCATTGAGTGATGAAGATCTTATCAACGGTAATACCCAAAAGTATCCAACTTTCACACAGAAAATGAGAATTAAATTCAACGTTGTATACAAATCTAGATCTAATTGAGTAGTAAACTAGGGATCAATTTGCTTCAAGATCACTACTAGAAAAAGGTTCTAAGGTGACGAATATTTTTTATTCGTCACCTAAGAGAAAACTTTAGTGACGAAACCGGTTTCGTCACCTTAGTGACAATTTTCATCGTCTAAGTAAGGTAAGGTGATAAAACATTATTTCGTCACTATTTTCGTCACTTTAGAGCTAACTTAGATGACGAAAATACATTTTGTCATGTAAGTAACATGTTAGGTGACGAAAATTGAGCACTTAGGTGACAAATATAAATTTCTTCATGTAAGTGATAGGTTAGGTAACGAAAACATATTTCGTCACCAAAGTTTTGAGTACTTAGGTGACGAAAATATATTTCGTCATTTAAGTGATAGGTTAGGTGACGAAAATGCATTTCATCATGTATGTGATATGTTAGCTGAGGAAATATGTTTTCGTCACCAAAGTTTGAGCACTTTGGTGGCAAAAATGCATTTCGTAGCCTAAGAATTTATTTTTGTGACAAAAATAAATTCGTCGTCTAACACCGTTATTTAGGTGACGAAACATAAAGTTGTGTGTCTTTCTGAACCAACTATAAGGTAAAAGTAAAATTTTAGAAAACTCACCGTACTATATGATCAGTGTACTTAAATACGGCTATGAAAAAAAATCCACTAGTTTTTGAAAACGATAAGATCTCAATCCACCCGATCAACATTAAACTAATGCTATTTATTACACGAAAACGCTCTTTCTTACCCCTATATAACCTAGTTATCGGAGATATGTGATTTTTCAACCATAGGCGTATTTCACCATACCGATGACATCTTATTTCACAAGATTTTTGAAAATATTGCTTCATTCCTATTTAACAAGATCACATTCTATCAAAACTTTTTCTTAGAAATAAATATTTTTGGTTCACTGAGATGATGAAAATTCATGTTTTCGTCACCTAACTGCTTAATGTTTGGGGGGTAAAAAATTCTGCCAATTATTTGGCCAAATTTTTAATCACTTCCGCCAAAAATTTCAGAAAAATTTGAACCAAATTTTTGAAAGTTTCCTTATATATCATCTGCTTCACATTTCATTTCTCTATCTTTTTCTTTGAACTCTCTCTCTTCTCTCTTTTCCAGACTCTCTTCTCTCTCCCTCCTCTCCTCTGCCCCAATTTCCACGTACCAAGAAACCCTCTAGCATTCTCTCTGCAGCCGTTTTCCCTCTGCCTTCTTTTTCGCCACCGTCGCCTCCTTCCTCATCGCTGGCAGCCGTTTTCCCTCTGCCTTCTTCTTCGCCACCGTCGCCTCTCTTTCTTCGCCATTGTCGCCTCCTGCCTCTCAAATTCAGCCGTTTTCATGGAAGGACTAATTTTCCTCTTCTATCGGACTTCGCGCCCATCTCGCCAGTGGACTTCGCGCGCCATCTCGCCAGAAGACTCCGCGCGCCATCTCAATAGAGGACTCCGCGCGCCTTCTCGCCAGCAAACTCCGCGTCCATCTCGCCAGCAAACTCCGCGCTTATCTCGCCAGCGAACTCCGCGTGTCTTCTCCCCAGGGGACTCCACTCCCTTCCCGTTTTGGCCTTGTTAATTTGTGTTTTTACAAATGACTACGGAGGCGATCTTTGTTGAAATTGGGTTGCTTGATATTGGTTGTAAGATATTGGGGTTGATTGGATCTGGGTTATAAGAAGTTGGAGACGAAACTATTGTTAGCTAAGTAACTGGGTGACTTTTTCTACATGAAAGAATTATCAGCAAACTGAATAAATTTCGTCAACTACGTAACTGGGTGACGACCGAATTTTCGTCAGTTAAGTAACGTGGTGACGAAATAATTTTTGTCAGCTGAGTTACATGGTGACGAAATATTTTTCGTCAGCTGAGTTACGTGGTGACGAAATTAATTTCGTCAGCTAAGTAACCTAGTGACGAAAAGTTTTTCGTCATCTTAGCAATAAATAAGATAACGAAATTAATATTTTTGTCACCTAAGTGCTCTAACCACCGGTCTTAGATGACGACCTTTGGGTGACGAAATTTTCGTCATCGAAGTGTTTACATGGCGACAGAAGCTCTGAGATGACGAAAAAAATTCGTCACCTAAGAACTTTTTTAAACTAGTGGATGTTGATTCCCGTTGATTTATATTGATTTTCTTATGTTCTAACTTCTAATATAAACATAATTATAATATACATATAGAAACTAGATCATACCCATTTTTAATTAGGTGAACAATCAAACACAATTGTTGCCCAGTTTAAGAACAACCATGAACATGGTAAGCACTCTTTCATAGGATAGGAAAGACGAATTGACTTATACTTACAGTATTCACAATTGTTATTTAGTATCTAGTTTAGAAAAACTGTATTTTGTTTCCACCTATTTCTGAAGTAATCACTCTTTCAAGCTTGGATAATGATTGTTTATTGATTTAATACCATATTAATAAGAAAATTGCAGATTGTTATTGTATAGGGTAAAGATTGATTGTGTTCTTCTTTCTTTTTGTCTAGACTGGTAATTTTGTATTAGTTGACAAAGTCAATTATCAATTAAGAAAAAGAGGAGGTCTAATTATCAATTTCGAAGGTATGAATACAACCTCCCAAAGCACATACTATGGTTCTTAAAATAAAACAGCAAATATTGGGGCGGTATATATCACACTTTTTACTAGTTTTGTTGTTGTTGTTGTTAGAATGAACTTTTATCTATTGAAAGAGGCAGTGAACCTCCAATCTAGTACATGATGTAGCTAGGAAGGACTACTGCAAACTCAAACGTGAAAGTCAGGATACATAAGCCGATAAGCGTATGGTTAGTTAATGCATGCGTTGGCTGATTACAAACACGAGGAGTAAAATAAAAAATGAACTACAAAAAGGTTGAAAATAAAGATCTGAGTGCATTTGATAAAGCTCCATCAGAAGCCCATATGATCAGCCACGTATGTATTGCTAACAATTCAATAATTTTGTGCATTCCAAATACTCCAACTTAGATATACAAAATAGAGCAACTATGAAGTAGATAGAATAGAAACAACATAACGAGATAATTCGCTAGCTAAAAGAATGCCTTCCAATTTCCAACCAAAGAAGAGAATGGAGACGGACTCCAGACCTTTTTTTGGTTGCTGAACAAAGCCAGAGAGCATGTAGAACAGATTCAAAACCTCTTTTACACCGACCGCAAACCGGCGACTAAATGATGTGTCTTTTAAATAAATTTTCAACGCAAGGGAGGATGGAATGAAAACAACGCCACATAAATAATCTAATTTTATTTGGTGCAGCCAAATCCCACACATGCTTCCAAATGTTATCCACCAAAGAGTTGGAAGATCCAATATCCCCTGCAACATGTTCAGCTAGAGATTGAGCAGCCCAACAACCACTCTTAACAGAGAACTTTCCTGAAGAATGAAAATGCCAAATCGTTTATCTGCTACATCACTGGTAGGTAACGGAATGGAAAGTATCTGTTAGCGTGAGTCATGAAGTCAGTTTAAGAATATAAATTAATTTGTTATTGTTTTCATATTCTATATGTGTAGTACATGTAGTACATAGTATGTAGGGTTTGTAGATCTTGTATCTCTATATATAGCCTCTTCTGTGAGATGAATAGATCATCAAAAAATTCATTCTCCAAACATCGTTATATTTGACTTAGTACCAAAGCAAAGATCCGAAATGACTTTCTCTCTTTATTTTTCCGCTGCAATTTCGTTGACGTCCGCCATCTGTGCCCAGAAGCTGTTGTCACCACCATCTGTGCTCAAAAGCTGTTGTTGCCGTCATCTGTGCCCCGAAGCTGTTGTCACCGCCATCTGTGCCCAGGAGCTGTTCTGCGGAGGCTGTCTCTGCCCAGGTCGACGTCTAGCCCAACGCGATATGTTCAGAAGCCCCGAAGAGTAAGCCGCCGCCGTGCCTAGTAGCCGACGTCAATCTGACCCGTGTCTTTTGTTTCAGATCCAATTCGGTTATCTCCCGACCCGGCTCAGTGTGATCCGACCCAACTTCAGCCCGACCCTCTTGCTTGACCAGCCTGCTCAACCCGACCTGGTTCGTCTGTTGTGACCCGACCCGGTTTCAGTTGTTGTTGACTGGCAGTGCAAGTGCGCTGGCAGTGCAAGTGCACTGACAGTGCAGGTGCACTGACAGTGAAGGTGCACCTAAAGCAGGTTTTCTCATCCTTGCTTTATTGTTGTCGCTGCATAAACTATTGATTTGGTATTTGTGTTACAATGGGTTCTGGAGAAGAGAGTTCTCAGGTCAATGATGTTCAGAAGTTTGAAGTATCAGTCAAGAATTCTGAAAGTGGTTCGTTTGGGGGGGTCCAAACTCAATAGAACCAATTTCCGAAAATGGAAGAAAATCATGACGGCTCATCTCCAAGGGCTGCACAAGATGGGACATGTAACTGGGGTGATTGAGGTTCCTAGTGCAAGTAATGTTGTTGCTTACACTAAGTGTGAAGATGATGATAGTCTTGTGATGTCAGTCTTGTACAAGGTCATGAATGAGGAAATAGTTGAGCTGGTGAAGCAATGTGATACTGCGCATGCAATTTGGAATACATTGGCAGATTTATATACGAATGAGTCTGATTTCATACAGGTTCATGAGTTGATGTGTACTAATGCAGCAATGCAACAGAATGGGCAGCCAGTGGCGCAATATTTCACCAAGTTGAAGAACATTTAGGCTGAAATTGATGTGAAACGTCCTTGCAAGATCAAGAATCAGGAGGATCTTGTTTGGTACCTGAAGGAAAAGGAGATTGAACGAGTTCATCACTTCCTGAGATGCCTTGATGCAAAACATAGCATTGTCAAAGGAGAGCTGCTCAGAATGACAGAACCTCCTAACTTGACTACAGCTTTCACATATATCCGTAAGGATGAGTCTCAGCAAGACAGCCTTACTCAAGCACAACTTGAAGTCTCCAATCTCACTATTCAGGCAAGAGCACCAGCATCACTCCTTCAGCAATCAAGTTTCGTTACGCTCCACAAGCAAGGACCACTACCAGGCTTTGGGAATCAACCTCGTTAGACCAGGCGCCAACACTACTTAGCTAACAAATTAAGCTTGGTTAGGCTGCTCCAAATCCCTGAAACCCAAACCTCCAAATACGCAGTGAAAACTATGCAACAGAGACCTTTTTCTTTTGCGTCCAGAACGTCTGGGAAGCATGGCTTTGGTGTCAAAGGTTTTACCAATATTTTGAAGTACCCAAATTTCTCCCTTTTTTATTACATTTCAGTAAAACTATAATTTATTGTCTAAATTATTATTTTTTTGTTATTTGATATATATATATATAACTCTTCTCAGCTGCGGAGATCCGCACCAATGGTTTTAGTGCGGATTTCTATTTTTGCACCATGTTTCGATCGGATTTCTCCATCTCCACCATCTAGTATCTAGATAATATTGTGTAGATCATCTCTACAAAATTTCAGCAAATTTGGTAATCGTTAATGCCCTCAAAATTGTGTTTTTCTGTTATAAACATGAACGGTTCATGTTTGACAAAATTCAGTCCATCAATTTGTTTTTCGATTTTGAGGGCCTTAACGATTACTAAATTGGCTGAAATTTTACACAGATGATCTACATAATATTATCTAGATACTACACAGTGAAAATGAGGAAATTTGATCAAAAAGTAGTGCAAAAATGGAAATCCGCACCAAAATCATTGGTGCGGACCTCCGCACCTGAGAAAGACTGTGTGTGTGTATATATATATGTAAACAGAAAATATAAGAAAGGAAGCCAACAAATGTGGAGTAGTTAAACAGAAAACAAATTGACACACGCGTTTAAGAAGGCTACACACATATATGAGGAAGAGGAGGCTAAGCCACGGTTTTCCAGCCTAGCTAGATATCATTGCTCCTATGTTAACCTAAGAGCAATGTGAGAGTTGAAGAATCGAACAACTTGAGCGCACGCATTATTAAGAGGTATGCAAGACCAAATATCAACAAGTGAAAGACGTTTATTGATTTCAAATGAGACTTGTGAAAAGATGATGATGAGTATAAAAAGACATATCATTATATGGTAAAAGAGGTAGCTAAGTTACAATGAAAGATTAAGGGTGTGTGAATTATTTAATAAAAAAAATTTAAAAAAGAAAAGATTGCTAAGGTTATTATGTGCATATATTATCGCAACATGAAATCAAAAATAAAATATAGTTATATGTTGTTGTTGCATATATGGTTCTTCTCAAAAAATCAGTAACAATACATCGACCTAGATCTCATTCTCTTAATTTTTTAGAATAATGTCTATTTGGTACTAATTATTGGGTCTTGTTGCCTATTCCAATGAAAATCTGTTTACTGTGCCCAGTTACACAAATCTTTAAAAAAAGACTAAAATATCCTTAACCCTATAAATAACCATCTCTCTCTCTCTCTCTCTCTCTCTCTCTCTCTCTCTCTCTCTCTCTCTCTCTCTCTCTCTCTCTCTCTCTCTTTCTCCCCTCCAGATCGGAGCTTGACGCCAACGACCGTCACCACAACCGGTAGGAGACTTCATCGTTAGAGTAGCTTGCGAGCAAAGCTCGCCGATCCGCCATGAAAAACTAGTGATGTGATGCACCGATGAAGAGAAGTACTAGTGATGAGGCCTCGACACTGACGAGGCTAGATCCGGCCATCCCGACTAGATCCGGCCTCTCGCATTAGATCTGATCAAAGCATATCCGGTGGAGATCACGATGTTCTTCCTCGGAGTCTCAAAGACTTTCTTTAGTGAAGATCACGGTGAGTTCGAATTCGTATTCGAGCATATCTCCGCTTTTGGGTGGATGACGGTGACGGCGTTGACAACAATGACGAGTTGATGATGTTGTCGTTGTGGTACCAGAGAGGCAGAGCAAGCGGGCATCGCTGTTTAGATCCGGCTTCATCAACTTCGTCCACATGGTTGAAGGTGAATTGGTGAAGATAAACTGGGCAGGCGAATGTGAATGTGAATCGGTTTTTATGTGGATAACAAGTTTACTGGGGGTCAATAATATGTTACTAGGGTCGATAACAAGTTTACTGAGGGTGAGTGATATGTTATTAGGGTCGCACTACCAAAAATTTGAACTTGGGCGACGAAAAAAAATCGTCGCCCTGTTAAAAAATTTCGTCGCCTAAGTACTTAGGCGACAACATGTCGTCGGCCAAGACGTTGTCGGCAGAAGTGCGTCGGCCAAGAACTTGGGCGACGAAAGTTCATACCGTCGTCGCCTAAGAGTAATTCTTAGGCGACGATACGAATTTCGTCGCCTAAAATCTACTTCTCGTCGCCCAAAAATATTCGTCGCCCAAGATTTAAAACATTGGCCGACGAAAAAAATTTTCGTCGGCCAAGATCTTATAACCTTGGCCGACGAAACTAAATATTTCGTCGCCTAAGATCACTACATCTTAGGCGACGATAATTTTTTTTCGTCGTCTTATATGGTAAGTCCTTGACCGACGATTTATTAATTTCGTCACCTGAGATATATTTAAATTTTTTTTAAAATATTTAAATAATTTTTTTAAATATATAAATAATGTTTTTTTAATTTTTGCTGGAATTTTTTTTTTCGGCATTTCTTTAAATTTTTCTAATACTAAAATTTAATTAAAAATAACACAAATTTATAAATTTATAAATAATTTATTACAAAAATTCAATCCATCTGCCTATGGAGAAACTCGAAATCTAACTCATCATTCCCGTTCGGAGGGTCCTGAGGCTGAGGCGGCGGCTGGTCAGGCTGAGGAGGCTGCTGCTGAGGCTGGGGCCACTGAGGGTGGGGCCACTGAGGTAATGGTATAGGCGTAGGCATGGGCGGAAAATCAAGTCCGGCCGCATGTGCAGCGATGCAGGCAGTCATCCACTGTAGGGATGTTAATCGGTTTGAATGGTGCGGTTAATAGGTGACACCGAACACCAAACCGATCTATTTTTTCGGTTTGGTTCGGTTTGGTTTTTCACTTATTTTTTCATAAACCAATTGTGTTCGGTTTGGTTTTTCTCTGGTTTATATCGGTTTTTTTCCGGTTATTCTATAAAGAAACCAAGTCTAGAAAAGTAGAAAGTATAAATGTCTCATATTACATAACCGTTTCCGAAAAGAAAAGAAAATAAAAAAAATGAAAAAGGGCAGCCCACAATGCCACATAACAGTTTTCAAAAAGAAAAAAAAAGCAATGACAAACTAGAACAGCATGAACATATAGATGATAGATCATCACTTCAGCAACAAAAGCAGCAAGCTCCATGGCCAAAAGTCCAAAAACCTGCAAAAACAACCTTCATGAGACACATGATTTCACAAACAATACACTTAATAAGTTTGTGCAAAATCTGGTTCACAATTTCCTATAACATTGTATTCAATTAATATGTATGCAATTAATATTACCCTAATGTATTAATGTTGGAATAGACTGAGAAAGCAAGGCCATCTTTTTTTTTGGGCTTTATTTAAGCCCAAGTTTCTACATAAAATTTTATGTATATTAATAATATATATCTATAAATAATATAATTTCTTTACAATATATATATAATCGGTTTTTCGGTTCGGTTTCGGTTTCCAAACATCCAAAACCAAAACCACACCAAACCTTTCGGTTTTCGGTTATTTTTTTGCGGTTTGGTGCGGTTTTTTTTTTCTTCGGTTTTTTTCGGTTATGATTCGGCTTTGGTGTGGTTATTTTTCGGTTATCGGTTTTCAAGTTACAGCCCTAATCCACTGTCCCATAGCCGCCTGGTTGGCATTGGTGACTTCATTCAGCCGCTCCATATGCGCAGCCGTGGAAGCCGCATATGATTCCGCCATCACCGCCATCTCCCTCGCTCTTTGGGCTTCCAGCTCAGACTGTAGACATTCGAACTGATCCTGTAGCCGACTGTTGCTGCTTGAGGCTCCGGCGGCTCCCTTGCGCTGAAATCCTGGCGTCGTCTTCAGGATCCCCTTTCCAGCGCCTCCCATACCCCGGCAGTAGTAGGTATTGGAACGCTGCGCGAAGGCAGTGGCCATAATCCGCTCCCCAACGGTAGGATCTGAAGTGTCGATCCTGGACATGGTCTCTGACATGTCATCCTCTGCCGTGCCCGGCCATGTGTCGTTCACCATGCCTCTCATGACCTCTTGCTCCGCCTCCCTCACCCTCGCCTAATTAGATATATTAAAAAAATATATTAATATACATTTAATAAAATGTAATTAAAATTAAAAATTAGAAAATATAAGAAACTTACAAGATCCTCCTCAGAATGAGGATATGCCCTCTGAAAGGTCCCCACATAGGGGTTCTCCACTGGCCGCTCTCGCCGCACGTCGTCCATGATGGCCGAAAACGGCCTCGAACCGGCACGATGGTTGGTTGTGTTCTGTTGCCGGTTCTCAGCGTTCACCCGGGCGAGGTGCTTCAAAAAAAATTATCGTTAGTAAATATTTAAAAACATACAATTATAATTAATTCACTAATTAAATTAATTCAAATTCGTTTACGAATTACCTGTTTGTGAGGGTCGTTGAACTGTGTGACAAGAAGCCACCGCCACTCGAACTCCTTCGGGGTACCCGAACGGTCGCTCCCGTACTGCTTCCAGTGTAACCGGAGGTCGTGCTTCCACTCCTTGAACCTACATATACAAAAAAAATATTAAATATATTATTAAAAAAATAAAATTTAATAAATTATTAAATAGATGTACCTCTCCCTATGGGCCTTGTCCGCCCAGTCACGTCCCTCCTCGGGAACCACAAACCATTGCTGCATTACCACTTGTTAGTATTTTTTTCGATAATTAAATAATTTATTAGTTAAAAAAATAGTAATTGATCGAGTAAACTCACCGACATCGACTGATGGAGCATCTCCTTCACTCCATCAGGAACCTGGCTCCAGACTCCCCACAACATAGGGAGTTTGGAGCGGATGGTGCCTCCCGCGGCGCGCGTGTACCGGTTTCCCAACGCGGCATCCACCGGTTTCCCGTTGGAAAACGGGATGGCGATCCGTCCAGCGGACTCGACCGCCCTATCGAGTCCCTTGTTGCTGACGGTGCCTCTCCTGTTCCGCCTTCTCGTTCCGGCGACTGTGACATTGTGAATCAAATTTAATATTAATAATACATTTTTACAAAAAAAAAAATTAAAATCGACAAAACAGTAATAATAAATTACCTGAGGATGAGGCTGAGCCGACGGATTCGTCTCCGTCCGCCTGCTCGGAGACCCTCACGGGATGAAGAGGCGTGGGAAACTCCCTGTAGATATAGGCCTCGTGCTGTGCCACATACGGGAGCTGCTCCCGAATCGGTCGACCCTCCTCATCGACGCGAGGTATCGCCGGTATCGTCGGAGGAAGGAAGAGGCCGGACGGCACCATAGGGACCCCGGATGACCCGCCATCACCGTCGGTCGGTGACGACTGTGTGGGGGCGGTGTTAGATCGCGACCGGGGAAGTATCTCTGGATGACGAGGGGCCGTCGCTGCGGGACCCGACTGCCCAGCAGAACGTGAGCCGCTCGCGCCACCCCTAAGCGCCGCATGTCGGGCCGTCAGCTGCCACGGAAACCCAATCGACGGTGATTCCGACGGGTTGTTTGAGGTACCGTCCGAGGAATATTGGCTCCTCGAACCCGAACGTTGCCCAGAAGTTCTCCTCATGCCCATCCTGTTTAAAATAACCATAAATTTATTAAAAATATTTTACCGTCTTATAATTAATTTAACAAAAAATAACCATAAATTTTGAAAAATTTATCAACAATAATAACACAAATAAAAATTAATAGTTATTATAGGATTTAATATTTTTTTAATTCACATAACAAATTATTTACATTAATTCGCAATTATTACATCACAAAAATTAATTTACGAATATTTACATCCTTACTAAAAAATAATACATTATTTTTTACAAAATTTCCAAAATATATTTACAATTATAATTTATATTATTTAATTATTTAATCAAAAATTATTTAATCATTTACAATATATTTACAAATTATTTCCACAAATCCTAAAAACTAAACCCTAAACCGTAAACCCTAATATTTTACAATTATCATTTACATCACAATTTACCATAATTTACCCTAAAATCCTACCATAATTTACACAAATTTACCCTAATTTACCATTAATTTCCTAAATTACAACAACAACAACAATAATTTCACCAACAATTTCACAACACAACAATAATTTCACTAACAATTTCAAATAACTTCAAACAATTTCACAATTTCAAACAATTTCAAACAATAATTTCAAACAATTTCACAATTTCAAACAATTTCAACAATTTCAAACAATTTCAACAATTTCAAATAACAACAAAAACAATTAAAATTTTCATCAACATAACCAATTTAGGGTTTTAGGGTTATACCTTAAATTGTTTGAGAGAGGGAGAGAGAGAGGGCTGGGTCGGGGTCGGAGAGAGGGAGAGAGAGAGGGCTTCGGTGGATTTTCGGAGAGAGAGAGAGAGGATTTGTGAGCGGCTGCGCGAATGGTTAGGGTTCCAAATTTTTGCCTTTTATATTGGCGTTCTTGGGCGACGATTCTATAAAAATTGTCGCCCTGTTTTTTGAAAATCGTCGGCCAAGATAGTCTACTTGGGCGACGATTTTCTTCACTATCAATCTCGTCGCCCAAGATCAAGAAAATCGTCGGCCAAGATAATCTTGGGCGACTATTTTTCACGTCGTCACCTAAGATACTCAACTTGGGCGATGATGTTCTTCACTATAAATATCGTCGCCCAAGATGAAGAAAATCGTCGGTCAAGAGTTCTATCATAAAATTCAGAATATCGTGATTTTGGTGATCGGAGAAGAGGAACTGAAAACCGACCATCAGATATGACCAGCATAACAAATTACATGGGTGGGAAAAAATTCAGCTCCATCTGACAAATATAAGGGCTTGATCCGTCCGGTCAATCGGCGCGGTCAAACCCCTAAACGGACGGAAACGGCTATTCGACCCTTCAAATCACGTAATCTGGCCGGACCTTCAACTTAGAATAGTTTCCAATCGACAAGACGCTTATGGGGCTATAAAAATTTGGTAAAAAATAAATACCCGAAATAGGGCTACCACTAGGTAGAAATAAGAGAATTTCGTTGACCGGAACAACCGGCACCGAAATTTTACCGGAATATCTTCATTTTTCATGGGTTGACGTATTTAACCATTCCGGTCATATCTTATTTCACGAATTTTTTGTGTTGAGGCCTCTACATATACGTTGTCTTCAAAACGACACTTAAACTCAACACTTATATAAAAAAGTTATACAACATTAATACATATAACGTGAGTTTGGTGATCGGAGAAGAGGAACTGAAAAACTACCGTCAGATATGACCAGCATAACGAATTACATAGGTGAGAAAAAATTCAGCTCCATCGGACAAAGATAAGGGCTCGATCCGTCCGGTCAATCGGCGCGGTCAAACCCCTAAACGGACGGAAACGGCTATTCGACCCTCCAAATCACGTAATCTGGCCGGACCTTCAACTGAGAATAGTTTCCAATCGACGAGACACTTACGGAGCTATAAAAATTTGGTAAAAAATAAATACCCGGGAAAGGGCTACCACTAGGTAGATATAAGAGAAATTCGTTGACCGGAACAACCGGCACCGAAATTTTACCGGAATATCTTCATTTTTCACGAGTTGACGTATTTCACAATTCCGGTCATATCTTATTTCACGACTTTTTTGCGTTTGAGGCCTCTACGTATATGTTGTCTTCAAAACGACACTTAAACTCAACACTTGTATAAAAAAGTTATACAACATTAGTACATATAACGTGAGTTTGGTGATCGGAGAAGAAAAACTGAAAACCTACGGTCAGATATGACCAGCATAACGAATTACATAGGTGAGAAAAAATTCAGCTCCATCGGACAAAGATAAGGGCTCGATCCGTCCGGTCAATCGGCGCGGTCAAACCCCTAAACAGACGGAAACGGCTATTCGACCCTCCAAATCAAGTAATCTGGCCGGACCTTCAACTGAGAATAGTTTCCAATCGACGAGACGCTTACGGGGATATAAAAATTTGGTAAAAAACATTAACTTACAATTTAAATGTGCTTTATTTATTTTAATTATACGGATTATCTTGGCCGACGAAATTAGGGTAATTCGTCGGCCAAGATAGTACTTGGGCGACAATATTTGTTAAATTCGTCGCCCAAGAGTAAAAATAAAAAATCCTGTACAATGAAATTTAAATGTATTTTATTTTATTTTAATTATTCGGATTACTCTTGGCCGACGAAATTAGTGTACTTCGTCGGCCAAGATAATACTTGGGCGACGATATTGGTTAAATTCGTCGCCCAAGAGTAAAAATAAAAAATCCAGTACAATGAAATTTAAATGTGTTTTATTTTATTTTAATTATTCGGATTATCTTGGCCGACGAATTACCCTAATTTCGTCGGCCAAGATAATCCGAATAATTAAAATAAATAAAGCACATTTAAATTGTAAGTTAATGTTTTTTACCAAATTTTTATATCCCCGTAAGCGTCTCGTCGATTGGAAACTATTCTCAGTTGAAGGTCCGGCCAGATTACGTGATTTGGAGGGTCGAATAGCTGTTTCCATCCGTTTAGGGGTTTGACCTCGCCGATTGACCGGACGGATCGAGCCCTTATCTTTGTCAGATGGAGCTGAATTTTTGCCCACTTACGTAATTAGTTATGTTGGTCATATCTGACGGTAGGTTTTCAGTTCCTCTTCTCCGATCACCAAACTCACGTTATATGTACTAATGTTGTATAACTTTTTTATATAAGTGTTGAGTTTAAGTTTCGTTTTGAAGACAACATATACGTAGAGGCCTCAAACGCAAAAAAGTCGTGAAATAAGATATGACCGGAACGGTGAAATTCGTCGCCCAAGAGTAAAAATAAAAAATCATGTACAATAAAATTTAAATGTGTTTTATTTTATTTTAATTATTCGGATTACTCTTGGCCGACGAAATTAGTGTAATTCGTCGGCCAAGATAATACTTGGGCGACGATATATGTTAAATTTGTCGCCCAAGAGTAAAATAAAAAATCATGTACAATGAAATTTAAATGTGTTTTATTTTATTTTAATTATTCGGATTACTCTTGGCCGACGAAATTAGTGTAATTCGTCGGCCAAGTAAAAATAAAATACTTAGGCGACGATGTATTTGAGTTTCGTCGCCTAAGGATTTAAAAACTTAGGCGACGATATATATTTTTTAGGCGACGAAGTATTGTTTCGTCGCCCTAGTTTCTTTATTAGGCGACGAAATTTATCCTTAGGCGACGATTTTTTTTTCGTCGCCTAAAGTTGAACTTTAGGCGACGATTTTTTTTCCTTGGGCAACGATTTATTTTTTCTTTGGCCAAGTTTTCTCTTAGGCGACAAAAAAAAAAATCGTCGCCCGGTTTTTTTCATTTCGTCGCCCAAGACCCATTTTCTGGTAGTGTCGATAACAAGTTTACTGGGGGTCAATAATATGTTATTGAGGTGGATAACAAGTTTATTAGGGGTCAGTAATATTCTGGCAATCAGATTCCGGTAAATGGTCACCGGAGTTCGTGGACCAATGACCGAAGTCTGGCAAGGCGCCGGCAAAGTCCTCTCTCTTCCATTTTCTCTCTCTAAATGTGTATAAGACACAAGGGTAAAAGTGTCTCAAAAATATTATTTTATTATAAATTTAATAAATATTTGTGTTTTTAGGTACAAATAAGCTAATCTCTCGTTCAATTGAGGTCAAAATTTTTATTATCATTGGAATGAGATTTGACTTTTATGTTTTTATGCAAATGGGCATTTTTCCTGGATCCTTAGCGGACAAATCATTTGGCGGATAATTAAGAGAGAGACACACACAAGATTTAAGTGGTTCACCTCTCTAGAGTGGGAGACGACGCCTACTGGAAGAAGAATGAGATAATGAATAATTAGGAGGTGATGAGAGGAGGTGACCCCTATTTATAGAAGTGGGGTGTTACCTCTCTCCTCACATACAAGTGTCATGTTGCATAACATATGTAAGTGGAGGAACATTCTAGAAGGTTATATGCCTTATTACACGGAAATTATATACTATCAAAATAATGCATGCTTCTTGCAAACACAGGCGACACTGCATATGATCAAGATGACGACGACGACGACGATCATATACCAACCGCCGGTCCAATAAATATTGATAGCTAAAAGGACCGGAATTCAATCAACGAAGAATCTCAATGCACCTGGATTCCGTTTTATGTCAATGCACGGCAGATATAGGCAGTTGAGAACCAAGAATCTTGTTACAGTAGCAAACGTCGTGTAGGTGTCGTACATCATAGCACTAGTCATGGGGGTGCCAGGGAATGATTGAGGGGGGCGGGTTATTAGTAGAAGCCACACTGCCAGGTTCTCAATTATGAGGAGAACAATCGCTAAGTGGATCAGTTTCAACGACGCCCTAATTGGTTTCTTTTTCTTCTCAATCTCTTCGTCTCCCATTGTTACCTTCAGCCTGATCGTAGCAAATTGGTCGCCGGCAGCCATATATAGTACGTTGTAGCCTATTGAGGGTTTTGAAGAGGAGGTACGATGATATATATATATATATATGTCTAGCTATCCAGTTTTTTTTTTTAAAAAAAACTTTTTTATTAATAACTCACACACCCTACATATATCATGAGGTTTGAATACATAACCTCAAAGTTATCAGTTAAACACCTTAACCAACTAAGTCATAGCTCACTGATAGCAATCTAGCTGATTTCTATACGAATACATATTTCCAAAACATAAGTGGAGTCCGATTCCCCATCAGAAAAGAACCGCCGTGCCACACCATCTTTGCTATCTTTTGTCATTTTTCTTCCCATACTGTTCTAAACCTGCATTTTTTATTTTTTATTCGTATTAGGCTACCTCCTAGCCCCTCTGATCAGGCTAGCCTCTTCCGAATCTCGGGGTAACCAAATTCTCAGCAGTAATGTGACGGAGTACTAGATTGCTATTTAATAACCAAATCGATTATCAACTTCCCACTACCCACTTTTTCAAAACCATTCTCCTAATTTTATATATAATTGATATAACAACTTGTATTGTACATGTTAACTTCCAATTTACAAAATTAAAATGAACATATCGTCTCAATAAGAGTGGCATACATGCACGATTGCCTTCTGAAACATTTTCCTTACGGGCTCATAGATGAAGAAACAATAGGTACAGTACTGCTATATATACAAGAATTATGATCATTTTAGATTTCAAAGATCAGCAATCATATTAAGGATTTGCTGTCAATTTCTATCTTACAAATATGCATAAGTTACATCTCTATGATTCTCTGCAAATCTTCTAAGATAAAACTGATTAATAAGAGATAAGAACCAGTAATTAAGCAGCAGAAATTTAGCACAAGATTTTTGCTTATCAATAGACAGCAGTTGAATCCTTTGTAACCATGATATGCTACAGTTACAACGTCTTATAATTAAGGCTTTCAAAACGGGGCCGAGAGGGGTTCCTTGAAGTTTTCTTGATCCGGGGTTTCAATATTGGCAGCACCACACAAACACTGGCATGATCTTTCAGACAGTAATTGAGACTCCTCCAACTCCAGAATGAGTTTATTCTGTACTTCTTCGCCCTCTTTACTAGTATTTTCTCTCTCCATCTGTCTCTTCGAATAAATCGGTCTCAAACCCTACATGTAGAAACATCAGCAATTATAGAAATTCACTGTATATAATAATATTAGTCTACAATATACATATTTCATCACGCGTGATTTCTTCCATCTTCAATTTTTACACCCACATTCTTGCAACGAACATCGATCTAACTCACGAGGAGGATCATGATTTCTTCTATGATCGTATCACTTTATTATAAAAAATTGAAAATGCTCAAACATATATATGCACTTGAGCATCTATAAGATTAGATGATCAAGTGATGAAGCCCCCCTATGCAATTCTAGGCGCTACTCATAATATATCGATGCTTAACTAGTTCTAAGCGCGCTCAGGTGATGGCACACTGATTCTTAGTTTGAGTTCATGCATATATAGATATAACGGATGCTGTGAAGTAAAACCGCACCTCACTGAATGTAGCTGAGGCCTCACTTGATTCCGTTTTCTGAACAACATCTGCCGCCTTTTCCTGTATCCCGGGTTAATTATCATATATGAGAAACAATACAGGGTCCCTTTGAAACAGATACTGGTAACATAAGTTCAAACCCTAGTCTAAATGCAATGAAAATGATAATATATGAAGGCATGCAGATCAGATCATAAATGATGGAATGTATCAAAATTAGTACGTACCCTAGCATGGTTAAGTTGTACTTGACTCAAGGTCTTAGGCTCCATCTCAATGGAGCAACAGACTCTGGCCATGAAAACGATCACTCAAACTTGATCGATCTCAATGGTGGATTGGTGGTACTGAATCACCGATCACTAGTACCACTGTCGGTGCATATGTGTGTGTGTGTGTGTGTGTGTAGAGAGAGACTGGTTCATATATATAGTCACTCATCTGAGACATAAGTCGCCGATATTTTTTCTGGTGTAACATCTTTCACGGAGTATATGACAGAGCTAGAAGTAAGGTGAAGCTTATAAAGCAAATCGAAGTCTCACTATCATTCACATCCCGTGCTCCCCTGATAGGACTAGAGAATTGTTTGGCCATAGCTATATTATCTGATGTAATTGATCGATTAGTTGATATTTGGTGGAGGATAGGATAGGATTTAATTTCTGTGAGCTGTAAATTTGGTCAGCCATGCCAACTGTTAACTGTAATACTAATGAGGGATCATAGTCAATGAAAATTCATATGATCTTTGCTTATGATTTTGGTACTAATTCGTGTTTTTTTTTAAAACTACTGTATGCTTTCTGACTTTTTTTCCGTTTGTACATATCGATCTATATAGACAATATCAGAACCCAAAATATCAATCGAAAATTTGAACTCAAGTTTTTTTTTTTTTTCTTTGGGTCTGAAATTTGAACTCAAGTTCTTATGGTTAATATTGGGTTTTAGTTTTCTGATCTCTACCCTCAGAGGGTTGTAGTTGTTTTGCAAGTTTCTAATGATTTATGGGTGGAGTAATGAAATTTCTAGGTATACATAGCATTGTAGCAATACTCAAAGCTAGACACACATAATTCTCTATCAAACTGCTGAAGCAGACCTATAATCTATGACCCAAATCCACCCTTTTCTGATCTGTTGGTCTTTGGCATTATCACATACTACTAACTAAGATTTCAAGATATGCTAAAAAAATCTCAAGGTTTGGTGCCAATTGCCAAACCTCAATTAACTTGTTTATTGCAGTTAATTAAGCTAAAACTAACAGGGAGCAGCATTATCTATCATGTTGACTAACTCCATACACAACTAGGTTAACAAGAACAAACAAGGAGAGCAACTGTAGCCAACTGGTTTTTGCATAACCATGTGCCTGCCTAAGCCTAGCGCCCTAGTGTGGTTTGGTCAAGAACAGCATCAGTGTTATCTACCTAGCTAATTTCTGCTTGATTGACTAATATAATTTGCTCATATATATATATATATATATATATCTCTCTCTCTCTCTCTCTCTCTCTCTCTCTCTCTCTCTCTCTCTCTCTCTGTCGGTGGAATCATTCATTGGTTTATTTAACCCGACTTTTATTGTAAATGAGTTTAACTGGTTATCGACATTATATTACTATTTGATACATGCATTATTTCCTGGTGGATTGATCAAAAACTGACCAAACGATTACATTCAAGGATTGAAAACAAATAAACTCCACTTGAAATAATTATATCAGTTTGATTTCAAACTAGTCGTAGTATTTCAGAGTACATTTACTGTAGAATTTGTACTGACTAACTTCTCAGGAAAAAAAAAAAAAAAAAAACTGAATTTGTTCACAATTACTTCAGAATCTAGAGCTGGCAATCGGGCTTAGCTTCTTGCTTTTTGTTGAATTATATATCCACCTTCCCGAGTTTGTCAAACAATTTTGTGGTCAAACTCCAATCCTACAGGTAGAGAAAGAAGATGTGAGACAAAGTGTATATTCCTTCACCCATCTTGTTCATGTTACTACTCATAATGCCATTACAAACCAAAGCAAACAACTTTGTGTTTTCAGTATTGTTCCAGGAAAAAATGTCATCTTTACCAAATGTACTCGATCAGATGAACAGAACCTCATGCCATTAAGATTTGTATTTGCAAGTATACACATATATAGCAGATCTACTGCTGTTTACAATGGTATTATTAAGATAATATGGGATCTACAATTACTTCAAGATAATATTGATCTACTGCATGCAGTTATATATAACATTGAATCAAAACAGCCTATGAATACTTCAAGACAGGAGAATCAGATGGCTTAATTTGAGGAGAATATTGAGGCTGTCTAACAAGAACGGGGGTTGTTCATCATGGACAGGGACATTTGAAAACGAAGCCTATACCCTAAACCTTATCATCATCGTCCAACTTATTAGAAGCGCATGCTTCCCATTTCCATTTATAAGCTGAGCTATTCGATCAGTTACTTCGTGCTGGAGAAACAAATTTAGTGCTCCATGTGGGATGCTTTTCCAGTAATTAAACATCCATCTCAAAAGAATACCCACCCGTTTTCCTTTTCATTCCAATTGATCCTTTTCCTGCTCGATCAGCTGCTTTAGGATCATCACCTTTATATCAATGCTTCCAGCTATACTGAATATTCCTATACGTAGTTCTAATTTAAACCTCCAGTACGTACGTCTCGGGTTCTAACTAAGATGGAATACGTAGAAGTTAAATAGCACAAGCACAGTGAATATAGAACTGCTGAGAAAAGAGCTTGATTTTTGTAGACAACACTTCACTCGTACAACGTAGACAATTCCATAAAATTCCATAAAAAGGAGTTCCATATACGTGTAGGCTTTTCATTTTTATACTCATATATCCCAGCTAGCCTTATCCCAAGACCAGTCAATGCAATCTTTGGGACCTGGAAGTTTGCTAGCTAGTTTTATTTGGTTCTTGTCACAATTACGAAACAACATGCGCTGGAGTTTGGCCTCCATATCCAATATATCCATGGTGTCGAACAAGTTCATGCTCTCAAACAGTCGGAGCCAAACCATTGAACTCTTCCATGATTGCCTACTAATCTTGGAGCTCAAAGTTCCAAGTATCACAATGATCAAAAGGGTTAGCTAGCTTCTAATCCAAGTGTGAGACCGAATTCTAATCAAGAACACATTGCTTATTACAGAAGGCAAACTAAGAATGACCCATGCCAATGATACCAAAGTCATAAAAGGTTAGCTATACATCGATCATCTATAGGGAAGGACAAGCTAGAAACATAGTGCATGTTTGGTACCCAATATTGCATTACACATCCTTAATTTTTAAGACTATCATGTACTAGTATGGATTACCTTAAATTGTACTAATATTGGGTCATGTTTGGCGTTGCATGGAATTAGGAAAAAAAAATTAAATCAGAGATGTCTCATGTTTGATAATGCATTGGACTGGACTACTTTAACTAGTCAATTATTTCTATTTCTATTTCAATTTCTTTGCTTCCTGATTCATAATCCCCTCTTTCATTCACAATGACACCAAACTAATCAATCAATAAGTAACTAGTTCAATTTCTTGTCAAGAAAAGAAAGAAAGAAAGAAAGAAAGAAAGAAAGAAAGAAAGAAAAGGGAAGCAAACCTTGAGATCATTGCTGGAAAGATCAAGGTGTAACAACCTGGCGATCCTGCCAAACGCCTCCGGCAAGAACCTTAAGCAGCGGCCGGAGAGGTTGACGCGGTCGAGCGCGATCCCGTTGGCCTGGTGCAGAATGCCGATGACCTCCTTGTGGAGCTGGTTGAAGACCGGCAGCTCCTCATGGATGATGCCGTCCTCGACGAAGCGATAAATCTTTTTGAGCCTCTCCTCGACGTCCTTGAGAAGCTTCTCGTAGGTGGCGTGGAGGTCGTCGAGCAGGAGAATGACCTTGCAGTCCTGCCTGTCTTTTTCGGGGGAGTTGCGGCACTCCTGCTCGCGCTCGGCGAGGTGGGCCCGCCACTGGAAGCGGTCGACGTTGGAGGGGCATGGGGAGAGGACGAGGTCCTCGAGCTTCTTGGAGAGAGAGGAGTTGATGAGGGTGAGCTTGGCCTTGGCGGTGTCTATGGCCTCGTGGTCGGGGCCGGGGCCAAGGGCGTTGAGGACGGAGCAGGTCTGGGAGACGTCAGAGACGACGCGGGTCAAAGAGGAGGTGAAGAATGGAATCGTCTATGAAATCGGAGAGGAGAAAAGTTGTGGAGCAGAGATTCTTCAGGGTGGAACAGAGAGGAGGTGAAGAATGAAGAGAGAAGAGTTGTGGACTATGTGAATGAGAGGAGTTTAGTGAGTCTTAGCTAAGGGTCTCTAATTGGAGTACCACGCTAAGCCCTCCTAAGGAGGCGAAATCGAAAAACAGATCCAAGTAAACACCATTAATATTAGTACTGAGAGAAACCATTAGCCTTGAATGACTCCTTATTTAACACTGGCTTAGGTAATACCAGGTACCAAACGTACCCATATAGTATTATCGTATCTGTTTTTACTTAAACAAAGGGAAAATTTTGGTAAGTGTACATGATGTTTGAGCCATTGAAAATTTCAGTACATGAAGTTAGAAAACATTAACTTTGGTACATCAAATTCTAAGTTCGACCTAATATTCGTGCATGACGTTAATCATGTCGTTAGTTTAACGGACATGTGACATATTTTCAGGGGTAAATTGGGGTCTACAGACTTCCATGAAATCCAGCTAAATCCAAGAGTGCCTCTAGCCCTCTACTCGGACGAGAAATGACATTGTTGATTAACATACAAGATAATTAGATTAACTATTAAGCAACACCCTAACATGGAACATGACCATCGGCCATCAATTTCATGATTCATATAAAACTAGAACAATGAAGTCTAACAGCTGATATATATGTTGAATTCATAACCTTTAGAATAATGATGAAGAATCCAACTCCTCATCCTCCCCAAACCCCAACTCGTGTCCCTTCTCCCTCTTCCGCTACCTCTTCCTCCCCACTCCCCCTCAGCAATTCCCCTCCCGACCCATCATCTATGTCGTCCAATTTCACCACCCACTCGCCCTCCTTGCCTCCACCACACTCCTTCAGCAAAGCCATATTCCTGAAATTAATCTGCTGGGAAATTTATATTATCCAATGCAAGAATATATATCACGTAGAGAGAAGCATGTGCTAGGTTCCATCATCCACATGCCTCCTTCATATCACTTTCTCTATCATATATGCTCCTAGCTAACCTCCATTTTCAATTATACCAATGTTATTAGAGATCGAAGACCAACAATATCAATGATTCTATGTGTATGTGTACTTTTGTGTACCCTAGCTAGCCTTCTTCTAAGTTCTACGTATATGATTGTTGTGACTTTTCAAAAGGTTGATGGCTAAGCTAGCATGGATTGCATGGCCCGGCTGCACTTGGCTTTGTCTTCGATTAAATTCAGCCCCATTCTATCACATTACTGGTATATGCATCAAAAGGAATGGGCATATATATGGGCATTGATTCAGTGTCTAAGTCCTGGTATTTGAATGTAGTTCATGTACTTTGGAGATGACCCCCCCCTGGACGTTTCAAATTGTCAAAAGGGTTCTCAGGTATAGCCTGGAGAATCTAATCTGAGCCGGAAACACCAAAGCGCTCGGAAGCTCAAGTCTAAGGTCTTCAGTCGGCGAACTCTTAGAACTCATATCAGGTCCGGCTCTGTCGCTTCAAGCACACTGTGTTTATAAAATTGACTGTAATAAGGTGTAAGGAAGAAATAAAAGATCTCTGATACCTTGGGTTAAGACTTTCAAGTTACTCATCTAATCACAACTAAGTGTGAATTGTAACAAAGAAGAATAGAGGAGATTGCTAAATGTAATAGAAAGTAGTAACTCATAGACAGTGGGAGCCCATAGAAGAGCAAAATGTCTAGGATCAGGTGGACAATTATATCAGTCCCCGAGTGTACCTAATTATTTGTTTAATTCATCCCCACATGACCTTAACCTTTCCTGCTACCTGCACCATTTTGCAAGCTATCAAACCAAATGCCCGGCCCTCACCCCCTTCAATTTTGTTGAATGCTTTGGTTTCTCTACTCCAGCTTCCTGCATTGGTTTCCTTCAAAGTTTTTTAAAACCTAGTTTATGGGTAGGATGGTACGTACAGAAGACGATGAGAGTACTAAATTCCCATATCATCATTTCACTGAAACCCATGCGAGCTCTTATTGGTAGCTACCCAGCTTCTTGTTATTCTCTGATGCCTCAATAGTTGGACCCCTTCATCATCATCATCATCATCCTCATCATCAAACAACGAGTTCAATTCTTATGTTTACATTGCACATTGTTGTTTTTTCAAAAATAGGAAGTCAATATATAGATATTATCTTGGAAATGTTTTAGAAACTAATAATTCTTGTAAATGTTTTAGCATCTCCAACACTTTTTTCATTTTCTTGATTTTCTCAAATTTATAGAAAATTGAGTTGTTTTATACTCCAACGGTTTTCTCATCTCATTCACCAAAATATGTAGCATCTCTAACAGATTCCTCATTTTCTCGAATTGCTCCATTTTAGGTGTTTTGCTCCAACAGGTTCTCTAAAACTTTCTCTAAATGAGAAATGTGAGGAGAGAGAAACTCAAATTCCCCATATTTACAGTAAACTTTATAATTTTATAGAAAAATTTGGGGAATGATTATAAAATTTCTAAAACGGGGAAGAAAAATTGCTTGAAGCATTGACTTTTACTTCTTTATTATGGATAAATTTTGGGGAAGCTGTTGGAAATACTCTTATTTCTCAAATTTGCAACAAAACCTTCATTCCCTAAATTAAATTATAACGTGGTCCTAAAATTAAATTTTTCAGGTGCTCCAACGAGAAGTTTATACAAATATATAATATTTTATTTAGTATTTTATTGTTACAATAAAATATATAATTTTTTTTGTTATAATCAATAATGATGTAGCATATTTTATTGATGTAATAAATGTCAAAATCTCTAAAATAGAGAAATTGTAGGAGTTAGAACATAATTTTATAGAGCTAGTGCAAGGTACACTTCCTTCGCAATTCTTCATCACCCAAATTTTGCCAAGGAAATGACTGTAAATTGCGAAGGAAGGGGACCCTAACCAAATTTTTGTGTTGACTTGCTTCATTACATGGTATTCGTATGATGTACGGTTGCATTGTCCAAATTTTGTAACTTATGAGCGGGTTGGAAGTCATAATTCTTAAAAACAAAAAACCGGTAAGTTATGTTTGCGTATGAGGAAAATAAATTCTTCACTCATATATAACATTTAATATTTAATGATCCGAGTGGTGATGTCATATAAGTAACAATACAAAGAAAAACAACTTACAAACATTTTACTTGCCAAATACATCCCTAGTTTTGTTTTCAGTTCTTTTCGGAAATGACGAGATTCCATGTTTGAATCAATTCCTCTTTCATTTCCATATCTTGACTGGGAAAGAGTTTCCATATTGTTGCCAAATTAAGCCTAGTAGTTACCAATCTAATCCTTTTAACACATTTCATTTGTATACCAAGTTTGAAATACCTAAAACGTATAGACAACATTGCACAAAGTCTTGGCAACTAAAAGTGATTCAATGATTCATTTTTGAATCAACAAAGTCCAAATGAGGAAGAGTTTGAGCCAGTACAAGGTACACTTCCTTCGCAATTCAGTCATTTCTAATTTTACACTACAATGTTCCACTGTATATGAACCATGCATTACAAATAGCAAAACGAAAAAAGATTGAATTTATTAAATTTAACATAAAAGGGAAACAAAATATTTTGAATTCTAAATTTGCCAATCTTTTTGGCAAAAAGAGAAAACGTACAATTACAAAGGCCTTCTTCTTCCCCGCTCTTTTTTCTTTTCCCCAAATTCTACAATTTTTGCCCGATGACCCTTAACTACAAATTCAAATTTTGAACAACAAAAATTAGCGCAAAATTAATCTTACTTTAAGCTCGAAAATTCTTTGTTAAACCCTCGGAGGTCCACCCTACCTTACCCTACACTAGCATTCACTACATCATCTGTCGAAAATCATTCGCACCTCGGTGGTGGTGGTGGATCAAGAACTCATCCCCACCGTTGGATACGCCAAAAATCGAAGTCGGTCTCAGAAACTGGTGCTGATGCGACATCTGAAACTCCTTCTGCCGCCGCAGCTCCAGAACCTTCCGGTGCGAATTCGAATGCCGGGCCGACACGAACGTCGGGCTCGCCGCTGGTCGGTACTCGGGCACCAGCCGACCCGACTTGTACCGGACCCCACACGCGTTACACAGCGTCTTCGGGCCCATGGGCCCGGTCCGCCACTGCGGCGTCTTCTCCGACGCGCAGTGGAGGCACTTCCGGCCAGAAGAGTCCGAACCCGAGTTGGAGCTCGCGCCTTCCCGCTTCTTCTGCGACGACGTCGTTTTGGGAGGCTTGGGGTCGGTGTTGTTGCTGGGAGTGATGAGGTGGAGGAGGCGCGTGGTCCAGTCGCCGGGGGCTGCGCGTGAGCGCTTGCTGCGGGCCTTGGCCGGGAGAGGCGTCTCGTGGTGGAAGAGCGGCGGGTTTTGCGGGGTTTCGGCGGAGGAGGAGGTTTCCGGGGTTTGGGGCTTGGCGGTGGTTGTGGTGGTGGAGAGGAATTGAAGGGCTTGAAGGTCTTTGTCCGCTGAGAATGAGTCTTCCACAAAGTTCGATAGCCATTCCAGCTCAGCCAAGTCGTCGTACTGCGTATCAAAATTCCAGTTAAAAATTTCTTAGTCAAAATTTCAAATTCCAAATTTGCATGCACTGCTTATTCAAATTTCGAAATTTAAATTAATTTTCGGTTAAGTAAAGTAATAAAGACAAAATTAACGTCACGGTCATGCAAATTGCATGCAGAATTCAAAGAATTAAGAGAGAATTAATTACTAAATTCCAATTCTACTGAATTACTGTAACTAGGTGCGTAGTTAATCAAATACCGGAACGCAGAGGTCGCCGGAGAACTGGGAGTCGCCGAAGCTGCGGTTACCGGAGAATTGAGGCTCGCCACCGGAGACGGAGGAGTTACAGCTGTCGACGGCGGTGACGGTGGAGGATTCGGTGGAGTTACCGGCGACGGTGCTGTCGAAGAAGCCGTCGGTGACGAGAGCGTCCTCGTTGGAGAAGTCGAGGAGGTCGTCGACGGTGAATTGCTCCCCACCAGCGGGGGGTTTCTGGTCGACGAGCTGCCTCTTCTCGGGTGAGAGGTGGTCGTCGAAGTATCCGCCGACGTAGAATTCCGGCAGCTCCATCGGGAAATGTGTATTGGAATTAGTGCAAGTCGTTGAAGGAAGGAGAAAAAGAAGGAGAGAAGAGTGTGTGTTGGTTTGTGAGTGTCTGAGGGAGAGAGTGAAGGGTGTGGGGGGTTTTGAGGAGTGATGAGAGGGGTAGAGATGTAATAATTGGACAATTGGAGGGGTGTTTTAGAAGGAGAGAGGTTTGTATTAAATAATAGGGGGAAGTGATGCCCCCCTTTGCTGGCCTTTTAAAACCGAACCTTAAGAAGTGTCACATGATCGCTGACATGCCTCCACCTTTGTCACGTGCGTTTTGGACCCACCCCCGAACCATTTTCTCGTCTCCAGAACTTTTCAAAGTGTGAAACTGAAGAATTTTTACTCTGGGTGAAAAATTAAATAGGGTTGACAAAGTTTTTCGTGGTAATAAATGATGGTGTTAAACAAAACCTTATCCCCTGTTAAAAACAGAAAAACAAAACAGAACAAAACCTTATCCCGGATATTTACCCGGGTCAATTTTCATGGGGATTGGTGTCGGGTGACTCGGGCCCAGCTGACTCAGTCTGGGAAACCATTGTAGTAATTGCTAATGGACAGGACGGCATCCGCCGCAGTAATATTAGTTCTTCCGGACAAATACATATTATAACGTGGTTCTATATTTTAATTAAATAATAATATTTAAATTTTATTAAAAAAATTATATCAAATGTTTTGTTAAAGATAATTTTGAGTTTGTTGTTTTTTTTAAATCCTAAATTGTAAACTCTAGACTCTAAATCCTAAACCCAAAATTCAAAACCCTAATCCTTAAACCCTAAACCCTAAACCATCGTCCAAACTCAACAAAGAATCATAAAAGTGTTTTCATAAAAAATATAAAACCTTAGTTTATATTTTAGTTGTAATAAATCTAAGTGTCAATATTTAATTGAAATGAATAATCATGTCATACTGTCACGTGGTCCTCCTGTAGCATCTAAAAACTTCTCAACAACACTTGGTTAAATCCTCAAATCTAGGAACGATGTGGCAATGTATCAAGGATAAGTAGTTGGTAATTTCTGTGTGTTTTACTCCTACATTATCATTTCAACACAAACATTTTCACTCTACTAATTTTTTTATAAAAAAAGTCTGACATTAAAGTGAAATTTCGTGTTTTATTTTAGGGTTAAGCATGCCTTTGTTCTTAAACAAGTTTTTTGTTTCTCGTATGATTTCATCAATTTACTTTAAAAAAATCTATTTGCTCCGATCCCATAACCCACCTCTTTGGAACGCTTCTCCTCCGCTGTCCCTATCAAAGTTGATAGTTCTATGTGCCCAAACGATTGACATCGACGTAGTTCTTCATAATTGAAGTCTTTTTCCCAAATTACTTCACTTTATATTGATAACATGAAACAAAATCCAATTTGTTCTCTATGAGGTGAGAGTGTAAACATAGGTTAGAACTTAGAAGTGATTTTTGTTCTCATTTTATTTCATAGGGGTTCACCTAACATTCGGTGGGTGAGAAAATGTGAATCAACGGGGAACAAAAAGGAGATTGGTCATAAAAATCCTATGTGGCAGGTGGGATTAAAGTGAAAAACCCTGCTAACAAAGCCACGTGGATGAGATCATGACCGTTATTAGCATAAGTTGAGCTGTAAGCATCATGCTTAAACGTGGGTGAGGGAATATAATAGGGCTGGTTATGATAAGAGGAGCAGCAAATAGGGGTAGAAAGTACAACGGATTAAAGTTAAAAAATTGAAATAAAAAATCAGGGGAGAAAAAACTAAAGCCGGAGCACAATTCCCGAGGGATAAAAATTATTAGGAGCAGAGGAATCCGGCTGTAAACTTGGATGCTATTATTGGAGTGGAGACTCTCCCTCCTGCGACAAACCCTGCACGATGATCGATTCTACAGGGGGAGTGAACATTGAACCTCCATAAGTTTTCATTACGTGCCACTAGTTTTTACTTTAGTCTTGATACAATGACCTAAGTAAAAAGTTTAAGAGGTTTTCTCAAGATGACTCACAAAAAACCTGGTGTCAAAGGTCACAACAAACGCGCGCTAGACAATCTTATAACTCCTGTAAAACTGTTCATCAATGAGATTGTATGCAAAATGCTCTAAGAAATAAAGTAAGTAGCGAACTGAAATTATAAAGTCGTAACTTGTAACTAAAACTTCTTAGCTATGAACGAACAATGTGACCAAATAAGAAATGACACTTCTAATCATTTCTACTAGACCGTATGAACTTTATGTATTACTTGCAACAATTAATATATGATCATTCAGCTTTCTACTTAATGAAAAAGTTATACCAAAAAACTGAATGATCATAGAAAACGTTACAAAAATCTAAAGTCTCAACACTCAGATGAAATCTTTAGTCTCAACACTCAACACTCAGATGAAATCTTTAGTGATAAGTAATATGATTTGGGTTTGAAAATAGCATTAGTTTAGTCCAACGCACCAAATGAATGCGATGGCTTGATGTCCTCCCGACTCTCAACCATGCATCACGTACTGATTATGATGAATTGATTTTCTTTATAAAATCCGTCCCGCACGTCTTAAAATTGAAAATGAATTTAGAAATTAAAAGATTTTTTCTCTAAGTCGAACGACTCCGAGTAGTGACTGGAAGTCTGGAATCTGTGTTTCACCTTCCTTTGGTGCTTCCTCACACGTGCATCATGCTTAGCATGTCGAAACAGTAACATGGTAGCAGGTGCACGAAGGTCACGTGCCTCTCTCCTTAATGCATGGGTTTAGACCTTAATTGATTGAGGGGGAGTAGCTTAATTATAAGATTAGCTTCCCTCAATTATTGGCGCTGCTCACTGGTGCACACTGTGGACTGCACACTAGTGCTTTACTCACTACCCTGCCTGTACTGCAACAAAGGATCAATTCACCATTGGAGAAGAGATTATTACGATTTTGCAACAATACAGGTTAAATTTCGGACCGTAAATGGCTCATTTTGCGTGGCGATAGGTGCATTGTGAAATGCCTGAAAGAGGCTGAAGGTAGGGGTTGTTGGACCGGTGAAAACTAGCTAGCGTGTTGAGCCGGTGTTACACAAGTTGTTGGCAAACGAGAAATTTTATCAGATAAACTAAAGTATAGCAAATTCCAGATATTCAGAACGTACTGTTAGACACACGAGTTGGAGAGGCAATGCCTCCCAGGATAGATACCTCTCCAAAGAAGAGGTCGACTTTCTCCAAAATGCATCTTTCATGCTTCTCCGGCCTTCATACATTCCCTCAAATCCTCAAACACATTGCAGGCTCGTACGACTTGAAAGACATACAGATTTCGTATGTTTTATGAGGCATTTGTGGCTGTTTGGTGCACGACGACACCCACAGAAGGGAGGGGAGAGTGAAGGATACTATGCAGCGTAGCTGCTAGGGTTCCTTTGGGGGTGGGTGCGGAAAGGCCACTTCAGGCCACTATGCAGCTCGGCCCCTGGTGTCGTCTCATTTCCGGTTCATGTCAGAATAGTAATTGAGCAATCCAAAACAACTTGATAAGAGCTCACTTCAGATAATTCATATTCTCGATTGATGATGAATTGGCAGCAAGTAAAGCAGTCCCATTCACATACCTCAATAAACTACAGAACGACATATCTATTGGAAAGGGGTCACACACTCGCACCTACTATCTGTCGACTAAAGGAATGAAACATTGAGGATCTTCAGGTGCATTCACGCAATACAATCAGATCTAGGCGGCTGTTGAGGTCCATATTCCGCATTAAGTATCTGTTTCAAGAAGCATAAGTATCAATATATTAAGCCACGAACAACAGGCGGCGGTTGAGGTCCATATTCCACATTAGGTATCTGTTTCAAGAAGCACAAGTATCAATATAATGAGCCACAGACAAGGCAACCCGACGCATATCAGAGTTGGTTGATAACAACACCAAGTTTTAAATGGGGAAAACAGTGCATATCAGAGTTGATACAAAAGCTTAACAAAATGCAGCAGTGTATACACTCACAAAAACTTTGAAGAAGTACAAACAAGATCAATTAAGCTTCAACGTGCCCAATAGAAAAAAAAAAGAAAAAAAACACACACACAATGATGATTAAACAAACCCAGTGTACCCAACACATTATGATTAATGGCTGAGGTAAGCTAAGCCCTCAAAAAACATTCCAGTCAAACAATGCAGCAATCAATTTTTGGAAACCAAGTTTCAATAGATACAAACTTAGACAAATATATTGGCAGGTAACTAACTCTACAATAACGAAGTCATAACATCAATGAAGAATAAAATTCTAAAGATCATTAGACTATTAAGAGATAGAAGTGTTATTTAAAGTCATGGTCTTGGCTCCACTTTGATTCTGTGAATTGCATCAACTTGTGCAGTTCAAGTATAGAATCAACTTGCAGGTTAAAGGTGGCAATCTGAAATATGCCACTGCAAATCATAGCATTTCCTTCTTCTACCTTTTTTTTTTCAAGAATACAAATCATACCATTTCCAAATTGTCAGAGAAAACAAAACTTTGAAACTGATCCCATATGTATCCCAAGTGCAGTACAGTAGGAAATGTAGAGTTGATCGACATCAATCAACAGTACTCAATTTATCATAATCTCAGAAGACATCTTTATATCTATGTTTATAGGAGACATTTTGGAAATAATCTAATAAACATAAGCAAAATTTTGAAAATAAGATTTTATGGCTCAATTGTTGTCACCTGTTGCCACTCCCCATCAACTTCTTCCTTCCACAATGTCACCTTGTTGTTCCCATCAGACACAGCCAATATGTTCCCGGTAAGTGACCATGAGACCCTCCAAACATGTGCCTTGAAATCATGCAGCACCTTATGTTCCCATTTATCCCCATCCTTGGCCACAGTCCATATGATAACTTTACCATCCTGTGATGCACTGGCAACAGTAGATTTTGGTAGACCCAAGTTAGGTGCCCAAGCAACGTCCCTAACCCAATCATCATGCTTCTGAAGAGCTGGAAAACAGTCCATCTTCCAAGCACCATTAATAAGCTTCCAGATCTTTACAGTGTTATCACAACCACCAGAACACAGCTTCTGAACAGTGTCAAGCAGACCAGAACCAACAAGAGCACCAGGAGCTGTTGAGGGAGCCCAGGAAACAGAGGTGACACCAACCGGGTGAGCTTTGTCAATCTTTGTGGTCTCCCAAACACCGTCTTTAGCAGTGAAAACCGAGATAGTCCCATCAGAAGAACCACAAGCCAAACAAAGACCGAGTTCATGAGGAGCCCATGCAATTGAGTTGACAGACGATTTGTGGTCATCAAAAACATGAGCTTGTGTCCACTCATTCTGATTCCCTTCCTTCCACAAAATGACGCGCCCGTCATACGAGCAAGAAGCAAGCAAAGACCCGAATTTCGGGTGAGCCCAAGCAACCTGCCAAACAGGGCCCTGGTGACCAGTCAGCGTCGCAAGATGCTGCGAGGCCGAGTTGCTCACGCCCACTATCTTGATGGTGTTGTCCGACGAAGCAGTGGCCAGGCGCTTGCCATAGTAATCCATGACCACATCATGGACAGTCTCCTGGTGACCAGTCTCAACCTTCTGAGCAGGCATTTCTCAGCTGTTCCAACAATTCAAAATAACAACCAAAAATGACATACATATCAAACGACATTGCCCTCATTTCTAAGCTTTACTCCAGAAAAAAAAAATCCTCCAATTATGTGATTACTAATTCTTCTAATCATCATAACCGTCGTAAAAGAATATCAAATTGAATATATAAGCCATGAGTCTCGTGTTTCGTATTTCAATACTAACAACAATCATGAAATTCCAATCCCTATGGCATATCTAACCAGTGAGATCTAACATAAGTTAATCGCGGTTTAACAAAATCTAAGATCGATCATCGATTTCTGAATTTTGACGCAGATTAAATTTTAAAATCAAAACAGAAACAAAATGCCGAAATTAAGATCAAAATCAAAGCTTTAAGAGCGAAGACAGAGCAAGAGATCTTACCTGGGAAACAAAGCTCGGGGATCTCAAACGACGCAGTTTCAGGACGAGGAGAATCGCTCTCTGCTGCTGTGGAAATAATAGAGCAACTATCTTGGTTTCCGTTTCGGTTTCGGTTTCTATAACAACGATTTGTGTTGGGCCAAGTACGTGGTATTTGAATAAGGCCCAGGTTCACCGAAACGAAGGCCCGTTCGAGTCAAGGCCCAATTGGGAGAGAGACTTCGAAAGCACGCAAAACTCGAGTGTTGGACATGCCGAGCTCGAACAAAACGCATCATTAGTTTCCGCCACGTCATCGGCTCGTTTCTCGGTGGGCCCCACCGTTTTAGGTCGGGTCATGCCGGTTTCCTGGCCGGGTCCCGCGGACCCTTCTGTGGTGATCACGTGCGATGTAGAGTATGTTTATACGACGGCTTTGTACGTACACGGATTGACTTTACGTGACGTATACTTTTTTGGTCATGAGCGGGGTTCCTTTTTATACGGGCATGGCGGTAATATAGAAGTGATGGAGGCTTTTGAGTTGTAGAACAACGAAGTCAAAAGCCCCCACGTCTGAGAGTAGCTCAACTGATGAATTGATTCACCAATTTGGGGTGGATGGATGAACAAAATCTACACTACTAAATGAAACAAAAGACACTAGCAAATTGAAGTGTGTATTGATTGAGGTCATGACCCTGCATGAGGTAAGGTAAGAGAATAGACTAGTACAATAATGTTGTTTTGTTGTGTTTGATTATTGGGGAAAGAAAATGTTGAAGGAGTTGCACTTATTTTGATAGACTCAAACTTACAATTTGGGACTTGGATTCTTCTGTTCCGAAACGAACTTGGAAGTTTTTGTGGCCATGCCGTTTAGTTCAAATGACATGACTTGACTCGATGGTTGGGTGATTAAGGACTCCATGTACTTAATTATTGGTAGTTTAAACACGCTATCATTTATTGGTAGTATATGAGTCAAATAACTTGCGGTTTAATTGTTGTTTAGTTCTTAGGTCAATTACATAGAAGTTCATTTTGAGACATTTTATATTATAGAGATTCATTCAAATATTTTTACTTACATAAATTCACCCAAAACTAAATAAATGTATTGAAGTTCAACAAAATTACAGACTGTTATCCAACAAAAAAAATTAGATTTTCTCTCTTATATTTACAAAAATGTCACTAATGTAAAAAGTCAACAACTACTCTCCTTCCCGAAAAGTCTTTGACAGACCTTCGGTGAGGTCTCTGACGGACTCCGGCGATGTCTCCGGCCGACTTCCGACGAGGTTTCCGACGGTTACGAAAGCTACTACCACCATCAACAAAACCTACCGCCAGCAACAAAAACTAATATCTCTAGTTAGAAAAGCTACTACCGCCAGCAACAAAAGCTATTATCCCTAGCTAGAAAAGTTACTACTGCAAGCAACAAAAACTATTATCCCTAGTTACAAAAGCTACTACAGCCAACAACAAAATCTACTACCACTGACTACAATAGCTACTATCACTACCAACAAAATTTATTACTGCCAACAACAAAAGTTACTAACGATATAAACAAAAGCTACTACCCCTATATACAAAAGCTACTGCCACAATAAAAGCTATTACAGAGATAAACAAAAGCTATTACCAACATACACAAAAACTACGACCAACATAAACAAAAGCTAGTACCCCTATATACAAAAGCTACTACCGACCTAAACAAAAGCTACTACCCTATATACAAAAACTGCTGTCGCCAGACATAAAAGTTATTGCCCTCATCAATATAAGCTACTACCGTTACTAACAAAAACTACTACCGTAACTAACAAAAGCTACTACAAGATATCTGCTCAACCATAAAAGCAAACAAACAATTATTAGAAGATTAAAGCTTAAGCCTAAACACTTTCCAGAAAGTCGAAAAAGTAATCAAACAAGAACTCAACATTCGAATTGTAGAATAACAACTCTTTACAAATCCAATTTCATATTCAAATAGAAGAAACCAGAGATACATCCCTAATTCCTAAATTGAAACCCAAATTTCCTTCAGAAACCCTAAAACCCCCGAATTTCCTTCAAGTCATCGACCAGATCTAGTGCTTCACGATCAGAATCCACGACGTGATCGCGTACTTCTCAATCAGAGTCACATCTATTTTGGCCCAGTCATCATCTTCCTCAATGAGAGCCTCCGGCAACGCCGAGCATCATGCAGTCGAGGACTAGGGGTCTTCATCAAGGCGGCGGTAGACGAAACCAACGCCTTCGTCAGAGATCTCACCTCCATCAAGACTTTGACGTTGGCGGCATCTTCGAAGCGGCGTTGTCATTCGACGAAGAGAGAGAAGGACTTCCTTCCTTTTGGGGCCGGAAGGCTGTTATAGCTCGGCGAACGCGACTGTAGCTTCCTATCAAAACCAAAGTCATACACAAGAAGCAAAACTTCGATCAGTTACTAATTTTGATGCTGGCGAAGCTAGGTGAACCAAAATCCAGAGGGAAAAGGACTTACTCGGAGCGATTTGACTACGAAGTCCTTGTTAGGGTGGGTTTGACGAGGAGCTGGTTGCCAATTTTGGCGACGAGTTGCAAGACGGACTCATCTATTGGGATGCAACGGTGACCGGAGAGAAACCCTAATTCAGAGGTTTCGCAAGGGCATTTGCTCAGAGAGAGAGAGAGAGAGTGTGTGTGTATGTGGACGAGGGAGCTGATTGTGGATGAGGGAGAGTAAAGAGGGTATTTTAGGTATACTACAATACTGAGTTGGTGGATTTAGGCTTATAAGGGACTTATATGTGTAAAACGTTTAAGGTGGACTTATGTTTGAGAAAATATCTCAAATAGACTCAAATAGAATTATATGAAATTTTTTATAGTTCTTATATGAGTCAAAGAACTTACATTTAATCTGATGGTTGTGACCTTATACACACACACATACATGACCTTCCAACGAGGGATCTCTTTTTTTGTTTATTTCAAGGGATAGGGTATTTGACAAACTTCCCGATCACTAAATCACATATTCACCGTTCAGTTTCTAGGTGTATATGAGTAGATCGTTTCTACAAATTTTCAAAAAAATTGATGATAGTTAAGTCATCCAAATGTTTGATTTAGTTTTAATGATCTTGAACGGTGTATGTTTGGCATAAGCGTTAAGTTTTTTGTTTTAATCCCAGTCATCCAAACCCATTAAAAACAGATCTAATAGTGTGGGTCTATCCTTAAAAGTGACAAAAAAGAGATCTCTCATTGGAAGAGCTATAAATATAGTTCCATTCCAAAGCGGGATACCGCTTTGAAATTAAAATGTGGTGCTCTTCATTTCGCTCATTTTTAGGTCATATTTTCACATCTGAACCATTCAGTCACTACCAGAAGAAAGACTTTAGCCGACGAAAAAGAAAAAACCAGGCCGACGAAGCATTTTTCGTCGGCTAAAGTGGGCTTTAGCCGACGAAATTTTCTTTCGTCGGCTAAGGTAAATTTTCGTCGGCTATGAAGTCCACTTTAGCCGACGAAATTTTATATCGTCCGCTATTTAAAATTTTCGTCGGCTATGGTAAACTTTAGCCGACGAAAGTTTTTTTCGTCGGCTAAAGAATTTATTTCGTCGGCTAAAGTTCACAAACTATGGCAGACGAAATATTTAAAAGTTTAGCCGACAAAATTCAAAGTCGTCGGCTAAAGTGCTTTATATTTGCAGATCTGGGCAGCAGCAGCTCATTTGGAAAAAAAACAGGAAAAAAACGGGAGAAGAAAAAAGGGGAGAAAAAGTTTGGGTGTTGTCGAAATCTGTCCATAATCAGTTTGTGGAGCCATATATAGGTACGTATATGTATATATATGTTGATTAATTGAGTTTTATTTGAGTTGATCGATTTTAATTAGTGTGATTAATTGAGTTTATTGATTTTGATTGTGATTGAGTTGATTAATTTTGAGTACGTTGGATGTATATATATATGTGTTGATCAATTTGGTTGATGATTTGAATTGATAATATATATGAATTAATTTGTTGTTAATAAATAGTAGATATATATATGTTAATATTAATTTATAATATTATTGTGTTGATATGGTATGAAGTTGTTGATGATATATATGAGTTCATGATGATTTTGTTATTAATTAGTTGTAGTACGTAGAATATATACTAAATAAATTGAGATTTTATATATGACATGAAATTTTATTAATAATTAGCTAGCAGCGTTATAAATATATATATATATTTTGTTATATTTTCAGGATATGGATAAGAGTTGGATTTCGGTTCCAAAATGAGACAAAAGATACGGTGCAGAAGATACGGTTGGGTACATAATTTAATTTTTCTCTACGGGTTTATGTTTGTTGCATCATTATCCATATTTACAGTTGAGATGGTTGGTTGCAGATGAACCATATTCAATCTGATGGTCACCCAAATTGGTCGCACGAACTAAGACTTCTAGCCATGAAGCCGATAGTCTCAAGAGTTTATCCGATGTGCAAGGTGAATGACGTGTAATTTATATGCGAACAAAGAGATAGCAGAAAGAGAACACAGAATTCTGGGGTCATGGCACATGGTGGGCGGAATGGAGTTGACTATTACGGTGTTCTTGATTCAGTGGTGGAACTCGTTTACGGTGATGATAGTCGCATATTTGTGCGACTTTTATCATGTTAATTATTCTTATTACTTAGTTATTTTGTGATGTTTTCCTATTTTTAATTAACTTTATTTGTTTTTAGGTGTTTTAAAGTCAAACAAAGAAAAAGGAGATAATTGGGCTTAATTAGGATCCCTAATCCTAGTTGGATTGGTGATGGACGTGAGATATAGGTTAACAAACCTATTTATACAAGGGAGCAGCCAAACAAGAGGGGAACAAGAACCAGAGAGAAAAAGAGAAGAAAGAAAGAGAAGAAAGAAAGAGAAGAAAAAGAGAGAGAAGGAGAAGAAAGAAAGGAGAGGAAAAAGAACTCGATCGGCAAAGATCTTCTTCAATCAAGTTTTCTTCTTCTCACCCTTATTTCATCTTCCATGTATTCTCTGATGTTCTTAATCAAGATTATGTGTAACTAAACTCCTTAGTAGTTAGGGGCTGATCAAAGCCCTAGATATGTTTTCGATTTTGAACCCCAATTGATTTATATAATTCTAGATGAGAATTTCTTCACTGATTGTTCATTGATAATTCTATTGCATGTTTCATTGGGTCGACACTTTGATGCATGTTTTAGGGTTTATTATCTTGAATGTGTTTATGACCGACATATCATTGCATATTCTATAAGAGATAACAAGTTCTTTGCATGTACTTGTGTGAAGTAATTCCTTGGTAATCTAAGGCTACCGACATTGACCTTAGATTCTTTGTTGCTACTCAAACGTTCTTAGATCTTCATGATTTCAGTTATTTTGATCTAGATACCGACATTTCATAGGTCAATTAATTGGGAATATAGTTAAGTCGATACAGACATTTCACTTAACATGGCAAGTAAGAGAACGTAATACGGTTAATGACCTAACGACATTGGCTTAACTGTGAGTGCATTCATCTTTAGTCATTGACATTGTTTTGGGGTAATTGAAGCATATCTAGTGGTGGAGAGAAGTTCCTAGCTATTGTTTCTCTCATATTTACATCCATATTCACTATTTAATATTCTGTTTTCAGCAGTACTTCTGTTTTATCTATTTTTGTTCTCCAATCAAAACAACTCCGAATACCCTCAAAATTTGTGTGGTAGTCCACCACCGTGTCTAGTTACTTTTTATTTAATTTCATAATTTTTGGTTGAGTCTAGATTAGCTAATTAATTAGGTTTCTGCTCCTAGGTCGAGTCTGCCAGATTTCTGGTTTACGCGTCTGTTTGTGTTTCTTGTGTGTTTAAGTCTTAGTATCACCAATCCTCTGCGGGTAATGACCCCTATTTTCCGTTTACTACATTGATATAATTGATTTGATAATAAGGTATCTTTGTAGGTGCTTTTGCGCCTATCAAATTTTGGCGCCGTTGCCGGGGATTGTTTAATTCTAAGTCTTAAAAATGTCTTTTGTTTTTAGTTTTGCTTTGTTTACTTTATTTTTCTTTTGAGTCTTACGTCTATACTTGTGTGCAGAAGCATTGTGTATGCATACTCGTCACTCTACAAGCTCTGTACCACTGTTATTTGATCAAGAGATTGAGAGAGCAGCAAAACGAAACAGTGGTGGTGAGAATTCTGAGCCTGAACATCATTCTGATTCAGAGATCGAGGAACTAGAAGAGCAACATATTCCAACACCTCCACCATCACCAAGACCAATGGCTGCGAAACTTAAGGAGTCCTTTATTCCGGGAACAGGTGCAGCAGATTCACCAATTGTGCTACCAGACGATTTAGGGGCTTACTCAATTCCCCCATCTCTGATTTCGAATCTACCACACTTTAGAGGCACTCAAACTGAAGACCCAAAAGACCATCTTAATGAGTTTATAGCACTGTGCAGAATACAGAAGTCAGCGGCGGTGGATGAGAATGTTGTGAAACTTATTCTGTTTTCTTTTTCCTTAAAAGAGCAAGCAAAGGCATGGTACAACTCATTGGCTTCCCTATCTATTGACTCATGGGACAATATGTGTGCTGCATTTATGAAGGAATTCTATTCAGCCTCTCGCACCAAGAATTTAAAGAAGCAGATCAGTACATTCAGGCAGAAAGATGGAGATGAATTACATGAAGCGTGGAGTCAATTCAAGGATCTACTACGCCAATGCCCCCATCACAAGTTTGATCTCAACACTCAAATGGAGTACTTCTATGAAGGACTTGATTCACTCAACAGGCAAAAACTTGATTCGGCTTGTGGAGGAAATTGGTGGAATCAGACTGGAGCTGAAGCTAAGGAAATTGTGGAGAATCAAGCAGAGAATTCAAGACAGTTTCAGTCCAGAGACCGATCTATGGGAGCCAGCAGATTATCCTTGAATGCCATTACCATAGATGGAGCCATAGAGAAGAGATTGAGTTCTATGGAGAATGACATTGCTTTAATTGCTAGTGCTATGAAGGTGAATAAGAAGGCAACCGTTGCTGCATCTCAAGTGGTGTGCACTATTTGTTCAGCTAAGAACCACTTTGCAGAAGATTGTCCTAAGTGCAGAGCAGCTGAGGAAGACACCCAAGAGGAGGATTTGAATTTTGTTTATCGGCAGCCCAACACATATAATGGGAATAGAGATCATCCCTTCCTTAGCTACCGAAGCAATAATGTGATCAATCCTCCAACTACTCCACCTGGATTCCAACAAAGACAACATGTTGGGGATGGGCAGCAATTTGGCCAAAGACGTGTGCCTCAACAACAACAGGCTCTAGCTCAGACATCAACAAGAACTTTAACTTTGGAAGCTATGATGCAACAAATGATGTTTGATAGCAAAAAGGAAAGAGAGGAAAGCAGTGCCTTCCGCCAAGAGATCAAGTCCACTACTCAGCAACAAGGGAAGGCAATTGACTTGTTAGAGCGCCAAGTGAGCCAAATCCAACAAACTCTTGCTCAAGTCAACCCAGGATGTCTTCCCAGCAACACTCTTCCTAATCCTAAGGGTCAACATGAAGTCAATGCAATGGTTCTGAAAAGTGGGAAGGTGGTGGATGCAGTTCCAGTGGTTAAGAAGCCAAGAAGAAAGTGGGAAGAGCCTGTATTAGAGCAGATTGTGCCTAAGGAGCCATCAAAAGTCGGTCTAGGCGCCCCAACTCAATCCATTAAGGAACTCTCTCAAGCTGTTGAGAATTCACCTGGAACAAAAATTGAGTCAAGACTGAAACCAGCCATGGTATGTCCCTTAACCTCACCTTTGATTATCACTAATGTGCCTTTTCCTAGCAGGTTACAGAAACAGGTGCAAGAGGAAAAGGACAAGGAGATCCTAGACGTCTTCAAGAAGGTTGGGGTGAATATTCCATTGTTGGATGTGATCAAGCAGATTCCTCAGTATGCAAAATTCCTCAAGGACTTGTGCACTACAAAGAGAAAATTCAAAGGAACCGAAACAGTTGCCTTGAGTGAGAGGGTGTCCGCTGTGCTGCAAAGAAAGTTGCCACCAAAGTTAGGTGATCCGGGACGTTTCACTATTCCATGCACTATTGGTGATCATAGGTTTGCTGGTGCTCTTCTTGATTTAGGTGCTTCCATAAATTTAATGTCATATGCTGCGTATGATAGAATGAATATGGGAGAACTTTTACCTACTGGAATAACCATTAAACTTGCTGATCGATCTAACTGTTACCCTAGAGGTATTATAGAAGATGTGTTAGTGCAGGTTGGGGATTTGATTTTTCCAGCGGATTTCTTTGTATTAGAGATGGAAGGTGAACAGATGCCCTCTGAGATACCATTGATTCTTGGTAGACCATTCTTAAGAACAGCTCGTACAAAAATTGATTGTTATGAAGGTGCACTTAGCATGGAAGTAGCTGGAGAAAAGATCCAGTTCAACATCTTTGAATCCCTCAAGCACCCAAATAGTGATGATATGTACTCTTGTTGTTCTATTGATGCTTTTGAAAGTTTTATGCAGGAGTTCATTCAGTACTCATTGGGGGATGACCCCATGCGAAAAGTCATCGAAATGGCTGGTAAAAAGAAGGTTTCAGCACAACCGGTTAAATCCATTGAGGAAATTCCTCAACTTGTCGAATTTGAGCATGTATTTGAGATTGCTTCAGCGGAAGACCTTGAGATGGAAGAGGAGTATTATGCAATGGAGGAGGCATTTGAATCTTTGCCGTACATGACAGGTAAGTCTCCTAAACTCATTCCTCTTCCGGTTTCAACTAATGTGCTTACCCCATCTATTCAGAAAGCACCCGAGTTAGAGCTCATACCTCTACCTAAGCATTTGAAGGAGTACAAGCAAGAAATTGGATGGACAGTAGCAGATATCAAGGGAATATGCCCCACTTTGTGTACTCACATGATACATTTGGAGGAGGGAGTTAAGCCAACAAGAGAAGCTCAACATCGACTGAACCCTCCCATGTTGGAAGTTGTCAAGAAAGAAGTGATTAAACTCCGAGATGCATGTATAATTTATGTTATTTCTGACAGCAAGTGGGTTAGTCCTGTGCAGGTAGTTCCCAAACGTTCAGGAATTACAGTGGTAAAGAATGATGAGAACGTGTTGGTGCCTCAACGTGTGCAAACGGGATGGAGAGTGTGTATTGACTACCGCAAGCTCAATGCCACCACACGCAAAGATCACTTCCCCCTCCCGTTCATTGATCAGATTTTGGAAAGGTTGGCAGGTCATGCATATTATTGTTTTTTGGATGGTTATTCAGTGTACAACCAGATAGCCATACACAAGGATGATCAGGAGATGACCACCTTTCGCAACAATGCCTATGAGTCCAATAGAATCTACAAGGAGAAAACCAAGATGTTTCATGATAAGATGATTAAAAGCAGATCTTTTGTTGTTGGACAAAAAGTCTTGCTTTTCAATTCGCGTCTACGATTATTTCCAGGTAAACTTCGTTCTAGGTGGAGTGGGCCTTTTGTTATACTTAATGTGTTTGCTCATGGTGCAGTCGAGGTACAAAATCCGAAGAATGGGAACACATTCAAAGTGAACGGACATAGGCTCAAACCGTTTTATGAGCCTGCAGAGGTGATAGATGTGGAAGAAGTACAGCTCCGCGATCCAGTGCCAGTGGAGCAATGATTATGAGTGTCGTCTGGCTGATGACGTTAAACTTAGCGCTACTTGGGAGGCAACCCATGTTGATGGAGAAGCTTGGATTCCAGATTTGCATTCTTCATTCTTTCTCCTGTGTTATTTTTCTTCATGTTTAGTGTGTTTTTGTGATGTCATATGTATTATGCGTCATACTTGTTTGATGTATTGCATGCTTTGGTTTCGTTTTACATTGAGGACAATGCAAATTTCAAGTGTGGGGTGGGGTTTATATGATATCTTTAGCGTCTATGTTTAGCTAAAAAAACAAAAAACAAAAAAAAAAAACTGTTTTTAGTCTTGTTTGAGTCTTAGGGCCCTTAACTAGTCTATGATGTGTTTATATCTTCTAAAATTGTGACTAAGAGTGAAACATGTGACTACGTTATTTGAGTTTCTTTGGTTAATCTTGATATATGGTGCATGTGTTAATATGTAGTGGATGTAGAAACGAGTTAACATGGTACAGATCTCTCAGCATGCTTAAACTTGGTTGAGATTCATTAACCTGTGAGCGATTGAGCCTAAATGTGATTTTACATGCTTTCTTTGTTGTGTGTCAATTGCTTGCCGCAGATTAAGTTATTGGACTCTAGAGATTACTAGAACTTGCTCTTGTGCTTGTTAAAGCTTATAGTCATTATATATCTTGATTGGGGAAGTGATAAAGGCACTTAGGAGCTACCACTATTGCCATATATAGCCTGTGACCCATATGTTGTGTACACAAGATGTGCACCCCTTAGTTAACCACTTTGAGCTTACATTATGGTCTTTTTGTCATCACCCGCACAACCTTAACCTTGAACCTTAGAATAGTTATATCTCTACCTTTGTTCTAGAACTTAGTAGAGCTGTACATGAGGCATATACATGAAGACCAAGGTGGAAGATTGTGAAGATGAAGTAAAGGAATAAGGGTGGGCTATCAAGCTAGTTGTGTTGTACTAAAAGAAAAAAAGAAAAAAAAAAGAAAATCGACGAGAAAAAAAAAATATTTGTTCTTTTGTGATGTCTAGCTTGATACCCCAGGTTAACTGTAGATGAAAAGAATGAGGTGAAGGCCCAACAAGATGAAATTCGGCCACAATGGTGATATATTTGGAAGAATTCAATGGTGAAGATGCTTCAATGGTTGTAAAGTTCGAAAAAGCCTCTGCATTGATGCTCTACTAGGTTTTAGAACTTGTTTGAATTCCATATCCTTTTTGTTCTATAAACCTATGAGCTTAACCCCATTACAACCTTATAAAGTCCTTTTTGATCCTCAAGATAGGCAGCCTTTGATCTGTGGAGATAAGTCACAAGAGCTAAGCATATGGTTCGGTCCATTTGGCAAGTAATTGAGTTGAGTGAAAACCTTAGACATATGTTGAGAGAAACACTTATAGCATACCATGTGAGGTTGAGTCTTAACTTGTTTACTGCATGCTACAGCTTTATATTCACCATGATTATGTCTTCGTCCTACATGTTACATGTGTGTCATGTATTGACATTAACCTTCGAAATTCCGTGGATTGAACTGAATTATCATGTGATCTTGGTGTTGCAATGTTAGGGCGGTTGCTGAGACAAAGTGTTAAGGGCATTAGAGTTTTGTAGTCTGTGCTATTGTTGAGTCTTTTCAGAGTCTTAGTTTAGTGTTTTGCTCGAGGACTAGCAAAAACTAAGTGTGGGGTATTTTGATAGTCGCATATTTGTGCGACTTTTATCATGTTAATTATTCTTATTACTTAGTTATTTTGTGATGTTTTCCTATTTTTAATTAACTTTATTTGTTTTTAGGTGTTTTAAAGTCAAACAAAGAAAAAGGAGATAATTGGGCTTAATTAGGATCCCTAATCCTAGTTGGATTGGTGATGGACGTGAGATATAGGTTAACAAACCTATTTATACAAGGGAGCAGCCAAACAAGAGGGGAACAAGAACCAGAGAGAAAAAGAGAAGAAAGAAAGAGAAGAAAGAAAGAGAAGAAAAAGAGAGAGAAGGAGAAGAAAGAAAGGAGAGGAAAAAGAACTCGATCGGCAAAGATCTTCTTCAATCAAGTTTTCTTCTTCTCACCCTTATTTCATCTTCCATGTATTCTCTGATGTTCTTAATCAAGATTATGTGTAACTAAACTCCTTAGTAGTTAGGGGCTGATCAAAGCCCTAGATATGTTTTCGATTTTGAACCCCAATTGATTTATATAATTCTAGATGAGAATTTCTTCACTGATTGTTCATTGATAATTCTATTGCATGTTTCATTGGGTCGACACTTTGATGCATGTTTTAGGGTTTATTATCTTGAATGTGTTTATGACCGACATATCATTGCATATTCTATAAGAGATAACAAGTTCTTTGCATGTACTTGTGTGAAGTAATTCCTTGGTAATCTAAGGCTACCGACATTGACCTTAGATTCTTTGTTGCTACTCAAACGTTCTTAGATCTTCATGATTTCAGTTATTTTGATCTAGATACCGACATTTCATAGGTCAATTAATTGGGAATATAGTTAAGTCGATACAGACATTTCACTTAACATGGCAAGTAAGAGAACGTAATACGGTTAATGACCTAACGACATTGGCTTAACTGTGAGTGCATTCATCTTTAGTCATTGACATTGTTTTGGGGTAATTGAAGCATATCTAGTGGTGGAGAGAAGTTCCTAGCTATTGTTTCTCTCATATTTACATCCATATTCACTATTTAATATTCTGTTTTCAGCAGTACTTCTGTTTTATCTATTTTTGTTCTCCAATCAAAACAACTCCGAATACCCTCAAAATTTGTGTGGTAGTCCACCACCGTGTCTAGTTACTTTTTATTTAATTTCATAATTTTTGGTTGAGTCTAGATTAGCTAATTAATTAGGTTTCTGCTCCTAGGTCGAGTCTGCCAGATTTCTGGTTTACGCGTCTGTTTGTGTTTCTTGTGTGTTTAAGTCTTAGTATCACCAATCCTCTGCGGGTAATGACCCCTATTTTCCGTTTACTACATTGATATAATTGATTTGATAATAGGGTATCTTTGTAGGTGCTTTTGCGCCTATCAGGTGACGGCATGACAGTGCACCTCTTCAAGTGTAGATGATTTGATACTAGGCTGCAGAGCATGAAGGCCGATCAGTACGGAATATTATCGGTGAACACTGCTACAAGTTCTTACGAGGATGACCCCTTTGTTTTTGCCACATCGGTAAAACAAGTGTTTTATCTTGATGACCTTGCTAAGGGTGACGCGTGGAAAGTAGTCAACCTTGTGCACCCTCGAAACATTTATCGGACGGCTACACTTGGAGAGGCCGAAGACGAGGAAGAGGATGTTGCGTATCAAGAGCCCAACGCAATAGGTATTCCTAACTCCTCTACCATTCGCCTTAATAATTTTAAAGCGGGTCGTTCGGTGCGAATTCGTGATGAAGAGCCAAGGCTTGTTGATGTTGATCCAAATCAAGAAACAGACGAAGACTCTGGCGATGAGGAAATACATATATTACCAGAAATTAATTCTGACACCGAAGAAGACTCATCGGATGATTCTGATTACGAGCCTTAGTTTTAATGTATGATTCCGATTAATTTGTATAATTTTTCAAAGACCTTTTCCTTTATAGTTTACACATGTGGAATTCATATTTCAGTTCTTTTAAATGAATTTCGGTGATACATGATGAACAGGTTTTTTTAAATGTATGGTTTACTAATATCGTCTGTTTCTTTTTCCCTGTTTTTTTACTTCAGCCGACGAAATACACTATAATTCGTCGGCTAATATGATTTTTGCCGACGAATTACCTAATATTTCGTCGGCTATTCCGGTATTTTTAATTTTTAAATTACATACTATAGCTGACGAAAAAAGCCTTAATTCGTCGGCCATAGATGTTTTAGCCGACGAAAAAAACCTTAATTTCGTCGGCCATAGATATTTTATATTTTTTTATAACACACTTAAGCCGACGAAATACATTGTCATTCGTCGGCTAAGATAGTTTAGCCGACGAGTTTAGCCTTAATTTCGTCGCCCATAGATATTTTTTACTTTTTTATTACACACTTTAGCCGACGAAATACACTGTCCCTCGTCGGCTAAGATGGTTTTTGCCGACGAATAACCTAATATTTCGTCGGCTATAGTCATTTTTTAATTTTTTAATTACATACTATAGCCGACGAATACGTTAGGGTATTCGTCGGCTAAACCCTAAAATTTTTCTATTACCTACTATAGCCCTATGTTCGGTGGTTATTTTGCGTAAAATTTTTATACGACTTGTTGCGTGTCATCGTTATAAAACTATTTTTAGTTGGAGGTCCGGCCAAAATACGTAATTTAGACGGTCGAACGACCTTTTTCGTGCGTTTAGGGGTTTGACTTACGAGATTGACCGTCCGGATCGAGCCCTTGTTCTTTTCGGATCAAGTTGAATTTTTTCCCATACATGTATTTTACTATGATGGTCAGATCTGACGGCCGGATTTATGTTTCTCAAGTTTGATCATCACGATCACAACATGCGTACTAATGTTGTATAACTTGTTTACCAAGTGTTATGTAAATGTTCCGTTTCAAAAACAAACTATACGTAGAACGTTCAAACGTAAAAAAGTCATGAAATAAGACATGACCAGAATGGTAAAATACGTCTACGGTTGAAAAATCACAGTATTCCGGTCATGTCTCGGTGCTGAGAGTTGCGGTCAATGCAATTTTCAATTCTTTCTCCCTATGGGTAGCCCCGGGTTCGGTGGTTATTTTGCGTAAAATTTTTATACGACTTGTTTCGTGTCATCGTTATAAAACTATTTTCAGTTGGAGGTCCGGCCAAAATACGTAATTTAGATGGTCGAACGACCTTTTCCGTGCGTTTAGGGGTTTGACTTAAGAGATTGACCGACCGGATCGAGCCCTTGTTCTTTTCGGATCAAGTTGAATTTTTTCCCATACATGTATTTTACCATGATGGTCAGATCTGACGGCCGGATTTGTGTTTCTCAAGTTTGATCATCACGATCACAACATGCCGACGAATTTCAAAGGTTTAGCCGACGAATTTTAAAGGTTTAGCCGACGAATTTCAAAGGTTTAGCCGACGAATTTCGAAGGTTTAGCCGACGAGTTGCAAAGTTTAGCCGACGAGTTTAGAAGGTTTAGCCGACGAATTTGGGTATAGCCGACGAAATTTTTACCTTTAGCCGATCACAAATTATTTCGTCGGCTAAAGTCTTCGGGTTTAACTGCGAAACTCTAGCCTCCTCCCTCATTTCCGTAGTTTTTCCCTCCTCCCTCCTCCTTCCCTCCTCCCTGCCCTCCGCCCTCCTCCCGGCCCTCCGCCCTCCTCCCTGCCTCCCGCCCTCCTCCCTGCCTCCCGCCCTCCACCCGCCCTCCTCCCTGCCCTCCGCCCTCCACCCGCCCTCCTCCCTGCCTCCCGCCCTCCACCCGCTCTCCTCCCTGCCTCCCGATTGATTCTCAGGTTCGGTGCTTAATTTTGTTGTTGTTGCTTAATTTTGTTGTTGTTGATATATTGGTGCTTAATTTTGTTGTTGTTGATATATTGGTTTAATTTGTCTTAATTTAATTTATGTTAATTTAATTTTTGTTAATTTTAATTGTGTTAATTTAATTATGTGTTAATTTAATTATGTTAGTTTATGTGTATATTTTTGAATATATGTGTTAATTTATTTTTGATTTCGAATTTAGTTTTATGTTATGTTAGTTAATTTATGATGATGTTGATATATATAATATTGTTATGTAAGTCAAATATATATATATATATATATATATATATAGGTATGTATATCTATTTATTGAATAAGTATAATTTTAAACATGTATAATTTTTTATAAAATTAAGACAAAATAATCTAAAGCTTTAGATTAATATTTAAAATAGGATGAGCGGCTTTTTTCTATCGAAGAAGAGTTCGAAGGGCCAAACGTCCGAATCGTCTGAGGGAACCTCTAGCAACCCTCAAACGACGTTTCAGGGCCAGATGACAGCCAGACGTGCGAGCCTTCTGGAGACGGCGTTGGAGGTGCCCCTTTCATCGAGGCAAGCGGCCGTACCTCGTTCCCCGAGGCCCTTGTGGCCTCAGACCCGGACGGAGGTGTCTGCACCTCGTATGCCCGAGATACCCCGGGCGCCCACTCCGGGTCCTACTTCTTCGGATAGTGGGTCATCTGGGGTACAGATACCGCCTCCTCATCTGTTCCTTCCGCGGATGATACCGGCGTTACCTGTAGTCGATGGCTCAGGGACGCCGATTTATCCACTGCCCCCGCCAGTGGCTCCATCAGCGGCGTACCGGTTCGTGCCTTTTGATACGCCTCTTATTTCTGCGAGGGTATCATCATCGGCGACAGAGCCGGAATCCGTCGCGAGCTCCTCAGGTAATCAGTGATTACTTTTAAAGGGTCAAATATATTTTAATAATCAATTTGGCCGAATCATGTCATAGGCACAAAGAAGAAGAGAGGCCCCGTCACAGGGAAGGCTCTCGAGAAGATGGTGAGTAACGTGGGGAGGATCGTCATCGATACTGACGGGGATGGCCACGTAGTATCGGGTGGGAAGTCGAGGACGTACGCCGGCCGCGTGGGAGCTCTCATTAGGGATAGAGTCCCTATGTTGTGGTCCGACTGGGGCGAGGTCCCGCAGGAGGTTAAGGACATGGTCCACAACGCGATGTCGGTGAGTTTACAAAATAATATTATGTATTAAATTGTTGATTTCTTGAAAAGGTAAATTAATAAACGGTTAAATGCAGGTGTGGTTTGAGGTTCCCGAGCACCTGAGGGACAGCTGGGCCGACGTTGTGCATGGGGGAAGGTACGTTGGGAAGTTAATGAAAAACAAAATTGTATGTGATATTAATAATATTTCTAATATTTTTGTTGTATCTGCAGGTACAAGGAGTGGAAGAACGAGCTGCGGACCCATTGGACTACGCACGGGAACGCACGTTCTGGTACCCCTGCTGAGTTCCAGTACAGGGAGTACGAGTGGCGTTGGCTTCTGACATCAGAATTCAACAACCCTCGTAAACAGGTATTTAAATAAATTAGTTAGTTAATTTAAAAATAAGTACGTGCGTTTTAAAATATTCTACTAATAGTTTTTTTTTTCTTTGAATGCGGTTTCCCGGGTGAACGCTCAGAACCGGCAACGCAACACAAGGAACCATCATGTCGGTTCTAGACCGTTCGCTGTCTTCATGGACGAGGCGGCTAAGGAACATCCAGAAGTCAACCCGTACGTCTATACGTACGAGAAGGCATATCCTGATTCCCAGGAGGATATTGTAAGTCACCTTACATTTTTAAATTTTTAAATTTATGTAAAAATTTTAATTAATAATTTTTTTCCTATCCATATAGGCGAGGGTGAGGGAGGCTACTGACGAGGTCATGAGTACCGTAGTGAGGGAGACATTCCCGGACACGCAAGAGGAAGAGATGTCCGAAGCCATGTCCCGAATCGACACTTCGGATCCGACGATTGGGGCGAGGATCATGGGCAAAGTCTTCCCACCGAGAGGAAACAACTTCTACTGCCGGGGTCTAGGAAAGAGAGGCGAGGGGGTCCTGAAGACCACTCCAGGATTTCAACGAAATGCAGCCTCGACCAGCAGCAGGACCACGTCCACAATCAACAGGACGACTCAGCTAGAGTCGGAAGTTCAGAGACTACGAGAACAGCAAGCTGCTCAAGCTGCTCAGGCTGCCTCGCATGCAACCTATATTGCCTCGCAGGCAGCCTTTAATGCCGCGCAGGCAGCCTATGTTGCCGAGTTACATGCCATCCAGCAGGCCCAACAGCAGCAGATGTTCCAGTACATGCAGGACTTTGCAGCTGCCCAGATTCAGGGACTTCCGCCTCCGCCCATGCCTCCGCCCATGACGCTACCCCAGCCGCCGCAACCTCCGCAGCAGCCCCCAGAAGAGGACTTTAATTTAGACGATATAGACTTTACGTAGTTGATATATACTTTTATGTAATTGATACTTTTATGTAATTGACACTTTTTTGTAGTTCATATATTCTTTTATGTGTTTGCTGTTGGTTATATGAAATTGTTTTGGTGTTTTTTGCAGATTGCTTGGAATGGTAATTCAGAAATTTCGGAGTTTTTTTTTTACTGGAATGCACTTATAGCCGACGAAAAAAGCCTTAATTCGTCGGCTAAAGTTTTTTTAAAAAAAAAAAAAGTTTTAGCCGACGAAATATGCTTTAATTCGTCGGCTAAATGCCTATAAAGCCGACGAAAAATACTATATTTCGTCGGCCATAGGTGTTTTATATTTTTTTATTACAAACTTTAGCCGACGAATAATTTAAATTATTCGTCGGCTAAAGATTGGAAGATAACCGATGACTAAAATGTCGTCGGCTAAGGTATTGACTATAGCCGACAACAAAATCATCGGCTATAGTGCATACTTTAGCAGACGAAATAATGTCTTCGGCTAAAGGTTGGACTATAGCAGACGATATTATTTCGTCGGCTATAGTCATACTAAAGCCGACGAATTTTTTTGTCTCGTCGGCTAAAGTCATCACAGACGACCCTTTCCCAACGACACTATAGCCGACGAACCTTCGTCGGCTAAGAGCTTCGCCGACGAATTTTTTTAACAGGCCGACGAAAATATTTCGTCGGCTAAAGTACTTGTTCTGGTAGTGAGTGTCTAAAACATCATGTGTAGATCATTCATGCAAAGTTTCATTCAAATTAGAGATCATTTGAGCTTCCGTGATTTACACGAACGGTTTCATTTGGACAGATTTTGTTCAGTTGATTCATTTAATCTAATTCGTCACCCAAATGATCTCCAAATTAGATGAAACTTTGCAGGAATGATCTACACACTATGTTCTAGACACTTGACGGTGAAGATGTGAAAATATGATATAAAAGTGAGCGAAATGAGAAACACCACACTTTAATTTCAAAGTGGTGTCTCACTCTGAAATGAAACTATATATATATATATATATAGGTGATGCAAAAAGCTCTCCAATGAGCTTCCGGTTTTGGAAAATTCCTGCAAGTAGTGATACATATGTTGCCTTCAATAGTTCAATCCTAAAATAATCTCCAAGCTGCCACAACCAGATTCATGTTTTGGAGTAATGCAACTCGACACCACCATAGGCTGCTCAGCCAGTCCCTTGTAATAAGCAATGTCACCATGACAAAAAAAAATCACACTAAGCGTATATCTCGTGGCATTTTTCATAAACCGAAACTTCTTGCAAAAAACTATAGGCACGTCGAGACCATATACGTCGATGGACATCCGCTAAAGCAGATGTATGTCGACCTTAACGAAAAACTCCAAATGCAATCATGAGTAGAATTAGGGCTTGCTCGTTGCACATCGCAACCCAAAATCCTTTCGAAGCCACCAAATCCAAAATTGATTGGAGAAATTGCCTTGAAATAAAGGTTTATCGCTGGCCTGTATGTTTAGAGGCCGAATGCTGGTGGAGCCTCTGATCATTGGCATACCCAGACATCTCACTTAGAAGGGTCAAATTTGATTTATTAGAAAATTAAATTATTTTCAGTCACTCTTTAACAACAACACAATTTTGCTTAAAAGAATGAAGCAAACTTAATTTCAACAATATTCTTATTCTATCATTATTATCTCGAATAAACTTTGGATTCGAATTTCATCCATGATAAATATTAAAAAAGAATATGTTACATTTTCTTTGGACTAGATATAATACATGTAGATGTATGGTAAACATTAATGTGTTGTTTCTATTTAGTAAAGATTAGCAAGGTAAGAAATCCTTAACACGATTTGTATTAATTGGATTAAGTATTTTAATAGTATAAATTTTTATTTCATTCCATTATTATTGAAAAATATTTAAAACTAATTGAGGATTTCTTAGAGGAGAATGGTCAATTTATGTTTCATTTTCATTAATATCCAATACAAATTAAGGCTAATTACTCTTTTTAAAATTTGAGAATTGAACCCTCTCGGCCCTAGCTAGCTACGCCCCTGCCTTTGATTACGGCTAGAAAGAACCCTAAGGTATTTGGGAGTGCATAAGCTCTGTGAAGAGGACCAATTTATTAGTGGGAAGTGTTTTTCTTGGAAAACGAGCCTTTTCCGGTACCTTTGATGAGTTTTTGGTGGAGGTTGTTGTTGTGGCCATTGACAAAATGCAAAAGAAAAAGAAACGTCCAGATGGTAGTCAGAACAAGCCTAATTATGCAGCGTCTTTGGAGGCTGAAGTTGGGGGACATGTAGTGGAGGAGCTGAAGAAGGTGCATAAGTTTTGCTACAGAAATGCTTGTTTGGAATATCACATATTATGAGGGATTTTCAATTACTTTTACTATAATGACGTAGTGATGCCGTTGATTAAAAACATCAAACATGCATATTTATATTGTTTTTTGTTTTTTTTGTGTGTGAATCAATCCCAAATCGGGTGGAAATATATTCATCTGAAACTAGAATAGGTTGTTATATACTATCTTGTTGCCATTTGAAACAGACATAGAGTTAAGTAGTGGTAGTACCCACAAGTGATACATAGAAAACAGATCTACTCATTTTATAAGAAAATACGTAGGTAGCGTATATTCTCCTTCGGTACTACTCCAGAGACACTAGAGATAACGTGTATAAGTTCTTAATAGTCTAATACAATGATTTATTGTAATTAGACAAAACTAAAAATATAGGGGTTAGGCCAAGAGTAAAACCCTAGCCTAACTTAGAAAGCCAAGAGGGTCCAATGGGCTGGTCCAACTCCAAGCCTAATTGATTGGTCTATTCTCTACGTGACTACAACACATATCCCTTTCTGTGACTAATATTTTCCGACCAAATAAATTATTGATTGGAAATAGCATTATTTCTGACGAGTTGTCGAAAATGGTCTGAAATACAATCTTTTGATGAAAATGATTTCTGATGAAAATCAATATGTCGGAAAAGGTCGTCGGAAACAATTATAATTTGGCGGCAAAAGTTCCCGCTAATTATTTTCCCACGAGATTTTTGTTTTGTTGTAAGGTCGTTGGAAAATAAAAAGTTTAATTCCGACCATACATACGTTGTCGGGAATATAAAAAGTAAAAGAGTCAACCCTAACTAGCACACGAAAAAGTTATCACTTACCCCTTTGTGACTTATTTTGATCGATTTTTCCACGCAAACACTCTCACGTAGATGAGATATAGAAATCCATGTAAAAATTTAGGAAAATTTACCTCCCAACGATAGGGTTTCCCCATAAGAGAGAATAAACGTAAATAAAGTTAACCACCTTGATCGGGGCCCAAACGTTATTGAAAATATGTGATTTTTCTACCATAACCGTATTTCACTATACATATCACATCTTACGGCCGATTTTTCAAAACTCTATTTGCAAGATATAGTTGTTTCACAAAGATATACACATACATAAAACTTACTAAACAAGTCATACCACATCAGTATGCACGTTAGGGTTATGATGACTAAATTTCAAAAAATTAAATTTTGACCGTTTGATGTGATCAGCGTAGTTAAATATGGCTATGAAAAAAAAATTCACCTATTTTTGATAACGTTTGGGTCTCGATCTATAAGGTCAACCTTAAATCAATATCCCTTATCACACGAAAACGCTCTAACCTACCCCATTGTGATTAATTTTGGTCGATTCTTCTGCGCATACACTCTCACGTAGACGAGATAAAACAGCCCATATAAAAATTTGGGGAAGTTTACCTCCCATCGATAAAGCTCCCTATAAAAGAGAATAAACGTAAATATGGTTGATCTTTTTGATCGGGGCCCAAACATTATAAAAAATGTGTGATTTTTCTACTATAGCCGTATTTCACTATACCTATCACATCCTACGGCCGATTTTACAAATTTATATTTGTAAGATATAGTTGCTTCATAAAGATGTTACAAATCTATACACAAAATCTCAACAACACTAAAGAACAAGAAATTTTCATTACCTAAATACCCCTTAATAACATACAATGGCAACCTTCTTTTGAGGGGGATAAACATCTAAATTAACAAAGGAACATTATGTTTTTTTTTTTTTGAAAAGTAAGAATATTATTATAGGCAACCGCTGTCGTTTGGGCAACATCACCATTCTTCATCCTCCTCTTGTTCGGATTACACGCAGAAGTTTCTGAGTATAAATATCCTTCCCTTCAATCCACCCGTCCATACATGATGTTGGGTAAAAGTCAACTCGATCAATCGACCTGTGTAAATATCATTAACGACACGGGATCGATAAACATGGCGATTCGGGTTGCCAACGCACCGTGATTGGGTACGTTCGATCCCGAAAGCGGTTCGCGGGCAATACCACTGTTTCCGGTAACACTAGTCGGGAGGGATGGTGATCGGGATTTGGGAGGCCGGCGATTGACTCCACGGCTGTGAATCAAATTGGGTAATGCTCGATCTTTCTTATACAATAATCTGGGTAGTCCTAATTTTCTGTGATTACCGTGGTTTTGATAGTGAGATATGGTTTCGAAACGAGGTTTGGCGTTTCTTCTTATTGCTTTTGGGGTTATGCACGGAGGACGGTATTGGATTTTGGTAATTTGGTATTTTGCAAGTTGAACTTAAAGTAGTTTTCAATCTCACATAGATGCACCGGCACGCAGCAGGTTGCATCCAATGATCCAATCTCATTTTCTTAAAGTACTAATAAGCAAGGTAATTAACTAATCCAATCTATTCGTAACTAAATCTTTTCATCACCAAATGGTGGGGTAGAGTGTAATAGTGATGTGATGTAATTGCTCCTCTTTTCTCTTCAGAATAGTTATAAGGGTTTAATGTACCAACAGTGTCTGAACTCTTGGAGGACTGTCAATATGGTACCCGAACTTTTAAATGTATCAAAGTGATACTTGGACTTGTATTTTTGTACCAACGTCATACCTGTCGTCATTTTCTGTCATAGCTCTGTTAGTTCATGTCACATGTGACGCACGTGACTGACCTAATATTTGTAAATCTCATAATTCACCGTATCTCTATCGGATTTAGTTAAGCTAACCCAACCAACACATTTTATTATATATTAATTAAGCTAGAGTAGAGACTAATGAGAATTTATGTTGAAAGAGTCCATCGCAATTCATTTCTTAAACACCAATCCCTTTCTAACCCTTGAACGCTCTCTTCCCTCCAAAAACCAAAACCAACATCACCGTTCATCCCTCTTCACTCTTCACTCTCTCCGATGGCTCCAGGACCACCGCCCGCCTCCGATCCCGGTATCCAACTCGAAACCGACGACAACAATCCATCCATACCGGAGCTAATTTCGCCGCTGCGGGACTCGTTCCACACGGCCGACTTCGACACAGCCGAACAGGCCTTGATCCTCAGAGAGGCCAATCTGAAGAAGCGGAACCAGATTCTGAGAGAGACGGCCGAGCTCGAGCGGCTGGAAACGGGCCGACGAACTCAGCGCCTTGAAGAAGAGGCGGCCGCCGCCGCCGCAGAAGGAGGTTTCGGACGAGGACAAAAAGGCTGAGAAAAACTAAACCTGCATTGTTCTTCAACTCCAGTTTTACAAGCAAAACAAAACCATATCAATAAAACAGTAATGATACCCAATGGGCAGGACCATTGCGAGAAGATTTCACCCACAACTCAACGGAGGAGGCGGTGGAGAATTTGGAGAAGTTGTCGTAGTTGGTGGAGTTGTTGCCGGAGAAAGGGTCGTTAGGGTTGGAGCGGGAGGAGGAGAAGGACTTGGAGGTTCGGGGCTTGTGGGGGCTCCGGGATGGCTCAATTGCCTGCGTGCTCTTTTTGGTCTTGCACATGGGGTTGTGCGTGGTGATGGTAGCGGCGGCGACGCCGTAACATAGCAGAGGAGGAGGGGGTGGAAGTTGGGACGGTGGATCTAGGTGTGGCGGAGGAGGAAGGGAGTAGGTTTTGGAGGGAGTAGGTTTGGAATTTACAGCCCCGTACCAGAAATATTAGGTCAGTCACGTGCGTCACATGTGACATGAACTAACAGAGCTGTGACGGAAAATGACGACAGGTACGACGTTGGTACAAAAATACAAGTCCAGGTATCACTTTGATACATTTAAAAGTTCGGGTACCATATTGACAGTCCTCCAAGAGTTCAGACACTGTTGGTGCATTAAACCCTAGTTATAATACTAGTGAAGTAATGTCACCAAGATTTCTCTTGATTACAAATGAAAGATCTTGGCTTGAGCTTGTTCATATTCTAGCAAATGTCATTAACCAAAAAATAATAATATTCTAGCAAATGACACAGCCCCTTCATATATCATCAATTTGTTTAAGTAATTAGAGTTAGACCCCTTAAGTAATTTGTTTTTGATATTGACCTTAAAGGTGATTAGCCTTGTCATATTCATCCTTAATCAGTGAATTGGACAGGAAGATTTGGAAAGTAGCATTGGTAGACATATTGAATGTGGAGCTGGTCAATTCAATTTCTGCGTTGTCAAGTGGCCATAAGGTAGTAGCTCGTTATCTTTTTCACCTTCTATATTGTTTTTAGCATTGGGTCTGTAATTGGCAATTGCAGTGTTTAGTGTATGTGTGTAATCAAGTTTTTGGTTATGTACTCAAGTTTTCATGACTTTGAGCCTCTTAATCACCATTCATATAGAATTAGGACCACCATGATGGAGACTATTGTTGTGTCTTTATGTTCACATTAATAAGACAGCTAAACTTTTATGTAATTGGTACTGCAGCAAGGCTAATTTATATGTTAATAAAGCATTTGGAGTTCCAATTGCTGTGCTTGACCTCTTATTTTTTGTTTATTTGTGGCTAAGTTTCTTGGTTTGAATTGTGTGTTTTGCAGTGTTTCATGTTAGTGATCAATAGGGGAATTGGCTCTGTGATGATGGAATGCTTTACACAGGTAGTTTCATACCGTGGTTAAATCCTATTCCAATTGTTCAACAAGAAAGTTAAATAGCTACAAGTGGTACTTTGTTAAGTAGGGGTTGAGCAGAAATAAGGTTTGCTCTTTTTTTGTTTGGTATCATAATGGGGGATTGATAGTGCTTACATGAAAGTCATTGGAATTAAGTGGCATGGTCTTGATAGGTATCACTGTATCAGTATAAATTTGTTATCTATTCTGTGTCACTGAAGAATTTGTGACTGGGTTTATAGAAAGATGTTTACTCTCATTCATTAGATTCTCATAGCATAAAACTTTATCAAGAGATCATATATATATGTTATATAGAAAGCTTTCTCTTACCAAACTAGTATTAAACCCACACTGTTAAACTTAAGAAAGCAGACTAGTAAGGATATAAACTGTTCTTGTGTTGTTGACTAATTTGTTCATCAATCATCTACCTTGCAAAAAAAGGGCTTACTGTTTGGTCAATATTGAGGGCAGCAGATCCAGCCTTGGAGAGGAAACAGGAACAGAATAGATTTATGTTTTTTTCTTTTGTTGTAGTTTATTTGAAATTGTATACAAATTATAAAATATTGTGTACTAATTGTACAATATATTCTTTAATGAATTGAAAAAAAAATTCAGAAATAAGTGGGTTGTACCTGGCTTTTTTTAATTTTATATATTCTTGAAATTTTGCCACTGATGTTACCGACAACTGCAATTGGGAACAATTCGTAAAAAAGTTATGTGACAAAGAGATTACTCGAAACTAAGTTGTCGGAAGTATATATCATGACAAATGTATGGTCAAAACTAATCCGTCGAAACTAGAATTATTCCCAATGACGAGTTACCGACGATTTATTTTTGGATGAAACAAATAATAAGTTCCGACCAATATCCGACGGGTACTTTTGTCAGAAATAAGGAAGAATTTCCGACAATTTGTTGGAAAGATGGTATTTCCCACGGGAGTATTAGCGACGCCTTCCAACGAGGAATATTTCGTGGGAAACAGTAATTTCCGATGGAAATTACTGTGTGTTGTAGTCGACACAAGGTTACTGACGTATTCGGATTATTTTTTGGTACGTCTATGTTTTATCAAAGTTTCGATAAAACAAAAATTATTTTACAGAAATTAAAAATCCGTGATTAATTCTCAACTGTTTGATCTTTTCATTTTAAATCTAGGTCGTTCACTTTCTTTATAAAAACCCAACTCAGGTCAACTGACCCAAATCAGGTCAACTCTTTCTTCTTCGAAGACAACTAAGAGTTGTGTTGCTCTCCGACAGCCCAAGACGATGCCATCGATTCCGGCCACCCCACGGTGCCAGACTTGGCCAAAACCTTTATCTTTCTTCCCTATCCTAAACCCCCATCATCAATTTCACATGCATTCACCGTGGTGATCGAATCGACTCCAAAAAGCTTTTGTTTTTCTGTCTAGGGTTTGGGTTTTGGGCGACCAAATCGTGTGCTAGAGGTATGGTTGTGAACTTGTGGTCACTTTTTCCTTCTCTATCTTCTCTTAACCTTAATTTCAAGAATTGCTTATATTTTTTAAATACATCATTTTCTCTTCGTTTTCGGGATACGTCGGTGATCTTCCACTGATGACGCCGTCCAAACTTTCCAGCATGCGTCTGTGGCACGCGTCTCGCTCTCTCTGATTCGGTCGTGCCAAAGACGCGTGAGAGCAATGCGTCGAGGCCTGGGTGTCACAGTGCCACAACGTGGCTGGTGTCATGTGATGGGGCACAAGCGAGCTGAGGTGGCTTGAAAGGCTCAGGTCATCAAAATCTTTTGCCTGGGTTATGGGTCTGACCATGGTAATTAGTAAGGTCTGACCAAAATGATGACCCAAGTTAAATAAATTTTATGAGCGGAGGGATATTTTATCTGGTTGGGTCTTCGTTTGACATAAAAAAGGTATGAGTCTTGCTTTTGGGTTTGAGGTGGACTTGCTCTTTGAGGACATATTTATCTTTTTGATTATGTGCTTATGTATAGCATAATTTTAATTTCTACACAGCATTGTACCATTTGTATTATTATTTTTTCGATTACTCTGCCTTTGTATTATTTGTTGGGTTTGTAGAAAAGTAAATTAGGAGTGGCATGGCAATATGGTGTTATCCCACTTGACTTGTTGTGAGTAAAACCTGGCTGCTGACAATTCCCACAAAGAGAGAAGATAAGGTCTCTCTCGCTCTCTGTATGTGCCAACCCCCTTATTGTCCCTACAGACATCACACACTCCTCCCCTAACCTAACCTAACCTAACCCTAACACACCCACCCAATTGCAAGCCCTCGCTAGCTCCACCATGACCATCCCATCCCTCCATGTAAGGTGGACTTTTAGGTACCCAAAAAACTGAAACCGGTTAAAATCGTATTTAACCGACACCGAGTAACTGAAACCGAATAAAACCGAGGCAATCTGTTCCTAAAGTTACACAAATCGAGTAGTGCGGTGTCAGTTTGCGGTTCCGTGCATCCTAAAAACTGAATAAACCGAACCGATATATATTCATTTAGTTATTAATACTTAATTATATATTATGTGTCATGTTTTTATTGGTTATGAGTTAAAAATAATAAGGTTCCACACACATGATTATGTTTTTAAGTGTTTAAATCTAACATAATTTCCTCGTTTACAATTTTGATATTTTTAGTTTTTATGTTATTTGGTTAAATGCAAAAAATATTATGAATAATAAGTTTTGTAACCGAAACCGTATCCAAACTGAACCAATATTTGGTTAACTGACAAGAATAATTTTTTATATATTTTTATCAATTTCAGTTTTAAAAAATAAAAAACTAAAATTTTGGTTACAATTTTCGATTAATGTCTAAAAACCGAAACGTTCGACTAGATCCACCACTCTACCCGCCGGAACTACTTCCATATTTTCTCTCTTCTTTTTCATCTTTTATGTCAGATGTCCAGTCAAAGGGTCATTCACGTATGAATATACCTCTGATACTACTCTGAACTAGCCTCTGCTTTTGCAGCACCCACAGCCCCCTCTCTTTCTGCCTCTCTCTGTCTCCTCTCTTCAGACTTCGGAGAGAGACAGCATATTGTGCCTGCATATAAATCCAGCCCCCCTTTGTAGCTCAGCTCTGCCGCTCTGGCCTCTGGCATGATGATGACGTAGCTAGACCTGTTATTATTATCAAACCCTAAACCTAAAACTTCATAATGATAGATAAATAGAAAAGGGTGATGATATTCAAGTTTTTTTTTAGTTTTTGTATGGGGAGGTTGCTTTCTGAAATTGAAATCGAGAAAGACGCATGCAAAAACCTAATGATGGTGTCCTATGCTTCCTCTGCAGACTTCCCATGCCTTTACTCTCTCAAAAGCTTCCTTCCCCTTTCCTTCTTTACTCTCATCCGCCCATTAACATTTTCCCCTTCCCTTTCCATTAATGCCCCTAGCCTTCTGCTTGCCCACATTTTAGGGCTTTCCTATTCTGTCCAAGACGTGTTCTTGCCATAACGAGATTTACCATTAATGTTTCCATTAATGAAATGTAACCTCTACTTATTTTCTTAATAATATATTATTTATAAAATTTTGGTAATGTTGTCGAGAATAATATAAGTTTTAATCGTATGGTTTTATATTATTAATAACGTGTTATTTCTATCGTTAATAGTTACGTGTGGTCGATGTTTGTCTCGTGTTGATATTCATAATCGAAGATTACTTTGTCATTCATTTTCTCGAAAGCGATCTTATGTAGTTTAATATGAAGGTGTTGGTAGGAGGGCTTGAGAGTGAGTTGCCTTTTCCGTTCATTTTGCTTGATGCATTTTCGTCTTGATCATTGTTTACATCATATTCAATAGCAAAAGAAATACGTCATATTGGTGTAGCAAATTTAAAGAAGTAGCGAAGACTTTTGGCCTCTATATGCATTCATGCATAAGGTTGACAATGGTAGTTCAACATGGTGTTTCTTCGATGGTGATGACTATGTTATCGATTTTCTAGTCTCAATGTAAATTACACCACAATTTTTTTTAATCAAATACATAATTAATGTGCTACAATACTGTGAGTCGAATTTACGACATCTAATTTATACGGTGAGACTTATGTCATTAAACCAAACAGTATTGAGCAAACTATACCACATTATAAACATGTATCATTTTTATATAAAATGATAATTACTCAAATCATATTAAAGGTAATAAACATAAATTTGATTTTTTTTTTCCAATGTTGATGTGATGTGATTTCACTCATTTCACATATACAAAATTAAATAGCAATCAGACATTCATTAAAGGATCAAATTTAACCAACAAATGGTTCGCATTAATGCAACCACCTCGTGTGGACCGATGTACTTCTAGACGTACAGTTAGTAATCTAATACGAATCTTTTAGAGCTTACTATGATTATGCCTCTACAACCCTATCTCTGCCAAAGCTGGTTTTCCATTTCGCCTGTCTTCAACTCATCAAAGCCATTGAAGGAAGGGCAGTTCCGGTAATGCGTCTAGTCAACCCAATCAAACATCCTCACTCTCAACCTCTCCCAAGGTCACTTCGGTCATTTTGAATATACGAACCAATCCTTTCAAAATATTCAAAGGTAAAAAAGTTTTACTGGCTCCATTTCCCTACACAGTGGAGCAAACCAAGCAGAGAGCCGAAATTGACGAACCAATGGAAGATAACAACAAGAGCTACCTCACCATCATCAGCAACAAAACCAAAAACTCGTGTGTAGTAGAGTAATTTCCCCAAATGTAAAAAACAGCAACACCCAAAAAAGCAGAGAGGAGCATAAAATACTGCTTTTCCTTTCTCTTCTTCAAACTCCACCAATTAAGTCTTCTTCTCTCCTCTCCTCCTATACCCTTTTTCAGTTTCCAAGTCCCATCCCACATATGCACTAAGCATGCTGCGCCAACCCACTTGAGCCCCTCCCTTTGCTTTCTCAAATGTCTCGCAGTTTTTACATGGCAACTTTCAAGATCGGCCAAACGGTGTCGTTCCCTCTCGTTCTCCGGTCGTAGTTTCAGAGATCGCTTTCTTTCTTGTTTCTGAAGATTCATCGTCTTGGTTTCTAACTCGGGTTCGATCCTTAGATCGGTCTTGTTTGCTGATCCCGAAGGAGAGAGAGTTGTATAGTTTTGCGTTTGGTGCTGCGGAGATACGAGGACAAACGCCGTTCCAGTTAAGGATAGTGCTGTCCCTTGTCGGCTTGTATCCCAATCCCAAGCCGTGTTTAGGCTTAAAGTTGAAGTAGTAGTAGTACTTGCGAGTCTTGTAGAGATAGACCACCCAGTTTGGCGTTTTGGTTTCTTTCTTTCTGGGTTTGGTGGTGAGGTGAGAATTGGAAAATGGCTATGTCCTGCAAGGATGGTAAAGGAGTGATGGATAATGGCAAGTATGTGAGGTACACACCTGAGCAGGTTGAAGCCCTTGAGAGGCTTTATCATGAATGCCCCAAACCCAGTTCGATTCGTCGCCAACAGCTCATTAGGGAGTGCCCTATTCTCTCTAACATTGAGCCTAAACAAATTAAAGTTTGGTTCCAGAACAGAAGGTATTCTTGTTTTCCATTACCTTAATTGCCTTTTTCTTCATCTTTAGGCTTTGTGCTCTGTTTCATTTTTGGCTCGGAGAATCTAAACGAAAAAAAAAGGAAAAGATTTTTGTGGTTTGGATCTTGAAGTTTGGTTCATTGAGCATAACTCAACAAAATTTAAAAAAATAAAAATAAATATGGATTTCAATTTTGTTCTTTAATGTATTTTATAATTTCTGGAAAATGTTTGGTTGGGGAGAAAATAGAATTAGTATAAGTGGTTGCATGAGGCGTATCTTCCTTGTTTATGCAAAAATGGGTAGTCTATAAATCTTAAATACGTTGCACTGTTGCAGTTATTATATTTGTCTAACATGCTGGTCTGATATCAATGCACATTGTCTGTTTGTGCTTTGTTTTGTTCTTTGCAGATGTAGAGAGAAGCAGAGGAAAGAGGCTTCACGCCTCCAAGCTGTGAACAGGAAGCTCACTGCTATGAACAAGCTCTTAATGGAGGAAAACGATAGGTTGCAGAAGCAAGTGTCACACTTGGTCTATGAAAATGGCTACTTCCGCCAGCATACCCAGACGGTGAGACTTCTTGCCTCTCATTTGTAGCAAGAGAATGACAACCTTGAATCCTAGAAATCAACTACCATATATTCAATTTCAAGAATAATTTTTTTTTTGATCTGTTTTTTGAATATACCAACCTTAGATTAGTATTATTTGTGTGACATATGAATACGTGGTGACTGGTGTATGGTGATGTTTTCCTTTATCACAGACGACGCTTGCAACCAAAGATACAAGCTGTGAATCAGTAGTGACGAGTGGTCAACACCATTTGACACCTCAGCATCCGCCAAGGGATGCTAGTCCTGCAGGGTTAGTGGGGATATAGCTGTTGTGTCATTTTCAGTCATCGTTCTTTGTAAAATTCTTGTTGTTGTGTGTTTGTGGCTTATGGATTCATGTTTTGTGTTTTTCTAGACTTTTGTCCATTGCAGAAGAAACTTTAGCAGAGTTTCTTTCAAAGGCAACTGGTACTGCTGTGGAGTGGGTCCAAATGCCTGGAATGAAGGTAGTTTATCTAGAGCTTTTACTTGATTATTTAAGTAATCTCTCATGCTTATTCATTAAGTTAAGGAATGTTTATTGGAAAAAATATATATTTTGATTATTGAAATTTGGTGCAGTATTATGACTATTTACCTCAACTCTATTTGTTGGTGCACTGGGCAAATAGTAAATGCAAATTTCTATAGCCAGTTATTTAGTAAGTTGAATCATTTCCTTTTCTGATATGTTTCTTCCCCCCTGTCATCTCTTCTTGGTGTTTGTAGCCTGGTCCGGATTCCATTGGAATCGTTGCTATTTCTCATGGTTGCGCTGGAGTGGCAGCACGAGCCTGCGGCCTGGTGGGTCTTGAGCCTACACGGGTAAGTGAACATGATTTCTTTCCTTTTGTTTAATTCTTCATATGTATGCTTAAGAGGATGTATGATTGACTAATGATTATGCTCTGCTCAGGTTGCAGAGATCCTCAAGGATCTGCCTTCGTGGTTGCGTGACTGCCGCACTGTAGATGTCTTAAATGTACTGCCTACAGCAAACGGTGGAACCATTGAGCTCCTTTACATGCAGGTACGATCTAATTATATCTATCTTTTCGTACAAAATTTTAGCGTTCTTGCCAATAGTTTAATCTCCTCTTTTCCTGATATAGCTCTATGCGCCAACCACTTTGGCGCCTGCATGTGATTTCTGGATGCTCCGCTATACTTCTGTTTTGGAGGATGGCAGCCTTGTGGTATGTAATTCCAAAATTATGAATTCATTCTTCTTGCCAAATCACTGACATGTCTGTTGAGCACTAAAATGCTTCAGCAGCACACATTAAAAGTGCATGCATATGTAGAAGTTTTCCAGTTCAAATCAAGTTGTTCTCATTATATGCATAATGTTCAGGTTTGTGTGAGATCTCTCAAAAACACACAAAACGGCCCATCCATGCCTCCGGTGCAGCATTTTGTCAGAGCAGAAATGCTGCCTAGTGGATACCTGGTACGACCATGTGAAGGAGGTGGTTCAATTATACACATTGTTGATCACATAGATTTGGAGGTGATATTGTGATGCTTATTATGATAATGTACTTATGTACTTTGGTTTTAATAGTGTTGACAGATTTTTAACTCATACATGTGTATCATCTTATAGCCTTGTGGCGTGCCTGAAGTATTGCGCCCATTGTATGAATCTTCAGCTGTTCTTGCCCAAAAGATGACAATGGCGGTAAGATTACCACATGACAGTAGATATTGTAATTTTATATTTGTAGGGCTCAGTCATGTATGCGTAATGATCATATATATGGCTCCTAATTCGTCCCACAAGAATGTAATAATGAAGTGCAAATGGGTAGGTTTCAAAATTTTCATTTGTCTCTCTTTGTTTTTAGGCTTTACGCCAGCTGAGGCAGATAGCCCATGAAGTTTCTCAGTCTAGTGTCACTGGCTGGGGAAGACGACCTGCAGCTCTACGAGCACTAAGCCAGAGGCTTAGCAGGTTAGTATTAAGGTTGTTTCAATAAACTTTTACATGAGTGAAGGCTTTGCTGCTTGGAAGCTCATGGATATTTTCTGCCAGGGGATTCAATGAGGCACTGAATGGATTTACTGATGAGGGTTGGTCATTGATGGGAAATGATGGCATGGATGATGTCACTATCCTCATAAACTCATCCCCTGACAAGCTGATGGGTCTAAATCTTTCATTTGGTAATGGATTTCCAGCTGTCAGTAATGCTGTCTTATGTGCTAAAGCATCAATGCTTCTACAGGTCAGGATGCTTACCATCTTTTCTTTCCGATGATCCACGATAGACACACGGTGTTAACATAAAGAAATAGCAACAATATACGCTATATTGATATCCATAGTGACATTTAGGATTTGGTAATGTGTCTGTGTGACTCGCACTAATGCATGACATTCCATTAATGTAGAAGTACTGCGTAATCCAAACATGGTTTTATATGATCTGCTGGTAAAGAGCATTATTTGGTAATTCTTAAGTTGCAATCCTTGCTTTATGTGCCCATTGTCTTGCATTATTTTTTCTATGTTAGCCATACATAAGAAACTTGGAAACTTGTCCTGATTAGATCATAGTAGCAGTGTCTTATCATGCTTATAATTCATAGGGGATAATGTGTTTGACATTTATTTTTGTTCCTGACTTGCTATCTACTGTATTCCCAGAATGTGCCTCCTGCTATCCTGCTTAGGTTCCTACGGGAGCATAGGTCAGAATGGGCAGACAACAATATTGATGCTTACTCAGCTGCAGCTGTTAAAGTTGGCCCCTGTAGCTTAGCAGGGTCTCGAGTAGGAAGTTTTGGTGGTCAAGTTATACTCCCCCTAGCTCACACTATTGAGCATGAAGAGGTCAGCAATATGATGATTAAGGAATTTACTGCTCTTATTGACGTCTTGCTTTATAATGTTTTATGCACCATATTGAGTCAAAACTGTATTATTCTCTTATTATTATCCTTTTGTGCTTATTAGTTCTTGGAAGTCATTAAGCTGGAGGGTATTGGCCATTCTCCTGATGATCCAATGATGCAAACTAGAGAGATGTTCCTCTTGCAAGTAAGATATGGTTCTTCTCCTCAAAATATTATGAATTTATGATGATTCTTCTTTACGAGAATGCTTGCCTAGAGCGAGTTTTTCCTGCTTGTCTCGTATCTCATCTTGGATTGTCAAAGTCTTACCAGCATTGTTAAAACACATAGTTTTCTATTTAAGATACATAATGGGACTTTCAAGATGGTATCTTGAATTGTAATAGTACAAATGATATTGATAAGAGGTAGTATTCGGTTTGTTATTTTTTTTTCTAATCGACTTTTTTTCCTGCTTGTTAATAGCTATGCAGTGGAATGGACGAGACTGCTGTTGGTTCCTGTGCTGAACTGATTTTTGCTCCGATTGATGCTTCCTTTGCTGATGATGCACCTCTCCTACCTTCTGGTTTTCGGATCATTCCTCTTGATTCTGGAAAGGTTAGCCTATGAGTCATATTTAAAACTTAGTAAATGTTAAAATCCATAACTCCTGTTCAATGGAAATTTTTGTAATTGAGCTATGATAATGTTTCAGGAAGCCTCCAGTCCAAATCGCACCTTGGATCTTGCTTCTGCTCTTGAAATTGGGCCGACTGGAAACAGGGCATCTAATGAATATTCTGCAAATGCGGGTTGTGTGAGATCTGTGATGACTATAGCATTTGAATTTGCATGCGAGAGCCACATGCAAGAGCATGTAGCATCCATGGCTAGACAATATGTTCGCAGCATCATATCTTCAGTTCAGAGGGTGGCACTAGCATTCTCTCCTTCACATTTAAGTTCACATGCTGGTCTTCGTTCACCACTTGGTACCCCTGAAGCACAGACCCTTGGTCGTTGGATATGCAACAGTTATAGGTATTGTAAAGCTTTCTATCTTTTTCATTTTACTTGTTTGTGTATTTTTAAATCAAAATATTCCCTGAGATATATGCAGCACTATGCAAATTTTAAACTTGGGCCTTTTGGTTCATACCCCTACTAAGAGAAATACTATTTTTCCCTTTACTGGTATCGAACTTTGATATTGCAATTTTACATTGACAATCGATGAGCAACTCAGGCTAAACTACTATTTGTTAGTGTTGATTTTCTGCTTACTACGTAAGTTTGAATGAATTGAGCTTAGTGCCTGATTGCTCCCACGAAGGCTGCAGCCTAACTTAGTCCCCTGAATTGTCTGTACCACAATAACTTAATATATCACTGTTAACGTGCAGTAAAATGAAAATGGTTAGTGTTTGGTTAAGTCTTCAACCAAATTGAGTTTGAGCTATTATTCATAGTAAATGTCACCCTTTTGGTTCCGAGTGTAGCTTGTGTTGCAGTAGTTTTATAAATAGTCGTCCATTTAACTCATTGTGCTTTGTTATCTAGCTGTATGATCTCCATATTTCCTTCTGACAATCTTCAGTTCTGAAATCTGACTCCCCTTGATATTTACCAACTTCCAGTGTTGTTAAGAATTAATTTAGAAACAGTGACTAAATCATGGAAAGCTGCTTTTATATGAAGAAGATGAAGTACTCTAGTTTATGACCATATCCCTGCAAGTTGTTCCTTAATGTAGGAGACCACAAATTCTGTAATCAGAAATGCTGAAAGTACACTGTTGATGTTGCAGGGGATATTTGGGTGTGGAGCTGCTCAAATCCTGCAACGAAGGAAGTGAATCCAATCTCAAATCCTTGTGGCATCACTCTGATGCGATTATGTGCTGCTCTCTGAAGGTGCATATTTTCACATTGAGCAAAAAAGAACAGAGAGATTCCTTCTTTGCTTAGTCAAACATTGAGCATTGCAGCCCCTCTCTTTCACATTTTCAAGCAATCTTATTGAGAATTCTGTTTAACGCAGGCTGTGCCAGTTTTCACCTTTGCAAACCAGGCGGGACTTGACATGCTTGAGACCACCTTGGTTGCATTGCAAGACATAGCTTTGGAAAAGATATTTGATGACCATGGACGCAAGACTCTCTTCTCTGAGTTCCCGCAGATAATGCAACAGGTATAGGACCTTACCTAAATTCTGTAATATTTATGTCGTTTTAGACTCGCACTGAACATGTTGGATTCATTCAGATGTGAAAAATTGCCAAAATGCATGTTCTCATTTGTCGGTGGTGTACTTTCTGTAGGGTTTTGCTTGTCTTCAAGGTGGCATTTGCCTCTCAAGCATGGGGCGACCAGTGTCATATGAAAGAGCAGTAGCTTGGAAGGTGTTGAATGAAGAAGAGACGGCCAACTGCATATGTTTCTTGTTTGTGAACTGGTCTTTTGTGTGATGTTGGGACCAGGAAACTTGTTATGGTTAGGAGCCTATTATACTAGGGTTAAATAGAAGGGAGACTCCAAAACCTTTGTGCTTTATTAAGTCTTTATCTTTTGTAAGTGATAATGACGATGATCAATGTTGTGTTAGATTGTTGTTAAGTCTCTATCTTTTGTAAGTGATAATGATGATCAGTGTTGTGTTGGATTGTTGTTGCTAAACTCTATAAAACTTGAGCCTATGCTCTTTGTTTTTTAGTTCTTTGTTTCTGTGTGCCTATCATAACCCTTTTTCTTTAATTAACTTACTGAATGGGGTTTTACAGTATCTTTATGGGAAGTCTACCATTCTCCCAAGTATGGGGGTAGTCCACATTGTATGTGCCTTGTATTTCTGGATAACATGTATAAGTCTCAAGACAAGTAGCGGAGGGTAATGTGGGTTCTATAAGTACGTATGATTTATCAAACTTACAAAGGATAAAGCTGTACCCTCGAGCTCGAATATGTTAATTCTAGAAATGAACTTTTTTACTCTCGATACATTTCACCATTGAAACCAGATTGGGATCATCGAAAACATCATTCATTTGCAATGACCGATATTCATCTCCGGAAGCTAGCTAAACCGTACGTGTAAGGACTTTTGTACGATTGATGTTAGAATGTTAGTAGAGGTTGAATAATGATATCAGAATTATTTGAGTATTATATTTTTGTTTATTGAGATCATATAGTTTATTCAAAGATTTTATAGGCCTAAAGACTAATTCGTGTTAAATGATGTCGGTATTGTTTGACTTGGCTAGATAAAAAATTAATATTGTAAGTGGCTCTAATGATATATAGACTGGTAAGTGAGTTTTAAACTTTTATACACTAAATCATTTTGATTATCACGTACTCCTCATCAGTTCATGTCCATGCGGTCTCAGAATTAAACTTGATATGTAAGCTTAATCATTGGTCTTCTATTTATTCTTCCTATAACACCAGGAGAAAATAATCAAAATATATAGAACACTAACTGTAGTTTCATAATAATGAGTTAACAACATTGTTATTACGAAAATAAAAATACGTTAATTTACATGAGTAATTAAACTTACACAGAATGGAGTCAAAGTAAGCTCTTCAGGGAAACAACTACTAGCATATGATAAACATACATAAGCTAATAGAGGGCTATATTCTAGGAACTTTGATCCCTATGCAGTAGACAAAAGCAGTATTAAGTGGAAGGAAGAAACAAAACCCTACGGGAAAAGGGCATTGAAGAAGCATATATTTAGAGGAACCCCAAAAAACCCCATATGAGGGTAACACACTTATTTGATGCTGCTTCAACAAGTTAACTAACATAAGCCTCGGTACGTGCATGGGTTTAGAAATACTTGGAGTACTGATGATCAAAATCCCAGCAAAAGGAAACCCTAGAGAGTGAATTGACTGAAAGGTGGGAATGCCAACGGACTAGACATGAAAAAAAGATAAACAAAGCCTTGGAAACTCAGAATGGCCTCGAAAAAACCCCAATTTGAGTTCTCTTCAGATAAAGACACATATATAGTTAAGGGGAGATTTGGAAGCTGAGAAACCCTAGAAAGTGTTTAAGAAAATATAGTGGGAGAACAATATTAAATGCTTCACACAGACAGTACTAGTATAGAGGATCTAGAAGAGAAATATAGAACCATGCCATCTCCCCTAGAGATATCGTAATTCATCTCATCTCCCTAGTAATTGCCGGAATGCAGCTCGAACTCCGAGCAATCACACCCTTCCTTGATCCTTTGTCCCTAGGACTGATGGACTTGGCCCTCACACTTTTACCTTCCAGGTTGCTCTTCTTCAACATATCTTTCATAGCTTCAGCTTGGAACAAAACTGGATAAGCCCTGCTATACTTATTAAACCTTACACATGCACTTATGTGTGCATTCAAGGCCTCTTCTTTGTTTCCTCCATTCTTCTCCAGCTCTTCTTTCACTGCCTCGGCGCACAACCCACATATCCACTTCCCCAAGTACTTGTCTCGCACTCGGTCTATGTACTCGGGCGTGCACTCTTCGCTCATGCCACAGCACTCGCACCTCGCGTCTTCAACCTCCGAAATGGGTGGAAGTGCTTTGATATCCTCGATAGAGCTCTCCTTGCTGAGTTCGAATGAGATATCCGATATGGTTCTTTTAAGGCTATCGGATGAGAATGAGAGCCTTGGTGGTTTGGATTTGGAGATGTTTCTTGTGGAGGTAGAGTAATTGGTAGCAATAGCTTCTCCATGAGGCGCCATGAAAAAAGGTTAAGGTTGCTGTTAAAACTTTGATAGCTAGGTTACTGAGAATTAGCAAGAACTTGGCTAGAGATCGATATAAGCTTGAAGATTTTCACTTGGTGGTAGAAAGGATGTGAAGACGTATAGCCTATTTATAACAGTAGTAGTTCCTCTTTACTTGAATCTAGAACCATGAACTTCTGCATGGATCTTGTTAATGCACCCGTCTTATCAATCAAAGTGTGAATAGTCGTGACCGTGCTAGATTTTTCAAGAAAGTAATGAAATAAATTGAACTGGTATGCTTTGTTTGGTTTGAAATCAATGCCTAGCTAAAAGTAAATAAATATTTCTTTATAATAATTTTTATTATTAATAATTCTTCGCACTCTTTATGAGGACGAGGATGGTCTTGGTGAAAAGGTAGCATACTCATTTTTAAGTTCTAGGATAGTATGAAAGCTGTGGCACATCACAGACCATTAGACATGCATACTATATATTACCAAACATATTATATATGTTAATTAATCCAAAAATATTATAGCATAAACTATTAATCCTTCTTGGGTGGCCATGATTTGTATATACGAACGAGTCAAGTGATCGACTACTTTGTCTATGAATGAATAATGTGTGATCACCATTTGTAACCATCTAAGGAGTTATTTCAAATGAAGTTGTGGCAAAAATTGCTATCCAAGATATGAATCCTGATATTTGCATGCACAATGCAGAAATTATAAAGATTTTTAATTTGTCACAATAATGTAACCTAGCTATGAGAATATCGGATTGTTTATGAATATTACTACCTTCCTTTATCATTTATCTCTAATATATTACAAGTTTTTCTGCATGAATTAACTATAGCTTGCTAGAGTCTTCTAGTCATTTCTGGTTCTCGAAGTGTCGCTTCTTGCTCAAGAATATATTGTCCTTTGCCCTAATTGCCTAACTCGAACAATTATTTGTGCCTATAATGCTTGCATGCACCAAAAAGAAAATAGTAATTCATTTGGTCCTATAGATCGAACTCCACAAGTTGCATATTCACAATCACGGGCGAGCTTACTCAAACCGTACACTCCATGAATGATCCATACCAATTTCAAACACTAGCTGCAAATTTAGGCAGAACATGAAGGAAAGGGACTTTGCCTCACATGGTTTCTTTCCTGTAGCAACCACAAATCTCATTTTCACGAGCAGTAAACTCCATCATATCATATATGTGTGGACTGTGCAAGTGATCGATCGAGAGGTTGTTGAGGGTTTGTTATGACAAAAAGAGAAGACTTCTTGATTAATATCCAATTAAGGAACAAGTCTCTGTAACTTCACAGCTACGTACTCTAGAAATAAAGCTGCTTTGAATATGTGGATTTCATTGTTACGATAATGACATGATTTTAGATTCTCAAATCTCTACTACGTCGGCGGTACCGGCCAGTTGGTTTACAGTGTTTATTCTTCTGCGTAATTTTAGGGCTTAATTTGATAGTAGACCTGGGATTTGTGGATGCATGCAGAAGCAGGGATTAGATCAGTCAGAACTCAGAAACAAAAGAAGTTTGAGCGTACGCAACCTGCTGAAATGAAATATCAAATCACAGCAAGTGATCAAGTTGAAGATTAATGGCTAAACCGCGAAGCAGAGGTTACGGCTTCATATTTCTGCTATTAAATCTCAAGAAAAATGAAAACAAAAGAGATCGAAGTGATGGATATCTGTTCCAAATAGGGTAGATATATAGTACATAGTACACCTCTGTTGGATCCAGCAGAGAAGTGACAAAAGGATTCGATGAAAAAGAGCAATAAGACAGACACAGTATTGACAATGCAGTGGTCGACATAGATGTAAATATCTTCCAAGCATGCAAAGCTATCGCTGTATTGCATGTTCTTCTATTTCTGCGTAATACCCAGCCATGCTCAACCCAATTTGAACAAAGAAAAAGAGAGTCTCGATTAGTATATTCCCAATTGCCCAGCCCGATGCAATCTAACGGGAAGAAGGCCCAAAGTGGCAACAAAAGAACGGTAATCTTAGGTCCCATAGACTCAAATACAGAGGATCGGCTGTTGCACATAACTGTATGACATACATAAGCTGTAATATGTCCAATCATTTAGTAATTTAAAATTGAATTAAATTCAGTTTACCCCCTTATGGTTTGGGTGTGACTTCATGTTAGTCCCTACACTTTTATTTTCATCAATTTACCCCTTGAACTCTTCAATTTCTATATTCCGTGTCTAAATTCTCATATTCCGTTTGAATTGACCGTTAATTATCAGCAGTTAAGGTTTGATTTGGACAGATAAGGTCCAATTTGCCCAAATTATAGATACGGGCCTCACAGTTAATGTTAAAATTATCAGTAGTTAACATCCGATTTGAACAGAATATAGGACATTGGTCACGCTTGAGGAAAATTTAAAAGTTTGAGGGGTAAACTGATGAAATTGAAACTATAGAGATTAACATGAAATTACCCCCAAACCTCATAGGGGTAAACTGAATTTAATTCTTTAAAATTCAAGACAATCGGACGACTCACGGCTTGATGTATGCTATACACATATGTATAATAGAAAAGTCCCAAGTATAGAAGAAGAAGAAGAAGAAGAAGAAGAAGAAGAAGAAGAAGAAGAAGAAGAAGAAGAAGAAGAAGAAGAAGAAGAAGAAGAAGAAGAAAGGGTAACGAGGTCTCTCGACTGCTGATACAGCATACGATGAGTGTTGTGTTTCGTTCCTAGTTACTTATAGTGACAAAAGAATTTGATTGTCACTCATCATTAGATTTGAATGCAAACAGTTTCAAGGGGGATAGCATAACTCTTTAGCTAGGACAATTAACCTTGGTGTTCATAATATGTACGTCGTCCACTTTTCAGGCGCCCTCCTTCAGTTTGATTGCTATGTTACTTACACCCATGATTACTTTTCCTGCTTTCAGTTTCTTTCAATTTCAATTGATGTAGTAATAACTAATCAAGGAGTTTGCTATGTCATTTCTTCCTGATGTAATTTTCTGTGTTGTTGTATGTTTCTTATCATAACCATATTATAAATTAATTACAAATATTGTCATAATCATGAGGGCCATCATTGCCGGTCATTACTCATTACTAATTGTCTATGATTAGAGCAAACTGAGTAAGGAAACAAGCTATGTAATTATACTTTTTGGCTTCTCGGTGAAGTAAAGAAGTTAGCAAGCTAGGTACGTGGCAATATTATTGTTTGATTAGACTCCAAGCTTCCAACTAATACAACTGAAATTAGTCACGTAAGTTTATTTTACAAGGGCTGGGGAGGCTGATCTAGATGTACACCGTTTTAATTGGCAGGGATGATGATCGATGGAGTGATCATTACAGAGCCAAATGATCTTAACATAAATTTAGTGTAAACCATAACCTAAATCAATCGGTGATAACTTAACTTGTATGGGTTCATATTGAATAGATTACTCATTACTCAGTCCGACATGGATACCACATAAGCTTACAAATCTTGAAATAATAAGATACTATTTTTACACAAGGCAGCACGGCAAGCACCCGATTTACCCTATGTTCATGAGACAAAGCTTAACTATTTTCCTTAATTTCAAGTAATCTCATCCTACTCGAACTTAAAGTTTCTAGATTTCAAGCTCAAACATATAAAGAGTAGTCTTCTTATCATTTTAGATGGAGCATATGGTTTGGAAACTGTTCGGTAAAGTTCTTTTTTTTTTTTTTCAAAAAAAAAAAAAAATTCTATGCATTGCAATATGATCAGGTATTAAGGTATCAGCAAAAGGAATGATACAAGATCATTGTGCCACATGAGATATAGACATATATAGTTCAGATTAGGTGTTAAGAAAAGTGTAGTTGCATGCCAAAATAATTTACATGCATTATGCATGCGAAATCAGAGTGCAATAAATTTTTTTTAATTACACTTACCTGCTTGGCTATTTCTTTTATGTGCATTAGGAATCGATCATTTCCAACTTCTTTTCTTCTTTACTTTGTAATCGATTTTGCATCTTTTGTTAACAAAGCCTTTTTAACCTAGCCTTTCCGATGAAAATGAAATGCCGCCTTCACAATGTTACACGTTTAGGCATACGATAATTGAGCATGCCCCAAACTAAAGTAACACCGAAAAGCTATGCACCCACATGTGATTGTAGTGCCAATTGAAAACACGAAAATCCTTCCTCTCTTCTTCCACGTACCTCCGTCTCCCCCCCCCCTTTATATACCCCATCCCTCCTCTTCTTCAGAACTCGTACTCAACAACCTTCTCTCTCTAATCATCTCTCTCTCCCTCCCTCCATCTCTCACTTTCTCTCTCTAGAGGAAAGGAAGAAGGAAAGGAAAGAAAACCAAAACCCATATCAACTTGAAAATGGAACAAAATAATCTACCCGTTGTAGCCAAGAAACTATGGAGCATAGTACGTGTGGCTTTCTTCATGCTACGAAAAGGCATCTCAAAGCGAAAGCTCCTGCTAGACCTAAACATGATGGTGAAGCGCGGCAAGCTGGCTAGCAAAGCCCTAAGCAATCTCATGTTCCACCACCACCACCACCACCACCACGGCGCCTCCGCTGCTGCCGCTGCCCAGCGCGAGTATGAGTTCAGCTGCAGCAACACTCCCAACTACCCCTTCCATCTCATGGGTGGCAAGCGCCGCAGTCACCACAGCAACCACTTCTTTAAGTGTGCCCACGCGCCTGCCACTCAAGAAGATGATGTGGCGGCGATGAATGCGGTTAAGGCAGTGCTGGAGATTCTGAATAATCATGAGGTGGTGGCGGCAGTGGAGGCGTCTCCGATGCCGACTCCATTTCAGACGCCTTCACTACTTCCCGGGTTTGGGCGGAGCCCCATGGTCCGCCAGCTGAGGATAACGGACTCACCGTTTCCGTTGAGGGAGACCGACGAGGACAGCCACGTGGACAAAGCGGCTGAGGAATTCATTGAGAGGTTTTACAAGAATTTGGGACAGCAGAAGCAAAATGCATGAGTGAGAGATCGAGATCGGCTAGCTTTGGAGTATTACCATCATGTTTAATTTGGCTATGGATTTGCGTCTTATTGTTGCTGGGAGTGTTGATAATTACAATAAATCAGAAACGTAGCTAGCTTATGCATGTCAACCTGAAGTTCCTGAACTACGTACTTCTATTCTATTTTGTTCTTCATTTGGAGTCGTATTTGATTTTTAAGCTTTCAGGTCTTTTAGCCTCGACGGTTTTCTTCTTCAATCAATCTAGCTAGTAATAGGGTTTTCTGAAAGCTAGCTAGCAAAGATATTACGCATATACTCCAATATCAAGGAATTATAAATTCAAAAGAAGAAGAGGTATATACAAAAGATTCACCACAAGGTACCAGTTCGTACAGCAACAAGTGCAGAACCACTGGAAAAAGTTTTTTTTTTTTTTTTTTTTTTTCACATATAATTTTGAAACGAAGACATGCTTGCTTGTATATACTAGTGAATATCCGGATTAGATCCATAAAACGTGCATAAACCTATACAGTCTGTACGTATCTTTTTTTTTTCTTCTGATCTTCTTCTTCTTCTTCTTCTTCTTCTTCTTCTTCTTCTTCTTCTTCTATATGAGATCAAACAGTCTGTAATTCATCTGCTAGAAAATTTAGGGTTCGTTGTTAATTCATTGCTAATCCTATAAAAATTATATAGTTCTTATTTCTAAATTGGGATTGCTTGACTTTCCATTGTTATTATTATTTCTATCATGCAGCTGTTATTTCAATCAGAGTGAGTTGCAAAGTCTAACCTACTAATCATTTGAATCTTAGTATATAAGTCATGCATGCTCCAATTCACAAGGACCAACAATTATATTCTGGTTTTCTTCCAAAATAATTGAAGGGTTAATTTGGAGTTTTATCTTTGAAGGTTTTAAACTTTGGAATATCATATTGTCTGTTTTCATGAAATTGAAAAGCTCATCAAATGGCTTTTACACCCTCTCTCAGTCCCACTTCCACCACTAAGAGGTCCTGATGTGCTTCCACTAAGTTAAAGTAAACCAATGTAGTAGAGCTAGCTGGCCCCTTAAAGTATAATCACCTTTCTTATGTATATGCTTTTTTTTTTTTTTTTTTTTTTCTCCTTTTCTTTTGTTTTTACATCAAAATTTATAGGAAACCCAGCTACTTGAGGTTGGTAATTGGCTCCTTTTGAAGATTTGTAACATCTTTCAGACCCAAATACAAATAAAAAGAAATGCAGCACTATTACTCTAATTAGAGTTTCGTAAAGATCGAGCTTTCTTTACTGAACAGCTAGGACCTGCTACCAGGCCGATGATCATGACCCCGACAATTTTAAACGACATGAAAAGTTTACACCATGGTTGAAATTTCAAAGCAAATCATACTCCAGCACATTTGATTATGCAGATGCAGGGAACTTAGCGAGTGATCACTTTATTTTGCAACCCTGTAATAATAAACTTAATCAAAAGTTTTGTTTAGGAAGTTGAAAAAACAATACAAAAGTTGGTCAAGTTAATGAGGAAAACTTGTGCATAGCAACTTCAACAATTCTAGCTAGCTATTTCAATTCAAAACAGAATTCACATTGGATCTGCTCGGTTGGCATACATGGATTAGGTATATAGATGACAGATCAGATATTAATCAATAAACTGTAGTTTCCCTCTAATGGTTATTAGCACTAAAAAGCGTAAATGCGTGTTTTATTCGCGTATAATACAAGAAATTGGTATGACAAGTTCATTCATTCGCGTGTCTCATTCAAAATCTCTAGTATTTTCTTGATGGAAATCGTTTATTTTTACGTAGAGTACACAAATCAGCTGATTCAGATAAACAACTGAAATTATAAGTTAGAATTTAGAATTAATTGGAGTAATAGTTGTTGCCCTTGAATTGGTTATTCACGTCTCCATCTTTCTCATGCATTCTTCAGGAAACTTCTGCATAAGAAATGTCCAACGTCAAGAAATAATTTTCCCAGGCACTATCCAAGGACGATGGGAATGCATTAACAGAATATCAGCAAGCCAAAGTTACCACTCGAAACCAAAACTTTGCCTCGACAAAAAGCCAATATATGCTTTGCCAATTAGTATTAGTTAATTTCTGGCTGGTAAGATCCAAATTTAACGTTCATGTCGATCCCGGCCAATTAAAGATATGAAAGTGAGATGCACAGATCATGTTGCTATTTCTTGTGGGGAAAGATATTTGCCTAGAAACTATTACTTGCAAGACGTCGCTTTAACTTTTCAAATGATTTGCATTTTATAATGTAGAGTCCTATCAATCTAAACTCCCATGGAGCCAAAGTTTTAGGTAATATGTTAGGTGAGTCTTGAAAGGAAGAAATCAAGGCAAAACTGCTAGACAGATGTCACCTTTGGAACTCATCTTTGGTCAAGATTAACATGCTAATTCACAATCACTGATTGATGATCTGCATGTATTATTAACATTTGAATAAAAAAAAACACTTGCTAGGCACGCAGACTTAGCTATTAAGAGAGAATTTTATTCTTTCCTTCGGACACTAGAAGAGACGGTTTAATTAAGCAGTGAAAGAATGTTGATGTTCCCCACTCTACTTGTTGCATAGTTTTGCTTTTCCCCGGCCACTCTATTCTTTCAGTTTACACGGCACATTTCTTTTCAAAATCTTGTACTCTTTCAAACACTTGTAACTTTGATGGATCATCAGTTAACTGAATCTCAGTCCAAAAACTCATCTAATTATGTTCATCATGCTGTTAGTTGTGAATCCTGATCAAACTTAATTTGGACAACAAAAAATAGACCAATTTGCACTTCTTTTTAATATAGTAGCATTTGATATGAAGCTTAGATTATATGAGGCACCATGCATGCATGATAGATGAAAAATTTGGATGAATAATGAGTCTAAATTATCCAGAATCCAGCTCCTTGTTTAGGGTAAATTACCAATAGATCGATGCATGGGAGAGAATATCATCACTAGATTACAAGTTAGTCGATTTGTTCTTGTTGTTTAAGGGTCATTAATTAGTTATTTCGAAACAGCTGTTAAGGAGAACGAGTTAATGTCAAACACGAATAATAATCCATATATAATGACAAGTGAGGAATGTAAGAATATATATATGTTGGAAGTTTATACGTATTAATTTTGAGCTGAATTGATGTTTTAGGTTATCAAATTGCCAAACTCCTAATTTCAAGGCGCTTTTGCTGCAAGCATGCAGTAGATATTTTCTCAGATAGCTGTAGATTTGCCAGTTCAATTATATTGAATTCTGTTCTTCGTTTATATTAGATAATATGTACCTGATTTAGACATGCTTCTGTATCTCTTAATTTTGTTTGACATGTTTTTTTACATTGATTTTATTCTGCGAAAGTAGTTGACCAGTCTGAACCAGGCCCTTCTCTTATATGGCATGCAGTGTCGATCTGCAGATTAAAGGGTAATTCTTTCACAAAGTAAACTCAGTATATTTTGTGAAGTTCTTAAAATATATCAACTAGTTAAAGCAACATATAGTTTCATTGTATCTGTTTATTGATTCACCCACTTAGAGCTTCATAATCCAACTTAGGATTATCAAATTCTAATCTTACAGCTTCATATATAATATACTGTATCAAACAAATATATGGTTTAATTAGTTAATAATTGAGAGAGGGTTAAGGTTACTTTCCTTTGATATTGATAAAAGCAACCTTGGATGTACCTTGCTACAATTAATTAAGATTTCATCTTCAATTGTAAGTGGGAATAGGGTTAAATATTTAAGCAGTCCCATTAGTGGTCAAAAGAGCCTCTAAAGTCTTTATTAGCAACTAAGTAGTGTATATACCATGATATTGGGACGTACGTACAAATTAAACAAAGTGCCAAGACCTTGATCAGCTGGGATTCCTGGGAAGTGGTATGCCTTTGTTTTAATTCTATGCTATTTATACATGCAGCCGGGAAAAGAGACTCTTGCTCAAAGCAGGTTGGGAAAATAAGAAACAGAGAGCTTTCCGTGATCACAGTGAATGTATATGATCGTTCACCCCATTTGTGAGTACGTAACTACGTTTAATCTCACAGTCCCATTTACGTAGCAATGATCATTCTCACATTGAACAATGTTCATTTCTTGATGCTTTACTTCTCAATTTTCTGCGAACTAAAGGAGACCTAAAGCTCGCAAGTAATAAAAGCAACATATATATTATACCTTGCTACAACTGCTAAACTTTCATCTCGGTCAGTTGTAAACGGCTAAGCATTCTCAATATATTGGTCAAAAGAAAATTACTTGATTGTTGTATATGCCATGGTATTGTGACGTACAAAACAAGGTGCTTAGCTGAAAACTGAAATACTAATGGCGTCCTAATTCAAAACCTTCAGCTGCATGCGAAGTGGGAAGGCTTGCTTTACTCCTTTAGTACTGCATATACATGCGACCGGCAAAAGAGAGCCTTTTGTCACACACCGTCAAATTAACAAGGAGTTTCTGTGAGCCTTTTGTTCTACCCAAAGCGTTTACGTCAGTAAGACTGACTTAGCATAAGGGAAGTGCTACGGCCGCACGAGAAGCTTAGGAAAAAGGAAGCTCGTGACAGTTGGTATCAGAGCAGAAGTTCGATCAGAACATCGCTTGACATAATGGTAAAGCACGGTGCTACCAAAACTACATCGGGATCAAACCCCTCCGAATTGGCGAAACATGATGCTGCCAAAGGTGCATCAGGATCCAACCCTTATGAGGAAGTTACGCAAAAGAGAAGTCGTGAAGAGCATGTCGACCCTGTCATTCCAGCGGGAACGGTCTAAGGACATGATCTCTGCTTTCGACTCACGCCTAACTCAGGTGGAAGAGGACGTGAGTGGCATGAAAACCCAACGGATGATCTAGGCCAACGGGTAGAAGGCTTAGAGGCGGAGGATGCTGTCATCCACACTGCGATCAAGGACATGGTGGTCCAGCTAGAGAAGTCCTTGCGAGGCGAGATGACGAAGATTCGTGAGGAGTTCATGGGAGAACTCACCAAAATGCGTCAAGTCCACGAGAAGGAGTTGAATAACACGCTTGCACGTATTGAGGAGATGCATGAGGACTTGGCCCTATGCAAGTGCACATTGGCTATGGGAGCCGGCACCAGCAGTATTGTGGGGGCTAAGCGCATTGAGGTACCAAAGTCTAAGAGTTTCGGGGATCGCGCAACGCTCGTGAAGTGGACAACTTCTTATGGGGGCTAGACCAATACTTTGGAGCAGTAGGCATCATCGAGGAGGTTGCCAAGATTAGGACCGCGGCTCTCTACCTCACCGATACTGCCATGTTATGGTGGAGGAGAACGCGAGGAGATGTCGAAAAAGGTATGCGCACCATTGCTACTTTGATGACTTTACAAAGGAGCTTAAAAGACAATTTTATCTGGAGAATGCTAAGGATAAGGCAAAAGCTCGCTTGCGAAGGCTCAAGTACTCAGGGTCTATTATGGATTATATTAAAGATTTCACCAACTTAGTGCTTGAGATTCCCGATTTGCCCAATAAGGATGCTCTCTTCAATTTTATGGATGGTCTCCAACCATGGGCTAAGACCGAGCTAAGGACACGTGGGGTGCAAGATCTTGCTACCGCTATAGTTGTGGCCGAAAGCCTAATCGACTATGCAAGTCTAAAGGAGTCCACCGGCAAGCCATAAGAAAAGAAGAGTAGCTATGCCAAAGGTGGGGGAGACAAAGGCCAACGCAAAGACGAGCCCCGTCAAGACAACTACTCGGCAAGGAGCAAGGACAAAGGCAAGTAAAATGAGATAAAGAGCTCAGGTTAACCCAACAACAACAAATGTTTTCTTTGCGATAGTCCGTATTGGACTAGAGATTGCCCACAAAAGAGAGCTCTAAGCACACTCTTAAGAAGTTATCAAAGCGAGATGGAAGCCGAGGGTGACAATGGTGGTGCACACGTGGGATCTATGCAGCTGTTAAATGTGATCCGGTCCACACCTAAGGTCTAAGCCAAAAGATTACTCTTCGTTGACATTACTATAGGTGGGAAGCCAACAACGACGATACTCGACACGAGTGCAACCCACAACTTCATCACGGTTGAGGAGGCCTGAAGGCTAGGACTTAAGGGAAACAATGGAGGAGGTTCCATCAAGGCGGTCAATTCACCAGCTCGACCCATTCATGGCGTAGTCCGAGGAGTCAAGACTAGCGTGGGAGCATGGTGTGGGGACTTAGACTTCTCGATTGTTTCAATGGATGACTTCAAAGTCGTCCTAGGGTTGGAATTCCATGATCAAGTCAAGGAAATCTTGGTGCCATTCGCCAACAGCTTGTGCATCACAGAAGATGACAAGGCTTGTGTAGTGCTAACAATTAGAGGCACAAAGCAAGACTTGAAGGTGTTGTCGGCATTACAATTCAAGAAAGGCATCAAGAGGGAAGATGAGAGCTACTTGGCCATTCTTAGTGAGTTCGACGATGATGAGCCAAGACCTCAAGATGACATGCCCAAGGAGGTAGCAGCAGTTCTCGAGGAGTTCAAAGATGTTTCACCAGCCGAGCTGCCCAAGAAGCTACACCGAAGGAAAGAAATAGACCACGAGATAGAGCTGGAACCAGGTACCAAAACACCTGCCATGGGCACTTATCACATGGCGCCTCCTGAGTTAGCGGAGCTAAGGAGGCAACTGAAGGAGCTTTTAGATGCATGATTCATTAGACATTCAAAGGCCTCGTTTGGTTCCCCGATATTGTTCCAAAAGAAGAAGGATGGCTTTCTAAGCATGTGCATCGACTATCAGGCGCTCAATAAGATCACGGTAAAGAACAAATACCCAATTCCTCTTATTGATGATCTATTCGATCAATTGGGTCATGCATGCTACTTCTCAAAGTTAGACATTCATTCGGGATATTATCAAGTGTGCATAGTAGAGGGAGACGAACTGAAGACCGCATATGTCACAAGGTACGGGTCTTACGAGTTTTTGGTTATGCCCTTTGGTCTAACTAATGCACCGATAATGTTTTGCACCTTGATGAACAAGTTATTCCACCCATACCTTGATTGGTTCGTGGTTGTCTACTTGGACGACATAGTGGTGTATAGCAGAACCCTGGAAGAGCATATAGAGCACTTGAGAGAAGTGTTCAAGGTGCTACGGGAGAACAAGCTATACATAAAAATGGAGAAGTGCTCATTTGCTAAGCTGGAGGTGCTGTTCTTAGGACACAAGATCAAGGACGGCAAGCTAATGATGGAGGATTGCAAGGTGCATGCCATCCAAGAATGGGAGCCACCCACCAAGGTACATGAGTTGATCGAGGTCTTTTATTGGGTTAGTGAACTACTACCGCTGCTTCAATAAGAGCTATTCAGCGAGGGCCGCTCTATTAACTGACATTCTCAAGAAAAACAAGGCATGAGATTGGACAATGAGGTGTCAAGAGGCCTTTGAAGACTTGAAGAAGCCGATATGCGAGGAGTCCGTACTCAGGTTACCTGACCACACTAAGCCATACGAGGTACACACTGATGCTTTTGACTTTGCTATTGGTGGTGTACTCATGCAAGATGGGCATCCGATTGCTTATGAGAGTCAGAAGCTTAACGAAACAAAGCGACGCTACATGGTGCAAGAGAAGGAGATGACTGCCATCATCCATTGTCTTAGAGTGTGGTGACACTACTTGCTTGGGACAAAGTTTGTCATCATGACCGACAATGTTACAACAAGCTACTTCTGGACACAAAAAAAGCTAAGTCCGAAGCAAGCTAGATGGCAAGACTTCCTGGCCGAATTTGATTACTTCATGGAGTATAAGCCAAGAAGGGTGAACATGGTAGTTGACGCATTAAGCCGAAAGACGGAGTTTGCAAGCATCTCCCAAGTAACTAGCCCTCTATTGAGCAAGATTAAGGAAGGACTCAAGGCGGATCTACAAGCTCAAAGCGTCATTGCCTTAATAAGGGAAGGCAAAACGTGGAGGTTTTGGTTAGATGAAGACCTTCTCTACACTAAGGGCCGCCGCACTATGTACCTAAGTGGGGCAACTTAAGGAGAGAGCTAATTAAGGAATGTCATGATTCCTTATGGGCCGGTCACCCTGGTATAAGTGCACACTTGCCCTCTTAAAGTTCACCATACTACTGGCCAAGGATGCGAGACGGGGTTGAAGAGTACGTGAGGACATGTCTTGTTTGTCAACAAGATAAGGTAGTACAACAACAGTCATATGGTTTGCTTGACCCCTTACCCATTCCGGAGAGACCATGGAAAAACGTCTCTATGGATTTCATCACTTGTCTACCGAAGTCCGAAGGGTTTGGAAGCATCATAGTCATGGTGGACTGATTCAGCAAGTATGCAACCTTTATGGCCACATCAGCCGACTACACCGCGGAGGAAACAACGAGGTTATTCCTACGCAACATAGTCAGACTTTGGGGAGTTCTGAAGAACATTGTCAGCGACCGAGACCCATGCTTCACTGGGAGATTTTGGACGGAGTTGTTCAAGATGCTCGTGTCGGACTTGAACTTTTCAACAAGCTTCCATCCACAAAGCGATGATCAGACGGAGCGCGTCAATGCTCTTTTGGAGTTATACTTGCGGCATTATATGAGTGCCAGCCAAAAGAACTGGGCCAAGCTTCTTGACGTTGCACAGTTTTTCTATAACTTGCAACAAAGCGAGGCCACTAACAAGAGTTCTGTTGAAATCGTCTTGGGACAGCAGTCGACGACCCCTCTATCCCTTGCCACTTACTACAAAGGGAAGAGCTCAAGCGCATTCAAGTTTGCCAAGTCATGGCATGAGCAAACAGACTTAGCTCGAACAACTTTACACAAGGCTGCTACAAGGATGAAGAAGTGGGCAGACAAGAAGAGGAGCAATGTGGAGTTCAAGGAAGGTGACCTTGTACTTGTGAAACTCTTGCCGCAACAATTCAAGTCCCTTAGGAAGGTGCATAAGGGCTTGGTATGCAAGTACGAATGGCCGCTTGAGGTTATCAAACGCATTGACAATGTTTCATATAAGCTTCGCCTCCTGCCCAAGTTGAAGATTCATCCGGTCTTCCACGTGAGCATGTTAAAACCTTTTCATGAAGACGAGGAAGACCCATTAAGGGGAGTTTTACATTGGGTACCAACAACAGTTATCACTTCTTTCGATAAAGAAGTAGATGAAATACTCGCGGACCGAGTCATCCGTCATCGAGGTGTGCTAAGTTATAAAGAGTATCTTATCAAGTGGAGAGGTCCGCCTGATATGGAAGCCAACTGGGAGTCCGAAGACATACTATGAAAATTCAAGGACAAAATCCAGCGCTACAACGAAGGCGCGATGAGGGCATTGCGTGCTTAGGTGGGGGAGAGTGTCACACCCTGCCAAATTAACAAGGAGTTTCCTTGAGCATTTTGATGCAAGCATGGCTCAAGGAAGGTTTTGGAGAAGACATGAGCATTCTAGAAGTATCTAGAATATTATGGAAGGTCTTAGAAGCTTCCGGAAGGATCAGGAAGCATTCAGACAACTCTAGAACTCTCTAGAACCTTAGAGAGTCTCTAGGACACTCCGGAATTCTCTAGATACTCAAGGTAACACTTACAGTTGTATAGAAAACTCTAGAAATCTCTATACTTGTAAATGTCCTAGAATTGTCTAGAACTTAGGCAAGGGGGGAGGATGCCTATAAATAGGGAGGCACCCCTCCCATTTGAGACATAAAGAGTTAGATAGCATTCAAGCTCACTTGTAAAGCTTTGTAAGTTCTCTTAACAAGTTCTCTCTTTTAAATATCTTCTCCCTTTGTTCGGGTGTTCTAGCTAAAACGTTTGCGTGAGTAAGGCTGACTTAGCATAAGAGAAGTGTTAAGGCCGCACAAGAAGCTTAGGAAAAAGGAAGCTCGTGACACTTTGCTAGCTTAAAGGTTGGGAGAATGGGAGAGTGGAGAAACTATAGATGTCCTACAATATAAAGTTCATACCACTAACAAAAGGAAGGTCTTATAACAATACAAAGTAGGCATCTTTTGATTATTTTTCAATCCTAATTACATTTTCAGAAATCCAAACGCATGCATACATTAGATCACAGTCATCACACATATACATACACTAGTACAGAAAAAGTTTCCATGACGTTTGGAAAACGTCATTATAGCGATTTCATGACGTTTATCAAACGTCATCTACTTCGTCGTCTTAACCGTAGTGATGGAAAGGGGCCTGAAACAACGACGTTTAGAAAACGTCATAAAATAACTTTTAACGACGGTGCATAAATGTCATAGATAATAAGAACGACGGTTGGAAAGTGTCATTTAAAGTTTTTGCAGGACATTTTTACACTGTCATCAAATATGTACCATGACTGTTTCCAATTGTCATCATTTGTTTTTAGATGATGTTTATCCAACGCCATCAGTAGTGTTTCCATGACGTTTTATAACTTACATCCAATGGTTTCAATGACATTTTGTTATTGTCATGTTATGTTTGAATGACACTTTTACATGTCATTATCTGTTTTTTAATGACAATGTCAAAGTGTCATAAAATACATTCAATTGGGCAAAAAAAAATTATACCATTTAATTTACAGAATTCAAATAGCATTAGAAACTATAATTCACAAGAAATTACATCCATCATCAAATAGTGCTTATGATACAAAAGTCCAACCATCAAATTGTTTCTGTCCTACCTAGCTAGCTAGCTGAAAGTTGCAGCTTATGGCATGGCATGATCATATATATACATTGACCATAAGCAACAACAAAAGTTTAAACAAGTACTACTTATTAACATATTGCCTAGCAACATCCTAAAACCAACAGCAATAGTACAAAAGACTGCTGATTCATAATGCTTGTAACAAAAAACAGCAATAATTCAAACTAGCATAGCCACAACAACAAGGTATTTAAAGAAAACATCAATACCGATACTTAAAGAGGGACAATGTATTTTGTTGGCCAAGCAATGGTACTTCCAACTGCATCTTCCATGGCAGAAAATTCAGGTTGAGGACGATAGAATTCAGCTCTAGGAACGACAGCTTCCTCAACAGCAACTCTATAACAGTCAGGTCCAAGACTGTAGCCATGCACTTTTGTAGTTGGGTCAACTGCTGAAATCTTTCCTCTAGCCACTACTAAACCTGTGCCCTCCCAATCGAGCACTTCACACAGATCATTGACACAAAAGGTGCTCCCTTGTACTGACTACACAATCAAAAGTCCAATAACAGATTGGTCAAATCTTTTGATTGACATACAAACCTAAAACACTAACTGATATGCTTAAATAATGTATATTCACCTTAGAAGTTCCAATCTGAGAGCTAGAGTGAATTCCAACTTCACCATTTTCAGGCCCAACCTAAATGGTAAATATATAGGCAAGTCAGTACATATAGATGAAAGAACAAAGTTTCAACTAAGCCATTATAGACAATACATATAATCAAATTCAATTCAATACCACATAACAAATACCAACTCAGTACATCATAACAAAATAGTATATATAGTAACCAAAAGAGTACAACAATGCACAATAACTTACTTGTGAAGTATTAGTAGTATTGCTTGTTCGCTTGCTTCCACCATCACCATTACCACTATTTGGATCACCACCACCAGTACCACTTTGGCTCTTTTAAAACAATCACAAACAATTTATGCTACACATGCATGACTGGGAACACTAGATCTAAAGAACACTTTCAGAGCATAAAACTTACCCAGTTAAAAAGTATTTGCTCGAGAAGCTTTGTACGCTCACAGTTCGCCTCAAGTTTTTCCTCCAATGACTTTTTCCAAGAGGCACTTTGTATCTGAGCATCTACCCTCGAAGGTGTAACACCTGCTCCCATACCTCTAACACGACCACTTTTCTCCTTACCAAGAACTTGACTCAATACATCAAACTTTATAGGAATAGGCCCTTCATTTGGCGGTTGCTCATCAAGTTTTTTTTGTAGCTCAGCCTAAACAGATGAATATCAGTCTAGCAACAAGTATACTAAAACAAATTTGGAATATAAACAATGATAGATGATACCCTGATGTATTGGAGAATACTCACCATTGTGGCAGCCATCTGCACATTTTTTATCTTCTTCTTCTGCTGATGGCCATGGATAAATAACTCTGTCCTGCACAGCCGCTTTCCAGGATTGTTCGTATTCCAGTCATACTCGTATCTTGCATAACCTTTTCGGCTCAGTGTTTGAGGATGAAGCTGTTTACCCCTGATTATAAAGACAATAGTAAAACTAAACTTCCATCCTAGATTAAGATATCTACCTATCGATCATTCAAAAAAGAGACAGCTCCCAAATAACTGCCAATGAGAAAACCAAGCCTGAACTAGACAACCAGACTAGATTTTGATTTCCTAAGACTTGCATGACTCTGGAAAAGACTCCACCTTTATTCACAAATCACTAAATATTGGTTATTCACAAATCGATTCGCTCCTACTCACTTCAACCTGGACAACTAAACAGAACAATAATCATAAATAACACATAATCATAAAATTTAAATTTAAATAACACATAACACATAATCATCATTTACAAGTATGTCAGCAAGTCATATAATCACAGTGTCAAAACTCCTTTCAGGTTTTCCCATAAGAGCAAGCTCCATCTAAACAAACCCGCAAAAAAGAAAAGGAACCCTCAAGCGAACAAACCTCAATCATTTTCTTCATACAAAATTCGATACCTAGATTGCTACTCTAGACTGAGACAACCATTTAATGTGAAACCTGAACAAAAAAAACAAGTACAAGTAATTGCCTAGTAACACAGTCAAGCTCCCTACACAAAGCTATCAATTCAACCCCAACAAGCCAAACCCTCAACAGTAAATGCCCATAAATAACAAACCTCTCAACCTAAGCTCCTGAAGTAACTGTCACATAACATAAGCTCTATATACTCTCAAAATCTCTTCCCAAAACTAAAAAGGAAACTCAACACAGAAATCAAGACTTGGATGCAAATTGTAAAATCCCCAATTCTCCAACATTTCCTTTACCTCACAACTCTCCCCAACCAAAACCCACAAAACCTCACTCCATCTCTCACCTTATCCGCACAATCAAACAAACCAGCAAGCACAACATCACAAAATTCATCAAAATTCAGAAAAACTACACAAAAAAGCACCCAAATTTATGAGAATCAACACGAGAGCAAAAGGGCAGTAGAATCCTCAACCCCAATCTTAAACATAGGTAAGGTGTATCGAGGGTGCTTCAAATGTACAAAAATATCCCCTAATACATCCAACTCATACATTTACCTTAGGTAGTCCAACTAGTAAAACATTTCCATAGGATTTACATGAAAAAACTTCTGGAACTAAACTTCCCATACCCTTCTCTCGGGCCTATTGAAATCAGCAACAAATTTCCTAATCAGGTCACTAGATTAACTAACTACGAGTCAAAGGATGTCTCACAAATGTAGGCAAATACATCAAATAACTTTAGCATAGTTGTTATTCTACTGTTACTTGTATGTTTGACAAAGAAAACAACAATCAGTAGTATATGACACAAACACATAAATCAATCATAAACTCATATCGGTCCTTGTTAATTATGCTTCCTAACAGAAATTGAGTCCACCCTTTTTTCCCCGAAACTAGCAAAGAATAATTAAACTTAGATGGTAACTTAGAATCCAACAACAATCAGAATAACAATGTAATAAAAAGCTTGCTTGTTTCATCGGAATATCCAATGCAGGTTGCTATGTCATCATGGTTCCCAATCGTCTCACAAATTCCAGAATCCAAGTCATACCTAACAACATATTCAAAACCTTACAGACAGCTCACATTTCATGAAATGTAAAAGAGAGACTAAGAACTTCAAATTGGTCCTGCCCCCAATTTCCAATTAAACTCATCATTTTGATAGGAAAGCAAGGCAGATTACTTTAGCCCTAATTTTACAGACAAAGAGAAGCAAATAGAGAGAAATCAATAGTACCTGAACAAGTAACCAGGTTTTGGTTTGGCTAGGAAGAGAGAAGCCGGACGGAAGGAGATAAGCTGAGAGTACGGACCAGACGAAAGGAGTGGAGATAAGCTGACAGTACGGACCAGACGAAAGGAAGGAGATAAGCTGAGAGTGCGGTGGCTGGGCGGTTAGTTCAGGGGAACAGCACCAGCCAGAGTTGTGGGGAACAGCTCCAGCACGGAGAAGAAGCTAGCAGATTGAGTGGAAATAAAAATAAAAGTGTGCGGGTTTATCTGAAAATTAGGTTTTATCCCCCCTTTTATATGTCTCATCTTATTTGGTAAACCAAAAAATGGAAAAGAAAAAATAAAAAGGACAGTTCAGCGCCATAAATTTGGGCTAGGCTCCAAGTGAAAATACCAACACGCGGGGTCTTCAAAAATTTGGGCCAAAAGATTTTACGACTTTGGGAAAGAGTCATAGCCCATCCTGGAATTCATGGCACTCAAAAAACGTCATCGAACGATTGGGTCGAATGATTTAATGACGCTTGAAAACTGTCATAAAATATTTCACAAATGGCGTTTAAAAAATGTCATGGAAATATATATGATGACGATTCTAAAACGTCATAAAATTTATGACAGTTGATACCCATCATTAAAAATCAAGACCTAAGATGACAGTTGTAAAACGTCATAAAAGAAAGTATAAATTCAGATTCATGACATTTGTGGAAGCAAACGTCATAAAAATGACATACGATGACGTTTTCGGGCAAACGTCATTGATTTACTGTCATGGAAACTTTTTCTGTAGTAGTGATAATATCATACTTTTATATGTATATTTGTGGATGGAAATTGTACTTCAAAAAAGCTTGTCCTAATCTAACTTAACTAGAAGCAATAAAAATAATTCTAGTAGATCTATGAACAGATATTGATTGATTTGGTAATGGCTTTTGTGATCAGTAATTTTGTTTGGACGTGAGGAAAATAGTAGTGGATAGGATTAGGGAATTTCTACTTCTGTATAGTCTTTAATTTGTAACTTAAGAGTAAGATAGGTACGTGCCATCTACTCATGTTTAAATAAAGAGATGATATGTAAATACTAGTAAGCATATTTAGTTAGATGTCCTATATATATATATATATGAATGCATATATACATTAAGAGAAATTTTATATACACACCCTAAATAACTTAATACACATCACTTGCTCAATACACCATTTATTTAATTTCTCATTCAGATATTTTACTAAATACAAAACCTAATGTACCTAAAATACCCTTAATCTAAAAATCTATGAAATATCATAATATGTGACTATATTAACACTATTATTATTATTATTATTGTAATTAGTATATATTTATATAAATTAACATTTTATAGATGTTCATCTATTACTTGTGTTAGTTCTTGAGAAATCCTTACAAATTCATTGTTCATTTTAAATTCTTAAACATGAAAATGATAAACAAGATGAAAAATACATATATGGATAGTGTGTTTGGATGAAAAGGAAAATATGTGAAATATAACGAAATAGATGTTCATATGCATAACAATTACATTGTTTAATACTCTGACACTCTAAACTTGGAAATTATGAATCTTTAAAGAGAAAAAAAAATTAATTGATTATCCAAATTTCCTTGCAATTTTTTTGTTTACTTTGATACTTTCCCTAAATAAGTTCTCGATCTTAAAAATTTAATTTGTTCTAATTCACTTTATAAGTTTCCAAAAATAAGTTTTTGTTTTTAATATTTTAATTTGGTTTATATTTCACATTATTAGTTTCAAAAATATAAGTTTGTTTTTAATATTTAAATTGTATTACACATGCCTCTTTTAGTCATTTAACATACCAATCAAATCTGATTTGAAATATCAAATAATAGGAATGTATTAAGTTATTTAGGATGTGTATTTAAAATTTCTCATACATTAAACTCTAAATCTATATCTTAAGTTCTTAACCATTCGGGGGTGAATTAACCTCCTCAAGTCATATCGATTCAATGTTGCTGCTAATTAAGTGCTAGCTATATAGCTATCTCAAACCTATAAAGTATGAACATTTGGCAGCTAATAAAAAAGGGAATGGCACATTGCTTTACCAATTAATTAGAATTGCCAAAAAAATTATTGGTATGGAAATGATCGAGCAACTGGAAAAGCTAAAGAGATCCATATTGGCTTTCCCTTTTGGTTCCAAATTATAAATTTTTCATATTGTTTGCAAAAGCGACTTTAGAGTTCATGCTGTAGCTTTTTGGCCACTTAATTATTTGAACAAGTTTGTAAGTTCACACACACCTAAAGCCAAAGTTTGTGGATGTGATTGTAGGAACCTAATTACAGAACGAGAATTCGATGGGCACACTATGCACATAGGTACGAAACCAGGAATCAAAAGTGGGTTGGGCTAATTTTTACACAGCACACTTACAAAATATTTTTTGAGGTTTGAAACCTAGTGGGAGGCTCATCCTCACGCATTTATATTAAAAACATATGAGGGGGCCGGGACATAAAACCAAAACCTCATAAATTGAAAACTACAACGAAAATGATTGTAAGAAAATAACAAACAATAACTTATAACTATGTAAATCGTACCTGCCGGGTTTTACTCAGGGTTTCACCAACTTCAAACTCCTGAATCACAGAATCATTATCAACACTATCAACAAACTCTTTTTCAATGTAGAGAACCATCAAATTATCAAGAAAATCATCTTCCATCTTATTTCGATGTCTACTTTTTATGATGTTCATAGATGAAAAAGCTCTCTCTGTTGTGGCTGTAGAAACTGGTAGAGTCAACACAAGACAAATCAACCTATAAATCATAGGAAAGAATGCAGACTTTTGATTCAGTTAACCGCCAAGACAAATCGGACACAGAAGATGTGTTGACAAATCTTGGATCAGCTAGAATATCTGCTACAAAAAATCCACACTCCATATCTAGGGTTGAGAAATTAGATGATGTAAAATGCTCAGGATAAAACTTCAAAGCAAGATTGCAAACATCTTTTGATCTGAATGCAACAAAATTATCACGAGATTCCAATGTAGCACTAAGAACAAGGAGCTCCAATGAATCATCTGGAAATCTATTATCCAACTCTGTCAATTGGAAGTCTATTACAACATTAAGTATGTTGACCCGATAATAATGCTCATTTGTAATATTCTGTTCATAAGCTCTAACACCTTTCTTGTAAGATAATGACATATTAGGCATAATAATATCATTCTCACAACAAAATGATGTAACCCTTGTAATCAAAGCATTCCAACCATTCTCTCTCAACTCTTGAAGTCTTCTTTTTTGCTAATTTTTAGGAAGTTTAGAGCATTCAAAATATCTATGTTTTTTTTTTGCAATGATTGACAAAGAAAATTAGTTATCTTCATGACAGATTGTATCAAAAGCAAGCAAAAGATAAAATTAAAACGCTTCATAGCCTTACCCATATTCTTTGCTTCTGCTTGTATCTTTTTTGGTCCATTTGTAGCAAGTTCTGCAAGAGTTGTTCGGGTAGCTCTAAATAGATGTATCAAAGTTGTTATAGAGAGAAAATATGAACCCCAACGAGTTGCCCCTGCTCGTTGCAAAGTGCAAGCATGATTAGCCCCTGTACCTGTCTGAAGTTTGCCAGCAGCCACTAATTCTGCAATCTCTTCATCTCTGGTAGCTTTCAAAGCTGAATGTCTCTTTGCAGAAGAATCTACAAAATTCACAACGAAGCTAAATGTACCAAAAATTTTATAAATATCATCCACCCCTTTGGCAGCGACATTTAAAGCTAATTGCAAGCGATGAGCAAAGCAATGCACATAATATGCATACAGACACTCTTCACAAACAAAGCTTGTAAACCATTAAATTCACCCTGCATGTTACTAGCACCACCATATTCTTGACCACGCATATTTTCTATTTGAAAATTATTGTGAGTAAGGACTTTAGATGTCTCAGAATATAAAGTCTGAGAACAAGTGTCTGCAACACTAAGAATTTTGAAAAACCTTTCTCTAATAAACCCATGACAATCAACAAATCGAAGTATGATAGCCATTTGCTCCTTACTAGATGCATCAACCGCTTCATCAACCAAGATACAAAATTTGGCTGATCCAACTTCATCTCGAATCTTCTCTCTAACTTTTTTGCCCAATATATTTGCAATTTGTTTATGTATTAATGGAGAAGTATACTTGGCATTTCCAAGAGCATTATCAAACACCCTTTGAACTTCTAGATTCATTCTTCCAAATGAACTCAAATCTACATCGAAGTTCCATGATTAGTTGAATCTGCCGACTCATCATTCCATCTAAAAGCACATCCTTGTTTGGCCAACAACCTTACACCTTCTATAGTAGCAATAAGCCGAAGTCGGTGATTTGCTGCTTCTTGGGATGAATGTGTGCTAATGACTCTCTCAATATGCTTAGTTGGGTTTCTTAGTGTCTCCCACTTGTGCATGGTAGTATTATGTGGTGAATTTATACCTCCCATGTGTTTAAGAACGCCAGATTGCTTTGACATAATATTCTTCCAACCTTGAAACCTATACTCAGTGAATGCTGGATGGTGGGATGGATATCTATCAAATACGAAGCAAGGGAAGCAATATGCTTTGTCCATCTATACAAAATACTCAAGCCAAGGCCAATCTTTAAACCACTTGTGATTAAATTTTCGAACCTTGGCCTGTATCATTAGAAGATGGGTAACTGCTTAACTGTGGTTGACATGGTCCTAAGACCACATAAGCTCTTCTAACATTCTCCTGGTCATTCAAAGGGTACTGACATATTGGACGTTGTAATCTTGGATCACACTCAAGAGATGTAATTTCAAACCCTCCAACCTCAATTCTTTCACTACGACACTCTTCTACTGGTATAGATATAGAAGAAACTAAAGGGACATCCCTGGGGACATCATTCACAGAATTTTCAGTCCCATATCTATTCTCACTTACACTCCCACTACCAATTGGAGGAGTATCAATTTGAAACTATGAGAAAATACTTTTATATCACTTGGGCTTTCGATGATCAGTCATTATCAATACCTATATATATATATATAAATTGATAAGCAACATTATATTAAATCAAGCCATGTTCTCACATATCACTTCAATTAAACAAGATTAAAGATTCAATGAGTGAAAACTTACAATAACTGCTCACTTGGAAGGCTGTAATAGAGGCAATCAACCAAAGGTCCAAAGCTTTGAAGACATTGAGGTCTTGATTCTTGAATCCTAAATCGAATTCGTCATTGATCAAAAATAGAAGTGCATAACTAATTACTTTCAATTTCCATAGAACAAATAAAATCGTTCATACCTTGTAGTTGTAGAGTTGGACTTTGAAGTTTCACTTTCTCCTAAATCCCAATCACCCAAATACAAATTGAAGTTAGAGGAACTGACGGTGCCTTGCCGTCTTGGTCTTGACTCTTGACTTCTAAATAAAATTCGTCATTGATCAATCATGGTAACAAATAAGAAGCAAGCCAGAGATGCAATTAAATCCAAGTTTGGGATTGATTACCTGCGATCGACGGATGGAGGAGATGAGCAGGGAGGAGTAATGAGTGGGACCGGAGGAAGTGAGGGATTTAGGAGATAAATCTGCTTGGGAGTTGCCGAGTTGGGATCTGTAGGAAGGTGAGAAAGATGAGACAAATGGAGGAGATGAGCAACTGAGCAGGATGAGAGTCGAGAGAGGTTTTCGGCGAAGTCCCTGTATGCACATAACAAGTTAGGGCTAGTTTGGTATTGTTGTGATTTTAAAAAAAAAACTGTTGTTGTTGTACTACGAAAATAATCAGCTGTGAATTAGAACAATTTTGTGTTTGGTAAATATTAATTTTAAAGTGCTGCAAAGATAAAATTTATTAATTTATAATATTTTTAGTGACAGCTGCTTTTAAAAGTAACCTTCAGGTTGTTTCTAAAAGCTGCTGCCAGTGATATGTAATATTTTTTTTTAAAAAAACTAAATTTCTTTGATTTACCAAACACTATAAAATCTAAAAGTTCGGATAGAAGCTGATTTTTTTGGTTTATATGAGGGATGGAGGATTACACCAACTTTTCTATTATATTTTTGAATCTCCACCGTTCAGTTTGTTGGTCCTTAAGATCAATTCTGTAAATTTTCAGCCAATTTAGTAATTGTTAAGGTGTCAAACAAGATTAAATCAATGAACGGACCAAATCTGCCAAACATAAACCGTTCATGCTTATAATTATAAATCGTAGTTTTGAATGCCTTAACGATTACCAACATTTCTGAAAATTTGCAGAAGTGATATACTCATATAGAACTATATATTGAACGGTGAAGATGTGATTTTGTGATCGAAAAGTTGGTGTAAATATATGTATATCCCATCCCTCATATATGTCAAAAAAAGGATCATCTAGTGAAGGGCCCTACACACATACACATACAGTCCTTATCCCAAACATATTCAAAAGGTACGGATTTTGCCAATAGAACCACTTTTCAGTCATATTTTTCAATCATAGTCAACTAGTATCTAGATATATATGACATGATTATCTATGCAAAATTTTAGCTAAATTGGTGATTGTTAAGGTATCGAAACTAGATAATTACAATGAACGAACCAAATATGTTCAACATGAACCATTCGTGTAATTCATAATTTTGAATACCTAAATGATTATCAATTTGGCTAAATTTTTTTAGAGATGATATACTAATATATACCTAAAAGATGAATGGTTGAGATGAGAAAATATGATTGAAAAGTATGTCAATTAAGAAAATCCGTACATTTTGAATAAATAAGGAGGTTTGTATCTGAAAATGCCTATATATATATATATGTATGTATGTATGTATGGTTTAAGAACAGAAGTACAAATAATCAAAGGATATATAAAGAATGTAAGTACAGTCAGTACAGAATCTTAAGACACTCCAAATCTTATCAGTTTAACAATTTGTAAACAAAGCTCTCTAAATCTAGTATTCTAGTTTAAACTAGATTCAGAGGGCTTTGTTTTCAAATCGTTAAACTGATCCTTAATTTGGAGTGTCTTCCTTCTTAAGAGATTAGAAAGCGGGTCTTCGCTAGCTGGTGGGATCATATATATGTAAACTAGTCCTTTCTATCCATCTTATCTGTTTTAAGTGTTAACTCAAACATTTTATATATGACAAGCCTTCCTTAATTGATTCCTTTTACAAACGTCCTTTATACAAGTTCTCAGCAAATGGGAAGCATTAAGGATATAATTGTGGATACGAGTATATATGTCGAATCTGATTAACAAAATAATATTTACTTAATTACTGGATAATTTGTGTATCAAATTATCTATCATGATGAGAGGTATACTCTGCTGGGAAGGAGATATTATACTCTGCTGGGAAGTAGATATTATACTCAGAATAGGGAAAAGGGCATCAGATGATTCAGATCATTGAGAACCTGCCAAGCTGGTAAGATATAAGAAAGTCCATATAAAAGAGGACACTAGTCTAACCCTACGGCAAAAAATCGACACATGAATTTTTATCTTATAATCATTATGATCGATTACAAAACCCTAACTGTGTTGAAGATATTTAGAGTATGGCTGCATCATGATTGTCATGATTATAGCATGGTGATTATCTAGTTTTAGACCATGCTGCTCCATGCTGCTGCTGCTGCTGCTGCTGCTGCTGTTCTCCATGTTTATCTTCCTTCAATTATATAAAAGCCTTGTTGTTCAGTTTCCTTACATACAATTCAATAGAAGAAAACACTTAAGAGAGAAAAGTTTCTCCAAACTCTTATGTTGTGTGCTCTCCTTTCTATTAGTCTTGTGATTTTTTCTTCTGCATTTGCCATAATGAAGTTGTTTTTCTTCATGGTATCAGAGCAGGATCATTAGTATCCTGCTTCTGCTTTCAGTTTTTCGTTTTTCTTAAATCTCACCTTTTCTACCTTTTTCAATGGAGGACTATGGCTCGTTAACTGTAAATCTTTTTGGTTCTGTTCCTAATTCTGGGTCTGGATCTTTTGATCATGATGGGAACCCGAATCAACGTTTGTGTTCAGTGTTGCTGAATCGTTTCAATTATCTTCACTGGTCCAAAGCAGTGACCTTAGCTCTTGGAAGCAAGAAGAAACTTGGTTACATCTATGAGACAGTTGATGTTCCAGAAGTTGGTACTGAAGGTTTTGATTCGTGGCTGAGCACTGATCAACTTGTTAGAGCATGGCTTATCAACTCCATGGAGCCATCAATGGCAATTATCTTAAGCTATTCTTCATCTGCAAGCTCTATGTGGAAGGAGATTGAAGATTTCTGTGGGAATCAGAATAATGCTGCTCGGGTTTTTCAGCTAAAGAAGGATAAGTTTGAGCAAGAAGGTAAACCCTTCATTGATTACCTTGGGCGGTTAACCAACATGTGGAATGAGCTTGATCTGTACAGACCTCATACTACGGATGGAGTTATCTTGCGCAAACGAGCTGATGAAGACAAGGTTTTCCAGCTCCTAGCCAACCTGAGCCCGGATTATGAAGATCTGAGGAGTCACATCCTCATGAATTCTGTGCTTCCCTCCTTCTCATCTGTTTGTGCTACTGTAAGGAGGGAGGAAACTAGAAGGGAGGCTATGAATGTGGAGATAAGGACTAATCGTGCTGAGTCCAGTGCCTATGTGTCTAGCTATAAGCAGTCTGATGACAGAGGGTACAAGGGAAAGAAGGGCAAGTGCACTCATTGCAATGGTAATCATTTCCGAGATAAATGCTGGATATTGTTTCCAGAACTCAAGGTGAAATTCCTTGAAGAGAAAGCCAAGAGAGAGGCTAAGGGAAGTGCCAAGGCGTATTCAGTGTCTTCTTCTTCTAACTCAGTTGCTGGTCCTAGTGCTGCACTAGTTGCTTCAAGTCCAAGCTCTGTGTCCGTGGACTTTACCACCAATCTGTGTAGTTTGATCAACGACTTTGCTGTTTTTCTCCAACTGAAAAAAGAAGTTGAATGAGCATGATCACAATGCTCTCCTCAGTAACTTCTCAGAATTTCTTGCAGTAGCAGACCATGTCAAGGACAGTGATATTTCAGGTATCTTGACTGCTTTTAAGACTGCACTTATTATAAATTATGAGAGTGATTTTTGGGTTATTGATTCTGGAGCCACAGATCACATGACAAATAAGATTGAGAATTTGCACGATTTTGAAAAATTATCTTCTCAAGTTTCTGTTGCTAATGGGAAAGGAGCAGAAGTCTTAGGAAAAGGGAAAATTAATCTTTTTTCAAAGAACATAGAGTCAGATGCTTTATACATTCCTTCTTTTCCTTTCCAGTTGTTATCTGTGGGTAGAATTGTGAGAACTCTACATTGTCTAGCCATTTTTTCTCCTTATAACGTGATTTTTCAGGATATCACCACCAAGATGAAGATTGGTGAAGAAGTTTTTCTAAATGGTTTGTATTATGTGTCCAAACCTTTCCTGGCTTTTCAAGCTTCTTCCAGTAACTCTTTTGATCATCTGTTGTGGCATCACCGTCTAGCTCATCCATCAGAGAAGGTGTTATCCATTTTGTTTCCCTCCTTCAGTCAACAAGTCCACAACTGTGAAGTTTGCCATTTTTCTAAGTTTACTAGGTTACCATTTAATTCTTCTGCCTCTAGGGCTTGTAATCCATTTGAAATCATCCATTCTGATATTTGGGGACCAGTTCTAAAATCCTTTGATGGGTTTAGATATTTTGTAACCTTTGTTGATGATTTTACTAGGATTACATGGTTGTATCTATTGAAGTTTAAGAGTGAAGTATTTGATGTGTTTAAAAATTTTCATGATCGGGTGCATACTCAATTTTCATCCAAAATTAAAATTCTCAGATCTGATAATGGCTCAGAATATATGTCCCATAAAATGTCTCAGTTTTTAAATGGAAGTGGGATCATTCATCAAACCAGCTGTGTTGGAACACCACAACAAAATGGGATTGCAGAAAGAAAAAATAGGGATCTGCTTGAGAAAACAAGGGCTATGATGTTTTATGCTAATGTACCAAAAAGATTTTGGTCTCAAGCTGTTCTTACTGCCACCTATATTATTAATCACCTTCCCAGTAGAATTCTGAATTCAAAGTCTCCTCTGGAAGTTCTAAAGCATAGAAAAATTGATTTGTCTCATCTGAGGGTGTTTGGTTCAGTGTGCTATGTTCATGTTCAAGCCAAATATAGAGATAAATTGGATCCCAGAGCTATCAAATGCATTTTTCTGGGATATTCCTCAACTCAGAAAGGGTATTGTTGCTATGATCCCGTTAGTAAGAAGAAATTTGTTTCCAGAGATGTCAGGTTCAATGAGACTGTTCCTTATTTTTCTGAGCAGTTGGATACAAGCACTCAGGGGGAGTTTTACACGGATCTATTTCCAATTCCAAATGTTGGTACAGATGTGGCAATGGAATTATCTCCTAGTCTGATCAGGAATGATCGTGTTCCTGAGCCATCTATTAGTTTTGATGTTGGTAATGAGGCTCATGATGCCATTGATGAGTTTCTCGGTCATGATGTTGCAGAGAATCAACCTGAAGCTGCTGCTGATACTTCCATTGTTCCAACTCTTCCTAGAAGAAATCCCTGCCGCACTAGAAATCCTCCAGTTCGACACAAAGATTATGTGTCCTACACTTCCAGGTATCCTATTGCACACTATATGAATATTGGAAAGTTTTCTTCTGCTTATGCTGCGTATTTAAGTGCCATAGACAGTCATATTGACCCTCAAACCTTTCAAGAGGCTAGTCAAGTTGAAGCTTGGAGGCAAGCTATGAATACTGAACTTAAGGCCCTTGATGACAATCATACTTGGAGTCTTGTGCAGTTGCCTAAAGGGAAGAAAGCTGTTGGGTGCAGATGGATTTATAAAACAAAGCTCCATGCAGATGGGACTTTGGAGAGGCATAAAGCAAGACTTGTAGCTCGGGGCTTTACTCAGACCTATGGAGAAGACTATAAGGAAACATTTGCACCTATGGCAAAAATGAACACTGTAAGAGTGTTACTCTCTGTTGCTATCAATCAAAATTGGTCTTTGCATCAAATGGATGTAAAGAATGCATTCTTGCATGGTGACCTGGAGGAAGAAGTTTACATGAAACTTCCTCCTGGTCATGAACTTTCTGACCACCCTGAGATGGTCTGTAAGCTTCACAAAGCCATTTATGGTTTAAAACAGTCTCCTCGAGCCTGGTATGCCAAACTCAGCTCAGTCCTTGAAGATATTGGTTTTGTCAGTAGTAGTGCTGATTCCTCATTATTTGTTAGGATGCGGAATGGCATGAAACTTGTGGTCTTGATCTATGTTGATGATGTCATCATTACTGGTGATAGTATTGCTGAGATAAATTCTCTTAAAGGTTCTCTGCAAGCCAAGTTTGCAATGAAAGACCTTGGAGCTCTCAAGTATTTTCTGGGAATTGAGATGGCTGCATCTTCAAAGGGTCTTTTCCTCAGTCAGCGAAAATATATTCTTGAACTTCTGTCTGAAGCTGGAGTTCTTGACTGCAAACCTGCTCGCACTCCTCTTAACAGTAAACTTATGCTGGCTACTGAGGGTGCTTATCTCTCTGATGTGTGTCCTTATCAGAGGTTAGTTGGCAAATTGATATATCTCACTATCACTCGACCTGATATTTCATATGCAGTTAGCATTGTCAGTCAGTTTATGCACTCTCCTACTGATTTTCATTTGAGTATTGTCAAGAGAATTCTGAGATATCTGAAAGGGTCAATTGGTAGAGGTATTTTGTTCCAAAGAAATCATCATACTAGCATTGTTGGATATGCTGATGCTGATTGGGCAGGGAATGCAATGGACAGAAAAAGCACCACAGGTTTTTGCACATTTGTGGGAGGGAACCTAGTTACATGGCGAAGTAAAAAGCAAAGGGTTGTGGCTAGATCAAGTGCAGAAGCTGAATATAGAGCTATGGCGTCTGCCTCTTGTGAGTTAATATGGCTTAAGAGCTTATTGTTCGACCTTGGCTTCCCTGTCACTGATGCTATGTCTCTGCATTGTGACAATCAAGCTGCCATGCACATTGCTTCCAATCCAGTTTTTCATGAAAAAACCAAACACATTGAAGTAGACTGTCATTATATTCGATCACAAGTGCAGGCCAAGATAATTGAAACAGTGTATACCAGAAGTGCTGATCAACTTGCTGATATTTTTACCAAGTCTCTTCCTTCAGTGCAGTTTCTCTTGATTCTTGGCAAGCTTGGATCAATAAATCCCCTTGATCCAGCTTGAGGGGGAGTGTTGAAGATATTTAGAGTATGGCTGCATCATGATTGTCATGATTATAGCATGGTGATTATCTAGTTTTAGACCATGCTGCTCCATGCTGCTCCATGCTGCTCCTGCTGTTCTCCATGTTTATCTTCCTTCATTTATATAAAAGCCTTGTTGTTCAGTTTCCTTACATACAATTCAATAGAAGAAAACACTTAAGAGATAAAAGTTTCTCCAAACTTTTGTGTTGTGTGCTCTCCTTTCTATCAGTCTTGTGATTTTTTCTTCTGCATTTGCCATAATGAAGTTGTTTTTCTTCAAACTGTTTGTCAGGACTGCTCCTACATTATTGCATTTTGCGAGGAGATGCAAGGACACTAAAAAAGGTGAAGCTCTCAATCCAGGTCTTAAAGGACACAATGAATAAAGAGAAAAGGTACCGAATGCATGACGTTCATCAACAAGCTGTACATGTGTTAAGAAGCACGGCTTGATACTAGAAAAAGATTAATTATGGTAACCCGAAAGGCTTTAAGGTACAAGATTTGTACGTACACAGGAGTATACGGAGGCAAGTGTATTGGTAAGGGAGCTGCTTAAGGTCCCAAATGTGAGCTGAATCCGAAATCACAATTCAATTGATACAACATAAAAGGGGAGATGATCGAGTCCTCACTCTAGAAGACATAAGGGTAGCTGACAACCTTGCCAAACCAAAGTAATCATCTATGTGCAGCAACAGCAACACTGGATGCCCAAAACTCCCCTAATAAAGCAGCTATATAAAAAGTTACTAGCAAGAGTCTTAGTTATTCAACAAACATGATTCTGTACGCAAGTCTTCTGGAAGACTTTACCCTTATGATATACAAAATCTGCCTGAGAAACACTGTCCTCAGTCCTCTGCCTTGAATAATTACCTCAGAAAGATTTGCACGGTGATCAACAATGTCTTTGATGATGAAACCTGCACGGAAAGGGAGAAGTTAAGTGTTTACATACATGTGAATAGTAAGCTACCAATGGTACAGCAAAACGAGCACATGACCCGGAGATGAAGGTGTATGTTGAATACACCTACCTAGCTACGTACCCCTAGCGCAAGCAGCAAAGATCACATAAACTAATTTCCTGATCAAGTTGATATTGGTGTAACCTGATAACTGATCGAGCAACCTATTATTAGACAGATATATGAAAGTATATATGTTCTGTTGTTTTTATTCATGATCTTTCGCATTGCATGTTACGCAGTTGATTAATCAAGGTTTGGAATAAGCATGACATTCAAAAGGACTCATCACTGCACTTCAAATAAATTCCAAACAGAACAAATTGTCACCTCTGTGCTCAGGCCAATTAATCAACTATTGTGATACTCTTATATATCTATGCCAGCAACATTTTGGCATTCATTACCATGGCAAGGGATAAAGTCAGCTCAGTATTAATCAGTATCGCCACCATCCAACCGAATTGCATCCATAGCAGAAAGAAATTTCAAGGACTGTCATGGAAAAGTGAAGAACACAGCTAACTATGCTTCATGTCAAATTCTCAAACTGAAGTATAATGCTATAATATAGATTGCGCCATACTGCAGAACGAGCAGCCTTTGTAATTGCTTTGATGTCTTCCTTCCCAATCCAAACATGTAGCATTGAATCAGCATCATGGCCAAATATCGATGCAAACCTGTAGGCAATATAAACAATTAGAATCATGGCAAAAGCACTGTACAAAATTCCAGCAGGAAACTTAATATCCATTGAACAAAATACAATTTGACCATTTCATACATGTCTCTCATACGAATCAAAGCTCTAGCTTCCAGCCTCTTTCTTTGTGTTTGCTTCCACTATGCCTCTACACTTCCAACTTATCCTTGGTTTGCTTATCCGTACGTATCATTAGTACACAGTCTGCTTGTTGGATAATATCATCTTACATTGATGTTCAATAAGGAAAAGAAAGAAAAATGCATGAATGAATAAGGAAAAGACTTAGGTGCCTTGGGGCAATGACGTAGCCAGAAAATACCACTAGAAGGGTCAAAGTATAAACAAGAATATTAAACGAATCGAATAATCTCCTTGAATAACATAAAAATGTATGAGTTATTATCAACATTTATAATAATTATCAACACCATACCAAATATATATTTCTTTTGTATAAAATTTCTCCATAAAATCTTTCATATTCCAGTGCTAAATTATGAAGGTTTTGACTTGCTGGTTGTAGGGAGTAAGAAAAAAATAAAAAATAAAAAACTAAAAATAAACTAAATTACGATAGAGAAATTTAGAGAGAATGATAAGAGAAGAACAAATTGTAGATCATGAATTGATTAGGAGTAAGAACATGTGTGATTAGCAAATATGTCCAAATTAAGACAGCAGAAAACTTTAGAAAACCTATCTGTCCAAAGCTTGTTTCAACGCATGGGTAGTGACTGGATCGAGTATTATCCAAATCAAGACAAGATATATAATTAAAAAAACAAAAAAAATTTAAAAAAACATGGGGATATAAGTTTTCTTTTACTCATGGGCGAGAGATGTTGGTGTCTGGAAGGGGCAAGAGTTTTGGACGAAAGTATATTTCCCCAGCCAATAAGAACTCAGCTTGAAATGTGAGAGGGATCAATTGAACCCCCTCGTCCCATAGTGGCTACGCCACTGCGTGGGCGTATCTATATCTCGCAAGGTGACAGTGTGTTATTTATACCTCGCAAGGTGACAGTGTGTTAAAAAAAGGTCTTACTTAATGAATGTCTGTTAACTCTTTTTAACAGATTTTTTTACAGACTTTTTCTTAAATGGATATTTGTAACAGAATAAATAAATAAAAACTTCTCTTTCTCTCTCTCTCTCTCTCTCTCTCTCTCTCTCTCTCCCTCTTTCTCTCTCCCTCCTCACCATCATTACCCACCCTTCTTGTCCTCAGAAGATATCAAACGCCTCGCCGGAAACTTCCTGCCACCGGCCTGCTCTGTCTTGGGTGGGTCAGCCGGACCTTACCTAGGCCACCGTTGCCGCCACGAGTCTAAGCTCCGACCACATTGGGATCGAGCTTTATTTTCTCAGGTCGTCCTCAACGAAAAGAGAGAGAAAGAGAGATTGGGTCTGACGACCCTTCCAGGTTGACCCGTCAGTTTTGCCTCCCTCCTATCGCCGCTAGGCTCTCCACTGATCGTGGTCGGGATCATCGTGGGTTGATGGAGAATAGCCGAAGCTTCTCCATCGCGATTCAGCGTCGCCGGTGGTTGCATGCGAGATTCAAGGGCTGGGCTAGGAAGAAGAAAAAGAGAGGAACAATTTGTGGGTGGTTGTGGTGATTGGTGGCAGGAGCTGGCCAGAAGGCGTCAGGAAGACGTCTAGGCTCGATCAACGCTCAACTGAGCTCTTTGACTGGGTCAACAGTCTCCTCCCCATTATAAAGGGAGAAGAGATCAACGACCCAGATTAATTCAGCTATTTTCTAAATTTCAGAAATTGAATTTATTTATCAAAACTTTGATAAATCATAGTAAATAGCTTGATGCTCCGAAAAATAATCCGAAAATGTTGGTGAACTCGTGTCGACGCGTACTTCGACACTACAACCTTAAACCTTGAATTTGACATTTCAAAAAAAAAAAACTCAAATATAAACATGAACTTTAACTTCAAAAATTACCAAGTGTGGTTACTAACCCTTGTAACCCGACGAAAACCCAATAAATTTCTACGGGGTTTACAATTAAAATATGATTAATGGTTTTTAGAGTCAAGAAGCACGTGTGACTTCCTAATTTTATAGTTTATGGCTTATGATGAGATCAATAGTTGATCAGCTCTAACATATACAAGGTATATGATGATCGAGTACGTACTAGTCACCCATAGTGTATATATGGTTTATGATGATTGAGCACTAGCTAACCCTATTGTATGTATAGTTTGGATTTATGATGATCGAGTACTAGTCAACTCTCGTGTATGTAGGGTTTAGGGCTTATGAAGATCAAACAATAATCAGCTCTCGTGTATATATGATTTACGGTTTATGACGATCAACCAATAGTCAGCTCTAGTGTATACATGATATATGATAATCTAACACTAGTCACCTCTTGTGTATATTGGGTTTATGATGATCAAGTACAAATCACCTCTCATGTATATATGGTTCAAGGTTTATAATGATCAAGAAATAATCACTTTTAGTGAATATATGGTTTAGTGTTTATATAGATAAGCGCAATGAACCTTTGTAAAAAGTTAGACATATTTATGTCCCGATCTAGGCATTAAGTTAGACATGTTTATGTCCCGCTAGACAAGACATTAATTATGTTTATGCTCTCCAAATAGAAACATAAGCGTAATTAAACCGAAAAGGCAAAAATAGATCAATTTTCTAGCGTTCGATCTTAAAGGTCGACTAATTTAATGCCTCCCACTTTCACAGAAAGGAAAACCAACTGAAACCCTAAACCCTAAATGCTAATTGTTAAACCGAAAGGACTAACACGTCATTTCCTCACATAGGTAAGAGTATATAAAGAAAATGAAACCCTAGTTGCACTTTTTCTCGTCTCTTTTCCCCCCTTGTGCATTCCTCTCTCCCTTTCTTCACTCTCACCCCATATCTCGTCCCGATCTCCGATGTCCACCGGCGTCCGAGACGAGCTGAACGTGCGGTTGGGGCTCACTGGCGACCACCGTTCAGTTCGTCTCTCTCCTCTACCTCATCCTAATCACCGATTGATATGCATCCACCAGCTTCTCAAGATTGAAATCCAAACCCCAATTCCAATTTCCGGCCGAATCTCTCCCTTTCCGGCAAACTCGTGCTCCGTGAAGGTAAACCCATCACTTTCTCTCGTTTTCACTCTTCCTTGAGCTTTGATTTCCCTAAATAAAGGCCTATTATGATTTTCTTTTCTTTTGTATTTTTGGGTTTTGGTCAAAGTTTTCCGGCGACTGTGTAATAAGCTGACCAGGCGATCTCCTCGACTTCTAGGGAGTTCTATCTTGTTCTAATATAGCCGAAGTACGTTTAGGTGGTGTTGTGGAAGTAGCGGCTGTGGTTCTGGGTTAAGCTAGTGACTTTCTAGCGAGGGGAGAATCCATGTTCTTATGTTGATTCTCCGATTTGGTCTTGGTTAATTAAGCGAGGAAGAGGTTCAGACGTAGTTTGGTTCATTGATTTGGTAAAAAAGATGGTAAGTCTCAACCTCTCTTATTGTTATGGAATTACTGTGTTGGTTGTTCTGTGTTGAGTTGTTGTTGAATAACAGGTTTTGGATTTCACGTCGGTACCATGGCGGATTTGGAATTGAAGTAGCAAAGCAAAGCTACTTTGTTGGTGTTGGGTCACAAGGGTACTGTGTTGGTTCACAAGGGTAAGGATTTCCCTTTTTTGTTGCAGTGTCGTTGTTTTCTTGTGTGGTTTTGCTATTGATGGCTGATTTGTGTGTTTTGGTTGCTTTTATGTCGAGAACTTGGTGTTTTGAAGAATACGGGGAGGTCGCCGGAACCCGTTAGAATATTCCAGCAAGTCACTGGAATTTGGCGGGTGATTCCGGCAAAACAGCAGATCCGGCAGAGAGCTGAGAGGGTAATGTTTGACTTTTCCTTACGAATTGTGTCGTAATCACCGGTAAGAAAGTCATGTCTTTGTGGGAATTGGGTTGCTCTCTGATTCAACAGTGTTGGTTCTTTCTCTATTATAGTATATGATTTTTGGTTTTGGTTGTGTAATAGATCCATGGATATGAAATTAAAAAATATGGATGGCTGTGTTATTGTAGGTTGATATAGTTCTTTCAAATGGTTATTTGGCTAGAGCTCTTGTTTCCAGTGGTGCCTCTATCGGTAAGTTTAGTGAAAAATTGTTACAGTAATCTCAGTTGTAGTAGTCGATTGACGAACATGAACATTTTAAACAGACTTAATTGTTTCGTGATTTAGAACAATGTATAGGTATGTGTATTGAGTATAGTGGAAAAGTTGGTTTCTTTTAGTTGTTGGGTTTGCATGTTTTACTGGATTCTTGAATTTGATTGTTTGATCATAGTTTGATATGTGTATTGTTGATTTTGTGTTGAAAGTTGTTTGTAGAATTTGAAGCATCGGATGTGTGTACTTGTATTTAATGATCTTAATTAACTGGTTAGCTTTCTTTAAATTACACTACTGAAGATATCTGAAAACCCGTCTCTTAATTTAATCAGAACCTCATTGAAGTGAAGTAAATCCAAGCTGGTTATTTACATTGCTTTGTGGTCGAGTGGACTAATTTATGTTAGTTTAAATGTCATATGCAGGACTTGGTATCTTGCACTTATCTTTATTGACCGCATAATTGATAGTTTTTTTTTGATTGTGCATGACTGATAATTGATGGTGTTGTTCTGTTTTTTCCAGACACCGAGTGTGTAAGCATTCAATGGAGCATACAGAATAAATTATGGAAGAATTGCAGATAGCATTCTCCAAAAAAAGTTGCTACACTAAGAGCAACAAAGATAAAGAATGTCAAGATATATGACGCAATTAAAAATATCTACAATGCAACAAAGACGTTAAAGTTAGATGATGTAGTTCAGATAAAAGTAGGACACTTTCTGAGTTGAGCATTGCTTGGTCACCATGTTATAAGTGTATCATGAATCTATTAGATTTTGCAAATTAAACAGGTAGACTTTGCTCACAAAATGTACAATCGCTAAAAAAATCAGGTACGTTTGTCTCCGTAAACAAAATCAAGTACATAATCGACGTTCATGTACAACCGCTAAACAAAAGAGGTACGTTCATCTCCGTAAACAAGTAGACCTCTTCTCTAACAAAACACGTAGACCTTTACTCAGAAATAAGCAGACTATGCATCGTAAGAACGTACCCCTCTCATGTAAGAGTGAGTCTGTGGGAATTCTCGACCTTTACATGGAAACAAGTAGACTATTTTTCTAATGAAAATAGTAGGCTAGACTTATTAAATGAGTAGACTTTACTTGCAAAATTAGTACTACATATAAGAGCAGTATATTTCGTGACATTTTGAAGTACAACCCTATAAGATGTCTACTTTTATAGGACCAAATGTTTCATGAAGGTAGTAGACTCGACACGTTAAACGGGTAGACTTTGTTTAGAAAATGAGTAGACCTTGCCTATAAGACCAGTACACTTTCATAACAATGTGAAGTACAACCATCTGAAACGTCTACCTTTATAGGAGAAAATGTCTCATGAAAGTAGTAAAACAAGTAGACCTTTACTCGTAAATAAGTAGAATATGCTTCATAAACACGTATTCCTCTCAAGTAAGAGGGAGTCTATGTGAATTCTTGACACTATCGAGAAGGTCTACGCGTATCATGAATCAAATATTGAACATCATGTACACCATGTAAACAAAATATGTAGGTTAATCTTCGTAAACATGTAGACCTTTTCACTCACAAAACAAGTAGACCTATACTCGGAAATATGCATACTATGCTTCGTAAACAGGTCGACCTCTCAAGAATTCTTCATGTGTTTGTGAATTCTGGACACTATCGAGTTGGTCTACGCGTATCATGAGTCAAGGATCGAACATATTGTGCCCCATGTAAACAAAACATGTAAGTTAGTTTTTGTAAACAGGTAGATCTTATTGTCTCACAAAAAAAGTAGACCGTACTCGGAAATAAACTGACTACGCTTCGTAAACAGATAGACATCTCAAAAATTCTTTAAGTGTCTGTAAATTCTGAACACTATCGAGTTGGTCTACATGTATAATGAGTCAAAGATCGAACATATTGTACACCATGTAAACAAAACATGTAGGCTAGTCTTCATAAACAGGTAGACATTTTTGTCTCACAAAAAAAGTAGACCGTTACTCGAAAATAGGCAAACTAGGCTTCGTAAACAGGTAGACCTCTCAAGAATTTTTCAAGTGCCTGTTAATTCTGGACACTATCGAGTTGGTCTACATGTATCATGAGTCAAGGATCGAACATATTGTACACCATGTAAACAAAGCAGGTAGGCTAGTCTTCGTAAAAAGGTAGACCTTTTTGTCAAACAAAAAAAGTAGACCGTTACTCGGAAATAAGCAAACTAGGTTTCGTAAACAGGTAGACCTTTTAAGAATTCTTCAAGTTTCTGTGAATTCTGGACACTATCGAGTTGGTCTACGCATATCATGAGTCAAGGATCGAACATATTGTACACCATGTAAACAAAACATGTAGGCCAGTCTTTGTAAACAGGTAGCCATTTTTTTTATCACAAAAAAAGTAGACCGCTACTCGAAAATAAGCAGACTAGGCTTCGTAAACATGTAGACATCTCAAGAATTCTTCAAGTGTGTGAATTCTAGACACTATCGAGTTGGTTTACGCGTATCATGAGTTAAGGATCAAACATATTATACACCTTTTAAACAAAACAGGTAGGCTAGTCTTCGTAAACATGTAGACATTTTTGTCTCATAAAAAAGTAGATCGTTACTCGAAAATAAGCAAACTAGGCTTTGTAAACAAGTAGAACTCTCAAGAATTCTTCAAGTGTCTATGAATTCTGGATACTATCAAGTTGGTCTACGTGTATCATGATGCAAGGATTGAACATATTGTACACCATGTAAACAAAACTGGTAGGCTAGTCTTAGAAAATAGGTAGACTTTTTTGGCTCACAAAAAAAGTAGACCGTTACTCGGAAATAAGCAGACTAGGCTTCGTAAGCAGGTAGACATCTTAAGAATTCTTCAAGTGTTTGTGAATTCTGGACACTATCTTGTTGCTCTACGTGCATCATGAGTCAAGGATCGAACATATTGTACACCATATAAACAAAACATGTTGGCTAGTCTTCGTAAACTGGTAGACTTTTTTTTCTCACAAAAAAAGTAGACCGTTACTAGGAAGTAAGTAGACTATGCTTCGTAAACAGGTAGACCTCTAAGAATTCATCAAGTGTATGTGAATTCTGGACACTATCGAGTTGGTCTACGCGTATCATGAGTGAAGGATCGAACATATTGTACACCATATAAACAAAACATGTTGGCTAGTCTTCGTAAACTGGTAGACTTTTTTTTCTCACATAAAAAGTAGACCGTTACTCGAAAATAAGCAGATTAAGCTTCGTAAACAGGTAGATCTCTCAAGAATTCTTCAAGTGTCTATGAATTGTGGACGCTATCGAGTTGGTCTACGCGTATCATGAGTTAAGGATCGAACATATTGTATACCTTATAAACAAAAATGGTAGGTTAGTCTTAGTAAATATGTAGACCTCATTGTCTCATAAAAAAAGTAGACCGTTACTCAAAAATAAGAAGACTAGGCTTCGTAAACAGGTAGACCTCTTAAGAATTCTTCATGTGTCGTTGAATTATGGACACTATCGAGTTGGTCTACGCTTTTCATGAGTCAATGATCGAACATATTGTACACCATGTAAGCAAAATAGGTAGGCTAGTCTTCAACCTTTTTGTCAAACAAAAAAAGTAAACCGTTACTCAGAAATAAGCAAACTAGACTTCGTAAACATGTAGACCTTTTAAGAATTCTTTACGTTTTTGTGAATTCTGGACACTATCGAGTTGGTGTACGCGTATCATAAGTCTAGGATTGAACATATTGTACACCTTGTAAACAAAACATGTAGGCTAGTCTTCATAAATAGGTAGACATTTTTTTTCTCACAGAAAAAGTAGACCGTTACTCGAAAATAAACAAATTAGGCTTTTTAAATAGGTAGACCTCTCAAGAATTATTCAAGTGTTTGTGAATTATGGACACTATCGAGTTGGTCTACACGTATCATGTGTAAAGGATATAATATATTGTGCACCATATAACCAAAACATGTAGGTTAGTTTTCTTAAACATGTAGACCACTCAACAATTTTTCAAGTGTTTGTGAATTCTGGACACTATCGAGTTGGTCTTCGCATACCATGAGTCAAGGATGGAACATATTGTACACCATGTAAACAAATCATGTGGGCTAATCTTCGTAAACAAGTAGACATTTTTTTCTCACAAAAAAAGTAGACCCTTACTCAAAAATAAATAGACTAGGCTTCATAAACAGGTAGACCTCTCAAGAATTCTTCAACTGTCGTTGAATTCTGGACATTATCAAGTTGGTCTACGCTTTTCATGAGTTAAGAATTGAACGTATTATACACCATGTAAACAAAATAGGTAGGCTAGTCTTCATAAACAGGTAGACCTTTTTGTCTCACAAAAAAAAAAACCGTTACTTGGAAATAAGCAGGCTAGGATTCGTAAACAGGTAGATCTCTCAAGAATTTTTTTTGTGTCTGTGAATTCTTGACACTATCAAGTTGGTCTACGCGTATCATGAGTTAAGGATCGAACATATTATACACCATGTAAACAAAACAGGTAGGTTAGTCTTTGTAAACAGATAGACTTTTTTGTCTCATAAATAAAGTAAACCGTTACTCGAAAATAAACAGACTAAGCTTCGTAAACCGGTAGATCTCTCGAGAATTCTTGAAGTGTGTGAATTCTGGACACTATCGAGTTGGTCTACGTGTGTCATGAGGTAAGGATCAAACATTTTGTACACCATCTAAACAAAACATGCAGGTTTGTCTTCGTAAACAGGTAGAACTTTTTCTCTCACAAAAACAATAGACCGTTACTCGAAAATAAGCATACTAGGCTTCATAAACAAGTAGACATCGTAAGAATTCTTCAAGTGTCACTGAATTGTGGACATTATCGAGTTGGTCTATGTGTATCATGTGTAAATGATCAAATATATTGTACACTATGTAAACAAAACATGTAGGTTAGTTTTCTTAAACATGTAGATCTCTCAAAAATTCTTTAAGTGTCTATGAATTCTGGACATTATCGAGTTGGTCTTCGCGTATCATGAGTTAAGGATGGAACATATTGTACACCATGTAAACAAAACATGTAGACTAGTCTTTGTAAATAGGTAGACATTTTTTTCTCACAAAAAAAGTAGACCCTTACTCGGAAATAAACAAACTAGGCTTCGTAAACAGGTAGACCTCTTAAGAATTCTTCAAGTGTCGCTGAATTTTGGACACTTTCAAGTTAGTCTACGCTTTTCATGAGTCAATGATCAAACATATTATACACCATGTAAACAAAACAGGTAAGCTAGTCTTCATAAACATGTAGACTTTTTTGTGTCACAAAAAAGGTAGACCGTTACTCTGAAATTAGCAGACTAGGATTTGTAAACAGGTAGATCTCTAAAAAATTCTTCAAGTTTCTGTGAATTCTTGACACTATCGAGTTGGTCTACGTGTATCATGTGCTAAGTTACATAGACATGGACACGAACACGGACACGGTGACACGATACGACACGACACGACAAACGACAAGGCAAACCTCAAAAACTGAGTTTCCGACACGGCTTGGACACGACAAACAAAAATATATATTTATGTATTTTTAATAAATAAAAAATATACTAAAATATGAAATAAGTTCATTACATTACTAAATAAAGTTCTAAATTAAATCTATTTCATAACCATAAGAAATAAGTCGAGTGCATAACTATAACATTAAAACTAGAAGACCTCTAGTACCTAAAACATAACATTAAAGAACAACAAACTTGAGCAGTAACTTGTTTTCAAATAGGACAATCTTTAGCACAGTAGCACCTAATAGACAAGAAGATGAACTAATATAATGATTATATCCATAATCTGTAATATCCCGAAATTTCGGTTTTCTATTTTTAAAAAAGAAAATTAATTTTTGAGTTATTTTATTTCGATTTAAATTATTCTTTCAATTCTTTGTGGCTTTCTAAAATTATTCAAATTTTTTGTTTGTCAAATTTTGTCTTTTGAGCTCATAGGATTAAACTAGACATTGTTACGAGTTCATGAGATTTTTCGGAGTATCGAAGCTATTTTTAATGATTTTTAGAAGTTGGTATTATCCAAAAATTTAATTAAAAATAGAAATATTGGTGGTTGGATCTGGGCCGTTGGATTTGAGATATATAGAGGTAGAAGTGGATCAGTTCAATCCCAGACCGACCTCGGTCTCGACTGCTCTGCAATGACGCCGATTGCTCTTACTTATCCTGTGATCTCTCGGCATCCAGCCAGTGGCCACAGGTCTATATTGTCGTCCCCGACCTCCCTGTGATTCCAGTTTGAAGAGTGGAGCTCCGGTGAGAGAGAAAAGGAGGAGAGAAGGCGATTGGGTTTCCAGTCGAGTTCGTGATTCCGGCCACGACGGCGAGCGTGACCGGTATTGATAGCTTCTTCTCGTCCTCCCCGACGTCACTTTGGTATTGGATTTCCATGAGAAGCTGAGGAGAGAGAGAGATTCAAAGAAGGGAAATTTTTTTGAGTTCGTCGGCGAGTTTCCATTTCTAGCTTTTTGAGTGTATTGAATTGGTTTGAGATATTGTAGAGGCTTGAATTCGTTGTAGGTGGAGTTTTGAGAAATTTGGGATTTTGAGCAGTGTGTGTAGCTGCTATGTTCGGCGATGAGAGTGGCGGACTGGAGGTGTTGGGGTGTGCTGACGTGGCATGTCGCAATGCCGTGTCGGGACCGGTCAACGTGTCCGAGACGTGTCTGAAAAATCAACTTTTTCGGACACACCACGTGGCGTGTCGGACACGTATTTTGTCGTGTCGGGCGCCGTGTCGGCGTGTCGGAGTGTCCGATACTTCGACACTCCAGGAGTGTGGAGTGTCCGTGCAACATAGATCATGAGTCAATGATTGAATATATTGTACCCCATGTAAACAAACATGTATGTTAGTATTCGTAAACATGTAGACCTTTTTGTACTCAATCATCATAAACCCAATATACACTAGATGTGACTAGTGCTTGATTATCATACATCATGTATACACTAGAGCTGACTATTGGTTGATGGTCATAAACCATAATCATATATACACAAGGCAACATCAAAGTTTTTGTAAAACAATTTATTTTTCAGAAAATTAGAAAATTGCATTTTTAGATCTTGATCGTTGATCTCGTTCTCTTTTAATCCTGACTTTTGATTCCGTCTTTGAAAGCCCAACCAAGGTCAACTGACCCAAGTCGGGTCAAGCAACTCCTCTCTCGTGTACGACGAGAGCTGAGAAGCTCTCTGTCCCCGGCTGTCTTCTCCGACACCACCCAGCCAACTCCTGCCACCATTCTCCACAAAACCATTATCAAATTCTTCTCTCTTTCCCCTCTACAGAACCCAGCCCATGAATTGCACATACTGATTCAAAGACAAATCGACGGCGAGGAGCCCCGACTGTGTTTGTCTGTTTCTGTCGTCTCCGGCGACGACTTGGCCTGGAACTGGCATATTCGAACTTTTCCCTTCATTCTCTGCACCCTAGTGCCCTTAATCCCTCGAATCTTTTACAAATCTTAATACCACCTTTACTGTCGATTTTGAGTTTTCCGGCGAGCTGCTGCGGTGGATGCCAACGAGGTTTTCTGGCATCCTCTACTTCTTTCAATGACTTGGGTCAACTTTAGAGGTGTTGAGCGGTGATAAGTGACTTCGTAGCTACTGAGCAGGGTTGCTATGTTTTCAGGTGTGTTTTTGTGTGAGAGAGAGGTTAAAAAAAATTGAGGATTAACTGAAAATAAAAAAAATCTTAACAAAGTTAGTGAATTAGTTAACGGAGTTAGTGAGTCAGCTAACATAGTTAATGTCTCCTAAACAAGATATGCATACCCTAAGGCGTGCAATGAATAAAACTAATTCAAAATATTTGTTTTCTGTCTCACCCTTCGAAAATATTTATTCATAGAAGCCTACTCTCACTCAACGTACGTACTTGTCCTTAACATAAGCCTACTCTCACTCAACGTACGTACTTGTCCTTAACATAAGCCTCTAGACTCTTTAAGTCTTAAGGAGTGGTACAATGATAATTTTAAGATCACTCTTGTATTCTCTACATGATCGATTCTTGGCTTCTCTCATATTGTATCTTAATATCTTATACTTTAGTTTTCAGTTTTCGCTAATGGCATCTCAAACCATATATTGTTGAGAAACCAAGCTTAAAGAAACTCACACAATTTCTGAAGGATGATTCTTATTGAATTGCTGAAAGAACTTTGGCTTATAAAGCCTCTACACACAAATGAAAACAAAGAACAACCCAAACCTTTAACAACTTTAAAGATCGTGGTAACACAACTACGGAACATGTCAAATTCTAACAACATGCTCCTCATATATATGAGTTATTATTAATTAGCAACATGAATTAAAAGAAATCCTAACTCACTCAAATTCTAACAGACAATTAACCAATATATGAGATATTTCCTCCCCTAAACTGAAAAAGCTAGCAGCAATTCAGTTTATCTCAGCTGCAGCTTTCACTTCAAGCAGCTCTCTGAGCTTCTCAAAAACCTCCAATCTCAGAGGCTTTGTCATAATATCAGCGATCAGTTCAGTATTTCCATAGCGCTTCATTTCCACAACTTCATCGTTGGTGAGATTCCGCAAGAAATGAAACCTCACGTCTATGTGTTTACTTCTTCCATGCAATAGTACTGGATTTTTTTGCCATTTTCATTATAGAAGAATTATCAATCAACACAGTAACACTCTTACTTTGAGAGACACCAAGCCGCGCACTCTTAACTTTGTACTTGTTTCTTTTGGTTTTCTAAAGAGAAAACCAAAACCAAAAGAAAAAAGTACAAGCCGTCAGTTCATCCAGTACATTAGTCAACGAGTACTGCTTCTCTTCTAAATTTAAGTCAACGTCTCATCACTAGAAATTTCCAATCGGATTGACCCAACATGGGCCCAAAACACAAACCCGACCCGAGAATCATTTGGCACAGAATGTGAAGCGTGCACCAGCACACACTTGCACATACCACCCTGTACGTTACAACCCGCCTACGTGGACCCGGTCCCTCAAGCAAATATCCCAACTCCTCAGCCCCATTTTCGTCATTTCCATTTCTCCTCATTAATCTTACCGTCAATTACCATCACATCGACGTTTCAAAATAACCGACACAAAAAAATTCAAATATAAAATCAAAACTTTCCCAAATTCCCCTCTTTATATTTTTCCACAAATAAAAAAATAATTATAAATATTAATTTATCTCTGTTCTCTCTGCAACTAGTCGAAGCTTTTCTCCTTCTTCTTCACCTCGTTTTCTGATCTGTTCCAAACCCTAATTCGCCGTCGACGATCACACAGTGTCTGATTAATTCGGAGATTTCAAGCCAAGGCTCAGAATTTCTACTGATTTTACCCAAGAAAACCGATACGGCGTCGCTTTGATCGTTCTTCCCACATTGCGAGTTTCCCGGCGATTGGAGGCGGCGCGGTCGTGAAATCGTCGGAGACGGTGTGTGGGCGACGGATGAGGAGAATCGGAGGATGAACGATGCCGGTACAGCGTGGAAGGGGCCGTGGAGCAGCTAAGAAGAAGGAGGTTACGAATCCGATCGACGCCGCAGAGGCCATTGCCACCAGAACCAGGCGAAGGCGGGCGGAGGCGGCGGTGGCAGCACTGCCGGAGAATAAAAATAATAATAATCAGGTGAAGGAGGAAAAGAATCGAAAGGCGGGGGCGGCGGCGAAGGCCGGTGATGAGAAGAAGGTAGTGGTTAAGGCGGAGAAGAAGAAGGTTGTTGAGAAGGAGGTGGAAGTTAAAGAGAAGAAGATGAATGATAGCGGTAGTGGCGGCGCTAGGAGTAATAAGGCTGAAGAAGAAGGCAGCACTGCTCCTCTTCCTGAGAAGGTTTGTTCTTTTTTTCTTGATATTGAAGATTTGAGCTTTATTAATTGTTGCAGTGTGATCTGCTGATTTTGAGTTTTACTCTATTGGTCTGTAATTTTATACAAATTTACTGTTTTGTTTGTTTAGTGTTGTCCAACTGGGTATAATTTAAGTGGTTTGAGGTTATTGATGCTTTTGGTGTAAAGTCAGACTGATACTGTGGGGTTCGAGTTAAGGACTTGTATAGTTCATGTCAGAATTGCAGTTTTTGGATGGTTGTGTTGTTGGTAATGGGAATGTGGAAATGTACTTTATCGAAAGTGGTCTTGGGGTTTAGGATCCTCTTTCCATTTCATGCAATGGAGAGGAGATCATGGTTTCGGGAACAACTATTTGGCCAATACGCTATGTGCAATTCTGCCAGTTGATACAAGTGAAATGTAGATACAATTATATGAGTTTATTTCCCAGTTAGGTGCAAATGTTGTGAGGAGGGTTTAGGTGGCACCTACAGTATTGGTTTTAGTTTTTCTGGTATTTGTTTGTATGCACCATGCTGCATATAGTCCTTAATTCTGTTAGTTTTTAGTCATCTCACACTGTATATTTTATTGTAGGTTACTGTTGGTGGTTCTCCTATTTACAGATTAGATAGAAAGCTGGGTAAGGGTGGTTTCGGACAAGTGTATGTTGGTCGGCGTGTTTCTGCTGTAAATACAAATGAGAGAACTGGACCAGGAGCTGTTGAGGTATAGTAATGTAGTAGTTTTTTATTGTTGAGTTTTTGTTTCTTGCTTCTCTCTTGCTTATACAGTTTCTGTTATCTCTGTTTTTTCAGGTGGCCTTAAAACTCGAGCACAAAAATAGTAAAGGGTGCAATTATGGACCACCACAGGAGTGGAAAGTTTATGAGTGAGCATGCTTCTATTTCTTATTATATCTGCTGTTTTTTTTAATATATACTTTAATTGTATTTGTTAATCCTTTTTGACATTTGTGTTGCTTGTTCAGCACTCTTGGTGGCAGCCATGGTGTGCCGCGGGTACACTATAAGGGCAAGCAAGGCGAATATTATATCATGGTATGCAGTCTTTCTATGGCTTATGGGTTTTTGGAGTTTTTCTGCTAGATCCTGATGTTTTTGAAAGTGTCTTAGAATATATATCACACACCCCATTCATGATGAGAACCAATCACAAAACAAATTCAAGTGGCAAGTTTGTAAATAAAATTGAAATGTGTGGATAGGAAAATAGATGGGGTGTGTTAATAACATAAAGGGGTATATATATTATAGTCCATTTTCAAGTAAAAACACAACACGTACACACTGTATCGTCTTGTTCAGTGGTAACTTTTTTGACTGAACTTCTATGGTGCAGGTGATGGACATGTTGGGGCCAAGCTTGTGGGATGTTTGGAATAATGGCAGTCAAACGTAAGTCTGAAAAGTTGATTCTACAGTTTATAGTTGTCATGCTTATATACATATATGTACATGCATTTTTTTCCATGCATTTTCAATATGATAATCGAGTTATCCTGTTACTTTCAGAATGGACATAGAAATGGTTGCGTGTATTGCCATTGAAGCAATTTCAATATTGGAGAAGATGCATTCTCGAGGGTATGACTTACTGTTACCAATCGCCGCATATATGTTTTCATTGTCCATATCTCTATCTCTCTCTCTCAAGCACATACAAGCGCGCGCACACACACACTATTTAAAACCCTGCTTTCTCTCTCATTTTGTTTTATATCATTAAGTTCAGTTTTTTTTTCCTGGGTCAGGAAATTTTTAGAATTGCAATATGATAAAAAATGAGCCAAGGCAGAATAAACTTCATACGATGAACTTCTGACTAAGTGTTCAATTCCTTCAACTGAACCTTATAGATGACATAATTTCAATTTATGCATATTTGATTGATTTATTTGATTGAAGTTTATGTATCATAGATGTACAGTATTATGACTATGTGATTAATTCCTCAAACTGAAGTTTATATGTGGGTGGTATAAGGAAGCAAATTTTATATATGATCTGCTACGTGGACATTGGTATTATGTATAATGGGTGCAACACTGCTAGGCTACATAATAAATTTTTCATGTTTCCTCCATGTTTTCCGTATTTAACGGTGTTATTCTTAAGTTTCTACAGAAAGTTCAGAGTATTTGGAGTGCTGAAATTTGACATTGCACAGATTAGAATGTAACCACTATAATTTGATTGAGGGCAACTGACATAGTATTGGGAAATATTCACCTAATGTCTTTTTTTCTATATTGATATGTTTAGACATTACTGAGATTCTTGAAAGCCAGATGAATGTGGAATTTATTTGCTATGTCTTTGTCAGGTATGTACATGGAGACGTAAAGCCTGAGAACTTTTTACTTGGTACTCCTGGGACTCCTGATGAGAAAAAGCTGTTTTTAGTTGATCTTGGACTAGGTACTTTCATCTTGCTAGTATCATTATCTTTTTATTACTGATAAGCAGCATGGTAGACAATAAACCATATCTTATACCTTGTTTTGGCTGATCAGCAACAAAATGGCGAGATAGCTCAACTGGTCAGCATGTTGAGTATGACCAAAGGCCAGATGTTTTCAGGTATAATCACTGTTTCCTACTCTTTTGGAAGATCTAACACTGTTTGTCTTAACATCACTTTTTTTTTGTGTTCCTAGTTTTAAGCCGTCTGCCTATTACTTAATTGTCTTTTATGGTGACAGAGGAACAGTGCGTTACGCTAGTGTGCATGCTCATTTAGGGAGAACAAGTAGTAGAAGAGATGACCTTGAGTCTCTAGCTTATACCCTTGTGTTCCTTCTCCGTGGTCGCCTCCCCTGGCAAGGATACCAGGTCTGTCCTTTGTTTCTTAGCTGTAATAGATATTGTGATACTTGCCTTAAAGTTTGTAACATGAAGGTGTTTTCAGGGAGAGAATAAAGGATTCCTTGTCTGCAAGAAGAAAATGGCAACGTCTCCAGAGACTTTGTGTTCTTTCTGTCCACTTCCTTTTAAACAGTTTGTTGAACATGTGGTGAACTTGAAGTTCGATGAAGAACCTAATTATGCAAAATATATATCACTATTTGATGGGACTGTAAGTCCAAATCCTGATATCAGGCCAATAAACACAGAGGGTGCACAGAAGGTACGTATAATATTTTAATTTCTCTTTTGATGGTGTACCTTTGAGTATGGTTTATTACATATTTCATTGTATCATGGTTTATCTAACATAAGCTTTGTATTTTGTGAAGCTTATTAATCTGGTTGGTCATAAGAGAGGAAGATTGACAATGGAGGAGGAGGATGATGAACAACCAAAGAAGAGAATTAGAATGGGTATGCCAGCAACACAATGGATCAGTGTTTATAATGCTCGGAGACCAATGAAGCAAAGGTATATTCACAACTTCAGCATTGAGCCTGTTTATGTACTTACTATTTTGGGCACTTGTCTCAAACAACACACCCTATTTTATCTCGTTTTCTGTTTCTGTAATTGTCTTCATTCTCCTTTATTTTAGATTTTATTTTTATACTTTCTTAATTTTCATGTTGCTGTGTAGGTATCACTATAATGTGGCTGATGCAAGGCTTGCTCAGCATATTGAGAAAGGTAATGAGGATGGGTTATATATTAGCACTGTATCTTCTTCTCAGAATTTGTGGGCCTTGATTATGGATGCGGGCACTGGTTTCACTTCCCAAGTTTATGAACTTGCTCCAACATGTCTTCACAAGGTAAATGCTTATGCTCTCAAGAAACCTAAAGTAATGGTCTTCTTCCGCATAGTGATTTAGTTTTACTGGAGTTTATACTTTCCTTTTGTCATATAACAGTATACAGTAAAATATTATGTTTGTTTAACTTGTTGATGTGCTTGAAGGAATGGATAATGGAGCAGTGGGAGAAAAACTATTACATCAGTGCATTAGCCGGAGCCACTAATGGGAGTTCATTAGTAGTAATGTCCAAGGGTTAGTATTTTGGTTTTATACATGAACATCTTTGATCCAGTCTATTTTTTTTTCTTTTCTGTTTTTGTTTCTTTGTTTTTTTCCTTTGTGAATTCTGTGTAACTATTGTCAGTTGATTGGGTTCAGGTACAAATTTTACGCAGCAGTCATACAAAGTCAGTGATACGTTTCCCTTTAAATGGATTAACAAAAAGTGGAAAGAAGATTTCTATGTTACGTCAATGGCCACTGCCGGAAATAGATGGGCCATTGTTATGTCTCGGGGTGCTAATTGTTCAGACCAAGTAATCTCGACTTCAAAACTCTTGTCCAACTCATTTTTGTAAATTGCCTGGGGATGCAATGCACTTCTGATTTTGTAGTCTGTATGTAACATGCCCAATATTTTGTTTTCAGGTTGTTGAACTAGATTTCCTTTATCCTAGCGAAGGAATACACCGGCGGTGGGATTCTGGATATCGTATAACAGCAACTGCAGCAACGTGGGACCAGGCTGCTTTTGTTCTTAGTGTGCCAAGAAAGAAGCCTCAAGATGAAACACAGGAGACACTTCGTACTTCTGCCTTTCCAAGTCAACATGTAAAGGTAACATATTGTCATATTATTTTCCACTTTTCTTCTGTCCGTTTTGGCTGTGAAACATCTTATAATACACTGCATATTACAGGAGAAGTGGGCGAAAAACCTTTATATTGCATCTATTTGTTATGGACGAACAGTATCGTAAAGGCGGCAATCTTTCTTCAGAATGCTGCAGACACCACTGCAAGTAATGTTCAGACGGCTGTTCCAAATGATCTGCTCCACCTGGGACACATTTATGCCCGCCATCAAGAAAATTTTGATGACAAGAAGCCTTAGTTTGTAATTACAGTATAGAATTGTAGGAAAACCTATTTGTCTATGTCAGGGTCTGGAAACCGTCTGTGTCAATGATAAATTAAAATTTCATCTCCTTTCAACGAGAAACATCATGTTTGCTCTTTAGCCAATTCTGAGCAAAACAATTTGATACCATTTAATAAACCATAGCCCGTCTACCTTCTGATTGTTACAGATTGTTTAAAAGAAAGGAATCTTTCATTGCATGTGCCTTGCAAAACTTATGCTAGAGGAAACAACACGCTTCGCTTGATGTTGAAGTACTCTTGTGCACTTTCAGGCACTTGTATTTGGAACTGCAAAATGAATACCGAGAGCCCAGCCGGAAGGTAGAAGTGTAGAACACATCGTTGTAATTCTCACCGCCACCCTGTGCTCCACGTTCCGAGGCCAAGTCCGACCTAAGAACAATACAAGAAAGACAAAACGAAAAAGAGAGCAGAGGAACAACACCTGCTCTTGTACAAAACCAAAAGAAAACATGGCCTACTATCCAGTAGATCAATTGGAAGCAGCAGTTATGTATTTGTTAGAGCACATGGTGAATATCAAGTAACCCAAACCAATCTTCACAACCAACTCAGTCATCGCCAATCCTTGGCATAAGCCATGTTTTTGAACAAGATGAGACCGTCATACACAAAACAAAAAAGCCAATGCAAAGTCTCCCGACAAATTAGCTTGATAATTAGGATACCCTACCGCATCCCTCAAAAGAAAAAGAGAGACAGACATTAGGAAGAGAAAAACATGAGAACAACGAAATGTTATTGATCTGATATCAGTGGCGGATCTAAGATTTGCTAAAAGGGTGAGGTTCAAATTTAAGTGTCTTGGCCGAAGGCCAAAAGAAAATTTCACATTACCCTGCAAAGTGTATGAACTAAGTAGGTATCAATGAAACTCGACTTACAGTTTTAATAGAAAGAAAAGGAAATCAATGACGGGGCCAGCCCTTGGCTGATACCTTGAATTGTTTATTGTTGTTGTAGTGGAAAGATTATTTATTTTGTTGAATATTTAGGCTCTCCCTGATTATAAATGTTTTTATTTTTCATAATGTCTGATAAAAAAATTGATCATCGAAAATGTGCTTCACATTGTAAAGGAATTCGCTGAAGCAGCTAAGAACATAATTAAAGATTTTAAAGCTTTGCGGCCTTGTTTCTTAAAGTTTAGTTAGTTTTTCACAAAAAATTGTGACACTGTCATGATTCGATAACATTCCTTGTGTTATAGTTAGATAGGGAACAATTTCATCATGGCTCAGTCACTGAACATAATGCTTCCATCTTAATTTATGAAAATCCATAGGATTGTGATTTGGAATGATCCTTAAATTGCTGGCTTAAAGAACTCTTATGCAGGATGATGATAAATCTTGTCCAGAGCTAGGACTAGTTCTTCGAAAGTAGAACATCTCGCTGTTACGATCATGTAAAATGTCCTAAACCAAATATTTGATCATATTACCTGCATACAAACCCGACCGGGTGTTGGAAATTTAATGGATCGCATAATTCAGAAGCGCTCTTGGGCAAACTTGCTCTCGCCAACTCTGAATCCCAGGACTGCCCTGGCAGAAGCACTGAAGCAACTCAACCCAAATTAATTATGTAATGAATAAAATGCCTAAATGACTCCGGTCTAGGAATTCACGGGTCTTACCAAACTCACACTAGTCTACAATACTAATTTGTTTCCCCTTAGAATGAAAGATAGAATTCAAGAGTAGGTTTCACTCCTTTAAAAGTCCCTTGTCAGCGTAAGCATTGTAAATTCTGAAGAGAGCACCAACTTGGATATTTTCAAGGCATTTTCGTTCGAGGTGCCATTGATGAATAACTATTTGTTAGCTAGCATATTGGTTGAAGAATTTTTACTGGTTATTCAGTAACTGTAATAAGCTCAAGTGTTTGCAAATACACCATGCTTTGCTTGGCAAATAATTCTGATGTTGAGGATTGAACTCTCAAGAACTTTTACTAACATTTGCGGTGCCACATCTCAATAAAGAAAAGAAAACTTCATGTCTTTATCTATATTTATCTCTGGTTTAGGTTTGATCTCCGGCCTAGGTTTGATGTCCTGATCGGATTTAACAATGGCTGAAGAAGTGTATTCTGAAGGCCTGCAACATATCCTTCCCAACAGAACTTGTTCCTGGTATTAGTGCATAAATCAAAATCAGCAGGATTAGAGAGATAAAATGGACTTCAAATTGTTCCATTATGCACTAACATGCATAGAAAGAGTTGAAAACTACACTCACGGATTTACCTTGCTTTTATCATGGTCAAAGCGAACAACAAAAATACACCTGCAACCTGTTTGGTCGTGTAGGTTCCTCTGGATTTCCACAACATGGGCATCACAGTAGACAGCTTCATCTTCTCGTTCCTGTACATAAGGTGTTACAGTTGAAAGAGAAGACAACAATAATAATCATTGGAGAGGTTTACACAAACCAGAGAAAGCCTTACACTATATCATGGAGTCTTGGAATAGGTTTCACAAGCCTGAATGAACATATGCCTTTTTACTATATCCTAAAACTCTGATACGTTATATCAATGTAATTATTGGACATGCTTTAAAGAAATAAAGCAAAATAATACCTGGAAGCATAGGACAAGATCCCCAACCTTGACCTTATGACACTCGGACTCTTCTAAAGGAATAGACCTGTCACGCACTGCTCTTCTCACATTTACCCATTCATCCTCCTCCCTACCAAATCCAGCATAACGAACTCGAACTTCCTGTATCATAACAATATTCAACTCCTTTAGAAATAAATTACTAGCTGGAAATAAAGAAGAAATAAGTGAATAACACAGAGAAGGACCGGAACTAGAATTGCTAAAAAAAAACCATTGCACCGTTCTCACAAAACACTAATTAGAAAAACGACTTCAGCTTAGAACTGCTCTTCCACCCAAATGTAATACAAGGATAGCAACTAAAAAGATCAAATGAATCTTACTAGTTCTCCTGAACTGACAACTCTGTAAGTAAGGAAAGATGCAACATCATACCTGGAAAGCAAAAGATTGGTTAGCTATGGTTTCCAGTCCAATTGAATTAGAAATGCTGTGCAATTGTAGAGATGTACAAGTTTTTCACAATGTTTTTTCTTGGCAGTACTGTTTCATTTTTTTTTTCCACTTCCCTTTCCCAAAAGCACAATGTGCTAAACTCACAAGGTAACTCCACACTTAAGTCTTAAAAAGTGACTGGTAACATACAATCAATAGAATCCAGAGTTCCTTGTGGACCAGTGTTTGATTGCACTATATGATGACTAAATCTACGGTAAAGATCTTTTCATTTTTATATTCTACTCTTTCACACAGAAGAGTTCTTCTAACATGACACATGAGTTCGGCAGTTGGGCAGGAGAAGACTTAATATGCAATAGAAAAGAGTACCAGAATAAATCTTGCCGTATGCACATATCGTTTTGAGGATGAGGTGAAACATAACCTACCATATACAGTCATGTACACACACGTGTGTGGGCCCCAAAGCTCTTTTGGTTACCCTCATATATGCTTTAAATGCCATTAGTGTATAACTAAATATTACACCTCTACTGAGTAGGAAACATCATGCATCCCAATAAACAAAAGTGGCACATATATTTCTTGGATGCATTCTCACCATGCACCATCTTTCGATGATTTTGCTTCAAATGCCAATTCTGAAAGATCTGTGACGCATGGATCTGTAATGAAGTCACAATCATAAATTTTCTGAATATACTAACTGAACTCAGAGATAAATGGACAATTCCCAAAGCCATATTATTACACATAGATCATGACCTGAGGTCATTGTAAAAACTAGATGCAACAGAATGAGATGTATAGACAGTACCAAAGACCCTGCCCGTAAAGACTATCCTAGAGACAATGAACAGAATTCTGCAAAAACGCCCCCTTGGCAGAGAGATAAAAAGGCATGCAGAAATAGTGAAAACCGGATATATGTATAACAAGATCTCGAATATATGTATAACAAGGTATCTCATGTAACTAATTATAATGAGCGAAAGTCCAATGCTGAGCAAATACTTTGTAACTGCAACCTGCTAAAGGAGTTTAATATAGGATGCCTAGATAGCTCTACAAAAGAAAAATACAAGTGAATTGGTTTTCAAGATCCATAATCCATCATAAGAGGAAGTATGGTTTCTCTTCCTGAATTTAGTATCATGTGGACACACAGCCAGTTTGAATTATATATGTTATAAAAACTGTATGTTCTCAACATTTTCTTTTCTATTTATAAGATCTGATAGCCAACTACCTTCAGTATCAGAAATTGATCAATCAGACTTTGCATGTCAAGAATGACAAAGTCCTCAAGCCTACTTTCCTTATCGTCCAAGCAGAAGAATTCTGATTTAGAAGTAACAAGAACCATTTAAGACTATTTATGTTGATTTGATGCTAACATAGACATACAGAATTAGAAATTCAGTTTGACAACACATGGAGAAATCATTAGCTTCAAACATCATGCGACAAGTATTTGAACAGCATCTTTGATACTGATAAAGAAATACCTTTTGGCGTACGAGAATTGTCAGGTTCATTGCTGAACATAGTCAAATCTGAAAGATCTTCATGGGATTCAACAACCCAATCAAAGGCACCAGATGAAGTAGTGCCTTTGGCTTGAATCTCTTTTCGTCTGCTCTGGAACCAACCTTCCACCTAGAATAGAATATGGGCATGACACCATTGGTTTCAACATGCTCCATAGTATACAAAAAAATTAAGATTTAATCATTAGAAGAGGCAAAACCTGTTGCTGTGTTATATCTGATTTTCCAAGACGGCTTGGTTGGCAGCTGAAAGGACAGAGCAAGGTAAATGAGTTTACAGAAGAAATGTAATTCGAGAAGATTAACTCTAAAAATACTACTACATTTTCATTCATTTGTTTTTGGTGGGATTGAATCTAACAAATGAATGTCACAAATTAGCACTATATACTTTGTTTGCATCACTGAAAAGGAGTTCACCTGAAATCTATCGCAAGATTTTGGAAAAACCCCTGAGTAAGTGCTTGTTGTGGTGTCTCCTTGAATATATTCTCCAATTTCATAATCTGACAAAAAGAAATATACAGTCAACATCTAGTGCAGAATTTGAGACATAAAAATGATAATGCATGGTGGATTCCAGGACTTGAATAATTGATTCGCCATTCTTTTTTGCCAAAGCAATAGAAATGAAAACTGATTACTTCTCTGACTAATGTCTTTGTATTTATTCAAACCAAAAATTAAGCAAGACAATCTCAGCTGCCTATTAACCGACATCAATGGAAGCTCAAGAGGTTACTAAATTGCCATAAGAAGCGAAAATTTAAGACCAAGCATCATACAGGAAAGAACCCATTAAGGGAAACCCATATATAAAGCAGAAGCAAAAGAAGAGGACTTTGTTGCAGATAGAAGTGTAAAATCAGAGACCTATTGAGGGAAATAAAGCAGAATTACCTCAGAATGGATGAAGACAGAGAGAGAATCCATTGGTTTTCTTTCCTTTGTCTCTGACTGACGACGATTGTATGCTAAGTTTGAGTCTTTCATGACCGGTGAGAGTGAAAGAGTGAGACTGACTCCGATTTCTATACGAAAACTGAGGAGACAGAGAGAGAGAGAGACAGAGTATTAATGTCAGTTCAACTCGCAAGTCCCAAAGCAAGGAAGGAGATTGTGTAAGAGATCTGGGTTCACTGTGATTTTGCCAAGTAGTCGATGTTTATTTGGTGCGTCCTTTACTTTCTCACCGGCAATCTGAAAAAGGAAAATTATACACGGGTAAAATATCGTAATCTTTGTAGTTTGAAATTATCGTCTATTCAGTGTCTATAGTTTTATTTTAATCTGAATAGTTCTTAAAGTTACCATTTTTCATCCAAATGGTTCTTCTATCTATTTTCTCAATTAAATTGTTAACGTGACCGTTAAAAATTATAATGTCTTTAACAGAAAAAATTGACAAAAAAATCATTTGGATGAACGACAGTTGTATCGTTCCTTAATTGACAACCATCTCAGGTCCTGATTTGGAGTTCTTTCTTTGATCTCCTATTTTTTGGGGTATCCTTGTTTGGTATACAGAGGTTGCTGGTGTTAGATCTTGTCAAATTGGTGTTTGTGGCATTAAAAGATTGAATACTTTTTATTATTTTTGTTTTTTTATATCAAAGGTACCTTTATTAACAAACAAAGATTACATGAAATTTAGAAGGGCAATCCCATTACTCCGGACAAGATAATCAGAGAACTCAGTTCACATTATTTGACACACGAAATCTGATACTAAAAAAAAAAAAAACATAATTACAAGTCCGAAAAACAAGCCAATGAATGTGAGTGGATTAGCGATTCCAAAAGCAATAAACCAGAACGTTCATGCGGACTGAGTCGAGAAATACGGACGAGAACTCGGATCTGGACAAAACAATAAACACACCGGAACCCTCGAACCTCGTTACCACATATCACGGAAATCGACAGAACCAACCACACTTGAAAACCCAGCTCGAGAAAAGAAAAGACACAAAGTCAGCTCAAGCTACAAGCCAGCCCAAAGACAAGGCCCAATAATAAAAAAGCCCGAATGGAAGCAACAACCAGCCCAAGACCAACCATGCTGAGTTGATGCTTCCCAACTGCACCAGCGTCACCAACTGGAGGAGAGGCCTGCCACAGAAAGGAAGGAGCAGAAGCCGATCGACCAGACACCACACAAATATCAACGCATGCCATCGCACCCTGCATGCAATTGAGTCTAAACCAGTACCATACCCACTGAAGCCCTTAAATAACTGAAATATTGAAAGAGTTCGATAGAGATAGGTAAACCGAAGAAGGGCGGCACGAACCCAAGGCGACATAGACGGCGGTTGACAAAGACAGAACAGACACAAACAGGAGGCCAGAATCTGAGTAGGGAACCACCCCGACTCACCCTAGAAAAGCTTGGACCGGAACATGTTCATCATGTCTGAGAGCATCTTCCATATTCCATGCCATATAGCCTATATGCTCCTCCCATGGTAAGTCACTTCTCAAACTCCAAGAGAAAAAAAAAAAAAAAATTAGCCTTGTGAAAATGGAAGGCCAAATATGACTTCCCGATTGTGAAGGCCAAATAACAGGACCCACAATTTTGTTCAAATTATAGCTGTTGCAAAACAAGAAATTTCATTTTTGTCTTATGAAATTTGGTGTAGGGTGGAAGCAATGTTTTTTGTTGGTAGGCTAAATAAGTTTGACTCTGAAATACTAGGAGCTGTCTTGGAGAATGCCTTATTTTCCTTTAAGCATCATGAGTCAATTGTTACAGATCCTGAATTACCACGTTGTATTGTATATAGTCTGGGCCAATACAATCACGATGTATTAGTGTAAGTGAATATAGTGAGAAGAAAGATTGAGTTTGAATCTCTAAGACCAAGCCAGTGAATCAATCAGATTAGTTTAGGACACATTTACATGATGGTCAAAGATCAACACTACAGAAAGAAGAGCACTGAAACTTCAATATCGTTGGCATTTGTAGGAATAAACATGTATAGTAATCCTTCTAATCAAGTCGGTCCCAATAACACACATCAAACATTCCTGTATAAGTATACTGAAAATTGGTAGACAAGAGTTAGTAATATAGCCGCTATAAATTGTTGGCCGAGTAAAATTTTCTTTTCCTTGTTGCCTTGGAAGTTGGTCATGATGTTCAGAGGGGAATAGAGAAGGGCCATTGAAATGCATTCCTCCTTCTTGGCCTGAAATATTGGCCTTCCTATCACATGCTTGTATGGGCTTCCACTCCATGCCTAAAAAGGAATAAAAATATGGAAGGTCATTGAGAGTGAATAGTAACAAATTGCATTTCTACATTTCAACTTCTAAACCACCTAAGTACAATACAACAATATTTATTTGAACACACTAATGTTACTAGGACCATATCATACAATGTTTCATTTGATATTATTTCACCACTTCAACATAAGTGACATAACACATGTTTATTTAACACGCACTTGAGTGGCCACTTAAAATAATGACACGTACTCTTGTAAAGAAAACGTTACAAAATGTTATTGCTTATTAAGTTTTTATCTTGAAAATGACATTATTTTGATATTATCAAGGCATTCCTTAGAGTCCACAGAGCATATATTAGTGCAAATAATGAATGTTTTGTCAAGATGCAGGCATGCAGCTAATGATCATGATCTACCTTTGCTAGCTTGTACAAAGCAGGGGTGGAACACAACTTTATTGCAAGACATGAATATATATACCACTCTCTAGATAACTTTAGAAACACTACAATAACCCCATAATTATAAGAAAGCAATGTGCCATCTTGGAGACTAAGTAATTATCATGCTGGCTAGCTATATCACTCTCTCCTAGTTTCTCTTTGGTCCAATTAGCAGATAATTAATAAAAGCTTCAGAAGTAATGGAACACAAATATACCATGCCAGCAACAGTAAGTTTGATTTTATTTACCTGCATTTGGTCCCCTGTGGTAACTACAAGAGCATCTCTATCTGGGGTAAAAGAAACTCAACCTTTCTTGGAGTAAACATGAAACTCTGAGGATCCATCTCAAAGATGCAAACACAAGGCATGAGAGTAATCAGTTCCTCTTATCAGCATCCTAATCACATCATATCTCAGATAGCTATCCCACTTATCCGCTTTAACATTCTGATTGTGCATGTAAAAACAACAAACTGTCCCAAGTTCTTTTCCCTGAACAAAAGTATTTCCATAAACAGATTCCTTTTGTTTAGTGTTCAATAAGCTTTGTAGAATTCTCTCACAAATCTTCTCTGTAACTGTCATAAGGGTCTCCAATTTCTTGCTGCACAAGTCAAGCAGTTAAACTGGCATTATAAATCTTTGGTTCAATATATTCTTTATTTACCGAAAAAAAACTAGAGCAGTTTGTAAATGTTACCTAAAATTTGAATACCCTATTGGCCAAATTCCCTCCATTGCCAACTTCAAACCTTGTTCTCTACACCAAACAACCTCTTCACTCAATTCCGTGTCAGCCTCCTCACCGTGAACTTCCTCGAACCCATATGGCTTCTCCGGTGACCTTGTTATGTCTGCCCTCTTCTCCAGTGGCACCTGGAATATCTCGGTCGCTTCAGCCTGCACTGACCTTACAAAATCACTTGAAATCCCATGGTTCACTAACTGAAAGCACCCGAATCTTGCTATGGACTCCAGAATCTTGGCAACACTAGCATCATCATAATGATGTGAACACAATGTTTCAAAATCAACTGTGGGGGGATTTTCAACTGATTTTTGTTTTGGGAAGAACTTGTCTGGCAAGATGAGGTCAGGGACATTGAGGGAATGCTGGAGGAATTCGGTAATGACATCGTCATTTGTGAGTGATGATCGGCGGCCAGAGGCAACTGGAGACGGTGGCGGGGCACGGAAATCAATAGGGTTTTCGTGGACGGGTTCAAGTAAGTTTGCCATTGTTTTGGACTGAAACTAGGGGTGAGCTATAGCTAGTGATGGATCGAATAAGCTCAGTAGCTTGTAGTCCTATTACTTGTGTATATAACAATGGGGTATCTATCTATCTTTATTTATGTGATAAAATGTAGTAAAGGAAAAGAGAAAGGGTAAGGAGCATGAATGATGGCATGTCTTCGATGTTGATTACAACCCAGGAGCCCAGTAATGATCATGATCATAAGGTCTTTCACTTTGGGGCTTAGCTTTTCTTTTCTTTATCATCACTTTGCTTTACAGCTCCACAGTTAATGATCATCTTTGATTCTCTCTTAGGTAAGCATTTCCTTTCGATCTTTTTCTAATCTCAGGAGTCAGGACCCCTTAATCTCATGATTATCATCTTAAAAATGGAAAAATATTCAAAAGACAGATGTTGTACGTATTAATCCTATTCTTCATACTCTGTCGAGAAAATATACATGAACGTACCATATCAAACCAGCCTAGTTAAAAACGGCTTGGTTTGATTTGTCAGTGTCAACTTATTTCAACACATCCTCCACTTGGGGTGAGAGAACACAGAAAATTCTTTCCAGCTACATTTGCAATCTGAAACTAATTAACACATGCAAGAGGAGCGACAAAAGAAAGATATAGGGCAAGACTTGTATAGGGACTCCACAAAATTACCTAAAATCAAATGAGAGTGCAGTGTAAAGGAAAGGAAAGTTGACAATGGTTAGCAGTAGGAAAGGAAACCTATATATATATATATATATATATATATATATATATATATATATATGGCCCTTCCAATGAGGGATCTCTATTTTAAGTCATTCATAGGGATAGGGCATTACACCAACTTCCCGATTATAATTTTACATCTCCACCGTTCATATCTTAGGTCTATATGAGTAGATCATCTCTGCAAAATTTCATATGATTTGGTGATCGTTAAGGCTTTCAAAAATTCAATTTAGTTTTAATGACCTTCAACGGTTTTAGTTTGACATAAGCTGGACCGTTCAAAATCATTAAAACTAAATCAAACTTTTGAAAGTCTTAACGATCACCAAATCATATGAAATTTTGTAGAGGTGATCTTCTCATATAGACCTAAAATATGAACGGTGGAGATGTAAAAATTCAATTGGGAAGTGGTGTAATGCCCTATCCCTAGAAAGTGACCAAAAATAGGGATCTCTCAATAGAAGGGGGCTGTACCCTATATATATATATATATATATATATATATATATATATATATATATATATATATATATATATATATATATATATATATATATGCGAGAGTATAGCATAGCCTCGGATCGCACCGAGTCACAGTACCTTACTCGTTTACAAGCGTGGTTTCCCCCATAGGAGAAGAAGGCGCAAGGTGTTGAATTGGCATGAATTTGCCAATTAAGTTTTATGGTTTGCTAACTACAAACCTTGCTTTGGGCCTTAATGCGATTCGTTTGGAACACTAACGACTGAATTTATTTGATATAACACAACTTCTGCTAAGACCTACACTGGCCCAACTTCTGTTTTCGAAATTGAGTTTCCAACTGTATGCAGCTAGCTATTCGTCAAGCAGTGTGACCCCCCCTCATATGATGGTTGCAATCAAGACTTTGATCAATCTTTTATCTTCAAAATCGGCTTCCGATACCAATATATAAAGTAAAGACCGCTCGAGTTTTGGGAGGAATTACTTTTATCTAAAGAGGCACAAATTGAAAGGATTCAAGGTTTATTAAAAAGGAAATGCAGAAAATGTAAAAAAAAGAAGCAAGAACTCTTTGGATGCTACATGGCTTCTATGATCAATTGATGGAGAATGAAGTTACAACAATTACATATCAGTCTCGATAAGTAGAATGAGGTAAATGCACTTGCTGACTTAATTGCTATAAACCTATTATGGTTAACACAAATTACATGAAAACACAAGATGTAGAAGAAACATATACCTAAAGCCTAAAACTTAGCCATACATACTACTTTGTAATTTGTAAAGCCTTGTATCACGAAACAAGATCGATCAAGTCAGTTTTTATTTGATAAGTGCATCAGGAAATGACTTGGAAATTAAAGAGGACTTCGTCATCGGAGTAAGTTGACCTGATCAACTGGAAAAGGAGATAAATAGATAGATATTGATGATGCTTCTCTTTGCAGTTAATTAACAGTACGTACGTAAATAAGTGAATATGATCGAGCTTCAGAATATTCTGATTTTCAGCAAGCAAACTAACACAGGAAAGGATTGGAGTGGCTTTGACGATTAAGCTAGTAGTATATCCTAGCTAATTAATATATATTTGATAACTCAAAACATGCATCGTCTACAGCAGCAGCAGCAGCATCATGAGTCGGCCTGAATAGATTTTGTTTTGGCTTTATCTAACTTAACATTTAGCTGCTTACCCATAACCGATGTATGTTTCGGATCTGTATACATTTTATATTATCCTTGCCTTGCGGAATACTGGAAGGTGTGTGTGTGTATATATTAACCTGAATTAACATTGTTCTTTTTCCTTGGCAAAATATAGCATCTGTTGTTCTCACGAACTCGGATTAGTGCCATTTCTGGTGATCATGAATTAGTACACACACAACATGTTAAGCTTTGTTATGTCGTACTATTTTCCAAATGAAACCTTCGATTCAAGTCATGACAATTCCTCCTAAAATTCACATTTTGTTGTCACATGCATTTGGGTATCTTTTAAGTTAGCTATAGATAACCAGCCCTAATTAACAAGCCGAAGATATAATAAACTTGTTCATTACATGAAATATAGTATGGCCTTGATAGATGTAAATCGTCGTATCCTACTAGTACTATATCTTAGTTTCTTGTTCTTTTTATATATGTCTTGCTTTTTAAGGGTTTTTCTAGTATATTACAGATCAGCAAGTTAAGGGCAAAAGTTAGATTATTGTTCTTGTTTTCTTCACCTAGCTAGCTAGGACATGCATCCACTAGCGGATTATAGATCTTAGCCGACGGAAAAATTAACTTCCGTCGGCTAAGATTTTCATATCCAACGAACCTAGTTTCGTAGGAAGGGTGAACAGATCCGTCGGCTATGATTTTCTTATCCGACGGAAAATTTTGGACGGGAATTTCCGTCGGTTAAGTAAATCTTAGTCGACGGATAACTCATGTCGGTAAGTATTCGTCGGTTAAGATGTTTTAAGTCGACGGAAACATCTTCCGTCGACTAAGAAAAATAATCCGTCGACAAAGTAAGACTAAGTCGACGGAAAATTCCGTCGGTTAAGAAGATAAAGCTGAATTATTCTCTGAGCACGCGCAGAAGGAATCTTCAGCGATTTTCAACGTACCCAGCTCGGCACAGAATATATCATTCCTGCAAAAACCTCCTTCTCTATCACCTGCTCTAAATAAAACACCTCTCGACGTCGCCGAAACACCTCTCGCCATGAATTGAAGTTCAAGCAACTAATCTAGCTAGCTAGCATTTTGATCATTGGTACATATTCTTCAACCTTTACATTTTCGACGGAATTCAGTTCACCGGTCATATTTTCCGGCGACTCTCCGGCTATATTCGTTTAATTTGTATTTTTATTGTGTGTTTGTGTGTGTGTGTATATATACATATATACGATTAATTATATATATATGCATGGTTTAATTAATATATTCTATATATATTAATTGTGTGTGGATTATTGATTATATATATATGCATGTATACGTATATTTTGTAAATATATATATATATATATATATATGGATGTATATATATGTGTGTGAATTTTTAATTTGTTGATTGTATATATTAATTTTGTTTATGCAAATCATATATGTATATATATAGATTATATTATATATGTTGTAGCAGAAAATGATGATGTTTATTAAATCAATGTATGTATATAGATATATATATATATATATATATATATATATATATATATTATGTATGTGATTAATGTATTCGATCATTATCTTTTTTTATGTAAATGTGTATTAAATGATCGATATTTTGATGATGATATTTTCGTGGTGATATATTAAAACAATATTTATTTTCATGATAATATTTTCGTTTATGATCGATTATATTAAATTTGTGTTTGAGATCATATATATATATTTCATTTTGTTTATGCTTACATTAAATTTTTTAATTTGGAAGGTCGAATAGCCGTTTCCGTCCGTTTAGGGGTTTGACCGCGCCGATTGACCGGACGGATCGAGCCCTTATCTTTGTCAGATGGAGCTGAATTTTTTCCCACCTACGTAATTCGTTATGCTGGTCATATCTGACGGTAGGTTTTCAGTTCCTCTTCTCCGATCACCAAACTCACGTTATATGTACTAATGTTGTATAACTTTTTTATACAAGTGTTGAGTTTAAGTGTCGTTTTGAAGACAACGTATACGTAGAAGCCTCAAACGCAAAAAAGTCGTGAAATAAGATATGACCGGAACGGTGAAATACGTCAACCCGTGAAAAATGAAGATATTCCGGTAAAATTTCGGTGCCGGTTGTTCCGGTCAACGAAATTCTCTTATTTCTACCTAGTGGTAGCCCTATCCCGGGTATTTATTTTTTACCAAATTTTTATAGCCCCGTAAGAGTCTCGTCGATTGGAAACTATTCTCAGTTGAAGGTCTGGCCAGATTACGTGATTTGGAAGGTCGAATAGCCGTTTCCGTCCGTTTAGAGGTTTGACCGCGCCGATTGACCGGACGGATCGAGCCCTTATCTTTGTCAGATGGAGCTGAATTTTTTCCCACCTACGTAATTCGTTATGCTGGTCATATCTGACGGTAGGTTTTCAGTTCCTCTTCTCCGATCACCAAACTCACGTTATATGTACTAATGTTGTATAACTTTTTTATACAAGTGTTGAGTTTAAGTGTCGTTTTGAAGACAACGTATACGTAGATGCCTCAAACGCAAAAAAGTCGTGAAATAAGATATGACCGGAACGGTGAAATACGTCAACCCGTGAAAAATGAAGATATTCCGGTAAAATTTCGGTGCCGGTTGTTCCGGTCAACGAAATTCTCTTATTTCTACCTAGTGGTAGCCCTATCCCGGGTATTTATTTTTTACCAAATTTTTATAGCCCCGTAAGAGTCTCGTCGATTGGAAACTATTCTCAGTTGAAGGTCTGGCCAGATTACGTGATTTGGAAGGTCGAATAGCCGTTTCCGTCCGTTTAGGGGTTTGACCGCGCCGATTGACCGAACGGATCGAGCCCTTATCTTTGTCAGATGGAGCTGAATTTTTTCCCACCTACGTAATTCGTTATGCTGGTCATATCTGACGGTAGGTTTTCAGTTCCTCTTCTCCGATCACCAAACTCACGTTATATGTACTAATGTTGTATAACTTTTTTATACAAGTGTTGAGTTTAAGTGTCATTTTGAAGACAACGTATACGTAGAAGCCTCAAACGCAAAAAAGTCGTGAAATAAGATATGACCGGAACGGTGAAATACGTCAACCCATGAAAAATGAAGATATTCCGGTAAAATTTCGGTGCCGGTTGTTCCGGTCAACGAAATTCTCTTATTTCTACCTAGTGGTAGCCCTATCCCGGGTATTTATTTTTTACCAAATTTTTATAGCCCCGTAAGAGTCTCGTCGATTGGAAACTATTCTCAGTTGAAGGTCTGGCCAGATTACGTGATTTGGAAGGTCGAATAGCCGTTTCCGTCCGTTTAGGGGTTTGACCGCGCCGATTGACCGGACGGATCGAGTCCTTATCTTTGTCAGATGGAGCTGAATTTTTTCCCACCTATGTAATTCGTTATGCTGGTCATATCTGACGGTAGGTTTTCAGTTCCTCTTCTCCGATCACCAAACTCACGTTGTATGTACTAATGTTGTATAACTTTTTTATACAAGTGTTGAGTTTAAGTGTCGTTTTGAAGACAACGTATACGTAGATGCCTCAAACGCAAAAAAGTCGTGAAATAAGATATGACCGGAACGGTGAAATACATCAACCCGTGAAAAATGAAGATATTCCGGTAAAATTTCGGTGCCGGTTGTTCCGGTCAACGAAATTCTCTTATTTCTACCTAGTGGTAGCCCTATCCCGGGTATTTATTTTTTACCAAATTTTTGTAGCCCCGTAAGAGTCTCGTCGATTGGAAACTATTCTCAGTTGAAGGTCTGGCCAGATTACGTGATTTGGAAGGTCGAATAGCCGTTTCCGTCCGTTTAGGGGTTTGACCGCGCCGATTGACCGGACGGATCGAGCCCTTATCTTTGTCAGATGGAGCTGAATTTTTTCCCACCTACGTAATTCGTTATGCTGGTCGTATCTGACGGTGGGTTTTCAGTTCCCATTATTACTATTCTTGTTGCAGATTTGGTCATGAACGCATTGTTAGGAATTATAGATCGGGAAGTCATAGCAAATAAGAAAGAATTTCTTTTTTTCCTAGCCGACGGAATATTATTTTTCCGTCGACTTGGACTTTCTTAACCGACGAATTATTTATTTTCCGTCGACTAAGATGACGAAAATTTTGGCGGTTTATCATTGCGCTTTTTTTTTCCGCGAAAATTGAAATTTTCTTAGCCGACGAATTTAATATTCCGTCGCCTAAGTTACTATAAAACCTTATCTCGTCGACGTTTCTTCTCTCTGTTCTGTTCGATCTCTCTGTTCTGTTCGATCTCGCGATCGCCTCCACTCCGCTGCCGACGAGCTCCGATCCTCCACCCGACCACCACCGTCAACGCCACCTCGTCCGACCCCTCACCTCCACCCCAACCGACTAGGACACTCACCTCCTCCACCCAATCCGAGCCTCCTCCACCCAATCCGAACCTCCTCCACCCAATCCGAGCCTCCTCCACCGCCTCCTACACCCATCACCGCCTCCTAGACACCACCACCCCAGCCGACCTAAACCCTAAGGGAACCCGTCCGACCGCCTCTCTCTCTCTCTCTCTCTCTCTCTCTCTCTTTCTCGCCCTCACCCTCACCAGTTCCTCCACCTAAACCGAAACTCCACCTGTCGTCCTCCGTTGTGTTTGGCAGGTTAGTCTCTTAAACTCTCCGATTTTCTTACTCTGTGAATTGATGAATTCATCTCTGTATGCCGGTTCTGTTCGTTTGTTCTTCAGTTCAATTGATGAATTGATGAATTCATATCTCTGTTTGTTTAGTAATATATGTGTTTGATTTGTGGAGAAATGTTGTGAATTGTTTAGAAAGTGTGCATGAATGCCCTTAATTGATAGTTTGTCGACGGAGATCATATATGAACTTGGTTTTCGATTTGGTAAATTATAAGAGATTAGAAGTTAGTGGAAGTATTAGTGTGGAAGGATATGCAGGCAGGCATTTAGCTGGTTATGTTTGTGTCATTATGCTGCCGGTGGATTTTGTTTTGTGTCTCTGATTTTAGAAAATGTAGAGAATGGAATTATTGACTGCACATAATGTATAGATAGGTAAAGACATAGGAATGAGATATATCATGTAGGTACAACTTGTTAATATAGGATAGATTTTTACATGAATTGAGGTATGTAAGAATTTATACCCATCACATGTTTAATTAACTTGTTATGTTTAAAGATGCCGATCATTGGGAAGAGGAAGCAACGTTCGGAGAGGGCTCAACAGATGATGGCGGCCTTATGTAACCAGGCTACTGCCAGCCAGCCCACACCTTTGCCGCCTGGAAGAGTACCACCAGGGGCTCCTCCTTTGCTCATCAGGCCGCCCTTTATACCATCCGATACGACTTCCACTATTGGGGCGACGACCGGAACCACTGAAGCGTCGTCCACATCGGCTTCCGAAACCAGCAGGCCCATTCCTAGTGCCCGCTGTAAAGCAAAGGCCCCCACTATAGGTAATGATATTTTTTAAATAAAAAAAATTATATTTTTTAAATAAAATAATAAAAAAATCGTTTATTTTTTAATTTTCTTGGCATGATTAAAAGGCTTAATTTTCTTGTAGTAATCCATATTTATTTAAAATAATAAATGTTTTAAAATAAAAAAATTATTATTCTTTTACTTATATTAACTTGAATCTTTTTTGCAAATGATACCTAATATTTTGTTTTATTTATTTTGAGTGGGCCTTTCTTTGCACGCATTTTGAGAGCGACGCGTTCAAGGTATGTGTATATTGCTTTTTTTTTTGGGTGATAATGTTGACCACTATATTTTGGAGTAATATATTATTAATTTTGTTACAATAATATATTTTTTCAAGCATTTTTAGAATAATATATTATTAAATTTGTTCTTATTAAAAAAATTAAAATTGTAAAACTTAACATTGCCGACGATTATGCATGATGATTTTGTGGGTTCGGTTATGCTATTTATTGCCATGTTTTAGGTTTATAGAATAAAATATTATTATTTATTTTTTTAATAAATAAAAAAATATAATTACTGATATTTTATTTATATCGCGTATTAGAAACTCTCGAACGCGAACAAGAAGAACCGTGGTAAGAAGACGATGCACCACCATAGCGGTTCTTCTCCTATTGTCTACATCATGGAGGATCTAAGGAACAAAGGTGAGCCCTTGCCGATCATCAAGGGATTCGAGGCGAGTTATGTGAGACCCGGTGACGAAGTGGCCACCCAGAAATATGTAAGTGTATTTCCTTTAATTATTTAATTAATTATGTCTCTTTGATTTGGATACTTAGTATTAATTAAGAAATATGTTGGTGTTGGTGTTGGTGTAATTGTTGTTGAATTATGTGGTTGGTGTATTCCTTGGTGTTTTGTTTATGCAGGAGAAGATGCTTACGGAGGTCGAAAGCCGAAAGACAGACTTGAAGAAGATAAATCCGGAAGCTACAGAGGAGGAAATGATGGAGATCATTCAAACACAACAAATTGATGTGTTGGATGCTGTGTTGGACAAGCGCAAAGGGAAGGAGATACGAGGGATGGGACGAGCAGGTGAGCGAGACTTGAGCCAGTCCTCGTCCGGTTCGACCTTGCGGAGTCGTGCTCCTCCAAATCAAGACAGGGAAAGGATTGAACGCCTTGAACAAGAGGTCCGTGAGTATAAGGAGCGGACTGAGCGGGCTGAGGCCGAGTCTGTGTGGTACCGTAATCAGTACACTACTGTTAACTCACGGATGGACCAGATCTTCTCTCGCCTAGGTCTAGAACCTGAAGGTCCGGCTCCTCCTCGTCCGCCTTTTACGGCTCCTCCTCCTCCGCCTTTTACGGCTCCTCCTCATTCTTCTCCGGGTCCTCCTCCTCCTCCTCCTCAGTCATCTTCGATTCCTCCTACTCAGTCGTCTCCACCTTCTCTTCCTACTCAGTCGTCTTCGGCATTTGTTGATGAAGATCAGTTTTTGAATTTTTATTAGTCAAATTTTAGTTTGTATGAACACAATTTTAATTATTAATGCATAATTTTTATATTATTAATGATTCGATCTATATATTTAGTTTTAATATAATTATTTCTAAAACAACCGAAACAAATATCTACTTTATCAGTAAAAAAATTAAAAAACCAAAACAAATAATAAATTGTGAAAAAACAATTCTGAAAAAAAAATTCTGACTCACCTTAGTCGACGGAAAATTGAAAACCCGTCGGTAAGGGTATAAACCTTACCGACGGAACATTTCATTTCCGTCGGCTAAGAATGAATAACGACCGACCGTTGACCTTCTTAGTCGACGACAAAGTATACTTTCCGTCGGTATAAGATAATCATTACCGACGTAAAATTTTATTTTCCGTCGGATAAGAATAAACAGAAAGAGGACCGTATCGTCGGCTAGATCTTAACCGACGCTAATTTTCCGTCGTTTAAGAATCTGGAATCCTAGCCGACGGAATATTTCGTCTGTAAAGAAGGAATCCTTTTGTCGTTTAGGTAAATGTTAATCGACGGAAATAGAGCCGACGGATTTTTTCCGTCATTTAGGAAACAATAACTTAGTCGACGGAATAGGCGTCGACTAAGATCCGTCGATTAAGATACAACTTAGTACACGGGAATATATGTTTCCGTCGGCTATTGTCTTAGCAGACGACGGTTAGCCGACGGATCTTAGTCGACGACTATTCCGTCGACTAAGTTCTTAGTAGACGGAATATGTTTCTTAACCGACGGAAATATTCTGTAGGCTAAGAATCGTAATCCACTAGTGATATGCATTGTTCGTGATGATGAAGTGTTTTGATCGAGTTAAATGATCAGGGTTTTCATCGTAGGTTCAGGGTCCGATATCTATCTATATCTGGTGGTCGACACATGCAGACTCTCAGATGTTCATTTAGTTAAAGGCAATTGAAAATATTTGAACTTCAGAAACTCAGTGAATATAACATCCCGAGTTCCGGACTTTCTAAAAAGGTTATAGTTTTATGATTTTTTGTTTTAATTCCCTAAACAATCACCCAGGTTGATGTTGTTGTTCGTTTTCTTCCTCAATTAACAATTGATTTGAATTGAAGTGGCACGAAAGTTTTTCATGTTTTTCTTCCTTGCTTGATTTTCAACAAATGCATCACTCAAGAAAACGAAATTCAAAGTCATTATCAACATTGATCGCGAGCTGTGCAGATAGGCGATTCATTCTGCGATAAACAAATGTCGAAATTAAACATGACTGTGGACATTTGGACAAAACTTATGGTTGTAAGTAGGGAAGACTATAGATATCTGAGAAGAACGAACTGCAAATTCATTAGCGAAGATGTTGACATTCATGTTGAGAAAGAAGAAGCTAGCGCGCTGGCTGTAGATATTGATTTGGGGATCCATATATGATGATGGCATGGGGAAACCACAGTGTACAAACAAACACGTACTATCTGCATTTGGAATTGTATATATTGCTGATTAAACCAAATGGGAAATATTGCTCATCATCTAAACCTTGCTGGCATGGCTACCGGCTAGTCATGAATTAAAGTGAAAGAGACCATTCTGCTCTTATGTAATGAAGAGGATGATGCAACAAAAACAAATCATGATGAAAGCACGATGAAGGGTTCCGGAGAGGACATGCGCCTTAAAGTTTGGTTCTTGTTAACACAATCATTCTTATTTTGTAACATTTTCTTTCCTTTCCGAAGAGAAACCAACTTTGAAAGAAGTCACCACTACCAATAACATTATCATACGACACGAGAGACGACATGTAAAGCTGCATTTCAAAACAGTGTCGTCTGATGGTTTTTGTGGTTTTTTAGACAACATATAAATTGTAAAAGTCATTTCAATATAACATGCTACTTCAATACTTTTAGATGCTACTTCATTTTTTCTAGGTTTGGAAAAATCATACGACATGTATGTGTGGTGTCAACAAACCCAGAAATTCTCACTTTTTTCTAGCTCTTTTAATGTACTTCTGGAGACGACAAATATATGTCGTATGAAAGAAACTGAAATTTTCAATTCGAACTTAGAAATTCTCATTTTTTGCTGAAAATTGAGACCTCATATATATGTTGTCTGAGGAAGGCTGTCCAAATCCGGTTTTTAACTCTTTTAATGTACTTTTGGAGACGACAAATTTATGTCTTTTGAAAGAAACTTAAATTTTCAATTTAAACTTTCCATGTGCGACTTATCAGCCCTGTTAATGTACTTGTCGATACAACATATATATGTCATACAAAGTAACCATAAATTTTCAATTCAGACTTCTTGGCGGTGCTTTTCAATCCTTTTAATGTGTTTCTTTAGACGACATAAATATGTGGTAGTAAGAGGTCCGAAATTGGTCAACAAACGATACACTTGTTATCAATACGAAAATACTCTTATCTCATCCAGCGGAACTTAACTTTTTGATTCGTGAATGTTGGAACTCTCATTGAATATTGATGAAACTAATCCATGAGAAAATTTGGACACATTTATATACCGATTATATAGCTCCCCATAGGGAAGTATATGAAAGTACCACTACCAGAAAATAGATCTTGGGCGACGAAATGAAAAAAACCGGGCGACGATTTTTTTTTCGTCGCCTAAGAGAAAACTTGGCCGACGAAAAAAAAATCGTCGCCCAAGGAAAAAAAATCGTCGCCTAAGGCTAAATTTCGTCGTCTAATATAGAAACTAGGGCGACGAAACAATTTTTCGTCGCCTAAGATATTTATATCGTCGCCTAAGTTTTTTTAATCCTTAGGCGACGAAACTCAAATATATCGTCGCCTAAGTATTTTATTTTTTTATTTTTACTTGGCCGACGAATTACCCTACTTTCGTCGGCCAAGAGTACTCCGAATAATTAAAATAAATAAAGCACATTTAAATTTCATTGTACAGGATTTTTTATTTTTACTCTTGGGCGACGAATTTAACAAATATCGTCGCCCAAGTATTATCTTGGCCGACGAATTACCCTACTTTCGTCGGCCAAGAGTAATCCGAATAATTAAAATAAATAAAGCACATTTAAATTGTAAGGTAATGTTTTTTATTTTTATAGCCCCGTAAGTGTCTCGTTGATTGGAAACTATTCTCAGTTGAAGGTCCGGCCAGATTACGTGATTTGGAGGGTCGAATAGCCGTTTCCGTCCGTTTAGGGGTTTGACCGCGCCGATTGACCGGACGGATCGAGCCCTTGTCGTTGTCCGATGGAGCTGAATTTTTGCCCACCCACGTAATTCGTTATGCCGGTCATTTCTGGCGTTTCGGTTTTTAGTTCCTCTTCTCCGATCACCAAACTCATGTTATATGTACTAATGTTGTATAACTTTTTTATACAAGTGTTGAGTTTAAGTTTCGTTTTGAAGACAACGTATACGTAGAGGCCTCAAACGCAAAAAAGTTGTGAAATAAGATATGACTGGAACAGTGAAATACGTCAACCCGTGAAAAATGAACATATTCCGGTAAAATTTTGGTGCCGGTTGTTCCGGTCAACGAATTTATCTTATTTCTACCTAGTGGTAGCCCTATCCCGGGTACATGATTTTTTACCAAATTTTTATAGCCCCGTAAGCGTCACGTCGATTGGAAATTATTATCAGTTGAAGGTCTGGCCAGATTACGTGATTTGGAGGGTCGAATAGCCGTTTCCGTCCGTTTAGGGGTTTGACCGCGCCGATTGACCGGACGGATTGAGCCCTTGTCGTTGTCCGATGGAGCTGAATTTTTTCTCACCCACGTAATTTGTTATGTTGGTCATATCTAACGGTCGGTTTTCAGTTCCTCTTCTCCGATCACCAAAATCACTATATTCTGAATTTTATGATAGAACTCTTGCCCGACGATTTTCTTTATCTTGGGCGACGAGATTTATAGTGAAGAACATCGTCGCCCAAGTATAGTATCTTAGGCGACGACGTCAAAAATCGTCGGCCAAGATAACTCTTGGGCGACGATTTTCTTTATCTTGGGCGACGAGATTTATAGTAAAGAAAATCGTCGCCCAAGTATAGTATCTTGGGCGACGATTTTAGAAGTTCGTCGCCCAAGATTATCTTGGCCGACGATTTTGAAAAAACAGGGCGACGATTTTTGTAAAATCGTCGCCCAAGAACGCGATTATAAAAGGCAGAGATTCGGAACCCTAAGCATTCTCTCTCTCTCTCTGCTTTTTTGTTTCTGAAGGGGTTTCGCTCTCAATCGATCGATTCCGCTTCCGCTTCCCAGATCCGACGTCCATCTGCAAGTCTGCAACCCAATCCATTTCCCAGATCCATTCCGCTTTCTGAAATTCTTGTACTAGAGTTTGTTTCTATTTTATGTAATGTGTTTATGTAATGATTTAAGATTGTATAACGCAAAGGATATGGTACTTGTAAATAGGATGTGTTGTGGTTTGAAATGTATGATTCAATTCAAAATGATCTGTGTTCATCAATGAAAAATATAGGAAAAATATTGAATCTAAGCCTAAGTATTTCAATATCAAAAAAAAGAAAAAAAATAAAGGAAAAATATCATCTAAGCCTAAGTGTAAAAAAATTTAAATATATCTTAGGCGACGAAATTGCTAAATCGTCGGGTAAGGACTTACCGTATAAGACGACGAAAAAAAAGTATCGTCGCCCAAGTTCTTGGCTGACGCACTTCTGGCGACGATGTCTTGGCCGACGAAAAAAATTTCGTCGCCCCAGGTTATAACATCTTAAGCGATGAAACAATTTTTCGTCGGCCAAGGTGTTAAATCTTGGGCGACGAATATTTTTTGGGCGACAAGAAATATATTTTAGGCGACGAAATTAGTATCGTCGCCTAAGAATTACTCTTAGGCGACGACGGTATGAACTGTCGTCGCCCAAGTTCTTGGCCGACGCATTTCTGGCGACGACGTCTTGGCCGACGAAATTTTTTAACAGGGCGACGATTTTTTTTCGTCGCCCAAAATGAAATTTCTGGTAGTGTTTAAACACAAATAAAGTTGACCCATACGATCGATACCCAAAAGTTATCAAAAATGGGTAAGTTTTCTACCATATCCATATTTAATTACTGTGATCACATCGTACGGTCAAATTTTATGAATTATTTTTTGACCATACAGTTGACTTATAAAGATATATGTTTAGATTATAAAGGTATAATCTACCATATCCATATATGTTATGATTGAGATGACTAAAAGTAAAAAAATTAAAGTTTGAGTATTGAAACCCTGTTTAGGCTGCCTAACCACTCACCTAATCTCCTCTCCTTTCCAGTTTGCAACCCTGTATCATATGTTAATTTACTCATGACCATAGGGCTCCTCAACTCTAGCAATACCATATACGTACCCATTCGCTCACACACAGCTATTATAGTTCAGCTGAAAACAAATCTAGTTATAACTTTTTGTGCACTTGTTCATCTAAATTTCCAATGATGGTTACTTTAATATCTTTTGAGTCACCAAATTCATTACTGGAAAATGTCTTAAGTTGCTTTGTTTTGCTACCATCCACTAATTCCCTATCATATGCATTCATGTTATTTATTTAAGTTAAAAGGAATGTTATGTTATCTACATTTGTAGCTAGCTAACTTGGCAATGTCTCAGTTATGTGTAATCCTAATGCCTAAATCATATAGCCTTTTATATGATTTGTGTTGATGAGTTTCTGAGTTACGAGCTTTTGCTTTGTTAGTTACTTAGAGTGTTTGTGGTCTTCATTTTTAGTATTGGGTTTGGTTTGTGAATTGAAAATTGAAGACTTTGAACTGATTACAAGTTAGACGGCTAATGGATTTGATGGTGCACATACTCTATAGTCACAAAGAAGTGATCCTTTTTTCTTTTCTTTTTTTGGTCTGAAAAAGGAGGTGATTCTTTGAGAGCTTGTTGGATAAGCTGAATATCCATAGACCTTGATAATTTTCAGGGGATATTTAGAATTTGAATAGATTATTATGTGTATTGGTCTGTGTTTATGTGCTAACTTTGTTTTGTTATCATGTTTAGTAATGCAAGTGATGCTTTGGACAAGTTCAAATATCACTTAATTATATCTAATGCCTCTCTAGTCCTCTTGTGGAAAATTGTAGTATGTGCAACTGAAGTTTTACAACTGCATAAACCAATGGTTATGTATTCATCATTGCAGCTGCCTACCCAAGTACTTAATGGAAATCCTAGTGAGGCTGACCCAAATAACACAACAGTAAGTAATTTCTTCTTTTGCTTACATTGAACAATTCTTTGGGATGATACTAACTCATGAGTCTTTTGAGTACATATATTTGGAAGCTAGTTCATGTCAAGATACCAGTAGAAAAGCAATGTGGTTTTGTTCAAATTGCTAGCAGGTAACAACTCTACTTCCCATTGTTTTAGAATTCAGTTTCATTAGTCCTCTTTTTCTCTCTTATCTCCCTTTTACTTTATTAAATACATGATGCTGGAATACTCTAACGTGCTTATATTTACATGTGGAATATTTCAGATCTTGTGCATAGTAGATGGGCGAGTAGTGGGATAATGAGTGTAGTTATATGTACATTAGGATCAGTATGTATTGTTATTGTACATATGTATTTTTACACTTCAAATAATTTTGTAATTGAAGTAGATTCTTAACATTAAATAAAGTGCTACTTCCTTTATTTTATTCATAGTTTTTGTTACATATGAAGTTCAATTCACAATCACACAACATAAGAACAAGCAACAAGAAAAGAAACAAGAATGTGAAATCCAATGGACAATCGGACAACATAAATCTTTATAACAAACAACAAAAATATAAAGTTTAATAGACAATTGAACGACATAAGTCATCTTACCCTACAACATAAAAGTGCACTTAAACGAACTATCAGGCGACATATATATGTTGTTGGTTTTTCATTGAGATGACATATAGCTAGTCTAATAACTTTCCAAATTTGACAACATCAGACGACATTAAATTTTCATCAGGTGAATGTATTTATCGTTGTAGGTTCTGTAGCTCGACGATTATATGCAGTGTAAGGTAATATCACACTACATCTATTTCGATAAATCCTTCAATTTTTCTTCTTTCACTCAACATTTAAATGTTGTTGGTCTTTCATACAGACGACATAAAGTTAGGAAACCTTCAGACATGTCAAATATCAGTCGACATATGTCCTGTCATCATCTGATCAACACTTAGACGACGGTGGAGAACTGTCGTCTGATCATCAATTAGATGGCAGGGCCTTAGACGACATATAAATTTTCGTCAGACGAGATGCTGTTTTTGGCATAGTGCCAAATCTCAAATCCTATTTTGAAGATATTTTTTTCATCAAAATCAAGTTTATAACATATGGCGTTGATACATTTTTGATGTACGTCATTGTTTCGATTCTAAATAATGGGGTGACATTTCCTATGAATTTGTTACACATATCATCAGATTAAATTAAGTACAAACTGATTGGAAACCTAGCGACCATGAAGATTATCCTTTTTTCAAATTTCGGGGGTATGTTTTTGTTCATCTCTCATGCCCTTCATTGAAGGATCCCTATTTGGGTTCATTTCTAAAGATAGGGTATTTGAAAAACTTTTCAATCACAAAATCACATCTCCATAGTTCAGTCTGTAGATCTATATGAGGAGATCACCAATGCAAGCTTTCAAAAAATTTGGTGATCATTAAGTCATTCAAAAATTTGATTTATTTTTAATGATCTTGAACAGTCTAGGTTTGATTAAGTATTAAGTTTTTTGTTTTCATCTCATTCATCTAAACTCATTAAAAAATAGATTCAATGGTATGGGTATATCTCTATAAATGAACCAAAATGGGGATCCCTCAATGGAAAGACCCTATATATATACATATATATATACACACACATATATTTTTGATCAAAAAAATCACATCTCCACCGTTCAGTTTGTAGATCTATATGAGGAGATCACCTCTGCAAGTTTTCAAAAAATTTGGTAATCGTTAAGTAATTCAAAAGTTTGATTTATTTTTAATGATCTTGAACGGTCTAGGTTTGACTACGTATTAAGTTTTTTGTTTTCATCTTAGTCATCCAAACTCATTAAAAAATAGATCCAACTGTATGGGCCTATCCCTATAAATGAACCAAAATGGGGATACCTCAATGAAAGGGCCTTATATATATATATGTGTGTGTGTGTCACATACAAAACTTCTTAGTTGCGGACGTCCGTATTTATTCTTACGGTGTGGATTTCCACTTTACACTCACTTTTCAATCGAATTTTCACATCTCCACCGTCTAATATATAAATACTAATGTATAGATCATCTCTGCTAAATTTCAGCCAATTTGGTTATTATTAAGACACTCAAAATTTCAACTAATTCCATAATCATTTGGTCATTCAAATTGATGTAAACAATTGTAGGTCGTTAGATAAAATTAAAACGAATATTATGCTAATCAAATGGTTAAACGTTTTTCATTTTGGCTAATTTTTTGTAAGATTCATATGTGGGTAAGTAACTAGGGAATGTGTGGTTTTGATTGTCAAAATACATGCTAGAACTAAAAACATCCACACTTTAAGAGTTTAAGGAGGTTATCTCTATATTAGGGTGACAATATATATATATATATATATATATATATATATATATATATATATAAGTTCCTATCTAAAGCGAAACTTCGCTATGAAATTAAAGTGTGAAGTTCTTTATTTTGCTCAGTTTTTCGTCATATTTCCACATCTTCATCATTCAAATGATTGACACTAATGTATAGATCATTCATACAAAATTTCTTCAAGATTGATGATCATTTCGATACTGAATTAGATCAAATCAATGAACAGACCATAAATTTATCTAACCAGAACTGTTTGTGTAAATAACGATTACGAAAACTTAAATCATGATCAAATTAGATGAAACTTTACAAAAGTGATCTATGCATTAGGTTATACAAACTGAACGGTGAAGATGTGTAAATATGACGAAAAATAAGTCAAATAAGAAACTTCACATTTTAATTTTAAAGCAAAGCTTCGTTCTGGATAAGAACTGGTATATATATACACACATACACACATACATGACTCTTCCACTAAGGGATCTATTTTTCTGACATATATGAGGGATGTTGTATTACACAAACTTTTCGATTATATTTTTGAATATTCACCCGTTCAGTTGTTGGTCCTCATATATAGATCAACTAGTCTTCACATGCTGCCTCGCCTTTGAGGCTTGACATGTTGAAGAACATGATGAGAAAAGTCCCGCCAACTAATTAGGTTTAAGTCCATGTCACATATATTGTCACCCTAATATATGCTATGATGAAATCAAATGTCCGCTCAGATGTCTCTCTTGAAAAGGATTCATATATAAATTAAATATGTGTTGGCAAACTACACTGACCAGAAAATAATAATAAAAATTAAGAATTTACAAAGACGTAGGTACGATGTTGAGACTCCTCTGTAAGCCCTAACGACTTTTATACGACTTGTAGTTTACCGGCTTAATTCAGATTGAGGAGATACTCCTCTTCTTTGGATTAGTTGAATGGTAAATAATCAAACATTGATAAAAGGACCAATGGTAAAGCAGCATTAGTTCTTCAAAGAAAACAGAAAAAGCTCATTAAGAGAGAGAAAAAAGAAGTGTATATATATATATATGACCACTGAATGACGAAGCGATGAGGTAGACCGATTTCAATTTGGTAACCAACGCGGACCGTTTTATTGACTCCATCGCGCGTCCCAGCAGTGTGATTGAACTGCTAAACCAATCCCACTTTTGGACCTAGGAAATCAGCAAGCTAGGGTCAGGGTCAGTACGTAAAATAGAAATGATCATCGAATCATGTACGTAGAATATAATTGACAAGCACTAGCTTAGCTGAGAATGACATTGTAACATGTAAATCATATATGGCACACCACGCTTCCACTTATCATATTACTCTAAGTTATCATACAACTTTTTCTCTGGATTATTAGTATTCACAAATATTAATAGGGGAAGGTGATGAAGGTGGACCGAAATAACAACAATCCAGTCGATCCCTTCGGCCGTAATTTAACAACCTCGATCTACAATTTTCTTCGGTTGGGGTTGTTGATGACCTGGGAAGAAGTCCAACTAGGGGCTTGTCTGATTAACTCTCTACCTACTCATTATTGATTTGGGATAATATTAAGCCTCGCTCTTAAGTATGCTTGTTTCGTTTTTAATTGTGCAATTTTAAAATTCAAAGATGCTCTAGTTATCATTCAAAAATGTAAATGCAACTCGTTCTTAATTATGCATATCATATAGTTCACTTGTCTTTATAGAATTCAAATTTGCTGGCTATCAAAATGGAAAAGGTTGTCATTAGTATCATTCAAATGACTTGACTTGCTAATGAAGCCTATTATTACAGCTTAAATGTCGTCATATATATACTTCATGGAAGATCGATTAATTAGTTCATTAGCATTGTAGAATCCTTAATTTCCAGGCTAGAATTTAGCTTAAACAAGAAGCTTGTTGTTGAGTATAAAATAACGCAGGCAGGAATAATGATCGGGCGGGGAGACTTGTAAAAGGGTAGGTTAATCCGATCCTCTCTTTCTCCTGGCTCATCCCTTAATTATTTTGCATCACAACCAGGCCCGGATCTAAGATGAGGCCCAAGAGGAAGCCGTCTCAGGATCAAAATATTTAAGGTAAATGACATTCTACTACCATAGACAGTTGCAAAACACAGAAAAACTATCTTTTAACATATTTAAACAAATAAGGACATAAATTCAGCCCCACAGTGCATAGTCTCACGCCCTTTCAGCAATTTTTTTATGCAAAATACTTAAAAAAACTAATATTTTCTGAAATATATACAAAACTGCCACTACCTCAGATACCCTACTCTAGCTGTCGTTTCAATTCATCCCACTTCTCTGCCCTTTTGTCTCTCTCTCTCTCTCTGCTCCTTCCATGGCGGCCTTGGCTTTCTATTCGGCCCACGCCTCTTACACCATCTTCGCTCCCACTGACGCCTCCCTCTTCGCCCTCGACATGATCCAAACGGCGTCATCCTACAACGAAACGCTCCGCCTCCACTTCGTCCTTCTCCGCCTCTCCCTCTATGACCTCCAATCCATCTCCTCCGCTCCATCCTCCCCACTCACCTCCCCTACTTCGCCTTCCGCCTCACCACAGACCCCCTCCAAGTCACCGGAGTTGACGTCGCCTTGCCTGGCCTTTTCTACTCTCACTGTGTCGCCATCCACGGCCTCGTCTGAATCGTCAGCCTCAGCTTTGTCATTTTCGAGTACGGGGAGAGGCTAGGTTTAGGATTTGGAAGTGAAGGTGAGTCAATTGGTTCATTGGGTTCAGAAGGAAGAGCCATCGATACATTGTGTCTATTTGATTTGATTCGATAATGATCATGATTTTGTTTGGGAAACTTGTATTGATTTTAGGCAAATTGGAGTATTTGTTTCAAAAGATTTGATTTTTTTTTTGGGTTTTTAAGCACAATGGAAGTTATGCACATAAGGTGTTTGATGAAAGTTCTCAATGAGGTTGTTGTTATACAAAACCCTTTTATATGTTGATCATCTAATTGCTACTGGTTTGGTAATCATGATGTGGGTATAAATCCATTTTTGCACATTAGAATAACAATTTATAGACATGATAATCTGATGAAGTTTATATTAATATGTGTTAATTAAGCTATTGTTAATTGATTTCGTTAAATATCTGCTACTGTACTACAACACTAGTTGAGTCACTAAAAGCTTGCTACTACTCTACTGGTAATACCTTGTTACTCTGCATTTTGGAAATAGTTGCTAGTCTTGCTACCAACTAATTGAGCCACTAAAAATATGCTGCTGCATTTTTTTTTAAAACAACTGCTACTATATATATTAGCTGAGTCACTAAAAGTCTGCTACTACATTTACTGAAAATAGCTTTGCTACTGCAATTACTAGAAGTAGTTGCTACTATATCGATTGAGTCACTGAAAACCTGCTACTACATTTATTAGAAATAGTTGTTACTGCATTTACTGAAAGTAACTGCTACTACACTAGCTGAACCACTAAAAACCTGTTATTATTGTAAGTACTGAAAATAGCTGCTAACCTGCTAACCATTGAAAACATGCTACTGTACTTACTGAAGCTGATACTACATTATTTACACCACTAAAATTCTGCTACTACATCTGTTGGAAGTATAGTTTTTCAGCAAAACGTGCTACTACATTAGTTGAGCAACTATAAACCTGCTACTACTTCTAGTGGGATGTTAACCCCTGCTACTACTTTTTACTAGAATGTTAACCCCTACTACTTCTTCTAGTGAGATGTTAATCTCTGCTACTACTTTTTACTAGAATGTTAACCCCTACTACTACTTCTACTGAGATGTTAACCTATGATACTACTTCTACTGGAATGTTAACCCATGCTACTACTTCTACTGGAATGTTAACCCATACTACTACTTTTACTGAAATTAACTGCTACTACACTAAATTCTTGTCTGCTATTGTATTCCATTTATTGAAAAATCTCAAAATAAGAGCATTTTCTCTTTTAAAAGTATATTTAATTAGTGTAGGGTTAGTTTGGTAAATTAAATTATGACACATGACATGTAGAGAAAAGATTGTCCTTAATTGTTAAAAACTGTCCTTATTTGTTTAACAACAACATAAGTAGATTTATTTGTGTTTCAAATTCTTTTAAAGAATGTATATGTGATTTGCTAAAATATTTAAGCTAGGGCACCAAAAATTTTCTTTTAAGTATGTCTGTGTATAGAATTTCATAAGAAATTAAAAAATTAAAAACCCTAGCCTAAATTTTCTCCATATTTTTCCTTTCTCATGTCAGGCTAATCAACTGTCAGAGATTTCATAAATTTAGGGAATCTTCAAACTCCAGCCATCAATTCCTCATCGATAAACTTAAGAGTTGAAGCATTGGAAACAATATGTCTAGGAACTATAAAGATTTGGTTGTTCAAAGTGATTCATTCTCTCTAGATTCGTTGAATGATAATTTCAATCTCTAGCTCTCTGTCCTCTCACACTTTCAAGACTCCCCTCAATCTAGTTCTCTATATTCTAATCGATCTTTAACTCTCCAAGGAGGTATGTCGTATGTATCATCATAATTTGATGATGTTTGTAGTTTGTTCTGATTGCATAGTTTTCTGTTTTTTTTTTTGCATGATCATTAGAGGGCATCATTATTAAATCTCGTCTCAAGTTTTAAATTCTTAGGTCCGGCCCTGATCACAACAAAAGTTGAACTATGAGAAAATGATCTAACTAATTAGCTAAACCAATTCTAATTAATGCTTCAAACTTTATTATTAATGGATGGACCAATATATATCTTGGTTAGCGTTTATAAAAATGAAAAGGAAGCTATTGTTAATAATTCCCACCGATCGAGTTCCAATACGAGCTAGGCACAAGTCTATGATCGATGATGTCTATCTTCACCAACCAAGTTTCTTTTGAATATTGCAACCCTTACATTACATAATATAGAGACAAGTATGTCTTAGGATAATTAGATTAGCCTAATATATAGAGCGCACTACCACCCACGTACCTTCCAGCTCGTCTACCTCATCAACAAGTTGACCAGAGTTCCCTATATATGATCGTTTGGAGAGACAAGAATGCATGGCTTTGTTGAACCACAAATATTATTGATTCCGGTTCAACGGTTTCATTTATATAATTTCTGTTTTCCTTTGCATTTTGAACGACAGCAGAAGATTAATTATATGGCATTGTTACTCTAGTTCAACACCAATGAAGAAAGTTTACTGGTCAATTAATTTTATATCATCGTTTAATCACACATCGCCGGAGTGAAACCCAATTCTATTTTAATAACTAATCACACCGAAAGATTTAATATTTGTAATCTCTACTTATATATATATGGTAAAATTTCTTAATACTGGGTCATCATTAAAACAAAAAATAGATAGTCGTTATAAAGCTTCTAACTTGCTCCATAAGACTATTGAGAAATTCTTAGGTACCTAACTAGATGTACGTCTCTTAGGGAATTCTTAGGTACGTACCTATATGAATGTAAGACCTCACATTTACATAATTCGTTGTCATTAACTCATTATATATGGTTCAATTATCATTATTCAAGCATCTATGGATTTTATTTCGAAGCTTAAGGGTTCAGGTGGGATCATGCGTTTTTGTTTTCACGTTCGACTTGCCTACATATCAAACTAATGTCTTATGGGGAGGACCATGTATTATTTGAGAAATCTAGTAGAGTGATAGTCACTTGCATTCCAAAGAACTTGATGCGCTTTTGGATTGCGCTTTTAGGACTCCCGCTGAAACTTGAATGACCCAGTATCATCAAAAATGTTGCATCAGTTGTGGGAAGTGGGAACCAATGTGCGTACTAATAACGCCTGTTTGCAGCCACTCGACAAGTTCGTGTTCGAATTATTGAGGTTTAGGCTAAAATTTGAATGAGTCTCGGCTCACAACTACTTGTCTATTTGAATAATTTTTTTTGTTGAGAAAATAATAATTGTATTAATAGCAAACCAGATATTTACATCAATTATATATACTTGAGACAATCATTGTGGCATAATGTTAGTGTGCACGAAATGCAAAAAACACAAACGCGTATCTAACTAACCATGCGTTGCCTGATTACGTTTTTGTGAGCAATGAATACAAATAACTGAGGTGAAGACATGAAACTGAGTCTTAACCTTTTTCGATTACATGTGTAGAACACCGGTTACATGTCTATTTAAGGATAATAACGATAAAATATGTAATAGATGTTTCTGTCATTTGTTTTATTCTATAAAATCTATTGATTAGACTAAAAAAAATTCATATGATAAAAAGGTGAATTCATATCAAATCTATGTGACAAATTGGGAATCGCGGTGCATGGGCATATGGGGAGCCCGCATTATTTCGATCAATGAAATTCCAGAAGAAGTGGGTATGGCCGATTACTTATGAATAATTGTATTTTTCTTAGTGCCATGTGGTCACTTATTTTCTGATAATAAGAAATGTTCTCCCTCTTTGGCTATGTATAAATAACCACATGTTCGCTCCAAATGAGACGACTTCCCCTAGTCCTTCGCATCATCGCTTTCAAAATCTCTCTTTTTCGAAGTGAGACGTTTTTGTTCTAAGAGATAAAACCTTCAAATCTCCACCAACCCATTCATATTCCTTCCTCTATTTCCAAGAGAAATTAAGTAAGTGCCTTTTATGTTCATGTTCTTGACAAGAAATTTCAGAAACCGATAGCCATATACTTGTCTGCATTCTTATTAATCTCTCATCACCTCCCCTCTTTCATCTGTACACAAGCTCACATCACCTCCTCCTTTTGTTTACACATGTTCAGAAACCAAGTTTACCATTTCCAAATTCTTTCAACAAACTCTGAACAAAACCGAAATGTAATGAATGATTTCTAACCACCATTTGCATAAAACGTTTTGTTTCTTGAAACATACTCTAAAACTCAATCGTATCTGCAATCAAACAGAGACTTGAGCATTCTCTTAAGTAAATTCCTACCTCTCTTCCCTTTTCATGATCTGGGTAAGTCCCATTTTTGTCTAAGCTCACTTTCTATTCCAGGAAGGTGATCAAATGGACGGAACGGAGAGAGTGAAAGCAGGTCGAAGAAGCAGAAGCCGAACCCCGAGCTGGAGCTTGGAGGAAGTGTTTGTGAGTGCCACGCACTCTCAAAGAAGCAGTCGAGTGGAAGATGAAGAGGCTCTGACTTGGGCTGCCATTGAGAAACTGCCTACATATGATAGATTAAGAACCGGGATCATCCAGTCCATTGTGGAGAGCGAGTATCCTCAAAGGAAAAACAACAAAGTGGTGCACAAGGAAGTCGATGTTCTTAAGCTTGATGTAACCGACCGTCAAGATTTCATTGACAGGATCTTTAAGGTTGCAGAGGAGGACAATGAGAAGTTCTTAAAGAAGTTCAGAAGCAGAATTGATAAGTAAGTTCTTGTTTTTTCTTTTATCTTTACCAAAATATCGACTTTTATTTAGAACCATGCCATTAAAGACTCTTAGTCCTCTTTTGAAGAATATCGTGACCTTAACCATTATTGAGGGGTTCAATCACTCTCAAAGTAGTTCGAGCACTTCTTATCAAGAGTTCAGACGTAGTCTCCTAAAGATATTCCCCCAAATTCTTAGGATTTAAACCCATTCGATTAGTCTCTTACCCTTTGAAGTAACGCTCTGTTTCAAAAGAAATGCTAGAAGCTCATTTGGCCAAGTTTTCTCTACCCTGTAGCACATTTGATTAGCTACCTGATTGCTATGGTGCATTATTATAAACAGAAATCTCTTTCCCTTTAACTCTTCTTCACAATTGTGGTTAGTGTCCAAATGGAAGCTTAAGATGTAGAAAACAAGCTTAACTGCTTAGTCGTTATCTCGTCGAGGATCTTCGCAGGCATGGCAAGCAAGCCAATTATCGATCTTTACCATGAGCAGTGTTATTAATATATACTTGGCTAATAAATACGTATTGGTCTTGCTTGTTTTGTTTGCTCTATCTTGCAGAAACTTTGGATTTGTTGAACTATTGTATTTGTTTAGTCACTTTCTCATACCTCTCTCGTAATTTAAAGGCCATCAGTCTTTTTCAATGATTTATTAAGTGACAAACACATTTGGTTAAGCACAGAACTTTCCGGCAGCTACTTTGTTGTAAAGGGAATCAACTTTGTGGAGACTAAAGTAAACATTACTTGAATACTGTACACAGAATGGTACACATTAATCAACAATTAGTTAACTGATTTCTCTTGTTGTTGTGATTTTCAGGGTTGGGATTAGACTTCCCACGGTGGAAGTTAGGTTTGAACATTTGACGGTCGAAGCAGATTGCCATATTGGTAATAGAGCTCTTCCCACTCTCCCAAATGTTGCTAGGAACATTGTCGAATCAGCTCTTGGTTTGATTGGGATTGCAATGGCTAAAAGAACAAATCTAACAATTCTCAAGGATGCCACAGGCATTATCAAACCATCGAGGTATACTAAATGCGGTTCACAGTGAGTTGGATATCAAAAAATGGAACACTTGTGTAGTTATGTTGTCTAGAACTCAAAACTTTAAGATGCATTTTTGCATCGTGAAATTTTTATTGTTTAATTCATGGATGTTTAAAATTCAATTTTCTTCCATTATTTGATACATTGTCAAACAAAAAGGTGGTTTGAACCATTGGCCTGCTATTACAAATCACTTAAAAATTAGTGAATTACCAACTCAACTATGTGGTAGTTGATGGAGCACATACATAATATATAAGCTTATCTATATGACTATATGGGAGCTAGTTCCTAACTAAAGTTGCATTTTTATTTGTTCTCATAAGTTATTTCTTTTCCATAAAACAAATTTATGTTTTTAGAGAAAGTAATTGAATATATGATAAAAGTTGTTGTATATTTGTAGGATGGCTCTATTATTAGGTCCCCCATCGTCAGGGAAAACAACCCTTTTGTTAGCACTAGCTGGGAAGTTGGACCCTAGCTTGAAGGTCAGTCCCTTATCTTCTGGGTGTGCCAATTGCTTTGAGCATACATCTAATAATTCCCAAAAGACTGTTATCACTGTTAATTACTATTGAGAAATAACTCAAGTTTCTTTGTATGGAACAGGTTAAAGGAGATATCACATACAACGGGTATAGGTTGAATGAATTTGTACCACAGAAGACATCTGCATATATCAGCCAAAATGATGTTCATGTAGGAGAGATGACCGTCAAAGAAACCCTAGATTTTTCAGCAAGGTGCCAAGGGGTTGGTACTCGATATGGTAAGTGGCATGGTGAACCAAACCACAATTACTTGACCTATGTCTTTATATTTATAGAGAATTAATTGTGGTGATGAATTTGGTATACCTAAATTTAAGTTGTTCTTGGGACTATGTAGAACTTCTTTCTGAGCTTGCGAGAAGGGAAAAGGATGCTGGAATATTTCCTGAGGCAGAAGTTGACCTTTTCATGAAGGTAAGCTTAATTCAAACTTCTGCCCAATTGAAGCAGTACTAATCTCATTTTGTTCAAGTATTTTACATGTTCGTCTTCGGAAAATAGTATTTTACATGGTCGTCTTCGGAAAATAGTATTTTACATGTTTGATTGTCATATTTTATATTAACTGCATGTATTTATCTAAGCTTTCTGGTTTATTCAGGCTACTTCAATGGGAGGAGTTGAGAGCAATCTCATTACCGACTACACTCTCAGAGTAAGTCAATAAACCTGATCCCTGATCTCAAATGAAATCAATTTAGTTTCTGAGAAAGATAGTGGAAATTTTACGTGTCCATTTTTCTGATAATGTCCTCAATTCATATAATTCTGTTTTGAAGACTTCTCCAGAAAACCAGATCGACTATAATCTAAATGTACAGCTCACTACTCACTATCGTCACCATTCCATTCACAGATATGAAAATCCACATTGTCTTTTTGTCACCATTTTCTTCTCCTCACCAACTTTTGCAGAGTTCACTTTGCTGACTGCTGTCTGAAACCACCACTTTGCCTCTCTTTTTCTTTTTTCCTGCACTTGGTTGGTGGCCTACCCTTTTCTGAAAAAAAAAAAAAAAAACTTATATGAGCTAAATGACCATTCAAAATTACAAATGTCCCTTTCTTTTTCTGAGCTAATCCAGTTATATATCTAATGCATAGTTCTTAGAGTTTATGAGAGCATTCCAGCAATTCATATACAGTTTAATAGTAGTGAAAGCTGCTAGTGAAACAAATGTAGACGGTGCTGTTAAATCTATTAACTTCTGCGTCTCATCTTACAATTTAAGTTTGAATGGAACAGATTTTAGGGCTCGACATATGCAAGGATACCATTATTGGGAATGAAATGCTGAGAGGGATTTCTGGTGGCCAAAAGAAACGAGTAACCACAGGTCAATGCATTTCCAATCATGTGCTCACTTTATGTGCTAATGAGCTAAGCTGGTTCCAAGATAAAATTGTCATAGATAAGATTCCTAATGTCATATTGTCTCAAAAATAATTAAATCCCTAATTCCCTAAAGCGATTTTTGGTACAGTCTTGATGTCAAACCTGTGATTGGTTTGGGACTCGTCAAAGAAGCACCTATTTCAACCCAATTTTAGGAATTTCTCGACCCTTTTCAAGTTTGAAACCAATATTGTATCAAACATCTCTTTAGGGAAATTTATAAATTTAGTTACCTAAAAGGACCTGGCTAGTTATGGGACATCATATTATATCAAAGGGACAATACCTATACCGCTTCATTCCTTTTTTTTTTTTTTTCATAAGATCTAAACTTGGAACTTTCAAGTGAAGTTATGAAATTATTGTATGTATTCGTTTGTGTTTCTTGACAAGTCAATTTCCAATATCGAAATTCAGGTGAAATGATTGTGGGGCCTACAAAAACACTGTTCATGGATGAAATATCAACCGGTCTAGATAGCTCCACCACGTTTCAAATAGTGAAGTGCTTGCAGCAGATTGTGCACATAACTGAAGCTACCATCTTCATGTCGCTACTCCAACCTGCTCCTGAGACGTTTGATCTCTTTGATGATATCATCCTTTTATCAGAGGGTCAGATTGTCTACCAGGGACCGCGTGAGAACATAGTAGAGTTCTTTGAGAGTTGTGGATTTCGTTGCCCGGAGCGAAAGGGAACCGCTGATTTCTTGCAAGAGGTAACATCAGAACTTTACTAATGTACATTAGTATGTTACACATACATCTTAGCCATCTTAGGAACGCTAACATGAATAAAAACCGCTAGATATTAAGGCATACCAAAGTGCTGCTGATTAAATCCATCATGCCTAGATACTAATGGTCTTTGTCCAAATTTCCAGGTTACCTCCAGAAAAGACCAAGAGCAATATTGGGCGGACCGAAACAAGCCATACAGATACATATCAGTGACGGAATTCTCAAACCGATTTAAACGCTTCCATGTAGGCATGGGACTGGAAAATGAGCTATCAATCCCTTTTGATAAGTCCCAAGGCCACAGAGCTGCTCTAGTCTTTAAAAAATATTCAATATCCAAAATGGAACTTCTAAAGGCCAGTTGGGACAAGGAATGGCTACTCATAAAGAGGAACTCTTTTGTCTACATTTTTAAGACGGTCCAAATCATTATAGGGGCGTTGATAACCTCAACTGTGTTTTTGAAAACCCAAATGCACACCAGAAATGAAGAAGATGGAGCAGTATATCTTGGTGCACTAGTGTTTTCCATGATTATTAACACTTTCAACGGATTTGCTGAGCTCTCGATGACCATTGCAAGACTGCCCGTATTTTACAAGCATAGAGACCTTCTTTTCCACCCTGCTTGGACTTTCACTCTCCCAACTATCCTGCTCACTATACCTATATCCATTGTTGAATCCACTGTTTGGATGGTCATAACATATTACACTATCGGTTTTGCACCTGAAGCTAGCAGGTACCACATTCTCTTCTTGATTTCATTTCTGTAAATGTGTTCTTTTTCCAGATATCTTATGTAATAATCAGACTACTAATAATCTGGTTTACTGTTGATTAATATCTGATTAGTTATCATCTTTGATATTTTGTCTTTACCCTTTTTGGCTTTCCTTTTATCTTAGAGCCTTGAGGCCATGGTTTGTATGTTGTGTGCCCTTAAATAAACTGTCACAATTGCTATTTTGCAGGTTTTTCAAGCAACTAATGTTGGTATTTTTGATCCAACAAATGGCTGCTGGACTCTTCAGGCTAATTGCTGGAGTCTGCAGGACCATGATCATAGCAAACACTGGTGGGGCTCTCACTTTGCTCATGGTTTTCATGCTTGGAGGTTTCATACTTCCTAAAGGTTAGTATGAACTGATATTAAGTCCTCTTTTTAATGATGTCCAAACCAAACCAATATGAGAAATTTACTATGTACTTTACCAATGAGTTATGCTTCATCTGTGACAGGCGACATTCCAAAGTGGTGGCAGTGGGGTTACTGGGTTTCACCTCTGACCTATGGATTTAATGCAATTGCTGTAAATGAAATGTTTTCTCCAAGGTGGATGAACAAACTGGTATGATATGGTTAGCTTGTTGTTCCACTGACAAGATGGATTTATTTGACAAAAATGCTATAGCATCTGAAGTAAATTAACTTAATTGTGCGGCAGGCTTCAGATAATGTTACCAGATTAGGTGTGGCAGTGCTTCAAAACTTTGAAGTTTTCCCAGACAAAAACTGGTTTTGGATTGGCTCTGCAGCTCTGCTGGGGTTTGCAATCCTCTTCAACATCCTTTACACTTTATCTCTCATGCACCTCAGTCGTAAGACTCTACATTCTTTTGTCGAGTTGAGGATGGAATGGAATTCTTAGCTTGTGTCGTGACAACTTTTCATGCTTTTGTTTCAATAGCTCCCGGAAAATCACAAGCTATTATATCTGAAGAATTGGCCGAAGAAATGGAGGGAGACCAAGAAGAATCCAGGGAGGAGCCACGACTTAGAAGGCCCCAGTCAAAGAAAGATTCATTCTCTCGGTCATTATCATCTGCTGATGCAAACAATTCAAGTAAGAAGCAAGACACTACTCTCTTGTTTTTAATTGTGACCGCAAGTGTTCTTATTGGACCTAAAAATCTTTCAGGAGAAATGGCAATCCGGCGAATGAGCAGTCAATCTAATGGCGGTGGTCTAAGTAGGAATGCTGATTCTTCTCTTGAAGTAGCCAATGGGGTTGCACCCAAGAGAGGAATGGTTCTTCCTTTCACTCCTCTGGCAATGTCCTTTGATGATGTTAATTACTATGTGGACATGCCTCCTGTAATATTTCCTTCTCCTTTTTTCACCCTTTACTCTTCAATGGAAACATTATACTGAAGTCCACTTGTCCAACTTCACCACTTTCCTAACTTAGTTTAGTATTACAGGAAATGAAAGAAGAAGGAGTAACTGAGGACAGGCTGCAACTACTACGTGAAGTAACCGGTGCTTTTAGGCCTGGGGTCTTGACTGCACTAATGGGGATCAGCGGGGCTGGAAAGACAACTTTGATGGATGTACTAGCAGGAAGAAAGACTGGTGGTTACATCGAAGGCGATATTAGAATTTCCGGGTTCCCTAAGAAACAAGAAACCTTTGCAAGAATCTCTGGTTATTGTGAACAAACAGATATCCACTCACCCCAAGTCACTGTTAAAGAGTCGCTAATTTACTCGGCTTTCCTTAGGCTCCCTAAAGAAGTCAGCAAACAGGACAAGATGGTAAAAAATGACTTACAACACATCTCTCAATAATGTATGGATTTAAATGCTAACGTACGTTTTCTATGTTTCATTTTTTATTTTTCAGATTTTTGTAGAAGAGGTGATGGAATTGGTTGAGTTAGACAGTCTCAAGGATGCTCTAGTCGGACTACCTGGAATTACAGGGTTGTCGACCGAACAAAGAAAGAGGTTAACAATCGCAGTTGAGCTTGTTGCTAATCCCTCAATCATTTTCATGGATGAACCAACATCAGGTCTTGATGCAAGGGCAGCTGCAATTGTTATGAGGACTGTTAGAAATACGGTGGACACTGGGAGAACAGTTGTGTGCACAATTCACCAGCCTAGCATTGACATCTTTGAGGCATTTGATGAGCTTCTACTCCTGAAGAGAGGAGGACAAGTTATTTACTCAGGACCATTAGGCCGCAATTCTCACAAGATCATTGAATATTTTGGGGTATTCATTTGCCTAAACTTTTCTTTATCAATCTTACCTAGTAATTTTGTTAATGAATGCATAGTAATTAATTCCACACTTACTGACCTATGTCAGGCAATTCCTGGAGTGCATAAAATCAAAGAAAAGTATAATCCAGCCACATGGATGCTTGAGGCAAGCTCAGTAGGAACTGAGGTCAAGCTTGGAATGGACTTTGCTCAATACTACAAATCCTCTTCCTTGCACAAGTAATATACTAAATTACTAATAAGTAATCACTCTAAATTACTAATAAGTAATCACTTTCAGGCTCCAAAATCTAATTTAAATTCCTATGTCCAGGAGAAACAAAGCTTTAGTAAAGGAGCTAAGTACACCTCCACCGGGAGCAAAAGATCTCTATTTTGCTACTCAGTATTCTCAGTCATCATTTCAACAATTCAAATCATGTCTGTGGAAGCAGTGGTGGACTTATTGGAGGACTCCTGATTATAACCTTGTTAGATTCTTTTTCACTTTGGCTTCTGCTCTCATGCTTGGAACTATGTTCTGGAAAGTTGGTACTAAAAGGTATGACCTTATCTCTTCTTATAAAAAGTTCAAGCTTAAATTTGATACTTTTGGATGAAAAAAAAAATGCTCTTCAAGAGTAGTTGACATAGCACCAAGTTATTTAACTTTTCATAATCAGGGAAAGCACTTCTGATCTCACCATGATCATCGGGGCTATGTATGCTGCCGTGCTGTTCGTTGGAATTAACAACTGTGCCACAGTACAGCCAATTATCGCCACTGAAAGAACAGTATTCTATCGAGAAAGAGCTGCTGGGATGTACTCTGCATTACCTTATGCACTAGCACAGGTAATTAGTTGAGATTGGAAAAATATACATAGACATGCTGGAAATCTAGAATCTCTTGCAAGTGAGATATCCCCACCTTTAGATAGACATACTATTTATCCAATTGTCATAAACTTAAAATATATAACTGACTATGTTGTTATTTAAAATTTTGTCATTTGATTCAATTAAACTATTCAAAATGCAGGTTATCATTGAAATGCCATATGTGTTTCTTCAGACCACGTATTATACTCTGATAGTGTATGCCATGGTGAGCTTCCAATGGACAGCGGCAAAATTCTTCTGGTTCTTCTTTGTCAACTTCTTCTCATTCCTTTACTTCACATATTATGGAATGATGACTGTTTCCATTACCCCAAACCACCAAGTAGCATCCATATTCGCTGCAGCTTTCTATTCACTTTTCAACCTCTTCTCCGGTTTCTTCATACCAAGACCAGTAAGTTCTAATACTCCTAGCCTCTTTTACAAGTAGCTAGTTTTTGATATAATTATAAATGCATTTTCAAGGCTTCAAGCTAGTTGTAGTTGGGACTTGGGATGCTTCTCTAGGAAGTGCTTTGCTTATGTTCAGTAATATTTAGTACAACGTGTTGGAAGGGGTTTTGCTATGAGAGCATGATTACAGAACCACTTCTAGCTACTTTTTTGCCAAATGCTACCAAAAGGGCGCGTTTTTCATTGTCGCGCTTGGAGCAACGAATTTCAAAAATGTTAACTATGAACAGACATCTCTAATTTGGATGTTTGATCCGCCCATATAGGACTAGGAGGGTTTTACCCGTACTACCAGTATGTATTGACATTATGATTAACAAATGTCATATATGTTCCCTTTCTATGTATTGACACCAATACTTCACTTTAATTTTCAGAAAATACCGAAATGGTGGGTTTGGTATTACTGGATATGCCCAGTAGCATGGACAGTGTATGGATTGATTGTATCACAATATGGTGATATTTTGGACACCATTAAAGCACCTGGGATGACACCTGATCCGACTGTGAAATGGTATGTAGAACATCATTTTGGATACGATCCAAACTTCATGGGACCAGTGGCTGGAGTTCTGGTTGGCTTCACACTCTTCTTTGCTTTCATGTATGCCTACTGCATTAAAACACTCAACTTCCAGATCAGGTAGAAGAATTCTTGTCAGACGGATCGAGTTGGATTACTAGAAGTGAATAATAAATATAGGTGTAAATATATGTAAGAGTTTGAGTATATTGAAGGAGGCAATTCTGTAAGACTTGAATTGTTTCTCTAGGGAAGTGAGTGTATGAACTTACAAATGTCAGTGATTTTTAGAGATGTGATTATGATGTTTAGTCTATAGTTTGCATCTGAAATGTAAAGGTGGTAGCTTGTATTGTATCTGTACTGCCATCAAAGGAGAAAATTTTGTCTAATATATCCCAGTAATATAACTATAGCCCATATATATTCTGGTTCTCTCCAGATCTTCAATACTATTGGTTCTACAGCCTTTTTTTTAATACAAGGAATCAAAAGTTCAGATGTGATGACTTGATGTGAACTTGGAATGGCCTTCGTGGCTACCAGGCCTCATTGAAAATGATCGGTTGGTAAGGCTAAAATAGCCTCACAATTTAACCCTGTAAAAGATTGTAAAAGATTGTCAATTGTAGTATAAAAAAGCAAGTATCGTTCATTGTCAGAGATTGAGGGTATTTAATTTCACACATAAAAACAATGTCACAAAAGTGTCTACTGTTCCTAACAAACAGCAGACGAAAATACACTTAACTACTACTCAGAAAATTATGAAAATTTATAGACCTAAACGAGACACAGAGAAGAACATGCACACAAAATTTCAGGAGATTTGAAGTTCGTTTACTATATTAGATAAATCACGAAAAACAGAAGACTATAGAATATGAAAACTAGATTGAATTTTGTAGTTTGAGAAATAAGACAGAGAAGAGGTTAGGGATTTAGGAAATTCACCATCGAATTTGCTGCAAAACAAAGTCCACACAACTAAGATTCCAATTACAAAGTCATGAAAATGTTCAATCAAGAATAAACCGTGAACGCACTGCGTAAATTCTTACTACTCCCATAACTACTTGAGCAAGATGAACGCACCGTTATTAAGCCTTTAGAATAACTAATCAAAGTATAGACGTTATCCTATCAACAAATTATTTTAAGCATTAAGATCAATGGAAGTGATTGAACAAGTATGCAAAACTAGTGTGGAATGTCTACCTAGCATGCAAGTCTCTCTATTTGGTTTCACCTATTGTTCTATAAGTTTTACTATCTTGAATTAAGCCATATTAACCGTTTAAGATATTAAACAGCCTAATTCTAACACCACTCACAAATTCATAATGTTCTATGTATGCATCCATAAACATAAACAAGCAAGAGTTATCTATAAACCAAAACTAAACAGACAATCCATAACTAAGCAATTACGAAATCAAGGTTATAAAACAAAGTTTATTGCATAATTCGGGGCTTCAAACCTCTACCCCTAACTAAGATAAACTAGCTACACATTGTTGTAGAAATCACACAGAAAATAAATTTTGAAAGTTAAAGATTACAAAGGGAAGAAGAAAACTGTGAATGGAAGGAGTTGACGATGATCTTGGCGACTTCCCCTTGATGGAATTTTGTGAGATACAACAACGTGAAGGCTCTCTTGCCGTCTGACGGCTTAAAGTCGTTCTGGTATTATGATTTTGCCTTAAGTCGTCTCCAAGTCTTCAAAATTTCATTTTCAGATTATGTTTCCTTCTTTAACTAGGGTTAATGATTGAGCTATCTTTTAAATGTCTTCCACATATAATCTGGGCTTGGCTTTTGGGAAAATTATAGTACTGATGTCACTCTTTAAAATGCAACCCTCCCCCCAAAGAAAGCGTCGCAAAATCCAACCCAAACACTGCCTCGAATTTGACTGCTGCATAGCTTTCCCGAAACTGCTGATTTTCTGTCCAACTTCGACCATTCATAAATCCTAGATGCCATCACCTATTTGGATGATTCTTGAGTCCAAATTGATACATATGCTCCTCTAAAATCTGGGCAGTCACATTGGTGAAAATATTCTCGGAACCGCATGGAAATATGCCATGAAAACCAGAGAAAATAAGCAGAAACCAGTTTTCAGCGTTTTGTGTTTGCAGCTTCTGTTTTGATTAAGTGGTTCCATCCACATTCCTTGATATTTTTGACCATGTGAATGATCAAACTCCATCGTTGACATCTCTACTTCGTATTGGAAGCCTTACTTGCATCACTTGAACACATATTTGCATTATCTTGCTCCATGAAGTACCTAAGAAGATAACAAAGTTAAAACGATCTTTTTAAAAGAAAATAGCCAAGTTAAATGCAAAAGTTATACTATAAAATCGTCACATTTTATATTCCTGTCATCTGTTCAGTTGTGAAATTTCATAGTCTATTCTCATTGATTTTTAATTTTTTTGCTTTGAAGTGTATTTCATTGTTCAATTGCCTTCTTGAGAAATACACTTCAAGGAAATGCAATACCTTTTGTGAAAGAACTAACAAAAAAATTTTTGCTTCCATAAAAAGTTCCCTATAAAGCTATACTTCTGGAATCGAACCAATCAAGTTAACTGCCGGAAATACATGGAAAAGTTGGAGAGACTAGAGAGGCACCAATGGTGAGCCTAGGAGCCAAAACACAATCAGATTCCCTGTTTTAGAGATTTCTGAGAAAATAATGAATTAGAGTTGGATAATAGAAATTATGAAAAGTTTTGACTATGCTCTTCGATCTTGGATATATATTCCTACTTTAAAAACAGGTAGAAGAGTTCTTCTTAAATCGAGTTATATTTCAAAAGGCGACTCTATGATATTAAATTAAGGAGGCAGCTCTCCCAGCCATGAACTTGACGCTGTAATGTTTGTTCGCTAGCTTCTTGATATTCATCCGCAAGCTAAACTTTAATTTAATCTATATTTTTGAGACAAACACTATACATGAGATGTAAAGGTTCTAGCTTTTATTGTAGTACTAGTTCTTTTTAATAACATTGTAGTACTAGTATTTTTTATTTTTTATTTTGGATAGAAAATTGTAGTATTAGTTAACATCTTCATTCTATATAGGGAAAATTTTACGAACAGTAAATGACAAATTGTCTACTCCTAATTTTGGTGTTTCAAGTTTCAAAACAATTATAATGGTACATGAACTTGTAATCTCAACTAAAAATATGTACATACCGTTACATTTTCTGTCATTTAACGTATTTTTCATTAAATTTTAAGGAGCAAATCCGTCACTCCTTAATTTAGCAGTAATAAATTATTAAAATAAATTAATTAATTAATAATTAATGAGTAGAGAGAAATAAAAAAGAAAAAAAATATTGTTGTCTCTCTTTTTCTTTCCCCTCCCCCGGTTCAAACCCAGCATACACATAAATGATGATCAAGGTTGGATTGTAGGATGAAGTTAGAAAATGATTTGATTAAAAGTCTATGGGAATGGCACTGTTCATGACTTTGGTAATTGGACGTTTTTGCTCCCGGTTTGCGTTTTATTACATCTGTCATTAATGAGCATGCAATACCATTTCCCCCCTGTTTTATGTGGATTTCCCATTTTATCCCCGTTTTGTGGCGTGTGTGAGTCTTGGTGGTGTTAGGGTTCGTTTTTTTTTTTTTGTGTGGCGTGGCAGCTTTCTTGGCTTCCACGGAGGCTGCTTTTGCTTCCCATGCAACTGATGAGGCGCAAAAAATGTATATATTAGGCAATTAACATTGTTCATTTCTACGGTGAAATGACAATGATGCATTTTAATGCAATTTATTTACGAATCTACTATTGTGCTACCTATTAATACAAATTTATATACAAATGTGTTATTATTCTGATCAAAAATACGTTTGTATCATTGAAAATTTTGTTACTTATTTCATGTTATTTTTCATGTTTGACTTGGTTGTGGGTATAGGGTTGGAGGTGTCTATGGTGGGTTTTAGCAAGAGAAAAGCCATGGTATGGTGGTGAAATTAAAAAAAGATGGTAGAGACTATGGGGTTGATGGTGGATTTTGTGTAGGTGGCGGAATATGAGATGATAGAATTGGAGGTGAGTAGTAGACAAGGTGGTGGCATAGAAGATGTGAGATGGGAATCAAATATTGTTTATCATCAAGAAATCCTAGCCAGCAGCAACACGTGGGTGGTATCTCGCCATATATATGTCGAAAAAGTTTTTATTCTTATTTGCTCTCTCATCTTGGTTTTATATTCCTACTTTCTTTTGTTTTTTTTTCTTAGAAAGGTTAGAAAATCATTTTTCTTTCTATTTTTGTTTCTGCACCAATCCCGCGTGGGGTAAGCAGAAGCTGATGGTGGGTTATCCTCCTCCCGGCCTGCAATAACAAAGGGGACCGGGATGTTCCGGTCTTTCCTCCTCCGAAGCTTAAGTCAATATATTGATGAATAGAGTGAAGCACGCAGTTAATGATCATACCTGATAAGCTAGCGACCGAGCCATATATATGGCCAAGGGTGAGTTCCTTTCACTTGGAAACCGATGTGGGATAATGTCTCTGCTGCTATTTCAAATACCCAGCTCCCTTGTGTCTTCTGGAATCGCTCCCGGCCCAATGCTGCTACCGACATCGGGCCTGGCCCATCCTACACACGGAAGAAAACCCTAGGGTGGCCTCGGCTGTCTTGGTCGTGCGGGATGCTCGCTGGTATACGGGCTTGGGAGGTTGTTTTATGCACAACCGACTACAAATCCTCCCAAGTTCCCGTTCAAAAAACATCTTAAGTGGGGACTTTGCTAAAATAAACTCGTAGACCAGTGTACTATCTCAGATGGGTCCCACCATAGTCCCCCGAAGTCCGGACTCATGACGTGAGTTGAACGAGTCTTTACTTCTGGATACCTTCGCACATGACTGACATTACCGGGCGAGCTGTGGAGTCCGCTCTGCGCAAGGACTGAAATTGTCATGCGAGCTGGGGAGTTCGCTCCGCGCACAAAGACTATAATTGTCACGCGAGCTGAGGAGTTCGCTCCGCGCACAAAGACTATAATTGTCGCGATAGCTGAGGAGTTCGCATAGCGCACAAAGACTATAATTGTTGCATCCAGTGTTACTAGTCGAGTGACGGGGTGTTAATGTCATCCGTGGTTTATCAAGCCACTTGCTCCGTTTTTAAAGGGATGATATAGAATGTCTTTCGGTCGATTACGTATCTCGGTGGAATGCCAAGATATTAATTTGGGCGTAAACATTTTGTATATAAACTAAGTATACATAATTCAAAAACCTGCAGCAAAGCCGGGCCTAATTTCTAGTCATATCACTAACATAAGACTCCATTCACAAAATTTTCAAAGCTTTTATGAGAATTTCGATCCTTTATTCGTGTTATTTTCAATTTTGTTTTGTTTTGCTTCACTTCAAGGGCTCTCAACCTAGGACGTGTGCTGACCCTCTTGGATATTGTCGTTCTTCCAGTTGTATAAAAGTTGGTGAGCATTCAAGTGGCGTAGACGAGCAATTGTCATGGCCTGAATGGTGCATACGAGTGTAGAAAGACAGGTTGAGGTGGCCTGGGCAGGGGCGGAACTACCCTTAGGCTAGAAAGGGTCCGGACCCCTACCAACACTTGTTCATCTTTCTGTAATCAGTGCATATATATATATATATATATTAATATCTTGTGTTATTTGAACCCTCCCCAAATCAATGAAATAAAAAATTAAGGCATAATACTTTAAATTAATAGCACTTCATATATAATAACTACATCTAATTTATAGAAAGAAATGTACAGATGTTGCTTAAATTTAGTATATAATGTTAATTATTATTATTGATGTCTAATTTATTTGATTGATTTATTTTATAAAAATTAATAAGGTATGTATCTTGTGTGAACTCTTGTTTTATATATGGACCCCGTACAATTGAAATCCTGTCTCCGCCTGGCTGGCTGGGGTTGCATTAGAATTAGTGGCGCAGACGCCATCATCTGGCTTCTCTCTCTGCACTCTGTGTGTTGTACGTACACAGTAGTGAGTCAGTGACTCGTAACTTGGTTGGCCCAGGTCTCATTACTTGCTTTTGGTAGCGACAGCCGACGCGATCCACCTACCTCCACTTCTTTTTCGACTCATACCTCATTGGAATGCCATGTTGATCGAAGCCCTTATTGGTAGAATCCTTTTTAACACGTTGCCGCTTTTTCGCATGCCAGGGAGATTATTCAAATATTCCCAGGGAGATTATTCAAATATTCCACTGATGTTTGAAAGCTTGACTAAGGGAAAAAGAGAACTCATAACTCATAAGCAAGAAGATCAATGTGAAAGCTAGCTAGGGTTTACCAATTGGTGTGATTAGACACTTGAAACCGCCTTCCCCAATGAAAGTAAAGCAACCAAATGCAGCCTTCACCAGATAGATGTCATCGATGAATTCAGAATGCGAATACGCAATGCACAATGCAACTTAGGCAGAGCCTTCTGGGGGCCATTTCTCAATGGAAAGCGTGTTATTTTTGAAGCCAACAACAAGATGGATGATCGATGTGGGACCGTAAATAGTAATAATGTGTGCAATAATATCAAGGACTAAAATATATATAATATTCTTGATATTTTCTTGAAATTTTCATTTTTTACAAGCACCGATATTAATTTTCAGATATTTTCGATATTTTATATATATTTAGTTTACTTTTAGTCAAATATACAAATTTTAATAAAATTTCCATCAATAATCGATATTTTTTTGATATATTTATCAAGATTTCCTTTTTTTTGAATCACCGATATTACCATGATTATCGACATTTTAGTCATTCGATAGGAGGATGCCCAGCTGAATTGAAGATTGTGGTGTGTTCGTTTTGCTCTTCAGATGTCTTTGTTGTCCAGTAGGGGAATGGCAGCACTGGTTCAGTGGTAGGTAGAGGCGATGACCGACCTTCATGGGATGAGACCGATGGCCGGAGGCGAGGGTTTAGAGGCGAGATCGGGTGTTGATGTGCTCAGATCAGATTGGCATGCTCAGATCTGGTCAGGGGTAACCAGACCCGATCACAAGAGATGAAGAGTTTCGTGGTTACGTCGTCGTGCTAGGGTTAAAGGGGAGGAGGGTCGTTCAGCCTTTGTTCATGGCAGTGAGTTGGCGGCTGGAGGTGGAACTGCTAGGGTGTAACAATAAACTACCCAATAAAATATTTTATTGTTGTCTTAAATTCGTTGGAGCATATGAATAATTTAATTTTGGGGAATGAAGACTTTGCTGCAAATTTGGGGAATGAAAACTTTTTTTTCTTCTTCATCCCTATTTTACGGAATAGGATGTGGAAGCTGTTAGATCTAAAAATAACTCTATATTCCCCAAAATTGAGAATTTCAAGCAAATGGGGAAATTGTTAAAGATGCTATGATATGTGAATCTTTATTCATACTTTTAATACTTAACCATATATATTTGAGGAGAAATTTTGTACGACATTGATTAAAGTGAGGATAAATTTTCTCAAAGAAGGATCATAGTGAGGAGGGATATTCCCAAGGGTGATTCAAGTGGGAATGATGCATTTGAGGGAGTTTGAAGCGAGGAGAAATCTCGTTGATCAAGGGTGATTGAGGTGAAGGTATAAACACAAACCCTCTTATGATATATCTATTTCTAAGACACTAATAACTTTGAGGTCATGGGTTTAAACCTCACAACTTATGTAGGGTGTGTGAGTTATTAATAAAAAGTTAAAAAAAAATCTATTTCTAAGACACTAACATAACACAAAAAGTCAATAAATATCTCTAATAACTTTGAGGTCATGGGTTTAAACATCACAACATATGTAGGGTGTGTGAGTTATTAATAAAAAGTTAAAAAAAAAATCTATTTCTAAGACACTAACATAACACAAAAAGTCAATAAATATCTCTTATTTATGAAAATGTTCCAAATTTGTGGTTTACTGACTTGGCGCAAATCGTACTAAGCATGACCACAAATTTTTGTTCGTATAAACGCTGCGTGCTTTATTCCCTTCTACCATCCTGAGCTAACTTTCCATCCTGTAGATATTCAAAATTTAACATATCAGTTATGTAGTGACCTATTCTTCTTCAGGTTTGAGAGTTAAGTAGTCACCCATAACCTCAGACGAAACAAGTTAACCATAGTTCATTAAGTGGCCTAAAAAAGAAGAAGAAAACAAGATGGTGATTATGGAAGTAGGAGAGCAAGTTCTGGTATTGGAGCTATAGGAAAACATTATACACCAAGAGAAAGAGGCCAAGGAAGAATGTCAACGCATGAATATGATTTTTTATCCACTTTTGACTCATCTAGTGTGGGAGGAGGCAATGATGGACCATACACTTATGGCCAAAATCTGACAATGCCTTATTCAACTTATTCCATGTCTTACGGGGTGCAATTCAGTCTAAATCAAGTGATACGGCATGGTCACGGTCTGATGTACAATCTTTTAATGATTATGGTTATGGTCAAGGTCAAGCGCTGCTCAATCCTTACAACTTCTAATACGGAAATCCACAGTCAATCTCTCTTGACCCTTATGGTTGGCATGTAAGTCAATATATGTAAAACTACAAATGTGAGGTATCATTTAATGACTACTCTTCACAATATACTGAAGACTCTACACAAGAAACGATGAAGATAGTGAAAATTATGTACCTCATAGGTCTTCTATGTGGCTCTAAACCACTCATGTAATTCCATGTTGTATCATATGTATATAAGGCGTGATGGTCTAGCCTCCCTTTGGGTATCCAGCCATAAAAAAAAATTAGATGTATAAACTTTACAGTAAAAATTTAAGAATTATCATTGGTTCAGCACTTCAGCACGTAGTTATTCACCTTAAATAATTAAAACTCACTATGATTAATGTTTATTCAAGAGTTTTTTGTCAATTATAATAGATAATTGAGATAACAAACATCTCTCAAAGTTTCATTTAAAATTTTCATTTTTTCTACTAATTTTCGTCAATTTTTTTTTTCTGCAATCGATATTTCCTCGAAATTTCCATCGAAATATCCGTTTTTTGGACCATCGAAATTTCCACGAGCGGTGAAATTTTAGTCCTTGAATCATACTCAACTTCATCGGCCAACGACTATATATATATATGATATAATATGATATGATCGAATATATCTATCACAATTAACTGGCAACAGCAGTAATAGCAGGCTCTAATTCCATTGCGTCGACCGCCAACCTTGGCAACTAATCAAGAGTGTGGTCAAGTTTTTCACCTAGCTAAACAACTCATGGGTGAAGGATTTACATTATATATAGTGATTAACTGATTATACAATGCATGTATGCTAGCTAAGCTAGCTAGTTAGTGCATGCTAGTATTGCTAATCATTATTGGTTCGGGTTTTCTGAACTTTCAATAACACTTTGAGACCAACAAGAGAAAATAACTTTGAATATATAACACAATAGTAATTGGAGATCGATTCTGTATCCTCGTATCCATCTTCATCTCGATCTTATTCTTAATCATCAAAGAGCTAGCTAACTATACATTGTTAATTGTTCTTGTATTAGGTGATTTTGCAGTGACGGATTCAGAATTGAGAACTGGGGTGGGCTTGAATATTTTTTCTTCTAATTGATGTAAGTGTTAAAAAAAAAAGTTGACCGCAGTATCAATATTTAACTAAAATACGTTAGGTGTTTAGAATTACCATTTATTTGATTACTAGACAGAAAAATTTCTTCCAACCATATATTATAAAAGAGTTTGAGAAAAGATTTCAAGGCATGATCACCATGTTCGGGAGCCAGAACGTTTACTCAATCATTTCGTTATAGTTACTGGTTGATTAGATCGACTTTCCTTGTTCATTACCATAAATTAACGTGACATCGTTTAAAAGAGAGATATATTGTTCGATCATTTTAGTTTGAAAGCGACAATAATCTAAATATTGATTAGCACCCTTGACATCAAATCATTCATCCCCCTAGCTACTTAGCTAGCTTTTAAGACTGATATAATTAAGCAGTTGAAAGTCGTTCTCACTATTATCTCCTTAGCTTAAATGTGGCTCAACTTGAATATGCTATACCCTTTCACTAAAGCTAATTGACTGGTGCACCACCAAATATAGATTATAGTAACCAGTTGTATCGACACATTTTACATGCATGCTTGGTTTTGATGAGTGCAGTGATCCAACACCCACAAATGTTACTCAAAACGGAGACCCTCATCAACTGTGGTGAACGTGTGTGTATATATATACATATATATATATAATTATTGGAGGATTAAAAAAAAAAATGAAATGACTCCCGAACAAAGGCATGATCACCATGTTTTAAAAGTCTTGAACAGATTGGAATAAGTTGCACAAATCCGAACCAATTTGCAAACGTATCAGAAAGTTCAAACTAAGACTTAGCTCAATATTGCAAACCGATCCGACTTGTTAATTTTGATTATCATGCATGTTGTATCTTGTTGACCCATTGCATCCATATATATGAAAAAGTTTGGTTAACGTATCTAACGTACCTACAAGGATCATCACACTATGGCTTTTTATATACATGGCTTATTTTAGAAAGTATAGTAATATAAGCAATTGAACTTTCTTGATTTTTGACTTGTATACTATATATAGTTGTGAGTTATTACTTTACAAACACTCCAATAGATTATTTGTGAGGACGGATCATGTTCATGTTGTTCCCCTACTATCATTTATATATTTAAGTGACGTCCAATTTAATACTTTAACGATAACCAAATTAGCTGAAAATTTACAGAGATATAAAAGTCATGTGTCTAGATATTGGCTGGCTATGATAGAAAAATATGATCGGAAAGTGAGTCAAATTAAGGAAATATGTACCTTAGTTAAGGTAAAGAGATCCTTATTTGAAAAGACCTGCACTAAGCTATATATTTTCTGTGTTCTATGATATTATATATTTTTTTAAATATTCTTTATGTGTGTCTTGGCCTTATGTCATTAAGATATGTAGTTTGACTAGATCTATGTATTCATTATTCTTACCATATTGATATTGTGTAATTCCCTATATAAAGGGCTCATATCAATGAATAATATGATGATTTCTCTATTTTCTTGCTATCTCTCTTTTTCTCTACACTTTACTCTTAATCACGTTATCATGTACTTTGTTCTAACCCTAGAGTCAATAGCCTGCCATTTGTTTTCCAAACCCTAAAAAACAATTATTTCTCAAACCAAAAGTTCTCGCCCCTGCCTCGGCCGACGTTGTCGCTACTCCTAATTACCGCTTCCAGGCCGTCAGCTCCGCCTTCTTTTCTGGTTTCGCCGATCGAGTTTTAAATCAAGAAATCCGAGTTTTTCGAAGAAATTTAATAGTATTTTTTAAACTTTAAACTCTTCAAAGTTCAATAAACTCGGGGGAGATAAAATGTTTTATCCCCTTCTCCTTCTCCATTTTATGCTTGGGATTTTGTGAATGTAGGTACCAAAAATTCTGAAATTTTATTCGCAGGTCGAGAGTGTGTATGATCACTCTTGTTTCCTTGTCCGGGTTGTGTATGATCAACCCCGACCTTTCTCCAAATTATGTTTGATCAATCCGAAGCCTTTTTTTTTTAATTGTGTGATCAATTCGCAGCTTTTTCTGAATGAAAAACTATTAAAAACATTGTTTGTGACCCTCTATCGATTCTCATAACAGCTTGGTTTTGTATGTAAGAGTAATGTAACATTCTGCTTCTTTGAGTTTTAACGTATTCAATGCCTAAGGTGAATCTTCGTTTGGTATATGGGGAACCTTTTTATTGGAAAGGTTTAAACCACATGTTTTGACCCTCAAGCTAACAAGCCTAGATGTCGAGATTTCACATCTCATGCGCTCAAAGTATTTGACGCGCCACATCGACAAGCCTTCAACAATCTGTGCAAAAATAATAATGATCACAATGTACTGTGGAATGCACTCATGGAGCGTTTCTTGAAACGTTCATATAACTCTACTTGTTGAGTTATTAGTTAAGTGAATTGCTTACCACTTCAAAAGACTACATATTGTTGATGATCTTTTGTGGCATCATGATCCATAATCTTTAGCGGATTCGATCATCATCAAGTTCTCTAGATCCTCTAAGTTGGTTTGGAATTACCAACGAGACTTGATTTTGATCATTATGTTGTAAACGGGAATTGCATATACGCTAATGCGATAAACGTATTTGAGATTGTGCCATAATGTGGGGACAACAATATGGGTCATGGCAACGGTAGAAAACGCTATGCCGTTGTCTAGAAAAGAGGGAGAGGTGTCGCCGGCCCTATTGGCGATACTCCCGGTCTAGACACTAATATGTCAAAACTACTCATGTCAGCTTATGACAATGCAACCGTTATAGATCTCCGGATCACTGGTTCAAGATTGTCAAAATTCATCCTCAAATCCTGAATGCAAACAAAAAGGTACGGAAAATCAATATGAGGATAATAACGTCGTACTCATGATCGCGGATTTCAAAGATTCAGATCTTACTCTAGTTACCCATGACTTTGACGTCATCAGCTAGACATTGATTTTCTTTCCAAGCTATATGTAATAAGACGACATATCGATGTCCTTATATTACTCGAGACCTCGATGTACTCACATTAGCAATAATGAATGCCTTTAGAATTTTTTCGAAGTTATGAAAATATTCTCCTCTTATGGTTCGTATTGATTTACAAATAAGATGTACATTTTTACATTGTCCTTAGAAACATGGCATATTTACAATCTATATGGTTAGATTGTGTTGTTTTGGTCTCTTTCAAGTGAAGATGATGCACAGCCTTTGGATCCTCAAGGAGGATCGCCAACATGTTTACGGTTAAGTCTTCTACTCTATAGCGGATTTTTCATCATCAGTTGTTCAACTAGGCTCATTCAAGCTCAGTATGATGTCTTAGAATTGTCTAAAATTAAAGAGATAATGGTTTTAAGTGTGCCTTGCACTACTGACTCTTCACGGATATGTCTGGTCATACTGACTTGGAGTTACCAAAAGCTTTTGACTTTGAATCCCCCTACTCTATTAAACCAATTGTCTTCTTGCAAAAGACATGGAAGACTCATCAAAACCAGACAATTATCACCATGATCGAATCCTCTAGGTCTTTTAAGTTAGTTTATGTTCATGTCAGGGAGCTTTTGCTAACTAGTCATGGAATTTATGACATTGGAAAGATCAAAAGGACTTGATTTTGATCATATAGACATTATTTTGGCTTCGGCTTATGCCCACATGCCATCCGCAATCTTCCAAGCTTTACCAATGTCAAATCTGCGAAAAACAGCAATATGTCCCTTCTAGATAATCAACTTCATTTGAACTTTGTGAACAGCTTCGGACGAACCAGATAGTGAGCTTTATATCATTGTAAAGCTCTACAAGTCTAGTTTTCATAACTTTTTGCGGTTCATCCATATCTATTGTAACGAAGAAGTTATGACTATTTTAGTGACTAAAGGTCATTCTGTGCGGAAATTTTTATGCACTCTCATGATTGCAGCTTTTTGTAGCTTCTTTCAATCATCTAAATGGTTCAAGTAGAACTATTTACTCACCTATCTACTCCTTCTTGTAGATATGTCTCATAAAGACATTAAATGTTTCACATATAGTGGAATTATCAACAATATTCTAAGAAACCAACAACTATTTTTGGATTTTGTGTCTTTGTAAATATTATGCGACTACAATAATTGAATCATACCGGTCATTTAGAGACGCAATTTAGCTTAAATCTTGATGCCTCATGGCACCATGATCAACGTCACAGATGCCCTCTATGCATTGAGAGGCAGCCGAACCATGCTGAGCTTTAAAGACATTCATGCTAATAATTTTCATTTGAAAACACATTGTGAGAATGAATAAGAATTCTTTTGTGTATACCTTCTCATGAATGCAGACTGAAATGCATCTTAGAGAAATTTATGAGTCAATCTAGTGGACTGTATGTTACTATGATTCGAATATCAAATCACATGTTGTCACCACACATGACATTTAGGATACCGACTCATATAGGCTTTGGTTTGACCAAATCAGTCATCCTAGAAGAAACATAATGATCCAAATTTTAAGAATTTCTCATGGACATCCATTCTTCCGCTCAAAACGAAGACATTTGGGATCTAGCTTCTTCATGAAGCATGATGGTGACGCCATGGTTGTAAATGACGGCACTCGGGGGGCATTGACGTCACCCGAACATGACTCCAACTTCATGGAGGTCATCCGGTCAATTTTTCAAGCAATTGAGGTGCACCGGCATTCCCTCGATGTCACATTGGTCCCATGCAATGCTCATTCCTCGTTTTGAAAGCCTATTCTTTAGCTAAATTAGGAGTGAGACATTCTTATGTTAAATGACACAAAACTGAACATTCTATTCTTACATCAAACTATGTAGATAGATACAACCAACTTACGGACACCTTTTTATGCTTTATGATGTTGGTTAAAGTGTTAATACACTGATCACATGTTATGCTATTATCTACTGTTTATGCTGCTTATATTTCTATAGGCTCAATACTCATTCTTTAAAGAAGTTTATCGAGATATAAGCTGAAGTGTCTTGTACCCCATGTTCACACGCAATATGGTCTCACCGAGGTTACGACCAAGCAACTTTAGCATGTTGCTCAAACATTATTGATGCGCACCAATTTTTTAATTGCGTCTTGGGGCTATACAATATTTGCGTGTAGCTTTATTATTCATCTACTACCTACCATCATTGAATATTGTTGTATTACAGCTCGTGACTGTGTAGCAGGATTGACACAAAATTGTAATCCTTGAGCTCAAACAAGATTGAAACAGATCTCCAATCTTTGAGCTCGACTAGATGTTATTTCTAGGTGCCAAATCGCATTGCCACTGCGTACAATGATGGATCATTTGAGATGAATAAATACTTAGGTTGGTTGGATATGAACCTCCAACTATTTAATCAGCCTATGTAGAAACCTTGTCAGGAGATCTCTTTCACCACTATATTGCAGATTGTCACTTTGATGAGACAGTATTCCCGTCCTTAGGGGGAGATAAGAACACAAGTGTTCAAGTGGAACGACGTAAATTATCGTGGTTTTTACCCACTAAGTTTCATCTTGATCCCAAATTCTTAAAGTGTAAAGTGACGAGATCACATGCTGCAAATATGTCTACAATGATTAATGACGTCCTATTAAGAGGATATGGCGTGACCAAAAGAAGTTGGTCTTGGCGCCATCACCATAAATGGCAAAATTGGTGTCACAAGGCTATGTGGCTCCCCAAAAGGAGGGAGACCCTTAGGTTCGATACTTTCTTGCACTAGAAAGAAAGCGAGTTTGGCATAACCTGATCCGTTGATTAGTGATACTTAAATTAGTCTTATGAAGTCTAAATTGTGATTATCGTTGGGGGACGCCTCAATGTCAAATCCAATCCATATAGAGATTTCTACAAGTATTACACTAGTGTACATGAAGACGTGAGATAATGAGTCTACTATCTAACCATCCTTCGTGGATAGATATCAATTTAGTTAATTGATCTAATAGAAAGATGTGATCCAACATTAACAAAAAGATAAGTCCTTGGGCAGGTGATGCCGACACCGTAAGCTAAACCCTATCAACTATTTCTTTGTTAGATAGCGTAGTGAGAACAAGAGCTTAGACTCATCTTATGGTGCAAGGTCTCTCACTAACAGGCACTGGGATAGACTACGATGAGATATGGTATCGTAATGGATGTCATTACACTCCACTACTTTGTCTGTTTGGTAGTTTCTAAATAACTGAACATGCAACTTATGAATGTAGTCATAATAACATCTCTATGAGACCAGAGATATACATGAAGGTCTTAAATGACTTCATTCATCCGAATCAAGTGGCTCCAGACCACAGGAGCATGCATTTGCTAAAGATATTGGAACGCACATGGACTCTACTTGATTTGGAAGAGATATGGTGAATTATGCCATTACGTATTCATTCCGGATTTACATAGACTCTTGATTGAACAAGAGATGCCATTATGTATCAAAAACATCCGAAGTTAGAATGAAAAAGATCTTGGGAAGACACGGTCTCGATAAGGCACTCGATGACTGTATTGATGATGATTTTCTATCAATCGGCTTAGGCACTCTATAACTAGTGAGCCCTATATATACTCCCATGATTAGTCAAAGTCTTTACTCTAAAGAAAAATCCGTTGTTTTATCTAAAGAAAGATGACAAATATGTGGTAAGAGATGGAATTCTCATCTAAATACAATAAGGCATATCAATGTACTCAACCAATATGAAAGACATGATATCTCATTCGCTATGAAAAGTTGTAAAAGCTAAGTGTAGCTATGCACCCACGCAATGTCAATGTAATGGCAGTAACTCATTTTTCAATACTTAATGGTATGAAAACTTGAGGCTTATTCTATCCTTACATAAGAAAGACACATCAATAGCGAAATCAGAATCTGTCAAGTTTTGTAGGTCAACTTCTACGAGACCTACATGAAATATTACTCTCTAGAAAATGATGAAATTGGTACCATTGGAAAGGTTTTTGTGTCTACTTTTCAGGGACATCAACCATTTGATCATAGCTATCATATTGAGTGAGTTATGACCGTTTTCGTAATGTAGGACGAATCTGTCTGAGAATCTGATTTTGGCAAAACAATCAACTTTGACTGGACTTTGTGAACAGATCCTGACGAACCAGAATGTGTGTAATACACAGTTGGAAAGCTAACTGAGTCTAGTTTCCAAAACCGTTTACGGTTCGTTCATATGTATTTCCTAGAGGTAGTTACAGCTGTTCTAGTACCCAAAGGTCATGCTGTGCGAAAATCTGATTTCCTATACGAACTTATGTTTTGAGTTCATAAGCGGTCTTCTCCTCAAGATCTAAGTGTAAAAGATCATGTTTGAGAACAATATGGCATGATCTAGATAATCATTGCTCAATGTCACATTTGAAGACATGTTAAAGAGCATCGACATTCTAAGTTGTTGAAACTTCCGTAATTAGTAAGAATCAGGAAGAACCCTATGATTGATGTAAAGATCAGAGAGAGGTGCGAACTTCAGAGGGAGTTTAGCACATGCATACATGTCACTATCAAATGTGAAGGGTGCGTTGTACTCTTTTTCTCCTATGATCAAGGTTTAGTTTTTCTCGCACATGGTTTTTGTGACTTAACGAGGTTTGTGACGAGGCAACAAATCAGCACCATCGGCATATCAGCGCGCAACAAAAAAGGGAGTGTTCTATATCTTTCTAGTTATTCTTTATGTGTGTCTTGTCCTTATGCCATTAGGATATGTAGTTTGACTAGATCTATGTATTCATTATCCTTACCATATTGATATTGTATAATTTACTATATAAAAGACTTTTATCAATGAATAATATGATGATTTATGTATTATCTTGCTATCTCTCTTTTTCTCTACATTTTACCTTTAATCATTATGAGATTTATTCAATCATATTTCCTAAATCTATATGAGATTCATCGTACTACTTCCTATACAAGTATTTGCGCCGGACATTCCTATGTAAATGATAGTTTAATACCGATTGATAAATATATAGAAAATGTAAGTGACTAATTTGTAAAAATCAAGAGGATTTCATTACGTTTGGAAAAAAGATTACAATTGGAAGGATAGTATACAAGGATATATCAAGGTTACATGATCACCATGTTCAAAATCTTTCATTACTTATAGATGACAACTAAGTCTTTCTATTTTGTGTCTTGAAAGATTTTGAACCCCAAAATTATCAGGTACCCACATAATACTGCGATTCGCTCCCACCTACGCATTAACTTGCATGCCTACCTACTCATCATCTCAAGTGCATAATAAAACAAGGTACAACTATGAAGGATGATGTCAAGCAGTCAAGTTGAGTAGGACTCAAACAAGACAAGAAAACCAACCAAACATACTACACCATGCACCAAGTATTACAGAAAGAGGAAAGACATATAAAAGAATTCTACATGAAGACAAAGGGAAACAAGAGGGTGGGATTATCCCAACAATCTTGGGCAAATTTCTTATTATGCCAAAAAAATCTTGAAAGAGAAGGCTAAGCCATTACCTATGTGCATTTCCAACCCTCAAATCCAACTGATTGAGAGTTTTATGTGATGTTTACAATATAGACAAACCCCAAAGGTTATACCAAAGAAAAGTAGAATTCCAAACCCTACAGCTATGTCAATGTCCCGATGTCCCGTATAGAATACCCCCCCCCCCCCCCCCCCCCCCCCCCATGCATCTTACAATGAGCCTCACCCACACCATCACCCTTCCTCCTTTCACCATCTTGAAACCTTTTTAGATACTTCACATGAAATTTCCGTAAACTTGGTTTTCTAATTAATTTATTAAAACTGAAAAAATGATATTTATACATCCGATTTTACAGTCTACATTTTAGATATTTTTTTTTTTGAACATCACAACTGATACCATCATTTATTTCTTTTTTTTGAACAGTGCAAAAGATGCCATCATAAGGAAGGACGAAGGATCACATCCAAATTCCATCCTAGGCCGCAACATACCATGGTCCCGCGCCACATGTGAGCCTCTCTCTGTCAATTATACCCCAAATAAATTAAAGACAAAAATAATAGTGAAAGGGTATATAAGTAATCTGTGACAAATTCAGTTGCATACAATTAGGAGGAGGAGGAGGAGGAGGAGGAAAGGAAAGACTCCACCTTTTAAAAGCCCCTCTGCCTTCATCTCCAACTTCTCTGATCTCTCGTCAGCTTTCAGGTAGAGAGAGAGAGAGAGAGACTGAGAGAGGAGAGAGAATCAAGGGGAGTTTCTTAAGACTCAGTCAATCTCCTTCTCACTCTCTCTATATCTATCTCTCTCTCTCCTTTTTACTGTTTTTCTCTGCAGACACAGAGAGTTGTCACTAAAGACTCTCCCTTTCACATATGGACACCATGATCTCGCTGAATAGAAGCTGCTTCCTGGTAAACGTATACACCAAACCCATTTCTCAGATCACACTTTTCACTGAATTGTATTTCACAATCAAGAAAAAATTGCTTTTTTAATTTACATGTCTTCTGGTTTTCCCACATTGAAATCTTGAGTCTTTCTGGGTTCCTGATAGCCAATTTCTTGATACAAAGCAATTCGAATTCGGTGAATCCGATTTCCGTTTCTGGGTCTCATTATTTTTCATAAAGTTTCTTTTCATTTCTTGGCTGATTATTTGGAAAATGGGGTAGCTTTTTATTTTTTATTTAATTATTGTTGATATTTTTTTACAGGGAAATCCTGGCGTATGTGGGAATGGAAGCCCGTTCTCTCAGAAGAGGCGATCGGCGCCGCTGAGAGTGGTGGCGATGGGGACGAACGCCGCCAGGAAAGGTGAAAGAAATGGGAGCATGGTGATGGAGACGGCAGCAAAAGAAGATGTTGAGCTGAAATCTACCGTCCATGGTGGGGACAGAGACGTGTACGGTGAGGATACTGCCAGCGAGGACCAACCTGTTACACCTTGGTGTGTGTCTGTTGCAAGGTGTGTGCAAAGAGGAGTAGTATGCTTTACTTATAAAGATGCTAATAATATTGTCATTGGTATTATCGTCGTGTATATGTGTTCTTGCAATTTTGATTTCGATGACCTCTATGCCTGTGTTTCCTTTTTATTTTGTGGATGTCACATAATTAATTAACTTTTTTCTTTAAGTGAAATTGAACATATTGTGGGCTGGTTGCTGAGTTATCTATATATAACATGTATAATATGTTCTTGTGTGGTTAATATAGATATCCATTTGGTCCAGTGTTCTTGTACTTTTGATTAGTATATCCTGGATTAAGAATCGGTATCTGACATAAAAAATTTAACTGGATTCAAGGAAGACAGTAGTTGATGACCTTTTGGTTCATGCAGATTTTTTTTTTTTTTTGAGGTATAATCTGTTGATCATATATACTAGGTATCTGCATAACAAAGTAATACTCGTAGAACTGAAGCGCATGAAGAATCTTAAGATGCAACCATAGAAAAGAGTCTAATGCAAACCAAAGCTTCTCTACATTAGTTACTGTGGAATATAGTATAATTTGCTGGGGGAAAATGACGTGTTTATTTTGTCTACTATGACATACTCCATTTTTACGGATTTACATTTGCTCGGGATCAAACCTCAGAATAGGATAGGTATATGCTAAATGTCTGCATAATTTATGTTGACTACCTTCCTAAAAGAATGAAGACTAGTTACTATAAATACCAACTCTATTATTTCATTTTTGGTCCAGATTCGTGTTCTGCTTTATCTGCAGTTTGTAGTCATGTTGAAATTGAACAAAAAAAAAGGGATAGAAATTCTCTTTGTGATGATGTATTATTTGTACCTTTCTTACTATTTGTTTTGGTGTGTCAGTGGTTATAATTTGATAAGAGATCCACACCACAACAAAGGTCTTGCCTTCTCTGAAAAGGAAAGAGATGCCCACTACTTGCGTGGTCTTCTCCCCCCAGTTGTTATTTCTCAAGAACTTCAGGTCTTTTAACCGCTTATACTTGCTCGGAAAATTGACCTATACTTTTCATCTGTATTTTACATGATAATGGTAATCACTTACATGGGTACATCTTTACTGTTAATCTACTCAACAGGTGAAGAAAATGATAAACGCCATCCGCCAGTATCAAGTTCCGCTGCAGAAGTATATAGCCATGATGGATCTTCAGGTAACCATAATTCAAATAATTTTTGTTTTATTCTCTCATCCTTACTATTGATTTAATGAGGTTTACACTATTTCTATTGAATCATGATTTCAGGAAAGAAATCAGAAGCTATTTTACAAGCTTCTTATTGAGCATGTTGAGGAATTACTCCCAGTTGTTTATACTCCAACAGTCGGTGAAGCTTGCCAAAAATATGGAAGCATCTTCCAGCGTCCCCAGGGTCTATTCATAAGTTTGAAAGAAAAGTATGTTTACCTCCAATTCATTATGTTTTCCTAAGTCAATTCCAAGTTGTGTTGAAGCTAATTGCTGTTTCCTTTTTTGCATCTGTAAGGGGAAAGATTCTTGAAGTGTTGCGGAACTGGCCAGAGAAGAATATTCAAGTCATAGTTGTCACTGACGGAGAGCGTATCCTAGGGCTGGGGGATCTTGGCTGTCATGTATGTAATTCATATGAAATATCTTTGTCAAGTTTTGTTGATAACCAATATGAATTACCTAACCATCAATGTGAAACACCGCATTGCACCTCTCTCACCAAGTAGTCAATTGATAATGATATATGATATGATTTCAGGGGATGGGTATACCTGTTGGCAAACTTTCTCTATATACGGCACTTGGAGGAGTTCGTCCATCTGCCGTAAGTATCTACATAATGAACATAGAGCACATCAAATAACACAGCATCATTTATCTTTAATACCTATACTTACTGACCATATTTTCATTATTTTTTTTCTTTTTCAATTGGTTCAGTGCTTGCCTGTAACCATTGATGTGGGTACAAACAATGAGAATCTGCTGGATGATGAGTTCTACATAGGGCTCAGGCAAAAGAGGGCAACTGGGCAGGTTTATGATATGTTTCCTTTACTTGTTTGGTGTTCAAGTCATTTGAAACGAGTTATGTTGTTTGTTATGTTACTTAATAGGTTTTTTATCTTCTTTCTTTAGGAATACGCAGAACTCCTTCAAGAATTCATGACTGCTGTCAAGCAGAATTATGGAGAGAAAGTTCTTGTTCAGGTATTTGGTGATGAAAAATGTCAGCCTTCAATTACCTGGCATTATTGTTGAACTTTACAAATACATCTTTTGGACCTAACTTGGTTTTTCTTGCTCTGTAGTTTGAGGACTTTGCAAACCACAATGCTTTTGATCTTCTTTCAAAGTATGGCGCAACTCATCTTGTTTTTAATGATGACATTCAGGTAAGCTGCCGAGGATTTACAATAATGAAATCTGAGGTGAAGTACTTTAGAGAAGCTTATGTCTCATAATATTGATTTTATTCCAGGGGACAGCATCTGTGGTTCTTGCAGGACTTATATCATCTTTGAAGTTAGTAGGGGGATCCTTAGCTGATCACACATTTCTATTCCTTGGTGCTGGAGAGGTGAGGACATCTTAGGTTGCAGCCTGCAATTTCATTTCTTAAGTCATAAGGAATAACTTTGTGAATTCTTATTGATATAAAAGTGTGAATAATTTACTGGTTGGTTCTTTTATGGTTCGTCATCCAAAATAGTCAGTTATGATTTCTCTATGGGAGTTCCCTCACCTGTCTAATGACCATAAGTCCATAACTGATGTCCCTTTTGCTACTACAGTATTTTATTGCGTCTCATTTCTTGTTTCATGGTTCCAGGCTGGCACTGGCATTGCAGAGCTCATAGCCCTTGAAATATCTAAGCAGGTCATGATCTCCTCTTTGTTTATTTACTCTATAGAACAATAAACTTCCTTCTTGAAACAAAAAGTGGTATCAGAATAAATTTGGATGCATTTATAAAGTTCTCTGTTTTCATGCAGACAAATGCCCCAGTGGAAGAGACTCGCAAGAAGGTTTGGCTTGTGGACTCGAAGGTAGTGAGAGATAAACTAATTCTTTTCTGTCTGATGTGAACTGTAGTTTCTTTCCAGTTTTCATTTAGTAAGAAATTCATTTGCAGGGATTGATTGTCAGTTCCCGGTTGGAATCACTCCAACATTTTAAAAAGCCTTGGGCTCATGAACATGAACCAGTCACAACACTGGTCGATGCTGTTAATGTGAGAATCTCTCTGTCTCTCTCTCTCTCTCTCTCTCTCTAGACAACCAAACACTTGGAACAGATTGTTTTGGGTCACTAAAAGTTTTCGTCCTTCTTATTCAGGCAATCAAGCCAACAGTGTTGATTGGAACGTCAGGAGTAGGAAGAACATTTACTAAAAAAGTGGTTGAGGCTATGGCCACCTACAATGAGGTATACTATTCTCTATATATCTGTTTTTGGGTTGTTCTATGAGCATGAAGAGCAACCATACATGATGTAAAATGTCTGCATTTGTAGCAATGTTTTGGTCTAAAGCTTTCGACATCCTAAGCTTGTCAGCGTCCATTTATTGCCACCATTGTTTAACTTTTCTTAGTTATTATTATATATTGGAGAAATTGTATCTCCTTTAGAAGAGGGCTCACAATATTTTTATATGAACTTCTTTTAGAGACCCATTATCCTTGCTCTCTCCAACCCAACTTCACAATCTGAGTGTACTGCGGAAGAAGCATATACATGGACACAGGTAATGATGCATAGCTTAAAATTTTATCACTAAGTGCATACTTGATTGTCGGAGTGATTTGTTTTCTTTAATTGTTCTTACGCCCTTGATATTTTATTCAGGGTCGTGCCATTTACTGCAGTGGAAGCCCATTCCCACCAGTTGAATATGAGGGAAAGGTTTACACTCCTGGCCAGGTATTTACTGTTGATAGTTTAATGTCCTGAATTGACATTTCTTACAACATGAGGACTACATTTTTGGTCAGAAAGACCATTCGGACCATGTTGACAACTAATTTTTTTTTTCTTCAGTCGAATAATGCCTACATCTTTCCTGGATTTGGTCTCGGCTTATTGATGTCTGGTACTATTCGTGTTCATGATGACATGCTTCTGGCAGCCTGTAAGTAAACCAAAACATAATTTGCATCATCAATCTTTGTTTTGTAACATACTTTTAGAATTATAGATACCAGTGGAGACGGGAGAGTTTATTTTAGGCAGTATTTCATAGATTTAACTTATGTTTTTGTATTTCTTGTACTCTTTATTACCCTTGACATCATACCCATGTTTGTTCTTTGGAACAGCGGAAGCTTTGGCTTCACAGGTATCCCAGGAAGATTTTGACAAGGGACTTATATACCCTCCATTTACAAACATCAGAGAGATTTCAGCACATATTGCTGCTAAAGTAGCTGCTAAATCATATGAACTCGGTTAGTATTTATTCACTGGCTAGGCCATTAGTAGCTTTTATAGAACTGAATAAGCTTAGATTGTATGTAATGTTCATAATTGGGTTTTGTAGGTTTGGCTACGCGCCTCCCCCAGCCAAAGGATGTGTTCCATTATGCTGAAAGCTGTATGTACAGCCCTAACTACCGAAGTTTCAAGTGAAATCTTTGAAGCTTCTTTCCAGGATCTAAGAAGATATTCGAAGTTTCTTTTGTTTATTCGAAGTTTCTTCTTTCCAGGTTCACTAGAGTCAAATGAATCAGTCATTTTATATTTTATTTTTATTTTTTTTATCTTCAATTATTTATGGTTTTTGCCCTTCTCACTTCTGTAATGTAGCTCATATGGTAGATGAGAAGTGGGACGAGTGCAGGTAGTTGTTGGGTTAGGGGTCAAAATATAGTTTGGAAATGCTATGAACTCTCAAATTTTACGTGAAATAAACCTCAAGTTACCCTTCTTACATCATCTCCTGCGTTTTGTTCCTCACAAACAAAGACGTGTACCGCTTTAAGAGCCGGTTGAGAAATCCCAGAAGAAAACTGAAAGACTGGAAAATGTAGAGCATTGCCACAAATTCAACTTGCAGCAACATTTGACAAAGCCTGTGTGCGTGCAGCTTCTGTCTCATTCAATCTTTCTGATGTTCAGTTGCTATCATGCCATAGAAAGTTGCATCGTGGACTTTGAATTATAGTGTTAGCATTAGGTGGGATGATTTCATGAACTAAAAGGCAAAGAACAGAGATTGAAGAAAGTTAAGGAGCAGCACTGAAGATTAAGATCGGTAACAAAGGAGGAAAGCCAAAACTGAAGTGGGACTTCCTCCTGAAAGCAAAAGATCCATATGATCGGCTCCGATATTGGCTTGTGTGGTTGTCCAAACGCAGCTAATGTGATGAAATGAAGCAGCTAAGAATCTAATCCGCTTCATACAAGGAGAAAATCTTCAGCAGAATCTGGAAATAACACGGAATTGATGCCAGTTGTCAGAAGATACATAGATACTGGCAAGCTCCTAGAGTGAGTTAGGGAACTTTTACATGCATATTCGTTCATCTAAGGCTCCGTTTGGAGTGGCGTTCTTGGAGAAAAACTAAGCCAAAATTTTTGTTTGAAGTTCCTTACCGGGGAACAAAAATCATCTACATCATTTAGTCCAGTAGATTCCAATGTGCATATCCATTCCAAACCGAGACATAATTCTTTTTCTAGCCACAACAAACATGCACAACTGCACATTATCATGAGCAACAAAGCATGTTATGTATTCAAATCTTCGTTCTGATAAACCACCACAAAAGTCAGGCTCAGAGAGATTCCTGGAAGTTCATCTGCACCCTCCAAGATAACTTACTTAAGCCGCTACTTGATTATTCCTTTCATGTGGTAAAAGATCAAAGTGGTGACTCGATGTGTAACAAAATCAAAACATGAAGTCCCGCAAAGCCTGACTTTGAGCCCTATCTTTGTAGTTTAATTTAAAGTCTCCTTGTTTGAGTTTTAAACATATTATATATCCTGTGCTAGCATCACGTGTCCGTACAAATGGCCTTTAGTCTTTGTTCTCAGATAATATTATTCTTAACTTATGACTACAAATCAAACAATGAGTTGAGTTGCGTGTGATGGTTAATCAAATTATGTATCTGTCTAAATAATTCCTAGTCTTGCATTCTAAATTTAATTAAAATTTAATTTTATCCAACTCGTTGGAGTTTTCAAAATCATCCATCGTCATTTTAACAGTTTCGTGAACCAAATTTGGGTTGGAAGGTTCCCTACTTAAGCTCAACCACTATATCATTTTGAGTATTTATCCCAACTTATCGCTGTTTAGAGACTTGAATCCCTAACGTGGGTTATCGGTTTCAATCATGAAGCACCTCCATTTATCAAGTTTAATAGTAGGCGACTATAAAATGCTTGGTATCACATGATCAGGTGAATAGAATCGAGAATTATGGTCCTTTTAAGGCTAAAATTTCCAGCTTCATATTTACTATCTCCTTCGTAAAGTATGTAAATGACGAAATTTTACAAATAATACTTTAATTACAGGTCATTCATCACATTGATGTATCAACTTCAAAAACTATTAGATTAATACCCCAACATCAAAATTCGACCTATTATCAATACCTGCCGTCTTTAACAGTGTTAAGCTTTCATCTTATTTGAGATATTTCCGTCTCTTGCTGTTTTAGATATACTGGGTTTCTTCGTCTTTGAAGCAGACAACTACTCTCTCTCCTTCTCTCTTCCTCCTCTCACTCCTTTGTATCCCAAACAAATTTTAGTCTTACAAACTTATGGGTTTTTGCTTTGGTTTAAAACTTTAAATTACCAATTTGCTTGTTGGGTTTTTGTATGAAACATGGATGGTGAGGGATATGAGATTATTGTGTTGCATGGATAGTTAAAAATGCTTTCTGGCACAGATTGAGAGAGTTTTTGGATTTTTGGCACAGATGGAGCTAGAGAAAAAATCATACAGGCACAACCAAAGAAAAAGGAGAAAACGAAAAAACAAAATTGTTCTTGAAATAGTTTGCACAACGATAGACTTGACACTGTTATTGATGGAGAGTACGTTAATTGTATTGAGAGTAAATGTTAAGATATTGATATAAATTTTTTTAACTTTGGGACATCAAAATAATGAATAACCTTCAGTTCAGGTACTATTTATAAACTTTCCTCTATGTAAATTGTGTGAAAGGTCAGGGTACGTAAATTTGATTATCTTTCATGTAGAACCATGTTATTCATCTAAGCTCAAGTTGTGACAACAAAATATTTATCATGTCAGTAAATCTAACAGAAAGAATACTACTAGTTGTCATTTTTAACCAAATATGGTAAGACATTAATTTATACAGATAGAATATCTCATTAAAATAAATGCAATATTCAATAAGGAAAATCCTCCTCTATTACCCGTATTTGTGTTCGATACAAATTATTCATTATTTTTGATTGACTCGTTAATCTTCCTTATCCATCACTACCCTCAACCTTTCCAAAGGATATTCCAAAGTCGAAACAACAATTTGAGCACTCAATCCAAAACCCTCATTTTTCTCGCTCTCAAAAAAATCCCAACAAAAGAAATCCACCCCATAATTTCGAAAGCCAACACCAACCAAGATCCAGGAAATAGACTCCTCAGAAAGGAAACAACATTATCCCAACACAAAAGGACACATCCGTCATTCCACCCCCACCCGTGTCTTCCTCATCCTCCTCTTAATCCCCAAACCCACCGCTCTTCCCATTTTACCCCTCCTTCCCCCAAATAAAAACCTTCCCGGAAATTCAGAAATCCACACACACAATCCCTCTGTGATTCTCTTCCTCTCTTCTCTCCGAGTCCCGACCCGGGTGCCGAGTCACTCCGCCATGACTCGGCGCTGCTCCCACTGCAGCAACAACGGCCACAACTCCCGCACGTGCCCCTCGCGTGGCGGAGGACCCTCCTCTTTGTGCTCCTCCGGCAGCGGTGGCGTGAGGCTCTTCGGCGTTAAGCTGACGGATGGCTCCATCATCAAGAAGAGCGCAAGTATGGGGAACCTATCCACCATGGCTTCGCACTATCAATCCTCGTCTCCCAACCCGGACTCTCCGCCGCTCCACGACCCGGTTCACGTCCGCGACGGTTACTTGTCCGACGACCCGGCCCACGCCTCCTCCTCCGGTAATCGTCGTGGAGATCGTAAAAAAGGTTTTTCTTTTTCATTTTTTGTTTTGTTTTTCCCGATCATTAATTTGAGTTTCAGGAGCTTTTTATTTTTTCTGTGTGAATTGCTGTAGTTACGATTTTGGTGTTAATTGTGGTTGTGATTGAAAGATAAGATAAAGTAACAATTTTTATGAATTTTGTTGGATTAAATTATTGATAATTTTATTGGGAAGAGTATCTGTTCTCTTCATTGAAAACCTTCTCCTTCTGTTCGTCAAATTTGCTTCTGTGTTTTGATTTAGGGTAGATGACGCATTTTAGTTACGAGTAAATTGGGAATCATCGGTTTCGTTTACTTTTGAATTGGTGTAGGTCTTTGTTGGTATGCATTTGGCAACCCTTGGTTAGCTTTTAGAATATACTCTCTGGTGGGCACTGATAATTCTTTGTTATATGTATGTATGTGGTTTGGTAGTAAAGCAGTAAATTGGATTGAAACTTTAAGGCCTGATAGTTGCATTTTCTATACCATTAAACTAGAACATATCTGTGTTGGCTTTGGTTCTCAGGAGTCCCATGGACAGAAGAGGAGCATCGAATGTTCTTAATTGGTCTTCAGAAATTGGGGAAAGGAGACTGGCGTGGAATAGCGCGAAATTATGTAATCACAAGGACTCCTACACAGGTGGCAAGCCATGCCCAGAAGTATTTTATCCGGCAGAGTAATTCTAATAGAAGAAAGAGACGCTCAAGTCTCTTTGACATGGCCCCTGACATGGTTTGTCCTTCTTCTTGTTTTCTTTCCCCAACATGTTCCACACAACTGCGAGCAAACAATCAGACACAAATATGGGTTTCCATGCTGCCATTTACTTACACATGCCTATCTAAAACCAGAGTGTTTCTGAAAATATAAAAGGCACCTAATCTTTATATGACACCTTTCTAGTCTTTTGTGTGTGTAGCGATAAAGTGATGCGCTTTAGCTATGGTTCAAATGTGTTGGTCTTTGTCACAAAAAAATAAAATAAAATAAAATAAAATTCTTTCTTGACTAGCTAATCTGGTATCTGTTTGTCAGGCCATGGATTCACCTCACATGCCAGAAGAACAAGCTTTGCTGCCTTCTTGTCAGGAGGAAAGAGAATCTGAAGATTCAAATGCACTACCTTCATTAAATCTTTCCCTTGGTTCAGAATGCGGCAGACCTATGGAAAGTACACAAGAAGACAACATAGTTATTAAACCCGATAATCAGTCCGTAATGGGATTCAATGGGTACCCAAATGGTTACCCGCCAGTAGTTCCTGGTTTCATCCCAGCGTATGTGCCTTTTCCTTTTCCTGTATGGCCAAATGCAGGTCCTCTGATAATAGAAAGTGGAGGTGATGCTTCTCATTACCCGCAGGTCTTAAAGCCGGTTCCTATCCTTCCCATGGAACCTGTTAATGTTGATGCTCTAGTGGGTATGTCTCACCTCAATCTAGGAGAGGCCGAGACTCTCCAAAGCAATCCTTCCCCTCTCTCAATGACATCATTAGGGGAGCCATCAAGGCAGTCGGCATTTCACCCAAATGCTCCAGTCAGTGAACCAGACTTGAGCAAGGACAAGACCAGTGTCATCCAAGCAGAGTCTGAATCTGTGAACTGAGGGAAATGAAGCAGCATCTCTCTTTTTGTACAATCATATGGGAGTTCTCTAAGGCAGGTTGTTCTATTATTATTTTTTCGAATAGTCCCAATAATTATAAATAACATAGGGTAGGTATTTTTCCTTGGGTAAATTATTCTTTCTAACTGTAAACAACTAGAAGTTATCGTTATTGAATCAATTTGGTAGCAAAATGCATGTTGGCAATTCTTATTTTGAGGACTTCTGTGTTATCAACTTATCATTCCTGCTATTCAGGCAGTAAAATTGGAATAGGTTCATATGGTCTGAGTAATGAAGTATTGGAACTGGTGATTATATAACGAGGTCTCTTAGCTTTCTTCTTTGCTGAAATCACACGTGTTGCCCTTATTTGCTAAGAAGAGTGTTTGGAAATATGTTCGGGTTTGCCCCATATAACCCATAGCTCGAACCTGTCCTAGTACTGAAAGTTAGACCACAAGTCAACCTTGTTTCAGGGATTATGAACCCAAAGGGTGGTGTCATTAGAAGAGACGCCTTAAGGGAAAGGTTAAACTCTCATAGAAAAGGGTGAAAGCACAGGTCTGGTTTACGAGTTCCCTCCAGTAACATCTGTTTGTTTTCTGATGACAAAATTTTGCACAGGGAACCAAAATAGACTCCTATAATGTCTCTCTTGTCAAAAGCCAAGTCTACAGTTAAATCGTATGGAAGAGGAAGAACACGTACTCCCCCATTGCTTGTCATCATCCTTTTCATTAGTTTGCTTTATGCCTCTATGGATTCTTTTCTCTCCCAGTAACTCGGGAGGCGCTTTTCCTTCTTGGGAAAGGGATAGGAAGTGCTAGGGCGTTTTTGATCAGGAAGACAACTATGTCCGGAAGTAATTTGCTGACCACCATAGTTTATCCACCCTAATGGTTACCACATAATTTAATGTCATGTGTCATTTTTCCTAACCATGCTGACCACCCTAGTTTACCCACCCTAATGGTTACCACCTAATTTAATGTCATATGTCATTTTTCCTAACCATGGTTTGCGTTTTTTATCAGGAAGACAACTATGTCCGGAAGTAATTTGCTGATCACCCTAGTTTACCCACCCTAATGGTTACCACCTAATTTAATGTCATGTGTCATTTTTCCTAACCATGTCAAACCATGATTAATAATCTAGAGTTGTAATAAATAAATTTGGGGGACGGATCCGTGGCATCTAAAATTATAATCAGAATATCTCTATTAGATCTAAGAGTAATTAATGGTTGAGATAAGTCATAAAAAATTAAATCATTTTCTTTTCTGTTCTTTTTCTTTAAATCAATTTAGGATATTTTTTCCATCTTTCTATTAAATGCATAGTAAATGTCAGGATCTACCCCGAAACCCGAAGTAAGTCCTGCATGGACCACCTCCAAGGAAAATTTACCGAAGAATTCGGCAAACCTCCGTCGAAAATGGACAACCCTAATCCGGAAAATTAATGAACCACCTTTTTCAACCGAAATTAACCTCCTCCGCTACAACCCAATATCCAGAAAAGATTAAACAAAATCCCAACAGTAATCAGAGCCACTAAAAATAAAATAAAACAACGGAAGCTAACAATCTCCTAGTATATTAAACAGGTAACCTACTGGCGAAATGTAGCAAAAAGATGGGTGATTATGCCTCGACGTCTCCTTCCAGCCCCACTCGAACGCTGCAGACTGGGCATTTTAAAAACGAAATGTCCAGGGGAAAAATATTCAATTACGTCAGAGTGAGTGGATAAAAGCAATTTCGACAACAAATAAATATTTCCCCAAAAATACTTTCAAAGAAAACGTTTTATCAGCGACAGCATAAAAGGTTAACTCGAAAATTCTGAACTGGTGTCTAGCCTCGCTAGACTCCTAAACTTTAAGAAATGGCCTCTCAGGCTAGGAAATTATATATATCAGTATATATTTACACTCGCCTATTCTTTGTACGATATCTATGAATAAACTTGAAAAAAATAGATATCATACAAAGCTACGACGCTGGCGTCTAACACTCACGTCACCCCATACTGGAATTGTACCTCAGTATGGAGGAATCGCCCAAGTGGGTATATATACGTGCTGACTCTTTGTACGAATTCTAGAATGAATACGAAAATAGAAAGTCGTACAAGGCTACGACGCTGGCGTCTAACGCTCACGTCACCCCGTAATGGAATTGTACCTCAGTATGAGGGGAAATCACGTATAGCTAGCTAGCTAGAATTTAATTATATACATACTATTCTCATAATCCTCAATATATGAGTATAATCACCGAAATTCTCAATTTCGGGAAATTTCCAACAACAGAAAATTATTCAGCAATAAAGCATTTCAAACACATTATTTAAAACAAAGGTCCACTCACAGATTAGGTCTAAGCCTGAAGTCGGTCAGAGGTCTCTTCCGCTCGAGCCTCCTCGTGTCCTGTTCCAAAGACATAAATAAATCCTTAAATTAAACATCGACGCTTAAAAAAATAGGCATAATTAAATATGAGCTTCGCGCGCTCAACCAAGCCTATCGTCCCAAATCTTAATTTCACTACTAACCATAAATCTCCACAAAAAATACCGACATCCTCAAAACACATTCCACCAAAAATAATCCAATGGCTGGATTCTAACTTAATAATCAGCAAAAAATACCAAACTTCAAAAATTCTCAAACCTATCCAAAACTCCTCAAAAAATTCTAAAACTCATTCCAATAAACTCAACTTATTTTTCCCCACTAAAAACACTTTCAGCGGCGGTCGGCGGCTAGCTCCGGTGACCTCCAATGCTCACCAAATTTCGACAGCACCTTCCTCTCAACCTCCTCTACAACTTTCCTAACTAGCACAAAACACAATTCCAAGCCTAACTATGCTAATCAAACGAAAACACACAGAAAGCCCTAGAATTTCCTTTACCGATTTCTCCTTACCTAGCTCAAGATGGAGGGAGCTCTTTGGAGGGATGAAAGCACGGGAGGAGGGCTTTCTTTTGAGCCAAGGATCACCGGCTATGACGGCCGGATGAGGGAGTTCCGATGACGGGAACACTTGGACAGCCGGGACTTTCGGGTGGCTTCTCTCCCTCACTGCGGCGTTCAATGTTCTAAAAGGCGCTAGGCGCTAGGCGGGCGATGACCCGTAGCCTAGAGCCTGGATAGCCTAGGCGGGACTAGGCGATGGACTAGACGATCTACTTTTTATATATTTTTAATTAATAAAAATAAATTATATAATATTTAAAAATGGTTTTAATATGATAAATTAGAAAAAATTTAACATAACCTTACTCTAAAAATGAGCAAACCAACCTGTAAATTTAGAATATCATCATAATCAAACTAATCAACAATGTTCAACATAGCTAATGATCAAATATTCAACACAACCATCATCACAATTCACAATTCACAAGTTCACAACATTAATCAAATGCAAACTAGTAAATTGTCTCAAGCATTCAAGTCTAGAATTTAATGCATAATTCAACATAGCCAATGTAACCAAAATAACATGCAAACCTAAGAACCACTTCTTCTTCTTCTCCATAGAGATGTTAACAGAATGCAGTAATGCAGCAATGCAGCAACCTATCTGCAATCACACAGAATGCAGAATGCAGTAATGCAGCAATCACACATAACAAACTCAAGCTAACAGAAACATATCTGCAATCAGCCAATCACACAGAACAAACTTAAGCTAACAGAAAGCTATCTGCAATCAGTCAATCACACAGAACAAACTCAAGCTAACAGAAAGCTATCTGCAATCACATCAATACAAATCAATTTCACAGAACAGAGTTTACTAGTACAGAAATTTCCAGTACAAATCTTGAAGTCAGTGAAAAGAACTCAAACCAAACCTAGATTCATCAGAAATGCCAAGAAAGAAGAAAGATGACTCGATCCTCTGTAAATTTCTCTTGGAATTCCTGAAACTCAACTAAGAATCCACAAAATCAAACGAAACAGAAGAGAAATCTACGTATTAAGCATTTAAGCTTATTCAAGCAAAGATCGTAGGAAGTGATAGAACACAAAACATTGTTTCACAGAACACAGCCAACATCGAAGGAACTACCTCGCTGTTCTCAATCAAATTCATAATCACAGGCTGTCGAAGAAACAAAATCAAAGGCCAGAAATGTCGAAGAGTGAGAAAGTGAGAAGTACCTGATGTCGAACAGTCGAAGACGGTTGCGGCGCTGGTCACGGGGGAAGTAGTTGATGTCGAAGACGAGAGTGGTTGGAGGTGGGGACGCAGGCGGCGACCTTGACGGTGGCGGGGCGGAGGCAGAACCGCAGAGGCAGAGAACTTTAGGTTTACAAATGAAGGGGCGAACAAAATGCAGACTGAAACGACTCGCGTTTCAATTTGGGTTTTCTCGCCTCGCCTCACCCGCGCCTCGCCTCACCCTCGCCTCCCTCGCCTCGCTCGCCTCGTCGTCGCCTGGACGGTCACTGGGCGATGAATCGCCTGGGTGCAACGACTTGCCCAAAATCGAGGCGGCTTGGCTCCGCCTATAGCCTAGGCGGCCCCTAGGCGGGGCTAGGCGGCGCCTTTTAGAACACTGGCGGTGTTAGAGAGGCTGCCACCGGTCTAGAATGGAAGCTGGGTTGGAGGCCGACAGATTGAGACCGGCGTGGAGGTGTGGGGCGGCTAGACGGCTGTGGGCTGGCGACCGAAAGTCCGGCAGCAGAGGGAGAGGGAGAGAGAATCGGGGAAGGAGAAAGAGAAGGGGGAGGGAGAAGAAAAGAAATTGGGCCTAGCCCAAACCGGATCCAACACCATAAATATAAACCCACTCCAAAATTCAACACCCCAAAAATAATATCCCAATTAAAATTACCTTTTACTAGCAAAAATTACCATATTTATCGTCCTCACAATTTCTTCCTTCGAATAAATCCTACGAAATAATCGTCCCCCACAACCTCTCTGGGGACCAATTAAATTATATGCTTAATGACGAACACGGTAAAACTCTTATTTACTCCCTTCTAGCAAATAAGGTAAAATTTAAGGGTCGGGGCGTGACAAATCTCCCTTCCTTATATAAATTTCGTCCTTGAAATTTGCATACCTACTAAACAAAGTGGAAAGGAAACTGCTGTCTCATTTGCTTCTCTGACTCCCAAGTAGCTTCCTCTACTTGGTGGCTTCTCCAAAGCACTTTAACAAGCGGGATTGTCTTGTTCCTAAGCACTTGCTCCTTTCGGTCAAGAATCTGAACCGGCTCCTCTTCATAGGACAAATCCTTAATTCTGCAAACTAATCGGCTACTCTTCAAGCACATGAGATGGATCAGCAATATACTTGCGAAGCATGGATACATGAAACACGTTATGTATCCTAGACAACTCCGGAGGCAAAACTAACCGATAGGCCAGAGAGCCAACTCGCTCTATTATCTCATAAGACCCAATATACCTCGGACTAAGCTTCCCACGCTTACCAAAACGTACTACCCATTTTCAAGGAGATAGTTTCAGGAACATCCAATCACCCACTTGAAACTCAAGGTTCTTCCTGCGGACATCTGCGTAATTCTTTTGCCTACTCTGAGCGGCCTTGAGTCTATCTCTGACCACCTTGATCTTCTCATTTGTGTCACATGGATAATCTCAGGACCACAAAGTTCTCTTTCTCCAACTTCATTCCAACATAAAGACGTACAACACTCCCATAAAGTGCCTCAAAGAGGGCCATACCAATACTCGAATAGAGGCTGTTATTATAGGCAAACTCCATCAAAGAAAGATTTGTATCCCAACTTCCCCTGAACTGCAAGGCACAAGCTCTCAACATATCCTCCAAAGTTTGGATAGTCCTCTTTGATTGCCCATCAGTCTGAGGATAAAAAGTAGTATTGAAATGTAGTCGGGTACCTAAAGCTGCCTGAAGAGCTCCATAAAATTTAGAAGCAAATCTAGGATCCCAATCTGACACTATAGATTCAGGTACGCTATGAAGTCTCACAATCTCACTCACATACAGCTTAGCCAATTTATCCAATGAATACTTCTTTCCCACCGGCAAGAAATGAGCAGATTTGGTGAGTCTATCCACAATCACCCAAATCCCGTCATGCCCTTCACGGATACTAGGTAAACTGAAGACAAAATCCATGGTGATGTGGTCCCACTTCCATACTGGAATAGGCAACGGCTCAAGCAACCCTGAAGGATTCTGCCTTTCAGCTTTCACCTGCTGACAAATCAGACACCTACTCACAAAAGCTGCAATTTCCCTCTTCATATTTGGCCACCAATAATAATCCATCAAAGTCTGATACATCTTTGTACTCTCCGGGTGAGCAGCATATGTGGAACTATAAGCTTCCTCTATTATCTCATTCTTTAACTCTTCGTTCTTCTTTAGCACACAAAGCCTATTTTTGAACAACAATGTTCCATCTCTTTTTACCGAAAAATCCACGGCAACTCCATTCACTGCTCTTTCCATCAACCGAACTATGGAAGGATCATTATAATGCGCTTCCCGCACTTTTTCAATCAAAACTGGCCTCACATGGAAACTAGCTACCAAGGCACCCACTTCATCCACCACTAAATCCACCCATGTAGCTCGCAACTCACAAAAAAGTGAAACTCAGACCATCCTCAAGTGAAACAAAGACACTGATGGATTGCGACTAAGAGCATCAACTACCACATTAGCCTTTCATGGATGATACTCAATAGTGCAATCATAATCACTGATCAACTCCATCCACCTTCTTTGCCTCATATTTAACTCCCTTTGTGTGAACACATACCGAACACTCTTGTGATCGATAAAAATCTGACACTTAGCTCCATAAAGATAGTGTCTCGACAACTTGAGAGTAAAAACTACTGCTGCAAGCTCTAAATCATGAGTGAGATAATTCACCTCATGCGGCTTCAATTGCCTAGAAGCATAGGCAATCACTCAATCATGTTGCATCGAAACCCCACCTAGACCTCGTCTAGAAATATCAACAAAAACCACATACTCCCCGCTATCATCCGGAATTGCCAACACATGAGCACTAGTTAAGCGATTCTTTAATTCTTGAAAACTTTGCTCACACTAATCTGACCATTCAAACTTAACTCCCACTACCAGAAAATAGATCTTGGGCGACGAAATGAAAAAAACCGGGCGACGATTTTTTTTTCGTCGCCTAAGAGAAAACTTGGCCGACGAAAAAAAAAATCGTCGCCCAAGGAAAAAAAATCATCGCCTAAAGTTCAACTTTAGGCGACGAAAATAAAATCGTCGCCTAAGGCTAAATTTCGTCGCCTAATATAGAAACTAGGGCGACGAAACAATTTTTCGTCGCCTAAGATATTTATATCGTCGCCTAAGTTTTTTTAATCCTTAGGCGACGAAACTCAAATATATCGTCGCCTAAGTATTTTATTTTTTTATTTTTACTTGGCCGACGAATTACCCTACTTTCGTCGGCCAAGAGTAATCCGAATAATTAAAATAAATAAAACACATTTAAATTTCATTGTACAGGACTTTTTATTTTTACTCTTGGGCGACGAATTTAACAAATATCGTCGCCCAAGTATTATCTTGGCCGACGAATTACCCTACTTTCGTCGGCCAAGAGTAATCCGAATAATTAAAATAAATAAAGCACATTTAAATTGTAAGGTAATGTTTTTTATTTTTATAGCCCCGTAAGCGTCTCATCGATTGGAAACTATTCTCAGTTGAAGGTCCGGCCAGATTACGTGATTTGGAGGGTCGAATAGCCGTTTCCGTCTGTTTAGGGGTTTGACCGCGCCGATTGACCGGACGGATCGAGCCCTTGTCGTTGTCCGATGGAGCTGAATTTTTGCCCACCCACGTAATTCGTTATGCCGGTCATTTCTGGCATTTCGGTTTTTAGTTCCTTTTCTCCGATCACCAAACTCATGTTATATGTACTAATGTTGTATAACTTTTTTATACAAGTGTTGAGTTTAAGTTTCGTTTTGAAGACAACGTATACGTAGAGGCCTCAAACGCAAAAAAGTCGTGAAATAAGATATGACCGGAAAAGTGAAATACGTTAACCCGTGAAAAATGAAGATATTCCGGTAAAATTTTGGTGCCGGTTGTTCCGGTCAACGAATTTCTCTTATTTATACCTAGTGGTAGCCCTATCCCGGGTACAGGATTTTTTACCAAATTTTTATAGCCCCGTAAGCGTCACGTCGATTGGAAATTATTATCAGTTGAAGGTCTGGCCAGATTACGTGATTTGGAGGGTCGAATAGCCGTTTCCGTCAGTTTAGGGGTTTGACCGCGCCGATTGACCGGACGGATTGAGCCCTTGTCGTTGTCTGATGGAGCTGAATTTTTTCCCACCCACGTAATTTGTTATTTTGGTCATATCTAACGGTCGGTTTTCAGTTCCTCTTCTCCGATCACCAAAATCACTATATTCTGAATTTTATGATAGAACTCTTGCCCGACGATTTTCTTTATCTTGGGCGACGAGATTTATAGTGAAGAACATCGTCGCCCAAGTATAGTATCTTAGGCGACGACGTCAAAAATTGTCGGCCAAGATAACTTTTGGGCGACGATTTTCTTTATCTTGGGCGACGAGATTTATAGTAAAGAAAATCGTCGGCCAAGATAACTCTTGGGCGACGATTTTAGAAGTTCGTCGCCCAAGATTATCTTGGCCGACGATTTTGGAAAAACAGGGCGACGATTTTTGTAAAATCGTCGCCCAAGAACGCGATTATAAAAGGCAGAGATTCGGAACCAACACCCAATATTTCCGATCTCTCTCAATCAAACTAAAATTATTAGCACAGGCAATGACATTGGGTCCAGAACTAAGGTAATTTATCTGTCCCCTATAGAATATTTGTAAGTTGTAACATTTTCTTAAAAAGTTCCTCCTGATTTCTGCAGCAAGCATTCTCTAGGCCCTTCACCTTCACGGAAACCTGTAAATGGGTTGCCACATAGGACTGCAAGGCAGCCAGCTCCAACAACTGTGACAAAACGCAAAGCTGCAAATAGAAAGTAGAAGTATTACCTTGACACGTTCAGAGGGTGATTTTTTATTTTTATGATTTGTTTCATTGATTTCTTTGATTTGTTACACAAAGGGAAAGAGAGGTTTCATGTATTTTCTTACTTGGAGACAAAATCTTGTAATCTTTATATACAGATAAATGCAGCAATAAATCCAGTTGCTTGTACATATGTATATGAGTGAGTCCTAATAGACAAATCTAGCCACAGATGATTCTGAATTCCCATTTCCTTTTCTTACAATGTATTCAAGTTGAAACAACTAATGAAATAGCCTTCGCAGGGATATGATCAAATCAGCAGACAGCAGTAAAAACATGTTTTTTCGTTCCCGGTGGAATTCATCTTATCTGTATTCAACAAGTTGGTGCATCAAACTTTATATTTAAAAAAAATTTAAATATATCTTAGGCGACGAAATTGCTAAATCGTTGGGCAAGGATTTACCATATAAGACGACGAAAAGAAAGTATCGTCGCCTAAGTTCTTGGCCGACGCACTTCTGGCGACGACGTCTTGGCCGACGAAAAAAATTTCGTCGCCCCAGGTTATAACATCTTAAGCGACGAAACAATTTTTCGTCGGCCAAGGTGTTAAATCTTGGGCGACGAATATTTTTGGGCGACGAGAAATATATTTTAGGCGACGAAATTCGTATCGTCGCCTAAGAATTACTCTTAGGCGACGACGGTATGAATTGTCGTCGCCCAAGTTCTTGGCCGACGCACTTCTGGCGACGACATCTTGGCCGACGACCTGTCGTCGCCCAAGTTCTTGGCCGACGAAATTTTTTAACAGGGCGACGATTTTTTTTCGTCGCCCAAAGTGAAATTTCTGGTAGTGTCCCTTATTGGTCAATCCAGTTAGTGGAGCTGCAATCTTTGAAAAGTCTTGCATAAGTCACCGATAATAGCCTGCTAACCCCAAGAAACTACGAATCTCTGTCACAGAAGTGGGTCTTCTCTAACCTGACACCGCTTCTACCTTCTGGGAATCCATACTAACACCTTCGGCTGAAACTACATGACCCAGAAATCCCACTTTATCCAGCCAAAACTCACACTTGCTGAACTTGGCAAACAATTGAGCATTTCTCAAAGTTCGCAATATCAATCTTAGATGTTTGACATGCTCCTTCTCACTGTTCGAGTACACCAAAATATCATCTATGAACACGATCACGAAGCGGTCAAGATATGGACTAAACACCCTATTCATGAGATCCATGAACGCCGCATGTGCATTAGTAAGTCCAAAAGGCATCACGACAAACTCATAATGACCATAGCGTGATCGAAAAGCAGTCTTGGCTACGTCACTCTCTCGGATCCGCAATTGATGATAACCAGATCTCAAATCAAATCTTGAAGAACATCGAAGCACCCCTCAACTGATCAAACAAATCATCAATGCGAGGCAACGGGTACTTATTCTTCACTGTGACTTGATTAAGCTTCCTATAATCAATACATAGTCTCATGCTGCCATCCTTTTTCTTAACAAACAACACCGGGGCACCTCATGGAGACATGCTAGGCCGAATAAAACCCTTATCTACCAACTCCTGCAATTGAGTCTTCAACTCTTTCAATTCCGCTGGAGCCATTCTGTAAGGTGCCTGAGAGATAGGCATAGTTCTAGGAAGCAACTCGATAGAAAAATATATCTCCCTTACAGGATGCAAACTAAGCAAATCTTCAGGAAACACATCCGGAAACTCTCTTACTACAGGAATATCCCCAACTTCTAACATTCCTATACTTGTATCCACAACATGAGCTAAGAATGTCTGACAGCCTTTATTTAACAATTTCCTGGCGGCAACAGCTGATATCAGGCAACTCGAAATCACATCTCTTTCCCCTTGAAAAACAACCTCAAAACCATCCAGACTTCGAAGCACTACTTCTTTTCGGAAACAATCTACCATAGCTCTATAAGTCTCCAAGAAGTCCATCCCCAAGATCACATTAAACTCCACCACATTTAGAGGAATCAAATCAGCCTTGAAACTAAATCCCTCTACTAGCACTTCACAACCACTAAACACCCAATCTATTCTCATCACCTCACCAGAGGGTAGAGATACATGCCACTCGCCTGGAAGAGACGATGATGACACATTGGCATGAAGGGCGAACCTACTAGACATAAATGAATGCGTGGCTCCAGGATCAATTAAAGTAAGAGCTGGCTGACCAAAAATTAATAACGTACCAATGATGACATCTGGGGACGTACAACCCTCCTATTGGGTCATATCATGAAGTCTAGCACGAGTCATGGGACGTCCACGCTGACCACTGCCCTGCTGAAAACCACCCCTAGCTGCTGAACCACCACTGGAGCCTCTAGCTGAAGACTGACCAACTGGCTGAGTAGGGGCGGTCCTCTGTGCCAACAAAGGACAGTCTCTCCTAAAATGATCATGGCCACCACACTCAAAGCATCCAGATAACTACTGCTGGCCAAAGGAAAAAGTCTGACCACCAGATGATCCCCCTTGGGAACTACCACTAGCACTAAATTGACCGGTCTGCTACCTACCCAACTGGCTCCTGACGGGTCTCCTGAAACATCCTCTATTTCTACTCCGAGGACCATAACTCGATCCCCCAATACTGCCACTGCCCTCTAAAGATCCAGAAGAGACGAAGAAGCAACCTTCTTAGATGGATCTTGACTGGGACCACTGAAATCTCGAGGCTGAGCACTATAAGTCCCCCTGGTCCCAATAGCCATAGCTACCCCAACTGCATCAAGGAATGTCAGATAGATAACACTGACCATCTTGTCTGCATAAACTCCGCCAAGTGCCCCAATAAACATACCAATCTTGGTCCTCTCATCAGAAATCAAATAGGGCACATGGTAGCTCAAAGTAGTGAACCTCTACTCAAACTCGATGACTCTGTCATCGTCTCTGTTCTTCATGTTTAGAAAGTCTGATTGAATTCTACTATGATGAGAGTGATTGAAATACTGACCTAAGAAGAGCGTCTTGAACTGCTCCCAAGTTATAGTCTGAGCACCGTCATTATTCCTCCTGGCGAAAGTCCACCAATGATGAGCTGAATCATCTAGAAAAGACAATGCCATCTTCACTTTCTTTTCTTTTGGCAGTTCAATGCTCTCGAAAGCCATTTTCATCTTGTCCACCCAAGAGTAAGCATCAAGGGGTCCCTTGGCACCCTTGAACTCTACTTCTCCTGCATCAGAAACATCTCTCTTCTTCACATATCGAGGGGGCTGAACCCTATCCAGAACACCTCTCAACATGGGCCCTATAAAATCCGCTAATCCTCTCACTTCCTCACCCTCATTGGCGTTGGTTAAGGTAGCTACACGGGGTCGGCGTCTAGGAGGCATAGTACCTGAGGAGGAAGATATTTAGTAGTCTATAAACAAGACTAATAGAACTATCACACATACCCAATAACACATAGCGTCAAAAGCAGAAACTGCTGATAGATCCGCCGCGGTTGGATCATCACTCTATAGACACTATAGCTACTTAGGCAAATATGATAGTGAATAGAAAATAGAAAACGAAACCTAGAGCCCTGATACCAACTATCAGGACCCATCCCAAATTTCACCCTGAAACCCGAAGTAAGTCCTGCGGGAACCACCTCCAAGGAAAATTTACCGAAGAACTCGGTAAACCTCCCTCGAAAATGGACAACTCTAATCTGGAAAATTAATGAACCACCTTTTTTAACCGAAATTAACCTCCTCCGCTACAACCCAATATCCAGAAAAGATTAAACAAAATCCCAACAGTAATCAGAGCCAGTAAAAATAAAATAAAACAACGGAAGCTAACAATATCCTAGTAGATTAAACATGTAACCTACTGGCGAAATGTAGCAGAAAGATGGGTGACGATGCATCCACGTCTCCTTCCAGACCCCACTCGAACGTTGTAGAATTGGCATTTTAAAAACGAAGCGCTCAGGAGAAAAATATTTAATTACATCAGAGTGAGTGGACAAAAGCAATTTCTAACATATGTCATGTCGTGTCGAAATATGTACCAAACCTTGTTAATACCAAATCTAGAAACTCTATAGAAAAAAAAAAGAGTTTGATATTTTTGAGTTTTATAACTTCGAACAACTCTTAAAAAATTGTTTCATATATGAATGGTGACATTATAATACGATAAGATTTATCAACTATGAAGTTATGTCCTTTGAACTCGTCTCCTTAAGAAAATTGATAAATCTTTGGCACTCACCAGTCTAATTTCAGGCAAAATAACTTTAAAAACTTCAGATATCCCTTAGAATGTTCAATCTTCATTCATGTTTTTTTGACCCTGAAGATGTTAATGAGTTTGAGCTCTCTTGTGCAAACCACATAGTTGCCTTGGTTGTCCAGCTGGTTGAGAACATATATAACTCTTGTAATTCAAAACATATTTATCATCATCATACAACAACTCAAATATATTATAATTCAAATGTTTTTTTTAACAGGAAAGGCTTGGAATAGGTAAGCTTAAGGTGTACGTGTTAATACATGTGATGTATCAACTTTGTCTTCAAGTTATAAAATGAGTCCTTAAAGTAATAATATTAGTCCTCAAAGTAGTAATATTAGTCTTCAAAGTTGTAATATAAGTCCTTAAAATTGTAAAAAAAAATATTCACAACACAAGTCTTCATTTGTCTTTAAAGTAATAAGTATTAAATTCAGTTTATCCCCTTAAACTCTTAAACTTTAAGATAAAAATCAGTTTGATATATTAAATTTTTTTTAATTACGTTGGTCCATGAACTTTCTATATCTATCAGTTAGGTTTAATCATGATGTCATATGCTGAGTTGGCCCCGACATGAAGGTCCACTTATACATAAAACGTCAAAACTACCCTTTAGCCAAAAAAGAAATTTCTGAATTTAAATCCAAAAAAATCTTACACACTTTTGCCCTTGCCATCGAACCTTTCACACCTAAATATGAATCAGGTTAGACACCGCTAGACCAAACTTTCTTTTGTTTTGTAATTCCAAATAAGATGTTAATATCTTCATAATTACCTACCTTCTAGTCTTCTATCTCTTTTCTTTTTTCTTTTTTTGGTATGAATTCTAGTCTTCTATCTTCATACACCACTAGAACTTCGTTTATCAGTCCCACTGAAGGATGCTTGCTCCAAAATTGGCGGTAAGTTTTTGAAGGATTAGTGAATTAAGTTGGATTCAATCTCCACTAGCTTCCAATTCGATGTCACACCGGTTGAACGCGCCATCAAGTTCCCGGCCATCACCTTGTTCGCCGACACACCCTATAGTGCCCGAGCACGCTGCGCTACCGCTGGCATGGAGAAAAGGTCGAATTTGACCTACAAGTTCACTGCTACGAGCTCGCCATCATCTATGAAAAAAGGAGTGGGTTCTCCTAGAGAGAGAGAGAGAGAGAGAGAGAGAGAGAGAGAGAGAGAGAGCTGAAGAAGCTATTGATTTTATTGTTTGTTTTGCATAAACAACCACAAATTTGAGTCTGGGTTAATGGTGAGAGATCTGAGTTTGTATTGAGATGGCAATGGTTCGATTATTGGCAAGAGACCCTCATATGAAATCTGAATAATAAATCTTGACTAAACAATAAATCTGAACTATTAAATATTTTAAAATCTAATGATAGATAAACGGTGTCAAAATTTGTTTAAAATATAATATCTCTTCTACTGGACCCTATATACAATGCGGAAAGAAACTTGGATAAAAATTTAACAACACTCCCACCACGTGTTTCCGAAAAAGCATAAAGAAAGACTCATAGTTTCACCCATCCTTTGCTTTGTTTTCACTCACATAAAGGAATCTATCTATACCTTGCTTTGTTTTCACTAAAGAAGTTGTTTGTTATTTGGTTGATCGATCTGTTATTCATACATAAATAAACACAACCTTTGGCCACTGTAATTGGTACTTCACACAATTGGACTCTGAAGCTGCAGTTGTTGAAACATCTCCAGATCCAGTGGATTAGTCTGTGAGTATATTTGGTCTATTTTCTTCTTGTTTATTGTTTTGAAGCATTAATTTGCTCCCTTTGTACGTAATTATACATGCATGCACGTATCTAGTTAATTTACAGTTCAACTCCGCGTATCTGTGAGGTAGAAGACCTCTCCTGCAGCTTTGAGTTTCAAATAGTTGGATTGGAAGGAGATCCAGCTTCCCCGTTTCTTACATTGCATGCATCGTAATAGTTTGTATACTGAACATGCACACAACTAATAGCAGTAGTGAAATTTTACAAACTGATCGACTAGCTGCATATTTTCAAGATTCCCAGTCTGATCTGTGAGCTATATACCTCAGTTAGCTAGTATTATGATTATTGCTTGTTCTTCATGTATAATCGGTTATAGTTAATAATTAGCTCTACGGACATATATAAACTCACCTTGAGAATTTGACAGGGTATGGCAGCTATAGTTTTCCCCAGTGCAAATGCAACTCTTGAAGTTCTGAACCTATACAACTATGAAGACTGGAGTCTACTGGTCGGAACTTAATTGCTGAGGGTCTTTGGGATGTTATCGATGCCGCAGCTAAAACTCCCAAAAATGGTGAAACTGAATATAAGAATTGGAAGATGAAGAACGCCAAGGCTCTTCATGCAATCCAAATCTCTTGCAGGACTGATGTAATCGGTTTTATCGGTGATATTATGATGGCCAAGGATGCGTGGGAGACTCTGGCGAAACGATTGAAGCCGAAAAACAGATCTAGAGGTCAGTACGGTTGGTTAATTATCTTGCGAAAATGAAGAATATAAAGGATGCACTCAATTGACTACAATCTATTCAATTAATCCATCTGCGAGTATACTTGGTCTCCTTTTATCATCGCTTTATATATTTGACATATATGTGCATAATATATAGATATCAAGGGCATGGCAGCCACACTAGTTCCTAGTGTAATGATTAATTGATCTTAAAGCTCTTAATAAAGACAACTATGTGCACTGGAGCTTTTGGGTGAAGACATACTTGCAGGCTGAGGATTTGTGGGAAGTTGTCGAAGGCACAAGGGAAGCTCCAAAACTAGAAGACGGGGAAGCTATATTCATGGCTTGGCGGAAATATAATGCCAGGGCATTGCATGTCATCACCTTATTTTGCGGGGATGATGCTGAGTCTTGTGTTAGGGACGGTGAGATGGCGAAAGATGCCTGGAATACTTTGGCAAAAAAGTTCAATCCTCCTGAAGTTTTAGAAACTCTAGCAGCAGGTACACACATAGATATATCATGATTGATCAGTATAATACTCTGCCACACGATTAGAATTGAGGCATTGAATCTTAGGCCTCACCCTATCACTGCGCTAGCTTGAAAGAATAAACATTTCATTCTCAGAAGTGAATTCTGAAGCTGACTCAAATGACGATACAAGCTCAAATGATGGTAATGCTGACTTGATTAATATAGAAGCGGTTGAAGGTATTATGCTCGTTCTTCATTATGATGTATTGAAATAATTAAGACGCACGACTTGCAGGATCCAAAGTTTTCAACGAGATGGTGCAAGACCGGCGTTGGGAGGCTGTAAGGGAGTTTATTAAACAACATCCAGAGGCAGCAAGAGCAAAAGTGGGATGGGCCGGCATGACACCTCTTCAATACGCAGCCTGGTTAGAGATAGTGGATGGAGTAAAAGAGTTGCTGCCTTTGATGAAAAAGAAAGATATGGATGTACTGGATGAGAATGGATATACTGCTCTCTCTCTGGCTATACAAAACTCGGATACAGATGCTGCGATCGAAATGGTCAAGTGCGTAGTTGAGAAGAACAAGAAACTACTCATTCGCGTGTTGTCCATCCGTCCGCTAATACTATTCCACTCGTGTATGCTCTGAGTTTGGACAAACCAAAAATGGCGGATTATCTTTATTCTGTTACTCCAATCGGAAATATGAAGATTCACCTCATCATGTCTCTAAGCCTAAGGTTTTGTTGGATGAAATGCAGAAGGTGGAGAGCATGACCAGTCACAAAGATCTTAATTGTATAAATTCCGATGGTCTCACACCCCGTTAGGTATTTACTATGAACCACAGAAATGTGGTAGAGGCGGGAGAAATGTCAATGAAAGAAACTGCAACTTCTTCTTCGGCACTTGTAGCTGCTCTTATCATTACAATTATGTTCGCTGCAGCAGTGACAGTTCCTGGTGGAATAAACGGGGACACAGGTACTCCCATATACTTACATACCAAGGCATTTCGGACTTTTATAGTTGCAGATGTTATATCGCTGTGTTCTTCCACAACTTCAGTGATGGTATTACTGGGGATCCTCACTTACGTTTCGCCGAAGAAGATTTTCTCACATCCTTACCTAGAAAACTGATAATTGGCTTTTTCTTACACTTCTCCTATCTATCGGTGTCATGATGATTGCCTTTTCTTCGGCCATTATCATTATGCTTCCTGAAAAGCCATCTATTGTTATTTCATCTGTTGTACTCGCTAGTGTTCCAATTGCCTCATTCCTATGGATGCAATTTCCGTTCCTTCTTGAGATCATTACTTCTACTTATGGATTGAGTTTTCGCGCAATCTACCGGAAGATTTACTGGGGGTTTTTATTTTATATTTGCTGTTGTTGTTAGGCTGAAAGGATTTACATGAGGCTTTGGAGGATTTAGTGATGTAACATTGTGACATATTTCATATACACCGTGCAAAAAACTTTTTTGTTGTTGCTTATATTAACACTTAGTAGTGTGTTGCTCGGTTGTAGCGTTAACCAAAGTTCAAAACCTTGCTTTCACTTCTTTTTTCTTATTACAATGAATTGAGTAAATTTTCAATGAGGTCTGGTGATAGCTAAATTAAAAGCTATTTACTTTTCTTATTCTCCTGCAAATTTGTTGAATATAATCTAGAGAAATAAGGGTCTCTCACAGAGGATTAAATTAAACTAAAAGTTTCAACAAATGTCACAAAACGTGACTGTAGCTCCTATTGAACAGAAGTCGAAAAAATAAATGATAAACCTAATCTAGACTACTCAGAAAAACACAAAAATTTACAGAGGTGTACTCGACACACAAAGTGTCTAGCACACAAAATTTGAGATGATTTGAAGTTGATTTGATAGGAAAGTAAAATACGGGAAGATGACAGATAAAAGATAAGAAAATTGAAAACTGATTTCAAAGTAGTTGAGAATCAAGATAATGAGACTAGCTAGGGAGGAAATATCCACCCCCGACAATCACACACAACATACTTTGTCCAATTTGTGACCAACTAACTCAATTGATCGAAGATGTTCAGATTGCCTCAGTACGCTTGAGCACAATCTATTACTTTTTTTTTACTTTGTACGTTAAGCAGCAGGTAGTGCTCTACACCTAAACTATTCTCAAACATTGTAACCTAAAGGTATGTTTATTAGGTTAAACAACCAGAGATCAATAAGCATGAAAAGAGTTTAAGCAATCACTAGGCATCGTAATAAACTTAGCGCCTTGCTAAACCTAGGGTTTCATCTACTCGCTAGCGAAATCTACTGATTACTTCTCTAGACAATTTGAGAGATCCGATATTGACTCAGGCATCAAATAATCAAAGTATTAGAACCCTAGCATGTATACTAAGTAGGTCTCCAAAGCACATACACAAAGAATTCATCGATGAACAATCGGTAAACAAAACCTCAATCTTATTAATTAGAAAAACAAACTGAAAATCAAAACATGTTATGAATCATGTCTAGGGGCTTCAACAACCCCCTAGATACTATGAGTTTAGTTGAACATAATGAAAATTGAAACAAAAAAGAGTTCATGGAAGAGGAAGACAACAATAACTGAGCTTGGAGAATCCCTGAGAAGAGAGGGATCTATGATTCTTGCATTCTTTGTCTTCCCTCCTTCTTCTTCTCTCCTCTTCATTTTGTGTATCTGATGATATTAGGGTTAGATAACCCTCAATTTCCGCCCATGGGCTAGCTGATTGGATTGAGCCTTGAAATTGAAGTTTCAGTCCAAATCAGAAATTCGGGCAGACTGACATTTGGCTAATAAAATGATCATAACATATTCTCCAAAATAGGTATTGACGATCCGTAAAAATTTATAGAAATTCGACTCTTGTAGCTTTCTATTGATATATAACTCATCATCTGGATCGTTGTGAGCTGATCACAATCCTCTATCGAAGTTAGATGATAATTTCTAGTAGATCTTCATAATTCTTTCCATCCAATACATGCATTCGTTTTCCTTCAAGATTTCTCCTCTTTTGCTTCATAATCCCTTCTTTGCTCCAAAACACCTAATAAACATAAAAATAACTAAATCAAATGGAAAATATGATAAACTAACAAAGTAAAGAGGGGAATTAACTATTATATTGTCGCATATTTATGCTCCTATCATCTGGTACTTCTACTGGATTCAAACTTTGAGTTTTGAAGTTTTTCTTAGTTCATTGAAATATGGACTTATCGACCATAAGATAGTGACTAAATAGTTTGATGTTCACATCCGAAACCAATTGACAATGGATGAAGTGTCATGCATACATGTGGACAACATTTGGTTGGCGTGGAGTTCGTGTGACCGTTACGCATTCACACGTGGACGTGAGTAACTCACTCTAATACCATGATGTAGTCTAAGATTCACATCAAAAACCAATTGGCAATGGACTGAGTGACCCAAACCCTTAACAAAGTCTCATTTTCCCGATATAGGATTCATATCTCAATTGATAGACACATAAAACTGACTATTGTCGTAGCATAGAAATCAATTAGAAGCAAGATTACCAAACTTTGATAACTGATCTTTATTGAAAATCAGTTGAAACAGATCAGTTATCAAACTTTGATAACTACTGATCTGTTTCAATTGGAAAAAAAAAATGCTATGACTTGTTTCCAACTGAAGTTATGGACCAAATTTGCAGCATTCTTAAGGGTTATGAGGTATATATGGTAACGAAGCTTCTTGCTAAGGTTTCACTTGAAATTATACCTACTGAGCTGCTGTGCCCAATATGTAATTGAACTGGTAATCATGTGTTCCTTAATCCAGCAATGCGAATTTATCTAAACTAGCCTTGGGATTACTCTCTCATGTTTGATAGGGTATTTCCAAAACTTGAGATGCCAACTGAAGAAGACACTGGTGATGTAAGTGAATACTATGTCCACCGGTGTTAAAATTGCCTAGTTTTTTTCCTTTTCAGGTAGGAAGCCAGGACCATGTCTCATTTTTTTTTTCCAATAATGTACTAATACTAATGGATTCTAATGATGAGATGTGCAGAATTGATGCTGCAAGAGCATATCTGTTGAGAGCAGCCTTAAAGGGTAAAGCTAACTTGTGAATATATGATGATTGCATGCATCAATGCCCCCAGAATTTGGATTATTCCGATGAGCACATTAGTTGCTGGTTTCCTGTCAAAGAATCTACCAGAAGCTGGGTTCTTCATTTAACAATATTAGTTAGTATGAGCTCATCTTTATAGAAAATCTTTACAGCTATGATCAGAGGCGGATCCAGAAATGGAAACCGGGTGGGACTTAGACTTTCCACCATAGAAAAAAAAACCCTCGACAGTGCGTGAGCAATTTAGATATTGAAATTAAAAACATACCTAGACATGGGGAATGTAGTGAGCTTTTACCCTCAAATACATTAACAAGGTTTATAAAACTCTTTAGATGTAACACACAAGAGACTAAATAAACACATCAAATGCAATACAAAATATGTCAATATAAAACCTAGCTCGACTAACTATATATAGAAATCAATAACATGTTCTTTCATAGAAATCCGTCAACCAACTAACCAATTATCAACGTTGATTTAATTTTCCCCCAATCTTAATTTAGTTAATTATAATCAAACAATAATAAATACGTACTCGTATACAATTAAGATGAAGAGTAATTATGTGGTAACAAACTGTGATAATGAGAATGATTGATTGGGTGGGATGGAACTCACGGAAGAGTTAAGAACTTGTAGAGATATATCTCTTAGTGAGTGATATCTAGGTTGAACTGCCTGGACATAACATTCAATATATATAATATTTATTTTATGAGTAAATGCTTGTGACACCCTGTAGTTTACACCTAAAATCAGTTTTGTCCCTCACTTTTTTTTTTAAACTGGTATACCCTTATACTTTGAATTCTCGACTGATTTACCATTTTCTTAAACTGGTATACCCTTATAATGAGCATGTCACAGCTGGGAAAAGGGCAAATCAGTCAAGAATTCAAAGTATAAGGGTATACCAGTTTAAAAAAAAGTGAGGGACAAAACTGATTTTAGGGTGTCACAAGTATTTACTCCTTTATTTTATAAGCTAACTACATGTAGTAATTCTTTTCCCAAACAATTCACTACCAGAAAATGGGTCTTGGGCGACGAAAAAAAATCGTCGCCCTGTTAAAACATTTCGTCGCCTAAGAACTTAGGCGACGACATGTCGTCGGCCAAAACTTCGTCGCCAGAACCGCGTCGGTCAAGAACATGGGCGACGAAAATTGATTCCATCGTCGCCCAAGATTCATTCTTAGGCGACGATAATAATTTCGTCGCCTAAAATATACTTCTCGTCGCCCAAAAATTAGTCGTCGCCCAAGATTTAACACTTTGGCCGACGAAAACATTTTTCGTCGCTTAATATCTTATAATCTTGGGCGACGAAAATAAATATTTCGTCGCCTAAGATCACAACATCTTAGGCGACGATATTTTTTTTTCGTCGCTTAAGATGTTAAGTCCTTGACCGACGATTTAGAAATTTCGTCGCCTAAGATATATTTAAAATTTTTTAAAAAATAATTAAATAATTTTTTTAAATATATAAATCATGTTTTTTAAATTTTTGCTGTAATTATTTTTTTCGGCATTTCTTTAAATTTTTGTAATACTAAAATTTAATTAAAAATAACCCAAATTTATAAATTTATAAATAATTTATTACAAAAATTCAGTCTATCTGCCTATAGATCGAGAAACCCGAAATCTAACTCATCATTCCCGTTCGGAGGGTCCTGAGGCTGAGGCGGCGGCTGGTCAGGCTGAGGAGGCTGCTGCTGAGGGTGGGGCCACTGAGGTAATGGTATAGGCGTAGGCATAGGCGGAAACGGCTGTCCGGCCGCATGTGCAGCGATGTAGGCAGCCATCCACTGTCCCATAGCCGCCTGGTTGGCATTGGTGACTTCATTCACCCGCTCCATATGCGCAGCCGTGGAAGCCGCATATGATTCCGCCATCGCCGCCATCTCCCTCGCTCTTTGGGCTTCCAGCTCAGACTCCCTCGCTCTTTGGGCTTCCAGCTCAGACTGTAGACTTGCGAACTGATCATGTAGCCGAGTGGTCTGGCTGTTGCTGCTTGAGGCTCCGACGGCTCCCTTGCGCTGAAATCCTGGAGTCGTCTTCAGGATCCCCTTTCCAGCGTCTCCCATACCCCGGCAGTAGTAGGTGTTGGAACGCTGCGTGAAGGCAGTGGCCATAATCCGCGCCCCAACGGTAGGATCTGAAGTGTCGATCCTGGACATGGCCTCTGACATGTCATCCTCTGTCGTGCCCGGAAATGTGTCGTTCACCATGCCTCTCATGACCTCTTGCTCCGCCTCCCTCACCCTCGCCTAATTGGATATATTATAAAAATATATTAATATATATTTAATAAAATGTAATTAAAATTAAAAATTAGAAAATATAATTAAACTTACAAGATCCTCCTTAGAATGAGGATATGCCCTCTGAAAGGTCCCCACATAGGGGTTCTCCTCTGGCCGCTCTCGCCGCACGTCGTCCATGATGGCCGAAAACGGCCTCGAACCGGCACGATGGTTGGTTGTGTTTTGTTGCCGGTTCTCAGCGTTAACCCGGGCGAGGTGCTTCAAAAAAAAATAATCGTTAGTAAATATTTAAAAACATACAATTATAATTAATTCACTAATTAAATATTCAAATTTGTTTACAAATTACCTGTTTGTGAGGGTCGTTGAACTGCGTGACAAGAAGCCACCGCCACTCGTACTCCCGATACTCGAACTCCTTCGGGGTACCCGAACGGTCGTTCCCGTACTTCTTCCAGTGTTCCCGGAGGTCGTGCTTCCACTCCTTGAACCTACATATACAAAAAAAATATTAAATATATTATTAAAAAAATAAAATTTAATAAATTATTCAATAAAGGTACCTCTCCCTATGGGCCTTTTCCGCCCAGTCACGTCCCTCCTCGGGAACCACAAACCATTGCTGCATTACCACTTGTTAGTATTTTTTTCGATAATTAAATAATTTATTAGTTAAAAAAAATAGTAATTGATCGAGTAAACTCACCGACATCGACTGATGGAGCATCTCCTTCACTCCATCAGGAACCTGGCTCCAGACTCCCCACAACATTGGGAGTCTGGAGCGGATGGTGCCTCCCGCGGCGCGCGTGTACCGGTTTCCCAACACGGCGTCCACCGGTTTCCCGTTGGAAAACGGGATGGCGATCCGTCCAGCGGACTCGACCGCCCTATCGAGTCCCTTGTTGCTGACGGTGCCTCTCCTGTTCCGCCTTCTCGTTCCGGCGGCTGTGACATTGTGAATCAAATTTAATATTAATAATATATTTTTATATTAAAAAAATTAAAATCGACAAAAAAGTAATAATAATTTACCTGAGGATGAGGCTGAGCCGACGGATTCGTCTTCGTCCGCCTGCTCGGAGACCCTGACGGGATGAAGAGGCGTGGGAAACTCCCGGTAGATATAGGCCTCGTGCGGTGCCACATGCGGGAGCTGCTCCCGAATCGGTCGACCCTCCTCATCGACGCGAGGTATCGCCGGTATCGTCGGAGGAAGGAAGAGGCCGGACGGCACCATAGGGACCCCGGATGACCCGCCATCACCGTCGGTCGGGGACGACTGTGTGGGGGCGTCGCTGCGGGATCGCGACCGGCGAAGTATGGGTGGATGACGAGCAGCCGTCGCTGCGGGACCCGACTGCCCAACAGAACCCGAGCCGCTCACGCCACCCGTAAGCGCCGCATGTCGGGCCGTCAACTGCCACGGAAACCCGATCGACGGTGATTCTGACGGGTTGTTTGAGGTACCGTCCGAGCCGTCTTGGCTCCTCGCACCCGAACGTTGTCCAGACGTTCTCCTCATGGCCATCTTGTTTAAAATAACCATAAATTTATTAAAAATATTTTACCGTCTTATAATTAAGTTCACAAAAATAAACATAAATTTTTAAAAATTTTATTAACAATAACAGCACTCTTCGAAATTAATAGTTATTAAAGGATTTATTATTTTTTTTATTCACATAACAAATTATTTACATTAATTCGCAATTATTACATTACAAAAATTAAACTCAACAATATTTACATACTTACTCAAAAATAATCCATTATTTTGTACAAAATGCCCACAATATATTTACAATTATAATTTATATTATTTAATTATTTAATCAAAAATTATTTAATCATTTACAATATATTTACAAATTATTTCCACAAATCCTAAACCCTAAACCCTAAACCCTAAACCGTAAACCCTAATATTTTACAATTATTATTTACATCACAATTTACCATAATTTACATCACAATTTACAATTATCACAATCACAACAACAACAATTTACAATTTACAATTATCACAACAACAACAATTTACATTAATTATCACAACAACAACAATTAAAACCAATTTAGGGTTTTAGGGTTATACCTTAAATTGTGGGTCGGCGTCGGGGTCGGGGTCGGGGTTCCGAATTGGGGTCTGGGTCTGGGTCGGGGTCGGAGAGAGGGAGAGAGAGAGGGCAGAGGCAGAGAGAGGATTTTCGGAGAGAGAAATTCGTTGGCGGCTGAAGAAATGGTTAGGGTTCCGAATTTTTGTCTTTTATAGTGGCGTTCTTGGGCGACGATTTTTACAAAATCGTCGCCCGCCTTTTTTAAAAATCGTCGGCCAAGAGTCTCTTGGCCGACGAATTCAAAAATCGTCGGCCTGTTTTTTGAAAATCGTCAGCCAAGATAGTCTACTTAGGCGACGATGTTCTTCACTATAAATGTCGTCGCCCAAGATGAAGAAAATCGTCGGCCAAGAGTCTACTTGGGCGACGATTTTCTTGACCATAAATATCGTCGCCCAAGATAGTCACTTGGGCGACGATGTTCTTCACTATAAATATCGTCGCCCAAGATGAAGAAAATCGTCGGCCAAGGTTTCTATCATAAAATTCAGAATATCGTGATTTTGGTGATCGGAGAAGAGGAACTGAAAACCCACCGTCAGATATGACCAGCATAACGAATTACGTGGGTGGGAAAAAATTCAGCTCCATCTGACAAAGATAAGGGCTCGATCCGTCTGGTCAATCGGCGCGGTCAAACCCTAAACAAACGGAGACGGCTATTCGACCCTCCAAATCACGTAATCTGGCCGGACCTTCAACTGAGAATAGTTTCCGATCGACAAGAAGCTTACGGGGCTATAAAAATTTGGTAAAAAATAAATACCCGGGATAGGGCTACCACTAGGTAGAAATAAGAGAATTTCGTTCACCGGAACATTATTTTCATGAAATTTTACCGGAATATCTTCATTTTTCATGGCTTGACGTATTTCACCGTTCCGGTCATATCTTATTTCATGACTTTTTTGCGTTTGAGGCATCTACGTATACGTTGTCTTCAAAACGACACTTATACTCAACACTTACATAAAAAAGTTATACAACATTAGTACATATAATGTGAGTTTGGTGATCGGAGAAGAGGAACTGAAAACCTACCGTCAGATATGACCAGCATAACGAATTACGTGGGTGGGAAAAAATTCAGCTCCATCTGACAAAGATAAGGGCTCGATCCGTCTGGTCAATCAGCGCGGTCAAACCCTAAACAAACGGAGACGGCTATTCGACCCACCAAATCACGTAATCTGGCCGGACCTTCAACTGAGAATAGTTTCCGATCGACAAGAAGCTTACGGGGCTATAAAAAATTTGGTAAAAAATAAATACCCGGGATAGGGCTACCACTAGGTAGAAATAAGAGAATTTCGTTCACCGGAACATTATTTTCATGAAATTTTACCGGAATATCTTCATTTTTCACGGCTTGACGTATTTCACCGTTCCGGTCATATCTTATTTCATGACTTTTTTGCGTTTGAGGCATCTACGTATACGTTGTCTTCAAAACGACACTTAAACTCAACACTTATATAAAAAAGTTATACAACATTAGTACATATAATGTGAGTTTGGTGATCGGAGAAGAGGAACTGAAAACCTACCGTCAGATATGACCAGCATAACGAATTACGTGGGTGGGAAAAAATTCAGCTCCATCTGACAAAGATAAGGGCTCGATCCGTCCGGTCAATCGGCGCGGTCAAACCCCTAAACAAACGGAAACGGCGATTCGACCCTCCAAATCACGTAATCTTGCCGGACCTTCAACTGAGAATAGTTTCTGATCGACAAGACTTTTACGGGACCCTAAAAGTTTGGTAAAAAATAAATACCCGGGATATTTATTTTAATTATTCAAAAGAAATTTAAATGTGTTTTATTTTTTTTTAATTATTCGGATTATGTTTCAAATTTTCAAAGTTTTCATTCTTCTATCCTGGACTTCCAATATATAGAAGAATCTTGGGCGACGAAATATTTGAGTTTCGTCGCCTAAGAATTAAAACATCTTGGGCGACGAAATATTTGAGTTTCGTCGCCTAAGGATAAAAAACTTAGGCGACGATATTTATATCTTAGGCGACGAAATATTATTTCGTCGCCCTAGTTTATATTTTGGCCGACGAAATTTATTTTTAGGCGACGTTTTTTTTTTTCGTCACCTAAGAGTAAACTTAGGCGACGATTTTTTTTCCTTAGGCGACGAAAAAAAAAATCGTCGCCCGGTTTTTTTTTTTTCGTCGCCCAAGAACCATTTTTTGGTAGTGATTTGAGTGGGACCTGAGTCCCAGGCCAGGAAGCCTAGATCCGCCCCCGGCTATGATGCACCTTGATTTGAGTCGATTGTAACTTCTTCTTCTTCTTCTTTTTTGTCTCATTGCAAAAAAAAATTGCATCCTTAAGCATTTCCTCCTTGCCTTGATCATCTTGGGCATCAGAAGGCATGCTAAGGATGATTGCGATTCATTTTCAGTATGCAATCAACTCGAGGGACTAAAATACAACTCAAAGAAACTAGGAATTAGAGAGACCAAGTGTGTCTTGTTGACAAAAATCTAGATCAAATTAAGGACGAGCCTCGTCCCAGCAAACCAAGCCTGACCATGACAAACCAACATATATAGGTTAGTTGCCACATGATTCCACTCTCTCAAACTAGAATATTTAATCTGCATTTTAGGGGATTAGGGTGTAAACATTTTCCTAAGCAACATGGAACCTCCATGGAACAAAAAGAGGTGAACGAATCAAAATGAAAATAATTAACTAGCTAAACGATTTTCATTTTGGAATTAAAAACAAATGATTCTCAGTGTTCAGTTATATTCGCTTGTATGTGATCGATGAGACGTATGGCTCAATATATTTCAAGGACGGGAGGGGGGCATGGCCCCCGAATGATAATAATTTTTTCTCACTCTGCCGAGGTACTTTGTTAAGTTTGTTTTATGGGATTTGTTTTTGTATCAAATCTTCAGCATCGATCATCTTGCAATATGAGATTCTTATAAATACAGGAGATCGAATGATTGGGAAAAGAGAATCAACTATCAATGCCAGCGAAAAACAACACCAAATCATATTCTACTTTAATAAAAGAGCAGAGATGTGACCATACACATTTTTGAAGAAAAAAAAGAGAGAGAGAATCTAATATGGGTTTGTCTCCTACGTACAATGACATATTTATTATAAATATGTTAAATTGTACGGTACAATTTTTTTTTAAAATAACAAATAATTATTTAATAATGCTGATCGTATACTTTCTCTTCTTAATTTCTCACTTTCGGGGTGTGGAGAGGAATAAAGAGAGAATCTCTTCGGAGAAACACTTATTTCTGCTTTAAACATGGAGATGCCCATTGCAGGCAGAGATTTAGAGACAGACATGACAAGGAGCACTGCAAGGTGATGTACTGTCAATCATTCTTGCAGATATTTCCCCTCAAGTGACATTTCCAAATTTGGCACTTGATGAATTCTCTCACTATATTTTGAGTATATTCTCTTCCCACTAAATATTTATTTACCAAAAAATTTTGTTAGATACCTAATTATTTCTGTTATCTATATTTATTAATATGACAATAAATTTGTTATCATTTTAATAAAAATAATCATTATTTATGGTAATTTTTGTTATATTACAGATAATTACTCAAATTAAGACAGTTTATAAGTTTATGAACAATTTGTTGTCGTTGTAATAACTTGGTTTACTGTGTTTAACAAATGTAATAAACTAATAATTGTGTTGTCAATGCTGTAAATTTTACTAATTTAACTTGTTATTTTTGTTCAATTAGTGATAAAATGAGTGTATGACATACATCTCAATACCGTACACAACCCCATTTATCAAATGTATCATGGATCAGCTTTATTATTGATTTTTTTTCTTTTCAAAAAGAAGAAATGGAGAATCATAAGAAAGAATGGAACAAAATAATGAACCAAACTTAATTTAAAACCAAGAACAAACAAAAACAACACAGTATTGGATTTTGAAATGTATCTCGTATTTGACTAATTTGAGTTTTTTACCGGAACAGATTTTACGCACAAAGGTGTATTTGCACTATTAATGTGCAAATCATCAAATCAACATATGCGAAGATTGAATGAAAACTAGATACCCTGAATTGTTTCCTTTCATTTTCATTTTCATTTTTAATCCAATCAAATTAAGTGTTCATAATAAGAGTACATCTTTTTCAATATCAGGTCATCATCTCATGTGTTGAAAATACTTACAACTATTTTTTTTTAGTATCAATTTTGTTAACAGTATTAGATTACATGCATAATAATACCACGTGTATGACCAGATCAAAATATTGCATATTAGTTACTCAGTTCACTTACACTTTAGTACGTAGAAGAATTTTCAGTTTATTACATACAAAGTTTTCTTCTGATAAAAATACAAACAAGCACACATATACATTGTATTTCTGGTTTGTCAACTATTTGAATAACACAGTACAGTCAATTGCTAGTTTTGTGATTTTTTTACCCTAGACGTACTCTTATGTAGTGGGTGACTCTTCTAACTAAAAGATTAAAGATATGAGTTTCAGGTTTTGTTTTCTACACCGAACGGTATAGCTTTATGATTAAGGGTGGGGGAGTCTAGCAGGAGGTGTGATGGTTGGTTGAATTTTTAGTCATGGAATTTGCAAGATATGTTATACCGAACGGTATATATAGTAGAATTTTCCTAAAGATATATTCAGTGTATAAGTTTTGAAATTGTCTTCCGCTGTTCAACACTAACCTTGAATTTAGCATAAGCCGTAAAGTTTAATGTCTTTCAACATTAAACAAGAACTAGAATAATCAAATGTATGAAATGCATGGTTATAGCTCTAGCATAATTGAAAAACTTGTTCATGTTGAAATAGTTCAATGGTGATTGCATCAGTCACATCAGTTCGTAATTGACAATGCATCATCCATTCATGCTAAGCTTAATATATGTAAACCCTAGCTGGAAAGAGAAACATTCATGCTTAATTATATGGCTTTATGGCTCTTTCAACATAAATTAATTTCTCATGCATGGAAATAAGAGCATGATGCATATATATTGCGCTTTATACAAAATATGTGAAAAGACTGCGGGCATATATCCCAAAACTAGCTATGAATTGTTTTTCTCCTATATCGATCCTCTATCGATCGATATAACTCAAGCACACTTCTCACGTTTAAAGAAAAGGAGGGGAATATATTACTGACCGTACATCTTTTTCATCTGTATAATCACACCGCAATTAACCTAAATTATATGCGATTTTGATCACTAACTTTATTTAAAATCAAGAAAAACAGATGGGTGCGGTAAATTGCATATATACGCAGCTACGGTGATACATTATTCTCCAATTACATTCATGAATTCATATATCCATCACTTATTCATTAATATTAATTAGCTTTTCACAGTAATAATAGTCAAATATAACGAGGTTTGGAGAATGAATTTTCTGATATTTATTCATCTCACAGAAGAGGCTATATATAGAGATACAAGATGTATAAACCTTAGGTACTATGTACTACATGTACTACACATATAGAATAGGAAACTAATAACAAATTAATTTACATTCCTAAACTGACTTCATGACTCACGCTAACACTCCCCCTCAAGTTGACACATATACATCAACCATGCCCAACTTGCTAAGTGAGTCATAAAAGACCTTCTTAGAAACTCATTTTGTGAGTATATCTGCAAGTTGCTCTTCTGTAGGGACAAAAGAAAAGCTAATGATTTTAGCATCTAACTTCTCCTTTATAAAGTGACGATCAACTTCCACATGCTTAGTACGATCATGTTGCACAGGATTCTGTGAGATATCGATAGCTGCTTTGTTGTCACAATACAGCTGCATAACACACTTGGGTTAAACACCCAAATCTCGTAACACATTCCTCAGCCACAACAACTCGTACACTCCATAAGCCATACCTCTATATTTTGCTTCAACACTAGACCGAGCCACAACATTTTGCTTCTTACTCTTCCAAGTAACAAGATTACCTCCCACAAAGGTAAAGTATCCTGATGTAGACCTCCGTTCTGTGATATTTCCAGCCCAACCTGCATTTGTAAAACCACATACCTCAAGAATATTGTTGTGCCTAGAAAACATTACTCCTCTCCCTGGAGCGGACTTCAAGTACCTCAAAATCCTTACAACATCATCCATGTGATCTACACTGGGATTATGCATGAACTGGCTCACCACACTTACTGCGTATGCAACATTAGGTCTGGTGTGTGCTGAATAAATCAGATGTCCAACTAACCTCTGATATCGAGGCTTGTTGGTAGGTACCTGATCATGATACTCTGCTGATCGATGATTCTGCTCGATAGGAGTATCAATTGGAGTACAATCCAACATACATGTCTCTGTTAATAGATCAAGTATATATTTCCTTTGACACAGATAGATGCCTTCACTCCCCCTGGCTACCTCAATGCCCAAGAAGTACTTGAGTGTACCTAGGTCCTTTATCTCAAACTCTGTGGCTAGCTGTTTTTGCAATCTATCCATCTCAACAGTATCACTACCAGTAACAACCATATCATCAACATATATGATCAGAGCTGTTACCTTCCCTTGTTGATGACTGAGAAACAATGTGTGGTCTGAGTTACTCTGCTTATAACTAATCTTTCTCATGAACAGTGAAAACCTTCCAAACCAAGCACGAGGTGATTGTTTAAGACCATACAAAGATTTTCTCAATTTGCACACAAATTGACCTGAAGGAGCAGTTTTATATCCAGGTGGAAGATCCATATACACTTCCTCTATAAGTTCTCCATGAAGAAAAACATTCTTGACATCAAACTGTTTAAGAGGCCAGTTTAAGTTAGCAGCAAGAGAGAGCAATACCCGAATAGTATTCATCTTTGCAACTGGTGCAAATGTCTCATCATAGTCAATGCCATATGTCTGGGTGAATCCCTTTGCTACCAGACGTGCTTTATATCGACTCACTGACCCATCTGGATTATGCTTCACTGTAAACACCCAGCGACATCCCACAGCCTTCTTTCCATGTGGTGGAGATACAAGCTCCCAAGTATTGTTCTTCTGTAATGCTTCCATCTCCTCATCCATTGCTTTCCTCCATTTTGGATCTCCCAATGCATCCTGCACTTTGTTAGGTACTGATACAGCAGATTTTTGATTCACAAATGATTCATATGACTTAGACAATCTCTTGGTAGACACACTACCAGAAGAAAGACTTTAGCCGACGAAAAAAAAACCAGGCCGACGAATTTTTTTTTCGTCGGCTAAAGTCACTTTAGCCGACAAAATTAATATTTCGTCGACTGAATAATTTTTTTCGTCGGCTATAGTCTGTGAACTTTAGCCGACGAAATTTTCAAAAGTTTAGCCGACGAAATTTTTAAGAGTTTAGCCGACGAAATTTTTAAAAGTTTAGCCGACGAAAAATATAATTTCGTCGGCCATAGTCTGTGAACTTTAGCCGACGAAATTTTCAAAAGTTTTGCCGACAAAATTTTTAAGAGTTTAGCCGACGAAATTTTTAAAAGTTTAGCCGACGAAAAATATAATTTCGTCGGCTAAAGTGTCTTATATTTACAGATTTGGACAACAACTCATCTCGAAAAAAAAAATTATAGGTAGAACCTTCAAATGCAAAAAAGTCGTGAAATAAGATATGACCAGAATGGTGAAATACGTCTACGGTTAAAAAATGACTGTATTCTGGTAAAGTCTCGGTGCCGATAGTTAACTTACCCTTATTATTTACTATGCTGCAGATTTGGGTTTTGGTGTCCGATTGACTATTGTGATACCTTTCCGGAAGCGTAACGGCCATATGAGTCATACTCATTACTTTACCATGACGCGTAGGCTTTTTTGGCCATCCGTGTCCGTTTAGGGCTTCAAAATGCAGTTTTCTTATTTTCGATTAGAGTTGACCGTTTCGATCGAACCCTTAACGTTGTTGGATCCAGTTGAATTTTTTACCATAGACATATTTCGTCATAATGATCATATCTGACGGTCGAATTTTGGTTTGTGAATTTTATTCATCAGAATCACAACGTGTCTACTAATGTTGTATAACTTTGTTTAGTAGGTTATACAACTTTGTGAACCAACTCTACATAAGAAGCAAAATTATTAAAAATCTCGTGAAATAAGATGTGTTCAGAATGGTGAAATACGGCTATGGTTTAAAAATTAGGTAAAATCAGGTAAAGTCTCGGAGCCGATAGTAGCGGTCAACCCTATTTACCGTTATTATTTCTTAAGGGGAGCCCTATCGTCGAAAGGTAAATGTTTCAAAATTTTTATATAGGTGGTTGCGTCTCATCTACGTGAGAGTTTTTCGTGTGGGAGATTTGACCAAACTACGTAATATAGGGGGAGATATGAGTGTTTTCGTGAATTTATAGACTTTAGCCGTCGAAAATATATGAAAAGTCGTCGGCTAAGGTCAAAAAATTTCAAAATTTTTTAGGCGGTAAACCAAAGTTGGAGTAAAATTTTCAAAGGACTTTAGCCGACGAAAATATATGAAAATTCGATGGTCTTTGCCGACGAATAACCTAATATTTCGTCGGCTATAGTTATTTTTTAATTTTTTAATTACATATTATAGCCGACGAATACGTTAGGGTATTCGTCGGCTAAACCCTAAAATTTCTCTATTACCTACTATAGCCCTATATTCGGTGGTTATTTTGCGTAAAATTTTTATACGACTTGTTGCGTGTCATCGGTTTAAAACTATTTTCAGTTGGAGGTCAGGCCAAAATACGTAATTTAGACGGTCGAACGACTTTTTCCGTGCGTTTAGGGGTTTGACTTACGAGATTGACCGTCCAAGTTTTAGCCGACGAAATTGGTACCTTTAGCCGACGAAATTTTCAAAGGACTTTGGCCGACGAAAATATATGAAAAGTCGTCGGCTAAAGTAAAAAAAAATTCGAAATTTTCAACCAAAATTTTTTGGCGGTCAACCAAAATTTTCAAAGGACTTTAGCCGACGAAATTATGAAAAGTTGTCGGCTAAAGTCGAACAATTTTCAAAATTTTGAACCAAAATTTTTTGGTGGTCAACCAAAGAGTTTAGCCGACGAAAATAAAGAATTTCGTCGGCTAAAATTCTTTATATAGCCGCAGAACAGGGTAATTAAATATCCTCCTCCTCCTCCACACAACCACCTCAAATAAACCCAACACTAGACATAATGCGGCACCTCCTCCTCTTCCTCCTCCTCTTCCTCCTCCTTCTCCTCCTCCACCTCCGCCATTCTCTCTCCTCACCCCACCGTCTACTCTGCACCCCCACGCCCCCAATCGCCGAGAACAACCTCTCACCCTCGCCGATCTCACCCTCTCCAATCTCACCCTAGCTCGCCGAGAACAACCTCTTACCCTCTCCAATCTCACCCTCGCCGAGAACAACCTCTCCGGTCCCATCCCGTCTGAGATCTCCGCTCTCTCCGCTCTCCACCTCCTCAACCTCTCCAACAACGTCTTCAACCGCACGTTCCCGCCGGAGCTCTCCAACCTCACTAACCTCCGTGTTCTCGACCTCTACAACAACAACCTCACCGGCGTGTTGCCGGTTTCGGTGGCTCACATGACCAACCTCCGCCATTTGCATTTGGATGGCCGAAAGTTTAGCCGAAAGTTTCTGCAGTTTTTTTTTTCAAAACCCAGCAACTTTAGCCGACGATATTCAAACACTATATTCGTCGGCTATAGTTATTTTAAAAAAAAAAAATTGAAATTTTTTATAAGGTTTAGCCGACGAATAACCAAATATTTCGTCGGCTATAGTTATTTTTAAATTTTTTTTTAAATTTTTTTTATAAGGTTTAGCCGACGAATAACCTAATATTCGTCGGCTATAGTTATTTTTAATTTTTTTTATAAGGTTTAGCCAACGAATAACCTAATATTTCGTTGGCTATAGTTATTTTTAAATTTTTTTAATTTTTTTTATAAGGTTTAGCCGACGAAATATTTTATATTTCGTCGGCTATAGTTATTTTTAATTATTTATTACGCACTTTAGCCGACGAAAAAAAAATTTTCGTCAGCTAAAGTTATCACAGACGGCCTTTTCCCAACGACACTATAGCCGACGAAAGATCGTCGGCTAAGGTCTTAGCCGACGAATTTTTTTAACAGGCCGACGAAAATTTTTCGTCGGCTACAGTACTTTTTCTGGTAGTGACATAAAATTTGCCACATGATACTTAGCTTTGGTTTGAAGGGTAGGTTCATACTTTTTTGCTTGTTTACCCCGAGTAGACCTTTTTGGTAACACATATTGTCTACTATTAGCATCACTAGTATCAACCCCAATAGAATTACTAACCTCAGATGGAAGATCTTCTTTACCAGGGAGACACGAGTCAGGGGTATTAGTAACATCAGGCAAGGAAGGAGAGGCAATAACGCTTTCAGCAGGAACGCTTTCAGTAACTGACTCTTGAATCTCTAGAGCAATTATACCAGAATCATCTGGTGGTGCATGTCTGTCATCTTCTTGTCCCTGAACCTCTGATGTATCTGTAACCTCAACTGAATGACTTGTCTCCCCCTCTCTATGATACAACTCTTTAAAATATGAGTTCTCCCCCTGAAGAGCAGTATCAAAAGAGGTGTAGTAGCTCATATCCTCAAAGAAAGTAACATCCATAGTGACATAATACTTCCTAGTAGGTGGATGATAGCACTTGTATCCTTTCTGATGGCCCCCATAGCCAACAAACACACACTTAATCGCCCGGACATCCAATTTACTTGACCGTTGACTCTTTGGGATATGAACAAATGCAACACAAACAAAAACACGAGTTGAGAGATTATGAAAGGAAGATAAAGAGACATAAGAAACTAGTACCTCAAATGGTACTTTCCCCTGGAGGACAATAGAAGGAAGACGATTAATGAGATGGGTAGATGCGGAGATAGCATCACCCCGACCCATAGATTCTTGGGACAATGGACACTAAAGAGAATACAACGAGCCATATCAAGTAAATGACGATTTTTCCTTTCGGATACCCCATTCTATTCATGTGTGTAAGGACACGTTTTCTGGTGGATAATCTCATGTGTTTGTAAGAAAGACTGAAAGACACGATTAACATATCCCCCTTATTATCAGAGCGAAGAATTCTAATTTTGGCATTATATTGTGTTTGGACTTCAGAAAGGAAGGCTTGAAAAGCCGAAAAAACCTCATCCTTAGTTTTAAGAAGAACAACCCAAGTAAGACGTGTACAATCATCAATAAATGACACATAATATCGCATACCAGACACAGTAGATTCCTTTGAAGGTCCCTAAACATCAGAATGAATTAATTCAAAAGGAATGACACTTTTATTAGAAATACGAGATGAGTAAGTTGAGCGATGACTCTTGCCTAAAACACATGTTTCACAATGTAAGACTGACTCATCCACACCAATAAACAAAGAAGGCATGGATTTTTTCATAACACTAAAAGATGGATGCCCTAAGCGACGGTGCCATAACAAAACTTCACTTAGTTTGTCAGAATTGGACATTAAAGCCATCCTGGACAATGCGCCTGGTTTCTCCCCTACGTACGTCTGATCCAGATGAAACAACCTGCTCCTCAGATATCCCCGACCTAGTATCTCCCCAGTGAGAAGATCCTGAAAAATCACATACATAGGGAAAAAGGTCACAGAGCATTTGGATTCAACATTCAACTGTGGGACAAATATCAAATGATGGGATAAAGCAGGTACATATAGCACATTTTTTAGCACTATTGTGGGGGTGATACGAACTGACCCCTTTCCTAACACAGGGAATGCCTCACCGTTAGCATTAGTAACATAAGGTACAGGTGGAGATGATAATAAGTCAGTAAAATAAGATTTGTCATAGGTCATATGATTAGAAGCACCTGAATCAATAATCCATGTATCACCACCAACAAAGTTAGAAATATTTAAGGCCATACCTAGCTTACCACGACCAGCCACAGATGTTGAGGGTGTGGTACCTCCTGCTGTATGATGATCACATCCGACCACACCATAGATGTCTGGTTCCTAGACCAACTGGATAGCTGTTTTCGCCTTGGGAGGATATGTAGGCCTTTTAGGCCTAAGATGCGGGTACAACTTCCAACAAGATTCACGAGCATGGTCACCATTGCAATAAGAACAAGGAGAACGAGGTTGATTCCCAAAGCCTGGTGGTGGTCCTTGCTTGTGGAGTGGAACAGAACTTGATTGCTGAAGGAGTGGTGATGATGCTCTTGCCTGAATAGTGAGACTGGAGACTTCAAGTTGTGCTTGAGTAAGGTTGTCCTACTAAGACTCATCGTTACAGATATATGTGAAAGCTGTAGTCAAGCTAGAAGGTTCTGTCATTCTGAGCAGCTCTCATTTGACATTGTTATATTTTGCATCAAGGCCTCTCAGGAAGTGTTGAAGACGCTCAAACTCCTTTTCCTTCAGGTACCAAACAAGATCCTCCTGATTCTTGATCTTACACGGACGCTTCACATCAATTTCAGCCCAAATGTTCTTCAGTTTGGTGAAATACTGCGCCACTAGCTGCCCATTCTGTTGCATTGCTGCAGCAGTACACATCAACTCATGAACCTGTATGAAATCAGACTAATTAGTATATAAATCTGCCAATGTCTTCCAAATTGTCTGCGCAGTATCACATTGCTCCACCAGGTCAACTATTTCCTCATTCATGGCTTTGTACAAGACTGACATCACAAGACCATCATCATCTTCCCACTTAGTGTAAGCAGCAACATTACTTGCACTAGGGACCTCAATCACCCCTGTTACATGTCCCATCTTGTGCATCCCTCAAAGATGAGCCGTCATGATTTTCTTCTATTTTCAAAAATTGGTTCCATTGAGTTTGAACCCCCCAAAGGAACCATTTTCAGAATTCTTGACTGATACTTCAAATTTCTGAACATCATTGACCTGAGAACTTTCTTCTCCAGAACCCATTGCAGCACAAATACCAAATCAGTAGTTATGCAGCAAAGTAATAAGGAACAAATAAAAAACCTGCCTCGGGTGCACTTGCACTGTCAATACACATGTACTCACGGTTTCAGTTTTTTTTTTATAACTGAAACCAGGTCAGGACTTCAAACGAACCGGGTCGGATCACATAGTCGGATCAAGCAAGAAACAGAACCAGGTCGAAGCTGCATCGTCTGTGTCGTCACTTCTGGGTAGAGACAACGACGGAGATGCGACGTCTTCTGGGTCAACAGGACAGCGTCGGCTGTGTCTGGACTGATGAGGAACAGGCCAGACATCGAACTGGATAGGACAGACGTCGGACTGGACATGACGTACGATGTTTTCTTGGGGTCGGCTACAGTCTTAGGGCAAACGACTACCAAGGCACGGCGACAGCTTCTTGGGGTCGGCGGCAGTCTTAGGGAAGATGACGGCGGTCCTAGTCTAGGAAAGGCTAGAACCTGATGGTGACTGCTACTCCTTAGATTACGAACGGTGAACTGAGAACAGACCAACTGCATGAAAAACAACTGTAAATCTGACAAGTAACCAACGTCAGATGGAGAACGAACGTCGGAAAAACGTCGACAGTTAAACCCTAACAATGAGGTTTAATTAAAAGAATAGTCTGACAGAGAACCAAAGCCAGACGAAGAACTGCAGCGGAAACAAAGAGACAAAGTCCTTTCGGATCTTTGCTCTGATACCAAGTCAAATATAACGAGGTTTGAAGAATAAATTTTCTGATATTTATTCATCTCACAGAAGAGGCTATATATAGAGATATAAGATGTACAAACCCTAGGTACTATGTACTACATGTACTACACATATAGAATAGGAAAGTAATAACAAATTAATTTACATTCCTAAACTGACTTCATGACTCACGCTAACAATAATATGCCAACGTACGTAGTGATATTGATAATCGTCTAGTCTTATCAACGATAGTAGTTTGCTTACTAATAATTTTATGCTGAAATATATTTTTATCTCAAGATTTGTCAATGAATAACGAATGATATTGAAGTTTGAGTGCGAGAAAATATGTACGAGCTGAACGAAAAAAAATGGTGAATTTAACCATTACACGTTTTAGATGTTTTGCTATATATAGTCCATCATTAATTCTATTTCAGAATCTATGGCCTCATTTGGTTCGTGGAAAGGAAAGTAGTTCATTTCTCTTTTCCATGGAAAGGAAAGATAATCGAAATAAAATTTCATATGAACTTTCTATTCCGATGTTTGGTAAGGCAAGAAAAGTCATCGAAAAAGTTGTTAAAAAATATATTAAAATATTATGTTACGAGTAATTAATGCACGGAAAGTAAAAAGGAAAATGATTCATTTGAATTTTGGAATGACCACTTTCATCCACATTTTCCCTTTTATCAAGAAAGTGTTTTTTTTTTTTTTGCTTTCACAAACGCAGAAAATGAACAACTTTCATTGCCTAATGCTTACTTTCCACGAACAAAACAAGGTCTATAGGTAAACCAAATCAGGAGGCCGGTGGGCGATAGTTATGACTTTTGCTGACAGAGAATCAAAACCCTAATCCTTTTATGATCATGCAAGTATTGAAAGTTTGTGTTTGAAATCATTACTATATAAACCCCTCCTCCGTTCCCAGTTTATAATCATCGATCAGAAGTTGTTCTCAGTTGCGTGTTTCGTACACCTTTAGCTCCACCTCCCATAGATCCATTCCTTCTATATCATACATCCCTTGGTTTTATCCAATACTTCCTCTCGATCAATCATCAAATGGAAAGAAACCAAATGCGCAGGCAGGTTGGTCTGATGAGGCAGTCCCTCTTTACTCAGGTCGGTCCGATCTCCATGCTAGTCAGTCATATATATGTTTATATTACTGCAACTTAGTTCCATATCCTGCTTGATCAATGATCGAAAAATTGGACTTGCATGCAAAGATCGAGGGTGGTAGAGAGTAGATATACTGTAAACGATAGCCACACTCAGAGCCAGAGATCGAACTTAATTTACATCTCCTCTTAACCTCATCTGTACAATAACAAAAAGACTGATGTGGAAGATATATATGTACATCTTTCATTACGTACACATGCATACATTTGACTACTGGAAGTTTTCATTAACCTCAAATTGAACTTTTGATGGAAAACGATAGTGTTTTAACTCTTGGGTCATTGCAGGGATATCTGGATGAACAGTTTATTCAGTTGGAGGAGCTGCAAGATGATGCTAATCCCAATTTTGTAGAGGAAATTGCTACATTGTACTACCTTGATTCATCTAGATCACTCCAAACCATAGAGCAGGCATTGTGAGTTAAATACCATATAATCACCTTGACGGTTCTTGTAATTCACGTTGATGGTCGAGTACGCGTGAGTGTATATATGATATCAAAATATATAGCTATAGCTGGTTCCCATTATATCAATACCGGCTTTTGTGTTGTGCAGAGAGAAAACCCCTCATGATTTCAGTAAGTTGGACAATCATATGCATCAGTTCAAGGGAAGTAGCTCAAGGTAAACATCTCAGTCTCAAATATGGTTTATTCGAAAAGAACCTAGCTAGCTAGCTATTGGTATATTCTGTGTTGGTTTTAAGAGAACAAGCTAGATTTAATCTCACAATCCCTTTTGCCACTTGCTGCAGCATCGGAGCCAAAAAGGTGAAAGCTGAATGCCAACAGTTCAGGGAATTCTGTAAGACAGGAAATGGAGATGGGTACGTGATCCATAGATACATATCTTCCACTACAAAAAACCACAGCTGGGGTTCTTTTAGCTAATCAAACATATAACAATGGTATATTTAGTATACCCCTAAAAATGCACGATTATGTACATATGTAGAGTGTATGTAACCATGTATACTAATATATCCTATATGTCACAAAACAAAAACAAAAAATTTACATGGTTGATTATATTTATTAAATTTGTATCAATTTTATGCAATCGCAGATGCATGAGGACTTTCCAACTATTGAAGAAAGAACATGCAACTCTGAAAAAGAAGCTCGAGGCTTATTTTCAGGTGATGATCGATGCCTCTCAAGTTTGATTAAGTTTTTATTTGGTTTATATTCTGAAATTTAATTGTATTGTATGAATATATAGGGTATGAACGTACACAATTCACATCATGTCATTGTATGTAACACTGATTTTTTCTTTTCCTCATGATTAATTAGATGGCAAGGCAAGCAGGGCCAATTGCGAGCGCAAGTCGTCCCAAGTAAGAAGAAACTAATCAGCATGCAAAAGGTTGCGATATAATTATGTGGCAAAATGTGTACGTAGTTGGTGGATTTCGTGCTACGCATATGTATTCCTACCTAGCTTTAAATTAATTAAGGAAGGTCTAGAGGACCTGGGTGCTTTTCTCAGATACCAATATCCAGTTTTCCATGTAAGCTGCTTCGGCATTTTAGTTCATCAATTGATAAGGCTATGCATTCAAGCTTCTATTCTCATACACACACATCTGTTAATTTCTGACACCAAAGCTTTCACTTAATATAAGATCATTAAAAGACTATGGATTTTTTTTAGACTCAAAAGATTGTTTCATTCCATCAAAAAATAAAAAATACATCATAAATCGATCTACTGAATTGTGTACAAAGGACAAATAAGATCGTTTGATTCACATATGGTAGCACCCTCGTTACACATTTCTTGCTCACTGAAACATCACAAAGTGAGAGGACTCACTTAACACCACAATTTAGCCTATAATAAAAATACGAGATTGTAGGCAATTATTCTAGCAACAAAAGGAAATAAAGGGAAACAAGCAAAAGCCCAAATTAGGTCATGGACCTAAGCCCAACGTAGAGCCCAGGCCCAATAACTATGGGCACCTAACATCAAGCCATGGACACCAAGCTGCGGTCCGCCATTTCCGACAGGCGACCTTGCCCCCACCGAACCAAAACCATCCTCAATGGCGCCCTCACAACCGGTTGGGCCTGACGCAAATTGCCACCGCCTCTACTCGGAAGAAGCTGTGTAAATTCTACTGCTACAGTCGACGTTGTCGCACCAGATCAAAAGGATCAAGCACGCCGCTGCAACCAGATCGCTGCCTTCACAGCCGACAGTCAACACACAACCGTCGCCGCTCAGATCTGATCCAAAACCACTCCACAACACCAATCAGTCGCAATACCAAGCCCTCAACGAACCCAATACCAACCGCGTGTCCACCTAAACGCCGTTCCACATAAGTCGTCGCCGCCCCAAGCACCGAAAGTCTTCCGCGGCACAAGCCGCCGGTGACCCCAACGAAGAACGACGCAGACTTCCGTTGCTTCGCCAAATGCAAATCCGTCTACGCCGCCTCCCAAGCACGAACAAACGACCTCTCTAGGGGAAGGCCGCTGCTGCCTACAAGCCCTAATGCCTCACCTCTCTTAATTGCTCCGAGAGATATAGAGCTCTTTTTGTTACATAATATTGTATTAAAGGACTATATATGGATAGATACGGAGCATATTAGAGACCTTTTTTTGTTACGTAATATTGTATTAAAGGACTATGGATGATGTGCTCATTCACGAGAGAAAATTTGGATTTTCCATACATACTATATTTTTTAACCTATAAATAAGAAATTTATTCAACAAAAAAAAATAAGGGGGACCAAACCAAACTTCTTTTACAAACAAAAACTATCAAATGTATAATTTGGGAAGACCCATGTAGTCTGTTACAAGAATCAAATCTAAAAGGTAGTGGCAAGTCCCACCAGATTAGACACGTTACATGAACAACTACTATTAGCAAGTGTGATACAAAGTCATCATAAAAAAAAAAAAACGAGAGTCGCTGCTCCGAGGTTTTAGCCGCCTAGGGTTTCGATTTTCTGGTCTTTGCCATCGACATCAGAGAGAAGCTTGCTTCTCAGGCATCATGAACGTCCTCGCGTGGAATTGCCAGGGGATAGTAAACCGGGAAACTCTTCATGCTCTGAAATTGTTGGTTCAACAACATCAAATGCATATGATTTTTCTGTCGGAGACGCACTGCACAGCGGTGCAACACAATTCACTCAAGAAAGCGATTGGCTTGCCAAACATGATCCAAGTGGAGAGGAAGGAGAGAGCTGGAGGTCTAGTTCTGCTGTGGAATGAGACGATGCAGGTCTCGTTGCGGTCTGCGCAATACTTCTTCATCGATGTTGATGTGGTGAGTGAGGAAGATATATATGAAATGGCGGTTCACCGGAATCTATGGTCATCCGGACATAGGTCAGCGCCATATAACATGGGATCTTCTGCGCTCCATTAAAGGTAGGGTTGGGGAGAAGTGGTTGGTCGTCGGTGACTTTAACGAAATTCTCCAGTTGAGTGAAAAATCGGGAGGGCGTCTTCGAGATACCGATCAGATGGCTGCTTTCAGGCAAACCTTGTCGGACTGCAATCTGGAGGATATGGGGGCAGCGGAAGGCAGTTATACATGGAGTAACAGTAGTACGAAGGAGAGGTTAGACGGGGGTGTTTGCTCGCCGGAGTGGTTAGCAGCCTTTGGTTTCTCCAACGTGATTAATCTTCCTCCAAGTAGATCGGGTCATGTTCCTCTGTGGATTGTGATTCGTAGAGATAAATCGGTTAGTGTACAGGGGAGGAGGCCATATCGCTTTGAGGAAGCATGCTGTAGTCATGCGCAGTTTGAACAGGTTCTATCTTCAGCTTGGAATAAACCTCAGGTGGGGATCCTTATGGTTCAAGTTTGAAGAAAGATTAGAGACTCGAGTAAGCAGCTCCTACAATGGGACATAATCGTTTTTAAGGAGCGTCGAAACAAACTGGAGGCAGTACGAGATGAACTTGACCTTCTTTTGCAGAAGCCTTTTGACCCGGCTGATTATAATGAGAAACAACGACTATCCCGTCAATTGAATAAGTTGATGACAATTGATGAGACCTATTGGAGGCAGCGGTCTCGAGCTATTTGGCTCAAGGAAAGGGACCGGAATTCCAAATTTTTTCATAAGAAAGCTTCGCACATATCACTAATTATTGACAATTGAACAACTCTTTTCTCACATAAAAAGGAAAGGCTCTAGCCACGCATCAATAAAAAATGAGGGAGCTTGAAGATTGACACCTGTGCTTCCTCGTCTTTCCTTTCTCGGTCTTTCCTTTTTTTTTTCTTTTCAATTCATTTCTCCTGGCCTATAAGTTTAATCTATTGTGGTTGATATTATATAGGTCTTCTTTTATAGCCCCTGTCCCTCTATACTTCCCCTTCACTAGGTAATTGTGTCTTGCTGTTGGTTCTTCATTTGAGCTTAATTTGCTCATATCTGAGTTTTTTATAACTTTTTTCTTTGCTTCTCTACTCTATCTGCCCTATTGTCTATGAAATTATACTTTCTCAAAATTTTGATCTTCTACTATGTTGGTACTTTTGGCTAGCTTGATCAGTAGATTCTTTTGGTTTATATTGAGATTGATTTACCGAACGTTGGAGACAAAGTACACTACCAGAACAGGCACTTTAGCCGACGAATTTTCGTCGGCCTATTAAAAAAATTCGTCGGCTAAGACCTTAGCCGACGAGCCTTCGTCGGCTATAGTGTCGTCGGGAAAAGGCCGTCTGTAATGACTTTAGCCAACGAAATTTTTTTTTTCGTCGGCTATAGTCCCACTTTAGCCGACGAAAAAAATCTCGTCGGCTATAGTCCCAAACTTTAGCCGACGAAGTATTTCGTCGGCAAAACGTTGTAAAAAAATTAAAAAAATAACTATAGCCGACGAAATATTAGGTTATTCGTCGGCTAAACCTTATAAAAAAAATTAAAAAAATAACTATAGCCGACGAAATATTAGGTTATTCGTCGGCTAAACCTTATAAAAAAATTAAAAAAATAACTATAGCCGACGAAATATTAGGTTATTTTTTTGTGTGTGTGGAGAATCTTGACAGATACAGTGAAAAGTTGCCATCGAAACTGGCAACACGCCGGTGAGGTTGTTGTTGTAGAGGTCGAGAACACGGAGGTTAGTGAGGTTGGAGAGCTCCGGCGGGAACGTGCGGTTGAAGACGTTGAGGAGGCGGAGAGCGGAGAGGCGGGAGTCGGGGTCGTCGAGGGAAGACTTGAGGGAGAGGAGGGCGCGGTAGGTGGCCATTGGGCGCGTGGGGGTGGAGAGTAGACGGTGGAGTGAGGAGAGAGAGTGGCAAAGGTGGAGGAGGAGAAGGAGGAGGAAGAGGAGGAGGGGACGCAATATTTCTAGTGTTGGGTTTATTTGTGGTGGTTGTGTGGAGGAGGAGGAGGAGGAGGGGCCGTAATATGTCTAGTGTTGGGTTTATTTGCGGCTATATAAAGAACTTTAGCCGACGAAATTATTTATTTTCGTCGGCTAAACTCTTTGGTTGACCGTCAAAAAATTTTGGTTGAAAATTTTGAAAATTTTTCGACTTTAGCCGACGACTTTTCATAAAATTTCGTCGGCTAAAGTCCTTTGAAAATTTTGGTTGCCCACCAAAAAAATTTGGTTGAAAATTTCGAAAATTTTTCGACTTTAGCCGACGAATTTTCATATATTTTCGTCGGCTAAAGTCCTTTGAAAATTTCGTCGGCTAAACTTTTGAAATTCGTCGGTTAAAAGTATTTTTATACATTTGGCATGTTGTGATTGCATTGACCGCAACTATCGGCACCGAATATTTACCGGAATAGTGTGATTTTTCAACCGTGGATGTATTTCAACATTCTCGTCATATCTTATTTCATGACTTTTTAGAGTTTGAAGGTTTTACGTGTAGTTTGTTTTTGAAACGGAACATTTACATAACACTTGGTAAACAAGTTATACAACATTAGTATGCATGTTGTGATTGTGATGATCAAACTTGAGAAACAGAATTCCGACCGTCAGATCTGACCATCATGATAAAATACATGTATGGGAAAAAATTCAACTTGATCCGAAAAGAATAAGGGCTCGATCCGGACGGTCAATCTCGTAAGTCAAACCCCTAAACGCACGGAAAATGTCGTTCGACCGTCTAAATTACGTATTTTGGCCGGACCTCCAACTGAAAATAGTTTTAAACCGATGACACGCAACAAGTCGTATAAAAATTTTACGCAAAATAACCACCGAATATAGGGCTATAGAAGGTAATAGAGAAATTTTAGGGTTTAGCCGACGAATACCCTAACGTATTCGTCGGCTATAGTATGTAATTAAAAAATTAAAAAATAACTATAGCCGACGAAGTATTAGGTTATTCGTCGGCAAAAACCATCTTAGCCGACGACTTTTCATATATTTTCGTCGGCTAAAGTCCTTTGAAATTTTTTGACCTTAGCCGACGACTTTTCATATATTTTCGTTGGCTAAAGTCTATAAATTCACGAAAACACTCATATCTCCCCCTATGTTACGTAGTTTGGTCAAATCTTCCACACGAAAAACTCTCACGTAGATGAGACGCAAACCACCTATATAAAATTTTTAAAACATTTACCTTTCGACGATAGGGCTCCCCTTAAAAAATAATAACGGTAAATAGGGTTGACCGCAGTTTTAAAAGAAAAAGATCAAACCCTAAAAACAGAAAATTAATAAAAAGCCTCGGATCGCTAGATCCGACGGTCGGATAGGCCCCGAAATTTCAGCAATTTCTGACGGACGGATCAAAAGTTACACCCCTTTTTGCGTAGGACCATATTGCATCAAAATTTGTAAATATAAGACACTTTAGCCGACGAAATTATATTTTTAGTCGGCTAAACTTTTAAAAATTTCGTCGGCTAAACTTTAAAAATTTCGTCGGCTAAAGTTTTGAAAATTTCGTCGGCTAAACTTTTGAAAATTTCGTCGGCTAAAGTTCACAGACTATAGCCAATGAAAAAAATTATTTAGCCGACGAAATAAAAATTTCGTCGGCTAAAGTTGATCATAGCCGACGAATATTTTTAATTAGCCGACGAAGGAAAATTTCGTTGGCTAAAGTCCACTTTAGCCGACGAAAAAAAAATTCGTCGGTCTGGTTTTTTTTTTTTCGTCGGCTAAAGACTTTCTTTTGGTTCTCAGATATGAGCCCTATAACTGCAACATGATTTCAAGAATGCGGTGAGCTCTATGACCTTGTTCTTTTAGTTCATAATAAACATCATGATTTATGGTCCTTGGGTATTTTTTGGTTATTATGTTACATAAAATTATTTTGGAATCATGCTTAATCTTGATGATGTGATGATGGTAGTTATTGGTGCAGCTTTTGTTGACTTTTTTTTTTTTTGAATAAGGACGATAAGTCATTTCATTGATCACTGAATTGTAAGAATACAACATAAATAGAACACACCCGCAAAGACAATGATAGAAAAAGGCTATGCAAAAAACCTATATGACTGTTGCGTAAAAATTGTAAATACATATATATACCCAACACAATTTCACTCTATCTTATTAATTAAAATAGAGTTTTAATTATGTCTGGTTCGACCCATTCAGAATAAAGTAAATTTCTTAATTACAACCTCTGTTTTCAAGGGAAGACCCTTTGATTCTAGTTACAAAGTAACAACCGGGAAGTGTGTATGTTTGAGGGTAATTGACTTGGAAAGAAACAAGGATTTGATTTTTGATGTGGTTGTATCCAGATTTGAATCCACACTGCCTACATACCCTTGTAAAGGGATCAAACCATTGTAGTTGTTAAGGTTTGGTTATGAGTTTGATTTTCTGGTGGTTTAGGAATTGGACCAGAGTTATTTGGACTGGATGAATTTGACTGGTGATTGTCAGGGATTCTGTTTGGAATTGTGGTTGCATCTAGTGGGTTGCTAGACTGCCTACGTACCCCCTTTTGTGGGATCAAACCGACCGTAGTTCATAAGGGTTTATAGGCTTTACGGCTTAATGTCAATTTTGGGTTTGACAGATGTATTTTGAATCCGTTAAATGTATTTCTTGTGGACACCAAATTTGGTAGAGTATCTGTTGACTTGACTTGGACACCCGAGATGGATGATGCATCAGCGTGACCAAGAAGCTTAAATTGTCTTGGCCACGGTCTTTGTTTTGGGCGTAGGTGATTCCTGCTAATCCAGCCACGGTGTGTAAGCGGACTCCACGTGCATGTCGTCCTCGCATTTAAGCAAACTCCGCGTGCATGCGGGCTTTGCGTGTAAGCGGACCCCGCGTCTTGCTTCTCGTGAAGTCTACTGTGTCAAGTCATCTCGTCTCGCCTTGACCTCATCTTGACTCGCCTGGACCTCTACTTTTACGTGACATCATCTTGGCTCGCCTAGACTTCCACTTTTAAGTGACATCATCTTGGATAGCCTAGACTTTTAATTTCTTGAAGCCATCCTGCTTCGCCTCGCCTGGACCTCAAAGTCATCTCGCCTTAGAGCTTTTTGCTTTAGGGCTTCAGCTTCCACGCGAGATCAACCTTGCATGCGAACTGCTATCTAGCTCGCATGATAATGTTTTAGCAGGCATGTTTGTCTCGGTCATAAGAACTTTGTAGCCTTGATGTGATTGATGAGATCATATGAACCACATAACTACTCAGATACATTTTTCCCAGTTCGAACCATGCTTGACACCAACCCAATGATTATCATTTTGAGGATAGAAACCTTTTTGCAGATGAAAATCGAATGTGATTGGGAGTTGGATTTGAAGAAACTGCTCCTTCTATAAATAAGGATATATCGCCTCTATTACTTAAGCTTACTTCGATCTACTCAGGGATTCTCCAAATAATCAAGGGTAAGTTCCTGATTTTTCAAATTCACGTTGCTTGGAATGCTTGTTTTCTTCTCTTGTAAGGCTTGTTATGTGAAGCGCAAAGCCATATGTACAAGAGGAAGGGCCGAGCGGCCTGGTCTTCAAACTCGCGTCGCCTGGAATGCTTGTTTCCTTCTCTTGTATGGCTTGTTATACGAAGGGCAAAGCCATATGTACAAGAGGAAGGGTCGAGCGGTCTGTTCTTCAAACTCGCGTCGCCTGGAATGCTTGTTTCCTTCTCTTGTATGGCTTGTTATGCGAAGCGCAAAGCCATATGTACAAGAGGAAGGGCCAAGCGGCCATGTATTCGTTGCAACAAGAGGAGGCGGGGGCAAGGTCATCTTGCCTTCTTTTGGTGACCATCGCACGAGGTCATCTCGCGTTAGGGGAAAATGACTTTGTTTCTGGGTTTCCGGCGGAGTGAGACAAAAAGATAAAGACGCTGTAAAGAGAAATAACCTTTGTTGGTTCGTCGCTCTTCTTTTGCTTGATGCTTCGCTTCTCTGCTTTCTTCTTCTCCATTTCGCTTTTTTGTCTCTCTCTGTTCCTCCCCCCGTTTTTCTTTTGAAGACCTCTTTATATAGAGTGCTTGGTTTTGATGATTGAGTTCCTATTGGACTTTGATGTCCGTACAACTGTTTGCAAGAGTCATAATTGAACTCAAAAGCATTGTGCATGTAGCACAAGAAAAATATTTATATTATACATTTTTAAATCCTTTTTTTTGACGATCAGCAATGACATAAGTGATATTAATATTATAAACCCTAAAGTAGGCACTGCGAATCATAAATCGGAACTGTCAAAATCATGTGACTTAATTGAGATCTAAAAATCTTAGAACCATGAACTTAAGCCCCATGTACCCAGGCCCAAATAACCCAAGTCCATCTACTCTGGGCACCCAGAAACTCCACACTGTCCCCTGCTGCCGCTGATGTCGGTGGTCGGCTGTGACTCCACCACACATCCATCAACCTGCGTGGGCCTGACCTCTCGACGAGCCTAGACGAAGCGCCGCTCAACAAAGCCGGTCAAAGCCTCCTCCAACTGGTCAGATCCACTGCCCTCGATCCGTCGCTCTTGGTCGCCGACTCGCCGCTACCCGAAATTAACCAGTTTCAAGGCAGAGAAGTCCCCTTCGCCGAAGTAGCCCAGAAGCCAATCCAAGAGACCCAGACCATATCGTACCGCCCACTGCCGCTTTTCCCCGGACTGAAATTAGATCTCATCAAATTCATAACCGCTACTACCCTGCCACCGCACTACCGATCAAAGACCGATATGAGGTTCTTAGATCAAAGCGTGGAGATCGAGAAGCCAATCCCGATCCAAACCAAACCCAGCAGCTGTCGAAGAACTCTGCCTCGAAACCCACGGCCGAAGACGTTGGTTCAAGGCACAGCCACTGACGTCAATTCAAGAACCACCACCGCCGATTAAAAGACGCGCCGAAACTTGTCACCCTTGCCGCCGTCGTGCTTCTCTTAAACTTTTGTTGACTTTGATTTTGCATGTTTGAGTTCTTTATTGTTATTTTTGTGTGTCTGCTAACACTACCAGGACAAGTACTTTAGCCGACGAAAAATTTTCGTCGGCTTGTTAAAAAAATTCTTCGGCTAAGGTCTTAGCCGACGAAGATTCGTCGGCTATAGTGTCGTCGGGAAAGGGTCGTCTGTAATGACTTTAGCCGACAAAATAATATCGTCTGCTATAGTCCAACCTTAAGGCGACGACATTATTTCGTCAGCTATAGTCATACTATAGCCGACGACATTATTTCGTCTGCTATAGTCATACTTTAGCCGACGAATTTGTTGTCGGCTATAGTCATACCTTAGCCGACGACATTTTGTGTCGTCGGTTATCTTCCAAACTTTAGCCGACGAATAATTTAAAATATTCGTCGGCTAAAGTTTGTAATAAAAAAATATAAAACATCTATAGCCGACGAAATATAGTATTTTTCGTCGGCTTTATAGGCATTTAGCCGACGAATTAAAGCTTTTTTCGTCGGCTATAAGTGCATTCCAGTTAAAAAAAAAACCCCGAAATTTCTGAATTATCATTCCAAGCAAGCTGCAAAAAACATATTTAACAATTTCATATAACCAACAACAAACACATAAAAGAATATATGAACTACATAAAAGTATCAATTACATAAAAGTATATATCAACTACGTAAAGTCTATATCGTCTAAATTAAAGTCCTCTTCTAGGGGCTGCTGCGGAGGTTGCAGCGGCTGGGGTAGCGTCATGGGCGGAGGCGGAAGTCCCTGAATCTGGGTAGCTGTAAAGTCACGCATGTACTGGAAAAGCTGCTGCTGCTGGGCCTGATTGAAGGCCTGTACCTCGGCAGCATAGGTTGTCTGCGCGGCATTAAAGGCTGCCTGCGAGGCATTATAGGCAGCCTGAGCAGCACAGAAATCTCGTAGTCTCTGAACTTCCGACTCTAACTGAGTCGTCCTGTTGATCGTGGTCGTGGTCCTGCTGCTAGTCGAGGCAGCCTTTCGTTGAAATCCTGGAGTGGTCTTCAGGACCCCCTCGCCTCTCATTCCTAGACCTCGGCAGTAGAAGTTGTTTCCTCTCGGTGGGAAGGCTGTGCCCATGATCCTCGCCCCAATCGTCGGATCCGAAGTGTCGATCCGGGACATGGCTTCGGACATCTCTTCCTCCTGCGTGTCCGGGAATGTCTCCCTCACTACGGTACTCATGACCTCGTCAGTAGCCTCTCTCACCCTCGCCTATATGGATAGGAAAAAAATTATTAATTAAGATTTTTACATAAATTTAAAAATTTAAAAACGTAAGGTGACTTACAATATCCTCCTGGGAGTCAGGATATGCCTTCTCGTACGTATAGACGTACGGGTTGACTTCTGGATGTTCCTTGGCCGCCTCGTCCATGAAGACACTGAACGGTCTAGAACCGGCATGATGGTTCCTTGTGTTGCGTTGCCGGTTCTGAGCGTTCACCCGGGAAACCGCCTTCAAAGAAAAAAGTAAACTATTAGTAGAATCTTTTAAAACGCACGTACTTATTTTTAAATTAACTAACTAATTTATTTAAATACCTGTTTACGAGGGTTGTTGAATTCTGATGTCAGAAGCCAACGCCACTCGTACTCCCTGTACTGGAACTCAGCAGGGGTACCAGAACGTGCGTTCCCGTGCGTAGTCCAATGGGTCCGCAGCTCGTTCTTCCACTCCTTGTACCTACAGATACAACAAAAATATTAGAAATATTATTAATATCACATACAATTTTGTTTTTCATTAACTTCCCAACGTACCTTCCCCCATGCACAACGTCGGCCCAGCTGTTCCTCAGGTGCTCGAGAACCTCAAACCACACCTGCATGTAACTGTTTATTATTAGTTTAGCTTTTTGAGAAATCAACAATTTAATACATAATATTATTTTGTAAACTCACAGACATTGCATTGTGGACCATGTCCTTAACCTCCTGCGGGACCTCGCCCCAGTCGGACCACAACATAGGGACTCTATCCCTAATGAGAGCACCCACGCGGCCGGAGTACGTCCTCGACTTCCCGCCCGATACTACGTGGCCATCCCCGTCAATATCGATGGGGATCCTCCCCACGCTACTCACCATCTTCTCGAGAGCTTTTCCTGTGACGGGGCCTATCTTCTTCTTTGTGCCTATGACATGATTCGGCCAAATTGATTATTAAAATATATATGACCCTTTAAAAGTAATCATGCATCACTGATTACCTAAGGAGCTCGCGACGGATTCCGGCTCTGTCGCCGATGATGATACCCTCGCAGAAATAAGAGGCGTATCAAAAGGCATGAACCGGTACGCCGCTGATGGAGCCACTGGCGGGGGCAGTGGATAAATCGACGTCCATGAGCCATCGACTACAGGTAACGCCGGTATCATCCGCGAAAGGAACAGATGAGGCGGCGGCATCTGTACCCCAGATGACCCACTATCCGAAGAAGTAGGACCCGGAGTGGGCGCCCGGTGTATCTCGGGCATACGAGGTGCAGACACCTCCGTCTGAGGCCACAAGGGCCTCGGGAAACAAGTGACGGTTGCCTGCCTCGATGAAAGGGGCACCTCCAGCGCCGTCTCCAGAAGGGTCGCACGTCTGGCTGTCATCTAGCCCTGAAACGTCGTTTGAGGGTTGCTAGAGGTTCCCTCAGACGATTCGGACATTTGACCCTTCGAACTCTTCTTCGATCGAAAAAAGCCGCTCATCTTATTTAAAATATTAATCTAAAGCTTTAGATTATTTTGTCTTTATTTTATAAAAAATTATACATGTTTAAAATTATACTTATTCAATAAATAGATACACATACCAATATATATATAGATATATATATATATATATATATATATTTTACTTACATAACAATATTATATATATCAACATCATCCTAAATTAACTAACATATCATAAAACTAAATTCGAAATAAAAAATAAATTAACACATATATTCAAAAATAAACACATAAACTAACATAATTAAATTAACACAAATTAAATTAACACAAATTAAATTAACATAAATTAAACTAACATAAATTTAATTAAGACAAATTAAACCAAACGATAACAATGAGCATCAATTTATCAACAACAACAAAATTAAGCACCAATATATCAACAACAACAAAATTAAGCACCGAACCTGAGAATAGGGCGGGAGGCAGGGAGGAGGGCGGGAGGCAGGGAGGAGGGCGGAGGGCAGGGAGGAGGGAGGGAGGAGACCGGGAGGTAGGGAGGAGGGAGGAGGGGGCGACGGGAGAGGGAGGGAGGAGACCGGGAGGGAGGAGGGAGGAGGGAGGAGGGAAAAACTGCGGAAATGAGGGAGGAGGCTAGGGTTTCGCAATTAAAACCCGAAGACTTTAGCCGACGAAATAATTTGTTCGTCGGCTAAAGATTAAAATTTTGTCGGCTATACATAAATTCGTCGGCTAAACCTTTGAAACTCGTCGGCTAAACCTTTATACATTTGGCATGTTATTGTCCCGTACATCTTATTGTCCCGGAAGTTCACACACCGTGCTATATTTCCTGCATAGCCTGAAGGATACTTCACACAACTCATCCACCTAAAAATTAGGTTCTTCTGGTCAGGCTTCACGGTGTAAGGAGCTTGAGGCATTTTTTTCTTCCCTTCTTTCAACCACAAATGTCTTCTTATTCCGCATTTTTTTAGATCAATGCGTGCCTTAGGACCGTCTTTCGTCTTCCCCTCCAAGTTCAGCACTGTGCCCACCACACTGTCGCACATATTCTTTTCTATGTGCATCACATCCAGGTAGTGCCTGATTAACAACTTACTCTAGTATGGGAGTTCCCAGAATATGCTCTTATGTGTCCAGAATTTGTACCTGTCGGGTCTTTCAGGTGTTGCCGCCACAATGTTGGGATGATTGCTGAGCTGCCCAAAATCGTACTCATTAAGCACCGCTAAAATTTCTTCCCCCGTCCATCTTCTGGGAGGCACACCGTGTTCTACGGTCCCATCAAATGCCTTCTCATCGAACCGCCATTCGTGATCATATGGAAGGAAAGCACGGTGACCCAATCTGCATATCTTGTTGCAATGACTGCTGCTCCCCTCATCACTAAGGCACTCTGGACAAGCCTTGTATCCCCTAACAACGTTGCCCGACAACATCCCACGGGCAGGAAAATCACTGATGGTACCAACAACCATGACATGCATCTGGAACATCTCGTGCGTGTACTTGTCATAAGTGGGATGACCAACGTCCCACAAAAATTTAAGCTCTTCAATCAAAGGTCTCAAGTACACATCAAGACACTTCCCCGGATAACCGGGCCCCAGAATCAACAAACTCAACATATTGTATTCCTTCTTCATGCACATCCATGGGGGAAGATTGTACGGTACCAAAATCACCGGCCATATATTGTATTGCAGACTCATGTTGCCAAAAGGGTTGAACCCGTCGGATGAGAGCCCGAGCCTCACATTTCGGACCTCTGACGCAAAATGAGGAAACTCCCTGTCTATATGCTTCCAAGCCTCCCCGTCAGCAGGGTGTATAAGGGTATCTTCGTCATGTAATTCCCTATCAGCGTGCCATCTCATCGCTTCGGCCATGTGTGAAGACATGTACAACCGCTCCAACCTATCCGTCAAAGGGAAATACCGAAGTACCTTTACAGGTTTCCTGTTGCCTGCAGGAGTCAGCTTATATCTGTTAGTGTGACATACCGGACATGCGTCAAGGCCACCAAGGTCATTCCCTTCTGGATCTTTACCCCAAAAGAGAACGCAGTCATATCTGCATGCATGGATTTTGATGTAGGAAAGCCCAAGATCTTTCAGGATACATCGGACCTTCCTATGAGTGGTAGGAAGACGATGATCGTTGGGCAGCATCGAAGCAGTGTACTGTAGATACTCATCAACAGCCTTCACGGTCGATTTTGTCTCAACTTTAATCTTCATTACGTCCATCACACTTTCAAGAACGGTCTTCTGACAACCGGGGTACACAGGGGTCTGTTGGAAAGCAAACAGTTTGTTGTACTTTTCAATACCAGCAGTGTTCACAGCTCTAGGGAAGGGCTGCACCGGGTCAGGCATATACTGTCCTTGAGCGCATACACCGCTCTCGTAAGGAAACATGTCGTAGATGAATGTCGTTGTTGGATCGTTGGATGTACTAGCACTGCCCGTCTCAGAAAATTGGCCATGATCATGCGGACCCCCTGATGATGTTTCACCGTGATATAACCAACATGTGTACTTCTCCCAAAACCCGTTACTCCTCAGGTGCTGCCATACTTTGTCAATGGGAAATCGATACATATCGCTGCGACACTGACATTTCGTGCACGGGCAATAGAAAATTGTATTCCCGTTAGCATTATCCAGCGCATATTCTATAAAACTCATAACTCCTGCACCGTATCTTTTGTCCAATTTTGGAAGCGAAATCCAACTATTATCCATATCCTGAAAATATAACAAAATATATATATATATATATTTATAACGCTGCTAGCTAATTATTAATAAAATTTCATGCCATATATAAAATCTCAATTCGTTTAGTATATATATATTCTACGTACGTACTACAACTAATTAATTACAAAATTATCATCATGAACTCATATATATCATCAACAACTTCATACCATATCAACACAATAATATTAATTATAAATTAATATTAACATATATATATATATCTACTATTTATTAATAACAAATTAATTCATATATATTATCAATTCAAATCATCAACTAAATCGATCAACACATATATATATATACATCCAACATACTCAAAATTAATCAACTTAATCACAATTAATAAACTCAATTAATCACACTAATTAAAATCGATCAACTCAAATAAAACTCAATTAATCAACATATATATACATATACGTACCTATATATGGCTCCACAAACTGATTATGGACAGATTTCGACAACACCCAAACTTTTTCTTCCCTTTTTTCTTCTCCCGTTTTTTTTCGAAATGAGCTGCTGCTGCCCAGATCTGCAAATATAAAGCACTTTAACCGACGACTATGAATTTCGTCGGCTAAACTTTGAAATATTTCGTCGGCCATAGTTTGTGAACTTTAGCCGACGAAATAAACTCTTTAGCCGACGAAAAATTATTTCGTCGGCTAAAATTTACCATAGCCGACGAAAATTTAAAATAGCGGACGAAATAAAATTTCGTCGGCTAAAGTGGACTTCATAGCCGACGAAAATTTATCTTAGCCGACGAAAGAAAATTTCGTCGGCTAAAACCCACTTTAGCCGACGAAAAAATGCTTCGTCGGCCTGGTTTTTTTTTTTCGTCGGCTAAAGCCTTTCTTCTGGTAGTGTAATATATGGTGTTGGTAGTTATTAGTGCGGTTTTTCGCATCATGTTTAATTTTGTTTTTGCTGCGGCTATCGTCACCTTACATTTTATTAAAAAATAAAAATATCTTAATATAAAATTATAATAAAGGACAATATTTTATATAAAATTTATATTTATTTTTCTTATTACGTCCTACAAATTAAACATTAATCTCTTCATTCATCGCTAAACGTTAATGTTTTCTTTATATTCATTCATCATATCAATCGTTCTCAAAATATATCGTATTAGCGCTGACTGAAATCTAGAAATCTATTCGGAGCCTACACATTAGATAATCTCATTTTTGATTTCATATTTCTTTGTTCGTGAGATTGATCGATTGAGAGAGACGAGGAAGAAGCCAAAAACAATTAAGAGAGATGTAGATGAAGATAAATAGAAAGAAAAAAAAAAGAAAGCTGGGGCTAAACCCATATTAAAAAGGGGTATTTTTGGTAAACGGGTGAACTAAGTAAATTTCAAATAAAAATTTTTTAGGGTATATAACACTAAACTACCATTTAAAGGTACAAATGATAAAATAGTTTTCATATGTTCCATTTGATAAAAATGTCACTATTAAAACATGTTATATGATAAAATGGTCACCTCATAACATCTTAAATGATAAAAATGTCTATTTTCACACTTTTTACATAACCATTATACCCTTCTCTCTAATATCACATGTTTTTTTTTATTATTCTGAGTTTCCTTGTCTCTCTCTCTCTCTCCAGCATCCTGACCAGATGTGAGACCACTTGCTAGATCGATGCCACTGTTAGACTAACTCCGCCTGCTAGATCGACTCTGTTGCTCGATCGACTCCGTTGCTCGATCGACTCCTCCACCTGCTAGATCGATACTGCTCGCCGATCGACTCTGCCGCTGCTAGATCAATGTCACTCACCGATCGACTCCGCCACCTGCTAGATTGATGTCGCTTGCCGATCGACTCCGCCGCTGCTAGATTGACTCCGCCACCTGCTAGATCAATGTTGCTCGCCGATCGACTCAGCCTGCTAGTTCGACCCCGCCGCCTGCTAGCTGCTGTTAGATCGACTCTGCCACTCGATCGACTCCGCCTGCTAGTTCGACTCCGTCACCGGCTAGATCGACTCCACTCGCCGATTGACTCTCCAGCTAGATTGACTCTGCCTCCTACAAGATTGACCTCGCCGATTGATCGACGCCGTTGTCTATACCTTTGAAATCATAGAGTTTTGAAGTTGGGTATCAGAGCCGTCAAAATTGGTTTTAGTGTCCAGATCTGATGACGATGAGTTGGTTTGTATAAATCTATAGAAAGTTGAGGTGAATGGAGTTATGCTACTTTGATTTTCATAATGTTACATGGATAGTCACATTGATAGTTACATGCATGTAACTATCTATGTAACTATGTATGTATCCATGTAACTATTAATCTATGTAACTATCCATATAACTATGTATGTAATTATCCATGTAACTATCCACGTAACTATCCATCTATGTAACTATGCACGTAACTATCCATCTATGTAACTATGTGTGTAACTATCCATCTATGTAACTATATGTGTTCTGTGTGAGAAAAAAAAAGTAGTTACATGATTGCTTTGCTTTGCCATATTCTGTGTTACAGATTGCTTTGTTTTGCCATTCTTTACTTACATAGATGGATAGTTACATGAATTTATTTAATAATAATTACAGCATGCCGCCGCACCGCAATGACAGTGTCCCGCTGCGTATTAGAACATAAATCTATTAAAATCCATGTAACTAGCAATGTAACTACCTAGGTAACTAGCAATTTGTAGTTACATAGATAGTTACATGCATAATTACATATATAGATAATTACATGGAAAATTGATAGTTACATGCATAGTTACATAGATAGTTACATTGATAGTTACATGGCTAGTTACATGCATAGTTACATGAATTTGTTTAGTAATAATTGCAGCGTGCCGCTGCACCTCAACGACAGTGTCCCACTGTGTATTAAAATAGAAATCTATTAAAATCTATGTAACTAGCAATATAACTACCTAGGTAACTAGCAATTTGTAGTTACATGGATAGTTACATGCATAGTTATATGAATCAATGGCAGCGTCCCGCTGCGTATTATAATAAAAATCTATTAAAATCCATGCAACTATCCATGTAACTACCTAGGTTACATAAATGGATAGTTACATAGATCGACTCTGCCACCTGCTAGATTGATGTTACTCGCCGATCGACTCCGCCTGCTAGATCGATGCCGCTGTTAGATTGACTCCGCTCGCCGATCGACTCCGCCACCTGCTAGATCAATGTTGCTGCTAGATTGACCTATTAGATCGACTTCGCCTGCTAGATCGACTCCGCCTGCTAGATCGACTCTGCCATCTGCTAGATCGATGCCGCTGTTAGATCGACTCCTCTAGCCGATCGACTCCGCTTGCTATATACTACTCTGTCGTTGCTAGATTGACCTCGCCGATCGCTCCTCCATGAAATCTGATACAACAGAGATGTCAGGGACGGTGAGAGGAAGCCGTGAACACCAGCCTTGCGTCGGGAGGTGACCGGACGACAGAGGAGCAATTCGCAGCTCCACCTTGCTGCAAAACGTCGACGTCTCGACGAGGTCGGTCTAGACTGTGTATTTTTAGGAGTGAGAGAGATGATCATGGTTAACGTGTTGTTATTTTTCTCAGTGGCATGACATGTAATTTTTAAAAAAATTATGGGCAACAGTTTAAAGAATTTAAATGGGTGTATTGTTTTATCATCAATAAACATTTGTTAATATTTTTATTATTTATTACTTCTAAATGTTCTATTTTATCACTGGCCCAAAAATTTATTAGGGTGACAATAGACGCTCCCTTTATTAATAGTTTAACAAGAGTACAATTTATCAACATGTTCATGTGGGCATGTCAAAAAGAAGCTACCTAAAGAACATATCATATAAATAAGTAATTACATATCCCATAAAAAGCACTTTGATGACTTGAAATGTTCATGCGACATCTCTCGCAAATCCTCTATTTTTCGAAACATAAAAACTAAAGCC